>OX418216.1:114801867-117201867 GCA_948455865.1 Conomelus anceps
TAACCAAATCATCCCAAAATATGCAAGAATTTCTTTAAAAAGCAACAGCATACCTGCTCAAAAAACTGTGAAACAGGCTCAATTATTATTCATCAAAAACAGCATACAGCATCTACACAGACAAAAGAATGAACTCAACAAGAAAGCATATTATTTACATTTAAAACTCAGCTCTATTCTTCACTACACTGAACTACAAGAAATAATCACATATACAAATAGCATAGTCAATCTCATGAGCAAAAAATTAAAAACCAAACATAACCAAAAAATTGCACAACTTCAAAATGCACAGACCCCATTAATCACCACAGAACAGAAATTTCATAAAAGAACAATGAATACCACACAAATCGAATTCAATAGATCTGAAATTGAACTACTTGATAAGGGACTAAAACACAATATTAACACACAACATGACCTCTCACAAAAACAATTGACTGAAACTATAATAGACACAGAAACTGCTATACAAAATACAAATATCCATGTACATGAATACCTGAGGCAGGACATATCACGCAATAAAAACACTTTCAAAGTCCAATCCAAAACCAACCCAGATTTTATAACCATGAAAAATATTAGGAAAAAACAGAAAGAACATAACCTGATCATAACCACAGCTGACAAAGGCAACATCACAGTCATTATAAATAAAACAGAAATAGACACAAAGGTTCAACAATTCATTACTAAAAATAAAATCATGGAACTAAAGAATGATCCCACTCCCAAGTACCAAACACAAATAAAAGATGCCATCAATCGTACTCAACACATCATTCCTCACAGCCACAAAAAGCACCTCAAGCACATAAATCCATCAGCACCAAAACTAAATGCCTTACCAAAAATTCACAAAGCAGATATTCCCATCAGACCTCTCATAAATCACACACATGCACCTGCACACAAATTAGCAAAACTCCTAGATAAAACAATAAGACAGAACATAACATTCCATCAGCACACAGCAGTAAAAAATAACATAGACCTGATAGACAAACTACAAACAATCCATATACCACACAATTCCACACTATCTTCTCTTGACATTACAAATCTGTACACCAATGTACCCATACAAGAAACACTTCTTCACCTTAAACAAATGCTCATCCAAAACAACACACCACCTGAACAGCTCCAAGAAATTTTAGACCTCACAACACTAGTTACCTCACAAAATTACTTCACATACAATAATAAATTCTATTCACAACCTCATGGCCTTCCTATGGGTTCCCCAATTTCTTGCATCCTAGCTGAAATCTTTGTCCACAATATAGAACAAAAACATATCCTACATAATACAGACAAAATCATCAGCTGGCACCGATATGTTGATGACATTCTAATTCTATACAAAGGCAATAAAAGACAAACTGAAATATTCCACACCAATCTCAATAAAATCCATCCCAATTTAAAATTCACCTTAGAACTTGAACACAATAACAGTATCAACTTCTTGGACATCACTATAACAAAGCAGGAACATGCATTCAAAACATTTAGAATTTACAGGAAACCCACAACAACTGATACAGTAATACATAACACATCAAATCACCCAACCCAACATAAACATGCCGCTTTCAATCACATGCTCCACCGACTAACAAACATTCCTATGTCACAAGAAGATTACAATATAGAATTGAATACTATAAAATACATAGCACAACAGAATGGTTACAAACACACACTAATAGACAAACTACTGCACAGAATATCAACAAAACCAATCACTCACACCAGCAACAAACAGAATGACAACCCCCATACATTCATCACACTTACTTACCTCAACAACAAAACTCATAAAATAGCAGCTTCATTCAGGAAACTCAAATATAAAATAGCTTACAGAACAACTAATTCACTCAAAAAACACCTGCATTCTCAGACAACATCTCAAAACAAGTACAACAGATCTGGAATTTACAAATTGAAATGTGATGACTGCAACAAGTTCTACATAGGACAAACTGGCAGGACATTCACCACTAGATTCAAAGAACACACAAGAGCCATCTCACACCCAAACACACATTCCACTTTTGCTGAACACATCATTTCAACAGGCCACAGTTATACAGACATTGACACTAATTTAGACACACTACACTTCACTCACAAAAGCCAGAAACTCAATGTTTTAGAACAATATGAAATTTACAAACATGCAAAGCAGCAACCTGACAACATTTTAAATGATCAACTTAACTTCTTCTCACATACTCTATTTGACAAAATAATCCCAATTTCAAACCTCCCACCTACTCATTCCCCCACCCCATCACCATTCCAACATACATAACCCTCAAACTCATACCTTAAGTCAGTGTACTGTGGGTCGTCTGACGATGCTCTAGACAACAGAGCGAAACGGCCGTCACGCCATAACGTGAGTTAGTTTCCATTTAAAAGTGTTTTTTTCAAGTTTATATTAAACACAATTGCTGTAGCCTTTTTTGTATCTGAGTAATCTGAGATGAACAAATTTTAATTGACCACAAACCACAATAAGACAAGTTGATAAGATACCTAAAATATTAATTATATTTTATTATGGGACTGGATCAATTATTGTTTGAATTTTTCTATATTTATGATAGGAAAAACAGTTGATAGGAAAATTTGTTTGATTTAGTTGGTTTCATTGAATTCTATTCATGTCATAAATTACATGCAATTCGTAATTCTCTCAAGTACGGTACTGTAATTACAAAATCGATGTTACATTTAAACATTAAGTTATATCAACCTTCATCCATTATACAGTATCTGGTCCAATACTTGATGTATTCAATAACTGAATAACAACTACTGGACCATTAAAACGTAGGTTCTGTCTACTGTTAAAGAGTACACTAAAATCGAATAAACAGCTCTTCACAGTGCTCTGTTTTTCCGGACAAATACCATCCAGTGTTTTTGGATCTTCTTAAAAAGTACCTATCTTAGTCCAGTGTCCAGGTGTCCTGGTATCCTACTTCGTTCCGCCTTCCAATCCAGTGTCCCGGATCTTTAGCCTCTATTTTACAATTCCCAAGTGAAGATGCATTTTCAATTCAGAGATTAAATAAAAATTTTAATTACTCACTAAAGTAGGCCTACATGACATTTCCAAAATTATTAAAAAATCAGCTCTGTAATAGATATTCATTTTTTAATTCAGGAATATTGAAGCCAAGAACACAAAAAACATTGTAATACTCCAACTTACATATAACTTGGATGCCAAAGGACATCAGCTCAGAAGTACCTGCCAAGTAAAGTTAGTGACTTTGAACTAACTCAACTTCCTTGAAGAAAATATGGTTCAAGTTCAATATTCAATGTTCGAGTACAAGAATATGTTAGGCTATAAGAAAAGCAAAGCAATACACGCAACTACTTGTGCAGGTAAACGTTTCAGCTATAGCTATAGCCGGTAGCCTATATATGTACAGTTCCTTTTCAGACCTCAACACTCTTTCGGTCCTAAGAGCGTACTAAGCAAACGAGGAGTGAGGAAGGTTGCAATAACTGCTTTCCTCATTAAGTCATTGAGCTAATAGTTATATCAGTATGTTAAGCCCACCGAAACAATTTCTGATCTCTATGCTTAATAGTCCACTCCTGTACTTAATCGTTCGTCAGCCGCTGCAGGTCAACCTGTATAGGCATACACCACTACACAGAGTCTGGCTGCACAATTTTAGGTAAAAGTGTGATTTTTTATTATTCGTCAAACACCTGTGCAGGTCGCTATGCCTATGCAGGTTGATCTGCAGCGGCTGACATGAACGTTCATGTACAGGACCTGTACAGATAAATCTTTCCGGTGTGCCGATACGTATGGCATAAGACCTGCCTCATGTAGGCATCATATTCTTCTTCACTGTCACCTAACTGCAAAAGCTGCTTCCCTTCTCCCCTACATCAATGGAATCTCTTAAATAAAAGTCGATGTGTGTTTGTATTTTATGTAAGTTTCAAGTAAACTACGAAACCGCTGAACCAATTTTTAGGCACAATTTTAGAATAGTCCCGAGATGGTTCCTGTGAAGTTTGGGAGTTCAAAAGTCCTCACTGAAGGACACAAAAAAGAAAAATCTATCCTTAAAGGAACAGCTAATAGAAGTCAACAGTTTTAAATCATATGGATATCTATCTATCTATGGCAGGCCCCTTAGCGGCGTTATTTACGCTATCTGGGACGCAAAGACTTTGCATGTACCGTCTAGTCGGAACATTGCATTTTGTAGGAAACATATGCATATGACTGTGGGTATGATGAAATGTAATTATGCCGGGTTGATGACATCTGTTAACCAATGCAGCTAGAAATTTGAAATGCCTCAGAGGGAGGTGGCGAATAATAAAATCAAAAACCTATCTTCTACCCTAATAATAGTTGTAGGAGGTTTAAATTTGAAACGTTTCTTCATTCATTCAGAGATGGTGATTAAGAAAACAACGAAGGAGACCTCTATGATCAGCTCGAAGAACCCTAGGACTAAATTCTTCCCTAATAGTCCTAGAAGGTTAAAATTTGAAATGTAACCTTAATGGGAGGTGGCGAATAATAAAATCAAGGATAATTTTTTATGGGAACGCAGCAAAGCGCGTCGGGCCAGCTAGTATTTAATATAATGAGAGATTGGTAAAACTGACGGTGATTTTCAGAGGTTTGTTGTGATTATTTTTTATTGCCTTGAAGTGGCTTAAATTAAATTGAGTTTTGTTAATCTTGGTTACAATAAAGGCTACATAAATGGTGTATTGTTTTACTTTTCAAACGTCTCTGTCAAATGATGCCTTGGAGCTTAGACGAAAAAAGTAGCTAAGGTATGATGGATGGTATAGGCACTCACCTATGCAGCCAGACTGTGTAGTGAAGAAAGTGGACAGACAGGTTGGGCTTCAAACATTGGGCTTGGCAAACACATATAACTATGTTGGCTCTTTAACTATGTAGGAAAAGTAATTGCAAACTACCTCACTCTTCGTTTGCGTAGGACTAAAGCATAAACATCCTCTTTGGACTAATACATAAAGTTGAGGCCTGAAGAGTCTCCCACAGTCGAAATTGGCTGAGGTACTACATACACATAACGTTTATTTATTTACATATGAATGAATACACTCAAGATTTTAGACCTAACTGGTAAAATAAACAGAACTTTGGATTGTCTCTCTAAAAGCCCTTCAAGTGATAATATCTTAATTTTCTTACAAATATTCAGCTACTATTCGTTCATAAAAGTACACAAATACAAGAACCAGTGTTGTTCCATAGGCCTACCTGTTTTCCAGAGGGTCGAGGTAAAGTCTCTGTTCCATTTACCACTGGTGCCTTATCCGGCTCTTTCTGGTCAGTTGTCATCGCTTCAGCTGCAGGCATACCAAAAACTGAGAATACTTTCTATCAACAACACACTCTAAAATCACACATCATTTTCCCAAGCGTTGGAGATGTTCTCGAAAACTGACGAGTTCTGTTTACGTTGTACTCGCGTAAGCTATGAGGCGGTTTCAAAATACAAAATACGGCACAATCACCAGAAAATGCTAACCAAACAAGAGAGCATGAGAACTTACTATTCCTATGTTTCCGACTGATTTTTGAGAAATTGACAAGTTGCGATGTAAAACAACGACAACCGGGGAAGAAGCCGATCTGAGAACCCACGGAATGATTCGACTCTTCGAATAATTAAACTAAAATAAGTAAAACCAGGTTAGCGGCGGCATGTACAAAAACAAGAAAAATAATAGAACTGCTGTATCAACATAGATCGTTTGTATACTGAAAACTGAATAAGATGTACTGAACGAACACTCAACTCGTACTCGAGCTCGACTAGCGCAGCACAGGTTAGTTCATGTTGTTTACACCTTCGCAAAATTATGCTTCAAGCGCTGCGGTGCTGGACATTCAGCACTACCTAGCGGCTACTCATAAAACTTTCTTACGTTACCCGCTAAATACCAAACATAAATACTGAACGTGTTTCATCTGGAAATTTTAGATTCAATTACTTCCGAAATCAAAGTAGACGAAAATTATTGATTCAAATTCTAGATTTTCCATTTCTTTTTAATGACATTAAAAAAATTAATTATTGTTTTTATTGTAAATGGCAATGCTCTCTTTCAGTTGTTGAATGGGACTTGAAAATCAATATCAATACGATAATTTCGTATAATCCAAAAGGAACGCTTTCGTTTGTTTCCTTTGAACTTGTTTTCATCCCAAATAAAAATAAAACATATTTTAAAACAAAAAAGAAACCGACTTCAGTGAAATGATAAAATACTCACGTACTAAAAAGTTTAAAATAAAGTATTTACTTTAAACTGAGAAATTTTTTAATTTCATACAAGTAATCTTTTAAAGTCGGCGCCAAATCTCTATCTATAAAAGGATGATACCCTGACTCACTCATCAACGCAGAGCCAAAACTACTTGGCCTATGAACTTGAAATTTCGTATGAACAATCCTTATAGGATTTCACCGTGCAATAAGAAGGGATTTTTTAAAATTCGCAATTTTAGGGGGTTGAAGTTTTGCCTATGCAAAGCACGTGTACATGGCTAGCTAGCTTACTGGGATCGTTTAATCATAAGGAAAATAATTTGAAATTTTTCGATCTGCTGTACACGCTGTAGGAAACATATGACTGAGATCATACCCATATACTGGGAAATGAAATTATGCCGGGTTGATGACATCTGTTAACCAATGCAGCTAGAAATTTGAAACGTAGTCTCAGTAGGAGGTGGTGAATCTATATAAATAAAATTAGAGTTTTGTCTGTACATTTATCAGAATTGTATATTTTTTGGTTATTTTTACGTTTTATACATTGAATAAGCCGAAAATAGTCTTATCTCACTTTCTGTCTGTCTGTCTGTCTGTCTGTCTGTCACGGCCGCAAAGGTATTTTTCGCGGCCTTCTCCTCAAAAACGAGAGCATCGATCGGGATTTTAGTTATTGAACAGTATTGAAAACATTATTGACAATGTCTTTAGCTATAAAAAACTAAATTAACTTTCTTTTTAACAGAGTAATAAACGTTTAAAAACCAAGTGTTTTGCGATTTTGGATACATTTTACGCGGCCTTCTCCTGAAAAACGAGAGCATCGATAGGGATTTAAGTTATTTATCAGTATTGAAAACCTTTTTGACAATGTCTTTAGCTATAAAAAACTAAATTAACTTTTTTTTTAACAGAATAATAAACGTTTAAAAACCAAGTATTGTGCGATTTTGGATACATTTCTTCCAAGTTTTATTACCACATAAGAATAAGAACAAAATCACGTAATTTATCATGATATATCAATCAGCTGTTCTCAAATATAAATGGTGGGCCCTTCGCGGCGTTATTTACGCTGTCTGCAGACTTGTGTAGTCGGAGCATTGCAGTCTTTTAGGAAACATATGTCTGGTGAATTAAAGCTCATCTTATGTTTTATCAATTATTTCTTTGATGAAAAAAACAAAATTTTCTAATTTCAATTTATCGAAACAAAAATTAACATTTTAGGAAGGTTCGGTTTGTGCCAGGCTCTTGGGAATTCGCCAGGTAGCACTATTATTACCATGTTAGAAAAAATCACGTAATTTATCATGATATATCAATCAGCTGTTCTCAAAAAATATTCTCTCTGATGCCTCTCACTAAATTGTTTACATTCTAAGTTGTTTACTAAGGGCCCGTTCACACGATACAGTTCTTGTGCGGTACAGTAAATTTGCTGTATCAGTTATTTTGCAGTGCTTTCGTTTGCATGTAAATTTCATATTGTATGTTCACACAATACTGTTTCGACTGGATCCAGTGAAAAAAGCTGTTCTAGCCGATTTCTACATTCGGTTTTGTCTTCGAAAACTGTATCACTAAAATCAACTGTACCGCAAAATAACTATCCGTATCCGGTGGCACATGTATTGTACCGGTAATGGATATGTTCAAACGATACGCTTATTACGCTGGAAGCAGTCTTCAGATCGTCAGCATTGATCTTCTTCATCATTGATATTCTTCAGCATTGATCTTCTTATTAGTGAATTCCAGTGTCCAGAAGTGGAAGATATTAATTGTGAAAATCTAATTTCTCTAATATATGAGAGACCCGCCTTGTGGGACAAGACTTAAGATTAATATAAAAATAATGAGAGAAAAATGTGTAGAATATTGAAACCAGAATTTGCGTACTTTGATCAAAATTTAAGAGAAACCTTCAGTAAGAAACTTATTTAAAAAATCTTACACAAATAAAAAAATCCTGGACTGGAATAAATAAAACTGAACTGGAAGCGCAATGGAAGAAGGAGGAGAGCACAGCAATAAGATAAGCAGCAAAGCCGGACCGTGTGAACATCACAGTACAGTTGACGCCGTACAGTAAAAAAACCGTACCGCAAAAAAACTGTATCGTATGAACGGGACCTAAGCTGCTAACAACTTCATGATCGTTGCTATCAAAAAAGCCGAAATTCTTATTTGAAAGTCTTATTTCTAAACATAATCCGTACGAAGGACGGGCACAATAGCTAGTAATAAAATAAAAAACCTAGCTTCTACCTTAATAGTCGTAGGATGTTTAAATTTGAAATGTTCATTGAGAGGTGGTGAGTAAGGTCTTACTGTGTAAGAAAACAACGAAAGAGACCTCTCTGATCAGCTGGAAGAGCCCTAGGACTAACTTCTTCCCTAATAGTCCTAGAAGGTTGAAATTTGAAATGTAACCTCAGTGGCAGGTGGCAAATAATATAATCAAGAATTTTTTATAAGAACGCAGCATCGCGCGTCGGGCCAGCTAGTATTTTATAAATTCTTTTTTAGGATGAAGCCCACATATGTCTGAGACATGTGCGTGGGTAATGAGTTGGATGATGGTGATTGATGATTTGGACCTACAGTTTTAGGTGGGTTCCGAACCACCGGGAAGTGATTGATAAGAAATTCTATCTAATATCAAAACTAACACTGTATTTCAATTAAATATGTAATTTACACTCACTTTTACTGAAATACAGTGTCAGTTTTGATATTAGATTGTTCAATTATTTCGTCATGGAAGACATCACAGAATAACTCTGTTATATTTTAAAAGTTTATGGGAAATTTGGCGCCGACTTCAAAAGATTACTTGTATGAAATTAAAAATTTTCTCAGTTTAAAGTAAATACTTTATTTTAAACTTTTTAGTACGTGAGTATTTTATCATTTCACTGAAGTCGGTTTCTTTTTTTGTTTTAAAATATGTTTTATTTTAAGCTTTTTAGTTGAATTTTCAAACTTTGAAGACATGAGAAATTTCTTAAAGCCTACATTATGAAATATTTATCAAATTAGCAAGCCAATAATTAATTTATAACATCCAAACTTCAGTAACTAAAAATCCACTTATAAGAAAAGATAAACTAAGGAAAATTCTACAACGTTTTATTTAATGTGGAATATTGTATTTAGGAAAACTATAATAGCGAAAGGCTTCTTAAAAGTAAAATGGATTTTGATTCATTTTGATGTGGTCCTATACTGAAATATACCTACACTGAAATAGTAGGCCTATATTACAAGTGTGGAAAATTATGTTTACTGAAAATATAAGTTAATGCACGAGATGAAGTAGAGTGCGGTATTATCATACGAGTATGGTAAACATCTTCCCGGATGAGTTATGTACGATATTTTTCGTGATATTAGTCATATATATTTTTTTAATATAAAAAACATAAACTTTGAGCTATCACAAAAGGATCATCAAACATAACCTCAAAATAGCCTATTGTACGGACATGTATTTAATGGCGAAATATTCTTAATCCATCACAGCAGCAAAACTAAAAATACTTCTGAGATCAGCTGTTTTTCCAAATTCTCCAACTTATTATTGAAACTAAATAACCTTATTCCTATGACTCAATAACATCAACTAAATTATTTACAATGTTCATATGAACATATGGACAGAAATATTATATTCTTCTTATTCTGGATTCAAATTAAGTTCACGTGATTGGTCAAAACGGGACATTACAGGCTTGTTTCACACTGAACCAGCTTTAGGTAACCGATGTCGTTTACCCGGCATAATATCATTGCATCATATGATTTCGAAAACCGTCTAGATGTGAAGCGCTCCATATGATACAATGATCAACGGCCTGGTAAACGAACAATGGCCTGGTAAACGACACCGATTATCCGATTGGCGGTTATGTGTGGAACTATCCTATTCAAACTTGATTGAAATGAAGACATCGAAGAATGCTTCTTTTTGTTTAATATTGGGCTAAGTAAGTTATTGGGCCGATCTTTGCGAAACTTGGATGGGACCACCGCTGAGCGATGCTCTTTCATTTAAAAAGAAATTCATCGAAATCGGTTCAATATTGTTTGAATGATTAATGTACGTAAAATGGGGCGAAGTCGTACACCTGGGGTGAAGTCGTACACTAGGACATCACATGTTAAGTTTTGCGCTACATGCCACCTGGGGCAATCCAGAAAAATCTTCTTTTTTTAAATTAAACTGGATTTATATTTTTAAATATACATTTAAAAATAATAAAAAGTAAAAAATGTAAATTATAGAATTATTTTCAATTTCAATTTTTTTTTTATATTTTGGTGGAATTCTGAAAAATTAATTAAACCTCTCTGATGCAAAATAATCGTACTCGACTAATCTAACCAAACTTCATTATTGTTGTTCGTTGATGTGTTGTGATGCTCTGTGTGTGTTTACAAACAATTTAAGGCTCATTTGTGTTCTTTATAAATTTTAATTTGCAAAATCGCACTTTAGTGGGGTGAAGTCGTACATAATGCCTTGACAATATAAACCAAGTGGATGCCGGAGGAATCGTCTGTACTCTGAAGAAAACCTTCGTAAAGCTGTTGCTGAAGTTAAAAATGTAAAACTATCTCTACGAGCAACTTCAGAAAAATATAAAGTTCTTGGAATGACGATTAGCGAGCACAAAAGGGGAAAACATCCTGAGGTGTATACGACGGACAGTGCTTTGAAACCCGAGGAAGAAGAGAGACTTAAAAGAGTGCTTTTAACACGTGTGCAAAATGGGGCCAGCCTCTTCATAGTTTGGATATTAAGATTGTTGTTCAGGAATATTTTAATAGATTAGGCAGAGTGGAAAAAAGATTTAAAAAACATAGTCCAGGCACAGACTGGATACTGCATTTTCTTAAAAGACATAAAGACTTGACTGTGAAGTGATTAGATAATTTTCAATGGTTAGTTTATATATTTACATAGAAATTTGGTTAGATTTATATTACAGACATATTTCCATAAGCATAAATATTATTTTCAATGCAAAACTAATTTTTAATTTTTTTCTACTAAATTAGGTTAATTTTAGGATAAAGTGCTTTAATAAAAAGTTATATGTTCTGATCTTTAATTATTTTTTGTGAAAACTATGATTCTTCTTTTTAAAAACACAATTAAATGTAAGACTTCAACCTTTTGTTAGCCCAGAGTCATAAACAGTGTTAAGTAAATACGTGTATGACTTCACCCCAACCTATGGGGTGAAGTCGTAAACTTTTTTAATTTTTTTAGAACTAGCATGGATTTTTGAAACGTTTTTTATGACTATGGCTAAGTAGATAAAGTATCAAGGAATATGTACTATGATTTTTTTATTATTTTAAAAATACATTTTATGGTGTTTCTGGGGAAAAACATCCAAAAGTGTACGACTTCACCCCATTTGACCGGTACAAACATAAAAATAAAAAAAACAGGTCGAATATAGAACCTTGTTCTTTTTGGAAGTCGGTTAAAAATATAAATACCCAACATACAACACACAAAATACTTCATAGCAAACCAAACAAAGAAGCTGAAGCTGTAATACTTAGGAGACTTTTACCCTTTATATAGATAGGCCCTCTACTAAGGACCGCACACATTCGCCATATTCAAGTTATGTTGGTCTCCTTTTATCTCCTGCAGTACTCCATTCTAATGCTATGATTTTACGCCTTTCTTCAATCCAAGTTTCACTTTTTGGTTCGTCTGGGAAAACATTATTCTTCCATTTATTTCTTAGTCTTACTCTATTTCCAAAGAGAAAATAAAGTGGGAGTCTTTTATTACGAGAAAGCTTGCATATAGAGCTTTATTTAAAATAAGAATACAGTATGGTTTAGCAATTTCTTCATGATGATGATTCATCATCCTCATTAATCAATAATAAGCCCATGATGAAATAGCAAAACGTTGAAAAAGCCCATATTTATTTCCTCTTTTTTTAATTTTATTTAAAATTATTCTATAATTTTATTTAAAATTATTCTATAATTTTATTTAAAATTATTCTATAATTTCAAGCGAATTTCGAAAACATTCGTGCATTACATTAGGTTAGGTTAGGTTCAACTTGTGAATGAATTATTATTCAATAAATTGTTACTCAAAAAAATTAAATACTCGCGTACTAAAAAGTTTATAATAAAGATTTTCATTTAAAACTGAGAAAACTAAATTTTTTACAAAAGTACCGTAATCTTTTGAAGTCGGTGTCAAATTTTCCATAAACTTATAAAATATAACATAGAATTTCTTATCAATTTCATAAAATTCTAGAATATAACAGACCTTCTTATCAATAATTTCATAAAACAATATTTGATGCGGGACATTACAGGTTTGGTTCACACATAACCGTCTTTGAGTAATCAATATCGTTTACCCGGCATAATTACATTGCATCATATGATATCGAAAATCGGGTAGGTGTGAAGCCGATATATGCGATAGCCTGGTAAGCTACACCGGTTATGTTTGAAACTATCCTATTCGAACAAAATAGAAATGAAGACATCGATGAATGCTTCTTTTCGTTTAAATATTGGGCCGATTCTTGCGAAACTTGGATGGGACCACCGCTAAATGATGCTTTCATTAAAAAAAGAACAAAAAAAAAAAAAAACAGCTCGAATTGAGAACTTTCTTCTGTTTGGAAGTCTGTTAAAAACGAAACCAGTCAACTTGAAGCAGACCACTTTCGCTCGGTAAATGGAATGGTTCATATTTATATTAAAGTGACTCTTTCTCTTCTTTTCAATGTATCATATTTGTGTTACATTATGGTTCATATTTGTATCATAAAGCATTAGATGAAAAGCCAACTTCTAAGTTAAAGTTGTTCAAGGCCCATGTTATACGGGCAGCTTTGACGCGACAGATAAAACGCTGACGCTGATCATAAAAAAGGAGCTGTTATATGAGCAGAAAAACGCCGCGTCGTCGACGCAAACGCTCGGTGGTGGTGGAGCAGTTACACGAGCAGAAAAGACGCCGCGCCGGTACCAAGGGTGCCCGAAGGTCACAACAATAAAATTATGCTGTCAACGTGGACCTGCTAACTCACGTGAATACGCTAGAGGCTAGAGGAATATGTGGTGAGCAGTGTTGTCACCATAATTACTGCAAACTTCAAATAAATAACTTTTGCTTATAAGCATGAATTTATTACAGTCATTTCTGCCGCGTTTTTGCTGCCCGTTTTACCGGTCTGGACGCGTTGTTGACGCTGACGCTGACTTTACAGAGTCCGACGCGACAGATATAACGCTTGTATAACTTGCATACAGGGAAGTCCATTGCCCGGTAGGCTTGGCGTGTACGCGACGTAAAATCTGTCGCGTCAAAGATGCTCGTATAACATGGGCCCCAACCAGATAATAATTAAGTTATGCCCGGTTTCTGAGTTGTTCATTAACTTTAATGGATCATTAACCCATTGAGTTAATGAACAACTCCAGCATTGAGTTAATGAACAACTCAGAAACCGAGCATTAGTCTACTTTTAATCTACCTATTAATAATAATAATAATCATCTTACTCTCCGAACTCCAACCATTCAATACAGAATCTGGAAGGCTGCTGCAAAAGTTGAAGCGTGTCATATTTTCAAGAGAATGCATCAATGATTAGTAAGTTGATTCTTCAAAAACAATGGATGCGTTCATGGGAGCCAGCACCAGTTGCACCGCTAGACGTCTGAATAGTAAATGGAATTCTACTGGAAACCAAGGCGTCGGATTGGTCAATTCAAATTTTTAGAACTTTAGACCAATCAGACCTATTTTTGGTAAATTCCATTTACCGGTAAACGGTGAGGACCCCATAAACTCAATTATTATCCTATTCAAATTCATAGACGTTCATCAACCAAACAGACGCCTAGCGGTGAACCCGTTCAGGCTCCATGAACGCAACCATTGTATAGTGTTACCTGAAACTAACTTTTTCAACTTTTGTGTCAATTCTATAATTTCCGCGTGGACGGAAGTTATCCAAATTAGCCTATATTGAATTGAATACTTTTTATGGAAAAAGCACACCAAGCTTCAACTTTATGCGCATAATAGAATTTTTTGCCGAGTGTAAATTGAAGTTGTTGCTGACATGCAGTATTTGAGTGAGGTAATGTGCTCTTGTCGTCGTTCACTTGCAAGACAATTTCTTCTCTCCAGTCATCTGAGGATACTACCCCGAGGATTCCAGCATGCAAAACGATGTCCTTCAAAGCGAAGTGAAGAGTAGAGCTTTTCCTTCACCATTTTACTTGCAATTTAACGAAGTTCAGGGCATATAGGACTAGGATGCGATCGATAGCCAAACTCAAGCATATTACCAACGGTGTTGGGTCGACTCATTCAAGCTCTTTGCAGTTCAATTCCATAATTTTTCCCATGTAATAATGTTTTATAACTCTGTTTAAAACACGTGTATACGAATATAGTTCAATCTTTTCAGCTAGATTTAGCTTTCTTCACCATTTTAAACGACCCTCAAATTTTAAAACTCTTACCTCAAACTACATTAAAGAATAAAAATTGACCTTATTTTTAAAACAAAATATCCGTCATAGACATATCAAAGTATTATTTCCACTTTTCACTACCAAAAATGCCTAACTAAAATTACAGGCACTTATTCATTCATTTGTTTATTACTTTTGTAATTGAATTAAAAGTTTAAAGTTGTAACTTTCAATTGAAATTCCTATTTCAGAACAGAATGATGTCGCTCTGATTTATATTTCTGCATTGCCAGCATTGAATTACGGTATTTGACTTTGCGTTAAGAGCTTTTAAATCCTAATTTCGCTTTCATTAAAGGATATTTTCCATTTGCTTTTCATGCTTGTACCACAATATAAAGAAGTATACTTTATCTATTAATCACTGGATTGCTAAGTATAATTATATAAATAGCGAATAGTTATCAGTATGCAAGGTATGAGCAATAATTTGGGTATTTCATCAGGCATTCAAAAAATCGCTCAACGTAAATAAAATTTCATTTATTTCCAAAAATTAAATTATTCTACTAAATTAAAAAATTAATGTTTTTGAATATTTATTGAAATTAAACAATTCAACCCTTTTTTGTTTTAAGCAAAATAAAGAATCTGTTTGTCAAATATAACACTGTCCGCTTAATAAACATTATCGTATTATACTTAGAAATAAGGACAAGAGCAAACTATTTACTTATTTACAATAACATCTAAGAATCATCAATAAATGTAATATCCGATAAATTTTAATGGACTGTTTGATTTTTTTCAAAAGTAACCATCTTTCAAAGAGATTTAGATCAATTTTCAAATATAGCATATACTACATGCTTCAAAAGACAATAGAAATCATTCTACCGTCCCACACAAACCGTGCAAATGATTATGATTAATTATGGTTAAGTTACAGTTTCAAACCTACAATCATGAGTTGAAATCTAAGTGGATTCGATTAATCAATGCTCTCATCATTCCCGTACACTATCACAATCACAAAGAAAGAACTGAATGGTCAATGATTATTGTACAGAACGAACTAGTACACGTGTCGACTGAAAATTTAGCCTATATAGCTGCTTACTAGAAGATAATTCCAATAATACAGATCAAAAATCGAATAAACTACAGAATTTTATTATTTCACAAAGCAAATTCATATAATAATCATTTAAATACATTTGAATAGAACAATGATTGAAAAGAATGTGAGCAAATCGTCAAATTGGAGAATTTTGCACTTTCTGAACGAGTTTCATGTGCTTTGTCAATGTTAAACTGGGACCACTACTACCACAATCACCACAAAAAGCTAACAATGGAGAACTGAACTTCTGAACAAACAGAAGCTGACACCCAATTTCTTAAATAACTAACTAGCACGCTTTCAAATCCAATTTTATTGGAGCCACTTTTACATACGGTAATACAGATTCAAATATTATCTCAATACTTTTCTCAACAGTTATACATTTATTATATATTCTTAAATGCTTAAATCTCATTAACATACACTTTCACAGTTATATATTTGACAAACATAGGCTCCACCTATTTCCTCATTCCAACACTATACTTTAATTTTAATTATATATAATAGCAAATTTCAACGGTTATTTAGAATCTAATCTTTCAAATGAACCAAGAGCTCTTATAAGATACGCTCAAGATAATAGTTATTACTGTATTGATAAATTTTAGATAAGACATGGTAATTTTCTGGATCACAAAAATCAAAACTGAAAAACGGTTTTTGTCATTCCCTTGCACGATCTTCCAAAACAATGATTTGGTTTTGGTCAAATTCTTTGTATAATATGAGGCACTGGTTAAGACGATTGGCAAGTCTCTTACATTTCCAGCAGCAGTAAACCCAGACCAGCTGCAAACAAACAAAAATTAGTAATTATTGAAATCATCAGGGGCCTGTTGCACAACAATTTACAATCTGCTGTACTTGTTTTATAGTAGGTACTGAAAACCCTTATGGAAAATTTTTCCAGTAGCTGGTAATTGTATTTTTCCAATTGTTATACATAAAGGCCCTGGTGTAGATAATGTTAAATAGACACAGTTTCGGCGAGGTTTTACGAAAAATCTGAATAATATATACGGTCCTAAGGAGAACGGAAGACCGTAATTGCTGATTGAGAACGAATATGAAAATAGAACTAGTGGCTTGTAGTGGCGAAAGCCCCTAAAGAAAAACACTAATACATAAAACAAACTATTATAAATCAAACGAACTAACGATCAAATTATCTGAGTCAGAGTTTCCCTGTATACTATATTTTTTTGTGTAAAAACAGTCTTTTTGGTTGTTGTTATTTACAATAAACAATAAATTGATTCCTTCTGCTGATCTAAGTCTGAAGTGATAGCCGCGAGCCGTAGCAGGTATCTGTTCATTCAGATAGAGATAAGCTGCGTTCTTGTAGGACCTGTTTGTAACGGCGACCGATTAGATTGGCCAGCAAAAAAGACACTGTTCTCTGCTTTAAAATCACTTCCCGGTGGTTCGGAACCCACCTAAAACTGTAGGTCCAACTCATCAATCACCATCATCCAACTCATTACCCACGCACAGGTCTAAGACCTATGTGGGCTTCATCCTCAAAGAAAAAAAAATGCAACATATAATTGTCCATGAGTAAATACCGGTTTACTTAGGTATATCCCAGCTTTGTCGAAGGTTTGGCCTTGGGACTTATTGATGGCAATACAAAAAGCTAGTCTGATTGTAGATTGCTTTCTAGACATGTGGAAAGGCATATTAGGGTTTGTTAAGATAAGCCTATTTCTTGGTAAAAATATTACATTACCTTTCCCAGACCCAGTTATTATTTCTAACTTTATGCATCTTTCGTAAAAGCCCAACACAATTAGTAAATTCAGGTAGACAAACATGAGAGTACTGTATATTCAAGTTTACTTGTTAGTCAATACACCAGATGGCATTAGTTCTATAAAAATTTTAGGTTATGAGGTTTGTTTTCTCTGTCAATTGTTCAAATTATTAGCTTCAGTCTTCTTCAACGTAAAGAAATGTAGACAAAACAAAACATTTTTAAAACATAATATGTTATGTCTGTCTAATTTTAGATTATATTATCCCAAAAACCCACATGTTAATATTGAGCACTTACTTGAAGATAAAGCACGATCACAAGTATTGATGTAAACAAATCACACGTTTTTGACTTCACATGCTATTCTTATGGAGAACATTTTAGGTTATATCTAATTTTATGTTAAAATTTTGGAAATTCCAATAGTCAATTTAAGATACGCTTAAGCAGTTAGCAAACGGAGCGTATAGAATTTTTCATAAACATAAACAATGTTTTTTTTTAATTACATAACCCACAGTTGTAAAAAATTCGGATAACATTTATGTACTACAAGGTTACTACCTATGTATTACAGGGTGTCCATGTGGCACCTAATTACCAACCAATGATATTTATGTTTTTTACAGTTTTTTCAACAAAATTTTTGATTTCTGACTTGTTATAAACCAGATTCATTCTTCTCATTTAAAACAAATCCGAGTGGTGTTTGAGGAATAGTAGCTAAAGGACGTTATAAACAAGTGAAGTTGAAGTTTACATGTGTTGGAATTTAGTATTTAAAATCAGTAAAATAAATTCACCTTTTCTTGTTTCCCTCCTTTAGTTGCATATCCACGAGATGCTACTTTTCCTATCAAGTAATCACGAAAATAATAAAATTGCATCTCTTACAAAAATACTCGAACTGAATGACATTCAGGAAAGTTGAACAACAATTGTGTATTAAAGAGATGTTTTGAGAGTGCCACATCAAATAATATTGTTTGTATGACACTTTCAACAAATCTTCTTTTACCCAATTTACCCATTTTTATTACATTATTATTCTCAATTCATATTTAGATGCCTGGATCACACTGGTCTAGGACGAGCATATTTTTCAAATAGCTACTAATTTAAGGTAATATGATTATGCATTAGTATATTTACTTATTCACTCAATGATGTAGTAGGCCATCGACCGAAGCAAAAGCACACGAACCCAAGCCGGATCGTGACATCAGTTTGACCAATTCTCTGGCATGAGCCATTGTAACCTCCAGCGGCGGTCTTCTTGGTAGATTACTCGATTCTAGACAAAACACAGAGAACAAATAATCAAGATTGCAAAGAAAAAGGTACGGTAGAATAAGTTTAAATGTTCAACCTTACGCAAAACATCTCCAACAGGAATATTTTAAATCTGAGCCAGTTTTGTGTCAAGGGAACCTTGACAAACACATCAGATACCTTTGAAGAGCACCAGATTTTTTCACCTTTTGAATGATTATTTTTGTATCAGCGATAGTGATTTTGAGGTAGTTATCCATCATAATTAGAACCTGTTAAGTTCACATCCACTTTGATAGTTTCGGCAGTTACAACATTCTCAATCTCATTCAAACTGAAATACAAAGCAGCTTCATCCATACGCT
The DNA here is from genome assembly GCA_948455865.1 of Conomelus anceps. Lineage (NCBI taxonomy): Eukaryota > Metazoa > Arthropoda > Insecta > Hemiptera > Delphacidae > Conomelus > Conomelus anceps. The sequence goes on from OX418216.1 coordinate 114,821,209, forward strand.
AGACGGACTGATACTGGTGGCTAATAGTATGGGAGTATATGTTAGGCGGAACTATATGCTGGACGTCAGTAGGCCTGATTGAGTGAAGGCAAAGAAATAACACACTCACCAAGTGGAGTCAGCAACTCCATCAGCCAATTTCAGACCTATCATAAACTCCTATTCTATTAGCCTATAGCCTATAGTATTGGACCGCGTAGCGTATATACTGTATAGTTTATTTAGTTTGAGATTGAGAATGTCGTGACTGCCAAAAATATAGTATCTTCTTTTGTTTCAAGTGGTTATTAAAGTTTTAATTAAATTGAATGATTTATTGTAGCACACCAAATGACTTAAGCTACTATTACAAATGACAAATTACAAATGACTTAAGCTATTTATAGGGACAAAATTACAATGAACGCAAAACTGCAACAGACTCAAGTCCAAAACTGCTCTCTTCACAAATTTTGATTATTATGCTATATTGTCCATAACATTTTTGTTCAACTAGTACTTTTAAGTTAATTGTGCTTCATTTAATTAATAACTTCTATGTGAAATTATAGTACAATATGATATCCTATATGATTTGTGAAAATACTTTATTGATTTTTTTCATCAATTATAACTGTTTTTAGCTGATACTCGCATGCTGACTGGCTCTTCAATTCATAAAAACTCAACAACAATCAATAGAATGCGGTTCAACACAGCACTGGGAAATTAATTACTCTGATAATTACACACAATCATGATATGCTATTTATCAGTTATATTAATTCAAACAATGCATTCCACATGTGAAAACATCGATCGTGAACATTTTACAAAATAATGTTAATAACGCACTTCGCCAAATCCGAAAAAACTTTAAACAAAACTTTTTGTAGAGAAATTTGTTTCCCATAACAAGAAAGGCTATAATGGTATTTCCAATACAGTACCATCCAGTTAACGGAAAGCCATTTCGGAGTCCTCATATTGTGTCTGATAAGACTACTAATCGCAAGTTTAAATATTCGGTGTAAAAAGTTGGATTTTTCAAGGCAAAGGATCTTTTGAACCAAATAAATTTCTCCAATCAAATACCCGTCTAGACCTGCGAAAGTCCTTTATAAAATCATATTTTTTGCTGATGATGCCCACATGAGTCTTGATACGTGTATGGGTTATACGTGAATGATTTCACAAAATATGTCAGGCTTAACGAGAATTGAACCCGTGACTGCAGGAGTAGCAATCAGTCAGTCTGATCAGAGACAAGCGCTTTAACCGACTACACCAGCGCCGCTGCCATATGTTTGAAGAACTGCACTCTATAGAAGTAAAACGTTCAGTCTGACAAACAACTCTAGAAAAACTTTTGTTTTTGAATGTGCAATAATGTAATTAGTAATAAATTAATTACCTAGAATAGCTGAATTAAGAGCAGCGCACACAGTCTCTCTTTGCACTGGATCCAACTGCCAACCAACTGGACTCCTCCACGGATTCGAGTACGCCAATAAACTAAAGGCATCCTGCAATCAGAATAGTGCACTCAGCTTACTATTCTCAATTAATTACAACTCGTACAGCTAAATCAAACTAAATTTGAATACAAAACTATTGTAATTTTAAAAATATGGGAACAGAAACTAGTTGAATCTTCAAATTGAGTATTCAATTTGTTTTTGTATAAGAGTTTAGTTGATATTTTATTTATAGAGTTTTGCAGGGATCAAAATATCCATAATTTATTATGCAAAACACCGATGGATTTGAATAAAAAAAGCGAAAATGGGAAGTTTTGTGTATAATTGTTTCCGCATGTTGCATTTGAGTGGAGTGAGGTAACATTTAGAAAACTCGTCGGTTTTCAATTGCAGGGATATTGTTTCCATTGTGATAACAACTTCATAGACTCATAACAAGTTCATGAAGCTGGGACCAATGGTTCTGGAATCCACCTTATTCTTTGAGACTGCATGTCATGAAATATAGAAGAATTTTAAGTAGTAAGGTGCACATAAAGTGATGTATCCACCTCAAGATCTATATTAACATTTAAAACAACGTGTTTTGTTACTTATAATAAATAATATTTCTTCAATAGCGTCACCACCAAAATGCTCTTTAGTTAAATCCCTAGATTTCGCCCTTTGAGTGATGTAAATTAGATTAATTATATTGTTTTAAAGAAGGGTAATTATCAAGAAAATAAGTAATAATATTTGTTAAAGAAAATATGTAATCATACTTGTAGCATTTTTTTGTTGTTCTCGTCTTTGCCCTGTTCTTGTCTCAAAACGACGCTCATATTATAAAGCTCTCTACCAAATTCCAGCATTCGTTCCACGGCCACTTTACTTCCTCCACAAAGTTGCTTCTTACCAGCGGGAGGGTCAACGTCTGCAAAACATCAAACACATCAATTTATAAAATGCATTCTTTTCAAAAGATGAAACAAGGTAGAACACAATAAACCGAAATATAAATCAACCAGAATTACATAATACACATAAATGGTTTTATGATCCGAATACTGTAGTTACAAACAATTTCAGAAGATACTGTAGTTTTCATATAACTTGGCAGCAGTTGGGTTCAGATCTAGCAAGTCCTCCCATCCAATACTATAACTAGGCAAATATTATAATTGTAAATTCGATAACAATATTCTTTCATTTTATTCTAGAGGAGCTAAAACAAAATCAATCAAAGCAGATGTCCACAAAAATATTTACCCATATCTTCAATTTCTTCATGCGTTGTGCCGTTATGATAGCCATTTGTTTGTGAAGTTTTATCTTCTGAGTTTTGTGATTCCATTTCTACATCACCTGAGCTTTCCGAGTCAGTTTTAATTTTACGAGGAGGTACTTGGTCGTATTCGTTAGATCCATTAACGCTCAAATTGGCATTACTAAGATTCATTTCTTCGACGTTATCACTAGACTTATTATTTCTGCAAAAAAAAAAACAAATTCATATTGTTATGATTGTAGATTGTTGATGTTCTTCTGTTTTTCTTGTATTGCAATAAAAAATAATTGTATATAATAGCAGTTTATGCAACAATAATTATATTATGACCACCTTCACGTAACGAATGAGATGTAAGTTAGAACACAAATGTAGCAAGAACCTGAATTCTGATTGGTCTAGACCTCTAGACTCCTGTACTAAAACGTGACAGTAGTGTTAAAATAGCTTCATTATGCAACTAGTTTGATAAGCTATTTAATGAAGTAAGCTGTATTGACATCACTTTATAACCTCTTATAACTCTACTTTATAACATAGCCGTAGATAAATACAATAATAATTTTGCAACTTAGTAAAACACTCACAGGTATCATCATTTCCTTTTCTGGTCTTCCTCCTTTTCTTTTTCAAACCTTGCGTCAATAACAGAGGGTTTTCTAGGTCATAATTTTAATGATTATACAGCACAGTAAATAATAAGACAATCATTAATGATGCGTTTTCGATTATATTACAATAGCACAGAATTCGATTCCTCGAGTTATGCCAAAGAACATTTTAAATCTTTAAAAGGAATTTTAAAATTAATCAACTTATGTTCAATTTCTATAACTCTAACATTCGTAATTAGCTTGATTATTAATTACATACTGCCAGATGTTTTCTATTGGATCAAATGGGATAACTCCTTTATGGTGGGGGGGGGGGGGGGGGTTATTTTATTCTTAATTCAAATCTTGGGGCTAAGCTGGCATAGAAGAATTCTCTGTATCTTATTAACAACCCTTATTAAAATCATCTATATTTTTTATTGCAATTCCATCGTAAAAAAATCCTTTACATTATAGAAGAATTGATTAAAATGATAAAAAATCATGTTAACATTTATTACACTATACTTCAATTTAAATATTAAAATTATTCAAGCATACCTTGTACAATTGGTGTTATTAGTGCTGTTGCCATTCAAAGTTTTAGTAGACTGTATGACAGAAGCATGCGTCGGACTGTGGGGGCGGGGAGGGGACTGTGAGGAGGGAGCAGTTGGACATGGGGAGTAACCTCCCCCTCCACCACCCCCACCGCCGGCACCCGTGCGTCCCTGACACCTGGGCGGGTTCACTTCCGAATCGGAGCCATTCACCATCTCGACAAACTGTCTGCACTTCAGCAAGAACAGCAAGTTGTGATTTCTCTCGAATAATCCCGGATACAACCGGCTTGTAGTTTCTATTGCTTCTCCCATACGACCTGCTAAAACTAGCTTAAGAATACCTGAAACAAAAAACAAATTTCATAATACAGTACAGTATCTTTAAAAAAATTCTGTTTTTCTTTTCCAGACTTTACTTACATCAATTGAAAAGTAATAAAATTGAAGCAACTTTACTTTTTTTCTGTTATTTATGTTAGCAAATGTTGATGAATAATAAGATGAAATTGTCACAACCACATTTATTAAACGTATAGAAATATCTCATATAGAGAAAGAGAAGTACCTCATATAGAGATATCTCTATACGTTTAATAAATGTGGTTGTGACAATTTCGTCTTATTATTCATTATGGATATCTTCCACAATATCACTTTCACCACTACAAAGAAAGTTAGCAAATGTTGTTGAAAACAACACTCACTAAACTTGAAATCTTAGGTGGTGTGAATAAAGTTGAGTACTGTAGTATTCATATAACTTGGCAGCGTTTAGCAGATGGGACATGCTACATCTGAACCCAACATACTGCTGCCAAGTTATATGAAAACTACAGTATGCTTAGTAACTCATATTTCTGAATCGGCCCGTCATTCTTGTTATTTGATGTGAATTAAAATAAAGTCAATAACAGCTGTTTCTCACGCCTTACTATTAGACCCACGTTGACTCGACAGTCGACTCAAGTGACAACAGTCCACTCACTCAACGCACTCAACTTTATTCACACCACCAATTAACTCAGCTTACAGATAGATACTTACATATTTGTTATTCTATATTTTCAAACAATCTAACCATTCATAGCGCAGATAGAATTTGTAACATTTAATAGGAAGTTTGTGCTAAAGTTTGCTAACAATAATGCAAACCAGTTTTGCATCTAAATGCAAACCAGCTTTGCATCTAAATGCAAGATGTTATAGATAAAGCAGATGTCTACAGTGCTCAGGTTAGCATTAGCGTTAAAGTTCACGTTAAGATCTATTGAATAATAAAGTTATTCAAATAAAAAAGAAAATAATTTTTCAGAAGCATTGTTCAGAGTAAACAGCATTCTGCTACACTGCTTACATAGCCTTATCAAGCACGCTTACTGTCGTGTTACCTATAGGTTATATATAGGTCCTGCATGAAACTAACCAACATGAATGCCAAAGGCGGGCCGATCCAATTTACACTAATTATTATACATAAATATTATTTTTATGTTGAAAAAATTGTGGCCTATATATCTTCTCTACTTATCTCTTGACAAAAAATGTTATATACATCTTCTATTATTTACTTCTGCAGTTACGGGTTCAATTACCGTTCAGCCAGGCATATTCAATGTCCTCATTCATCTCATTACTAGCACACAAGTCATGTGGGCGTCATCAGCAAAAAAGTGTATAAAATATATTTTCTTTCTCGAAATAGCTTTTTATGTATTAAGAGCGTGAAGCACTACTTGATCACTCGAGCTAAACAGTTATGAAGAGAGTTGCGAGAGTTGCAAGTACAGTTGCGTGAGTCATAGAGAAGTTTTACACTCGAACTACATACATTTTCCCTAAAACTGTAGTTTTGAATTTCCAAACACGATATGAAAAACATACAAATATGATAATTTGGTACATACTGTACTTTTATAATTTCATTTGGATATTGGATATAAGTAAGAACAAAATGACTAATTTGGAACTTAAATTACTAAGGCTTTGATGTATAGACATTATATAGAAACTAAATATATTAACTCTGTGAAATGTAACCAACAATTGAAAAAGATACTAAAATAAAATTATGAGGTAATTTCTTTGAAAATTTAAATCATTATGATGTGCAAGAGCCAACAACTTTCTCATGGGTTGAATGCATAACTTACACTATCAATAATCTCCTAGAGGTAATGAACAATTCTTTGAACATTTCCGATATGATAAAAAGAATTGCAAACTGGCAAAGTATACTCACGCTGTCTATTTTTAATTGATGTAATTTCCTCATCAAACACTTGGCCGGTTCCATGTGCGAATGCTTCAGCAGTTGCACAGTAACCGTGGTGAACTAAGTATGTTGAGACCATTCTGAAACAAAGAAAAAACCATTTTTTATTGTAATATCAACATTACAGTATGCAATGTAGAGTTTAGCAAACAGGAAAACAGATTTATAGTCAATGAATGCATAACAGATAAGACAGTTTTTTACTTCGGGATTTTGCTAAGAGTAGTTACGAGTTACGAGGTGAACATACTAGAAGTCAACAGGGTTCAGGTTTTAGTATATTTACCCCCTAACCACTCTTTACTAGATCCCAAAGTAAAAAATTAACGCATCTTACATGCATTCTATAAACTTCTTTCGATCATTGATCATTCATTGATTGGATTAATAACGAAATGAATTTCAACATTTTTTAAATGGTATTTTGTACAAGTTGGAACATAATTTTTTCATATTTTTAGTTCATGAACTAATTGAGAGGCCCTTTAGACTGTGAGACCGTACATAGCTTGAAATGAGCGTTTTGTACAACAAATTCATTGTAACATAATTTTATTATACTTCAAGTTTTATGACTTGTGAGATCTTTTCGGATCCTACAACCCCCTTTCCTATAATGCAGGAGATAAGCCGTATATTCTGTAACAAAAATACCTACACATCCAAGTGCAATAAAAATTATGAAATCAAGCTCACTCATCCCAGTAGAATAATTGTTCAAGTGGCAGAGTAAACTTTCAGATTCAATCACATCAATAAAAATCAATAAAGGGTCGATTACATTGGAAAAGTTACTAGCTAAGCGAGTAGCGAATGGAAACGCTACAGACCGACCGTGCTACAGCAGCGTGGCATACCAAGCAGAATTATAGAAAAAAATGAAAGTTTCAGAATTACCCGCATACTATGGCATTTCAAAGACAATAAATAATATTGCAACACAAAATTAAAATCTGAAGTTTACAAACAATTATTCAATAAAATTTCATCAAAACAGTTCAAAGAAAATACAATATGCCTCATCTGTAGTGTTATGTTGGCAGCCTGCGCGATTAAATGTCGGCTGTGGCCACAATAATATTGTATTTTTGTGTTGGCTACGCTGCCAGATAGTAGCAATGGGTAGCAAATCCAAAGTTGAGAGCCTGTCTATTTGCTTCTTAAATTTGCTTCTCACAGCTACTATCTGGCAGCGTAGCCAACACCAAAATACAATATTATTGTGGCCAAAGCCGACATTTAATCGCGCAGGCTGCCAACATAACACTTCAGATGAGATATATTGTATTTTCTGTAAACTGTTTTGATAAAATTTTATTGAATAACTGTTGGTAAACTTCAGATTTTAATTTTGTGTTGCAATATTATTTATTGTCTTTGAAATTCCAACGTATGCGGCTAATTCTGAAAGTTTCATTTTTTCTATAATTCGGCTTGGTATGCCGAGCTGCTGTAGCTCGGTCGGTCTGTAACGTTTCTATTCGTTACTCGCTTAGCTAGTAACTATCGCAATGTAATCGACCCTTTTTGGTGCCTGTGTCTTCTTCAACACAGTATGAATACTACACTTGGTACGAAGGAAATGCAATGATTTGAAGGCGAACGTTTCAGAAATAGGATGAACACCTGGAACGAACCACTTGACGAGCTCAGATACAAACCTTGAATAAGACCAAAATTACTCTTAGTTAAAAGAAGCTATTTACATAATTGACTATCAAATGCAATTGATTATGAATGCTGCACTGTATCTTAGGCTGCTTTTATACATACAATGCTTCAAACGATGGTCATCGGCGTGCGTCAGCCGATGCAGGAAAAATTTTCTTGCATCTTTCCAACGTCACATAATGCCAAATAATGTGATTTAGACGACGCTCGTCGGGCGGGCGCCCGACTTTCGTCGTTCGAGTGTCGTTTAATTCATATTGGGACCCGACGCTGAGTCATTCGACACTATGATAAAAACGGCCTTACTGTACTTCAGATTGTGTTGCCGTTAGGACAATAGTTTTGTCACTTACTCATCACGGTACAGCGTATCTGACTTACCTGGAACGTTTATACAAGGTATATGGGCACTAGTGCCTACAGTGATTTTATTGATCGAATGAAGAGAGGTCTTTGTTTCGAGTCGACCGTTTTGCATTTATCTGTTTGTTTGTAACACATTTACGGCTGAATGAGTGAACAATTTCTTTGAAATTTGGCATGAATATTCCTTTCAGTAATGCGCAGCTATGTATGTAGATGGGTTTTCATTTTTTTTTTCATTTAAAGGATAATTATAAGGAAAAAAGGAAAGGCACCAAGCCTTCTTCTTTAGGAATATATGTTTTTTAAAGTGAGCTTTTCCATCATTTGCAATTGGAATCAGATTCATAGATAGCCCTCGGGCCATAAAACATTTGGTTGAGCCTTATTCAAATGAATCAAGTTATCATTCATATTCGTTTGTTTCTTTTCTAATATTTCTATTAAGTATACAGTAATAACAAGTGATTACTAAGTAAATGATATACTAATTTAATTCATATTGTTTTATAAACTCATTCATCAGACATCTAAAATCTAATTTGTGCAATCAGGTTTATTTATCTCCTGTTGGAGACGAATCCGTACTCTTTCATGAAATTATTGATGAAGATGAAATGAAAAGGAGAAAAAGAAAATGAAATGAAAAAGAAAAAATGAAAACGAAATGAAAGAGAAAAATGAGTTTACAAAAATATAATGAAGCTAAGCCTTCTCCTGTTTTGTAATGAATTGTAACCTTGTTTTGGACTAGAAAAAGTATCAATAAATTGACTAAATAATATTACAACAAAATATTAAAACTCTGAAGAAATTGTCTACTTCAATTGGTGAATGAAGCCATAGCCAAAGCCTCGTTTTTCGCATAAAATTGCTATAGGATTTTGTTTTTCTCAAGTCAGCAGGCAGCAAATTATAGAACTTAGGAGCAAGAAACAAAAAGCATCTTTGAAAAGTTGAACAATTTGATTTTGGTGGTCTTACAATCATATTAATAGTCTGTCTTGTTACAAGATTTCCCGTTCCAAATGTGAATACGGCAGCAAATCTGTTTCCACTTAATCTATAAAACAAGGATAAAACTTACAACACATACATGTGTCTCAATGGAAAAATATTAAAAACCTTGAATAAAGGAAATGTATGCGTCCGTCTATTCACTGCCTGTAAAATTCTAATCACTGATTTCTGAAGAATTATCAGCTTTTATAATAAGTAACAAAAGTAGAACATGAAATTCCATATTCGAGCCTTTTTTGAATGAAAAAAAAAAACAGCAAAATACATCATGCGAAGTATACTCACAGGGAAAAACTGTCTCAAATGATAAAATCTTCTAATTAAGTACATAAGATAATTTCTAATTTTCATTATATGGAAATCCCATGTTAATCTACTATAAAGAATCAGTCCCAAATACTTAATTGTATCAGACTGTTCTATTACATCGCAATCACACAGCTCATGATTACACCCAACTAAGCGATACTTTAATGGTTTCAAAAAACAGAGGCTGTTGATAGAGAGAAATTCATGTATTTTGTTTTGGCTGCATTAAGTGATAATTTATTTGAATGAAACCAGCAACACAAATCAGTCAAATCTAGCTGAATGATTTCTTGTAATTTGACCTCATCTTCAGCAGAATTATCCAGAGCTGTGTCATCAGCAAAAGAAGTTAAAGAACCCTGAAATTTGTGAGAGAATAGGTCATTTATATAAACAAGAAATAGAATAGGACCTAAAACTGAGCCCTGGGTCACACCACAGTTGCTAACCTACTATTGAAATTACCAATCGACACATATTGTTCATGACTGTTTAAGTATGACCTCAGCCAATCAAAGGCTAATCCTCGGATACCAGACATATATAACTTTTTGAAGAGAATTTTATGATTGACTGTATCAAAAGCCTTTTTAATATCCAGGAATAGCCCTGAGGTTATGATCTTTTGAGGTTTATTAATTTCATTGTAGATTTCTGACATAAAGTTATGAAGTACATGCTCAGTATTCCTACCTTCCTGAAATCCAAACTGATTGTTACGAAAAACGTTTATTCACTTAAAAAAACTGACCATTCTTTTCTTGAAAAGTTTCTCAAGTAGTTTTGAAAAAATAAAAAGCAGGGATATTGGTCTGTAGTTGCCTATGTCGGTAAGTGATCCAGTTTTAAAAATAGGTATAACTTTGGCTGTCTTCAAGGCTGTTGGAAACTTACCCTCTGCAAAGGTGGAATTGAAAATATGACATAATATTGGTATAATTGAAGTAGATATAGCCTTAATTAACTGAGAAGAAAGCATATCCGATCCTGATGCCTTATACCATTTTTTAAAGAATTTATATCAGTAAGTAGTCAGTGAGTAGTAAGTAATGATAGGTTATTGGTTCCAGGAAAAGAGAATGACAGGAGCGAGACGACATTTTGAACTTACTATTGTAAGTCCACCTTTGCAGAGGGTAAGTTTCCAACAGCCTTGAAGACAGCCAAAGTTATACCTATTTTTAAAACTGGATCACTTACCGACATAGGCAACTGCAGACCAATATCCCTACATTTTATTTTTTCAAAACTACTTGAGAAACTTTTCAAGAAAAGAATGGTCAGTTTTCTAAGTGAATAAACGTTTTTCGTAACAATCACTATTGTAAATATTACTCTTTTTGTAGAGTCATCTGGGTCCTGTATGGATGATACAATTGATTCAGAAACATTAATGAAATATTCTCCCATTGTTTCTTTATGGAATAAGTTCTCAAATTCGAGTAATATTTCTTCTTTTGCTCCTTTATAGATTTGATTATTTCATTTTTGACAGTAATAAATTCGCGTCTCAATTGTACATTCTGTGGGTTTTTACAAAGTCTCTATTTTTTTAATTTTTTTTTTTAACATAAGCGCTCAGTTATCCAGGGTTTAAGTTTCCTATGGTGATTTTTTACAGCGAATATTTGTGTTGAGCAGGTAGTATGATATGATAAAGTGCAGCAGACATTACTTCCCAACAAATAACTGTACAAAGAAATGGAACCAATAACCGATACAATGAGAAAGAAGAGAATCTCATTCTATGGACATATACCGAGAATGCCACAAACTAGAATAACAAGACAGATTGTAGAGAAAATCGGTACACTGAAACATCCACCAAGATGGATAGCAGAAATTAAGACGGATGTGGAGGAAATTGGCATTACAGAGCGGGATCTCAGAGACAAAACAAGCAAAATTGAAATATTACACTAGAAAAACCACTTATACTGTAGGTCCAACTCATCAATCACCATCATGCAATTCATTATCCACGCACAGGTCTCAGACCTATGTGGGCTTCATCCTCCAAAATAAAAAACATCAGATTCCTGGAGAAACAGATAAAGAAGACAAAAAGGGCTGCACACAATTGAAAAAAGTCAAAGGAGGGCCCAAAATATGAGAGACATCTGGGCAAAAAGAAGAGTTTCCAGAAACTGATTAAGTGGTCCAATGTGGCCATAAAAAAATAAAAAAAGGTGCAGCATAAGATTTCATTGCATTTGAATGAAAGTGACTTCTAATTAGAAGATATTTAAGTAAATGATATGAACTTGTAGTCAGTATGCTAGAGTAGTAAAAAGGTAAAAAAGGCTAGAGGAGATGGGACACGAACATGGGATCTAGGAAGTAGGACACTAGAAGGGTCATCTTAAAGTGTTGGATAAATAGTTAATAAGTGATTTAGCTTACTTTTGTAAGATGGCTTGCCATTCTCCTTGGCTCTCAGGTACTGGGTACTGATGTATTGTTAGTCGAGTTCTATTTTGTAGTTCTTTCATCATCTCTTCTATGTTGAACACAAAAGGAGCTTGTCCAAAGTTAGCATCCACCACTTCGCCGGGCGTCTGCAGTCCCACTGTTGGGTATAAATTCGGCTGCAAATAAAAAGTATCCAAATAAAATAACAAATTATAACAAACAAAACATATAATAAAATCATAGAAGCAGAAAGAATCATAGGAATGAAAGTGGAAATGAGCTTTTTTCTGTAACATACTTCAAGATAATTTGAAAAATATTTGTTATCTTTGGGACACGAAAAACATTCAATCACAGAAATGAGTTACCCATAGAGCATAGGTAAAAAAGTAAATGCGCATGGCTTTTGATTTTATATTATTTGTGAGTTTAGAACATAGGTAGATGTGCTCTATGGCAATCATTGTCTCCTATTTGGAAGGGCCTTTATGAACAAATCAGTAAGTCTATTCAAGGTTAGGCTCATTAATATCTATACTCTAATAAAATATTTAATTCTCATCCAGGAAGACATTTTTGATAACTTGCATTTTGGAAATCACCCCAAAATTGTTGATTAGTGCAGGTGTTGAATAAAATGTTCATGTCAACTATAGCCGTGTTTACATTACGGTATGTAGCAAAGCCTGCTATATAATTTTTACTATATTTAACAATGTTACATGTAGCGCGGTTAATATAGTAGAAGCTACATTCATCAGATATCGACTTCAAATAGCAAAAAACTACATGTAGCATCGAGAAATGCTATATGTAACGTTTCTATTATTGAGGAGCTTGCTGCAAAAAGTGAAAAAATCGTGTTTTGAGAAAACTGCATTTAAAAAATATATTCCATCGCTATTATTTCAAGGACCCGTCAGGGCCTTATTTATAAGTGATTTTATATTGTGAGCTTCAGATTGATGAGATTTGGTACTCATTTCCCATATTTAATCTATTCTAATGTTATATCATTAAGTATTATTTCACAATAAGAATTTGAATAATAATATCACAAGCGTTCTGTGTCTGAATATATAATAGCTTCACAAAAGTTCTGTAACTCAGACAGTTTTTAGATAGAGATAACATTTTGATGACGGTTCATTCAAATAGTAAAATATGATTTTAACCTATTGCAGAAAAAAGGGTCTTAGTGCTCGGAGGCCCTTTTGCAGCAAGCTCCTCAATTAGAGTTTTGCTACATGTTGTCAAATAACTTTTGCTTTCAGCAAGTTTAGCATAGTTTAGCAAAACATTCCAACTTGTTTTATTCTATGAAATTCGTCAGTCACAAAAATAAACTCACTGAAGAACAGCTTTATCGCTTTCGCAACTTTTCTAGCTAAAATCTACTACACAGGTAGATCTGCTCATTAGTTGAGCTCAGGGGAACCTTACCGGTGACGCCTGATTGGTCTATTCAAATTCACAAGACGTTAAAAAGTTTGAATAAATCAATCAGACGCCACCGGTAAAATTTACCAGTTACTGGTGAGGCTCCCATGAACTCAGCCATTGTTTCCAATTTTGATGGGCCTTAATGAATAAATCGGTAAGTCTAGTTAAGGTTAGACTAGTTAAGGCCGTGGTCAGACTGCATGCGACTGACGAGTAGATCGTTTTGCGAGCAGGTCGTACGAGTAGGTCGTCAGAGTAAGAGTGGTCACATTGCAAACTTCCTACTCCTGCGAGTTTATACTTCAATGGCATTGACCAGTTGTTAGACAATCTGTTATTGCGCATTTTGTTTTTTAATGAAGAAAAAGAAAGCTAGGTGAATGATATTAATTTAACAAAAGAGACGCAAGGAGAATTCAAGCTACTTTTTCCTGGTCTCTACGAAAAAAATAATTTTCGGATGTCACTAGAAACGTTTTATTATATTTTAAACAGAATCAGCACAAAAATTGAAAAACAAAGCAATTTTTGGACTTGTATCAAGCCTGTGGAAAAAATTGGCGGTCACATTGAGATCTCTATTGGATAATCCTTTGTGGATTGGTCCCACAATGGATTTTGGTCAAACACAAGCATAATCAACTCCTCAACTTTCATTTTCACAGTGACGACCACGCAAAGAAATTCAAACAAACTTGCTTCCAGAATTGACTCGTACGTGTCCGCAAGACCTCGTACGACCAACTCTTCTCTACTGTGACCAATCAAACCGGTTTATCAACGTTTGTTTTACTCTGACGTCCAGATGCGAGCACGCACGTCCATTTACTCGTCGGAGTACGCATGCAGTCTGACCACGGCCTAAATAATAGAGATAAGGTGTCAAGTGCAAGCAAGAATTGTCGAGTGATAGGAAGGTGGAGGAGGAACTAACGGGTAAATCGGTGAATGCGATGCCCAAATTGTGTCCATTTTTCGTGTAGAAACAGGTGTTGTCGATGAGATTGACACCGCAGCCAATGACGTCACCGGTGGTGAAGGTCGGCCCGTACGGCTGCCCTGTGCCCGATGAGCAAAAAGAGTGGCCATCATCACCATGGTAACCGTATGAGTGCTTATCCCATCCTGCAAAAAAATTACAATGAATATTAATAAGAGTTTTCATAGTGCAAATAAAAAATTAGTTGATTTTAAATTTTCATGTATGGACTGTCCTTAATAAGAGCTTTAATCAGTCCTTTGATAGTATCGAAAGAAACAATGATTAAAGATAGCTTTGAGCATAGAGTACGTGTGTGAAAAAAGTAATGAGACTGACTTATCAAGTCATTCTTATATTCTAACTAAAGTTTCTATTTTTTCAAATAACAATGTAGTAATCCCTTTCAAAGTAGTTAGCTTGGGCAGCCGGCAGAGTCGTTGTTCCCAGTCTTGGTAGCAGCACTGTAAGTCTTCAACAGGTATGGCTTTTAACTGGTCGGCCACAGTCTTTTGAATGTATTCTAGAGTCCCAAAATGAAGACCTTTTAGGATATTTTTGAATTTCGGTGAAAAAAGTCAAAGGACTCAAACCAGGTGTGGGGAAGAACCGAAATGCGTTTTGAGGTCAAAATGTCACTGATGGAATTTTGGAACTCTGGAGAGCATTCAAAAGGCTGTGATCGACCAGTTAGACTTGCAGCACTGCTAATAAGAGTGGCAACGACGACTCCGTCGGTGCATAGCTGCCCAAGGGAAATACTTTGAAGGGGATAACATTTTTGTTTGAATAAAATAAAAACTTTAGTAAGTATAAAATCATTCTCATTGCTTTTCTCACACAACAAACTTCTCATAGATATAGATCTGTAGAATTGAATAGATATATTCAGTAGCAGCATGACTAAATCTATACTTTATACCATCAAATTAGAAGAATTTGCGGTGTTGCCAGATACGGGTCACCAACCGCCAACCTTAAAGCACGAATTGGCAACACTACACGGTCCGAGTTGCCTAGTCTACTAGTATGATGCTAGCAATCAATTGGTTTATCACCGCAGTCAGATGCTTTTTGTAACACCGAAATTTTTTCAAGTCGCCTAGTTTGATGGCGTGAAGTACAGATGATTTTGTTCACACTGAATTGATTCCGCTCATGTGTGTTTCTACATAATGATCAATAAACCTATAGCGTTCTGTTAAGACATTGGTGGCTCATGATAATATCGTGATAACTATTCACAGTATAACTTATAGCTAGCGTTTATTTCATGAAAATGAGCAATATTCATATATCTAGTATTATACATTCACAAAAAAATTTATTAAATAAAAAATAACTTTTTTAGCTGGATGATGCCCACGCGATTCTTGTGCGTGAGTAAAGAGTTGGATGATGACACAAAAATATCCAAGGCCGAACAAGATTTGAACTCGAGACCGCAGGAGTTTAGCAGCCAGGAGAGTAGCTAGCCAGAACCTTATCTAATCAGAGACAAAAGCTCCAACTGACGGCGCTACTACGGCTGCCATATTCATTACAACCTATATTTTTCATAATCTAAGAAAGATAAAATTAATTAGTTATTCGATATATTGTAAAATAAATGATGAATTTATCCTAATACAGTAAAGGATTCAATTTTTTAGAAACAGTTTTTATGCGACATGGAGTTTTCCTTTCTATGCTCAAGATCCGTAAAATACATTTAGGAATTGACAGAAATTGCAAAAGGCTACATAGCAATATATTCCAAACTCGTATTATAAATCACTCATATTGTGATTCACGACTCATTTTATTCAACTTCCTGAGAAACAATAACATTTTTAAATTATGCCATTTAATCAGAGATTTATTTTGAAACCCTATAAAATTATTATAGAATTTAGTTTTATACACATATAGTCGCATTTATAAATAATTCAATTGTTCACGGTGTCAAATATTGCATTCCTTTCAATCTACTATACTTTTTAAAACTTGAAGAATTTTCTTTTCTTTGTTGAATTTTACTTTCAACTATACTAAAACTACAATTTATGTTTCACTATCCCTGAAGTATTGAAAGTTGCTCCTGAAACACTCAGAATAAAAACTGCGAACATCAGTGTTATGTAGTATGTAGTATGACATTCTTGCCTTATTGTGGCTTGAGGTGAATCAAGTTTTGATCATCTCATATACAAAAAATGCCACATCAATTGTGTTGCTTTCCAAACGTCTCTGTCGAATGATGGCTAAGATGCAGAAATCTTTTAGAGGTGTGCTAGATGTTTGCGTAGTGAGCTCTTTGGACCAAAACATGATGTTGAGGTCTGAAGAGTCACCTACAGTCGAAATCGGCTATGGTAATATGACATTCTGACTGAAAGGCTTTGATACAATTTTAGTTTTACCAATCTACGATTCCACCAAACTGTTATTATGATATTAATGGCCCGCAGGCGATGAAGGGGCGAAAACAAGCGTTCTCATTCTTGTTTCGGACGCTAATTGTCACCTAATAAACATGAAAATCTTTTCTTATTGTGCAGAAAGATCACAAAATAGGTTCCCCTGCATTTGAATTTATATTTTACAACTTACATTATAACGGCCTTATAGGACAAAGGACAATGAACTTGAGGAAATCTGACATGTGATTATCAAGAATTGATGAGTGACAGTTGCATTTGAAGATTTTATCTTAAATCTAACATAACTTTCAAGGCAATATTTTATTTACTATAATTTAAAATTATTTCCACATGTCTAAAGCGCCCGAAAATAAAGCGCAAGTTTACAAGTTTTATTATTTTCAAATTTATTACATGTGTTATTAGTCATTACAGCATAATTCTTTCGTTTTATTTATTGTGACAAAATTACAATGAATGTGAAGGCGCAACAGACTCAAGTCCAAAACTGCTTTCTTCACAAATTTTTAATATGTTATATTGTCCAAAACATTGAGGTTAATTTTAACACTGAAAATTCAGATTTACCAAAATACTCCACTCAAAAAATAATAGAATGATTCCTTTTCATTTGAAGGGAATCAATTTGAATGTTCACTCACAACAAAACACTGAAACAGTAAATAATAGCCTTGATCAGGGATAGTAAGATAGAACCATAAGTAATACTTGATGGTTCGTCTATGATAATAGTCTGTAATATCAAATTTTGATAGAGACTTTCAAGCGTCGTTTTGTTCAAAGGTATTAATGCATCTTAATCCAATGAATCAGAGATTCACTTAAAAAAATCATAATAAAATGAAGTAAGTGGCAACTAAATGTTTTTGTTAAGTTAATTTGTTGAAATGAGCTTACCAGGCAGTCTATTCATATTGACACCTTGAGCTGAAAGTCCGATTCCCATGTAGCCATCTCTGCCTTTACTAACAATCTTCACCTCGAAATAATAAAGTCCACAAGCCGGCGGAATAGCATGTGTTGCTCTGACGCTGGCTGCATCTTTGTGTGTTTTGCCATGACCTGTCAAAACGAAAAGAGAAAACCACATTAATGGGACTGAAAAGTACCCGTCAAATGAAGTACCTCTGTACAAATACAGTAGTGAGATTCAAGCTTCATAAATTTCAGTATTCACTATTAGAGAATTTGTATTTTTCTTTTATTTCTTCAATTATGAATGCATCAGAAAGTACAGTGGAACTTCTATTAACAATATAAAATAAAAAACTAATATGCAGTACTTCCAAAAAACAAGATTCTCTACAAAACGAATTTTTAAACATAATTAATTTGATGTACTAATGGCAAAGCCACTTCTCATTTCATTAAACTAATTCTTCTCTGATACAAATTTTCTGCAAGGAAACAAATTTGTTATTTAGAAGTTCAACCGTATCTCCGAGATTATTTCATCTTGATGGTCAGTGTTAATATAGTAATATGTGAAATTTGATTGTTAGTAGAGAATTGAAACAATGTAATTATAATACCGAACCAATCTGTACATAATCTTAATCTCAAACTAGATTCATTTTAGAACTAAACAAGAATAATAGTAAATGAAAGAGAAAGAAAATACTAAAATGAAGTGTTGAAAGAAAATGGAAAGATCCGCGCAATAATAGAGTTCATTGCCTCGGCGTCGATCTAAATTTAGTAGCACTTTGCAAATGATAGGCAAGAGTTGCCCTCCGGAAATAAAAGATCGCAGACCGTAGGTTCTTAGCACGAATCCCCATTCTAATACAAACTAAATTGTGGATGAGATATTGTTCATCTGGATTTTCATAAGAGCGAGAAACAAAAAAAATGAACTATAAACATTAGTTACAGTAAATCAGAAGTTTTAGTAATTTTTATATCTCAATAGATTTTATTACTATAAGTTAAATTTCCATGTTGTAAAAAATTTCAAACAAATCGACTACAAACATTGCGAAGAAGCAATTGAACTAGAACAATCAACTTGTGTAGAGCAATCGTCTCAACAAGGAAAGGAAAAATAGCTCTGAAGCCCATTCTCCAATAAAATCCAACATCCAATTTACGTCCAGTTAAACATTATTGTGGTAGGAGAAACATTGAATTATTCTACTTGATACTGAAGATTTCCAAGGCGTTTTAAAATTGCTTCAAAATAAATAATTATATTGGAGAACATGAACATATAGCCTATTGATTAATTGGAAGTTATTGAGAAATTGTCAAAATCCACTGTCAATTAGATTAAATATAAAGTGGAATTTGAAATATTGACGATCATTATCAATTATGGATAGCTTTCATGTAATATAATAAAGCTGTTAAATAGCTTTAATAATATATTCTATGGAATATATTATTAAAATT
Organism: Conomelus anceps; assembly: GCA_948455865.1. NCBI lineage: Eukaryota > Metazoa > Arthropoda > Insecta > Hemiptera > Delphacidae > Conomelus > Conomelus anceps. The sequence continues at coordinate 114,840,378 of OX418216.1, forward strand.
TATGGTATTGGATGCAAAATATGAAGGCCTGATACCTTGCCACATTCATAATACCGCAAGATTTCATAACAATTCATAATCTATTACAATGTATTTTTCAACTAATTAGCTCAAACGATAGTGCCTGCTACTACAGTTGTAAAGTAATTCTAGTACAATGCGTATTGTGATTTCACTTACTTATCAGATATGTTTCATGGCATTTTACCACTTTTCAGTGATTTGAATAGTTATTGTTTCCAATCACTTATTTAAATGTTCTGGTTTTCTTGACGAAAAAATAAAAAACTATTGCATTGCTATTATTTTTGTGTTATTTTATTATTGTTAAAATTGATGTTCGGACTCCTTGCCGGTAGTACTAAAATGATAATTGAATCAATACATGAAATGAGGAATGGGTAAAAATTATTAATAACCTCCATTATGCCTTGCACTTGTTTTGTGCCTTTCTTAAAAGGCAAGAAGAAACTGAACAGTAATTCATAATATTCAATAATAAGCTTTAAACAGACAAGTGCAAGACATAATGGAGGTTATAGTCTATTTTTTATCCATGCAATTACAATAATCTATTAATAATCATTTTAAAACCACAATACAACATGTCAGTTGAATATTATGTTATTAATTTGGGTGATTGGCAGTACACAATCTTGAATGTTTTGTTATTGAAACGGCAAACGGGTCTGCATAGTGGGGAGCGAATTTTCTGTTTATTCCCCCCAATAGAAATAGAAAGTTCATGAAGAAATATTCTCAAGAGACTGTTACAGTCTATAGTACTGATTTCAAAGTCAGCTCATAACAAAATTACCAGTAGGCAGAGAGCTCATATTTTGCTGTTATGAATAAATAAATAGACTTATTAAAACAAAAATATTTTCTTAGTTTGAGTGAATAGCGTTCAAATAGACAACTGCGAGAATGCTAGACTGAACATGATCATGTGTTTCTTTTTCGCCTTTTAGTCTTCAGGTATCATAATATAACGATCATTACCTATATTTTATTCGTCACTATGATATTTGTTATTTTAATCATTCAATGCAACATGACCTTTCATCCAGCATAAATTCATCATGACTTACAAGATTGAATGGAATAAAATCTATTCCTCTAAAAATTCGATAGCAATGAAATCTATTTCTTTGCGAAATTGTAAACAACACAACTCAAAATGATAGAAATATGAGTTGACAACATTATGCAGAGCTTGTCCTGTTTATAGTCAAATTGATTGCCACTTAATGACAGAGATATCGATTGGGCACAGTATTTAGTGTTTGACGCCAACTGAATTTAGAGACCAGCACTTTTGAAAAATCATATTCCATCATTATGAGCATTTATTTATTTGAGTGACTGGCGTTTGTTAAGCATTATGCAATTATTGTGTAGTACTTCCTACTTAATCTAGTTCATTTGAGGGACAGTAAGTTGTTTATTCCATCAATTTGTCAAGAGAGTAGTTTTGGACTTAGTCCATTGCATCTTCACTTCATTGTTATTCTGTCTATAAATAAATAAATTTGATAATCTATTTTTATTATATTTAATTCAGTATTCATTCAATAATTTGTCATATTGAATAATTCAGGTGGATAAGAAATTATGAGCCAGCACATCTTCACGCATTTCATAGTATTGTTAGGAAACGCAAAGGAAGGTGAAAATGTCAACAGTGCCAGCATCAAGGCAACAGTGTTTCCGGTTTCACTGAAAAATGCACTTGTTTTATGTCTTCATCTTGTTCCTCACTTCGTCTTCCTCACTCCCATAAATTATGACAAATGCGTTTCTAGAATGTTCGAGTAAATAGTAGAATGGCCCATACATTTGAGGAAACTTCTAGAATAAACAGAAATATTTTATAACGGGCTATCCTTGTGAGCAATGAGTCAGTTGTTATTCGAAGGTTTAATGTGATAAACGACATAGTTGCAGTATATACTCAGTAATATTATTGTGTTGGATAAAAAGCAGTGACAGATTGTGCTTCGTAAGAATTCAGTCTATTCTTGAGTGTTTTAAACGTTTATTAGATATTTCTATTTACGTGATTGAACAGTTATTATTAAATTATTGATCGGCCTATTGACAGTTTCTGTCATTCTTAGTTATTAGTTTCTGTACAGTGATATATAGTAAATTCATTATAAGTTAAACGTTATTGAACTGTTTGTATCTTTGTTGACTTTCTTGTGTTATTAACTGATTAGTGAGTGTTTTGAGTTATTTGTGTAAATAAAGTTAGAGTGTTACTTTTAAGTGTTGCCAGCATTATTTTAGTGATAGCCCGTAACAGTATTATTACAACATGAGTATCACTTCAATAAAACTAGCAATTCTGGTTCAATAGCTTTCAATTATTATTCTATGAATTCTGAACGACATGTTCAAATACAAACCAACAAAAAGTAGCAATACGTTAATTACAGAATGTTCGATATTGATATTCTTTTTCAGTAATTTAAATAAATTTCGACTGAGGCCAATAATAAAAATGATGACAATAGTTTGACGTTGACATCAGTATGAAAACCGGTGGCTAACCTTGGCATGGCTTCAAGAATTTTCGTGCACGTCTTTTTTCAAGTGGCCGTTGTACCTTATTTGCATTCTGGTCTTCAACAGTACACTATTCCTCATTAGAACCAAAGACAAACAACTTTTTTAGGTCAACAACAATCAAGTAAAATTACTATACACTAACTCGTGCTACTTTCGATTAGATAATCAAACAAAGCAAGAAACAATAAAAAATAAATAGATTTAAAAAAAACTATTGCGATCTAGCACTCCATTAGATAATTAGCAATTTTTTTTGTAATTGATACAATTTCACATCAAGGTTAGACTTCTAATTTAGTCGTCACTAAATACTTCTTTTTTTCGTCACTAAATGGAAAATGTCTATGAAGAAATTAATTAAAATTAAATTTAAGATGGCAGTTTTCTATAAATATGATTAACTTTTCACAGAAAGTACTTATTCCTGCTCGTCCATAACAAAATGTTTGAAAAATACTGTAGTTTTGTGATGACATAAATCTTCTCCTTTTTCTTATTCTACTTCATATTTTCCCTGTTTAATTTTTTCAATGCTGAACAATAGAAAATGGAGATCGAACTCTACAAAACAAATATTCAATGCATTTCCATAACATGAAACCCGGTTTTTATACCTTTTTTTTAGTTTTTCTTCAGTTTATTCTCACCTGGGCTGCCTTTAGTCGCTAGTGTATCTCTTATATGCCCTTATTATGCAGAATCAATCCTTCAGTTAGTTCTGCTCTGTTGCTCTCTACCAGGTCTTCACAAGATCTTGCACAGGTGAAGAAATGGCTTGACCAGAACACCCTTTCACTCAATATATCTAAAACAAAGTATATGCCAATATCTCTACGCCCTATCACCGACTATAACCTTGAAAACATAAGAATTCATAAATGTGATAATTCACTAGACAATTTATGTACTTGTGAGTGCATAGAGAAGGTGGACTCATACAAATATTTAGGTGTTGTTTTTGACAGTCGAATGAGGTGGTCAGAACATATCAACCGCTTGAAATGTAGAATCCGCAGATTGATTTATGCTTTCCGTATGTTGATTGACATTCTCAATCAAAATGAGATTAAAATGGCCTATTATGCCTATATCCAGTCGCTATTGTCCTTTGGCATCGTCGCGTGGGGTGGAGCTTATAAAACGGTTCTTCATCCCCTTGCGGTGGTTCAAAGAGAAGTCATCAAGGTAGCATTCAAGAAATCAAGATTCTACCCATCTGATACACTTTTTCACGAAACGTCAATTCTCACAATCAAGCAACTGTTCATAAAAATTCTCCTCATTCATATGTTCAAACATCAAAACTCCATTTTTTCTACAGTCACTCATTATTATAATACTCGTTATTCTCAAAACATCGCCATTTCATCTTCTCTTTTGCATAAAACTTACTCCACAACGAATCCTTCATATATATCACAAATTCTTTATAGAAATATATGTAATAGTTTTTCCAACTTGAACCTATTTGAGTCTTTATCCATAGGCATATTCAGGAAAAAACACTTTTGCTATTATCACTTCTTGGATCGGATAACTCGGAGAAACTTATAGTCTCAGCCTACAGATAGGTTCATGTTTAAGTTCAATATCACTATTACGGCAGCATGTTTCGGTGCGTCTGCGTATGGTTTGGGTTCCTCCTCTGGTTGATTTTCTGTCAATTTTTTATAACCTTCAGTCAATCTCACAACTTACAGTCAATTATTTTACTAAACTTTTAGCCTATTTCTTGATAATTATATAAAATTCTTATTACAGATTAACTTTCTCTTGATTTTTTTTCTCCATTCCTTTTAAAGTAGTCAATTTCTATCGAGGATCGCGCCTGTTCCTATTGGAGTCTGCTTTTGCCATCTTCTTCAAATACTAATATTACTTTTATATATTACTAAATTTCAATGTTACTGGTACCTACTCATTTTACACCCTCAACCTTTTTTTTCCTCAAATATGTAGACAAACTGATTGTGAACTCATCTTCACTCACAGACCTTTATAGGTCCATGTGAAGATTAATTCCTGAACTAAGGCCTGTCAGTTCAAATTCCTAGTTATATCACTTTCTTTACTCTTTTTGGAGCTATCTTAATGTATCAATTGTTTTAAGTTCCATATATTATTGAAATAATCTGAGTGTCATATTTTTCTTTGACTATCTCTATATTTAAGTTACTATTACTATTGAACTGTTTATGAATTTATTCTAAATGTTAAGTAAATAACTGTTTCATCTGAAAATAAATGAATAATTTTATATTTTTTAAGTTGATGTTGAACTGATAGAAATCATTATTTATTTTGTTATTGTGAACGAAATGGGGAATAGAGAGTTTTTGAGTTGAGTTGAGTTGAGGTCTTCTTAATCCATCATAATATAATTCCTGGATTTCTTGTTCCATGACGAACTGCGTTGTTAATATTGACTTTTTATGTGAATTTAACGACTTGCAGTCAAATATTCATTAAGAATAAATAAAATTTACTTACTCTGTAGGCCGAGCGCTTTCAAATCTTTGAGAGCCTCTGAAAACGGATCTCAAAGATTCGAAAGCGCTCGGCCTACAGAGTATTTTATTTATTCTTAATGAATATTTGACTGCAAGTCGTTAAATTCACATAAAAAGTTAATAACATAATTATTCCTTCTCTTACACTAACCATTTAAACAATACTTAAAATTCACTCCTAATTCAAAAATTAACTACAGTTTATACACCAAGAATTCATAAAAATTATATAAGAATAGAATGCAGAAGTCTATTAACCTTTTGTTCAAGTGACATAATTTCCAACAGAAAGCCTACTTGATCACATCCTCAATAATATAATCTTTCTTTTCCTGGCATTATTAAGTGGCAGAGTGAACTAGGGTTTTCAAATCGCAAACAAAAAACTTATATTCTATCACTAGAAATAAATAGAACAAAATATGAAAATGATGCAACGGTTCGAAGAGTAGTTACAAAATAATATTGGGACCAGGCAAGGCAAGTAGTCATTACTTAATCTTAATCGTTTCAATATCAAGAGTTAAATGTACAGTTATGAAAATTATGCGTTCGAGATGTCTACACTAGAGTGAATTATAACAGGGGTGAAATGTACGTCCTAGCATAGACTAAGGCATTAGAACAAATAATTTGAAGTTTTCAATGATTCTAAGTTTGAATGCTTCAGCAGGGGTGCCCACCCCCCCTAAGCCTTATGACGCTACCCCCCCCCCCTAAATTTAGCCCCCCCCCCAAAAAAAAATGCGAAAAAAGCCCCCGTATTCTTTCTAAAACTAAAAGAAGATTTTTATAAATATTGAAAAAATTCAAACCCAGTCGATAATATACAAAATGTATGTATATTTCTTGAGATTCTTTACATAGGTAAAATTTTTTTGTAAAGGTAAAAAAGAAATATCAATGAAATGAATATATGAACTTCTGCTCAATAAACTCAATTGAAAAATAGCTAAATAAGAATTTGAACCTAAATGGTTTTTAAACAATAAAATATTATTACAAATACACAATGTTCAATAAAAATTAAATACCTATAAGTTTATGTTCGGTGTACCAATTACATCTTACATCAAGGTTAAATATTTCTACAAAGTTGTTCCTTTAAAGGAAGTGAAAACAATGAGTTAATAACTTCATTAGTAAAACACAAAAATTCAAAATACTAAGTCATTTATTGGACAGTAGTTAAACAACAGGTTATTTACTTAGTGTAGTATCTTGGGAGAATTTATGTATGGATGAAGTACATAAAAGGCACACATTTCATGTATAGTTATTTACAACACACAATCGAAAGAAGTGTCTTTCAAAAACAAAATAAAGACATAGTTATGCAAAATTACTGAATTTTTAGTATTTAGTAAGTTTTGCTATAGCAGTTCTTACTTATTAGTAAGTAGTTATCGTAAAATACATAAAAAACATCAACAGTTTGAAGTTAAACATTTTAATTTTGTAGGCTGTGACCATCTACAAGTTAGCTAGGCACCTTCTATGCTTGTTAAATCTATCTCTCTAAACCCCATATTGTTTTTGTCTTTGGGATGAGGAAACAGAAAACCGTTCAATTATTTCTTCGTTAGAAATAGACTCAAGTACATCTTTTTCTGCAGCTAGAACCATTAGATTGGACAACCATGAAAACGTTTTTTGGAAGCCCCCCCCCCCCTGTGGGCACCCCTGGCCTTCAGTCTATGGTCCTAGCTAGGATGTCATATCACATCATGTCAGACCCGGCCCACCCACATCCTATAAATGAAATTTACATAATGGTTAATAAATATCAACAACTAGAGCAGAAAGAAGTCTGATTGGGCAGGAAGGAAGCACATTTACCTGCAGACAACCCAACTGTGCAGTGCGCACTGTGTACTCCGAACAGAAAGTCGAGTATCTCAACTTGACACGGTAATTGGTAGAACACGTATTATATTTTTATATTATGTAATATAGAAGCGTTATTGCGCGTTAATATTCTGCACTCGGACACTAAAGTTTTCAAATGAATCCTGCGCATGCGCATAATGTGGAAGCACATGAATGGGAGGGAAAGTTGATTTCCCTGACGGAGCCCGGTTAACATCGGTCCTTTCATCGGACACATTTTGCAGTCGAGCATCCAACTGTTCATGACGAATCTATTCATTATATTATAAAACAGCTGAATGGAAACGCAACACCGTCCGACACAAGATTGCAGTGAAAGTCTTCCCGCAATGGTGGCCAATGGAACATTGTGTTCACTTCAGCTACTCTTTCTTTGATCGCTTCTATGTGATTGAAACAAATTTATTATGTACTAGTGATTCACCCGAGCTTTGCAACGGGATTTACGGTAGATTTAAAAAAATAAACATGTGATATATGGATTTCAAACGCCAATGACAATACAATTCCAAAAAAGGAATTATGCGCTGCAATATTGATAGGGAAAGGAGGAAGCTTTTTGCCAAATTTAGTGTCCCAAATCGTTACCGTTTTTGTGAAATCCGTAATACTGACATACATACATACATACATACACACACACACACACACACACACACACCTACTCTCTCTAATTATATACGAGACATTACAATACATTTTTTATATCGAATATCTTCTGAAATCTTTGTTTATTTGATAGCACTATAAGTTTGCTTCAAGTTTCACGATGCTCAACTTGCCTCAACAAAGCGTAGTGTCTATCTTGCCGGTAACAAAATACAACACACCAACAGCTTGGAGAATTCACATTTTTCATGAGTTTAGAACTACGAAAGATTCAAGGATAAAAGCTCCATAGTTGGAGTCCTGCAAACCTCTACCAGACTTTGTTCCTCCAAAGTTTCGGGGATGGGATATTAAATGGCCGGTATTTTATTTACTCCAATACGTTACCTCAATCCCAAAGGTCTCGGTTAGTAGAATCGTCCACATCTATTATCAACTTTATTAGTAAGAGTAAGTTACCAATTATTTATTATTATTCTATTTTCAAACAACAAAAGCAATTTATTTATCCAAGTACAAATTATTTATACATATATTGTACAAATTATTGTACAATATTATTATTAGTACATATTATTTGTACTGCTAGAAATTAAATTTGTCCATTTCAGTTGCCTCCTTCTACAGCCTGTATTAATCCAAGGTCAGTAGAAACTCGCTTTTACCTTTCTAATCAACATCAAGTATCTCCTCCTCACCCCCCCCCCCCCCCCCCAAGTCCACACCAGTAGGGGTTAAAGATACCACGGAAATGAAATTCAGTACCTACTTCAAAAAATACATATTTACAAACATTAATTTAATTTTCCAGTTTTACTCCAAACAGGAATTTATAAGACGTAAGTAATTAACTCTATTTTTTTATAACAGCAATGATACAATGTATAATTCATAATGACAGAGCTACTATAACAGTAATCACAGTTACTGTGGATGCAGAGCTACTCATTGTTTTCATCACTACAGGCTTTAATTAAAATACTTCAACAAAAATACAATCAGATACATCCTCTTTAAAAAACGAAAGGAGATAGGCCTACCTAGTTTTGATTCTAATTTTTTGTTTGACTCCTACTCCAAACTGGGATTTTCAAGACGTAATTCTATACATATCAACATCAACAAAATAAGAGGAAGACAGATTAGAACAAAAATGGAATGGAACAACAATAAAAAAATACAGAGTAGAACAAAAACGGAATGGAAATTAAGAACAATAACAAAAAAGAGAGACTAGAGTAAAGAATTGGAAAGAAACCCGGATAAATAGATATTAAAAAGGAGATGAAAATGATGGAGCACGTGATGTGAACAGCTGGTTGGTTTTATACACCAAATTTATCTTAGGCATTATATACGTATATACTAGGTACTAGGCAGGCAAAGTGTGCAGAACTTGGCACGTTTGCGTTGAAGTTTAGAAGGATAAGGACTGGACTGGGAGAGACCAGCAGCAGCCTTCACACCAGTTGTACACATCGATTGACCTTACGAGCAGAAATTGGTAGAGGTGGTGGGCGTCAGCTGAGTTCAGCTCTCTCACTCACTCTCACTCGCTCAATCGCTCTCACTCTCTCTCTCTCTCCCACCCATACTCACACACACACACACACACATTCACTCCAGCAAGAGTCATGGAAAATGTGTGCAATACGCAATGCGCGTTTCAACGGAGTACACGCAGAATATGATTAAAACTACTGGCAGAGAAGAATACCCACTTAGTTATGTAAGCCAACAAAGTTAACGTACTCGAGCTAATCTCTCACACAGCCAAGCAACCTAGACTAGGGCGCTATCTATAAATCATTATAGATAACGTTCGCTACTGTATTTGTACTGTATTTCTAAAACTTGTCGCCCGACTTGAACATAAACTAGAATGTTATTGTATTGCATGTCAAGGACGATCCCAGAAAGGGGTCATGGTCCTTGAATTAAACAGCATAGGATTATTTTCAAGCGCTGGAAAGGAAAAAGGATAGGCATTAGGTTACTAAGAGATTTACAAAGGATTGCGAAGATCACTAGTGGAACTTAAAGACCAGTCTTGGGATGAGAATGTTTAGTTACCCAAGCTAGAAAGCTATAGCTATTTATTATGAAACTGGCAGCCAGTTACTATTTGGTAGCCATTGGTATATTATTTAGGTTTGAGATTAGGATTCATGCTTGCATCGCCATCTATTATGGACGGACTTGATAGGCTTCATTCAGAGTTTCAAGAAATATTTTCAACTACTTTTGTGAGTTTTTTCAATGTTATATTACAAGACAAACTACAGTAGAAAGTTACTTCTTCCTGAGTATCCTAGTAAAGTTTAAACTAGAAATTTGTTAATAGAAAACTATAAATAATTTCAACCTTGTATTAATTAATTTGGACTTCTTTAACATAATTATGGACCACTACAGTTCTCTTGAATGGTTCAGCCCTATTAGCGAAGAGATTCATTTTCTCATATGGCTACTGTACAAAAGAAAGAAAAAGATTACATCTTAAGAAAAAACTTAAAAAAAGCTTACTGCGCTAATAGTGAATACTGAATCATAATTTAACACGAGTTTTCCGTGGAACGAAGTAAACTGTTATCAATCTTGATTAAAGAAGAATTTGAAAAAGGTTACAATAATATGCAGGCCTATTTATATACGTGGTGTATACAGTACAGTAGTTGAAACAACGCTAATCAGTTCATTTACCACGTCCAAAAACGTGACGATAGAATTACACAAATTATTTATTATTCCATTTCCTTGTTACTATTATCAATTTATTACTGTCTCAAGATGTTTATAAGCAGATAAAGTCCAATATTATTTGTTATTCTGAATTGAAATTAGTAAATAACAGTTATTTTTAATAAAGACTCGCTCTTTTAACAGAAAAATGCCAATTGCACATTATATGTAGGCCGCTGCATATTGATTGGTACCTCTAATAATTTTGTTATACTGGACCGAGAAGTAAACCAAATTTTTACTTTTATTATAACAGGAGAAAAAACAAATGAGCAGTTACAATAAATCAAATACTAGTCAACATTTGTAAACAATTCAATTGCTATTTTAATTGTGTTGTATCGTTATAGATTTGATAAACATAATTTATGTGCACGATGTATGACACATAATGAGTCAAGTAGGCTATGCGCTACCTGAATAATAAACCATGAATGCTATTTCAAGTGCTGTCATTTGTAATAGATGGATTGTCCACTTACAAATTAATGTTTTTTATAATAAACTAGTAAGCCAATAGCTTGCAATTCATTATTCGTACTAAACTAGAAATCATCAACAATTCTCTAAAAATAATTTTCTGACTTTTAATAAATTAAAACTAAAAATTGAACAGTCCCCTATAAAAACTGACACTATTATTTATTTAATAAGATTTTAATCAAGTATTTCGACATAAAAACAAAACTATTTATTTATATAATGTTCAAGACAGAATGGAGTTGAATATTTTTTAAGCAGATAAGTTCAACAGACATTTGCTGATATTAGATAGTAGAAAAACATTTCTATATTTCTATGCAGACGGCAGCATTAGCTATTGAATGTCAGGTTAAATATTAACGATATTTTACGTAGGATGTAATACAGTATATTCAATTATTCGGTTTCGTTAAACCTGATTACTTTATGCACTTAATTTATATCATGCGTAATTCATAGTTCACTATTATCTATTATGTTAAATAAAGCTAATGAAAAGAGAATTTTCCATTTCAAATTATTTGCTTAAATTAGCAATTGCTACTCCCACCTCTAGTCAAAAATATCGTACACAAAACACATTCATGGCTTTGTCAAAATGGCAATTCTGAGCATCATTTGATACCATACCAATGTTTCATTGATAAACGTTATTACGTTTAGTTTAATGTAGTAAAGTGTTGTAGCCTACTGTGTCATGTGGATTGAAGATTATGTTATTTGGAAATTCTGACTTTTTAGTCTGATCAAGAATAGTATTTACTTGTATTAAATCAATATATGGCACCTCCTGAAAAACCTACTGGTTTAGGAGGACCTTTGTTGTAATGATACTGTAAATAAATTGATTGATTGAATTGATTGAATAAAATATATTATTGGTTGAATTAGCTATGTGGCTCCAAATTCTGGTTACAAGTAACAGAAACCACTCGTCGATTATCAAAGCAGAAAACCCTTCTACTAGAGCATGCGCAGAAAAAACAAGGGTGTAATCATAGTTCAAGAGCACAATCCCCTTCATCATACATGGTCACGACAGCAGCTGTAATAATAATGTAACCACCATTCTACATGTTATCCAGCGATTGCCCAAGAAACTGAGCTAAAATCACTAAACAACAGTTTAGAACTATATTGAAAATTATTCTCTTACAATTAATCAAAAAATACTTTAAAACAAAGTAAAAATGTACGGTCTGTAAATTTGGAAATTTTTATTACATATATTATTTTTGAATCTTCTTAGCATAGAACGATATTTTCAAGCATTAAATTAATTGAATATTTTAACTTGTAACGAAATATTCAGTGTCTGAAAAATGAAAAACAAATTTCATATAAGGAACTCACACTTCCTTGATTCACAGAGTTGCTGTTGCAAGGGTTCACATACACTTCAGTGCTTGTAATTGTGTGAAATGATCTTGTTAAATGTATCTGTAGTTTAAAACCCAAAGTTGTTGCTAAATAGAATAAATTTGTATGTACTACACAAAAGGCGAATTAAAGTTCTATAAAAACAGTGGTACTCAAGTATTAAACGGAAGCCACTATTCAACAATCTTAACTTGACCTCGCTAGATCGTGAAATCCTATATAAATCGAATTCAGTAATGTAGTGCTGTAACACAAGCAATCTTCAGAACATTCCAATTAACAGAACATAGTGATCTAAGGAGGATAGGACATTTTCTTCTTTCTACAGTGCACAATATCCATTCCTAATCCAGTGACGTAGCCAAGATTTTGAAATTGGGGGGGGGGGGGGGTCTGGGGGTACTTCCCCGGAAATTTTTTGAAAAATAGAGGCCGTAGAACAGTCTTTTTTAGCTCTCCTGATGGCATTGAAAATTAACACCAACATCAGTGCTTTGTCTTATTTTACGTTTAATTTAATGGAAAATTATATAAAATTTAGGACCGGAAGGGGGGGTCCGGACCCCCAGGACCCCCCCCCCCCTGGCTACGTCACTGCCTAATCCAAGAATAACTAATATAAGAGAGTTTCTATTTTTGTATTGAATGTTTCTTCCATTCTATATTTTATGAAACTTCAAAGCCCAACTTAGTAGTGTACCTTAGAAGCCCAATTTCTTTATCTGTGATCATATTTCTTAATATAACACATACATCAAGTGGCTAGTGCTTGTATCTCTTTGTTGATTTCACCTTTAGGGAGTATAGATAAGATTAAAGGCAATATTATATTTTAACTGGGAGCTTTTATTTATAAGGTATTACATAAAACGTGCATGACCTTGTGCAGCAGCGGTTGCCTTCCAAAGTTCAATGTTCAATGTGCTCTGTGTTTACAGTTACGGGGAAGGGAAAAGAGGAGAAGGCAAGTTGCAAGGGTCTGCAATAAGGGCGGAATTTTAATTGTTCTTGGAACCTATCTTTGTTATCCAGAATATTAATGTTGTTATATAAAGTATTTAATAAATGTCTGAATAGATTTAAAATATTCATGTAACCCACGTTTGATGTAATACCTTATAAATAAAAGCTCCCTAAAAGCTCTGTGTTGCATCAATAAATAATAGCCAAACTTGACGGGGGTAGGTGTGACATGCAAAATTGCATGACCTTGTGCAGCAGCGGTTGCCTTCCAAAGTTCAATGTGCTCTGTGTTTACAGTTACGGGGAAGGGAAAAGAGGAGAAGGCAAGTTGCAAGGGTCTGCAATAAGGGCAGAGCTAGCTGTGACGTCACGCAGGCCTGTTATGAAAACTCGCGAGATGCGAGAGCAGGTTTCAAGAGAAGTCACAGAAGACAAAAACCGGATCCCTGCTACTTCACAGCCGCAACTCGACTCTCGGCAATAATAAATAATTATTGCAGAACGTAGTGAAGAGGTCGGAACGAACTTCAAACAGCTGATCAGGTGGTCACATCTACTAACTGCTATCCACCAGACAATTACACAACAGGAAAGCTTTTTTTACAGTATTAAGAAATAAAATTATAATAAATATCGAGATTATTAACCATGAACAACGGAGGAAACCCCTCAGATTTGTGTCACTTAAGTATCTCCTAAATAATAGCAAATAATAAATTACTAGGCTCCTCAAAATTACATCCAAATTTCAACAGACCAGAGTCTAAATTAAATGTGTTTAAATGGCTAAAGCATGGCATTTTGGTACCCCTAAGAAATATCAAAACAGACAGGTGGATAATTGAATATAATGAGAGAAGAAATAGACTGTCAATACTTTAAAAAATTAAAATAACTGAAAAATAAAATTCCAATTTTCAGCCAAAGTATCAGAATTTGTACTTTGTAGAGAACAAAATAATAGATTACATTATATTAGCTAATTCACATTCGTAGTACTTGATAATCAACAAAATATTATCACATACGAAGCATTCAAGAATGCTATGAATATGTTTGTTGTGAATGTAAGTATTTGATATTATTGTTCAATTTAGGCAATTGCACAGCATAATCGCCCATCACAAATATTTTTTTAGTGTCTCTTTTGGCCCATTGGATGTTTTTAAATATTTTCTTCTATTAAAGATCGACATTAAAAGATCCACGGGATAAATAAATTTACTTTTCAAGTGAATTAAACGACTTGCAGCCAAATTTTCATTAAGAATAAGTAGAATTTACTTACTTGATGGCCTTGATGATGAGATTCAATACCTCGAAAACGTTCGGCCTACAGAGTAAGTAAATTCTACTTATTCTTAATGAAAATTTGACTGCAAGTCGTTGAATTCACTTAAAAAGTTGATATTAACAACGCAGTTCGTCATGGAACAAGAAATCCAGGAATAAATAAATTCATTCAAGTAGAATACCAAGGACATTGCATTCCAAGTAAGTAACAAACCTTAATAATTATTCATTCGATTTCTATAATGAAAAACATGATAGGTAGCCCAAATGTTAACAAAAGGACAAGGAGCTGATATGGGGAAATGTAGTGCAGTTTATAAATAAGAAACCACAGTACTACATATCTTTGAAAAGAGCATTATGGATCACGTTTTTCAATGTTGAAGATATAAATTTCGAGATTTAGTTTTTGTTACACAATACTGTATGCATAAAATAAGGGTAGGCCATATCTTATTTCTTGTATAGCCTGTAGATATAGGCTTACCTTTTTTTTCAAACCCCAATCCCGGTATTTTTCTAGAGAGTAAAAAAGGAGTATGAAAATGTTGAACAAGCTTGTTTTGAATTTGTTTTGGATGTATTTCATTTCTACAAAAATATATTTACCAATATTAAGTGCTTCTTTGTATTGAATAATAATAATAATAGCCTAATAATATAAATAATAATAATAATAATTATTATTATTATTATATCATCTGTCTTTTGAAACAAAATCAATTTATTTTCTATGGACTAAATAAAAAAATAATTATTGTAATACTGTATCAATCCTATCAGAATGAGACTATTCAGATAATTAATTGATTACAAATATAATTTATTTTATTTTTCATTGAGCTAAAAAACCAAGAAAAAAGTGAAAAGGTGAAATTTTACTGCAAAAAAATATTATAATACTGTGAAAAATAATTTTATAAAACATATTTTTCAGAGGAATCACTTTTCCCCAAAACACTTTGTCCCCTTTGATTTTTTCAAAAAAGTCAACACATCATTGTTTTGCATTAATTTTTATATTGAGCAGCTCTCGTACAACTTTTAAGGACAACCTTCCCCTTTCAGCTGACCAAACGTTTCCCATAACTGAGGACACCCGCTCTACAGCGTACCTGGTAAGCACATCCCAAATTCCTCCAGCCATTTTTCTTGAGCTTCCTTTCTTCAGGCAAAGATACCCATTTAAAAGCTTCAATTTACTGATGGTCAATGTTTGCTCATCAAACGTGTTCTATCGAAAACTCCGAAATAAATTTTGTACTGTAAACACAACCACTGTTTTTTCACAGAATTCAAGGAAATGAAACTCAAGTTGAAGTTTCAGTAAACGTACACGCATATTTTCTTTTTGGACCCATAGCAAGACCAAGCAAAAAAACTAAGACACCAAGTAAGAAAGCACACTTGACTGTTGTCAAGAAACTACTGAGCACTGACTGCTGGCTGTTAGGTGTCTTAGTATTTCAGTTTTCAGCAGAAACAGAGCTACATTGTAGCTAACAGATACAAATATAGTATAGAGAGTATTGTTGCCAAGTTTTATGTAAACAGAAACCAACACCAATTGAATGAAGATTGAATTCCAGCCGTCTTGAGTAGGCTCCAGTATGTATATTAACAATGCTAGCGAACTTACATTTCAACTAAATTAAAAGAGCATTACAATATAGACATTTTTATAAAAAGTTTTGAAAAAATTTCTCTGTTCCACCATCTCTACTAAAAATCCCGGAGATAAATCAATCCCGGATTTTTTCCCGGAGACACATGAATCCCGGAATCACCGGGCTAATCCCGGAGAAATGGTAAGCCTATGTAGATATAAATTCCATTTCCTATTCCAGAAAATCTCAAAAAGCTGTTGATATTTTAATTAAAAATAAACTAAATTTAAATTAGTAATTATAAAAATTACTAATTTAAAAAATAAATTAGTAATTTAAATTAGTCGGGTAAATTATAAAAAAATATAAACTTATGAACAAGTAATCATTGTTTCTAAGGGGTTTCTTTTTGAAATTAATAAGGCAAGATTTCATCAAAACATTTGATTAGAAATACAAGCCTCAACTCAATTTCATTGAGGATATTCCAATAAAGTTAATCAACAGAAAACCCACTTACACCTACATAAACTGCATTGCGTTACTAAATGCCAAAACAGAATATCAAAATTGTAAGTGCTACGTCCTCTCCTCCTCTGTGGTAAATGTATTGAACGTTTATGATATTTTATTTTATGATAGTTTATTTTAGATAGAGTGCAGTTACAATAAATTGAGTCAAGAGCAGCAATTCACTATTGCTAGTGAATGTCTAGTTTGAAGGACGTTCTGCACTTATATAAAATAGGAGATAGGGCTCTTATCAGACTGCAGAGAGTGCAATGTTGTGAGAGAGAAAGAAAAGGAGAAAGAAAAAGGTCAAGAGGTCATTACAACAAGGTCTGATTGGCCAATGATCATTGTAGAGCGTTAATGACCATAAGCAGTAACTTAGCTCACTTTAAACAACTACTGTCTTGGAGACATTGTCACGTCTATAAAAAATGATTACAGCCTCACCTGCAGCATTGTTATTAGAAAAAATCATTAAACTTGGACAATTTCTAAACTATCTATTATTTTGCTCAAGAAATATCAGTCAAGAATTAATAATTTTTAATAGAATTTGACATGCTCTATTTGAACTATGGCAACAAGTTTTGGTGAATAATCAACTAGTCAGCAGATGAGCTTCTGAAGTTTTGGCATCTCTAATACACAACTATACAATACACAATACAGTAGAAGAAATATATTGATGTTACAGAATCGAAAAATGTATCTTTTACCTAATCAAAGTTGCAATATCAACACATTTGAGAATTTCAGTATCAAATTGCAACGGTCAATGATTAATTCAAATACAAGCTGTCACTGCAAACTTGATTGAACAAGACTGATCTCACGAGTTAAGAATTGTACAGCAATTAGTTTAGATAACTTGACAATCAAAGATTCTAATCACTGGTTATGTTTCTGTTTAAAAATGGTATTCTCAAATGAAGTATCAAAAGATTTATAGGAGACATTGAGTAGTAGATTAGAGTGCAAGGTTCAAAGAATGCGACACGACTATGAAGACTAGTCACAATAACCTAACCATTCAGCTCAAGAATAATGATCTTTAAAATACAAATAAAAAATAATTTAATGAACAAAGATTTAAGTCCAGAAACAGAAAAGTGAAAAAGTAGGCCAATCCAAATTGTTACTATTTTCAGTTCCAGCTTATTCTAGCCGTTATTATGCGAATGGACATTGTATATGAAGTAGGCCTAGTGACCTATTTTCAGGCGTATTTTGGGCCTTCAAAGAAGCAGCTCATCAGCTACCAAACAGACAAATTACAATAAGAATTATCACGAGTTACATTTTTTTCAGAACCTGTAGCCGTTTTCAAATCCAACTTTGTATCACTTATAGGTTTATAAAAGCCACTTACTCCACATTGGAAATACCGTAAATATCTAATGGAAGATTTATATTTTGAATAATTAAGAACCAGAAAGAATAGATAAAGTAGAAAACATTGATAGTTAATGGTTAGTTGTAATAAAATAATAGTTGCTTTTCCAACATTCTGTTCAATTTATGTTAAAAATTCCGTCACATTAACGGATTAAAACGTGAGGGGGAAATTAGTTTTCAGGTTAAAAAGGCTTATGGACTTTTCAATTATTTTGAAACCCTTTTTTCATTCATTATTTTTCAGGAGTTTCTGTTGCACAAGAAAGAACTGTTGAGTTGCATAAGAATAAACTTTTTATTTTTTCTAAATATAAGTTAATATTGTTGATTTTATAAATATTTATTCCCATTCTATTCATTAAAAAAACAAGATTTACAAAATTAATTAATTTAATTAATTAAGTCCATCCAAAATGATGGACTTAGAATTTCAAGAAGATACTAATACGTATAGAGATTTTGAATAATTTCCTGGTCAAGAACTTTTGCATTAAGTACATTAAAAATATGAGAGATTTCAGAGCTTCAACTACAATAATAACTCACTATTATAACTAAAAAATAATTGGCAAGCATATTTGATCCTTTTTTAGTTATTCATTGGTATACTATGATAGATGTAAACTTAAATGAATTAGAAAAGATATGTAAGAAAATGTCAGAGTATTTTAAAGACCAGTCAAATTATATTAACTTACCAAAAAAATTGTTTCAGTTTTTATCTAGATTTTGGAAATGTTCATTTTGATGGTACAAAAAAGAAAGTAATGGCAACAAATAAAATATTTGCAGATGATAGCAATTTTAAAAATATTTTTCCAATAATGCAGTAATTTTGTACTCCAACTTTTTGAATCAAAATTGCAATCCAAGTTATATCTTGCAACTTCTAAATACTAAATCTAATAGACTGAGCAACTAAGGTATCAAGTATGATTTTTTTTTAGTTGGATAATGCCCACAAGAGGAGTTTTGAGACTTGTGTGTGGGTGATGAGGCGAATGATAAGAAACATCAAACGTTGAATGAGATTCGAACTCAAGATAACAAGAATACGAAGCCAGCCAGAGTGTTATATAATCACAGATAAGCACTCCAACCAATGCGCCACCATAGCCGTCAAAGTATTATGATAGATTTTTTTTCGGAGGTTAATAAAGCCCACATAGGTCTGAGACCTGTGCGTGGGTAATGAATTGGATGATGGTGATTGATGAGTTGGACCTACAGTTTTAGGTGGGTTCCGAACCAACGGGAAGTGATTTTACAGCAGAGAACAGATTAGCTCAGGGATCTCCAAACGTTTCAGCCTAAGAGCCAAATACTCCTGTAAGTTTCGAGGACCAGAAACGTATTCATTTTTCTACACAGGGTGTTTAAGGTTTAAGGAGGAATCCTCCCCTTCTACTCATCTGAACATGGACTTATTCCTTATTAGAAGAATCGATTTTAGAAAACTTTGTACCGAACATTTTCTGTGATAATAGACATATTCAATTAAAACTATCTGCCATACTATCTGCACCAAATCATACCTCTAATAAAATATGGTAAGATTACAAGAATAAAGGTGGCTAAAATTGGCACCTATCCTTATCAATTTACTCAATCATTGATCTTCAGGTAAATTGAATAGCATTTCTATAGAGCTGAAAAATTGGATAAAAATTGGCCGCAGTTTGGAGACCCCTGGCTTAGCTCACTACTTTTAGAGTACAGAAAAGATTCATTGAGTAGTCTGAAAACCCATGAGAGCAATCACCAGAGGTGATATCGCCCAGATTGACTCGCCATCTGATTACTGACAGAAAGTGGACTTGTGATTACAATATGTGGGATAAGAATTAAGTGGACGTAACAACTTATCCTATCCTTGTACATAGCTGGTATGTGTAAATCAAAATACAGTAGAACCTCGATTAACCAAGGTAACGTGAACCGAGTGTACCTCGCTTAACATACACACTGCAGTGGTACAACGGAGAAATGACTAAAAACGTGGCCAAAGGCTATTGTGTGAATTGAATGTTTTTATTTACATTATTTTAATCTATGAATGTTGAGAGAAGCACTAATGTTGTTAAGTTAACGAACCACACATTTTCGCCGCATTATACTGCACCTAGGCTGCGCGCCAATGCCTGGTTTAAACCGAATCTCGGTTAATCGGGGCTCTAATAGGTGGTGCTAAATGAGAGATAGAGCCCCAACACCCTAGCATTGATACTCAATGTTGACAAATTCAAAATTAAAACAACCCTTTCCTCAAAACAATAATACCTAGTACTGTGTCACAAACAGTACTGAATGATATTATGCTAACATCTATCAATAATTTTATTTAAATACTAATGGAAAGTAACTCTTAATTAAGGAGGAACGAAATGCACCTTTCTAAATTGGAATACAGTATAGTAATGCAATAAGTACCTATAAAATATTATTTTTTCATTTAAAAAAGTTTAAGATAAAAGAAAAAAATTGAAGCAAGAATAACAACTCAACAACATTCAAATGATGACCTTAATCTCTGCACTGATCAAATCAGTGAGTAATTTTATCACTTCTTGAGGTCAAGTTTACGTGTTGTTTTGTATTGCAAATTCCATGAACAAAGAATAGGCCTAGTATCAAAAATTACACTTGCAGAATGACATGATTAAATTTGAGATTGGCATCGTGCCAAAATACAATAGGCTTGGTTTTTTTGATCGAGCATTTGTTCGTTTCCTGTTATTTGCAATAAATTCTATCAACGTAATTCGATAAAAAACAGAAATCTACTCAGAGTTAGCGTAGACCTAGACCATAAAGTTGAATAAAAACACAGACTATGTTGGATAGGTAGAATCAAGTAGCCTAATGTAAAGATATACAGGTGACAGGTACCTTGAATAATTAGTAAAACTCAACACAAACAATTAGATTCAGTTTCAATTAAATAACGATAAAATATCTATAATTAAAAAATATCAACCTTGAAAATTTGGAAAAGACATTGGACTTGACACAGCTTCTACTACTAATGCAGTGGCCTACGTGTTTTTGATTAAATTTTTTCATGATATTTGAATGACACATCGATAATTAATAACAATGAAGTGATAAGATAATATGAATTTGAGAAAATAAGTCTCAAGACGACACATAGTAGGTAGTAATAGTCTGCATAAAATCCAAAGACTACCCTACTATTGTACTTTGAAATCCAAAATTAATTCTTTCTAGAGTTGATCAAAAATAGTTACTTGACAAATAAATTCATAAGGAAAAGCTATCTCGTAACAAAATATAACAACAGCAATGAGGGTTTGAAATAATTGAAATAAATAAGCTTCAACGCAATACATCGAATCTTATTATTTATGTCTATCCACAGAACATAGCGATCAGCTGATTCTTTGTTTGAAATCATTAGCAGAAAAGTCGTGAATTGAATGCGTAGTAAATATTGGATGAAACATCCAAAAATCATTAATTATGATCGGAACAGATGATGCCTTTGAAAGGAACAAGATACATTTGACATGCTGTTATTGGAAATTAAATAAAAATTCATCAAATATATAGTCTAAGCTCACCTTTATAATGCACTCTTAAATTATTTTGAGAGAGTCCTATGTAACTGTATTTATCCTTTGGGCTCCAGGACCTTGGAAGAGGTGTTTCATCTTCGTTGACCATGGGATAAAGATATTTTAAACGATCTACTGCGACATTTTGAGGGCCCGAATTATCACCAACACTTCTACCATAACTGATGGCGGCCATTTCTACTCTCGTACTTGCTTATGTCCCGGATGCAAACGTCACATCTGTAGTTCAAGTAAAACAGGCCAGATGGCATTACAGATGTTGGATACAATATTCGGTTTCTATAGCAACCAGGGATGCTACATGCTTACCAACAGTTATCAAATAAAATAGCGGCGGCAGTTTTGAATAATAGGCTAGGAGGTTAGAAAACATAGGTACTGCAGTAGGTACCCAACCGAAATCTATAATTTTGTAGTTTGTTAAAAGTCTGTAGAATCGGTGACCTGTCCTAACAATTTCTGGTATAAGCCAACTCTTGAGCTCTTTGACAGTCAAATTATGGCATTTCCGGAATAATTAAGTACCTTTCTTAATTATTAGTACCATGGACATAGTCATGGTTGGCATGGGTTAAGCCATAAACAGAGTGATATCTGCTCCTATTCATTGTCTTTATTTAATTTCCTTAAAATAATTTTTTAATAATTTCAAAGATGTGGAGAATTTTATGAGGTAACAAGTGTGTTCCTATAACTTTTATTAATATTACTAGCGGTACCCGGCGTGCGTTGCTACGCCAGTGGCAGCAATGAGAGGGGGCATAGTGGGCTGTGATAATGAGGAATGCGTGGGGCAGGTAGACGGGCTATGCCCAAATAAAAACACACCTAATTTTTGTACATATTTTGTAACAATATATTTTCAGGAATTTTATTAATTGTACATGTTTTAAAAAAAAATATAAATTGTAAATGGATATTGATATTGAGATTGATATTTACAAATAATGATAAATTGAGTGACAATTTCAATGATATAGAAATAATATAATATGAATACATAGGGTTAACTTCTTAGTATTTAATCAAAATGCTAATGGTATACAATATTTGTTGTTGTTTCATGTGGCATTCATATTGTGAGTATATGGCATTTTGTACATGTTTTATGAATGAAAATTTAATTTTCATTTATGAGTTCAAGTTAAGCTTGAAGTTTTAAAAATGTAAAATCAATATTTTAGTTCATCTTAAAAAGATCTACCGAATAGTAAAAAAATTATTAAAAAAAGTATGACTCCCAACACTCAGGGGGTGAGGGGCACTTTGATTTCTCAAACTTCAGAAACTATCTGGGACTATTGTACCAGAAAAATATCAAAGGGAACAAACGCAGTTAGATCACAAAAATATCAAAGGGTAAGTAAGCAGCCCCTCCCCCCACTCGCGGAAAAAATGGGGGAATTCGAATTCCCAAACTTCACAGGAACTATCTTGGGACTATTCTACATTGTGCCAGAAAATTTAATCAAAATCGGTTCAGCGGTTAGGACACAAAATATCAAAGTATAAGTATGCCCCCCTCCCCCCCGGAGAAAAAAATGGGGGGCTTTGAACTGCCAAACTTCACAGAAACTATCTTGGGACTATTCTACATTGTGCCAGAAAATTTTATCAAAATCGCTTCAGCGGTTAGGACACAAAATATCAAAGTATAAGTATGTCCCCCTCAACCCCGGAGAAAAAAATGGGGGGCTTTGAACTGCCAAACTTCACAGAAACTATCTTGGGACTATTCTACATTGTGCCAGAAAATTTCATCGAAATCGCTTCAGCGGTTAGGACACAAAATATCAAAGTATAAGTATGTCCCCCTCCCCCCCGGAGAAAAAAATGGGGGGCTTGAACTGCCAAACTTTACAGAAACCATCTTGGGACTATTCTACATTGTGCCAGAAAATTTTATCGAAATCGCTTCAGCGGTTAGGACACAAAATATCAAAGTATAAGTATGCCCCCCTCCCCCCCGGAGAAAAAAATGGGGGGCTTGAACTGCCAAACTTTACAGAAACTATCTTGGGACTATTCTACATTGTGCCAGAAAATTTTATCGAAATCGCTTCAGCGGTTAGGACACAAAATATCAAAGTATAAGTATGCCCCCCTCCCCCCCGGAGAAAAAAATGGGGGGCTTTGAACTGCCAAACTTCACAGAAACTATCTTGGGACTATTCTACATTGTGCCAGAAAATTTTATTGAAATCGCTTCAGCGGTTAGGACACAAAATATCAAAGTATAAGTATGTCCCCCTCCCCCCCGGAGAAAAAAATGGGGGGCTTGAACTGCCAAACTTTACAGAAACCATCTTGGGACTATTCTACATTGTGCCAGAAAATTTTATCGAAATCGCTTCAGCGGTTAGGACACAAAATATCAAAGTATAAGTATGCCCCCCTCCCCCCCGGAGAAAAAAATGGGGGGCTTTGAACTCCCAAACGTCACAGGAACCATCTCAGAACTATTCTACATCGTCACTGAAAATTTCATTGAAATCGGTTCAGCGGATTCTGAGTTCAATTAGGACACATAAATATTAAGAGGTACAGAAGCCTACGTTTTGCCCCCCAGAAAAAAATGGTGGGCATCATGAACTCCCAAACTTCACAGGAACCATCTCAGGACAATTCTACATTGTCCCTGAAAATTTCATTCAAATCGGTTCAGCTGTTTCGGAGTTTACTGGGAACATACATACATACACACATTCATTTTTATATATATAGATAGATAATAATTATAATTATTCAAATTGTATCGTGCTCATGGGAGTCCTGTTAGTAGAATAAGTGGAAATCCAGTGTGTAGCCTACATCCTTTACATTTCATTGAATGCGAGAAGTGGTTTTGTTTCATTGATGAATTAATTTTGGAGTTTGATATAAGATAAATTACATAGGAAAGTGTTGCATCAGAGAGCACCTAGGCAAAGTTGCAACAATTGAATTTTTTTTAAATTTCTCGGGCTCGAGGTAGAGCCCGCCAACTATCCTTTACTATTTCTCATTATAATTCCTAACTATCTTTGACAAATGTTTTCCTGTCACATGAAAATTTGATACAGAGTTAACCATAAATTAATTGTCCCTCGTCCAAGTTCATAATTGTTAATTTGGTTATCTTCATAATTTAACTAAATTAATGTTATCCGCATTGGAATTGATTCTGGATTTCATTCATATTTGACAATATTCAAAAAATAAATACAAAACATACCTATTACAGTGCATTATATTTATTCACTTTCAACAATTATTAAGTTTATTCAATGCTCATTTTAAAATAGATTAATGGCATGGGTAAAAGAATGCCATTAGGCTACTTTTTTTTGAAAATATATTGTACTAGCTGGCTCGACGCGCGTTGCTGCGTTCTCATAAAATTCTCCTTGATTTTATTCGCCACCTCCCGCTGAGGTTAAATTTCAATTAGGAAAGAAGTTAGTTCTATATGGCTCTTCCAGCTGATCATAGAGGCCTCCTTCGTTGTTTTCTTCATCACCACCTCTGAATTTAAACCTCCTTCGACTATAAGGGTAGATGCTAGGTTTTTGATTTTATTATTCGCCACCTCCCGCTGAGGCTGCATTTCAAATTTCTAGCTGCATTGCTTAACAGATGTCATCAACCCGGCATAATTACATTTCATCATACCCAGTCATATGTTTGCGACAAACTGCAAGGCTCCGACTACACGGTACATTCAAAGTCTTTGCGTTCCAGACAGCGTAAATAACGCCGCTAAGGGGCCTGCCATATGATTAAAAATTGTTGATATCTATCAGCTGTTCCTTTAAGCTGTTTGGCCGGCAAGTTCAGTAGGTTAGGTCTATAAAATGAATTAATTAATAATAATTATTAGCTCCCCTATTAAAATTTATGGTCAGAAACCATCCCCAATATTCACACAACATATTCCCAAAGTTTCATGCCGATCTGTCAAGTAGTTTTGAAGTCTATAGGGAACATACATACATACAGACAGACATTCATTTTTATATATATAGATAAAATTTGTTATACTTTATGGTACCTCCAAAATTGATAAATAATAAAAGAAAGTGGAAATATGTAAGCAAATACGTGAATTTGAAACAGCCCTAATGCTCTATTGTTTTTAATACCGTACCTAATGGGCCTCATTTTTTCTGAAAAAATTGCATCTAAATTTTGCCTCTTGCAAAGGAACCCTGGCTGAGCCCATGATTAGTACTTTCAGTATTCTTGTTGAATGAGTATTCTGCAATTCTGAAGCAAGTTGCTTCAGAATTACCGTATATTCCAACACACTTTTGCCCAACTAGAATATTTTTATTTATTTCACAGTAGCCTAATAACTACACTGCCTGTCATGGACATTTCAGATTTATTCATACTATCTATTTTTTTTGGTTATCCTTCCATCCCGGAAAAATGTTGTACCGTTATTTGCCCCTTTCGTCAGTAATCTTACAGAATTATTTTTTCCAATTCATAATTAATTTTGGTTGAACGAATAGTCCTGCTACAGTATTGAGCTTTTAATAAACTTTAGGTGCACTGAAAGCTCATTTTTCGTATGCCTCTGCTCTTTAGTTTGATAAACTTGCTCAGCCAACTCTGTGGTTCAGAACAAGGTATTAAGCTATATTTTCTAATCTACCCAGGAATTTATCTTGGAGAGGTCCCTCAAAGTTTAAGCTAAAATATCTGCTTACTCCTAAAAAATGGAGGCTCAGCTTGGACAGAGATTAAAATAACAATAATTATGATGATGAAGATCCATCTTGTTTCCACTAATATGTAATATAAACTTAAAAAACACGTTTAAGTGGAAATTAACTCACGTTATGGCGTGACGGCCGTTTCACTCGTCTGTTGTCTAGAGCATCATCAGATGACCCACAGTACACTGATTTAAGGCATGAGTTTGACCCTCAAACTCATGCCTTAAATCAGTGTACTGTGGGTCGCCTGATGATGCTCTAGACAACAGACGAGTGAAACGGCCGTCACGCCATAACGTGAGTTAATTTCCACTTAAAAGTGTTTTTTAAGTTTATACAGTATAACAATAATTACTAAAACCCATACGTTTTCAGTCATAAAAACACTATTCAAGACCCACTTCCCATGTTGTGAGTCAATCTTTACCAATAGTTATCCATATTAGGTGGGGATATTTATAGGAAGTTTTACATGAGTCCCTGTGAAGGAATTCAACAGTTTTGTTTGGCAAATAAAATAAGGGTGCCACCGCACCACAGAAAAATAAATTGCATCTAAATTCGAAAAAAAATGCTTAATAATTCATATTTAAGCCGATTTTTGGGGGTTTTTATTGGTCAAATTATACCTTTCCAAATAACTTACTGAAATAGTTAAAAGTAATCATGTTTTTTTTTTTTTTTTTTTTTTTTGTAGATTACGTCTTGGAGACTCCAGTTAAGGAGTATAAGACAAGTCAGATCAACAATATTATACACTAGATACCATAATTACTTCAATTAGTTGAGGTGAGGCTTAATTTTGATGTGAAAGGAACTCTTGTACACTATAAAAAGCTTTATCAACTAAATATTTCTTCAATTGATTTTTAAATATTTCTATATTTTCAAGACTCTTCAAAAACTGCGGTAGCTTGTTGTAGAATTTCCTACCAATATAACTAGGTTTTTGTTTGAATAGGCTACTATTGTGACTCACCAAGTGATAATCTCCTCGGCTTCTTGTATTATAATCATGTACATCAAGATTTTGGTTAATATCATTCGTTTTTACATATAAAGTAGCTTCATACACATATAAGCAGGGTACAGTTAGGAGACCAAGTCTCTTGAACAACGGCCTACATGAATCTAATCTATTTACTCTTTCTATACACCTAACCGCTTTCTTTTGGATCTTAAACACCCTATCAAGATTTTGTTTTGATGAATTACCCCATACTAAGATAGCATACCTAATATGTGACAGTAAGAGCCCATGGTAAGCTGTAAAAAGTAACTTTTTGTCATTCAATCCAGCGAGCTGTCGCAGGACAAATACCCCAGATGAAATTTTACTACATATTTTCTCAATGTATGGAGTCCAGGTCAATCGTCTATCCAACGTAACTCCTAGAAATGCAATTTTTTCTTCCTGGTCTAATTGATTATCGTTTACAAACACGTTTATAGCCCTATCTTCATTTAAATTATGTTTGTTTTTGAATTGAAGGTATTGGCATTTTTTACTATTTATAGTTAATTTCAACTGGTTTAAAAATTGGACAATGGACTGCACACCTATATGGGCACTTATTTCTAAATTATCTAGAATGGAATTGCTGAAAATGAGTGATGTATCATCAGCAAATAAGAGGGCTCTACCACTAATTAATTCTTTAGGTAAACGGTTGACATATAACAAAAAAAGCAATGGACCTAGTATTGACCCCTGAGGCACTCCAGCTTGCACCTCTAATTTATTAGATTTATTCTTTACTATACTATTACCAACTACTGTAGTTAGTTCTACACATTGTTTTCTCCCAATAAGATATGATTCAAACCATTTCAGTTCAACCCCATTTACACCTACATTTTGCAGTATTTCCAATAAAGTTCTATGATTAACACAATCAAATGCCTTTGACAGATCTAAGAAGATTGCAGTAGCTTTATCACCTGAATCTATTATATCTATTAGTTTTTCAACTAGAGAAACTATGGCTGTTTTTGTTGATCTCCCTTTCTGGAAGCCATGCTGTTCATCACAGATAAAGTTAGCTTCTTGAAGGTGCAGAAGTAACCTATTTAGAACTACTCTTTCAAAAATTTTACTTATTACATTTAAAATACTAATGGGCCTATAGTTTTCTACCTTTTCTCTATCGCCACTTTTGAAGATTGGCAAGATCTTCCCCTCTTTTAAATTATCTGGAAAAACACCTTGTTCTAATGAATGATTGATTAGATGAATCAAAGGGTCTAACAATTGATCTTTACATTCTTTCAGAATTTTACTGGATACCCCATCCATATGTTGGGTAGAGTGTACATTTTTTATGGTCTCTATTATTCAGATCTATCTGCTATCTTTTCCACTGTAGACTGTACTGTAATAGGGTGCAATTACAGGAATTTTCCAAGATAATAGGCCTATACCTACACGTTTCATGTTGTACAGTACAGTATTATTTCTCTGAAATAAACTAGTTTTGATATTTCATTCTTTTCAACCAATGGACCAATTCAGTCAACTCTGTGGTTTAGAACACGGAGATGCACTAATAATGTCAGGTTTATCACAAATCAGGCTTTGATACCTATTATTTTAATTTCAGCTAAATCCCAAAAGTATTTTTAGAGTTATTTATATACACTGCTAATAGGCCTTACCTGGGTTGACACTGACTTAGGACATGGAAAATGATGGAAAAGTGCTTACCTTCTAGTAATCTTGCAGAATATAATATACAAACACCTCACTCGTTTCAATAACAGCAGCGCTTACTAAGGAAGGTGACATTACTGCTGAGAACTTCAAAGTTTCTGTCAGTGGCAAGGTACCTTCACTGGCAAACACTTTCCCATGTTTGTATCAAACGTTATTCAAAAGGAAATAGTTTTTGTAGTGACTCGGTGTCTAATTTCATTAAAAACAAAACAAGAGAATACGGGTTTCAACCATTCTTTCATCCATCGTTTACGGTGGTTTTTAAAAAAGTAAGTTGAGCAGCAGTGTGTTTGCGCTTAAACGATTTTGTGGAGAGCTTGGCCAAGATGGTCTCAGACAAGCTTATTTTGGTTTGGGGGGGGGCTTACCCGTCCTACCAGGGAAAATTTTGGAGAGGAGGGGGGGGGGGGGGGTAAATTGGGATTTTTCAGACGACTTTTTGCAAAATTGTTGCCCGATAAAGTTTATTGAGGGGGCGGGGATTCATTACTTGACTTTTTAAAGAGTATTAGTATTAGAGTAGCTATGGGGAAGCAAAATGTGTCCATCATGAGTATTTTTGTACAGTGTTTCAGGAGTTCAAAATGATTCTGCCAGACTGCTTAATCAACTTCTCATGAGGGTAAAAAAATTAGAATCAATGTAGGTCCGGAACGCTTTGTTACAGAAATAAAGAGGGCGAAAGATTACAGCTATTCCAGCATCCATTCAGAAACGATTAAGGTCTTCATATAGATGGTGTGAATTAAATTGAATCAATGTAAAATTATCTGAAACGTGCTACATCTACTATTATAAATTTTTATGTCTACACCATTCTGAGACTTTTGCATTGGTAATAAAAAGAACGGAAAATTCCAGTCCTAAAGCGAATCGAGATGACGAAATCTTTAAATTGTTGGGATATTTTACAAAAACTCACAAAATGATCATAAAAACACGTTATTTTACGTCGTCCTAATGGTTAACCAATTCAATTGCCAACAAACCAAAAATTTTGTTCAATTTCTCCTTCAAAACTTGCCAAATCATTTTTTGAAATGAAATATGAATGTACTCAATAGTCAAGAACGGTCCCAAAGTTTATAGAGTTTCATTGAATCAAAGCATACTGATTTTGCACATATGCTTTCCACTTGCTATTCTTCTGTCTTTTTATCAAATTTAAATTATGGTTTTGTAAGTTCTTGGTGCTTTATTCACAATTAATAGCCAAGCTCAGACATTTCAATATTAAAAATGCCTTCTTTTGGCCTTTTTTGTGTATTTCATAGGATTACTCAATAATCACGGTAGTTAATGTTTCATTTGGGTTTTCAGTTCATTTCTCATCAAATGTATTCAATTTACCACCTAAATGAGCACTCTAGAAGCCTAGAGTTTTCGGAATGAGTACTAATTTATTGATCTCTTATTGAAAAAGATAGCTTCACTCTTCTGCTATATTTATTTCTGTATTGAAGCGTTTTCGAAGGAATAAAGAATAAGAATAAGGAATATGCAATCTTATTGAAATTTTTTCGCAAAAACCTGTAAACCTTTTTTAGGAAATTGTTAGCCACGAGCCGTAACAGGTACCGTACCTGTTCAGTCACATAAGGCAAGCTGCAAATTCCTAAGGTAAGGGTGACCGAATGGATCAGCCACAAAAAAAAAGGGTTCTTAGCTATAAAATCACTTGCCGATGATTCGGAACTCACCAAAAACTGTGGGCCCACGCACAGGTCTCAGAATTATCTCGGCTCTATCTTCCGAAAGGAATTACATTAATACCGTTAAATGTATTACAGGTTTAGGAGGTTCTAGAGTCTAAAGGTCCTGTACTTATTGGTTAAATGAATGCCATATTGATATGAGTGAAACGAATTATTTTTATTATCTTTAACCAGCCACCTAGTCAAATTTAATTCTGCAAGACTACAAACTCTATTTCCACCAATGGTAGTCACTCATAGTATTCCTGTTAATAGTATAACGATATTGTTAATTGTCATCCGATTTAAATAAGTTTTAAATGTACAGCCTAGAGTCCATATTACACAGTCAATTCGCTTGAAAATTATCAACATTTTGATAAGGATTTCAGGACCTGAGGGCAAGGCTTGAGCCCCAAAACCCCCCATGTCAAGCCACTTATTATGAACATTATTCTACTTAAAAAGTGTGAATAAATGACATGTACCAACACTAATCAGCCTGCAGCACATACTCTCTATAGTAAATTTTCTTGAAAATTATTAACAATTTTTTAAGGAGCTCGGGTTCTTAGGGGGGGGGGGGGCTTAAGCCCCCTAAGCCCCCCCCTGGGTGCGCCACTGTGCCTCACAAGCACAATACATTTTCATGGTGCAGAAGAAGGCTGTCAGAGTCATTTCCGGAGCTCACAATCGTGAGCATTGTAGAAACATTTCTAGAGAACTTGGTATTTTATCACTCTTCTCAATATATATATTGC
The DNA here is from genome assembly GCA_948455865.1 of Conomelus anceps. Lineage (NCBI taxonomy): Eukaryota > Metazoa > Arthropoda > Insecta > Hemiptera > Delphacidae > Conomelus > Conomelus anceps. Next base: position 114,871,804 of record OX418216.1, read on the forward strand.
AGTGTTTATTGTTTTTAAAAGTCAACCCAGATAAAATGGCGATGAGAAGTGATACACATTCATATGATACCAGTCTCAGTCAATCTCTAAATGTTCCCGGAAGTAGACTTCATAAAACAGACCAAAGTCCCTCAAATGCGTCAATTAAGCTCATGAACAGCCTTCCTATTGAGGTGAGGCAACTTGATCACAGGAAGTCTAAACATACTATACAAACATTCCTCTTGAGTAACCCTTTTTACTCAGTTAGAGTTCCACGATAGAAAATTGACAGTGGAGGATTTTAAAATTTAATAATTTTCACTCGTTTCACTCTGTTGTCAAGAGCATCGTCAGACGACCCACAGTACACATGTGTTTACTTTAGTATAGCTACGTCACTGTTTTAGCGAGACATATAAAAAATGGATCCAAGCCAAACTGTTTCTGTTGCTATAATTATCACATTAGCTAAAAAAAAAAACAGCTAGTAAAACGTAGAGTAGAATAGAATATTTTATTAGCCCAAAAGAATATCACGCATTGATACATAGGCAAGTCAATATAAAACTAGATACAAATAATACACCATAGTCACTTAATCAATTTGTACTGAAAACTTAAAAAACACTAAGTGGAAATTATAACTCACGTTATGGCGTGACGGCCGTTTCACTCTGTTGTCAAGAGCATCGTCAGACGACCCACATGACGACGTCACACACATGTGTACTGTGATCATTGACAACAGAGTGAAACGGCCGTCACGCCATAACGTGAGTTATAATTTCCACTTAGTGTTTTTTAAGTTTTCAGTACAAATTGATTAAGTGACTATGGTGTATTATTTGTATCTAGTTTTATATTGACTTGCCTATGTATCAATGCGTGATATTCTTTTGGGCTAATAAAATATTCTATTCTACTCTAAGTTTTACTAGCTGTTTTTGTAGCTAATGTGATAATTATAGCAACAGAAACAGTTTGGCTTGGATCCATTTTTTATAAGTCTCGCTAAAACAGTGACGCAGCTACACTAAAGTACAATGACAATGAAAATGATTTTGTAGGGTTAGTGATAATTTGTAATGTCCAAGTAATGTGATTATTAAAAATGATCATATAAGGACCACTAAAGACCTACACATGTATATATGAACTCAGTAGTCAATTTCGACTGTGGGAGACTCAATAACAATATGAACAGTAGGTTACATTTATGGACATTCCTTTAGTATCTCTTGCCTCAAGGGATCCATGAAATGCCTTAATGCCTATATAAATAATGTACCGTATATAAATTTCAATTTCAATACATATATCTAAAAATAAATTACCTAGTTCATCAAATACATTACACTTCAAGATTCCTTCAAGTAAAGAGATACTGAAGGAACGTTCATAAATACGGCCCTCGGTCTGAAGAGCAGAGACTACACAAACGGGGAGTGAGGTACATTCCGATGACGTTTTCCACTGAGCTGACAGAGCACATCAGTATAGTCAGCATCATACTCACTGAAACAAATGTTGAAGCTCAGTTTTTTACTCAGTTCACTTGCTGCATTGGAGAGTATCCCCCGGTTGTACAAACGTCCTACACTAATGCTGTCCGCTATCTACCCTAGTAGGCTATAATATGCTGCTATCCAGCCCATAATTGCTGCAAGGAGACACCATTCATATTATCTATATGTTTGCTATGCAGTCAAGTATTTGGTATAAAAAGTACAAAGAATAAGATGATTCCATTATTCATGCGCATGTGCGCTGCTGTTATAACCTAACTTGGCATATAATATGAATTACCAATATTTATCACTGACACAAGTATTTTATAACTTCAAAAAGCTTTTTGTGTCCCCAAGTTATGTATGATAATATAATTTACTTGCATAATTCAATTTATATTGTCATCAATCGAATATGTATTAAAAACTATGCTGGCTGGAGAAATTAGCATCAATATAGTTCATGACGTTTGTACCCTTGTGCAACTAAGGGTGAAAATACTATCGCCATAGAACTATAAACTATACGGTAGTTTATAGGTCTATGGCTATCGCACACCTCCGGAATAGAGCAGTACCTACTACTGTTGTAGGAACGATTACTGACAGTAATAATAGTAGCATACTGCCAGGGGCTAAAATAAATCATTGGCCACTATACGAGCGGCAAAACGGCAGTGCCACGCGGCTTTGCCGCCTCTTCTTGACACATAATTTTTTCGACTGCAACTTGCCACATACCGCTCATATTGTGGCCGAGGCCTAGGCACAACAGAACTACAAGTTCAAATATGATCAATATTATTAGTTCTTAGGAATTGCAGTTCTTAGTGATCAATCTTGTTTCCACTAATACTGTATATAATAACAGTTTAAAAAACACTTAAGTGGAAATTATAACTCTCGTTATGGCGTGACGGCCGTTTCACTCGGCGGTATAACGACCCTTGTGGGTCGTCTGACGATGCTCTTGACAACAGAGTGAAACGGTCGTCACGCCATAACATGAGTTATAATTTCAACTTAAAAGGGATTTTTAAGTTTTTAGAACAAACTTACATAACATTTTACCAATTAATGAGTAATCACTATTGAAAGACATTGAAATGTAATAAAATACAATAACTGGAAGGCATCAAATTTTATTCAATTATCAACTATTCAACTAATTATGCATATTGTATAATTATACATCTAAAATATGATATTTATTATGACTAAAATCATATCACATAATGGCATACAAAATGTTGCTTATATCTGGAGATCTATTCTAAAATGATATTCCTTTAAACTAGTAACAAATCATAATTTGAATTTTTGAATATACTTTGATAATGGAATACCAAATGTTGTTCATATCTAGATAGCTATTCTAAAATGATATAACTATTTTCCTTGGAACTTAATAAACCAATCTATTCTTGTTTAACTCAGTTTGTTCCCGTCTTTTAGATAGGAAGAATGTGCTTTGCGCACACAGTAAAAAAAGCTTAGCATTTGTTCAGTTCAGTTTATGTTATAGCTTGTATCTACTTGCAAAATGAGTGTTTGTGTCAAGTGTAATTTGAAAGCAGTAGACGCCAAGAATGCCATACAATGTACAATGTGTAGTCTCATTTTCCATTCATGATGCTTCCACATTCGAAGCATCAAAAATCTCCAAAAATTGGGCAACGGAATAGCTATTTGGAAGTGTGACGCATGCAAGGACAAAATCCGAAAGCGAAAAGAAATAATCTAACCTAGGATCTTGTGGTCAATGGAATAAAAATGTTAGCTGCCATATTGCAATATCCAATCTTAGTGGAAAAATAGATGTTGCATTTGGCAAAGTTGAATCTTCTATCTTCAGGAAATTGACTGGGAAGTGAGATAGGTGTTATTGATAAGAAATTGAATTATTTACTATTTGAAACCGACATATTTTTATCTTTCATCTTCCAGCAGTCATGAACAAATTAATAATATTCAATTTTTGATTATTTTATTTTTAAGGTGTTACTTTTCAATGACAAGTCATGTGTGAAAATATATAATTGAATTTGAAGAGTACGGTATTCTCTACAATTTGACTCTTTTATCCATAATTGCTTACTTATTCTCATCTTCATATAAATAATTGTTCATTTTAGGACAAATCAATATCTTGAGGGCGGAGATAGCAGAAAATCATCAAAGTACTACACGCAGAATGCCTGATGAGGCACCTCTAAGCAAGGGCAGAGAAGAACCAGAACCAAAGGAAGATGACTTTGACTTCGGAGAAGTCCTGCGCCTTCCCCTTGATCAAGATTTTGAGATTTCTGATGGGAGGCTCATTCAGGAGACAAGTGGTGATTGCTTTTGTAGAATTTATTCTTCAAAATAATAATTTATTATTATTTTGTACAAATACCTCCTTTTGATAATTAGAATATTGCTTATTACAGTGGATTTGAATAACATTAAATGAATTAACAAAATGTGACGAAAAGAAGGGTAAGCAGTGAAAAAGTGCAATGGTACAGAGTTGAGTATGGCGGAAGCTAGCAACTAGCCCCATCAATTTACTCATTCAGAAATGTATAGTGCCTCTCTATTACTTGTGGTTTTGTCCTAAGTAAAATGAGCTGAAACATTGAATAAAACAAGTTAAAAGTCAACTACAGTAATTTTTAGATCGCTTAGTGCAGTTGGTTGGGGCGTTGCAACTTCTCAGTTGGTTCGAATCCCACACGATTCCTTTTTCAAATTCATCGTTTAGTGGCTTGCTGATTGGTGAGTATAAACACATCACAATAAAACAAAATTGGAAAATGATAGATACTACTACTATCATTGCTCATATTGCTACATTGCTTTTCAAAAAAATGTCCGTGTACCTACCCCAATTTTGAAATATATCCTTGCTTAGAGGATCCTTGATTTCAAAAGTGTTTTTTGAGTATTGTTTGGTGTGTGGGTATTAATGTATATTGTAATGATACAATCTTACATGCAGAATAAGATTTGAATTGACCGCCCAAGCATAAAGAGCAATATCAATATATCAAAATATACATAGATATAGAGAGGGCTAAAAATTGTTAAAGAATATGGAATTGTAAGGAAAATAATATTAAATAATTATATGTTTGAAATAATAATAATTAGAAGTTCAAAGAAGCAATTTGGAATAATTTAAATTTTTAAACAACTCATATTTTCGGAATTTTGAAATCAACAGTTGGATGGGGATGGTTTGAAGGTCATGGAAGAACAGGGCGTGGCCGGACGATTGTTCCTAGCCTTCTTTTTTTCTTTTGAACTTACGTGAAAATCAAGATTTTTAACAAGTTCCTGAAATTTTCGTTTTAAAGAAGTTAGTTTTTTTTTAAATGTAATAAAATAGCTTTTTTTTGGACAAGAACAAAAGATGTTTATTTGTAAGAAAACTTCCTAATAAAGTCACGAGTGTCAAGAATTAAATTTAGTAAATGAAGGCGAGTTGGAGTTGAGTTAGAACAGTCGAAGAGAGCGGTCGGTTTTTCGGTGGCTCCCTTATCTCTGAAGAATGCCGGTTGATATAGTGCAATACCGTTACCGTGTCGGAAATTTCGGAGCCGTGTTTTTGAAACATAATAATGACATTAAATCGTCTATGAATTGCAAAAGTTTTCATATGTACGCGGGAGTCAAACCCGGGCCCACAAAGGACGGTGGACGATATATTTGTTAAGCTGGAAAGTTTCGAAAAAATAATTTGTCAAATTCCAGAAATTAAAAGTGCTGTTTCAAATATAAATAAGAACATTTCCGATTTGAACAATGAAGTGAATGCTCTCAAGCAAAACTGTGAACGACTTAACAAAGAAAATGATAGACTTTTGTATCTGGTGGATCATCTCGAGGGGTTTTCGCGGCGCTCCAACTTGGTTTTTTACAACATACGGGAGGAAAAACGAGAGAAGAGTGAAATGTGCGAAATCATCATTAAAGAGTTGTTAGAGACAAAATTAAACATCAACCTAGGCCAGTATGATATCGAGCGAGCTCATAGAATTGGTCGTCGAACAAGACACGGTAGGCCAATAATTGTCAAGTTCTTAAGTTTCAAGAAGAAAATGGAAATACTGCAAGCGAGGCGTATGCTCAAGGGAAGTGATATTGGAATTGAAGAAGACTATACTCTAAGAATTCGAAATGTTCGTAAGGAACTAAAGCAATATATGTTAATGGCCAGGAGAGAGGGACAACATGCATTATTGAATTTCGACAAACTAATCATCAACGGTCATCCGTACTCACTTGACAAGTTGAAAAATAAATTCGAGAATGTAAATAACGCTCGAGAATTAGATCCTGAAGACAGAGAACAAAATAAGCGGGGAACCTATGCGTGCACTACCCCTGTGGGATTGGTGACTGCTGTGAGCGATGAACCAAATCACATTTTCCAGGAGAATATATCAAAGGCGACAGATAGTCAGGTCGAAGAATGCAATGGGAATTCTCAATTATTAGAATTTGCGCAGGCTTCTCAATCATCTTCAATCTTCAGGCCCCCATCGCTCGTGCGGCCTACAGCTCCTGAAAGGGGTCGTCGAGAGGGTTTATCTCCGCTTGTTCGTGGTTCTCCAGGTCCAGGAACATCCAACCCGCAGCCTGAAACTGATGCAGTGAACATGGTGTCCGAGGAGGAGGTGCGGCCAGAGACGTCAGCTAATTCACAACACGCATCGAACACGACCTCGACCTCAAAGCCACAAGGGAACTCGGACTTACGTCAATGGCTGAACACAGGAAGGGTGACTAGAAGCAAATCTAAAACTGTGGACCCTATTGAAAAAGCATGAACGTATAGTGACCTGGTTCTGGAATCCAAATCAACAGGTAGTAGTAATCTGTGTATAAGTTTTTGGAATTGTCATGGAATTTCACAGGTATATAACATGGATGAAGCGCAATTGAACTTTTTTAATAAGTTTAGTATAATAGGATTATGTGAAACATGGTCAAGCAATGAAATAGAAAGAATTAGAGGGTTTGAATCGTTTAATTTAATACAGAGAAAAGCTAACAGGAACACACTATCTGGTAGAGCAAGTGGGGGATTTATTTTGCTGATAAGAGATTACTTTGTGCATTCAGTAATTGAGAGTAACGACTGTTTTATTTTTGTTAAGCTAACATTTAAAAAATGTACAATAATTATTGGGCTAGTATATTTTAACCCTAATGAAGTTCAGAAAAATATTGAATCTCTTGAATTATTCTTAATGAATAATATCTCTGATATCCAGTCAATACCAGTTTATATAGGAGGCGATTTTAATTGTCGGATCGGAGAACTGAATAACTCAATGGATAGTATAGTTTTTGAATCACAGAATATCTTATCAGTCAGGCAAGCTAAAGATAAAGTTATCAATAGACCAGGAAAACTGTTAGTAAAGATGATGGAGGGTAATTTATTCAACGTTTTGAATGGCAGAAGTAAAAGCGATTCATATGGTGAATTTACTTTTGTTAACGTAAATGGGAAAAACACAATTGATATGGTCTGGGTTAATAGTATTTTTACAGAAACTATAACTGATATGAGAGTGGAAGATTTCATTCTCTCTTCCGACCACTAACCCATCACAGTTGAAACTGGCTTTCATCTGAAAGATAACCAGCTACTCAGTAGAGAAAGAATAGGATTGAAAAAGCTAGTCTGGTCGGCAGATAAGGAGTTACTCTTCTGTAACTCAATGCTGTCGTTTAATTGCGGATTAGATAATATCGATAGCGTTAGCGTTGATAACTGTTATTCTTATCTGCTGTCAGCTATGAAAACAGTGGCTGAACAGCTGAGCCTTGTTAAGACTTTCCATCATAAAACAAATAATAAAAACAAATCCTGGTTCGATTCTGAATGTATGGAATTAAAAAGAAATGTACGAAAAGCTTATTGAGCTGCAAAAAAGTTAGACTTTTCCAGTGAGACGCTATCAATTTTCCTGAACAAAAAAAAAGATTACAAAGCCCTTCTAGATAATAAGAAAAGAGTATACTTGGACAAAATAAGAGATAGGTTTGCTAACTGCAGAGATGTAAAAGAGTTCTGGAGGGCCGTTTCATTTTTCTATAGGAGGCCACAAATAGTTGCTAATACAATTGATTTCCAAACTTGGTCAAATTTCCTGCTTGCCAAGTATAGTGATGTCAATCTCCCAATCCCATCCTTCCAAGATGCAGCTCATCCATTGTTGGATGGAGAAATAACTATGAATGAGATGAATCGTATCCTTAAAACCCTCAGTTCAGGGAAAGCTCCTGGAACTGATGGCTTCAGTTATGAATTTTTCAAGTCCCTTCCTCCACAATGGAAAAATTATGTTTTAATTTTGTTAAATAAAATTTTCAAGAAAGAGAAAATGCCTGAGGAATGGTTTAATATAATAGTATTTTTTCTTCACAAGAAAGGTGACTGTAGGGATCCGAAAAATTACAGAATGTAGCTCTCTTGAATACAATAGTTAAAATATTCACAAAAATTATAGAATTCAGACTTTCAGTTTGGGCAGAAACAGCTAAGGTACTCCCTGAGAGCCAATGTGGCTTTAGGAAGGAAAGAGGTTGCGTAGATAATGTTTTTGTTTTGCACTCTGTAATATCACACCATGTAGAAATGCGTCATAAAAATATATATGCATTGTTTGTGGATTTTGAGGCCGCTTTTGATAATGTTTCTCACTCGAAATTGTGGTACAAGCTTGGAAGCATTGGAGTAAGCAGCAAAATTATAAGAATACTTCAAGAAACTGTACGGACATGCAGTTCTGAAAATAAATAGCAATTATATCCCTGTAGAAAGGGGCGTTTTACAGGGGGACTCTGTCAGCCCGCTGCTTTTCTCTCTGTTTATATGCGATATAGAAAGGTATTTCAGGAGTCGAGGCCTGGAGGGTATTACTATGAATGGCCAATTTGTTGTTCTTATGCTCCAGTACGCGGATGACATCGTGATTCTGGCAGACAGCCCTTCTGACATACGCAAAAAATTGCGATGCTTGGAGGCCTACTGCGAGAGTCTGCAGCTCAGGGTTAACACTGCAAAGACAAAAGTGATTCCCTTTCACAAAGGAAGATTGAAAAAGTATTTGCCTTTCAATTATTTCGAAGACAAAATAGAAGTTGTTAAAACCTATAAATATTTAGGCGTTGTCTTCTGTAGTTCGGGTCTTTACAATTCATTCTGCTCCTCATTATGTGTGAAAGCAAAAAGCATTGGCTCGGCTATAAGATATGCGTTCGCTCAGGCCAACTCAGATACATGGGAGAGTAAAATTAAACTGTTCAACTCTATTTTGCTGCCGGCGGTTTTGTATAGCTCTGAAGTCTGGGGTTTGTCATGTATAGAGCCAGTAGAAAAGATTCAATGCCAGTTTTTCAAAAGTTTACTTTTCCTGTATAGGGGCACTCCTGACTGGGTGATTCGCATTGAAACAGGTAGTCTGAAATTGGTTGACATAATTTTTCATAAAACTCTGAATTGGTTAATGAGAGTATTAGAAATGCCAACCAATAGATACCCAAGGATGTGTTATGAGATAATGATACAAGAATTAGTGCAGGGGAGGGTTAGAGATCAAAAACTCAAATACAACTGGGTTCACCAACTGAAGAATCAGTTCTTTTATGCTTCAGCAAGTAACCTGTGGACCGATCGAGGTATTGAACTAAATATTCTTAAACAGTCTTATACTGATTTAATTAATAGACATGGCGAAAACCTTCTAAACGCAGATGTTTGTAGAGCCCTCGATTCTCAATTCTCACCCGGGTACAAATTATTGAACCCAAATTTTTTGATAGGTGAGCAACTTAGTTTCAGGTTGTCTTTTTCTAAGATTCGCTGTATTTCCCAACTAAGATTGGCTAGTGACACTGGAATGTACTTGTATGTAATGGGAAAGGGCACTTGGATAAACTGCAGAGAACATTGTCCAATTTGCAACCTCAGAGCAGATGAAACGGTCGAGCATTTCTTATTAACCTGTCCAATGTACAATGATATAAGAAAATGTTTCATCGATAGTAGTTCAAAATATTGTAATGAATACAGACAAAGTCATGGTTCTCTTATCGAACTTTAATATAGAAAAGATGAATTGTGTATATAACTTTACAGTTGAAGCTATTAAAATTAGATCGCTCATCCTGAGTACAACAGGCTAAATCATATAATATAATACTGAAATACACTGATAATGACACTTGGAATCAAATGAGAATTTTTGTGAATGGAAAGTATTATTGTGATATGGCATCCAAACACATTGTTAATATTAAGATATTTCATAACCATATTCGATTGTAAATTCATGCTCTATTTCTTCTGAACATTTTTGTTTTTGTAAGCTTAGATATTTACTCATCTCTTTGTATATAGGGCACGGCCCTGATTACGAATAAATGCATTCTATTCTATTCTATTCTAAAAATGAAGGCGAGTTTTTTATTCAGAATTGTGGAGCTGAGAGAACAAGGGACGTTTCAAAATTTTTACAATTATATTAATCATAAAACTATTTCATGATAAAAATTCAATCTCATTTAATTAAAATCCAGGTTGTTGAGACTATTCCAAATTACTTTACATCATAATATTTAAATTTAAAATGTACAGAGATTTAAATTAATATTTCGGCACTTGTATTTTGATTAATTCCGCGATTTTATAATTATTATTTAATATTTTGCCACTTTTATTTGATTAATATATCTGATTAATCATCAATCTTGAGCTAGCAGCCGAACTGTAAACATCGAATGTAAACAGTGAGGAGTAATAGTAGTAGTAGTGTAGTTAGTTAGTTTTAGTTGTGGTTGGCCTACTTTTCTACTTTTGCCGTTGGAGTACTACTGAACCGGACGATTGCATCGGATGGGAACACCAATCAAAGTACCCGACGAGCTAATTCCCGAATTCGAGGAGATGGAAGAGGAAGAGCAGCCATCATCTGAAGCAGCTGAGGTATCGGGGTATTTAACCAGCAAGAGTACATCAACAACAGGTAACATGGACACATACAGTTTTTTTCAAGGTGAATTTACAAAGGATATAAATGGCATGAAAGGAGTAAGAAATGAATTAAAGGACTGGGCTGAAGCTGAATTTGACAAAAGAAAACTCACAAGAAATGATTATGATAGGTTCCTGACATTAGCAAATATGTTGTCAGAAAATATAATTAGGCTGGAAACTAGAGTAATTACTGTACACAATTGGCAGCAACAATAGGGAAAAGTAATTGCGGAATAAAGGAATCTCTAAAAAATATAAACGACACAGTGAAAGCAATGAAGAGTACTGATAAGCCAAAAAGTTGTGCAGAGATAGTTCAATTGCCTAGGAAAAATAATGTCAACAGCAAAAAGGAAGAGAGTAATGTACGGAAATTGCAACCAAAAGAGCATGTAGTAATGATAAAACCCACTCAACCAGTTTTAAATGATCTTGAAAATAGCAATAAGATTAGAAATATACTAAGAAAGAATATTAATGATAAGGAAAACATCAGAATTAAGAAGACTGTTAGTGTAAGAGGAGGAGGACTAATGATAATCCTAGACTCTGAACTAGAAAAAAAGAAAATAGTTGAAAATAAGGCAATTAAGAACCTTAATGAACAAGAAAATTTTAAAATAGTCGAGCCCCAAAATAAAAATCTGAGGTTAATAATCTACGATGTACCAGTAGAGCTTAAAGCAGATGTACCAGTGAGAGGAATTAGCAGAAGAAATCTATAATAAGAACTTTGCAAAAACAATGTTAAAAAATCAGAGTTTGTAAATGGTTGCAGGCCTCTCTTCAAACTAGGCCCAAGAAATAAAGAAGAGGTACATTGGGTTCTGGAATGTGAACCTAACATTAGGAATGCGTTGATTAATAATAAAAGAGTATTTCTGGATTGGACGTCTTGTAAAGTAAACGATTATATAGCAGTAGCAAGATGTTTCAAGTGTCAGAGCTTCGGTCATATAACCAAGTTTTGCAAAGTAGAAAAAGAAATTTGCGGTCACTGTGCTTCGGAAAATCATAACATTAAAGCATGCCCAAATCTGTCTAAGCACCCAACTAGTGTCAATTGCAAAAAACTTAATAAAAAATCAGATCACAAAGTGAACGATACTAAATGTCTGTGCAATGAGAAAGCTCTGCAACAATTAATTGATAGAACCAATTATGGGATTTAAAAAAAAAATATATTCAAATGAGAAAGAAAAAAATAATAGTGTTTTTATTGACATGATTGAAATCTTAAATTCATCAAGTAAAATAAAAATTGATCAAAAAGCAAAAAGTAGGACAAGTCTTTACATAAATTATGGACAATTTACAAAAATAAATATTGCTTTTGGTTGTTGTTCTAATAAAGATAAAATAAACCTTTCCGAGGGCATTGCAACAATAATCAACAAAAAATCAATTAGGCGACCTGATTTTGAGCATATAACATAACAACAGTGATTCTGCAAACTAAGCAAATGGATTTGACCGTGAAATGCGACGAGACATCTACAATTCTAAATCTGTACCTTCTGTCTGATAATAACAATTTGTTTCGCAAACTAGAACAATTGTTGCTTGTTGTGGACAGCTGGGCGTCATCAAATGAAACAATAACAATAGAAATTGATAAAATTGGAAACATGAGTGATGTATTTAGTATTGATGTCTTGAATTTAGTCAAGTCAACAAAAAAAAATCAATATGTATTTTATTATAGAGGAATGAATAATTTAAATTTTTTGAACATACCACAAGAGGAAATTAATGAAAATTTCTGTCCAACCAGTAATCTACCAGGAAGATCTACAAAACATAATTATATTAATAGTATGATAGAATTAAGAAACCTTTAAAGGCAATATGACCAATTGAACGCAGATATTTATAAGAAGATTCTTAAAAGTGTCACTAGTAATAATTTATTGGAATCATGCTCCTCAATTCATGAAACCAAGTCGAATGGAATGAATATGATAATAGATCGAAACAATTTTTGTGGCCTGCTAATACGAGTTACAGGATGGGATTCAGCTTGGAAAATGGAGGAACATTCGTTCCATTTTGCTCACACAGCAAACGGTTTTTAACAATGCAGAATTACATACATGTAAGTAGGGATATGCAGATCATGTTAAATAGTGAATTATATAAAAAATATCAACAGTGGATATATCGGCCTGCATATTGCCTCAAATAACTTGGATAGATGGTGTACCAGGTTTTTGCTATTTTTGCTGGAGCAAGGTAGTTGATAGTCAATGGAGGTTTAGTTCCCCCAAAGGAAACTTTGAGTTCAGAATGTTGTTTCAATAGGTCGTGTCCAACAATAACATTAGCACACAAATCAGGCAGTACACTGAATTTTGTTTTGGCGTATTGATTACCTAACAATTCCAAGTGAGCAACACAGTAATAAGAGATGGATTTGCTGAGAGATGTTGAAGCCATAGAGACCATACCAGTTGTAGGATACATTTTCAGATTGCAGTTTTCAGCAAAGCACTGAGATATAAATGTCTCAGAGCTTTCTGTATCTATCAAAGCGAATGTAGGTGTGTTATTTACCTGAACTTGTACTGTAGCTTTGTCGAGGACAGTGGAGGCTGCAATAAGTGCGGATGATGAAGAAACGTTTCTAGCTGATTTACAGACAGTTTCCCAGTGACCTATCTTCTGGCATTTTCTACAAGAATCATTAAGTGCGGGGCACTGCTGATGAGTCTCATGTCGCTGACGACCACAAAAATAACATTTTTCAATTTTAAAAGTCGAATTTCTGGGGGGTCTAACTGCTGCCAAATTTGTTGAACCTTTGAATGAATTATCATTTTTCTGAGAAATAGATGAAGCATTGAGAGTTAGCTCAGAAGAATAAGAAGCTGATTGGCTCTTGGCAGATTCCAAAGCACGAGCTTTTTCAACAGCCTCATCAAGAGTTAGATTATTGAACTCCAATAGTCTCAACCTTATCTGTTGAGAACTGAGGCCCCAAATAAATGAATCATGAATATATGTTTTCCAATGAGTTTCAGCACCAACATCTGCAAACTCACAGTTTTTACTCAATTGTTGCAAAGCTTGGTTATTATTGGTCAATAGTCTCATCTGAGGACTGTTTTCTGGATGCCAATTGATGTCTAGCAAATATATCGTTTATTGATTTTACATATGCCACCTTCAGCACATCAATAGCCAATGTATATGTGTTCTTGTCAGCAATTAAAAGGTAAACAGAATGAGATACATGGTTGGTAAGCAAACGCAACTTACTTTGGTCATCAATCTCCTCAAAAGATGCAATAAAATTTTCGAAAGTCTTCAGCCAGTAATTCCATTCTTGAGTAACTGTAGGAGAGTGCTGATCTCCATCAAATTTGTCTGGTTTTAGGAATTTATCCATTTTTCATACTATACTTGAGTTTTGGATAATAAATTGTAATGAAAAACCTCTGGTAACTAGGCTTTATTATCCAAAACTAAAGTGAAACATTTTAAAAGTTTGAACATGTGATATCTAGAACATATGATACATACATAAAATTGTATGCATCATCACAAAGTTCTTCATTCCTTTCCTTTCTTTGTTTTTTCTTCTCGTCGCCATTGTTAAGTATAATTTATTTCTCAAAAATGAAGTGGTCAACAGCAGTCAACAACTTTGTGGAGTATTGAATTCATGTGATTTAAGCATCTTCTGTCAGAATATAAGAAGTGTCAGGAAGAACTATGATAATCTGATGGTTCAGTTATGTGAAATGGATTTTGTTTTTCATGCTATCATTCTGACCAAATGCTGGATTAGGAACGAGTTCACACCTCAATCTATCCATGGATATAATGTGTTTTCCACCTCAAACAACTCATTACAGAACGACGGAGTGGTTGTTTATGTAAAGGAAAGTTTGAATGTTCAATTTGAAAGCTACAAATTGATCAGGCAAGTGTCCTACATATTCGATTGGAAACAGAACTAAGGAGAATGAACATCCTTGCAATCTACAGATCACCCTCTTTCAATGATATTTCCAATTTTTTAATGGGCTTGGAATCAGTCCTTAATGGATTAAGAGGTCAGCAGATCATATGTGCAGGAGACATGACCCTTCAACCTCAGCCACATCATCAATATAATGACTACTGTGATCTTCTAGGTGAACATGAAATTAGGCACTGCATCAAATGAGCTACCAGAATTACAACAGAAACATCTTCATGTATAGATCACATTATTACCAACTCTAGGGATAACCTGTTTCCAATAATTTATGAATCAACAATAACCGATCACTTCACCACAATACTAGGATTACAACATTGATCAAGAATTAGTGCGAATGAAATGGAAATGCAGAAAATAAATAGCACATATGAGAGGATAGACATCAATAGCCTGAAAAATGAATTACAAAATGAGGAATGGATTGATGTTTTTGAAAATAACAATCCAGATACATCTTACAACATCTTCATATCAACTTTAAAACAGCATCTACAAAATTAATACTAAACAACATCGGCAGCGGAAGAAGGACAAACCTATTAAACCATGGATCACCAGAGGGCTAATAACAGCTATAAGAACCAGAAACTTGCTTAACAAAAGAAGAAAGGAAAATCCAAATGACATTAACTTATCCAACTACTATCACTGATATAGGAATACAATCACAACCTTAATTCATAAAACAAAGGAACAATATTATAAAGAAAAATTAGATGAAGCTGGAAAGGACAATAAAAAAATGTGGAAGTTAATCAGAGATGCTACTGACTCCAACCAGAAAACAAAAATGAATTTGGATGCTATAAAAATAGATGATACAGTTGTAACATTGAAGGAAAATCCAGAAGCTGTGCTTAACCACATGAATAATTTTTTCACTAATATTGGAGAAAATATGGCTGAGAAAATAATAAATTCTTTGAATAAACCACTGGATCAAATCATAACACAACATAAACCCATTACAAGAACTTTAAAGTCCATGTATTTTCATCCAATAAATAAAGAAGAGCTTCTTGAAGCTATTGGTATTTTGCATAATGACAGTGCCCCAGGACTTGATGGATTCAATAATAGGACATTGAAGTGCATAAAGGATTATATTGCTAAGCCACTAACACATGTATTCAATTTAAGTCTGACAAAGAGATATGTGTTAGACCATTGCATAAAGGAGAGGATAAAACAAATGCCACCAATTACAGACCTATTTCACTAATTAGCAACATTTCTAAGATTTTGGAAAAACTAGTTAAAAAACGTCTGGTGAATTACTTAGAAAAATATAATTTACTTTCCACAAATCAATTTGGATTTTGTGAGGGTAAGAGTACAGAGGATGTGGTATTAGAATTGT
Organism: Conomelus anceps; assembly: GCA_948455865.1. Taxonomy (NCBI): domain Eukaryota; kingdom Metazoa; phylum Arthropoda; class Insecta; order Hemiptera; family Delphacidae; genus Conomelus; species Conomelus anceps. The sequence goes on from OX418216.1 coordinate 114,887,679, forward strand.
CAAAATTTGTCATAGATAAGCTAGAAAATAATAAAAAATGTGCAACAGTGTTCCTGGATTTGGCAAAGGCTTTTGATACTGTAAATCACTGTTTGCTGCTGAAAAAATTAGAAGCCATAGGAATTAGAAGAGTAACTTTGGAATGGTTCAAATCATACCTCAGTGACCATCATCAGAAAGTCAAGATAGAACACCACCTCAGCTCAGAAACTACAATGAAATTCAGAATTCCTCAAGGAATGGTACTAGGGCTAATTTTGTATTTGTCATATGCAAATGAGCTATGTTTGTTGCAGATAGAAGGGAGAGTCATTGCCTTTGCTGATGATACAGCATTACTGTTTGAGGGAAACACCTGGGAGGAGGTTTTTCGTTTGGCAGAGGAAGAATTGTTGAAAGCTAACAAATGGTTGAAAGAGAATTTGCTCACAATAAATGCAACAAAAACAAAATTCTTGGCCTTTTCTCTGACAGAGCATATGCAACCACTTGACTCTTAAATCAAATTGCATCACTGTGGAAGGATCAACAACACATGTGATTGCCCATCAATTCAACAGGTCAATGAGATGAAATATTTATGTACAATAGTGGACAACAAACTCAAGTGGGACAAGCACATCAATCAATCAGTAACCAGGATTTGGAAACTTCGATATAAATTTTATCAACTGCGTAAAATCCTAAACTATGATACAATAAAAACTGTTTACTTTTCATTAGTCCAATCAATCTTAAGATACATCATAATTGTATGGGGAGCTACACATTTCATCCATACTAAACCACTTCATAAAATTCAAATATGTATTTTAAAAATAATTGGTTTCAAGGAGAATCAATTCCCCATGAACATTCTCTTCAATGACAGTAAAGTACTCAGTGTGAGGCAACTCTACATCCAGGCTATCATCACAAGAATGAAGAAAAACACAGAAGAATTAAGACTGGTAAATCACATCCACCAAACAAGGCAAAGAAACACAAATTCAATAGTACCATGGATGCACACAACTTTTGGACAACAAAATTACATCTACCTAGGACCAAAAATTTACAACATAATACCTGCTAACATTAAAGAAGAAATTAACACATATCATTTTAAAAAGAAGTTTAGCCATTGGCTAATAGACATTAGTGAGAACTTAGTAAGACTGTAAACAGTTGAGCAACTACTTTTTGTGTTCTTTTTCATGACTTATTTTAAACTTTTCAACTAATTTTCTTTTTCACTTTTATTTAATGCATTGTAATTATTCACTTTTAAAACTTACACACTAATATCTTGAGTAATACAGAAAACATTTGAAGTAGAAAAACCACAACACAGTATTATAGTGGGGTATATTGATTTATTTTTTCATTTTTATATTTAAAAAGACTTGGGGCATAAAATTATTATTGTTGTATTGTATATAATATTATATTATCCATTCATTGTATTGTAAACGTTTTTGATAAATAAATTTGATTTGATAATTATGCAATTTTATAATTTAACAGTTAACTTGATATTTTGCCATGACTACTTTTGACTAATATTGCATTGTTGTAACTTTATAATTTTGATGGCTTTTTATTATATTTTATAATTTATATTTGCATTCTTGATTTACTGAGTCATTTATTTATTTTGGGGAGCTTCACAGTCGTTCATCTCAGAGACCTCCCTGGCTGGGGTTGGCTATGCCTTGTCCTTAGGACACAGTGGCAGATGACAATGGTGTTAAAAATCCGATCACTGCAATATATGTGAACACGATATCTAAATGTTCAATGGACATAATCACTTGACGTTTTAAACACAAAACCATTTATACATTGTATCGTTTTTTATGGCTTTCTGATAATATGCTATTCAAAATGAGTCCTTTATTATTGTCAAAAACTGATTTTTACGTTTTTATCAAATATGGCTTTAGATTTGAATATTTGATATGTTAATGATCAAATTAACACTTGATTCAGAAATGTTGTGGAACATTAACCTTAATGTTAATGATCATTTGCACAGCTTAAATGGATAGAATTCGATGAATATTTGATCTTAGTAGTGAAATCGCATCCTTTGAATAAATTGATGACACCTGTAGAAACCTCGTGGTAACAATATTAATACAGAGAGTATTAATATTGTAGTAGAGTTAATAGTGGATTAATCAACACAGGAGGAAACTTTTTAAAATTGTTATTTTATAATAAAGTGTTGATTTATTTAGCATAAATAGTAAAATATCACATATAAATATGTAATTACAACTCATTACACACTTCGTAAAAGACCAATTAATGTTGGCAAACATGGAATTATACTTAATGAATCATTAGATATTTTAGAAGTATTAGCTAAAGCCAATATGATGAATCTTAGAATTTGGTCTGAGATGCAAATTGTTGAACAAACTTTAGGATAGCAACAAGCTGTAAACTCCTTTATGAACTAACTCTTTTGCAAGTTCCAAAAATAACTCTTAGAATTACACCAAGCTCTTGAAAGCACCTAAGCTGTTAAACTTAGTTCTTTATTATTGTCTCCACAAAATCTGTCTGTAATTTCACAGAAAGTTGCTAGTAAACTACCACCTGGACTATCATTGTTATCTAGGATAGAAATAGAATAGGTTTATGAATATGGTAAATGTACATGCTGTCTTGACTACCAATGGCGTCCGTTTATTCCTTGAAATCCCACTCAAGTCTCCAAATCGCTATTTTACATCCTATTCCATGAAGCCCCTCCCTTCCCTGGGACAAACGTGAAGGAAGACTTCTTAGAAGTGTCACATGATGGACAACGTTACACCACAATGAAAAACAGTGATGCTAGTAAATGTACAGGTGAACTTTACATACTGTGTCCACTGGACTTACTGCTATTTCAACACTCAAATAGCTGTGTTTTCCACATGTTTATTGGGGATGAACTGCCCATTCAACAGTATAGTGAAATGTATTTAGTGCCAGGACAATTTGAACCAATTCTATATCACATAACTGAAACCTTAATGTTTATTATTAATATTTACCTACATAGAGAAAAGAATATCCTATACCAAAAAATCAAAGTTTGTTCACCCCCATTATCCAGTGAAATTTGGATTCATGCACCTAGCTTCAAGTGGGGTTGAATATGTAACAACAACAACAACAACAACAACAACAACTTCACTGACTGGATCTACAGCATCAGTGAACCAGTACAAGTAGTTTGCAAATGCTCTTTATCAGAACCAAGTATTGAAATCTTAAAAGGTGTCGGAATTATGAGCAATATCAGGCACTGTTACATGAAGGCAGTGAAAAAGACTGTAATTATGATGGCAGTAAGCCAGGGTTGTGCCAAAATTTAATGTTTAATTCTTTTTATTTTTCATTGGACATTTCAACTTTGTCTTGGGATTAATTATTTCATGGCTTAGAAATGTAACTGCGTTTTGAAAAGTTGATTGAACCTATAGTTCATGGCTATCTACAGTCTAGACATCTAGACAATTGAAGAATGTTAGGTATGCATGAGAAAAACCTTCAGTCCCACAGTCACTTAAGGATTGTTAATTTTGCAAAAGGGAAATTCTGACCCTTTCTCCACTTATCTGTCTCTTTCTACTACTATCTTCTCTCTCTCTCTGGTTGATGGATGGTGCGGTGTACTTTCCCAGTTTTGGAAAATTATGTACTGTTATGTTGGACAACCTGCTTGGCTAAAATTTGAAACTCCAGCCAGCAGAGAGCACTTTTTGCAAGAAGTCTCATGACTGTAAAGTTGTATTAATTATTCAATCTAATTCTTAGATATTAATTTTTTTCTATAATGAATTTGTCATTTTCCAGACCTGGATTGGTCAAACCACCTTGGTTTATGAGAGTTTCTTGAAGCTAACGTTCAACAGTGTCTGCTATAATTGTTAATTGTCAATTTATGTGTTAATATTTTGTTCTTCATCACCCATTTAGGGTGTTTGTACCTGGCTATTAAAATGTATTGCTGACTTCTACTGCGTGGTTCAAGTGCCATACCTGAAGTGGATTGAACAAGAGCTCAAACTCCTGCAAAATCTACAGCACTGTACCCTTGTCTGCCAGGATGCATCGACAGAGGCTCTGAAAATCCAAGGAGTACCTCAATCTTTCACCAATGGGATCTACCATGTCAGGATGCAGATGCAAACCTTCAGCAAAATCAAAAGCTAAGTAATAAAGTGCTAGTGCTTCCAAAAATTAAGTTCTTCGCTCTTTTCCACTTCTGGGACATCCTCTACCACGTTAGTGGCCTTTTTTGTAAATCCAGTCTGGATTTACATAGGTCTCTTCAAGACGTAATTTTAGAAAAAAGAGAAGGACCATTTATTATGAAAAGTTTACATTATAATCAGATGTTTGTTTTTATCATTCAAGACATATTCAAAGTTTTTTTTGTTTAAAGTTTTTTGTAAAGTGTATAGTAATTAATGACATTATACGCAGACACTATTATTTAAATCTGTCTTATAATTTATTTACTTGCCTATTGTTTGTCACCTCAGTTTGTTAAGATTTATTCATGAAGCCTTACAATATTTTTGACAATTAGCCCAATTGTTGGAAATTTGTTGTTCGAAATGACCACTGGCCCTCTGTTTCTGCATTTTGCTGAAAGGTAGATGATTAATTTAGTTTCATTATTTGCTACGAGAGAGCGCATGAATGCATCGTCGATCACGCTTGGATTCCCAGTATGCACTATTACAATTGCACACATCATTTCCAATTTACCCAGCACATGTATTAACCCTCAAGTTCTCTCTTCTGTCACTGATTTTCAACATGCTAATCCGCATTTCAATCATTCTGCACCAATTGACTGCTTAATTGGAAGTGACTTGTTCTCACAAATTCTTGCACCCATCCCTGACGTGCTTGTGCCAGGCAATCCTTGTGTTTTACGCACCATTTTTGGAGATGTTGTTTCTGGCCAAACAGGCTTGACTACTGAAATTTCCAGTTGTCTGCTCTCTTCAAATGACAGTCCACTAGCCATAAGTGAAATCACCGATCCCACACTATCTGTCACCAAGAACTCTGACAGTCTCAACGAAACTCTACAGAAATTTTGGAAGATTGAAGAAGTTCCATCTAGCAAATTCGCTTCACCAGATGATGAGTACTGTGAAACCTTATTTTGTGAAACCACCACTCGGGATGCTTCTGGTCGCTACATGGTGCGGTTACCTATTTGTCCAGACACTACTCCACTCAGTTCAAACCGTGCTCACTCTTACCGCTCCTATATGCACCTGGAAAAGCGCATAAGCAGTGATCCAAATACTGCTAAGAAATATACAGAGTTCATGCAAGATTATGTTGACAGCAAGCACATGACAGAGTCTACATCTAGAGTTGATTACATTATCCCAAATCATTGTGTTTTCAAACATGGTGACCAAACTGGCAAGATTCGTGTGGTTTTTAATGCTAGTTCTCCAGATACCACTGGAACATCTCTCAATGATCGTTTGCTTACTGGGCCCAAACTTCAAAATGACATCACTATTGTAATCAATTCATTCAGACTACATCGCATTGTAATCTCTGCTGATTGTCGTCAAATGTATCGTCAGATTCTTGTTCACCCCGAAGACAGACACATGCAGCACATTTTTTGGCTACCCTCTGATAACTCACCGGTACTTGAATACGAACTCAACACAGTCACCTATGGACTTAAACCAAGTGCATATCAAGCACAGCGTGTACTCAAACAACTTGTTGCAGATGAGGGATCTAAATTTCCATTAGCTGCACATGCACTAACTCACCATACTTACGTCGATGACTTGATCACAGGAGCACCTGATCCAACCATTGCCAAAACTTTGATCTCAGAGCTCACTTCTCTGTTATCACTGGCTCAATTTGAGTTACACAAATGGTCATCCAACTCACCAGAGCTCTTACAGGATTTCCCAAATGATCATCTTGAAAAACTCACTTGTTTTCTTGATCATGATGAGTCTCTAAAAATTCTAGGCATCATCTATAGTCCTCAGGAAGATGCATTTTTATACAATGTCATTCCATTCACCGACATGCACTCCAAACGAGCAATTCTAGTATATATTGCCCATACTTACGATCCCTTAGGATGGCTAACTCCAGTCACCTTCTGCATGAAATTCTTCATGAAACAATTATGGAATGCCAAACTTGATTGGGACACCCCTTTGCCTCCCTCTTTGAAAAATGAATGGGAGCTCATTGCCAACTCTTTCCTTTGCCTGGATACTCTTGTGATACCACGCATGATCGGCCCATCTACTAATCACGCACATCTCATTGGATTCTGCGATGCGTCATCCAAAGGTTATGCTGCTGTCCTATATCTGCACACTGAAAACAACGACCTACATTCTGCTACTGTTCACCTTGTTGCCGCCAAGTCTTGTGTAGCACCTGTTAAAGAAGTCACAATTCCACGCCTAGAACTCAATGCCACACTGCTACTTGCTCAATTGGTCCAAGCCCTACTGCCCAGTATGCCTCACGTCTCTCTTGATGATGTTTATCTCTACTCAGATGCTCGAGTGGTACTTGATTGGTTGCACACTCCTCTTCATATGCTTCAAACTTATGTTGCCAATCGCATTAACACCATTCATGATCTCACCCCACTGCACCGATGGTCTCATGTTAGCTCCGAAAATAATGCTGCAGATGTTGCCTCTTGGGGATGCTCTGCTTCTGATCTAATCCAACATGATACTTGGTGGCATGGACCAGTCTTCATTCAATAACATTCATCACTCTTGCACACACCTGGTTATGTATGCTCTGGTTTGGAAGTTCCAGAACTCAAACCTGATACTTCTACTTCTTTGATCATTAACACACCACTCATGGAGCTTTCTTCAATTTGCACAAAATTCTCTTCATATTGCACCGCTCAACGTGTAACAGCGTATGTTCTCCGATTCATCAGCGCTACCCTCAAAAGAAGATCCTCTCATCCCATAGTGTGCAAGGCTCAAAAGTTAGTGTGCCCAACTATTATGCTGTCCGCCGAGGAACTTCAAGTTGCTACAATTCTTCTCATCAGTCAAGTTCAGCAACATTATTTCCATGAAGACTTTCAACTACTACACACTAACACCTCCCCATCTCGGTGGAAGTACCTCACACCGTTTATTGATGACCTTGGGATCATCAGAGTAGGTGGACGACTACACCATGCAGGACTTCCTGAAGATGCAAAACATCCTGCTCTACTCCCCAAAGAAGCTCATCTCAGTTCCATCATTGTTGACCACTTTCATCAGTCCAACTCACATCCTGGTCCATGCACCACTCAAGCCCTGGTCACCTCTCAGTTTTGGATACTTTCTGCAAGAACGTTGGTTCGTCATCGAGTCCATCAATGTGTGGTCTACACTCGATTCCGCGCTGCCACTTCACAACCAATCATGGGTTCTCTTCCCTCTTCACGAGTTACTCTTCAGCGACCTTTCCTTGCCACCAGCATAGATTATGCTGGCCCATTTAATGTGAAAACCTCCTCACTTTGCAATGCCAGTGTAGTCAAGGGTTATCTCTGCCTGTTTGTTTGCATGAGCACAAAAGCAATACACCTTGAATTTGTATCAGACATATCTACGTCCTCATTTATTGCTTGTCTTGAGCGATTTGTTTCCAGACGTGGTTTGCCTCATGAAATTCACACTGACAATGGGACTAATTTCCGCGGTGCTGCTAAACGGCTTGAGGAGATTTACAACCTTCTTAAGTTCTCTGAACCTGACCTCACCACATATTGTTCAGACAAATGCATTCAATGGCACTTTCAACCACCATATGCGCCACACTTTGGTGGCTTACATGAATGGGGTGTTTGATCTGCCAAAAGTGCACTCTACCGTACCATTGGTGATTCAACACTCACTTTTGAGGAATACACCACTATTTTTTGCCGCATTGAAGCAATGCTGAACAGCCGTCCACTTTATGAACTGTCTGATGATCCACATGAGGCTGCCTTCTCACTCACCCCTGGACACTTTCTGATTGGCACCTCTCTGCACGCTCTCCCCGAGAAGCCCCTGGACCTTGCGCTTTCACCACATATACGTTGGACACGCATACGTCAACTTGCTCAACACTTCTGGAATCGATGGAGCAAAGAATACCTCAATACCATGATCACTCATCGCAAGTGGACAGCATCTTCTCACACTCTACAAGTTGGTGATATTGTAATTCTGAAGAACATCAACACTTCTCCTTTGCATTGGCCTCTTGGAAGAATTGTGGCTACCCATCCTGGACATGATGGGGTAGTTCGCATTGTCTCCATCTTCTCATCTTCTAAAATTCACACTCATGCTGTTAATCGTCTAGTTCCCCTCTGGCGACAATAATTCCCTCTCTTGCCTATTACCCCATTACTTTTCCTCTTTGTGGGCTCCAGTAATGGATTGAGTAATTGCTGTCTCACATTTTCCTTCCTCCTTCCTGGTTCCTTTTCATCCAGCCCGGAGTATGTTTCTGCATTTTGCTGAAAGGTAGTTGATTAATTTAGTTTCATTATTTGCTACGAGAGAGCGCATGAATGCATCGTCGATCACGCTTGGATTCCCAGTATGCACTATTACAATTGGCAACTGTTCCTCCTTTGTTTCTCGGTCAGTTGAGTTGAGAACGTGATTAAGAATGCACACTATTCCTGTTTGATCCGGTTTCAAATACTGAATTACTTTCACGTCATACCTCTTTTCTATTCCGTATTTTCGCCTACCTCTAATTACCGATAATTTCCTCTCATCTCTTCCACAATGTACCTACCCTCTGATAACCTCGCAATTATTACTCTGTCACGATTCACCTCGCACTACATACAGTACATACATACAAACTTCATTAGATACAGTCCACTCTTTAATCCAAGACAAATCTCACATAAGTTTTGGCATTATTCGTAACCACATGAAAAAACTTGAAACTGTGGAGATCCCTGAAACGTATCTTGAACAAATTCAATCATCAAGGCAAAATCCTTCAGTATTCATTCTAATAAATATTGATGATCAGAATATTGTATTCGATTGAAACAAGGCCCTTATTTCACATTTTGAAAAAACTCCAAAAAGTAGAAGTTGTACTTTTAAGATTCAACAATATTGTATTTTAAAATATAAACCATGTGGTATGCTACTTGCATCCAGTTTTTATCATATGGTTCTCCAGCCCTTTAAATTTGCAAAAAATCTTCCCAATGAACTAACCCTTGAAACAGCTCCAAAAGGAATGCTGAAACCAAATAAAATAAAAGACATTAAAGATTTATTTATATTTTCAAAAGAAGAGAGCAGAGAGTTTTACAGAAACCTTTTTGAAGAACACGTTCTCAATGGTGTTGAAGGAGAAGAAAATGAAAACTGTAATAATGAGTAGAGTTTGCATGAACATTAACCTTCATAAAATGTTATTAGAAAATGTCTTTTTTATATTTTTGACTAAATAAATGATTTTTTTGTTGTATTATGTATTTTAATTACATATTTCCAGTGTTATATTGAATGTTAAGAGTATTAGGCCTATGTGCCCTTCTTCTTTAGATAAAAAATTACCCAAAAAATTCATTCTCTGGAAGAAAGGTCTATGTAGCCTTATTCTAAGGTGATACAATGTTATTTAGTCACTAAAATTTTTATTTAATTCATTTCACAAAGAAATGAATTTACTTGGAAACAGGGTGATTACAAGTATAAAGAATTCTTAAAAATTCTAAGTTGATCTGAAATCTTTGGAGGCTGTTTTCTCAAAACAAGGTTTTGGCTTATGGGCCCTTATTCCAGCTACCACCTCAATTATGGAAGTGAATGTATGAATTATTAATGAATGAATATGATGATGAATATGTGTAATAAAAGTGAGTTCAATAAATAGTGTTGATGATTAATAAGTATTAACCCAACAACAAAACATGGTGCAGTCATTGATTTTGCAACCTACAGAGATGAATGTTATGGATGGTAACCTTGCAGTTAACCTGAAACAGTTTTGTAGGAAATTTGAACTGTATTAATTAATTGCAAATAATTTAACTAAACATGGTGACAAGGTACAAACCGCGATTCTCCATTCTGTAATAGGGGACGATGCAAACAAACTAATTGATTCCTTGGGGTTAACGGATCGACTGGTCACTGATATCTTCCAGGGTTTAGAAACATACTGTGCACCAAAAACTAACATGATTGTTGAACAATATAATTTTTTCCATTACAATCAACAGCAGAACGAGCTGCTTGATGAAGAACTGAAAAAGAACCTGTTAGAAGTGAAAAAATTGATAAAGACTTGTGGTTTCAGTGAGCAGCAAGATAACATATTGAAGGTAAGAATTGTACTTGGGCTACATGACAAGATGCTACAAGAACGTTAATGGATGTATCAGATAATGAATATGTGTAATAAAAGTGAGTTCAATAAATAGTGTTGACAATTAATAAGTAATAACCCAACAACAAAACAGGCACTGTTACACTCATACCAATAAATTCATGTTGTTGCCTTCACCCCAGTAGACTTAAATCGTACAATGATCATTATACCAGTGATTTAAAACATTGTTAATCATAAGGAGAGGTTACCTCCTTCATACTCTTTCAAAATTCTAGCTCCAAACACAATATTGAATGCATACACAAGATATGGCAACAGATTGCAGCATTGGAGCCAGGTGTCTCCATCAATCAGCTTGTACATGAGGTGATGGCTACGGATGAGCGAAGTACCACTGAGAGACAACTCACAGATGTCTAATGTTGTACCTATGATCATTATTATATCAATCATCACTATTTTTGGATGTTTCAAGTCAAACTGTGTGGGGGCAGACTTTGTCATCCTGGTAGCCTATGACATCATTCCATTGGATGACATTGAGTCACCAATCAAAACATCATCGGCAATGTCAGAAGTCAAAAGGGTCACTGGCCCCTCCAGATCACAAGCATCGCCAGTTGTGTCAACCCCTGTTACACAACCACTTCCAATGACATCTGCTATGCGAAACCAGGTACAGTAACAGTCTAAAGATGACAAGTGCAAATAACAAGTGCAAACTGGTGAAACTACCATGCAAATTAATTTACATATTACCATATTCACCACCTCATTTATTGGGCTTATTTTGTTTTGTTTTTTCACAAAGCATTTTGTGACAGCAGGATTTTTTGAAATGCATGCCAACCAGCAATGACCACCCTCACCGCTCTGACTCTCCCCACTGCCGGCGTTAATCTCACCAATCAACACCGACGACAAGGACAAATTACTGGGCAAAGGTGGGGGCGGATTTTTGCTTTCTCCGTCTTATGAGCAAGAGGACACCAACCCTGAACTGACAAAACAGTTCGAGAAGGTAGTGGTAACAAATCCTCCAACATGGCTCAAGATAATGGAGGAGGAAGAGCAGAGGGCCTCATTGCCCTCCGATCGAGCTGAGAGTGGTGCGGTGGCGACAATCAACTGGCGGGCGATTACGCACCCGAACTGCCCGATCCAGAACCGACAGATGTGATTATGGTCGCTACAGAAGGAATGGCGGACCGACCTATGGAAGTAGATGTAGCAATGCCAGCTAATTGGCTTGGGCTGACAGACACAAAGTTTGATAGATCAAAAATCATTTACAAATGTTATCACAAACCGGGCAGCCATAAGAGATTGGGCTGCCCCCACATCAAAGTGATGATGCCAGAAGGGTGTTGGAAGTGGCAATGACTTCCATGAGGCGCTCACCTTTTAAGGTGGCTCCTCCCCCACACTCCACCTACACACTAGCCTATAAACCAGCCAGCGCTGATTGAATCGGAGACTTGAATTGCAGCTGGCTCATAGTTTGTTTCTACTCATATTCCAAGTGAGTCCACTCAAGGGCCACTTAGCCTGAATACTTAGACAGAACGACTACCTCTGTTGCTATAGGTCCCCTGCACTTTCCAACAATTCCTCCCACATCCTTCCTGAGCATTGCAGTTACTGACTGCATACGTTCACTCCTCTCTCTCAGAGCGGTTCCAGACCAGCAAAGAGTATCCACCCCCGTATTTAGCAGTTACAGACTGCAATTGTTTGCTCCTACCCCTACAACAACTTCCTTGAAACCTCTGGTGCGGTTGTGGACTGCACTCTCCCATTCCTTGACCTTCTCATTGCGGTTACAGACTCGCAGCAAGCCCCTTGTGAGGTTCCAGACTGCATATCCATCTCCTATACATTTCTCATCACAGTTACAGACACACAATGAGTCCCCTTGCAGTTTCAGACAGCAAATATCCTTTCCTCTTCCTGCTCGAAGCAGTTACAGACCAGCAAAGAGTACTGCCCCCAAATTGAGCGGTTTCAGACTGCGAGCGTTTGGTCCTCTACCCTCACAACCCACCAACTCCTTCCTATACCCTTCTCATCATGGTTACAGACTCGCAGCAAGCCCCTTGTGCAGTTCCAGACTGCATATATCCTTTCCTCCATCCTCTTGTAGCAGTTACAGACATGCCACAAGTACCCTTTGCGGTTGCAGACTGCATACACTCCTTCCTATACCCTTCTCATTGCGGTTACAGACTCGCAGCAAGCCCCTTGTTCAGTTCCAGATTGCATATATCCTTTCCTCCATCCTCTCATAGCAGTTACAGACATGCCACGAGTACCCTTTGTGGTTGCAGACTGCATACACTCCTTCCTATACCCTTCTAGTCACGGTTACAGACTTGCAGCGAGCCCCTTGTGCTGTTCCAGACTGCATATATCCTTTCCTCCATCCTCTTGTAGCGGTTACAGACATACAACAAGTACCCTTTGCGGTTGCAGACTGCAAGTATCCTTTCCTCCTCCTTCTCAGAGTGGTTTCAGACCAGCAAAGAGTGTTGTCCCGAATTGAGCAGTTGCAGACTGCAAGTGTTCGGTCCTATACCCTCCCAAAGCACTTCTCAGATTGAGAAGAAGCTCTCGGAAGAGCTCGGTGGATAAAGCTGCTAAAAAGCAGGATAAGCCTACAAAGAGTGTGTCCTTGTTTCCTAACCCCCCCCCCCTCCCCATTTCATAACTGAGTTTAGTCAATAAGGAGAAAATCCTGATATCAATCAGTCACTACTCGAGGAGTCGAGGTGTGCTGATAGATTGGTGCCCAACATAGGGGGCTCAAAAAAGGACATGAAAAAGGAGCTATCAATAGCTGAAATGGGTGAGGACATAAAGGTGAGGACATAAAACAGGGAGAGCAGCAAGCATCCCAGGACAAAGATCCTATAGATTATTCATCCGATCCAAAGGTATCTTGGATATATAGACTATATAAAGAAGAAGCAGTAGGTCTATTAGAAGATTGGGGGTTGCCCAGCAATGGTGTTCTAGTCGAGCTAAGGAAAAGACTTGTTGAACATCATAGAAAGCAGACTGTCCGCAGAACAGCCCCAGCCAAAGCTAGCGGCAGTAATGTCTGCACAGGAACTCACAGTCAAGATATGGGTCAGAATGCGGAGTTCAGTTGGCCCAAAAATTCACTAAAAAAGCAGCTAAATCACACAAATTGCTGTGTTGATTTGGGAGCTGTGTGCGACAAAATATGGAGTTGGAAGCTCTCATATAATGGGCTATCTGATGCTCCTAGTTTCGTGGAGAGATTGGAGGAACTCCAACAAGCATATGGATATATGGGAGAACAATTGTTAATTGCCCTCCCTGAGCTACTAGCAGATAAAGCTATATTATGGATGTGGAATAATAAGTATCAGTGGCACTCATGGGCCAATTTTTTGTGGGATTTTAAAGCTTGTTACTATCCTAGCTCATACGGCAACGACTTAGAGAGTCAAATTATTGCCAGAAAACAGCAAGAAGGAGAGACTGTAGACGATTATGCAGGGGCCCTCCAGATGCTTATGCATAGAAAAGGTGGATTTTCTAATGCCACAATCCTACTATGGATTTATAAAAATTTATTACCAAGATATAAGCTATACATACACTCTGGCAATATACGAGGGTAAGTCAATTATTATCCGCAATAAAGGTATATTTTTGTTTATGTTGGCAGTACTGTTGTTTTGTGTTAAAGACACATGTTTTGAATATTTGAGATTACATCTGTCCAAATTTCAAGCTGCTGGGTTAGTTTCATTGTCACTGTCGTGTTGTTAATCATGGCCGCTCCACTTTCTGTTTGCACCAATGAAGAGCAACGGTCAGTGATCTGTTTTTTGTAGTTGGAAGGTGTATCAGGGGCCAAAATTTATTGACGACTTTCAGTACAATACCGGAATAGTGTTTTGCCACAACGTAGTGTTTACGAATGGATTGAAAAATTCAAAAATGGTCGCACAAGTGTTATGCACGATAAAGGAGCCGGACGGCCGTTTACCGCCATAATTGATGAAAACATTGAGCGTTCTCGTGAAATGATTCTCTTAGACAGACGAGTAACTGTTGATGACATGGCACATCATCTGCAAATTAGCCACGGTTCTGTGTACGAAATCATTCACAACAGACTTGGGTTTCATAAAGTTTGTGCAAGATGGGTCCCAAAGCAACTGACAGAGTTGCATAAACAGATGCGCTTGGACATCTGCAAACAACATTTGGATCGCTATGTTAACGAACGGGACAACTTCTTCAACAGGATCATTACTGGTGATGAAACATGGATCCATCATTACGAGCCAGAGAGCAAATGGCAGAGTATGGAATGGAAACATCCAAATTCGCCATGCAAGAAAAAATTCAAGACCCAACCATCAGCAGGAAAACTAATGCTTATGGTTTTTTGGGACTCACAAGGTCCAGTATTGGAACATTATCAGGAAAGGGGGACAACAATAAACAGTATACGTTACAGTGAGATGCTTACTGCCAAGCTGAAGCCTGCAATTCGAAGCAAACGCCGAGGATTGCTGTCAAAAGGTGTTGTTTTGTTGCACGACAATGCCCGTCTGCATACTGCTGCCCACACTGCTGAAACGCTCCAGAAACTAAAATTTGAAGTACTGGCTCATCCTCCATATAGTCCCGATCTTGCTCCTTCTGACTACCACTTGTTTGGTCCACTCAAAGAGGCATTAAGAGGCCGTAGATTTACCACAGATGAAGAATTGAAAGAAGCGGTGCATTCCTGGCTTGCATGTCAACCAAAAACATTCTTTTATGAGGGTATCAGGAAACTTGAACAACGATGGACCAAGTGTGTTGAAAAGCAAGGGGACTATGTAAAAAATGATGTACTTGTAAGTTTGCTATTCGATTACAATGAAATTTTATAACTGTATTGCGGATAATAATTTACTTACCCTCATAGATTCCTTGGAAGGACTATTGAATGCCACTTGTGAATATGAACAGATAAAAGCTGGAGAAAGACTCGTGAAACAAACTAAGACTGATAAAATACAGGAAAACATTCAAGAACCATGGAGGCAGAGACAGGCCCCAGTACAGAAACCAGAAGAAAGGTTCAACAGAAACAGAGACAAACTCAAAAAGTTGTCTGAATATACAGCCCATGTGTTGGCTATGTAAACAGCGGGGCCATTGGAAATCCAACTGCCCACAAAGAGATATGTGTGAACAATGTAGCAAACCACCTCAGAGCTGTATTTGCAACCCAACAAACCAGAAATCAAATAAGGCATCAGTAGTAGTACAAACTACAAGACTGTTATGCATCAGTCCAGAGAAGCCGTTTGATACAAGGTTATTTGTGACAGTAGTGATATCAGGAAGGGAATATAGAGCACTGTTAGATACAGGGGCTGAATCAAATGACATAACTTCCGATATGATCAAAATAATGAAAAAGTTGGGACCAGTAAGAAGGACAGGAGCTAACCACAGAACTCTTATGGCCAATGGGGCTACAGCTAGGTTAGAAGGCCAAGTAACAACCGACATCACAATAGATGGAATAATGATACCTATTACTGCCACTATTATGTCAGGACTGGGGCAAGAACTACTTCTTTGCATGGAATTTATGAATGAGCATAAGCTCAAAATTAATACCTGTAGGCCCTACCCACGAAGAAGAATGGGACCCTAAGCATGTAGAAGTATCTACTGTTACTATGACTCTCATGCCATGGCAACGAAGAACACAGAGAGCAAGTATTGCAGCAATAGAAGTACAAGAAATAGGGAGATGCATACCCAATACTAGGGTATACATGAATGCTAATTTAGCAGGAATCAAGCTAAATGCACTAATAGATACTGGGACAGAGTTTTCCTATATCTCTAACTCTCTAGCTGAAAGATTAAAAAGCAGTGGTCAAATAAACCAAAAACCAATCACTCATCAACCCTCACTGATCGATGGTACACCATTGGAGATTAGTGAAGAATTAAAAAAGCCTAAGGTATTAAGGAGAAAGGAAATATCAATTAAGAGTCTCAGTTATAAACAATCTGGGGAACGATATGATTCTGGGATTGAATCATCTTAAGTATATGCAAGCATGGCTCAATATACAGCAAAAAAGAGTGGAGTTACCTCCCCTAAGTCTACGAAAATCAATTGCTATTATTTCAGGCGAAGAAGCATTCGAGACGTTCATAGAAGATGAAATAAAGAAATTTCATCAGGTACAGGGAGAAACACATCTACTCCAGCACAAAATCCGGCTGTTGGATGGAGTAGAACCATTCAGACAAAAGCCTTACCCAAGAAACCCTGCCATGCAACAAGTAATTAATGAGGAAGTTGATAAAATGCTTGCTGCACTGGTTATTGAGCCTAGTAATAGCACATGGAGCTCACCTATTGTTTTGGTGAAAAAAGCTAACGGGAAGGTGAGATTTTGTATAGACTTCAGAAAATTAAATGGGTTAACACACAGAGATGCATACCCTTTACCTAATATGACAAGCATATTGGATAAGCTTCATCATGCCAAATTTATTTCCTCATTGGAAAATGGATACTGGCAGGTTCATCTATCCGAGGAAAGTAAGCCCATGACAGCTTTTATAGTACCAGGAAAAGGACTGTTTCAATTTAGAGTCATGCCATTCAGCCAAGGGCGCCCGCAGGGAGGGGCCGGGGGGGGGCCATTGCCCCCCTGAGAATCAGGATAGTACACATAAATTTTTGTCAGGTTTTAGTGTTTTGAAAAATTTAGAATGTCCAAAATGAATAAATATCGGCAATTCCGCATAAACGCCGGGATAAGGTTACGTTAACGAAAAACATGACTACATAAATAACCAAACCCTAGTATTCATGCATGCTAGTATTATTATAGCGAAAGAAACAACATAATTGACAACAATAAGCAAGACACTGAAGAGCAAGTGATACTTAGTCTATGGTAGGCAGCAAGGCAGGGGTTGCTGCGTTGACTGACTGTACATTCTGTTGACTGACTGTACCCTCTTAAACTGTCACGTACACACAGACATCGCGCCCGGCCCAGCATCGGCGTCAGTCAGTGTCTAGCTGTTGTTGTGTTAAGTCGTAGTCGTATATTCACGGATAAAGTGTAGAAGTGAAATTAATTTTCATTTGGCGATATTGTGTTCAGTGTGATTTTGCTACAGGAGAGTTTAAAATGGACATAAGAAAGTTTTTTAATAAACGTTTAAAAACCGATCACATCATACATGCTGTTGACAACGTTGCTGATGTAGGCCTACAAGCAGATTATTGTTCTCAACCATCAACTTCTGCACATACCACCTCATCAACACCTAATATAAAAGGTAATACTAACGACTCATTTGATATCGGTAACTGCCTTGATAATATCCCGACAAATAATTATGTAATTTACTCAATGTTAACAAACCCATGGAAGCCTGATTCAAGCTACAATTTTAAAGATGATGTAATAGCAGGAAAGCGCCCATTTCTTAGAGAATGGTATAATACATACCCTTGGTTAGCTTACTCCCGAAGTGGAAAAGGTGCTCTTTGCAAGTCATGTGTTTTATTTAAGCCCTGTGTTAGCCATGGAAGCTATCAAAGTGGATTCATCACATGCCCATTCAATAATAATAAAAGGTTTCATGAATATGCTAATTCTCACACTCTTTCGCAATGGCACCGTGAGGCTGTGGAAAAGTCTAGTAATTTCTTGTCAGTTATGGACGGTGAAAAGCAAAGTGTCGATGTTCTTGTCAATGAAGGGTTAGCTCACCAGATTGAATCAAACAGAAATAAACTGAAATCTATTGTTTCGTCTATCATTTTTTGTGCTACACACGATCTACCATTAAGAGGAAAACAAGATACGCATGCTGTTTTTAACGACCTTTTGCGTTTCAGAGAAGAGTCTGGAGATGTTACTTTAGCAGACCATCTGAAACATGGGCCCAAAAATGCCAGCTACATATCCCATCGAGTTCAAAATGAGTTGATTGAAACTAGCGCAAATGTTTTAAGAAATGAACTGATTGGTAAAATAAATTCAAATGAAATATTTTCCATATGGCTTACCGGCCTCTGTCTACTGTCTGTTCATAGGAACACAGTAAAACAACAAAAAGATGAGCTAATAGAAAAGACCATCAATGTTTTTGGAATGGATAAGAGAAGAGTACAATTCTTGTTCAAGTCATAATATTTTACATCCATTCAGATCATGTCACACCTAAGTTCATTTTGAAGCAAATACATATTACTTTAAAACATTTTTGACTTTTACTTTTTTACTGTAAAGTGTCATACCCCCCAGACCCCCTGGTGGCCTTGCCCCCCTGGGAAAATATTCTGCGGGCGCCCATGCATTCAGCCTTCACTCAGCAGGAGCCACCTTTCAACGCCTACTTGATAGAGTGATAGGCCCAGGCCTAGATCCAAACAAGGTAATCATTATGTTGTCATTTTCCAAGATCAATTTACCAAGTGGGTGGAGGCTAAGCCTCGAAACAGGGCTGATAGTAATACCATGATGGCAGCAATACATAATAATAGACCCTTTTTGTCTAATTATAGGAGGGCAGTCTGCTTGGCAAACAAGTCAAGCAAAGCCGGCTGCCTATAACCCTTGGGTCACGGGGCAGGTGACACCCTTGAACAAACACAAAATGATGAGTATTGGTACTAGTGATCACCGCTAGATGGCACTCGCATGTCAACAGTATGGCAAGCCATGGGTAAAAGGTGGAAAGGCCAGGTTGATAGATCAGGAACTAATCGTGAAGCATTTGTTACAATTAATACTTTATCACCATGAATGATAAGATAAACTCCAATTGCAAGGACTTGCTCTCAAGAAATTATTGTAAACTAGCAATAAAATCGTCATTAATCGACAACATGCCAACCAAGAAGCTCGGTTTTTTGGACACTTACCTCCGCTTTGCCAAGATCCAAGCCCAGGACGCAAACAACAGTCATCGACCATTTATGAGCTTAAAAACTCTACACTGGGGTGCCACCCCGGAACAATTGTATGGCCCGCTCTCCCGGCTACACAGGGAGAAGCTATGGGCTGGGCTATACCTTGCATCAAAAGGGGTAAACCTGCCATCGCTGTGGTTGATATTTTGGCCCAGCAGCTGCTTGTCTTTGACCTGTCATGTAACTTTGATGCAACACTCACCGGTTGCATCTTAGATGTCATGAGCCAATATCTCTGCCTTAAAAAAATAGCAAAGACACGCCCGTATAAGGTGGTTATGTATCCGGCGGTAGTGTTGGGCACTCCGCATTGGAAAGCGGAAAGATTAATTGCCTTCCACCTGGACCAGTACCTGCTAGGCAAGCCTGACAGTGTTGGCACCAGCATGGCCGATGCAACAGACCAGATACTAGCCCTCTATCCTGCTCTCCTGCTGCCATGGGAAGAGACAGAAAAACGCATGCCAGACCAGCAAGGACTGCCCTCACCACTCCGATTCTCCCCACTGCCGGTGTTGATCTCGCCGATCAACACTGACGACAAGGACGAATTACTGGGTGAAGGTGGGGGCGGATTTTTGCTTTCTCCATCTTACGAGAGAGACTTACATCTTACACCAGAGGACACCACCCCTGAACTGACGAAACAGTTCAAGAAGGTAGTGGTAATGAATCCTCCAACATGGCTCAAGATGATGGAGGAGGAAGAGCAGAGGGCCTCATTGCCCTCTGATCAAGGAGCTGAGAGTGGTGCGGCGGCGACGATCGACTGGCAGGTGATTACGGAACTGCCCGATCCAGCACTGTCAGAAGCGATTATGGTCGCTTTAGAAGGAATGGTGGACTGACCTATGGAAGTAGATGTAGTGATGCCAGCTAATTTGCTTGGGCTGACAGACACAAAGTTTGATAGATCGAAAATCATTTACCAACGTTATCACAAACTGGGCAGCCATAAGAGGTTGGGCCGCCCCCGCATCAAAGTGATGATGCCAGAAGGGCATTGGAAGTGGCAATGACTTCCGTGAGGCACTCACCTTTTAAGGTGGCTCCTTGAGCATATGGCATCCACCTCTTAAGGTGGTACCTTATGTTATCCTTTCCCCTTCCCCCCTCCCCTCCCCAGGAAAGGGGTTTTGTGATGGCAGGATTTTTTGAAATTAAATTGTTAATTTCAAAAAGAGAGTGAACGACACTTGACTGAGTAGCAGCGGTGGGGGAAATAGGGGGGTGGTAAGATGGTACTGTATGTGCAACTTCGGCATGACGGTCTACCTGTAATCTACCACCACCTAATTACTCCTCCCCCACACTCCACCTACACACTGGCCTATAAAACAGCCAGCACTGATTGAATCGGAGACTTGAATTGTGGCCGGCTCATAGTTTGTTTCTACTCGTATTCCAAGTGAGACCACTCAAGGGCCACTTAGCCTGAATACTTAGTCAGAATGACTACCTCTGTTGCTATAGGTCCCCCGTGCTTTCCACCAATTCCTCCCACACCCTTCCTGAGCCTTGCGGTTACTGACTGCATACATTCACTCCTCTCTCTCAGAGTGGTTACAGACCAGCAAAGAGTATCCACCCCCGAATTTAGCAGTTACAGACTGTGATTGTTCATTCCTACCCCTACAACACTCTCCCTATGACTGCACTCTCCCCTTCCTCGACCTTCTCATTGTGGTTACAGACTTGCAGCGAGCCCCTTGTGTGGTTCCAGACTGCATATCCATCTCCTATACCTTTCTCGTCGTGGTTACAGACACGCAACAAGTCCCCTTGCGGTTTCTAATAAAGTCTAATAAAGTAGAGTTGGAAAAAGTAGTAAAAGATTATCCAGGAGTTTTTTCTGATAAATTAGGTAAGTACAATAAATGTAAATTTGAGTTACTGTTCCATTCAGTTACGATTTCAAAGTTTGTGGTCACTTTTTTCCTCTTGACTATCGATGTAGCATCTAACTATTAATTCATTTTATTGACTCTCATTGCGAGTTTTTTCTGATATTACTTTATTGTCTGTCTGGAATATTTTTTATATTTACTCCACACCTTTCTACATATTTGGGTGTTCTCCTATTTCTTGAATTGTATTTTGTATTTTCTATGTTACATCCATTTTGTGGACTGACTACTCTAGTCAGTTTCTGTCTGTTAACTTGGGTCTTTTCACTCCAATTCACTCTCTTGTCAACACTCATGGACAAATTGGTTCTTTTGTTATCAGGACATCGTACTTCATGTTCTTTTCAAGACCTCTTTCATTTATGGGGCATCTAACAATGACAATGACAAATGAAACTTGCTTGCATGCTGGAAGCAAGTTGATTTAATGTCACAGCAAATTTGGAAATGCTGGCAATCTGACTACCTTGTAATACTTCAAAGGTGCAACAAGTGGTTACTTGAAGGCGAAAATCTCAAGGTAAATACTCTTGTCCTTCTCAAGGAGGACGATATGCCTCTAGGTACCTGGAAACTTGGAAGAATTATTGATACATTTCCTGGAAGTGATGGTAGGGTCCAGGTGGTCTTGGTAAAAACTGCATCTGGTGCTTTCAAAAGAAGCATTCATTTTTTGGCACCACTACCTCTTGTGGTCTATACTGATGAGTAATTCTTTCTTTAACCTATTTTCTAGTAGTCATCCAACTTTGAATTCATAATCTACACTATACATATTTTCATTTCTTTCATCTCTTTTGCAAATTTGCAAGTTGCAAAACATGGGAAACTTATGTTCCATTCAGTTTCGATTTCAAAGTTGGTGGTCACTTTTTCCTCTTGACTATCGATGCAGCATCTAACTATAAATTCATTTTATTGACTCTCATTGCGAGTTTTTTCTGATATTATTTTATTGTCTGTCTGGAATATTTTTTATACTTACTCCACACCTTTATACATATTTGGGTGTTTTCCTTTTGTGGAATGACTACTCTAGTCAGTTTCTGTCTATTAACTTGGGTCTTTTTGCTCCAATTCACTCTCTTGTCAACACTCATGGACAAATTGGTTCATTTGGTATTGGGACATTGTACTTCATGTTCTTTTCAAGACCTCTTTCATTTATGGGGCATCTTATTTTCAATATACAATATTCGTTCTCAATGTTTGATCTTTTGCATATGCTTGGTTCTACAAGTCGCTGTTAATCACAAACACTTCAGTGATGAAACTTCAATGGTCATATATTCTTCAAGTTTAGGGATCTCCATGTTCTTAAACTATTTATCATTTTCATCTTTACAATGTCAAGCCTTCAGTGCTACTCATATATTCAATATCCTATATCCAATTCTATCAGCGATGCTTACGGTTTATTGAGTATGCTCATTATCAAATTCCTTTAACATATCTGTTCTCATCAAGAATTCATTACTTACTGGCTGACCGTCGCTCGATCATCCTTGGACCAGCAAATACCTGCAGCTAAGTGTTGTGCATTATTATTATAACTGTTTTGATTTCAATCCTTCAAATTTACACATATTCTGCGACATATCAAGTGCATCATTTGGTCATTGTTATATTATATCAATGGCAATTCATACAATTCTAGTATGCTATTCTCTGGACTTGACCTCATAAATTTACTTGAATTTACAAACTCATTCTTTGCATCACTTCATTTGTGTATGTCATTTGGTTATTGTTTCATGGTATCAATAACAATTTTTACAATTCTAGTATGCTATTCTCCAGACTTGACCTCATAAATTTACTTGAATTTACAACCTCATTCTTTGTGTCACATCAATTGTGTGCATCTTTGGTTATTGTTATATCAATAATAATTCATACACTTCTAGTACGCTATTCTCTGGATTTGATCTTGTAAATTTACTTGAATACACAATCTTATTCTTTGTGTCACATCAATTGTGTACATCATTTGATTACTGTCTCATTGTATCAATAATAATTAATACACTTCTAGTGTTTTTTTATCTTTTGCGATTTTATTATGGTTTACAATTCTAGTGTGCTTTATGATTCAATTAAAGCAATCGTACTCAAATTGTCACTTGAGAGACCTTTTATTACAGTTCCTTGTTCTCCAATTATTTTACTTACCTTCATTCTTATTTTTTATTGGGTTATGTACATTAATTATTGGGTAGTAGTGTACATGGAAGCATTACAAAAATTTCAATAAGCTACGTGAATTAACCTTATCAAGAAATGTGAAATTTTACATTTATGAAAAAATAAAGCTTTGTAAAGCTTTGTAAACCCAGCCCCTTCCATGTTTTAGTCATTTGGGAACCTTCCTCTATTGAATCAGCGATCAAGCTTTTTTTTTAGCTTATGCAAAGATCAATATGAATTGTGTGATTATAACCACCTTCGATATCACTTTATATGCATTCAATTGTGCAATATTTTGTAATTTAATAAACAATTATGTAATCCAGCAGTGGCCTGTGGAAGGAGGAAAGACGTAAACTGCTCACTGCCTCAA
This sequence comes from Conomelus anceps, assembly GCA_948455865.1. Lineage (NCBI taxonomy): Eukaryota > Metazoa > Arthropoda > Insecta > Hemiptera > Delphacidae > Conomelus > Conomelus anceps. The sequence goes on from OX418216.1 coordinate 114,911,518, forward strand.
ACTTTGGAACTGTTTGTAAACGACGTTCAACAAGTTGTGGGAATCTTTTAAAGTCTTTGCTTTACACTGATATACCAGGTATGGCAAAGAAAATGAAATAAATGCCATCATGAAGATGAAAGAGGTTCTGGGAGAATCTATAAAAAATGTGGCTTATTTATTGATAGTGAAATTCCATACCTAGGTGCAACTCCAGATGGCATTATTGGGGACAACTCTATAATTGAAGTGAAATGTCCAGAGTTTTTAAAAATGTTACTCCTGAGGATGCCATCAAATCCAAAAAATTTATAAATAAAAAAATTTTTATCCATCAAATATTATAACTGCAAGCATAATTTATTTAAGTCCTACTCTATCTATACGATATTTTGATATAAATTCTCAATTTCAATTTCTTTTGAAACCAAAGCCTGCAAAAAACACAAATCAATGAGAACAAATTGTCAAACAATATTTTTCAGTGAAGAAAATGCGAATTTTACATATTGAGAATGAAGAAGTAGTTTTCGACTTCCTCATTTTCCATTCAATTTTTTCTAGGATGTGTGACAGAGTTCTTCAGTATTTGGTTGATTAATTATTTTAGTACTTATTTTAGCTTATATTAGCTGTTTTGCAGCGTGTTGATTAATTAGTTTAGTACTTTTATAAATTAGCTGTTTTGCAGTGCATTCAAATTTGTATTATATATGCATATAGTGTTTGTATTATTTATTGTAATGAATATTTGTTTGTACTATATATTATATACAGTATCTTTATTAGTGGAATCTTTCAAAGTATAATGATTGTAATGGCATTTGCAGTATTAGAAGAATGGATCTTATATTTAAATACTGTATATTGGTAGTTTATTACTTTTTAATAATCACTTGCTTTATTGTCAATATGTCAAAGTCAGAGTTGCTGTCTCCTAATGTTAGAATTATTTATGAAATTTATTTGCAGTATCTTGTAAACTGTAATGAGCGTGAGAAGTACTGTAGCACAAAAGGAAAATGAGACATATTTCAATATATTGTTTATTACATTTTTTATATAAACTGCCATATCGCACCCCCAGAACAAGACTATCGTAACTAAAAAAAAATCGATTTTTGAGTTATATCATGGCCTCCTCTAACAAGGCCGCGGCCAAGAATGTGGCAACTCCGCAATCCCCTCCACTCACCGGCCTACTCGCCACACTCTCCACAAACTCTTTAAATGCATTTCTCAACAATTTCTATACATATGATCATCCCGATTTGTTTTGATTCCTAAGGAAAGGAATATGTGAAGCACTGCATTATAAATCTTTCTGCCCATACAGCACATAGGCTAAACATTACAATAATGTAACAATGATACCTTGTTACTTTACATATTTACGTAATATTAACGTTGTTAAACGGTCTAATAATCGGTTACGGTGACGTCTCATAGTAGTGTAAACGTCATGTTACAACATATGCATAATGCGTCATGTTGCAACATAAACATAATGTTACTTGAAACAATTTTGTAATGTTACATAAAACGGTTCAGTAACGTTACATATTTACATAACATGAACATAAATAATTATTTGAAATAAACTTCACTAATAAATGTAACACTTACTAATTCAACACGGCTTAACCATAGGAGTAAGCCTCCAGCCATGTCTGAGGAAGCATTCTACCAATGCGAAATGGCCATTACACGAATAAGTAAGTGTTTAATACACTAGAGAAGTTTATTTTCAAAAGTTTAAATATCAAAAGAAAAAGTGATAAGGAACTGCATCAAATCATGTCCAGTAATGTTTAATAAGGTTTAGTAACATTGCAGAAAGACAGTATGTTTTGAAATTGATATAATGATTCCATAAACGGTCTGAGTAAAAATTTTACAATCACTCTATTTAAAATGTTTACAGAAAACTGGCACTATATCTCAATTAAGTAATACATTTTATTACGTTATCAGGATGAGTACACTTTCGTCCTTTAATAAGACGCTTTGTCAGCTGACAAAGGGGCAAGTGCACTCCAGATAATGTGAGTAAAATTTATTACTTAATTTACATACAAAGGCTGTTTATTTGTTTATGTGATTTTTCATGACCTTTACAGAAATTTGTTAAAGTTAATAATTGAATCCATTTGCACAATTTACTTTTGTGAAGAATCGGATTATCACTCTCTTCATGAACTAGTGTGCTACTAGGGATTATTCTGCTATTAATATGGGTTTCGATACTCAAATCATTACTAATCCTTCTTCTAAAATTAACTTTTGGGACCTTACTTAGCCTGTATCTAATTTGTACACTAGACAGCTAGTTTCAGTTTTGAAAGAAGAACAACTTGTACCTTTAATTTAAGTTTTAAGGCTTGAGAAAAAGAAGTAATATCCTTGATGTTATCTTTCTCCTCTTGTCGTTTAACTGCTTCCTCTTCTTTATTTGTTAAGCGTTTTTGCTTAGTTATGCAGGCAAGTTGGGAAATAGTTTTGGAACAGTGCTAGGACTTTACAAAGGCTTATTTCGTTTGAATTTACACAATTCACCGGTGCTGTTTCTTAAGTTCTCTATCCAAATTAATCCGGTTTCATGAAAGTGTGATACGCACGTTGGGGAGGTGTCCAATTGGAATGAGGTAACGAGGTATAGCAAGTATCCACTCACTAAGGCGCTTTTCATCTTTTGAAAAACTAAACACTTGGAGCCCTCTCTTTTTACCGCACTTTGGCAATTGCTGCTACACCCTGGAGCAACACACTTGTCTGGCATTATTGCAGTAGTCAAAAGTAGTCAAATCCACCGAAAATCCATCCTAACAAGCGTTTAAACGATAGCACAGCATGGAAGCTCCATATGAACTAGTGCTAGAGCGGCTGGCTCGATAGGCCGGGACTGCGGCGTTGCCACATTACCCTCGCCGCGGCCTTGTTAGAGGAGGCCATGGTTATATGCATGATCAAATTCTCGGTAGTCAACTCTATACAGTGCAAAAGTATTGTAACTGAAAATCTCATAATGACGTCTGTTATTGAGAAAAGAATAGTATTGCATGTATGAAATTTCATCAAGTGACTCAGTGCAATAGTATCCTATTTTGAGTTGTGTTAGTCTTGAATAGAGTTCCATGCGTTCAGAAAGCAATAGTATCATAACTCAAAATCCGATAGTCTTGCATCGAGACAGAAGCATGAGATCCTCCATTTTCTCATAGTTACAATGTGGATTGTTGTTGTTGAGGTTATGTTGTAAAGCGTGGTTTGGTTTATTTTACCTTCTCATCCACGATCGTGCGTACGGTAATTGTTCTTATTTGAATGCATAATTATAATTATTATCTAGCAGAAAAGTATTGAAACATGGAATTTCCATCTTCCCGTGGAATTATGCTACGTAACTTAGCTATTGAAGTGGCAGAAACAGATTTTAGAATTGGGGAAAATAATTGTTTTGAAATTGAGTCCAATATTGAAGCTCCAGTTACCTACACGGAATTGACATCGAAGGTAAGTCTTATTCACACATTCAAAATAAATTTTCTGGATCTAATTTTTGAAGTATAAAAACTCGACTATTTTTTTATTGTTAACTTAGACCAAACTGCTCTTTGAGCTTAGGTAGGCCTACCGCTACCTAACCAATCTATGTGTTTGAAAGAATCTCAATTACTGAGTAAATCAACTGAAATAATTGATATTACAGATTTGTGGAATATTTTTATGTTAATGAGTAAGATACTGTTAGGCCTATGCCAGATACATTATGTGAAAGTGAGACCTACATTATTTCGAATCCATTGAATCTTTTTCCATAACCATTGTGAATTGTTATTGTGAACATAAACGCCTGAAAATTATTAAGGCCCATGTAATTTATAACATTCCCCCAGATTTATGAACAAGAATAATATTTGAAAGTAGAATAATGCAGTCTTGGCAATATATTTATAGCATGATAAACTTACTTGCTTTATTGTTTGTGGTATTTGTCATGAACAATCATAACATTTTTGTTGTATGTTTACAGTACAGTGCGGTATTCAATGAATGATACTGCGTTATTATTTTAGACATCAATACCTGACATTAATGTTACCTTATTTTCTTCTATATGAACACGATTTATTTGAATAGTAGAGCTGCAGATGATGGTTTCAGTAGTCATCTCCAAAATAATGATTCATACTATTTTTGTTCTCCAACAACAGTTTCTATACAATTTGAAATATGTAATTTGTTTCTTACAAAATATTTATTGGTGTGATATTGTGTGAAATGTATTATTGATTTACATGAATAATAATTCATGTTAAATATTGTTACAGGCTTCTATTGATGATACTGCATTAGCAAACTATGATAGTGAAAGCGGCCCTGAGTGTGTGCCTAACATATCAGAAGATGAACCTGTTTCATTTGAAGCCGGAATAAATACAAGAACTGCTGATGGTTTGGAAGGATCTAATACTCAACACCCTCATACGTCTAGTGAATTGAACATTGTGAGTAAAAATTATTATTATTATTTTAGATATCAATACCTGAGATTAATGTTACATAATGTGCTACTGTGTAGAATGTATTATTGATTTTCTTGTTCTGAAAATAATTTTAATTGAGTTAAATATTTTTACAGGTTTCTATGAATGATACATTAGCATCAGAAGACTATGACAGTGACAAGGACCCTGAGTGGATGCCCAACTTATTGGAAAATGAACCTGATTCTTTTGAAGCTCAAAGAAGTATAACTACTGTTGATTGTTTAAATGGATTGAACCGACAACATACTCATACATCCAGAGAACCAATGATTGTAAGTAAAAAATGATTATTATACACATCAATACCGGACTATTATTATTAATTTCTCTATTACATTTTTTTTTTTTGTAAATATAACGACTTACAGTCACAGTTTTAGTAAATAAATTGAAATCCACATACTACTTGGCTGGAATACTTTTAAACCTCAGGGGTAAAATTATGACTGTTATATTCAACAAAAATGGTGTTTCTGGAACAGCTTGATAAACTTTTAGGTAAATTATCTAAATCTGACATGGCTAAAGCTATTGTAATTGCTGCGGACTTTAATATTGATATACTTGTTAAGAATGAAATATCCACCAAGTTTATGAATATTGTGAAGAGTTATGGCTTCAATTTTAATTTTTGTGACCCCACCAGAATTACAAACCAAAGTCAAACCTGCATCGACAATGTTTTAACTTCCATGACTTTCAAAGTAAATTCTGGAAGTATAGTGGACCTTGGTCTATCTGATCATAATGCGTTGCTATTGGAATTGCCTCATCCAAAAAACAATTCTAGAAAAAATAGAAATTCACAGAAACGGATTTTTAGTAGGTCAGCACTGGACAGTTTTTGTGCAGGTCTGGTAGATAGGAATTGGAACTTTAATCACAAAAAGGATGTCAATACTAATTATAACAGCGTTCTGAAAGAGCTGCTTTTCCAATTTCATGAATCTTTCCCTATTAAAATAACATGTACAAAAAGGAAGAATTCAAATGACTCTATAAAGACTTGGATGACTACAGGTATTAAGATATCCAGTGAGAGGAAAAGAGTGATTTTACAGCTGGCAAAACATAGTAACGACACTAATCTATTAAACTATGCTAAATTATATAGGGGTATCTTCAAAAATGTTGTCAAAGCTGCTAAAAAAATGACCAATAATGAATATATTTTAAAATCAGAAAATAAATGTAAAGCCTCTTGGCAAGTAGTTAAAAATGAGATTGGAGTAAATAAACAAGTAAATAAGGATGTAAATGATGGACTGGGTTACTCAGGTAGACAAATTGCAGAAAATTTCAATAATATTTTTACAGGTATGGCAGCGAGCCTAAATCTTCCCAATGTTAGTGAGACAGGGATTCATGAAACTCTCAAAGAAAAACACAAAAATACTCCACCCTTAGAATTCACTATGGTGGCTGTCTCTGAAGTGAAGAATATAATTAGGTCATTGAAAAATTCTAAAGCAGTAGGATGGGACGAAATCCCAGTTAAATTATTAAAGTATGCCATTGATCTGATCGCCCACCCTCTGACATTACTGATAAATCAGTGTCTTGTACAGGGTGTGTTCCCAGACCGTCTGAAATATTCCGTAGTAATCCCAGTCTTTAAGAAAGGAGAAAAGAGTTCTTATTATAATTATAGGCCGATCGCTCTTCAATCGAATATTGCCAAAATATTTGAAAAAGTAATAAATAAGCAATTATCCGAATTCATCATTAAAAACAATATAATACTTGACGAGCAATTCGGATTTAGAAAAGGCCTCAGCACTGAAAATGCCATCACCAAATTTGTAAACAATGTAGCAAAAGCCCTGGATGATGGTCACCATACAGCTGGTTTATTTTGTGATTTATCTAAGGCTTTCGATTGCATAAATCATTCATTACTAATTGATAAGTTGAGAGATTACAACATTACTGGTAATAGTCTTAACTTATTTGAATCATACTTGAGGAACCGAAAACAATGTACTCTTGTGTACAAAAATAATATTAAACAATACTCTAGCTGGAAAGAAATTAGCCTAGGGGTCCCCCAGGGCTCCATACTGGGCCCCGTTTTATTCACCTTGTACATAAACGACTTACCCAAAGCAATACCTGCTGACATAATTCTTTACGCTGACGATACAACTGTAATTGTAAAAGAAAAAAATATTCCAAATTTATCTAACGTAATTGAGGAGCTCACAGCACATATAAAAACCTGGTTCTCTGGTAATGGATTACTGCTAAATACTGACAAGACTACTTTTATCCATTTCCATACGGTTAATAGAGCATATTCTATTACTGGTATGAGTGGTATGCCATCTTATTTGAACAACGTAAAATGCCAGAAATTCCTAGGATTACATGTTGACCCCTTTCTGAAATGGGAAACCCACATCGATAAACTCGCGGCTAAGCTCAGCTCAATAAATTATGTTTTCAGTATCCTAGCAAATTCGGTCTCCTTGGGTGTGATTAAAATGGTGTACTTCGCCTATGTGCATTCTATTATTAAATACGGCATAACTGTCTGGGGCAATTCTAGCTCGACAAATAAAATCTTACTCCTCCAAAAAAGAATTATCCGATCGATTTTACAGATGGATAGGAGAGCTAGCTGTAGGCCTCTCTTCAAAGAACTGGGATTCCTCACAGTTACCAGCTTATACATCCTGGAATCACTCTTAACTGTACATAAAAGTAAAAGCGCTTATGAGCAAAACTCCTTCTCTCATAGCTACAGCACACGTGGCTTACAACAGCAACTGTATAGGTACCCGGTTCACAGGTTACAGGTCTACGAAAAATGCCCACACTATGCAGGTTTAAAACTTTATAATAAACTGCCTCTGGCTGTAAAAAAATTAAAATTTAACGAGTTCAAGAAAGTATTAAAATCACATTTTATAGTTGAAGCCTATTATAAATTAGATGAGTATTTTGAAGACCCCCTGACCAACCTGTGAAATTGTAGATATGCTAGTTTTATTAACTTTTGTATTATGTATGTACCGTATGTAAATTGTATTGTGTGACGAGACATCTGCCTTGGCAGTCACTGCATGTACTGGCGTTTCATGTTAATAAATATATTTATTTATTTATTTAAAAGTTAATAATAACATTGCAGCTCGTCATGGGTCAATAAATTCAAAACTTCAATCATTTGTCTCTAGATAATGAACAAGAATATCTGTAGAATATGGCAATCTTTACAGTAATTCATAGCAAAAGATGTTGTTTCCGAAATGGTTGTTCATACTATTCTCTTTTCCATGTTGTTTTGTGGAATTAGTGACAAAATTACAGTTTCCATACAGTGTGGCATGAGTTGTTTCTCTGAAAGATTTACTGGCATGTAGAGTGAAATGTATTATTGATACACATAAATAATTGGAGTTGTATTCTTTTACAGGATTCTAGGAATGGTAATGCATCAGCAGAGTATGACAGTAACAGAGATCCTAATTGGGTGACAGATTTATCAGAAATTGAACCAGATACATTTGAAGGTGGAAGGAACAGCAGAACTGCTGATGGTTTGGAAAAATCGAATCCACAACTCCCTCACACATCAACTGAACCTGATCTCTCTGAAAAAACATGTGAAGGTGAGACCTACTTCTCTTATGAGTTTCATATTGTTCCAATTGTTATTACATATTGTTCTAATTCACTATAGGTCTACTGCAAAATACACATTCATGTTTCTCGTCTGCTTCTCTGTTACAGAAACTACAAGGAAGAGTCGTAAACGAGTTCGGAATACTTCGCAGTGGCAAAGGAATATTAAGAAAGTAAAATGCAACCGTGGTGAGCAGTACATGAATAGTTCCGGAAAGATTGTGGAGGGTAAGACTTTGAAACAACCATGTGGTGAAAAGTGCAGGCAAAAATGTACAAGCAGGATTACTGATGGAGAGCGAGAATTAATTTTAAAGAGTTTTTGGAGTTTAGGAGATATTTCAAGGCAGCGAGACTTCATAGTGAGAAATATGACTGAAATTGTTCCAAAATATCAATACAAAAAAACCGAAACTGGAAGGAATAATAATTATGCGTTTTATTTGGATGTTGATAGTCAAAAGATCAAGGTTTGTAAAGTGTTCTTTCTATCAACACTAAGTACAAGGTGCGGCAGTCAATCCTGCATTTATAAATAGCGCGCAGGAGCGTAGGAGTGGTGGGGGCCGAGCAGCCAAGGTCACCATTGTGTTCTCCTATTCATAGCATTTCAGTAGACATGGAGCCGTGGACTAAGCAACAACGTTCGTTTGCCGTGAAAGCTTTTTATCAAAGTGGTAGCTATGTAGCCGCTCGGCGTCGTTTCCGAACGCATTTTCAAATTAATCGCAATAGACCAGTGCCTTCGGTAAACTCAATCAAGTTGTGGGTCGAAAACTTTGAAAATATTGGTGAAACGACAAGGAAAAGAGGTGGCAGTGCGAGATCAGTGCGAACTCCAGAGAATATTGAACGCGTTCAAATTGCTGTGGGAAGAAGCCCTCGGAGATCAGCGCGTCGACAGAGTATGGCACTTGGAATGTCTGACAGAACCGTCCGAAGAATTTTGAGGTTAGATTTACATCACCATCCTTAAAAAAAATTCAAGTGGTTAACGCTTTGAATGAGAATGACTTTGTTGCTCGACTGCGTTTCTGTAACCATTTTTTGGAAATGATTGAAGAAAATGGTGAGCTTGTTCACAACCTCTGGATGAGTGACGAGGCGCATTTTCATTTATTGGGATATGTGAACAAACAGAACTTTAGGTATTGGAGTGACCAGAACCCGCAACAATTACATCAAAAACCTCTCCATTCATCTAAGGTAACAGTTTGGTGCGCAATGTCCTCGTCGGGTATCATAGGCCCTTATTTTTTTGAAAACAAAAGAGAGCGATCTGTTACCGTGAATGCTGAGCGCTATTCGACAATGTTAAGGACATTCTTCATTCCTCAGCTTCGGCAACATGAAGTGAATGAAGAAACATTGTTTCAACAAGATGGAGCAACAAGTCACACAGCCCGCGTGAGCATGAATGTTCTTAACGGAGTTTTTCCAAACCGAGTGATTTCCCGCAATGGCCCGATTCCGTGGCCGCCCCGTTCACCAGACCTCACTGCGTGTGATTTTTTCTTGTGGGGTTACCTAAAAAGTAAAGTATACGAAGAAAGACCTCATACTGTTGGTGAACTGAAGGCCAGAATCCGGCTAGAAATTGAGAGAATTCCTCAGCCTATGCTTCGTGATGTTATGAACAGCTTCGCAAATCGCCTGCGCGAATGCCGTACTCGGGAAGGCCGCCATCTTACTGATGTTATTTTCAAACAGTGATTATTTTCAATGTTTCTTAAATGCTTTTTAATGTGGAAAAATATTTTATGAATATAATTTTGATATCTATGTCCGTTTATTTTTTACACCTATTTCAAAAATGCGGGATTGACTGCCGCACCCAGTATAACAGACCAGATGGTGAAAACTGCTCTAAAAAAACTTAGTGGTGAAGGAATGGTGGAAAATGATAATAGGGGTAAGCATTCTAAATCTAAGATTGATTCAAATATAAAAGATGATATAAGAAAGCATTTCAAAAGTATTGAGAAAGTGGAATCGCACTATTTAAGAGCTCAAACGAGCAGGGAGTTCATTGATGGAAGTTTGACTCTAACAAAATTATACGAGTTGTATAAGAGCAAGTGTGAAGAAGAAGGAAAAGCATACGGAAAATTCCACATGTATTGCACTATATTTAATACGGAATTTAACATAGGTTTATTCAAACCAAAAAAGGATCAGTGCAATACATGTGAATCATTTAAAAACTCTGATCCAGTGCGGAAAGAAGAATTAAAGGACTCGCATGAAAAACATATTTTTGAAAAGGTGAGATCACGTGAGGAGAAAAAGAGTGATATAGAGAGAGGGAGAGAAAATGAAGGTATCAGTGTACTTTGTTTCGATTTGCAGGCAGTTTTAAACTGTCCATGTGGTGACATAAATGCTTTTTATTAACTTATAAAAGAAAATTAAGTTGCTACAACCTTACAATCTATGATGCTGTAACAAGAGAAGGGCACTGCTACTTTTGGGATGAGACTGTTGCTCAGAGGGGAGCAAATGAAATTGGAACATGCCTTCATAAGCACCTTAAAAGTCACTGCCAAGGCAATGAGGTAATTCTGTACTCAGACAATTGTTTTGGGCAGAATAAAAACAAATTCATCACATCCTTAATGCTCCACATTGCCAATAATGAGAACATTGAGAAAATTACACACAAGTTTCTAATCTCTGGGCACTCCCAAAATGAAGGAGACTCAATGCATGCTTGTATTGAGAAAGAGAAGCTTCGAGTGCTTAGAGGTTCTCCAATCTTCATATCAGCCCAATGGACGCCTGTGATTTCATTGGCGAAAAAACCGGCAAACCTTATAGAGTAACTCAACTCCACACTAAAGATGTAGTGGATTTGAAAAAATTGTCATCCACAATGGGTAATAATTTTATAACTACAATTAACAGAGAAAGAATACTGTGGTCGGACATAAAAAATATTGAGTACAGGAAAAACAGCCCCTACAGTTTCTTCGTCAAACTAAGCTACAGTGATGAAAATTTTCGGGAAGTCTGTGTACTTGGAAGGAATAGAATAACAAAGAATTTAACACGGATTGAATTATCATCTGCTTACAAAGTACCGCCATCAATCAGTGAGCAGAAGAAGAAGGATCTTGTGACACTGTGCAATGACAATCTGATTCCGGCATTATACCACAACTTTTATAGAGAGCTGAGGTCGAACTAAATCTGCTTTTACAAGCAGTATTTATTATATTTCAAGAGATAATACTTATTACAAATACATTGAAAATAGGGTGTACTAACGACAAATTTCAGTTATATACATCAATTATTTAACTCACCATCAAGAGTTATTATCATTTAATGTGGCCAACAATACTTTAATTTTTAAAAAACAATCGATAATTTTATAATAATTTACACTGTATATATATATATAACTTTCATTTTTTATTGTTTAACTTGTAAATAAACTTGGATTTGTAAGAGAAATTTGCATTTTATTGATGAAGATTCTACCTTGTTGCACTAGCCCAACTTGGAAAAATTATGTCCAATAGTTGATGAAAGACTATCGTAACTCAAAATTTTCAATTAAATTATTATTTTTGTTCATATACAGATTGAAACTTCATTTTTAAACTTGACTATTATTTGCTTCATGTTTTCATCATCATTAAATTGAGTTTTTATAGCAAAACATTTTGGTTTTAATGAAGAATTTGGGATGAGTTGCAGATTCAAAACTTTGAACTCATTTTCCCACAAAACAACTTTTTTGAGTTGAGATAGTCTTGTTCTGGGGATGCGATATTGTCATTACTTAGTGTATTACTATCTAGTCAATTCTCAATAATTTCTTCTTATTATTATTCTTCTTTTTATTATTATTATTTCTATTGTTATCGTTATTATTTTATTTTTTGTTCTGTGAGTTCAAAATATTTTATAGTCTTCATTGCAATAACATTTTTCTATTAAATTCAATTTTATTCACAATTACGATCAACTTCCACTGATTATAATATATAGCCGCCATCAATCTAACCGTATCAATTATTGGAAAACTAGATATGGAACCACTTTATGTAATGGCGACTCACCTTTTGATGTTTTTGAATTTTCGCAACTGTGGAATAAATTATTTTGAGGAATGATTTGGTAATAAAAATGAAACTTAGTTAAAATCATAAGTGATGCTGACGAATCACTAAGGCCCGTATTTATGAACGTGACTTACATTGATCTAAGCATGAGTTATCTAAGACCGAGTTGTAAAGGCTCTATTACATTGAATGTGGTCACAAGCTAACCTAAAATTGTGTCGTATCATCAGGCACTAATAAACATAAAATAACATACATGAAAAGATAAAGATACTGTACTACATGTAAATTTACAGTTACTGTTAAGTAATTATAACCACACTAATATATTTTAAGTTATAATTTTCTGTTTTTCGAATTTGAAATATGATATCATTCATGGCAGTGTAGTACATGCTACCTGCAAGCAGACCAACAAACTTCATCCATTCTTTTTTAGAAAGAGAATCCTATCCTAGTGCCAAAAAAATGTAAGGTTAGAACTATAAAATAAGTAGAAATAATTTCAAAAAGTCAAATATACAGTGAATTACATTGCAATGGTGCAAAAATTGAATATGATGATTTCATTTTATTATTATTATGAGCCAATGCTATACTAAAAAATGAAATCAAAATATGATGCAACACAACAATCTAAGAATAGCTTCCAAGACAGCTCTGTACCTAGCTTGGCTAAGAATGGATTTGAGACTCCAATGATAAGCACATCTTGGCTTCTAAGTTAAGAAGATGTTTAAGAAAGGTTCATGAATACGAACTTTATTCTAAGCTTTACTTATACTAGGTGAGTTTACTAGCTGAAAAGTGAGGTTATAAGTCGACCCAATTGCCCCTACAACATTTACGTAGTGTAAATTCTCATATTAGTGTAAATTAGAGTTGTTTAATGTAAATCATTAATGTTAAATTATTTATCAGGAGTCAGATCTTTGTTGTGGGAGCTGGGTTGGCTTTTAGGGTTCCAGCTGCTCACTGGCTTGAACCTGTTAGTGTAAGTAAGCCTTATTGCCACTTAGTCTGACTTGACCGATCTGACTTAAGTTGATCTTTGATAAGTCACGTTCATAAATATGGGCCTAAGATTTTGTATATTTTCAAGAGACGCACAGTGTCCGACCTAAAATCCATTCACAACCTACTAGTGAATTACAACCCACCGGTTGGGAATCATAAACACAGCTTATTTTATTCTCTACGTACAGGCGAAAACGAAGAAGAGAGACCGAAGTTGTAATTGAGAAGAGTTGAGACTGTAGGAGAGGAGTGTAGTATGACAAGGCGGAGAGGTGGGGGAAAAACTGTTGTTTTCAGAATGGCATGGTTGCTGGCCCCGTTCTCCACCTCTCGCCTACCGACTATGACTCTGACTCTACTGAGGTCGATTACATGAATCGGACTCCACCATTGAGTTTTGCCAAAGGCATTAAGGCCTCTTAAAAGTAGAAATTCCATCTAATGCAACACCTGAGGTGTTAGTGACAAAACCTATAGAACCTGGAGAACCCAAGTTGAGGTCTCCAGAACCTGAACCAATCTTAAGAAGATCTTTGAGAGACAAAAAACCTGTTAAAAGATTTGATTTGTAATTATTGATTATGAATTTTACTTATTTCACTATGTTGTAAGTTTTAGTACTGTATTAGTATTTTAGTATTGTATTGTTAGATTGAAAGTTGATAATTTTGTTTAAGGGAGGAGAATTGCTATGTATGTTTGTTATGTTGGCTAGCCTGCAGTCGTTTTACAGGTTATGAGGGCTCTGGAGTTTGTACTTGCTATGAAGGGTGGTTTTTCAATAAACAGAATAATGTAGCAAAAAGTATTTTATTTGAAGTACTTTCCTAAATACAACAATTTGTTTATTTAGGAAATAGTTTTTATCTAAAAAATGTTTGAGACATCAAGTTGAGTGCAATGCTCTTATGAGTGTACATCTTAGCAAAGAGGATTCAAGTTTTTACATTGTACATTGTCTTTGATCTCAAGATAAAAGGATGAAATAATATAATCTGAATGAAAAATGAAGTTAATTTAAAATTTGCAAAGCAATATAATTAAATTCCTGGATTTCTTGTTCCATGACGAACTGCGTTGTTAATATTAACTTTTCATGTGAAATTTAACGACATGCAGTCAAATATTTGTTAAGAATAAGTATAATAACTCACTTAAGCTGGCCGAGTACTTTCGAATCTATGAGATCCATCATCAGAGGCTCCTAGATCATACTGATCATACTGATAAAACTGACATGATGATCTAGGAGCCTCTGATGATGGATCTCATAGATTCGAAAGTACTCGGCCAGTTTAAGTGAGTTATTATACTTATTCTTAACAAATATTTGACTGCATGTCGTTAAATTTCACATGAAAAGTTAACAATATAATTAATTCGTAGACAGGATTCAAGATGGGAATACACATAATATGATGAAATTTGTTTGTTTTGAGCTATGTTCAATACTGTATTTTAAATCGCCTAAGATTCGTTTATCTTAATTAGCACTATTGACACTAATACTGGAAGTATAAACTAATCATTTAATAGTTTTGAATCTGCCGCCGCTAATTTTGACTACATTCTTGTACCTCTCATCCAAACAGTCATTCCTTTTCATTCCCCTTCCCATACTTAATCATTTCTTGCTGAACTCGAACACGGGAGTTTTCACTTGTAACGATTCAAAGAAGCATGCATCTTGTCCATGCACCTGGAAATTACATATGGTAAGCCGATTCGATTATTTGATGCACTTGCATCCCATACAAAATATATTATAACTTGTAAAATTTTAGTCATTAATTACAGGGCACTCTGTATTCTCATTATTAACTTTTACTACTTGGTAGAATTCAGATTTGCTATATAATTTGATAAAATAATTGATTCCATTACAGAATATTTGGAATAAACCATCTGATATTCTATATTTGTACCAATATTCAGATGTTTGGATTCAAGAATGAATGACTGTGGGCTGTACAGAAAAAATTACTCTAGTCTGCTGTCTAATGGTGAATGCAAACTGAAGATTTAGCACAATAGTCAGTATTTGACACGAAAATCAAAACTGAATGCTGAAATATGAACGTTACAGTAATATAGAGTGCAACAGCAACTAGATCATCTGTAGAGTTCTATTTGGCAATCTATTACCCAAGTGTTATGAGCGTAAATCTATTTCTACTGAAGTATGGGGTTTCAGGAATTATTTTCATCTATTGATCCTTAATTGGAACTAGAAGCCTATGAATTGGAAAAATTTGTCTTTTGTCCAAAAATTTGTGGCACATTTAAAATGTACATTTTTGTCTACAAATTAATATCTAAATTGTCTGCAGTAACAAGTTGCGCAATTTTGTCTACTGATGTGTACTGAAATTCAGTGAATCAACTACAAAACATTGCTATTTTCATAGCTACTGAAGATGTACATCAAAGGTACTCTTCACTTCCAGAATTACCAAAACTCACATGTTCTTCATTAGCACTATTAACACTAATACTGGAAGTATACTTACTGGGACTTATTTTTTCTGCAGTATAATTTATGAGAATGACGAATTCACTAATGAATAAAAGGATGAGTGTAAGAAGTGTATGACCCGATAAGTACAGTAGCTTTGGTGAGAAAACAGACCAGATGAAAAGGTGGTAACGCTGAAATATCATGAGGCATGTGTAGTTGAGCAATTGAGGAAGTAGCAGAAGAGTTTCCACTCTATACAGCACCACCAGTTCTTTCCTCCAATTTCTGCAATGAAAACATGAGCATTTATCAATGACATGGAATAGTATATTTCGCACCTAGGGCCGAAAATATGTGTTTGCTGGCTCGAGATTGCAGTTTTCAAGTTCGAGACGAAGTCGAGAACTTGAAGCGTTTGAGAGCTGGCAAAACATTTTTTCCCGCGTTGCGAACGCTATTTTGGGCCATTCCACAAAAATAGGAAGTAACAAAAAAAAATTTTTATTTTTATTTCCACCTAAAACTATATAAAAACCTTCTTCATATGCTATATTAATACTTTATAGTGTTTTTGGAGTAAATTTAGTTTTTACTGTTGGCCACACTGCTTTGAAGATTTCCCTCCAGCAGCTGATCAACAATCAGAAGTTTTGAAGGTTATGGCATTGTGCTTTAAAGTAAGTAAACATCAGATTATGTCTTTTTAACTATTCAAGTATCAAAACATATCATCTAATAAGTTAGATTTACATCTTGGGGTATGTTAAATATTTCTCTATTTATATTAAATAAGAATGTAAAAATATCTCTCTTTATTGTCCCGTACATGACATGAAAAAGGCAATTTTTGAATTCTGTGAGGTTATGCATAAGTAAGTCCACTTTGGTATGTTTTGCCAAACATATTTTGTATAAAACTTAATGTTTTTGCTATCACAAAAAATCTTTATAAAAAAAAACATAACCTAAAATCAGCTTTTATTTCTGTCCCATACGTGACGTCACGTATGGGACATTAGACATAGGTATGACATGTGTTGAATAAAAGGGGTTTCTCATATGCTAAGATGAAAACTGCTGTCAATCCTTTATTACAATATAAATAAATGCCCCTCTATAAGTACCATCAACAACTCAAGTCCAAATCTAAAGAGTCTCACAAGTTTTAATTCTAGGTTAGGTATATTTTGATAGTGCCATCGGTGATGGGTAGGTGGGTACCTAAGTAGGTATATTAGTAATTTAGCAGGATCATGCATTTCTAGCTTAGCTTTACATCATAATAATCTATTTCATTTTTTTCAGAGCTGGTAATATGGAGTCGGGAAGACCTAAGTCGACAAGTGCTTCTCGGATGAAGAAGATGCAAGACAAACAGAAGGCAAACGATCCTGAAGGATTTTTAGAAAAGGAAAAAACAAGAATTCGTGACTTAAGAAAAAGGCAAAGAGAAAACATGAGTAATAAAGAGAAAGAGGACAAGAAAAGGTATGTAATGGGGTTAGTATTAATGATGGGGGGACGGCTGTCTCCACCATGTAATGTCATTCCAATAAGAGTTGAAATTATAAGTTATATTATAAATTATATTTAAGCTCAATTTTATTTGTCATGAATTTTCACCATCATCAAACAGTTTTCTTCTACCGACAATGGCTCTTTCTATCATTGTGAAAATTCATGGAAAATAATTAAATTATGCTGTTTCATTACATCCCTGAGTTGTAATGTACCGAGTTTCAGTACGTCCCCTTAACTTCGACCCAAAGTTGAAAAAAAAATACACCTTCCTATGTCTAAATTTACCATCAATATCCTTAGATAATAATAAAATAATCAAATATTTACAATTTATCTCAATTTGAATTCTTAATATCAGTTTACTTTAACTCCAAATCCTTCATATTCATAAAGGAATTGAAAAAAAAAAAAAAAAATTACTATCTCTTTACAGAATAAATATGTATAGCAATTCAAATATGACCAATATTCTGTTTCATTACATATATAACACCAAATGCTGTTTCATTACAGGTATGAATGAGAGAGAAAGCGATTGCAAAGAGCAAAAAAACGTGTAGGAAACCAAACTCCAAATGCATCTGGTTCGGAACGTGATAGCCCTAATGCATCAACACCTTATAGCTGCAAACAAACTTACTCCAAGGCAATCTTAAAAAGTGTGCGTGCTCTCCCCCATTCACCACGAAAACAGAGGGCTGTTGTGCAAGGACTTGCTAAGAGATTTGGTGTTGAACTCTCAGAAAAAATGACAACTAATTTACATCAAGAACTCAAGAATGACTATAAAACTGTGTGTGATTTCTACATTCGTCCTGACATTGTCTACACATGTCCTGGGATGAAAGATGTAATTACGGTGTGGAACAATGGAAAAAAAGAAAAACTACAAAAACACTTCATGACCATGTTTCTTCGAGAAGCTTTTTACGTGTTTAAAGAACAACACAAAGATATTAAAATTGGATTCTCCAAATTTTGCAGCTTAAGACCAAAAAATGTCTTGCTGCTCAAGGAAACGCCATCAGAACAATGCAAATGTAAAATACACGAAAATTTTATTTTAAAATTGAAATCTTTAAAAGTTCAGTATAGCAATGACTTTTGGAATAGTGTTTTATGTGATAGCAATGTTAATTCTTCTTGCTGGCAGAACAAATGTGAAAAATGTTGTGGAGGTAAACTAGTGCCTCTTCCCGATAATCCAGATTTTCAAATAACGTGGAAAGAATGGGTGAAAAATGAAGAAGGTAAAATTAAACTAAGCATCAGAGAAGATAGTGCTGGTGACGTCTATGATAAGTTGATTGAAGACTTCCCAAAGATGCTGGCTCATGTGAATACCAAGCGTATTCAACATGCTGAATTTGAATCTGATAAACAGAGTACTTCAAAGCGTATTTTACAGGTAGATTTTGCAATGTCATTCAGTTGCGAGTACCAAAATGAGATACAAAGTGCCCTTTGGTCTCGCACAAGCGTCATGTTATTTACCGCTGCATTTTTTTATGATGGTAAATGCAAAACTTACATCATTTGTTCTGATTGTAAGAACAAGGACAAAGATAGTATCTTTGTATTTTTAGACTTATTGTACGATGACATTTTTAGAAGAACAAATGGTGCTGGTAAAGAATATGAGGAAGTAATTTGGAGCGATGACCCATCTTCTGAATTTAAAAACAAATTTATGGTGAAAACGCTTGAACTGTTGTCTGATAAGTATAATGCACACTTCTCATGGAAGTACTTTGCAACAGCACATGGCAAAGGTATTGTGGATGGAGTTGGTGGCAATGCAAAGAGGCTGGTGAGAATGAAGATGATGGCTCAAGGTGAAGGATCTCCCATTCAATCTGCTAAAGACTTTGCAGCAGTTGCTTCGGAAGTTTGTAGTAAGACCCAAGTGTTCTATGTTGGAGTAGATCACATAGAAGACATGATAGTGAACGAGAAGCCTTGGGATGATGTTCAAGCTGTACCTGGTATTCTTGGGCTTCACATAATATCTTGTGCTAGGCCTAATAAAAATATTTTGGGGAAGAAGAATGCTCTGGAGAATGAAAACACCTTGAATCTCCACCCACACATAGCCACCGATGTCTGCGAATATAAAGAAGGACAGTGGGTTCTGGTACAATATGAAGAGAAGCTATATCCAGGAGAAATTACTGAAACTGTATCTGAAAAGACTCTAAGGGTTTCAGTTATGGTACCCACTGGTGCTCCTGGACATTACAAATGGCCAGTTAAACCTGACTGCATTGTGTATGACAAAGATACTGAAGTGATTAAACTTATTTCTGCTCCCACAGTTGTCAACAGTAGAGGACTCTATAAATTTGATCTCAATGATCTTGAGATGTAACCATTGGTTTCTTGACAATGATGGTGTTTCAAAGCCTACAATATTTCTCTCCAATAAATTCTACATACGTTGCAAGTTACATTAAGTTCAATAATATAGGTATTTGAGCTTGTAAACTTACTGATTTGCTCTACTGTGTTTTACTAATAGATGTGCAGTCCATTACAAGTGTTTCAACTTTGATATAATCACTCATTTTTTTATTAACCTTACTGAACAATGGTTATCACCATAAGTGTACAAGTCCCGCACGTGACAAAGGTGAAAAAAAAAAATGAAATCATATTTAATACAAAGGGTTTCCCAGAACTGAATATGTCTTTTAAAAGGTTATGTCTCAAGGTGTATTTGTGAAAAAATACAGCCCCATCAGAGTTGTTAAAGAGCTGAAAAATAACTATTTATAACATAATCTTGAACAATGGTTGACCTGACATGTCCCATACGTGACAAAGGTAATTTTTTTTATACTTTCCACAATTGCATTATTTATTGTCTATATGGCTCAAAAAATAGTCTAGGCATATACCAAGCTATCAAAATTGTTTCATTGTAAAATTAAATAATAAAGTAGTAAAAAGATTGCTTGATATATTGAAAAAAAAGTTGAAATGTCCCATACGTGACAGTGGAATGGCCCTTTTTCGCCACAAAACAAAAAAAAAAAAACAAACAAAACAACAATTTTAAGTTGGCAATTTTGAAAGCGAAATTTTAAGGCTATGGTACTAGCAAGAATACAATGTTGAGGTTATGAAAATATCATCATATTCTATTGTTTGATATCAAAATTACGAAATAAACAGGATAATACATATCAAGTTATGAAACAATAATTTATAAAATACATTATACATATAATACTACGATATATATAGCTTATTACCATAATATTATGTGATCATCTCTCTATGATTTGTGTGATCAGACACGATCAGCTGTCATTCAAGGTCGTTTTCTTTTCCGCCCTAGGGCGGTAAACGTTTACAGACCTCGTCTGAAACCGAACACTTTCGGCTTCCATATGACTCCCAAAAAACAGCTCATTATGTCCTAGTGTGGCAAAAAATATTTTTCCTACAATGACCCAAAAAAGAGCCTATTTTTGCACTAACTGTAGCATGCAAAATAGTCGATTCCTGCACCAGTGCAGGAAAGTACTTTTCCGCACTCCAGATTTGCAACCTAACAACACAAAAATAGTGAGCATGTAATACGCAGGTTCCCTATTCTGCATTCAAAAATAGGTTGGCTACTCTGCTTCAGCTGCGAAATAGTCGTTGTAGTTGTTGTTGAAATCGATTTGATTCAAGATAGGTTATGTGAGGAATTGTCAGGTTATGTATTTCCTGTTTTGTTCTGTTTAAATTACTTTATATATTACTGTAGGAAAAATTGAATGTGTAATACGAGCGCAAAGTAATGTTTCTGCACTCGAGAAACTTTTTGCATTCGCCTTTGGCTCGTGAAAAAAACTGTTTCTCTCGATGCAGAAAAACTCTATTTTGCACTCTAGTTACACAAATAGCTATTATCAAAATCTTCATATGAAAAGTGGTGTTCTGTTATTTGTTTATTCATGAGGACTATCGATTTTGTCAACAAATTTATTCATTGATATATTATTTTATACCACTTTCATGTGGTACATTTTTGAAACAAATAATTGTTGATTGTTAAACAATTGTCTAACAAAATAAATATTTTATGATCTGATAAAACGAGCGATCCAAAATAAACATTAAAGTATGCGAATAATGTATTTTATTGATGACATTAACGAGTTGACACAACTAGCCAATTTAAATGTAAATAATATTCATCAATAGAGAGGGGAAAATTACGTTACTGTATTAATAACGCTACAAAGGCCGATGCATAGAGTTCAGGTTAGTGTTATCATGAACGCAGTTCTGCACAAACTCTTTAATGAAATACATTGTTAACCTTTGCAAATCGACAAAATATAGTCATACATATTTTCCTCCATTTACAACTGTGGCTGATAATATCCATATGTATTTTTTTTGTGAAAAATTATTTTGTTTTGAAAGATGGAATTATAAGGGAAATATTGTTTTATAACAAATAAATAATATTTTTAATTCAAATGATATAAATCATAATTTTTTCTTGTTCATTACTTTCGTTTTATTTTGATTCAATTTTCTGTATGTCTTTACATACTCTAAATGTCATTACTGATTTCTATAGATATTTTTTTCATTTTGTATGATAATTATTATAACTTGCATATTGTAAATGAGGCATGTCAAGTTTTATCTCCTGTAATCTTCATTAATAAATTATTCTTTGGGAAAATTTTACACTGATCTCTATTAAATGCTTGTTGGATTACTTTGTTTGCTTGATTCGGCAATTTATGCCTTGCAAACATTGCGACATCATCTTATAGTATCACCAAATTAACACTTTCGGGTAGTGTAAAACAGAGGTCATCCAGAGCTGTCTTGAATAAAATTGAGCTGATAACCTTCTAAAATGCTTCTTTCAAGTTTGATTGGTGGATATATTCACCTATCAATCTAAATCAACTGATTATCTACCGATACTATCGATTCAACATCATCAACTGGATAATATACTAATTTAATTAAAAACATTACTTACTCTTTGAAAATCTTCGATAACAAACATAAAAATGATAATACTGGGAAGGTGAAAGTATGCGCAGTTATCATCATTCCTGCTATAATAGGATTGTAAACTTCTTGTCCAATGTATCCAGCTGCCACATCAATACTTGCTAGACTGTTAGTGTTACCCTGCAAAAATGATTTATTCAGTAATAAATTTAACCATTATTTGACACAATTGATATAATTTTACAATTAAAATTTTTAGGATACTTTATTTAGGCAATTGAAATTAATCTTAAACACAGACCAGAACTATGAAACTTGTAATTTTTATTTATTTATTTATTTATTCATCATGTCTAAAGTACAATTAATGTGAAATACAACGGGCTATTGTCCAAAACTGTTTTTCAAAAAATTTCAACTGAAAAATCCAAATCTTAGGCTAGGTCTGTCTCACTAGAAATTTCACTAAAAAAAGTTCAATTTAAACGCACTTTGCTTGAACCCAGAACTGTTTTTCACAAAATAGAGTTTTTAAGATTGGTTGAGATAATATCAGTATTACTGAGATAACATCAGATTATTGGATTATTGATATACAGTATTATACTTTCGAACTGCTTCCACTATTTCAACTCTTTCCGTCAAAAGGATATTATAGTGTTTACAGTTGTGACGAAAGAAATTTGAGAATTTTGACATGGATATAATAAGAAAGGCATAAGAAAATCATGATTATTGATCAAGTTCTACAAATAACAATGAATTATAAAAATGTGCAATGCCAAAATTCGAATTTTGGATATTCATAAATGAATAACCGATTCTAAGCTTCATCTTTAAACCACAAAGTACGTTTATCAATATCTGATTTCTTGAAGATCTAATAGATATTAATGATCTATAGATGATAATGAAACTGATAGATGATAATTGGAATGCAGAGGAAGAAAGCTGTAATAATATTTAGAAATCTAGTTCAATGTTCAGTGATCAATTTTATAAAAACTTATCATTCTAGTAATTGAACTAACATTAAATATTCATCAGTAGGCTATTACATAGATACTGATATCACAAATTAATATTTATAATACGAAAATAATTCATCAGGATTTCTAAGAATATTATTATACTGGAAATTTATAACATGCCTCATTCAAGCGCACATTAATTTTGCATTATTCTCTATAATAATAAATTTTTGGCCTGTTGTTTTTTATAGCCTAAATAATAGTGTGATTGAAAATACAAAATTGTTCGACTTCTAGCAAACATAGTAATAAAAAATTATTATGAATTTCCTAATAGTTTTTAATGGATTACTCACAGTTGGAGAGATGATTAAAAATCAAACATCGTTGAAGCAATCCATCTACTATACAAAGGAGTTTCAGAAAGGAATAAACCACAGTGAGATATTAATTCAAAGTTTAATGGAAAATTAGAGTAGATACTGAATTACAAGTGTGTAAGAGAGATCAAAGTGTACATAAATACACTTGCAGTATATGAGGTCTCAGTAACATAGGATGAGAAAACCTGCTTATAAGTCCTAAAGAGGGTTCTAGTCGCTACGCTTTCAAGCCTACCATACACTAACACTACAGTACGCCCCATACTGCTTTCGATGTAGTGTAGTTTGTACACAATTTGAATACGAATGACAAAACGTGGCACAAAATGCATTGTCTAGAACCACCTTTATAAGAATACATCAAATAAAACATTGAATTTCATGTTTTACATGGAACGAATCAAATACCGGGGTTCTGATTCACAATCTACGTGCGCTTGCACACCCATGCATTTTGAACGTTCGGTCAAAACTTGAAAGATATAACGCCCAATACGACTTTTTTTTCCATAGACGTGGATAGACAAAGACAGAGTAAGACAAAGCTAGACTAGTTCCACCATTAGCTTCCGTAGCTTGTCAGCGTTTCATTAGAAATAATTGAACCTGCCTCGAATTTAATTTGATGAAAAATAAATTAAAAACAAAATGAATTTCAAGTTTTAGGGGGAAAACTGTCTACAAGAACAATCCTCAATTCATCTGATCAAATGTCCGACACATAGTTCAGCTGTAATATTGGGAAAACCCGTGAAAAAGTACCCACCAGTTACAATTATTTTAGTAAAAATGTTTTTAGTGTTTTTGATGAATTCTAGAATTTGAGATCAACTTTTCATTTTAATTTGTTCTGATCTTCATTGACTGGGCTGTGGGACAATTTCAATTACTATGGACCTACGATAAAAATTCGATGTGTGTGAGAGCGTGTATTCGATCACATGCGCCTCAGTATACACGTCCACGGCACAGCGATCGTGGATAGCCGCAATGGACAACTGCTACACTGTATTCGGACACCACGATATCGATGCTAGATACATTCACTCCTTGGGGCCACTATTGGAATCTTGCATTCGATTTTTTTTAATGAACACCTATAATTGATGTGTGTGCAAGGGCACTAAGCGTTTCATATTTTTTTTCGTAATATGCTTGATTAAATTACAATAATTAAAAGTATATTACGTTACAAGTGCTGGAAATGGTGTTTACCATAGGAGTACGAGTATATAGTTAACACACGAGACTAATTCGAGTGCGTTATTATCATACGAGTATGGTAAACATATTCCCGGACGAGTTATGAACGATATTTTTCGTCATACTAGTCTAAAATATTAAAAATAAATAAACTTTGAGCAAGTACAACAAGTATCATCAAACATAACCTCAAAATCCATCACAGTGGTAAAATACTAAAAATTCTTCTGAGATCAGTTGTTTTTCCAAATTATGAATCAGCTGGAATGCGGTAATATCCATTACCGCACTGAAAAAGAAGGCGGTAATGAAAATAGCTGTTCTTTCTGTAAACAGATGTTTACCGGCTCGATTCAATGCTCGGTAAAGTGGTGAATATGTACGAGTATGACGAAAAAACAATTACCAACCTGATAGAAGTAGAAGACCATACCAAGCCAATAATAGCCAATAGTAAGTTGAACGGTGCCATTCAAGGTGGCAGCCATTACTTCTGATGTAAGCAAGAGCGCAGGCACAAGCCAAATATTGTGAGGCCTGAGCAGCAAACTGCACAACAGAATCCATGCAATAATAAAGGTGTCAATGATTTGGAATGGAAAGTTCTTCCTTCTATTGGCATCGATAAAACATTGCAGTAGAGTTGATGCTAGTTTGACCGAAACTGTCACCAAACCGACCATTAGGAATATATTCACCAATGATTTTCCTCTGAAACAATAAAAGCTGCATCATAATGTAGAGAAATACCATTAGATCTAGAATACCATGATCTTAGATCTAGATATAAGAATACCATGGTGAAGAAATACCATTAGACCTTAGTGGACTCTGTGAATGAAGAAAAGAATACATGTCAAGAGACATTTTTACGTCTGTTCTCAGTTAGAGCATAACTCACTAAACTCAGATGTCAGAAGATTCATATACTGTTCTCCTATTTTATTGGTGGGGAGAATGTTTAAGTATCATGACGGATCAACTTGTACTTAAGAAAACAACCAATTGCCCTTAGTAAATTATGTCTATTGAAAACGCTACAGATTCTAAAAAATTGGATAGAGGAAAGATAGTCTTTATTATTTTAGTCAACGTGAAACGTTTTACAGAAAAAGAAAACACCAATATCACCTTCTAGGAATGTTATCAGAGAGTAGAGTGCACTAAATCCTATGTCCAATTAGATAACATCTAGAAATTAATTTGCAAAACAAATAATGTTTCATTTCTACAGTTATAATTTGTACTGCTTACAATAAAATATTCATAAAATAAATGTAACATATTGTAATAATTGATGGAGAGTTTTCGCAAAACTTAGCTTATTATAACATGGCCATTCTATACCTCTCCTTGCTCTAAATGCAAGATGCTTTAGAGCAAGCTGATACATAGGATCAGGTAAAAAAGTAAATGCGTATGGCTTTTATTGGTGGGGAGACCTTTATAGGATCAGGTTTGAATAAGCATAATCGAAGGCGTGATTTTGCTCAAACGCTTCAATAACTAATTAAATCATTAAACAAACATAGTTTCGCAACCTTAATTAGTTGAATCATCAGGTGAACTAGATTAGAAACATATTTTCAGTCGTGGTTAGTTCCCGTCTTGACCTGACATTCTTCATGCGCAAGCTGTATGAGTATATAATTTAATAATATATATTTAAAGTATTGAATTCCAATTTTCGAAGTATTAATTCATAAAAAATATTAGTCTAAGGTGATAAATCTCAACCTTCATTCCCTACTCTACAAGCTTAGTACTATATGTGTACTGTATTATAGCTTTAGTGTTTATTTCCTGATTGGAGAGATGAGACTGATTTATCCCTAACAATATCCGAAAAACACATCATAAGAGAGGCTCATTTTGAGAATCTCAAAAACAGAAACATTCAGACAATCAACTTCATGACGCTAATCAAATTTAAGACGCTAAATTTGCCTTCCGTGATCTCGGCATAATTGAAATTGCCAATATTACATCAATTAAAAATCTAGAAATAAGAGAAGTGGAATCGAAAACAACTAAAGGGGTTTTGTTTGATGACTAATATTTTTGTCTAAAATTCCACTTCAACAAGAACGAAACAAAATTGGGCTAAATCTGTCGTTTATAATTATAATGACAAAAAAATGTAATTTATTGTTATTCTATCTACATAAATAAATAAATAACATACCCCATGTCATAGTTTCTCAATGGAAGGTGTACTTTGCTAGTTGTACTATGATAAGCATATACTAAGATTACAGATGTTCCACACAAAATTGAGTTGATTGTGGAAAAAAGTCTTGAATTAATGTCATTAATCCTGATACAGCACAGCCAAACACCCAATAGACCTGAAATAGATGTTTTGAATATTCATTAAGACCCGTCTAAACGGACACAAATATTGCAATGCGCGCTTTCGTAGAGCAATCTAGGCTCTTGCTACACCAGTGTAGACTCATCTCACTCTAGTCTCTGGAATGAGTCTACATTCAGTTAGCACGAGTCTGGATTTCTTTATGACAATTCACTCATGCACCACAACAAACATTGTTTAAAAAAAATTGTGTTTTAACCTCTCTTTCTCCCTCACGCTCTCTCTCCCTTTTCGCTCTTCCTCTCTCTCGCTAACTCTTTCTCCCTCTCTCTCCCTTTTACTTCTTTCTCTTTCCCTTATTTCTTTCACTCTTTTACCGTCTGTCGCTTTTTTTGTCTCTTCCTTCTCACCTTTTCTCTTTCCCTCATCTTACTCACTCTTTTACCGTCTCTCACTCATTCTATCTCTCTCTCTTACTCGGTTTCCTTAAATAATTTGCACTCAAGCATAACATTTAAAAAATATTATTAAAGCTTCATTTAAAGTTTATTATTCAATAACTAATGAAAATCAAACAAAAAACCAAAGATTAATTACTGAATTTAGTACTGTACAAATATTTAAATTTAATTTTTCATTCTCGTTCTAAATTTTTATTCTTTTCGACCCACATCTTACAACTGTATTAAAATTATTGCACTTATAAAAACAGTAGTCTACTTTTGCAATTAGATGATCAGTAACAGAATACAAAAGATTCTGCACTATTCTAGCCAGAACGTCATATTTTCCAGTAGAAAATAAATTTCTAGGGAAACATAGTTTTCCCCCATAAAAAATATATTTCAGAAGACATTGTAGATCCCTGATGTTGTTTTTCAAACTATCTTCTAAAATTGATTGAATTCATGCTTTGAGATTTGTTTGACTTATTTGTAATGATACTTTACTTACCAATGAGCGAAATGAAGGATAGGTAAGTCTTATTGTCATGATGACTCAGCCAGCTGCTACCTATAGTATGCACGTCTCTGGCCAGCCTATGAATGACCAACACGATTATCCATTTGACTAGTCCTGGTACATTTTCCACTGATAGCGAAGCTACAGCACACAACAATGCCCAAATGTGATACCAAACAGACTGCTCCTCTTCGATAAGGCTGGTTGAACCCATGGCAATAATAAGTAGGAAGCTCCCAAGCGCCAAGCATTTACCAACATCACTTTCCACCTACAACATATTTTTTTTTCAATATTGAAGTGCACTTCCATTGTAATAATCCAAGAAAATTTATACTTGATATAAGGTTGTACAGTATGATTTTAGCTACTAAGTGGTCTAATTCTGGATTAATATAGTATTTTATAATGCACAAGCTTTCAATATTTTTAATAATCATGTTCAATTTCAAATAAACGTAACACTGTTAGTTCTAATGAACTCGTTCCTCCTTGCTCACAGGATTCTGCCCATGTGAGGAACCTTCATCAAATGTAATAATGCTTTTTGCTTGTATCTGTAATGTTTGTGAAGAAAAAACTCAATTTCAAAAGTGTTTTAGTGAGACCCGATCGCCGATCCTCTTATCAAAATGATGACAACTTATAGTGTATTTATTAGAAACAGTTTACACTAACAAATTCTACAGCATAATTGAAATGAGTTTTAGAGCGAGAATATAATTCCAGTGCGCCTATTGAGGTAAAGTGGTTGTTTGGGTTCAACATAAATTCAAGAGAAAAACACTTTCTACATTTTTGAAAAGTTCAGCGGCTTACAGAACTTAGTACTGAATTCTATCACAAATGGTTTATTTGAGTCATGTTGGACTACCAAATAAACGATTACAAAGTACTACTCAAACATTATGAAATTTATTTTCCTTTTCTAAAATTGAATAATCTGAAACAATATTTAAATGTTTTACTACGTACCTTGCAATATTTTTCATTTATTGTCGATGACATTAGAATCAAACAGTTTATCACAGCTATAATAATTGACAGCAGTACAAAAGATAAGGAGAATAATGTTGATGAGCAACAGGGCGTTGAAGGCGAATCAATTAACCAACATGCGAAAGATGCCAAAACAATGATCAAAAAAATATTTCGCACATTTTTCCGGCTAGGCACTTTGATTTGAATCACATTTAAAACTGCAATCAGCGTCACCTGTGTAAAATAGAAAAGGATTGAAATATTTAAAAAATACAACTCACAATAAGACAAACATTTGAATTATTGAATGAAAAAAATTAGTTGGAAAACAGTCAACTAAGATCAGCACTGAGATTATTAATAGCAAGAGATTAACAATAGTAATACATTTTTTTAATAAAAAATTTGATCAGTTTCACATAAATACAATATGCACATTTCATTCTATCAAAACATCGTCCATATTCTGTTATAAATTTGCAGCAATGTGAAAGCCCCCATTTTTGAGTGGCCTGAGATAAGTTATATTGAAGGCCGAAGGTAATTCTAGAAAAAATTGCTATTTGAGCCCCTAACGTTAAATATATGGTTAAAATGGGGTTGAGATTGATTCTACTAATGCAAAATAAAAACTTTTAGCTAAGAGACAGTAGGAAATTGTGATGGACTTCGAAAGTTTCTGTCTCGCTTTGTACACAACACATACATCCCTCCATTGTTTCAATAAAAAAAATTAAGAAAGAAAATTATTCAAACGTTGAATTGATTACCATCAATTTACCTGTGATAAAATGAAGACAGCTAAAACCATTTCAACCATATGGAACTCGACCATCGATTTGATTAAGAAGCTGGACATAGATTTCAATGTGCTCTCATACAGTTTGACAACATAGGCAGCATCCCTTGTTTCATTGTACTTCAACCACATTGTATGTCGCTTCACGGCTTCCTTGTAGAGGAGAAACGATTCTGCAAAACCAAACTGTAGAATATTTTCATTTTCGTTACTGCCAATTGCAATAAATAAATAATAATTAGAGCACCACGGCTTAATCAATGCCAATGATCAATGAGAGAATCATAGTCATACATTATATGTTGAATACATTAGACCAGACATACATTGGAATCAGACATTTGTAATAAGAACCGTGATCATTGGCAGTAGCTGTAATGGCTGCCTTAATCGACTTGTAAATTCAAGAAAATCAATCATCTGATTACAGTAGATCGTCGATAATACGGATCGGTCAAGACCGGGACCCATCCGATTGACTGAATTGCCTGGATTTTCAAATGTGCTTTAAATGACCGAGTGCCGTAGCAGGTATCTGTTCAATCAGAGATAAGCTACGAAACTACTGGGCACTCTTTGTATGGGTGACCATACACCATCACCATCATCCAATTCGTTACACACGCATAGTCAGACCTATGTGGGCTTCATCCTCCAAAAAAAGTAAATGTAATGTATCGAAAGGATGCGTGACGCTAAGAAGTCTACAGTATTGAAAATAGATACTGAAGTCAGTCCCGGCGCATAGAGCAAAACAGGATTAGAGATTTTTACACATTAATAAATCAAACATTGACATCGTTCCATTTGCGCAAACTAATTATTCTCTTCTGTGCTTGACAAAAATAAAGTGCAGCTGAATCATTACGTCATTAAGCATGCGTTTCTATATGCGCCGGTCTTGCTGGATTGTTCATCAAGCAAAGATACAAAAGGCAGCCCTCTATTTCTTTCTTTGCAAATTTGCAACCGAAAAAAACAAAATTTAGGTTATTTTCACATTTAACTGGAAATTTCACTTTGAAGTATAACTGATTCTTGCTGCAGGGCTGAATATTCTGTATTGTCATTAACAATAACTTTGATATATTATCAATTGAATTGCACATGTTACCACAAATCTGTAATCACTCTTTATCCCACTTGTCACAGGATTTTAGTCAATATACTTGTATTTGTTATTCAATTAGTCTTCTTATATTCAATCCGACTTGCACTTCTTTTTATTCGTTGGTCGATATACGGCCAGTTGCACAAAAGAAATTAAATTTGACCACTGTAAGATGATGTCATTTGACGGAGCCAGTGCAACGACTTCCCTATTGAGCTCCGTAAGATGACATCATCTTAAGGTGGTTGAATTTAATTTTCGTTCATGCTACTGGCCGTTAGTGAGACTGCCAATTATCAAGCTAATAAAATTTGACCTGCTCAGTAAGAAAATCAATTACTGCTTCCTCACTCCACGTTTCCTCTTCAGAATGACAAAAGCAGTTGATGTCTGATACTGACGGCCGGTTGCACAAAAGCCAATTAAATTTAATCCATGTAGAATGACGTCATTCTACGGAAATTAAACTTAATAGAGAAAATTTAGTTGCACAAAGCACAATTATAAGCGATAACACCGATTGGGCTAACTGGAGTAAGAGATACTTAACTGAGAATTAAATTTCACCAACTCCCTTTAAGTTACATTTTGTAGGTTATGTTTATTGTACCAGAACACGGAACAGCAAATTAGGTTGTAGGTGTTGAAAACCTTTAAAAATGAATAACATCAAAAAGTAATATAATAATATTGAGATAATTGAATAATGATTCAAATAATTCACAATAAAATAATTCTAATTCATCTTTTTTCTCAACTTCAGAATCAGCTGTTGATCAAATTACAGTGTCGCCAGATTGTGCCCGTTTGGTTAACGAAAAATAACTAATGGATCTTTGTGCAACAGAAATAAAGCGATTACACTTACGACAGTTAGTTAACTGACATTAAACTCCTTACTTAATTGGCTTTCGTGCAACCGGCCGTGAAGATTATAAAAAATTAAGTTAGTTACATTAAAAAGCATTTAAAATGTTCTAACCATGAGTTAAAGAGCCACCATTTTCAATGAACTGGGTTAGAACCTGCTGTGAATTATAGTAGAGCGCATAGAGCAGCTGCTCAAGAGGAAAAGACCTGAAGAGATCGGTTATCAGACTGCCAATATTGTTCATTGGAATCGGAACTCCAAGTAAGATTGACAATGTTGGTGCCAGGTCTACTTGAGCTATCGGTTGACTGGAACATTTACAAAAAATATTTTTCAACACTTGAAACTAATAACATGCATTACTATTGAATTAGAAACAAATCTTTCCTACAGCTAGAAGCCTACATTCATAACAAACTACAAGAGCAATTTTTCATGAAATTTTGTTGTAGATAATAGTACCAACAGTATTAGTTTGTACTTTTATAATGGAGTCACATCAAGTTTCACTACATAGGTCATGTTGCGTGCTAGGCTTTCATCAGAATAAAAATAGACGCTATTACTTTCCTCCTAAGAGTTTTTATTGATGAAACACTTAGGGAGGTGTGAATAAAGTTCAGCCTGGTGAGTAACTCATATTTTTGACTTGGTGTTTCGGCGCTTGGGATTTTTCTTATTTGATGTGAATAAAATTTGAGTCTATCTCAGCTGCTTCACACGCCTTCCGATTGGACTCCCGTCGACTCAACGGAACATCAGTCGACTCCAGGCACTCAACAGAGTCTACTCACTCAACTTTATTCACACCATCCATTATTGGAAAAGTATAAAACCATTTAGTCAAACCCTTACCAATATAAGTTAAAAAACAAGTAAATTTTGTGTCACATTACCATATATTTGAGCTATTATATACATTATCATATATTCTCATTTTCAATGCTTCATAAAATTTAGTGATTCAATACTTTGATTTAGCGCATTTTCGTGAAGTTTCAAGTGCACCCCTCTGAAAATAGGATGTGCACTCAACACAAGTAATGCATAAATTTATGAACAAGGGAGAAGATTATGGTCGAAAAATCAAAGCATTGACTAGGAAAGTAAGAAAGAATGAATATTGAGCGAAACACCAGTTATCCACCCACTTCAGTGGTGGAATATTTCAATGGACTTCAGAAACACAGTAATATTGATAAGCTACAAACTTCTGGATCCTCTCTGTAAGGGTGACCGATTGGATTGGCCAGTAAAAAACTCTCTTTGCTGTAAAATCACGTCCCGGTGGTTCGGAGCCCACCTAAAACTGTAGGTCTAACTCATCAATCACCATCATCCAAATCATTACACAAGCAAAGGTCTTAGACCTGTTGGGCTTCATCCTCCTAAAAAAGTACTAGCAGCATCGAATCACAAAAGGCGATAAGCTTTCATTGGGTACATCAGTTTCAATCTTCATTAGCTGTATAAGTCTAACATAAATAAAGACTTGTTAAGACAATGGAACGTGATGAAAGTATTATTACCAATTTCCATACTGATATCTCAATAAAATACTGAATGATTCATTTACAAAACCGGCTAAGACCAAACAGAGAATGCATCATTTATTTTAAATTTATATTTCAAACAGTTTTTCATCGATGAAGAGGATATTAGATTGATTCACTCACGATTTTATTCCAGAACACTGAAGACCGAAGGTTAGTAATGGAACGAGTATCTCCGGGTAGGATGCACCACCATGTCCACCTGCATCTCTCATTCCATGATCACCGAAAACTAACAACAAACTCGTTCTATTGTTTAGCGATTCCTGAAATACACATCATACTGAGAATGACATTAAAATAACCAACTAATAAAAAATCTCTTAGTAATACAAATTGAAATTAGCTATAATTGATATTTAAACAATAATATTTCAACGAGAAGTTAGAGCCTATAAAGCGAAATTGTTTCAAATAAGTCTACAATGTTGCATACATATTCAAATATAGTACTGTAAAGTCAATTAAAATTATTTATTATCAAACTTAATAAATGCTACGACCATAGATGAAGCTGCAGGAGGGAGGATTAGCAATGCTGTGTTGCCCAACACTCTTTATTGGCCATCTTATACTATTACACAATGCAAATCAATAATAATGTGAAACTTTTAATGATTATTTGAATGTTTTGGCAATGACTGCAAACTTCACATTTTAACAGGGTGACTAGCAAAGTAAGCTACAAAAATTCCCTGACTTTTCCCTGACCTTTTCTACAATTTTCCCTGACCAATATAAGGTGCTAGCCGGCAGGCTCGCTTCGCTTGCCTTAACCATCTAGCCAGGGGGCAGAGTACCCCCTGGACCCCAGGGGGTGGTTTAAAATTCGTGAATCGAACCAGCACTTTTGTTTGTTGATCATCTGTTGTCATGGATACGGGCACAGTTATTCAATTCACAACTCTATACTTCTTATGTATAATTTTCAAATTTTCACTTATTTTTAATTTTGACCGTATTTCTGGATTTTTTCAGAATTCTTTCTTAGCATGCATCTAGAGCCCCAACAGGACATGTGCACCAAATTTCAACTTAATTAGCCATGTGGTTTTTGAGAAACGCTGATGAATGAGTCAGTGAATCAGGGGTATTTGGCTTTTATATAGATGAAAAACAAAAAGACCTTACCGAATAATCAAAACAATTTTATGTTTGTTAACCTACCTATGTAGCTTATTTATCTGGTTGCCCATCTAAAAACGCATTTCAAGTTCGATATTGGAGCATTTCATGTGAGGGTTTCTATAATTGAACAAGCGCAGCGAGTTCTTAGTTTTGAACTGTGATTCGTGACTGGAGGCTCGCGGCTTTTTCTGTATGTTTTTGGGTTTGTGTGTATGTTCGACAATAACTTTCGAACGCTTTGACCAATCAACTTCAAATTTTAAACACACATTCTTGGAACCTTAATACAGATCAAGTTCGTTTGCCAATGAAATTGACCCACTCCTTCATCCTCTTTGAAGCGAAACAAAAGGATAGGTTCACAGCCCTTCATTATATATCTATATATTACTGTATATAGAAAATAGTTGTTTTCACCATATGGAATTCGCAATAGATTTAAAAATATATTAATTTATTTATTGAGTTATCATCAGCTGTGGGTGAATAAATGCGATCAGGCTTTTTATAGAATCTCTATCAGCTGATAAACTAATTTCATTGCCCTGATAAATGAATAAATTAACAGCTTTTTTTATGTGGTAAATATATCTAGGGGAGAGTGCTGTACCTTGGAACACTTCAGTTTTTCAACCAGTGGGGCTATTTAGTGGTTAATTTTATGTTTTTTCAACACTAGATGTTCGTATAGTTCGAAGTTCAGCAGCATCAGATGCTAGGCAAACAAAATTTAAACTAGTCAAAAGAAAATTTTTTCAACGTTATTTTTATGTTGTGAGAGCTGTATATTTTCAACTTCATGTGACAACTGATTCTACAACACTATTGGTGAGTGAAACTCCATTATTCATAATGCTCTTAAACAAAACCTTTAATGGATTTATTTAAAATGACGACCTCTTGTACCAGGGAACACAACCACATAGTGTACCTCGGAACATGTGAAAAGGTCGCATAGATTATTCCTTCATCTTATGATTCTGACAATGATATGGCTCCATTAGTTGACACAAATGATGAAGGCAGCGCTGTAGAAGAATATCTATTTAGTAATGAACAATATGCATTGGATCAGTCTGGAGAAAATTGGATCAGGTGCACAGCACTGTCTACAAGAGATGGGCACATGAAATTTGTGCAGGATGTGAGAAAAACGGATGGAAAAAAATTATTTGTGACATTTGTAATAATTAAAAATTTTAATATATGAGTTAAGTATTGACCAGTACGCTATTATTATTTCTCCAAATAACATAAGAGTTCCAAGGTACAAAAGGTAGGGAGGCTTCCAAGGTACATCAATCAACATGATGTAGCCTAAGTTACTTTGGAGCACTTGCAAGAATTACAAATTTTTTTTTTTTTTTTTTTTTGTTACCAAAGGATAAGGTTGAATTTATATCATATTTGATTGAAAACATGATGCACTTGTCAAGAAAAATATTGTTTCCGTTGAAAAATGCATAGTTTTGTTATTAGAAGCCAAAATATAAAATGTGCTCCAAGGTACAACACTCTCACCTACTCTATAGATACACTAATTCCATTGCCCCGACATACAGGGTGTCCCATGTAAGGTGTAAAAACTAGTCACCAAGGATTCTACACCAAATTTCTGACAAAAAATGTTTAGTGACGTTTTTGAAATGAGGCCTTTGTTTTCGAGATATCTCGATATCATGACTTTTTCGAGATACGCTCACTTCCCACCATTAAATGCTCAATAACTCAAAAACTACTGATCAGATTGGAATTATGATGACATTTTTGGAAAGAGCACAACATTTTGCTGAAGATACACGTATTTTCAATATGTAAACCAATCATTTTGGGTGTTTTTTAGGGGTCAAAGTACAAAAAAGGGGGTTTTTCTAAATCTCGCTGAAATTTTAAAGCGATTTTTCTCGATTTGTTTTTAGGGTGACATAATAAAAAAATTTCATTAAAAACTTCCTCATTTCTTGAGCTTTAAAATCACACTAAAATTTTATAAATTCGTGATTTGCAAATGCTTGAAAATTTAAAAAACTGTCACAAACCCACAAGAATTAGTGTCTAAGGGACAAGAGCTGAGAGTAGAAATTTGATTTCAAAATATTTTTGTAAACAGATGTTTTTTCAAAATAAATTATCAATCACTGTGGTCCTTGAGTGACCGCAGGAAGCCGCTGAAGGCAAACTAAAAATACTGATCTACAGTAAGTACTGTATTACAGTACTCTTATCAGAAACTTCTTACCGAAACACAGGTCTGAAGTCATCGTTGGAAAAAAAAGTAATTCCTTAATTAAGTAGAATATTTCTAAGATTGCTCCATTGGATGAGATTGAAAATCAGGATCAACTGAAGAAAAATGAGTGTGCAACATATTCATTTCTGATGACTGTGGTGTGCTATGGTTTATTCGAAATTGCCTACTGTATAGTTTATTTATTTATCTATTTCACAATAGATTGAAAATAGAGTTTTCAATTTTTAGAGCATTGACAAAAGAATAAACAGATACCAAATATTATTCATCATAACGTGAATCAGGCTAGTATAAATAAAAATCATTTCCAGCAAAATGCGCCGGACAACAGTGTATCCACATTCCTTGCCTCAAAGCATTAAGAGGCAATTCTTCCATGAGATCAAAAAGATCTAAAATATTTTATTGATAAATTTTCAGATAAATTTATTAGATAAAAATTTATCTAAAACTTCAATTAAATATTTATTTGAGATGCAATAAAAAAATTAAAAACATCACAATTCAAATGCTTGTTGAATAAATATGACCCAAGAAAATGATTATCGATTATTCCAGTCCACACATTACCCAAAAATTTGTACTGTAACCGGTTTGGTCTCATTACGTGAGTAGTTTCAGTTGCCCAAGTATGTGTATTATGAAAATTGACAGCACCACTTCTTGTGAAAGTGCTCTCATCCGATCTACCTTTATTGGGAAGCAGTGACTCAACAGAGATAAATCATTTTGGGAAAAAATCTGATTACAACAAGATTTTGAAATAAAATTTCTACTCTCCCTTACACACTAATTCTTTAGGGTTTGTGACAGTTTTTTACAATTTTCAAGCATTTGCAAATCGCCAATTTATCAAATTTTAGTCTCATTTTAATGCTTGAGTAATGAGGAAGTCTTTCTGTAAAATTTTCATTATGTCACCCTAAAAACAAATCGAGAAAAATCGCTTTGAAACTTCAGCAAGATTTAAAAAAGTCCACTTTTTTGTACTTTGACCCTTAAAAAACAACCCCTAAATGATTGGGTTACAAATTGTAAATACGTGTATCTTCAGCGAAATGTTGTGCTCTTTCCAACAATGTCATCATAATTCCAATCTGATCAGTAGTTTTTGAGTTATTGAGCATTTAATGGCGGGAAGTGAGCGTATCTCAAAAAAGTCATAATATAAAGATATCTCGAAAACAAAGATATCATTTCAAAAACGTCACTGAACATTTTTTGTCATCCTGGTAACCGGTTTTTACACCTTACATGGGACACTCTGTATAAGTGTACGGTAGGTCTTTTTTGTGGAAAATAAATCTGTGTAAAAGAGCAACGATAAACTTGAACTATAAGTGATAGATGTCTTGTGAATTTTAACTAAATCAGTATCTTCAAAACAGCCGTTTTTCGTTACCTCCTTCCCCTACGATAAGCTTCGCAAATGAGTTTCCCTTTCCAAAATTAGTTGTTTGGAAGCGCCCGTAGGGCTCACTAGTATAATTATTATCAGGTATATAATTACTACGAAGTTTTCCCGATATTTTTTCAAATTCCCTGACTTTTCCCTGACTTTTACAGAATTTAAAAATTCCCTGACTTTTCCCGGTTTTCCCGGTCGCTAGTCACCCTGTTTTAAGCTTACAAAACGTAATTGATAAAACCAATTAGTTCAATAAAATACGAAGAAGAGAATCAACTATGTTACATTTTTTGGTATTTGCAGATTACAAGTTAGTAGCCAAAGTCGACAACTTAACAGTCGGCGATAAACAGAAAACAAAAACCGAACAACTAGAAACTAAGGTTATGGATAGATGAATTACCCAGTTCAGAAGATAATTGTGTATTGAATGGATAACTTTATCCAACTCGTTCAATTTTGTACGAATGAGCGGACTTTCTGCACCTTCTAGGTGGCCTATGTGATCGAGGCCTAAATAATGCAGAATCATAACATCCCAATCATACTTTTCTAGCTCATTTACAACGTTTCGTGTAACATTATTATCAACCTGAAAATAATAACAAATGGAAACCTATAATAATAACAATGAGTGGAAAAGGTAATGTCGACTATTGTAGATATTTAACATAATTTATCAAGTTTCTGATACCAGATAAATAAACAGAGAGATAATGTTTTGTAACTAACTATACAAAGCAAATGTCCAAACAAAACAAAATAAGCTACAATAAATAATTATAACCTACATTTTAAAAACAGTACTTGGTTGACCTTTATCGGTTGACCTTGACTGCATTTCAGTACTTGGTTGACCTTGACTGCATTTCAGTGAGCTTCTATTTTTTAATTTTAAATTGATCCAATTCTAGCCTAATTGTGTATTATTCTTCTTTGTTGCTTTCTAGATGTTCACAGTTTTTGGTTCTTGATTTGAATCGTATTTTGGCTTGTTACTCCTCCCACCAGGGAGCGTGACTTGTCAGCCAATCACAACCTTCAATGAAGGTCAGCCTCTTTCTCTCTTAGCCAATAGTATCATTTCATGTTTAGTATATATTAAGCTGCTCTGTACTTTAGTTTTAGTTTGTTTGAGATTGATAATGGTATAACAACTGAAACTAGTTTCTCAATATTTTTAACATATGTGGTTGTGAAAATGTCGTCTTATTATTCATTAAAGAATTATAAGCTATAAAGTATGCTACAAGAAGAATCAAGGTTTCAAGTAAATAAAGAAAGTTTCAAGCCAAGTATGAAATAATGATCATATTATTATAATTATTTACCTCAGTGTAATCCGACACATAGAATGAAGTTGTACCCTCACTTCTAGCAAACTTATTTGGAAAAAGTTTGAGCCATGTATCATCTCCAAAGAGCGTTACATTATATCGTTCCGATAACTGATATATGATATTGTCTTCATGCAATTCTGAACTTCCAAAATTCATAACAACATCTATAAAGTTTGATACGGATCCAGTGGTTACAGCCTGGAACAATAAAATTAAAGGCAGCGTAACTGATTTGAATTTGATAGATTGAGCTTTTGTTAAAATTAATAAATAGCCTAAATAATGTTTTAGTAATGTGGGTATTTGAACGTGCATTGCAGCTATTAACAATAAGCAAGATCAAGTACACAACTAAATACATCTCGTTAGTCTCGGCATAGATGGAAGACTTCTTAGGGTGCTTGAGCCACTCTACACCATCTCCCACATGACCCCCACCCATGTTCGTAGGTGTTTGATCTTGCCGAAACCACAGCCGATATACTCGAGGGGTGCTTCTGCAGTGGAGCATCCAAACCTCTATTATAATCACCATCTCTATGGCATTCAAGATGCTCTGTAAACACACCATTCCACACAGCATTTATATCACCGCAAAATCAAACGCAAATGCTGTGTGGACAGAGCATCTTGAATGCCACAGCGATGATGATTATCATCGAGTATTGGGAGTGCTGTAGAAGCACCCATCGAGTATATCGTTTGTGGTCTCGGAAGGCTCAAACAGTATTGGGTCCTCCATTATAGAAGCACCCTTAGCCCTTCGAGAATATTGTCTGACGAGCTCAAGCACAAGCATCACCTATGAACAATATAGAAATAAGTATCCATATAGGTGTGCAGTCCATTGTCCAATTCTTAAACCAGTTGAAATTAACAATAAATAGTAAAAAAATGTCAATAGCCTACCTTCAAGTCAAAAACAATCATAATTCAAATGAAGTTAGGGCTATAAATGTGTTTGTGAACGATAATCAACTAGACCAGGAAGAAAAAATTGCAATTCTAGGAGTTTTGTTGGATAGACGATTGACCTGGGCTCCATACATTGAGAAAATATGTTGTAAAATTTTATCTGCGGTATTTGTTCTGCGATAGCTTGCTAGATTAAATGACAGAAAGCTACTTTTTACAGCTTACCATGGGCTCTTACTGTCACATATTAGGTATGCTATCTTAGTATGGGGTAATTCATCAAAACAAAACCTTGATAGGGTGTTTAAGATCCAAAAGAAAGCTGTTGGGTGTATGGAAAGAGTAAAAATATTAGATTCATGTAGGCCGTTGTTCAAGAGAATTGGTCTTCTAACTGTACCCTGCTTATATGTGTATGAAGCTAATTTGTATGTAAAAAAGAGTGATATTAACCGAAATCTTGATGTACACGATTATAATACAAGAAGCCGATGAGATTATCACTTGGTGGTCACAATTGTAACTTATTCAAACATAAACCTAGTTATATTGGTAGGAAACTGTACAAGCTACCGCACTTTTTAAAGAGTCTTCAAAATATAGAAATATTTAAAAAGCAATTGAAAAATATTTAGTTGATAAAGCTTTTTATTGAGTACATGAGTTCCTTTCAAATCAAAATTAAGCCTCACCTCAACTAATTAATATAGAAATATTATGGTGACTAGTGTTTTAAGATTGTATAATTGTTGATCTGACTTGTCTTATACTCCTTAACTGGAGTCTCCAAGACGTAATCTAATAAAAAAAAAAAAAAAAAACCAAGGCTGATATTCATATGGAAATCCATTTGTCAGTGTACAAATGAATTGATCGAATTTAGCAATTTAGCAAGTAGGCCTACTGAAGCTGCAAAAACGGGCTGTTAGAATAATTACTGCAAGCGAACATCGTGCCCATTGCAAGCCCATTTTTGCTAGACTAGGCGTCTTAACGGTTGTCAGTGACTTCCTTCTTCACTGCCTGATGTACGTTAAGAAGAATCAGAATGATCTGGTTACCAGGGAGAACGTACATCACTACAACACCAGGCATCGGAAGCTGTTTGACATACCAAGAGTACGCCTTTCAAAATCACAGGTATGCTATAGAAGTGCTGCCTTGCGCTACTTCAACAAGCTGCCTGAAGAGGTGAGGCGACTGGATCTGAGCGTGTTTGAGAGGGTCATTAATAAGTTTTTGAGGAGCAGGGCTTACTACAGTTATAGTGAGTTCCTGAATGATGACCTAGCAATCCTGCGCACAGTCTTGTGATAAAATTGTTTTGTGTATAAGTGTTTGTTTTGATGCCATCGATCCTGCAATGCGGGCAAAGGATGAAGATTTAGGTATAAGGTACCAAAAACGCTTTTACTAGTGATTTATACAATATTTCCAATTCTGAAAATGGACGAAACCAAACCATTATGAAAATGAATAATTTATCTTCTGAAACTGGACTTTATTTTCACAAGATTTCAACACTGAATAATTGTGAGCCATTTACGATAAGTTAAAGTATTATTCAACTATACCCGGCAGGTGAACATCAACTTGATTCACTAGAATCAATGTGAAACTGGCAATCTATAAGAATGGGCAACATAATGCATCCTATGAGGACTGTCAACTCGAAACTATTTGACTTGTGTATTTACATCCAAATATTATTTCTATTGAATAATACCAATCCACTAACATCTTCCATGTATCTAATACTAATTGCTACATTTTGGATTATCTTACAAAATAATTGTTTGATAAGGAGGCTGAATTTGCTGTACCTTTAGTCGGGGCATGGTAACTGTGGGCGAGTTGGCCTCCATCTTGTGCAAACAACCGCTGCCTTGATTAACCAATGATGAAAGATATGGAACATTATGAGATCCGGTAGGCTCGGAAACAAAATCATAGCGCAGAGCATCTATCACAACAATCACAGTCTTATATACTTTGGCTTCATATACCTTTCCTGGATCAAAGCTGTAAAACCAATGAGAGAATTCCATAAGTTAAACCAAGAACATTCTGCTCGTTGAACTGGAAGTGCTTTCACCTAGTTTCTAATAGATTAAAACAACCGATGATTATTGAATAGTGTAAGCCGAGTTTTAAAATGATAGGATATTTCAAAGCCAGCTTAGCATTGCTGGATCTGATAAACTTGTTTTTATCATTCTATATGGCCAACTTTGGATTGCTTTTTTTGTAACTTCTATCGTATTTTTTGACTAAATAAATACATACAGTAATGCAAGTTTTTATAATGCTCCCAAATACTCTCTTACTGAGTTGACTCTGAATTTAAGAGCTTAAGAATGTGTTCTTTACTTTTGTGCTGAATGTTCGATTGTAATATTAGTTTTCATTTTTCAATTTTCTCTAACGTGTTGTGTGACCTGACAGCGGAGCCTGCTCGTAAACTACCATCCGTCTGTATCAACGTTTGATTTACTTTACCAGTACCCGACCTTCCATTCAACCTAAATCAGTGGTGAATCAAAGGGGGTGATTTTATACGGAAAATAAACTCCACCCAAATATTTTTTCACAGAAAAATTTTCTGGATTCGCACCTGGCCTCTGGCATAAATTGTGGAGCTTTCATAACCTCACATATTTATAACTACCACATAAGTTAATTATTAAGTTCAGTACATTGAGATCTATTTGAAAAGTCAGAAATCTCTGAATATTAAAGCTCAAAATTGTTTACTTACAAAATGTCATCAATATGCGACGGATAATCGTCGAAACTGGAGAATAAATACGATGAGTTTTTGATGGGGAAAAATCCATTGAGAAATACTAACATAGAAAATGTTGCACAGTTAGCACAGTAAAAATATAACAAACGTTTGTTGAAATGTTGCATTTCATAATAAAAAGCTAAATTCTAATTCAAGAAAACACAAATATTTGTTTAGGATATATTTCGATATTAAATAATATGGACTTGTAATAAATATAGGCTAAGATAAATTAAAATTTGATGCTAATAATGATTGAAGTGAAGGAACTGCACTGTTGATGTCAGGGATTAGCCTGATTGATTATTACCGAAAATAAAGCATCCATTGCAGTATAAATGAAGAAAACAATGCAGATACAGATTGCACTATTGCACATGCGGATGCCTTATATGCGGTCTATCATGCGGATGCGGATTCAGCCATTTTCATATTTGACATTCTCGTTGGTTGATGTCGACTTTGTCGACTCTACACAGATCGATTATTTTATTTATTTAACTATGAGTAGGCCTAAATACAAAAATTAAAATACCTCAAACCATAATACAAGTTGAGTATGTATAATTACTCAACTTTGCATCATTGTTATTTTCCATTTCTTGAATTATGTTCATCATACTAAATTCAATAAAAAAAATTGGAACAAAGTTGTCGATATTCGGGCTCAAAATGATCGACTGATCAGTAAAGCCAAGACCAGCTAGATTCGTGATCTTGTCATCCGTCTTTGATCAAGGCATCATATCAAACTACAAACTTCGAAATTTGAAATTTTAAGGTTTAGTTTTGTTTAGGTTAGGATTGTTATTGGATCCGATAGGCAATTATTTATATTTAGTCAAATAACAGAGAGTGCTTGTAGTAATAAAGTAGTTGAACGATTAGCAGCTGAATTTAAAACCTTCTAATTTCTTTATTCACCTCTACTCGGTAGTGTAATTTAATTGAACAAGAATGGAAGTAGTTATTCATGTTGATATTTTGAGAAAGAAACCGTTACAAAAATGGTAAGTTGAAGTAATGTGATGATTTTACAAAGTTTTATAATCCAAACTGGGTATAATGCGAGATAAAAACTATATTCAATAATACATGAAACCTTTAAATTTATTTGACGTATCAGGCCAAAATATGAGAAATTATTTTCCATCTGTACCCAGAACTACAAATACCACAACTTGGCACCTAACAGTTCTAACTCATCTTGAGAAATAAAAAGTAATTTATGACCTATTAGCGTATAATATTATTTATCGGTATAATACTTAACGGCAGATGATGAATGATTTTCACAGTATCGTACCTAATTACGTGTTGAGAAAACCGACTTAAGTTATATAATGCTATAAATACCGTATGTTCCAGTATGTTGACAGCAAAGGAGCTTATTGAAATTGTCACTGCGGAATTGAAACAATTGGAGAAAATTATACCCGGACTGAAAATAACAGAATTCACAGACGAAAGAATAAAAGATCAAGTTGCAAGTGTTTGCCTTTCAGAAATAGAATCTTCTCGAGAGAAACTTCTTGATGCGGAGGCATCAATACAGGTAGACTATTTTGAAATACTTTTGATAACTTTAGACCAATTTTGGTATTATCGAGACCAATATAGACCAACTATAAGTATCTGGGCGTCCTTACATTTTGCTGATCCAATATTCTCTTAACATCTGTTAGTACTGA
Source organism: Conomelus anceps (assembly GCA_948455865.1). Classification (NCBI taxonomy): domain Eukaryota; kingdom Metazoa; phylum Arthropoda; class Insecta; order Hemiptera; family Delphacidae; genus Conomelus; species Conomelus anceps. The sequence goes on from OX418216.1 coordinate 114,956,384, forward strand.
CGTTCGTCCATTACGTAACAATGTGTAATTAACATCCTATAATGCAGGACTAGCAAGCAAAATAGTAGTAACTTATATACATGCTAACGCTATTTCCAATACTTGTCATGTTGGTGGTGTTCACGGTGTTGCCTATACTATAATTCTACTAAAAAACACTGCTAATAACAGTGCCATTATAAACTGCATTCAAACCCTTTTCTGACACCAATTGTTACAGGTTCTAGGCTATTGCTAAAATAAGGCTGGCAACACTGAAGTTATCACTCGCACTTTATTTACACTAATTACTCTTGAAACACACACTAATTGCAAGAAAACTAGGCTAATAAGAAAGAAAACAGATCAATAAATGTTCAGCTAATAACAAATTTCAGGTAACTATGTACAAGAATTAATTACTAATTAATAATAGGCCGATCGATAATCAAATAAACAACTGTACAATAAAGTAGAAAGAAATATCAAAAATAACAGTTGAACACAAAACACAGTCTGTTACAGTATTCGGAAATCCCAATAATAAAACTTGATATGCATAAACACAGTGTCTATATACTCTGTCACTTCAACTATACTGGATATAAACAAAGTCGATTCACCTGCTCTGGATTCGTAAACACTACCTATCCACTGCACTGTATTTGAAATCGCACAGTCTGTAGAACTGCAATGGATTCTGTCATGCAAGCAAAAGCTTTGAAGAGATCAAACAACAAACTGACTCACCCCTTTTTATGCTTTTTCCATTCCTTCTGGAACCTTCTTCTGTCAATGGAGATGTTTCTAGAAGGCTCTCGATTGAGTGCGAGAGAAGTGAGGGAGACATCCAAGGAGAGCGAGGAAACAAAGAGTCAACTTACAACCGCTTTAGGTCACGTTCATTGATTACTGGAAGCAATGCTTTCAGGCAAGTCTGTATACAACGCTTGTTTTGCATTTGTAGCAATAAGGAGTATCGGTCTAATATTCAATAATCGACCATATCTTAAGCTTTGAAACTTAGTTATTGTGTGCATTAAAATCGATAGAGTTGTCGATAATATCTTAATGGAATATACAGTATCTCTTAATTCTTCTCTTCCATCGTTATTTCATGCCAGGAAAGACACCGTTGCATGAATCCTTACTCTGCATTACTGGATTTGAACATTTTCAAGTTACCATAACTTACTGAACTTTAAGATTTTTTTAAGTTTTGTTGCTAGAAAGCCAGTTGATTGATGAATGATATTATTATAAATATTATCAGAAGTTTCTGCAAAATTTGTGTATATGCAAAGACCAATTGCAACTTATCTATCTCCTGTCTTGGATTTAGTCAAGTGTACTTTTCATATTCAAAAAACATGAAAATATTGACTTGTTAAACTACAAATTTTGTAACAAGAACATTTATCCCAATTATTCGCAGTGCTAGTTGATCAGTTAGTTTTTTAAAACCTACAACATTGAAACTACATTTCATTGTGTTTGAATTATAGTGGGATGGGAATAATAAAAATCATTCATTATCACAAATATTAGGGTCAGCTAATCATGAACAAAAATTTAACAAAAGCAAAAATGAGGTTGTATTTTGTGCATATTAATTTCATCTTCAGCTTTACTTTCTTCACATCTAAATAAATTTCGAGTGTCCAAGGCCGCCTTAATAGCATTATTGCTCGCTCATAACTTGGTCTGGCTGTAAATTGCAAGCAGTCTTTATCCTATCTTTTTATCGCTTTTTTTAATCCACGATCCATCTGTGACCGTAGTAGTTTACGTTATTGGCGTGATCCATCGGGGAAGGCCTGGTCAACGATCAAGATTTGATTATTGGATATCCCGGTTCACTCATTATCGTATTAATCTGGAAAATTTCTGTTAGCTCTGTAAGATCACACTCATTTTCTTATCCGAGATAAATACAGTAGATTGCCTGCACTTTTTGTCCTGCCCCGTTCACTCATTATTGCAGGAATCTGGACAATTTCCGTTGGCGCTCCAAGATTGCACCCTTTTTCTGTTTGAGATTGAAATACCTCTCATAATATTGAAGAATAATAATATAAATAATAATGAAATTTTGACTTCAGGATTCAAAGCCTGCTGAGCTGTCCAGTGATCAAGTATTATTCCAATGCCACGTGTATGACTTGGACACGAGTGGACCAAGTGTGGGCACTATCAGCTCCGGAGAAGGAAACTCCACCGATGAACGCCCTGCCTTCAATCACTGGATCCTTCCATCAGCTAATTTTGACAGTTTATGGGACAATCTGATTTATGACTGCAATATTAAGGAGAAGGTCAGTGAATTTTAGAGCTGTTGTGCACTTGAAATTCAATAAAACTAATCATCAACTAATCAGAATTAGTAAAATTATTGGCCAACTGCAAGAACAACTGACCCGAGATTTGTTTGATTCAAAATTTGCGTTGCAGAAAAGTCAATTAGTTTTCGATATTTTGAAGGAGTTTCAATTTGGCAATTTTGTAATATGAAAATTTGTTTTTGTATTATAATTGTAAATTTAAGTTATATATATTATATATAAGGTATACGGTGACATTATCATTAAAAAATAATTATTTCAAATGTAAACTCGCGTTTGAGCAAAATATTTTAAGAGGCGTTACATAACGCTTCGCTATAGTATAGCTGCTATACTATAGCATCTAGCCTAATTGGGAATCAGTTGTTTGATTGTTGAAAATTGGCTTTGTGCTGCAATCTCTTGATCTAAGATAAATTGGCCAGTGCGTGGGGATTAAAAATGTTAATTGGCGTTTATGCAACCGGTCAAATGTCTTATGAGACTGGGGCTCTTTATGCATATTATAACACTAGGCTCTCTCTAATCCGGCCACCATGGGACCAGATCCTTGTCCTGACTAAAGAATGGCTGAACTACAAGGATATTTCTGGAAATGTGAATTAACTTATTGTTTTAAAATCAGTCTCCTCAACATGAGTGTCACCAATTTTGTCAACTGTAACATTAATTTAGTGGGCATCATTCCCATAAGAAAAATGCCATTAGAAAGGTTCTGATGTATGTTAGATAACTTATTCTGCATTAATCACACACACATTTACTATATCATATTTTTATACTATTACATTCTATCATTTGACTATACTATTATTTTAGACAGTTACAACAATAATGCCAAATTACCCGACAACTGACCATCTGTTGCATAATAGCCGAATTCTTTCTCTTTTTCCATAATTTAATTTCATTTGAAAACTGTAAGTATAAACTTTGAGTAGTGCAGAAACTCCAACATTTTCTTTCATCATTTTATTTTTCATTTTGTAGTGGAGGCGCTATGTTAAGGCGGCATGATCCTCCATGATATCTGTCAAGACTGAAAACCGACCCATATTCAGTATTAAACCTTTTGTAGTGACCCTTTTGACATCGATCGATCGGTCATTAAGCTAATTAAGAAATGAATACACGCTCATTGCCACTCATTGTGAATCATGAAGTGAGTATCTACTATCCTAGACCTACTACGAATGAAAATATTGGATTCAGTATTTGTTGCTTTGCTTAAACGCCTTAAAAATAAATCTTATTCATTCCACTGCTTACTCCAGTCATAATTATTCATCCAATCATAATTAGATTCAGTATTTTTCGCTTTGCCTAAACGCTTTAAAAATAAATTCACCCTTACTTGGGTCTAGATTACTGGCTTTCTCCATTCCAATGCAAAGTGAAATAAGTGGGCAATCAGTTAGAGCTATCAGTTTTCTTGTCTCTGATAATAGCCCAGTCAATAAAGACTAAAAATAGGCTCTATGCGCAACAAATTAGGGGAAAGCTGGATTTTTCCCTGATAATAGACCATGATAAGAGGTACATTTTCCCAAAGTCCCCACTTCTCCTCCTTGTGCTTCTCCCCCCCCCCTTGAACTTGTTATTTGCAAGCTCTTACTATAACGCGCATATCTCGGTTGTTGTTCGTCCAAAAATGGTTTTATTTTTTTTAATGTGTTTGTCTATAGACGTACTACAAATTTTATTGTAAAACTAATATTAAAGGCGCCTCAAAGCGAGTAACTTGGAAAATATATGAATTAGGGTGACGAGGTTGCAGTTTTTCTGTATATCTTTTTATAGCATAATAATAGAAAAAAATTGTTCATTAAGGACAACAGCATTTTCTTAGCAAGTCTGAGTGTATTCCAATGTATATGTGTGTAGTTGGCAGTTACTACAACAGTTTATAGCACTTAATTTGCTTAACCCATTAATATATTTATCAAAACAATATTAAATACAGTGATTGCTATTGATATATATGTTTTTCAAATATCGCACTATATGTAGAGCCATAGTTAACAGTAGGCCTATGTGAGAAAACAGGCTAGCTAAATAGCACGCGGCAACTCAAGAGAACATGAAACAATGCGTGCGCGCTCCCTTTTCAGGACCCTTTGGGCATCATATTACCCGATACCAACATACCAATGGTATCATTTTAAAGGTAATTATATTTTCTGCAATATTTCATGAACAATTCTTTTTCTATTATTATGCTATAAAAAGATATACAGAAAAACTGCAACCTCGTCACCCTAATTCATATATTTTCCAAGTTACTCGCTTTGAGGCGCCTTTAATATTAGTTTTACAATAAAATTTGTAGTACGTCTATAGAGAAACACATTAAAAAAAAATAAAACCATTTTTGGACGAAGATATGCGCGTTATAGTAAGAGCTTGCAAATAACAAGTTCAAGGGTGGGTGGGGATGAAGCACAAGGGGGACAAGTGGGGAGTTTTGGGAAAATGTACCTCTTATCATGGTCTATCATCAGGGAAAAACCCAGCATTCCCCTAATTTGTTGCGAATGAAATCCTTTATTGACTGGGCTATAAGTCTCTGGCTGGCAACTACATCTGTGGTCAAGAGTTCAAATCTCTTACAGCCTTGAACCTAACCTGTCATTATCCACCACGCTCAAATCTAAACAACATGAAAAATTGTAAATCTTTTATTAGAAGGAATTCGTAGTGGTAAATTAAATATATTTTATAAGTATAATATATACTACAGTATTTATAAAGTATATACTTAATTGATTAATAAAATAATAATTTATGTTATTAATTTTATTACTGTACCTGATTTGTTGCAGTTGCTCAACTATGCCGAAACAACAATGTTTTTCTCCGAACATAATCTGGACCCGAATATAATAACATGGAACAGATTGGTGCTGTTGCACGGCCCCCCGGGCACTGGAAAAACGTCCCTTTGCAAGGCGATCGCCCACAAACTCACAATTCGTCTCAATTACAAGTTCAGGCATGGAGAACTCATCGAAATCAACAGTCACAGTCTATTTTCCAAATATTTTTCTGAGGTGAGCCAAAAACTAGAAACATTCTCAACGATTTTCTTTCTTCCTCTATCCTTGAATATAGAATCTCTGAACTATGATTAAAAAAATTAGATTGTATTTTTTACCATCTGGTAATATTTTACTTCAACTTGACACTGAGATTTCACAATGACTAGAAAACGCGTTAGTGTCCATTTTTGCTGGTTCATTGTCACCAAGAAGTGATCACATAACTAATTATCTGTTTTACATGGACGATTTAATATAAAGGCGGATATCGATTTTGCGACTATGAAGATTCAAAGTACGTATTTTGCATGTGGTAAAAGTATAGTAACTCAGTTTAGTCACCATTCGACCTACAAATTTACTATGCAAGACAGTATGCAAGTAGCTGGTTGCACCAGATCGCATCTGACTGGTGAACAGTATAGTTTTTTAGTTCATATTCAAAAATCATAATTTTCTCTTGCCTAATGTTGGGTAATAAGCTGTTATGCATAAAAAGGTGGCGTATATTTATGCATGCTTTAATGTGCTAGCATAGTGTATTAACTGGAGTGTATTTTCGTAAAAATACATTTATATTAATTTTGAAACTATTAGACCAAGAATTGTTACTTTGTGACAAGTCTTTCACATAATAAGGCACAACATAATATCTTATTCTAATCAATCAACTGCAGAGGAAATTCTATATGCTACATGCAACACAGGTAAAAGTATAAAAAAATACTGGATTGCTGAAATAACGAAAAATACTCTTTTTATTATGAATTATGCAATAACCGCCTGTGGTCTTGCACAAACATGCTTGTTGAATAGTGACTAGTTGCAAAAATATAAATAAGTGTTGAAGAGGCAGTCATCGTGGTGCACTTTTCCCTTTATGTTTCAAGAACTATTCGTGTTTGTTCATATATTTCTTCCAAGTGCCATCTGTATTCTAATTGATCTTCTATTGAGTTTGTGCATAATTCAATGTATGATTGTATTTCTTCGATTTCAGTCCATATTCTTGAAAGCTTCTCCGTGTAGCAGCCTAGTGTCTTTTGACAATTTTCACATTTAGGCAAATTCTCTCTTATCTTGTTCAAGCGTAGTTCAAGTGATAGCCGCGAGCCGTAGTAGGTATCTGTTCAATCAGATAGAGATAAGCTGCTTTCTCGTAGGTCCTGTTTGTAACGTTGACCGATTAGATTGGCCAGCAAAAAAGACACTGTTCTCTGCTGTAAAATCACATCCCGGTGGTTCGGAACCCACCTAAAACTGTAGGTCCAACTCATCAATCACCATCATACAACTCATTACCCACGCACAGGTCTCAGACCTATGTGGGCTTCATCCTAAAAAAAAAAATTCCCTCTTCTTTAAATATTGATCAATTTCCTTTTTCTTTCCTAATCCTATCCTCGTCGCCATTGCTAGATTGTAGAATTCTGAAAAAAAACATACCCACAGAATGTATTTAAAATAACAAACTTGTATTTATTAACTCGTAATGAAGACTGAACTAAAATAACAAACTCCAAAATAATGATTATCTGAACGTAATCTGATTTGAAATCATATGTTAACATAAAGTATTACAGTGTATCATTAGGCCTACTCGTCATTATCTGTATAATATGCCAGTATTTGCTTTTATTTAAAATGTAATTTTTGTTATTTTTAATTTCAAGTCCTTAATTTTTTTCAGAGCGGGCAATTAGTGATGCACATGTTCGACAAAATCAAAGAGCATCTAGAAGACAGCAAAGCTTTAATTTTTGTTCTCATCGATGAGGTTGAAAGTCTAACGATGTCTCGACAAAACGTTTGTGGCACAGAGCCTTCTGACGCCATTAGAGTGGTCAATGCCATTCTCACGCAGATTGATCAGCTGAAAAGGTTTGTCGAACTTAGGAAAATGTATTTCAAGTTAGAAGATATGAAGGATGTTTGGAGTAGAATAATAGTTCAATGTGAATTTGTGTGATATGATTGAGAAGAGTTCTATTTCCATAAAGCAATAAATTAGACTAGTTGATAGGTTACATCTACACAATTGCACATATACATAAACGCCAGAACCTGATTCTAAACCTGTTTTTTGTTTTTATTTGTATTGCGACTCTTCCTTGCTAGTTCTGCAAGCGCATTTATTTCAAATTTCATTATGTTTTCAATGTTATTTAAACTTGCTTCTGGTTCTATTGATTCGGTGTCTGTTTTTTGAACTTTTGTAAGTTTAGATCCCCGTTCTCCGATAGATATGATCCAACTTACGTGAGAGTAGTCTGTTAAATAGCTCACTATTAGATATAATTTGGATCTTACCCACATACTACGTTTATTGTTGATATTACCATATTTTATTCTGAAAATATATCTATAATAATGTAAAATTAATTTTACTATTGCTATTTTTATATAAGAAATCATTTAAATTTTGAAAGAATTTAAATTTGAACTAAAACTTCATTGTATGTTCTACTATTTTATTCTTTTGTTCAACTATAGAATCTATTAAAAAACAAATATTATATCGTATTGTAGTTTTTGAACAATTTAGCTCTACAGATCTGTGTACCTATTAAACAGCAGATGTTATTTGTTGTTAATTGTGTTTGGCGGTTTTCAGGTACCCGAATGTCTTATTGCTGACTACTTCGAATGTTACGGGTGCAATGGACTGTGCGTTTATGGACAGAGCTGATATCAAACAGTACATTGGACCGCCTTCAAAGTATGGAATCTATTCAATTTACAAAACTTGCATCGACGAACTATTTCGGGTAAGAATATTAAAATTTGAAGTTATTCCTATATAAATGAATGAATTATTATAATATGTAATTTTTCTGGTCTATTAACTTCCAAATTGCAAGACATCAACTGTCATTTAATAGGTTCCAAATATCAGTTGGATGTTTCCAAGTACCTCGATGGTATGAGTACAAATATTATATCAATATTAAATATTCAAAACCCTCTCTTTAATCCTCCTTTATGAATCTCTGTTTCTATTCTCTCTTTACTCTCCAATTCTTCAAATTAATCATATCTTCCTGGATTTCCCGTTCCATGACGAACTGCGTTGTTAATATTAACTTTTCGTGTGAAATTTAACGACTTGCAGTCAAATATTTGTTAAGATGAATCTCATAGATTCGAAAGTACTCGGCCAGATTAAGTGAGTTATTATACTTATTCTTAACAAATATTTGACTGCAAGTCGTTAAATTTCACATGAAAAGTTAATCATATCTGCAAGAACAGCCTGTTCTTGGTCGCCCTCTCCTGCTTTAAGCCTTATATCTTCTTTTCAGGTCCATTTTATAAATCTTACATTTTTACAGTTGTCACGGTCAGCTTCATCTCCTCGATTTGACACTCCTCTACTCCATCATTCTTGCTTAGCTTCCACATATACACCAATAGACAGGAAAATCAAATTTCTTTGATAATGCCATTTCAAACTCTCAAAAGTGTAATGCCTTTGCGACAACTTTTACGACTATGGAACCTATGCCAATGATGTGTCAGGTTTATTTAGCTAGAAGCAGTTTGCTCGCGGTTATAGTCGTAATAGTTCCTGTGCATGAATTACTCCTCTAGTAGCCATCGTGAGGAAAGGATTGCATAGTGGGAGCATCAATGATAAGTACAATGTAAAAACTTCTAATTATGTTCAACGGGATGGACAGTTTTATCCGATCTTATATGTTTTTTGTCGCATAAAAAAGTTCAACATAGCGATTCAATGATCAAAGTACTTTAGAAAAGTGTCATGCTGCACTATAATATTTTAAAATGTTTATTCCATGGACTCTGGCAATCAATTCTCCGTTGTATGTCAGACGATTTTCTATAAGTTTTTTATCTAAAATGTTTTTTTTCGCTACTACACTATATTCAAATTTAACTATTGGCTACAATTCTTGTTAGACACAATTCGCTCATCACTGATGGATAATCAGTTTGGTGGTTAGAATCATATACTACACCGAGCTTCGGCACCTATAGCCCAAAATTTAAATTGTGTTGGGGATGAGTATTATTTTTGGAAGTCGTAAGACTGGAATTGAAAAAGTTAAATTCCTATTTGATAGAGGGCTATTCTTCTTTGAGCACAAAACATTCGTTCGACTTCATTTGAGTACTTCTATATTGATCAATAATAGAAATTGGTGGAATGCAAATCAAGTTTCAATTGTTTTAGTTTTGTTACTAGCACTCTGTTTCATTATTGAAAGATGGTTGTGAAGCATTGCATAATTTATTAATGTTGATCTTCTTCCAGGCTGGGATGATTTTAAGCTCGGAAAGCTGTAAATTGTTACCAATATCTGTTATAAGATCACACGTCTTCAATGGAGGAGGTGATGAAAGCTCAAAAAGGCTTCTTGAAATATCACAGTAAGTAACTTTGCTATAACAATAATTAACATGAACTAAATTCCGTCAACTGATATTATATTTGAGTAACATTTATGGTTATTTTCATTTACAAATATAAATTTCCATACTCTTGATGTGAAAAATGGAATGAATTTGACTCATATAAGTGAAATCTTCTTTAGCACCTGATCAGAAACGAGAGGTAATTTCTCGCATTTCAACGGTAATTTCAGGCATATTCAGGAGTCAGTTGCCTCAACATCATTTCTTTATTATATTAATATATAAACATGTATTTGTCGATTTATAATAATAAATATATTTGAAATTTGATATTCATCTTTGAGTAAAATTTATTGTTATTCTCATTTACAAATACATTTTGAAACTTGTTGGAAAAAATGGAATGAATTTTACTTAATTAAGCGAAATCTTTACCACCAGGTCAGAAACGAGAGGTCATTTCTCGTATTTTAACGGTTATTTCAGGCATATTCAGGAGTCTGTTTATCATTATAAATAAATGAATTTGTAGAATATGTTGATATCATTATGATTTATTTTCAGGGCGAGCGTTGGACTAAGCGGACGAGCCTTAAGGAAAATACCTTTTCTAGCATATGCACACTATATTCGATCAAGAGTGATTGAACTTGAAGATTTTCTGGACGGATTAGAGGTTGCTGTGGAATTGTACAGGAAGGAAGAGAGCTCATCATTAGGAAATGCGAAAAGTTAGAGTCCAAAAAGTAGGCAGGTTAAAAGTGTATAAATAAATCTACAAAAACGTTTCGATAAAAGACAATACCGCAATTAAGGAAAAAGTGTTCTTATTGGAAGTATTATATTTCTTTAATACTGTTATTTTCTAGCTGAATGTAAAATATATAATTTAATGTATAAATTCAATCAGAACTTGTATTTTATTTTCGGTTTAGTTTTCCATACTCTTTGAAAGAAACACAGAATATTGTAACAAATACAATCAGAACATTCCAGACATATTTGTTTAGCTCTCAGGCCCTTTAACCCCATTTGGTCGAGCATGTAGGTCTTGAAAAGTTTGCCCATGTCTGGCCAAGATGGAGTTGAATGAGTCTGAGAGCTAGAGAGTATACCTCATGGGCAAACTTTTCAAGGAAAAGGCCAGATGAAATAAGAAATTATGTAGGCGGGCCAAGAAAATTGAGCATTTTTATGGGACAAACTTTCTTTTTATTTCACTTCTACGTGAACTTGCTTGCAAACAGGGCTGGATCAACAGAGTATCATCAATTTAAATTTTCAACTTCAGTTCAGTCTATCCTTAATAATTTAATTTAGTGGAATAACTCTGGTTGAACTCACAATACAGAAAAAAGGGGTAATGGTTCAACTGAGAAAATCAGGGTTTCAGACCTAATTCTTAAATTCATTCTTATAAAAGTGAAGAGAAAATATTATCCTACATTAGCCGTCGTTGTTATACCATTGGTTTAGTTCGTGGGAGCCTTACCAATAACCGGTAAATGTTACCGGTTGCACCTGATTGGTCTATTCAAATTTTTTAATTTAAATAGACCAATCAGGCGCCACTGGTAACATTTACCGGTAACCGGCCAGGCTCCCAGGAACTTGAACAATATTATTTAGGCCTCGGCCAGAATATGAGCAGCGGAGCAGCACCGCTAGTCGCCTACTGCCGGCTAAGCGCAGGGTGTTTGGTCTTAATTCTTTTTTGGATATTTTTATCAAGGCAGAAGCACGAAAATCAGCCTATCGATTGAAAGTCACAGGCCAATGGAGGGAAGGCCTGTCTGGAACAGGCCATTGCACAATCACCAAAGCTGTTGCTCATAGCCCTGTGCTTGAAATGACTTCAGATGTCATGAGTATGGAGATGGTTTTCACTAAACCTTTTTCTGTTAAATTCTGCTCTAGAGAGGAGTGGAGGTCTGAGGAAGGGCCCTATATCAGGAGAGGTAGCCTTGTCTGGTACACAGACGGCTCTCTTATTGAAGGGAAATCTGGCTATGGGGTGTACAGTGAATCACCCAGAACAGAAATCTGTGCAAGTCTGGGACAATACTGTACTATCTTTCAAGCAGAAATTTGGGGCATCATGGCTTGTGCCAATATAGGCATTGCCAGACGCTATTGCGACAAGCATATAGTAATCTTGTCAGATTGTCAGGCAGCCCTCAAGGCTCTTGACTCTAATGAAATCAAGTCAAAATTGGTGTGGGAGTGCCACAAAACACTCAGCAAGCTCGCAACACACAACTCTGTGCATCTTGGTTGGGTACCTGGCCATGTAGGCATAGGTGGCAACGAGTGTGCAGATGGGCTTGCTAAGCAAGGTTCTAGTAGGTCATTCTTTGGCCCAGAGCCAAGCTGTGGCATAAGCAAAACTACTGCCTTCCACACAATAAACAAATGGTCCAGGGACTTACATCACCAGCAATGGCAAGGTCACTCAGGCCAAGCACTTGGCAAAAGGCTGCTAGCAGACACAAGCTCCTACTTCACCAACTGGCTGGTGAGGCTGGGTAGAGGTCAGGTTAAGCAGCTAATTGCTCTGATAACTGGACATGGCCACTTCAGGAAACATCTCCACACAATCGGACTCAGAAATGAAAATCAGATGTGTAGGCTTTGCAATCAGTCTGAAGAGACTGCCAAGTATATCATACTGGATTGCGAGAGACTCGGGGCAAGGAGAATGGCTCTGTTTGGCTTTAAGCAACCAGGTGATGAATGGGACGTTAGCATAGGGAAGAAACTCCTGGATCTTGTAAAGGGCACAGGTATTGGTTTGCCTAACTAACGTACTAGGGACACACAATAAGCTTCGGTTGACGTGTGAGGATCTTTGAATCTTCTGGATCTTTGAATCCGTCCCTTCAAACATAACATAACATAATTCTTTTTTCGAAGTTTCTTGTCTTGAGTATTATTAGGGCCTTGAAATGTTATCTATTGCTGTGATGAAAATTGTTTTCTTCAATTATTTTGTGATATATGGGTGTTCAAAGTTGAAATTTATCGGTTTTGGGGGTAATTGATCTCGCCTATGAGTGATTTAAAAACTTTTGATAAATTTTCCATAACTAAAAAACTCATTGAGGAATAAAATTACATTTTTTTATTTCAATCTAACAAATAGTTTTTCGAAATAATTTTTTCAAACATTGAAATTTTTTACATATTTAAAAAGATGTATTTTGAAAAAACTAATTGCTTGATTGGAGTAAAAAAATATGTTATTTTATTACTTGACTAGTCTTAGTCACAGAAAATTTATCAAAAGTTTAGTCACTCGTAGATGATAATTGCCTCCAAAAACCGAAAAAATAATGAAACAAATCAAATAATTTATAAAAAACTTTTTCAGCAATAGATAACATTTCAAAGTCCAATACAATAAACTTCGAAAAAAATTATGAACAAAAACTCAGCGCACACCCTTAACAAGTGAAATAGTGAACCCAGCTAGACCGAAAAAGAGTATATTATTTTAGAGTAGAGTAGATAGTATTAGGTATCCAATAGTATGTCTACTAGACTAGATTACAACACAGTATCATAAACACGCCTTCAGAGTACCAATAGAATGATTCAACTCCCCACACTTCGATATGCGGATTAACCCGCTCAAGTAAGCTCCACCGTTAGTAAAGCCACACTTATTTAACTCATAATTCATAGTTCAGAAAATGATTATTGTGTATATTATTTGAGTTGACTAATATCAACACGGTTGTGCGCAGATTTTGGTAGTAATTTTTTTTCGAAGTTTCTTGTATTGAATATTATTGAGGTATTGAAGTGTTATCTATTTCTATGGAAAAATATTTTTCATCAATTATTTTGTGAAATATGGGGGTTCAAAGTTGAAATTTTTCGGTTTTTGGGGGCAATTGATCTCACCTAGGAATTGTTTTTAACTTTGATATTTTTTTATAACTGAAAGACACATTGGAGAATAGAATGATACATTTTTTATTTCAATCCAACAATTAGTTTTTTCAAAATAGATTTTTGAAAATGACATTTTTCAGATTTTCAGAAATTTATTTTGAAAAAACTAATTGTTAGATCTGAAAAAAATCAGTTCTTCAAAAATCTATTTTGACAAGCTAATAGATGGAAATAAAAATGTCATTTTATTCCCTATGTCAAAAGTAAAATAACTCGTAGGGGAGATCAATCAACATAAAACTGAAAAATTTCAACTTAAAAACCTCATTCCACAAAATAATTGAAAAAAATATATTCTCACGGCAAAAGATGGAATTTCAATACCTTACTAATATTCAATAACTTGCAAGTCACTTCGGAAAAAATTATGAACAAAAAACCTGCGCACAGCATTAAATTTTTCTTCTGCCACTTGTATCGTGGCCGAGGCCTTTTGAACGGGTTCTATTTCTGGGATAGGGGATGAGTCATTGTCTCATGCATGAAAACAATTAAATATTCTCATGTATGGAATGTCATCATGGTTCTACATCTATCAAGGCTGTCTCATATAACAGGAACTAATTATTAAGAGGTTACTTATTAATATCCAAGGCTAACAGATGAATACTAAATCATAATGTAGCCTACACATGCGTGCGGGATGATTGAAAGGCTATTTTGTAATAAGAGTAATGATGTTACGACTAATTGATTTCAAGATATGAATAAAGGTAACTGGACCGCGATCTATTTGTGCGTTGAATGCTTTATTACATCCACTTACATACACCACATTATATATATCATTGGCTTCTTTCAATAGAATGAGGTCAAGTACTTGTATTTTGTCCAAGTTCATTATTAATTTGTTATGAGAAAATGCAGCACTCTATGATAAATGATGCGGTGTTACTTTGGATGTATAGCGTCCTATTTTTTCATCCTCAAATATCTATTATTTGATCTTTGTTGGAATTATTGTCCCATACAGTTTCAGTGTAGCTGGTTGGAAGGATAGAATTTTCGTTGAAGAGGGCTTATCTTACTCACATTGAACTTTTAATGCAGCTTAATTGCCCTCTTGAATAAAAATGCTATTATTCCATCAAGCTTCACTAAAACTGTATAGGATAATAATTACAAGAAATGTCAAATTAAGAATGCAGTGCTTTACTCTAGTTCTGTTTCTTCAGGGCCAGTTGCTGCCACTTTATAAAAATAGGATTTCATTATGAGAAACCACAATTATTACAATTTCTTGAAAAGTATTGACTGTGTGTGGGAATTCTGATAAACAAATTTTTCACAACATGAAACCGTTTTTCTCACGAATAGAAACTTGTATGGTAGTTTTAAAAAATTAACAATGTTAATATTATATCCAGGCAAAGGCATGTCTCATTCAAATAAGCGGCAAGACAATTATTGATGGATTGAAAACGAAATTACTTCCATTTTTCCTACTTTCTCCTTTTATTAATGCACAATTTCAGAGAATTGATGAATCATGTCTCATCTCAAATGAATGCAGGAAGAAAGACAGTGACTTGAATTTTCAACGTTCAAGGACTAATGGTATAGTATCTGCTATCAAGATCAAAAAGTAGGCGGGGCTAATCAATCCTATTGTGTTCATTCATCAGCAAGACATGTCACTGATCAATCATTGTTTGATTTCTTATTTGATTTTTCGTTTAATCAAAATGTCTCATTCACTGACAGTTACAATGCCATAGGTGGGAATCCTGGTATAGCCTGGTGTATAACGATCATTAATCATCATTGTCAATACTATCATGACATGGCTTATATCTCCGATTTGGATAAATAAATAAAATCTGTTTTTATACTCACCAGATCAGTGGCGGATACACGGGGGGAAGGGGAAATTCCCCTCCCCCAAACGGTGAAGAAGAAGGAAAACAAGAGGAAGGAGAAGAGAGAGAAAAAGAAAAAAGAGGAACGAATGGAAATGATAGTAAGCAGTGAAGAAGTGGAAAAGAGATGTCATATAACAATAGAAATTGGTACGAGAGAGATGAAAATGAAAAAAGACGAAAAAGGGTAAAAAATAAGGATAAAATTAAAAGTAGAATAAATGAAGGAGATTTTTCAAAGTTGTTGACAAGCGAGGAAAATGAGACAGCAATGCCTAACCAACAATTAATTTTCTATTGCAAATATAGTATACTTCAGTATTTTATCTGAAAATAATGCCAGTTCTGAAAGGGTTTTCTGAATTCTGCAGCTTACCAATACATGGCTGAGGACTACTATAGCAGAAAAAACTGACTTGTTTTATTAGCACTACTTTACATTCATTCAGATAATCGCTCTAGCTTTTTTCAAAGATCCTGGATCCTCAAAAAATTGTTGGGAGATTTTGACTGATTACAGAATAGTTGTTTTTCAATTACGAATAATGTATGTAATTTTTCTTGTTAATTTCATTTTTCATTAACAGCTTGTGTCAGTAGCATAACTATGGGGGGAGAATCAGGGGGATATTCCCCCCCCCCCCCAACCGGGACAAAAGAAAATTTGGAATTTTAGCAGGCAATTGTGAGACAATTTTTGGCAAGAGTCAAAGATGTCTGGAATCACTAAAAAATGTGGTTTTTTAGGAGTTTTATTTTAAATAGTTTTCAAGGAGTACCCCTCAATTATTATTTTTTTTTGTAGATTACGTCTTGGAGACTCCAGTTAAGGAGTATAAGACAAGTCAGATCAACAATATTACACACTAGATACCATAATTACTTCAATTAGTTGACGTGAGGCTTAATTTTGATGTGAAAGGAACTCTTGTACACTATAAAAAGCTTTATCAACTAAATATTTTTTCAATTGCTTTTTAAATATTTCTATATTTTCAAGACTCTTCAAAAACTGCGGTAGCTTGTTGTAGAATTTCGTACCAATATAACTAGGTTTTTGTTTGAATAAGCTACTACTGTGACTCACCAAGTGATAATCTCCTCGGCTTCTTGTATTATAATCATGTACATCAAGATTTTGGTTAATATCATTCGTTTTTACATATAAAGTAGCTTCATACACATATAAGCAGGGTACAGTTAGGAGACCAAGTCTCTTGAACAACGGCCTACATGAATCTAATCTATTTACTCTTTCTATACACCTAACCGCTTTCTTTTGGATCTTAAACACCCTATCAAGATTTTGTTTTGATGAATTACCCCATACTAAGATAGCATACCTAATATGTGACAGAGTAAGAGCCCATGGTAAGCTGTAAAAAGTAACTTTTTGTCATTCAATCTAGCGAGCTGTCGCAGGACAAATACCCCAGATGAAATTTTACAACATATTTTCTCAATGTATGGAGTCCAGGTCAATCGTCTATCCAACAAAACTCCTAGAAATGCAATTTTTTCTTCCTGGTCTAATTGCTGATTATCGTTTACAGCGATTTAACATGTTTAACACGTTTATAGCCCTATCTTCATTTAAATTATGTTTGTTTTTGAATTGAAGGTATTGGCATTTTTTTTACTATTTATAGTTAATTTCAAATGATTTAAAAATTGGACAATGGACTGCACACCTATATGGGCACTTATTTCTAAATTATCTAGAATGGAATTGCTGAAAATGAGTGATGTATCGTCTGCAAATAAGAGGGCTCTACCACTAATTAATTCTTTAGGTAAACGGTTGACATATAACAAAAAAAGCAATGGACCTAGTATTGACCCTGAGGCACTCCAGCTTGTTCCTCTAATTTATTAGATTTATTCAACTTTGATAGAAATTTTCAAGTAGCCTACGGTACTGTACATTACCCCAATCAGGAGCAGTGAGGGATCAATTATTATAAAAAAGTGAAAGTTTCAGATAAGGTCCCGGATCTTTCATTGACAGTAACACAAGAACGAGACAAAATTTACTTTGACATATAACGTGGGTTGAAGTGTTAAGTAGGGAGAATTAATGGCTAGAATCACTTTACATGTAGTTTTAGAGAGGTAATTTTCAAAAAATTTCTCGGGAGTTCCCCGAACCCCCGTTCTGAAATAAATAGTCATGTATTTATCGTTCAATTTATCGTTAGAGGTCTACTACTCCAAATTACAAATTATTACTATTGTAATTATTGTACCGAGAGTCTAACCCTCCCGGCAACATCCCCTCCCCCTAGTCTGACCCTGTAGTTATGCCATTGCTTGTGTGATGTAACGATACACATTAAAATGTTATTAAAATTTGTATTAAAAATTATAATATCATAGGTGAACAATTTGGAAACTTGGTTTCATTTCAATTGAAAATACCCTTGAATTTACGATTCTATGCCTCATTTTCAAACACCCCGGACCACCCCCCCCCCCCCCTCCTGGTAAAGATACCCCACTCAGGTATTCCCCCCCCAAAATCTTCTGCTGGATCCGCCCCTGCGACCAGATGGATCATTATTTTTGTAGTCAGATTAAGTTGTAACCGAGAGACATATTGCTGCATAATCATGATTAAGAAAATCAGAACAGGCTTATGCAGACTTGAGCTCAAATTGAAATTTAAATTCTAATTGTAGTAACTAGTGAATAATTGTTGATCTGACTTGACTTGTCCTATACTCTATAACCAGAGTCTTCAAGACGTATCTTCAAAAAAAAGTGGTATTATTAAATTGACTTCTTTCTCACTTTTATCAAGCGATGCAGTGGCGGTAATTATAGGGGGGGGCAGCCCCCCCCCCCACTTTCAAAGAAGTTTTTTTTTTTAATTTTTACAAACAGGATAAAATTATTAATGTTGTTGAAACAGTAACATCATAGTTTTGAGGCGTATTTTGAGAGACTTCAATAAGCTTTAACAATTTTCAGAAGGGGCCTATAGAAGCACGTAGGTAACAAAGCAAGTTCAAGTCAAACATCTCGGCCCCCAAGCTAAACGGTTATGTTTGGAATGCGATGTGGGATGTATAGTCTTCGTGGTTGAACCTATTGTTGAACACAATGTCATTGCAAACAGACGTTAGGCTATGTCTGTTTGCAATGACAGTCTATCCTAAGTATTAACAAAAATATTAGCATTTGCAGTACAACATGATATGTTAATATTGTGTTCTAGACAGTTTAAAAATCCATTTTCAGCCTTGCTATGTTTAAAAATACTTGATGAACAATCTAATATCAAAACTGACACTGTATTTCTATTTAATTTACGATTTTTACTCACTTATTCTGAAGGGATGATGCATTTCACTTCTAAAGAGAAGCTTCACCAGTCTACTAACAGCTTCTCTTTAGAAGTGAAATGCATCCCTCCAGTAAAAGTGAGTAAAAATCATAGAAATGCAGTGTCAGTTTTGATATTAGTTTGATAATTATTGACTTATAATATAGTCATTTCTATTCAAAAGTTCCAATTAGTTTATTAGATCTAAATCAGATAAAGCACATGAAGCTATATGCATGAAGATGATAAGATGATAGTTTATCGAAGATAATGTGGAAGGCCTATGATTACTTTCTTTTCAATCGTGACGAGATGTGATCAATGGAGGTGTTTGGCACAGCTTCCTTCCGCGAGGACGACGTGGCTTCAAGATTCGAAAGTGACAGCATAAAAAAATTAACGTGACCAGGCCGTTATTTACATGCGTCTCGATCGACTCTTGGATAGCTAAGGTGCTGAGATCGTGACTCGGAAGCACTAATATGCTTTTTATCAAACATTCGGAAGCTATAGGCGTCTAATTCATTGTGCAAGATAAAATATAGCTATATTGAATAGGTAGTCTTTTATAATAGCCTATACCTTACAGTGTTAATGATGTTACTATTGATTAATAGCATTACGATGTAAACTTTTGCATTCGTAATGAGAACATAATAATAAATGGAGTGAATAGATTTAGGCCTATAGTTTTGGAAATATTTAGCAAAAACAAAAAAGTGATATTAGTTTTTCGAAAATTGTAGGGGTAACACAGGGCTTCCGACGGTGGAAAATTAGTTCCAGACTACTCACATGTGTCCAAAAAACATAGAAAAAATCAGAACTACGATAAGTTTAGCAAATAGACTACATTTTCCATGTCTAGAATGATTGGACTAAATAGATAAGATATATAGATAAATAAATAAATTGTTTATTGACAATAAATTGTCGCCAGGATAAAACCTATTGCAACAAAATTTTCACAGCACTATAATCTTTTACTAACTCATACATAATAAAACATATGTTTTGTCTATGTATAATATAAGGGTGATTAGGGGTGTGTTTGTTGTGTGTTATTGTCTTACGGATTGCACTAAAACAGCAACGATTTGGAACACTAATTTTGGCACATAGCTTCCGTGCTATTCAATTAGTGCACCTCGAACCACGAATTTTAGTTTTCTTTCAGAATTTTCAAAATTAATGTTCATATTTCTGGATTTCTTGTTCTATGACGAACTGCGTTGTTAATATTAACTTTTCATGTGAAATTTAACGACTTGCAGTCAAATATTTGTTAAGAATAAGTATAATAACTCACTTAATCTGGCCGAGCGCTTTCGAATCTATGAGATCCATCTTCAGAGGCGTGGGTTCCTAGATCATCATGTCAGTTTTTTGGTTAGAAGTGTTGTGGTTTTTGTAAAATGTGATCAAAAAGTTTGTGAGATTTAAAATTTAGTTGTTCATTGAGAATGTTTTGTTTATTGTGTGTGGTGTGTTTGTATATTTCAAATTGTTCCAAGGTGTTGAGTTCGTGTCCTTTAGATTTTATATGTAGAATGTGTAGGTTGGTACGGATGTCAATAAAAGTGTGTCCAGTTTGAATGATATGGTCGGCAAAATTCGATTCAGCTTTTGATGACAGGGCTTGAAAATGTTCCTTGTAACGTTGTTTGAATGTGCGGCCTGTTTGTCCTATGTAGAATTTGTTACAATCAGAGCAGTTCAGTTTGTAGATCCCTGGGAGATCGTATTTGTTTGTGTTCAGTGTGGTTTTGAGTGTAAGTGCATTTTTTATTTTGTTTTTTGTTCAATCATAAAATAAGAAACAAAAAGCAAAACACCAACACCACTGACAAAAAATACATCACAATGACATACATTAATCCACAATCAAACAGACTAGCAAAAATCTTCAAAAAAGCCAGCCACACCATCTCATTCAGAACAAAAAACAAAATAAAAAATGCACTTACACTCAAAACCACACTGAACACAAACAAATCCCAGGGATCTACAAACTGAACTGCTCTGATTGTAACAAATTCTACATAGGACAAACAGGCCGCACATTCAAACAACGTTACAAGGAACATTTTCAAGCCCTGTCATCAAAAGCTGAATCGAATTTTGCCGACCATATCATTCAAACTGGACACACTTTTACTGACATCCGTACCAACCTACACATTCTACATATAAAATCTAAAGGACACGAACTCAACACCTTGGAACAATTTGAAATATACAAACACACCACACACAATAAACAAAACATTCTCAATGAACAACTAAATTTTAAATCTCACAAACTTTTTGATCACATTTTACAAAAACCACAACACTTCTAACCAAAAAACTGACATGATGATCTAGGAACCCACGCCTCTGAAGATGGATCTCATAGATTCGAAAGCGCTCGGCCAGATTAAGTGAGTTATTATACTTATTCTTAACAAATATTTGACTGCAAGTCGTTAAATTTCACATGAAAAGTTCATATTTCTTTTATGGGCACTATTCAAGTGTGTTTAGATGCAGGAAGCTCATAGAACAGCTGATAACATGATACTATGATGATAATACAACGATACGCCGATATGTCTCAAGCCAAAGCAACAGATTAGCTCAATAATACAGCTGCTAATCACCCAGCGTCATGCGAGCTTACTTATTGTGTCTATTGAGCTTTTCCTGTTATACATTATTCTGAATACAAAACTATGCTTGTGGGTAGAGCTGCATCTTATGCTAAAAAGGTAGTTTACTTATAAAAAACAATAAAAATTCATATCATTCGTGCAACAAAAAATAATGTTTTTTGTAAACTTCTCTTTTCAAACAGGTGAACTGAATATTATAAACACTGTATGGTATTTCACGCACCCTTCCCAATTTCGTAATTTTGTGACAGCTATATCATTAGTTACCTACCAGGAAAGAAAAACTTCAAACTGTATTCTCGGGCAAGACCGGGTAAAATGCTAGTAGTTTAAAAAATGAGCTTCTAAATGCATAATAATAAATAAAGCTTATGAAAAAAGAAGAACAATAATAATATGAGTTGAAATAACTGTAATGATAAGATAAAACCTACAATGAAGGAGGGAGTGCAATTGAAAATTCAAGTGTAACAACTCAAACAGGTTTAACAATAAACACATCGAAAGAGAAGTTGATCTCGCAAATTCCTTTATTTTTCGCACTTTACAATAAATCTGTGCTGTAGGTTGAGGTGTCGCGTCTAAAGCTACCAGCGACATGAGCTCCCAACTGACAGTGGTGGGGGGTTAGTGAAGGGTTGCGTGTGAATGGTTGTGACCAAAAACGATCAACATTCAGGATTTTAATGTGTACTGATTTCCATCACACTTTATCCAGGCTTTGGACTGGCTAAATGAGAGAAACCTTTGTACATATGTTTCAATTAGGCGTGTTAAAATCAGCTTGAAGAAAGCTTCAACATTTTTTGGTAGTTATTGTTAAGTTAAAAAAGTGATCTAGTTCAAGCTTTGTAATTTTTCAGTTCAGCTTGAAAAAAGCTTCATTTTTTACAGTTTTGGTAGTTATTTCAAAGTAAATTTAGTTTAAGCTTTGCCATTTTTTACATTTTTCAAATCAGCTTGAAAAAAGCTTCGTAATTTTACACATTTTTTTCACACAGGCAGGTTTATAATCAGCTTTGGGAATTCCACGTCTTGTTTCCAGTGAGGGTGTTGACCGCAGGTAGTTAAAGGCAGAAGTGGGGGTAGTTGACTAGTTGGTACCTTATGTCGCAAAATTTAGCTTGAGAGCTTTTGTCGCACATCCGAAATTGAGGCAAACAAGCCTTCTTAGACCACACATTAATGAGAAAAAAGTATGAATATTCCTAATTTACAATAAAACTGAAAAATACCAGAATTCCAGTATTTTTTCATTTTGTCTTTATATTTTGTACTGCTTCGGTCCCAACAAAAGTATACTTTAACAAAGTGCAATCATGGTAATATAAACTCATTTTAGAGACATGCTCCCAAATTAAAAAAAATATTTATAATAATAATAAGTTTGTGCTGCCAAAAGGGAATGAATCAAGAGTAATCTTGAGTGGGTTTAATTGTGAACGGGTTTTTCTACAATACTAGTGAATGAAATAATTATTTCAATTTTCTTCGAAATTACAAACTTTACAAACCAATTGGAGTTTATAATTGAAGCAAAGAAAGTGGAAAATGTGTATGAATTGATTTAGTGAAGTTAATGAATGATAATTACCTGTAATACTAATGTGTGTGAGACAAAAAAGGAATGAGAAATATATAATTATATGTATTCTAATGCCAAACAAATAATACAATTGATAAAAAACCTTCTGTATAAAAATCTATAATCTTATTTCAAAAATGATTTCGGTTTTAATGAAATTAACTATCGAAGCAGCAGTTCTTATAATTTCTGTAAAAGTAGTTGAAATTCATAGTCTTATTTGTAATTATTTCGCTTGAATAGATTTAAAGTTTAATTTTAATTTTTTTAAATAAGATTATTTTTTTAATTTTAATTGGATTTTTCAATTTCTTAAATTTCAATTACAGTTGTATATTTGGCTTGAACTAATTCAAAGTTTAATTTTAGATTTTTAGTCTAGAAACGTATAACAATTATTCCGAATTTATGAGCCAAAAATGATCTAGCATAAATAGTGATACATAACAATGTTGTTGATTATTACGTAATAGTAAAGTGGTCATCAATAGTAGGCTGTCAACAATATGAGCTGTTTTAACGGAAAAGCCTATTGGTCAAAAGTATGCCAATCGCCGAATTTCATCTAAAACTTCATAATGAGGTTGCATCATTCCAAAACCGTGTCTTCTCTTCCTGCATGGTCTGTCATTCTTATATAACTGCATACATACATTAACAAAGTTCACCAAACCAACCAAAGTTCACTGAAAATAATATGGAAATGGATGAGAAATGCTAAATTGTTCGATAGTACCGTAAGCCTACTGTGTGATTTGTGTTTCGAGGGTTCAAGCTATTTAGATAGGCCTAAAAGCTACATCTTCATGGAAAGCTCAAAGCCATACCATTCTACCTTATAATTATTAAAATACTTTATAAATACTGCTGTATATAACTCACACAATCGATTTGTGAATTCGTGAAGCATTCGAAGTTTTACATGCATAAGTTTGACAGCTACCTAGCTACAAAAATGATACTTCATTGGATTTATTTTGCTAATAGACAAAATGCTACAATATGCAACAAGTTATAAAGATTCAACAAACATTTCTTAACATTTATGTTTGAATTTTTTATGACAAATAGTATTAAACTATTGTGAATAGGTCTACTATTTGGAGGGTTTGACGCCGATTTCTAAAAGAATTCATAATAGACAGCAAATTTTTCCAAAAAGTACCATGGAGAAAACAGCTTCATGATGAAATATCATCATGGACGAAACGTTTTTTTTTTTTAATCAAAACATCACACTATAGAATAAACGACGAAATATGACCAAGAAAAATCAACTAGTTCATACTCAATACTCATAAAATAGGAAGACTGTTAAGCAAAACTCATGAATAATTCAGTTCACGAAAAGTCAATGATGCTGGTCTTGAAAAACTTAATCGCAACTATGATTTGAGAATCTGATCGTATATAAAGATAAGAAGAAAGGTCAAATTCTTCTGGATTTTCGTGAAAAAATATTGTCAGCCATTGCTATCCCACTTTACATAATATTATATAATATCATAATAATAGTCATTATATTTTTGAGGGATGGACAATATAATTATTGGAGTAGATGTAGTGATGTAGTCCAATAAACGTTTGAGACATTTGCCTCACTAGACGCTTTATTTTTTGGGTGTATTTTATGATTCGCATTTTTCTCTTTTCTTTCAGCTCAGTTCATTCTCTATTGTTTTTTTCACTAGCCTGGAGCCATCTCTATTTTTGAGTGATGCGAATAGAGATTAATTTCTTATGCAAATGAACTGATCGAACGTCTTCGCAGGAAACCGGATCCAAATAAGGATAATCTGCAAGAACTGGTTCAGAAAGTGAACTCGATGTTCCTTTTACGGTATAGTACGAAGATGTGTCTCTGCCCCGTGATTCCATCTTCAAACTACGAGACTGCTCTGAGATGTGATTTTAAATAGCATTGAAACTGCCGATTCTTTTCACTATTTCTTAATTTCGTGTGGAGTTCATTAGATTCTAATTGAGGGATATAGAATGAAGAGCGGATCTTCAGCTGATTTCAAGACATACTTCTAAAACTAAATGCATACTAACAAATAATTTAAATAGTTGTATGAACCCTAAAATGTTGCAAAAACTCAATGAACCGTAATAATGAAAAATAATAAAAAAATAAATACAAATTACTAATTTTAATTATTAATTATGCAAAGGTGCATAATAATTACAAATTATTATTTTCAATAAAATAAGATGGACACGTTTGTTACTAAAAGAGGGAGTTGTGACTTCAATCTCATTTTTGGTTGGTGAAGGATCCAATAGATAATAGTAATAGTAATAGATAAGAGGAAGATAGAAAAAAAGTAAATTAGAATAGAAGTAAATCAGAACAGAAGTAGAATAGTCTAGAGTCTAGAGAGTGAGGCAGAAATAATGAACGGGGTTTCGCCCCATGGCCACCGCTGACTATCTGACGTGAGCCCAAATTTATAGTGGCAGAGCTGTACAAAGCAATCTTTGCTTGAGTTCATGGTAGCCTGACCAGTAACCAGTAAATGTTAGCGGTGGCGTCTGATTTGATTTGACTAACCAAGTGCATGGACGATAAAAAATTTGATTAGTCCAATCAGACGCCACCAGTAATAAATGCCGGTTACCGGTAAGATTCAAATTCATAGAGGTTGAAAAATTTGATTAGACCAATCAGACGCCGATAACATTGGTTACCAGTAAGGCTTCCATGAACTCAACTTTCATGGAAGCCTTACCGTTAACTGGAATTTTACCTGAAACCAAGGCATCTGATTGGTCTATTCAAATTCATAAACGTTTAAAAAATTGAATTGTCCAATCAGACAATTTCTAGTAAAATTCTATTTACCGGTTGACGGTAAGGCTCCCACGTGAACTCAACCATTGTTGAAGAGCGTGGAAGCCAGTTTCTGAGAGTAGCTTAGAGCCAAAGGAGCATCGCTGAGAAGCGGCAATCTCATGGAATAAATTAATTGTTTTTATTTTCAAATATAAAAATGAATAAAATATTGCTCTAGGACTTCAAGACATAAGCAATAAAGCAAAAAATTTTATTATTCTCTAATATCTTCAAACTTATATGATTAACCATAATAGTAACAAAATAATAATTTTCTTTGTTGTTTTCATAAAGCCACTGCCGTCAAATTATAATTTTATTTTAATCGCATTTAAGCAATTCAAGTGTTCCATTTCCAGCCGAATTAATTATATTTTATTCTTTATTTTTGTTGGCTTGTCTATGAACCGAGTGCCCACACAGCTGGAACTTTCTCTCTGTCCTTGAAAGAGACAGATCAACCTGGGCTGGGTCCACATCTTTCCCTGCATTCCTTCTCTTTCAACAGCCGCCTCCTCCTCGCTGCCTTGATCCTCGGCAAACGAAAGCGATCAACTGGAACCGGTCTCGGCATTTTGGGCACTGTTTATCATATCAATTCAATAACTCATAACAATACCACTTCTCTGTATAGTCTATGGTGTATATACTATGATGTAGGTGTAGAATATACAGTCTAATAGGAGTCAAAGTATCACCAACGTCAATAACTTGATTCGACCAATCTCCTTAAGTGTACGACTTTCAGCTAGTATAATTGCAGGACACAAGTAGGTTGCTATGATGAATAAATGTTGATTTCAGACCAGGAGCGGCCCAGCTCAGGAGTTTAAGAGACCACAAATGGGATTTTGTTGTCTTTTTTTGCGAGCATTGTCTTCCTACCCCTTCTCCAGTAACTTTCCGATTTGGGGGATGGGTGATGTCCGCTATGACCCCTCTCCTGGGACCGCTCTTGTTTCAGGCTTAATGACAGGATGGATTGCAAAATTAATTGAAATTATTCAATTGGGAATTTCTGCTATTCGGTGTTGCTGTTCAAACAATTTCTTCAATAAACATGGAAAATATCCAAATTTAGTAGCATAAATCAATGATAAATGTAGATGCAGTGATGACGTCGTACAGTGAGGAATTTGTTTTACACCAGTATAATAAATGAAAAAGTAATGACAAATGAAGGTCTAGTGATTGTCAAGTACCCTTTCAAACTAGTATAATAAATTGATTAATAAATTTGTCTACAAAAAACTCACAAGACTTCTAAAATGGTACCGTACCGTAATTATCGTACATCAGATAAGTGTTGATATTTTAAATGAAAGACATACCGCAGTTCAGAATTCCCAATCAATATTATATATTCTTTATATTATTGGTACTTGTCATATACTGGATGCCTAAGTATTTTCTAATCATCTTGAATAATAATTGATTGTATTTGTGTGTTATATAATTATATTATGTGAGTTTTAGGCAATTAAAGCAATAAATTGAGATCACCCTTACGTTATTTTTATAGGAAGGCAGGTGAGGTGGGCTGTATTTCAATCTCAATCTATTCTCCTAAATCATTTCCTTTTAGGCAGAATTACAGGTGATTATGCAAAACTATCATGAGTTGCCAGCTGCGTTGTTGCACCTCACTTCTTTAAAACACAACATATTAAAGAGAAACAAAGATTATCTTTTTATATTCATCCATCAGCTTCTTAAGATGCATCCTTTCCTTTTAAGGACATTTTCAAGGACATAAGATTGAATAAAAGCATTTAATGAGGTTTTAAAGTTTTACTGTGGACTCCAAGCTGTTTTAAACGACCACCTTTACACGAGCCATTTCAATAAAAAACTTTATGCTCGGACATTGACCTTGTCCAGTCCTCCAAGTCATCGACTTACAATGTTCGGTGATCAAGTTATTGTGCCGAGGCTTTTGAAAAAATACATTGCACATGACTAATGCTTATTATGTTTGTCCCATCTTGGGTCGATCAATTGATTAACTAGTCTTCAGACGGGCTAGT
Source organism: Conomelus anceps (assembly GCA_948455865.1). NCBI lineage: Eukaryota > Metazoa > Arthropoda > Insecta > Hemiptera > Delphacidae > Conomelus > Conomelus anceps. The sequence continues at coordinate 114,984,363 of OX418216.1, forward strand.
AGCATTGATTTCGATCTCAACCTCAGTGCCACCCTGAAGCTCAACGAGAATAACCTCTCAATGTAGCAATGATTTTCAATGTGAATGGTATCATTGAAAACATGCAATTCAATCACAATACAGGGTAAATGGAAGTAGCAGGTCGCGCATCTATTGTGTTGGTCGTTCAATGTACAATAAATAGCACTTTCTCACCAGCGTGAGATCAGGACCAGCATTATATTCATTTTTTATTATCTCTGAGCTTTATTACAGCCTCCGGATGCGTTAACGAAATTGCTAATCTATTCTGGCCATTATTCAATATTTACTATCTGAGCCTACAGGAAATGTATTCGCACCAGAGTACCGAATGTCGATCAATTTCAAAGCTTCAATCTCGAAGTGAAGAGGCTTCAATTAATTTTTCAATTACAATAATATCATTCTCTCTTGAAATCCACTACAGTACAAGAAACATCTCTATAGATAAATTAGTACGGTGATTCAAACTATAAGTCTATTATTATTCAAACTACCAATTTAAATTACCAGTTATTCAGTATATACTAGTTACTACTAGTACTTCAAACTTCTTTTGTTTTAATTTTCAAGGGAAATTTTAGAATCTGTTATCTAGCGTAGAATTATATCTAGCGTTTAGAATCTGTTATCTAGCGACTTTTGAGGGAATAGCAGCCAATGCATGCTGTAAACATGGGCAGATTTACGAGAGTGCGACGAACCCCTAGATTTTTTGGATAATTTTTTATAGATAAATTAAGTTTTCTGTTATATATTATCATTTTATAAATGTTGTTTAAAAAAATTGTTTATTTCTTAATTAATCTAGAACCAACTTGACTTATCTATCAAGTTGTTAAACCAACGATAACATCATAAAATAATACGAGACGTGAGTTGTACATATAAGGGAAGCGATCAGCCGAGTGAGTGCACACTTAGGCTACTAATACGATCTAGCCTATTTGTTTTTGGTGTTTGAATTAGATATTTAAATTCCTCACACCTTTCGGTTAGCTCACATTAAAAAATTCCCACCCAATAACAAAACCTAAACCTGCCAATGGTTGTAGGCTCTAAATTAATAGGGGCGTCCAGAATATTGGATGGCTACACTGCTATCCAATACCACGGTCTACACTCCGACGGTTTTGGGTTTTCATATATATATTTTTTTTATTGCGGATGATGCCCACATGAGTCTGGAGACTTGTGCGCGGGTAATGAGGTGAATGTGAATGAGTGGGTATAATGAATGTATATTTAGCAACATATTAATTTAAGTCGGTCTGGGTAATTATCCCATCACCAGCTGAAAATGATTGTTGAAATGATGTCTGATTAATTCACCAGATTTTGAACTGAAAATTGGCCAAATCTGTCAACATACCTTATCTTTCGCTTCTTTCTCCAGCGAAAAATAAGTGGGTTAATTGGAGTTGAACACTGTTTCGTCTTTCGTGAGTGATGAGTGATGAGTTAGTTGTTAGCGCATGAGTAAATGACTCAAGCAGGCCAGACCAGCAGTCGCGTTTTTAATAGTCGAATAGGTCGGGTTCATGGTCTGAAACGTATCTATGTGCTAGTACTCTCTCACTCACTTTTGCCTTTCCTTACCTTTCCTCACACTCATCAACACCATTCGTCCCTCCCCGCTCCTCGCACTAAACGTGTCGACCTTGGTGAAGGTTGAGGGAACACGGGAAGAAAGCAAAAGTCAACGGAGAAAGAGAAAATAGAAAGCTCATCTTCTTCGTGCTCTAAAGAAGAGGAGAATTGAAATTGAGTAAAACAAGTAGTATGAAGCAAAGCCGGCAATATGAATAGTTATTAGCAGATGTGGGTCAACCCATGCTTTGATGAACGATCCGAAACCGAGATTGAAGCTTCTGTCAGTTCGCGACAAGTTGCTTTGATTTACGGCCTTTTTACCAGGCCAATAAAAGTTCTTGAAATTTAAAGACCACAAGTGTGTTGCAAGTAGCTTCAACATTTTAAGATTTTCTTGCAGTTTCTAGTAGTACCGTACTCATTATTTTCCCCATCAATCAAGCATGAGTTACTTGAAATCTCACACAATCAGCACTTCTGGAAAGTCCCACTTCATCAGGGTCAAAGGGTATCTATTGAATTATTATTTTTATATTGGAGTTTGAGGTGAATATAAATAGAATTCGAACCATCAGGATCACCCTTTCTAGTACTCTGAATTACTTATTACATATATGTGAATTGACCATTTCTTATTTAAAAGAGTTTTAATTATTTGTCACGGTGAAGAAATTCTCACCAGGAGCGGTTTCAGCTCGGGTGTTTGGGGGGTCACAAATGGGTTTTATCATAGACATCTTACTCCCTAATCTTATTTTATTGACCTTCTTTGCGAGGTTGTCCCTCCTTTTTACCCCTTCTCCAGGTAAATTTCCGATTTTGGGGGTCATGACCCCCATGGCCCACCCTCTGGAACCGCCCTTGATTCTCACACCTGAAGAGTACTATTATAGAAGAAGTACTATTACATGATTTTCAATATGGGAAAGAGTTTAAGGTTTTAGGGATTATTCTGCAGTTCTTTAGGCTGTAGTTGTACAGTATATAAAAATTCAAGGCTTTTGATAAGTTACTCATTTGAAATCATCATTGTATTATAATGAGAAATTTCTGTAATATTGATTACAAACATGCTATTTCTAGTGTTCTCCTTTGAAAAGTCTTGAAAAGTTTGTTCTCTCAATGTAGCTGCTCTAAAATTACAGTGTACTTGCTATACTTATGACTATTGGCCAATTATTATTTGTCAGTTTTATTTGATCTTTTATATTATATTATTATGTTATTTCAGTTACTTTTATTTTCCAATTATTTTAGTTTGCTCTCTCATTATAGTAGTTATAAAATTGACGTGTTCAAGATTTGGTAGACTGAAGAATCTGAATACGGTAATAACCAAGAAAAAAGAGTTTTGTCAGGAAATAGTATATTTGTAAAAAAATAGTTTCCTGTTTATCTTAGGATTTATTTATTGAGTAGAGTGAGCACTTGATTAGAATGCGATGGTTGGTGGTTTACCTGACAATGGAGAATAAATTGTGTCAAGGTTTTTGGGTGCGAGTTGGGAGGCTGTGCTCTTATTCCAGAAGTAGAAAAATCAAGATAATTGGACCTAAGAAAGGTTTGTTGACGCTCAAGTTAATTAATTCGTTATTCTTGACCTCTGCCCGAACTACTTCCACCGTTATTGACCCAAACTGTTAATTACTACTCACTTCGAAACTGATTTCTCATCGAATCTCAGTAAATAATTACAATATAATCATAAAATGATAGTTATCTAACCTACTTCGACTATTCCTACACCACAAAATTAACTCTAGTTCACCCTTCGCAAAAAGTTTTAAAAACTAAAATTTTCTTTTCGTTGAATCAAGTTTACGCCAATCAGATTCATATACTTGCCTCGTTCCTCATCTTCTCATAGTTCATCCATCACTCTTCACTTCATCTACTATATTCTGAGTTTTGTTCTTTCCGCCTCTCCCGACTCCATCACCTCTTTATCACCCCTCTTCAAATTATAAATTTGCAAAGTCATCTGAATATTTTAGTTTCTCTACTATTACATCATCGAGATTTTAGATTTTGAGAACAGTAAGCTACCAGACAGAATTACGTCCATACGAGAAAGTCTAAAGTTAGGTCTACCATTAAATTTTCATCTGTATTCAAACTATCAACACATAAAAGGATTTCTCGACAGTGTGAAAAACTCTGCAACGCGTGAAAAAATAATATGACTTTTATTGTTGCGAAGACCCTTGCGGGTCCACCTTGCTGTTGTAACCATATTGGAAATAATCATGGTGAACCTGCTTGACTAGTCACGAGGGACAAACTGAGGGGGAGCAACCAGATATATAAATAATAATAAATAAATGAATATTTTATTTCCAAGAAAGAAATCTAGAACCACATATACATAATATAATTAACTAAATGTACACAATAAGACTACGGTACATCTACAACTAAGAACAATTGAAGTTTGCAAATAAATTTTCGAACAATACAAATGACTGTGTGTGTATGCGTTACTTATGTAAGGTAAGAACGCTTCTCAGATAGCATCACCATAATATATTTTTCCATTTATATTCCCCCAGAAAAAATATCTGGGTTCTTCTTTGACCATTAGTGAAGAATGAATACCCATAAAGTGTAATCTAATTTCTAATAAATTCTTGCTTATCAAGAACACCAATTATTTTTTGTAGTAAATTAAAACATCACTGATGACAATTGTCAGCAGCTGGCGTTTTGTCATCATTAAAGGCATCTACAGGTTCAGGTTGGTAAAACGAATCATGTGTACAAGGAAAGTTGCAGTGATTTTTGATATGTCATTTCAACAGGTTATACTGATTAAAGCAGGCCGAAGAAGGAGGTGAAAGCTCAACTGAGGACGAACAAGTGTGATGCACACACCTCTCACTCCTATTTCCCATTTGGGGGACAATAAGTTGGAAAAAAGAAAATCGAAAGCAGTTTGGATGTCTGTGTGGCGCAGGCGCAGACGGCCTATTGTTCCTATTGCCTTTTTAAACGGATGCGGTATTGTTCTTATCGTATACGCTGCCTTCTTGATTGATGCTTGACAAGATTTAAGATTTCTCAACATGCAGCCATCTACCTAGCTCTTCACTTACACCTATTTATGTAGCTTATCACTTCTCCATTCCCTTACTTCATTGTATTTGCGCTGTTTGAATTCATTTTTTTCAAACTAAATTACCCAACATTTTAATTTTTAGATCATGATTTTTAGCAACGAAATCAGCATTTTTCGGCTTAAAAGTTTCTATCTAAATTTAGTAATATGTAAACTCTATTAACTGTTTCAAGTGTCTCATTTGGGGTGGACTTATAAGTTGATTGTCTTTAAGAGAAAAAAACTTTACATTTTTTGGAGTGATGTATTTTAGTGAATATAAATAATTTTTAATGCAAATTAACCTTAATGTTTTCGACAAAATTTGTGAAGTGAATAGTTTTGGACGTTGTATTCTGTATGTAAAAAAATAAATGATTGACACTATCATGAATTACATAGTCTATTACATTTCCATACTATACAAAATAAATATAGGCTAGTTAGTAGAACTCATGATTAATAACAAGGGCATAAGGGCATGAAGAAAAAATCAATAATGTAATGTAGCTTACTTACATTGAGTGGAAATAACTTAACTTGAATGAGTACAATGAAGAATAGCTTCTCCTCTTAATATAATTAAATTAAAAGTAAACATTTTTTTTGAGCTATCAAATTCTAGTAAAATTTTAGTAAATATAAGAAAATATATATATACAATAACAACAAGTGAAAAAAAACACAAATGAAAAGTGATTAACAATCACTTGAGAAGCTTATCATTTCATTTGAGGATAATTATTTTGTTTAAAAAAATGATGATTCATCTTATGATACATACATTTCTAATAGACCTATCAGGATTGAATGACATGAATTTTTCGATGTATGCAGTGTTGATGAATTCGTTCTCACTAAGCGGCGTACAAATCACAGAAACCGCGTCCATTACAAAGGTTTGCATTGCACTCCCATTACTAATCCGCGTAAATGTAAAAACATAATATTAAATTGTAGAACTGGGAGCGATAAATCACGATTACCTTATTGAAAAATTTGTTGAATTATTTATTCTTCATCGTAACTGAATAGATAGGAATAGAATATAAAAACAACAGACTTCGAGTCCAAAAGTATTTTTTAGACTTAACTATTTCAACAAAAATGTTGTGTTGTTTACCATAGCAACCAAATAATATTTTTCGACTCAAAAGTTTCTATAAAAATTTAATATTATTAACTATTTTTAACTGTTTTTAGTGTTTCGTTTCGAATGAACTTTTAAATTAATAGTGGTCAAGTGAGAAAATTCATTTTATTATTTTTCGAGTGAAGGTTTTCAGCATATTTTAAATTTTTATTCTGTGTTAACCTCAATGTTTTGGACAATGTAACATATCAAAATTTGTGAAGGGAGCAGTTTTGGACCTGAGTCTGTTGCACCTTCACACTCGTTGTAAATTTGTCACAATAAATAAATAAAAAAATAAAATAAACTTCTATAGAATTTTTTACCGGAAATTTTCAATTGAAAAACTACATAAATTGATTCCTTTCCATTTCAAGTAAATTATTGGAAGTTCAAATAAAACGAATCATTGGAAAGAACTAACAATATTACATTTTTTTTTTAATTTTAAAGGCAAAATTTTAGTACACGTTTACTGCATACATTGAATCAAAACGCGTTAATTCATGAGAATAAATATCACATTCATATTTCAAAGATGCTTGACGCTTGAACTACCTTCTTTTTCATTACAAAACTCATGAATTCTTTTATCGTTTTCAACATTTATTTGCCACAATAACTCATGGAAAATTATAACTGTCGTACTCCGGGAATTATGAGCTCGCCCATGAAGAGTTGCAACAGAATTCGTGGCCTTTATCTACCCAGCGCATAGGCTGAGTTTATTACGTTAAGTGGCTGTAACGTTTGATTTGATTGAAACCGAAAATGATTGGTTATCAATCAACTACAAGGAAGGAACATCATCCATGTAGTCCTACCAAAAAAAAATAAAGATCCAGGAAGTTATTAACATGGTGTAATAATCATCTACTTCTTTTCACTTATACCAGATAATGGAATTTGAATACGAGTAGGAGGAAAGATATCAGATATTTAGGGGATGGGAGGCTGCCAGACCTGATCAGGTGCGCTTGAAAATGAAAGTGTGAGAATCAGATGCTGGTGGACAGATTCTGTTTGTATTAGAAAGTGAGAAGAAAGGGGTTGGGTTGGGTTGGTATGGGTGTGAGACGGCATTTGAAGCGACCCTGACCCAGTGCCTACTTTCATCTTCAGCCGGTTTTACGCGGGAAAGTGGATCTGATCATCAAACACTTTCAATAACGTAATGCAGCCCAACTTCTGTAACAAGCCACTTGATCCCTTCATGATTGTGGGATGACACCATATCCGTTTTTTGTGTGGGGAACTATGGTACCCTTTATGAAAATGCTCTTGTTACTAGCATAACATCTGAATAAAATCACTATACGGTACTCAGGGAAAAATTCATTACTCGTTTACTTGTTCTTCTGTTTAGAAGTTCAATAATGTGAATTATTTTTAGGCTGCATTGACAACCTATAACAGTGGCAAAACGAATAGAGGGCGAAAAAGGGGAAGGAACCTCCCCGTAAAACTATTGGAGAGTCCGATGGTAGCGAACATACAAAAGGCAGGTCCTACGATAATAAGCCTTGGCTAATACTTGACTTTTTTGTCAAGTAAATTTGTCAAACTCTTCAATACGTATTATACTACTGTAATTCCATTCAATAAATTGAAAACTGAAAACTCAATAGGTACAGAGCGAGAAGATTAGATTAGATTTTCTATCTTTATTTATGAAAATTTAAAAATTATGCATATGAATAGTTAAAAACAAAATTATCAACATCACATAGAATCAATAGTAAACTCAGATAATGCTAATTTTTATAGAGCAAGATATTATGCACAATATCTCATTTGTATGATCATTATATTAACTATGGTTATGACAATTTATGTGATGCAATTACATGAAATGGCGAAGTTTGAACAAAGATTCGCCCATTCTTGACGCTTGAACAGTATAGTTTAAGGGAGAGTCATTCTATCGGTAAACCGATAAACGAGAGGGGAATTAAATTGAAAGCGATAGTTGACTTCACCGCGAAATTTCAAACACGAAACACAATCATCACCATCATGTGTCATCTCTATCGCTCATGGGTGGTGAACTACGTTTTTTTTAAATGGTTCACCCTCGAAGGAACTTCTTCTATTTGGTTGCACTCATTCATCTGAAAAAGTTTTGGGTTACCGCCTCCTCCGATTACAAAATCTACCTTCATTAACAATGTTTTGCACTGAATAGTTGAAGAGAAAGGAAAATTCATTTCTCAACAATAATATTAACGACCATTTAAAAACTGCAGACATCGCATCACTTGTAATGATGGCGCAAGAGCCGTTAGGAATTGGATCATTTTAAAAGAGGCTGAAACCAACGCCCTTCATCTTCTGCTGTGTAGCCTCTGAAGCTGTGTAGTAACAACTCATCATAATCGCTTTACAGTTGGTATTTATTTTTATGTGTGCAGTCTAACTTTGTCGTTGATAGTGCTCCTAATGACGTCACCGACCCATAACGGATAGTCACTTTAGTTGCGTCACTGAATCGTCGGGAAATAGCCGTAAAATTGTTCTCATTCCGACAGAAAAAGTACCTGAGGAAATGTTCCGCCGCCGCCTCCTACTGTACTCACAACTCACCTACATAGCACACCAACCTGTGCTGTCACTTTTGTTTGTAACGGGAAAGTAATTACGACAGATCAACGTGGATCAGTGATTTTATTGGTTCTTTATTGGGTGCTAAGCTTTTTTACTTGAATCGCTTGTATAGCCATAAATCATCTGTTTAGATTAACGGAAAGTAAATCTGGAGTTTTTGTGATAGAATACTACGCTATTGTGTACTCTTGTTTATGCTACAACCTGCTACATCATCGTCCGAACCTTATTCAATAATTATCCAACTAAACTGGATGGAATGAAGTTCCTTATACATCCAAATAGTAGGCTTAAATTTGAAGGATTCAAGAGTACTGATGGCTGCTTTTCAATGAGAATTCTGATACTAGTCCCTCTGTAGCCGCAAGGATGATTTGTGATAAAGATTTTGTATCTCCAACATTTTGTATCCCGTTAATCGCTTTGGAAGTGAAAAGCGTGAAGTCTTTTACAGTGGATTTTTAAAATTATTTTTAATAAAGCTCCCATAGGTATGAGACTTGTGCGTGGGTAATGAGTTGGATGATGATGATTGATGAATTGGATATAAACTTTTAGGGGTTAACGAACTACCAGGAAGTGATTTTACAGAAAAGAACAGTCTTTTTTGCTGGCCAATCTATCGGTTACCCTTACAAAGAGGGCCCAGAAGTTTGTAGCTCATCTTACCTGAATGAACAGATACCTGTCACGGCTCGTAGGTATCACTTCCTTATGGTTTCTCGATTTGAATAATTCTTATTCATTTGATAGGAATTTTGGTACAATATTGCAATAAAGTAAAATTGCAATATTTTTAATGCTTGAAATAAAAAAGCTTTATTGAAATAATAAAGAATAAATAAACATAAATTTTGGAAATATATAATACATGGATGTACTTATCCATTGAATTTTGTGAAATGGATGAAAAAAGTGGATAAATTTAGAGAATATGAAAATGTAATTATTATTAAAGTATAGTTATCCATATTATATATTATATATTATGACGCTGTGTTGAGAGTGGCCTGTCGAGCATAGGTTTAACAATACAACATCAGTTCAGTGAGGAAAGCAATCACAGCCTACCTCTACCTCATCCTCAGTACTATACCTACACTTTCAATTTGCCTGGTTCGCTCTTTGAACCAAAACTCTGGTGGTTCTGAGGAGGTCTAATAATGAGATAAGAAGTTTATTAATCTCGAAATTAATAAATTCTGTTTCTGTATTTTTGTTAGTTTGTTAAATTGACAGTTACTTCAAACTAACTTATGAGATAATGAGTCATCCAAGGACTATAAAGAGTTATCCACAGTCGGAATCGGCTATATGTAGTATGTACAGATACATCATGTCTTATGATAGTAGTAATCATTTCGAATTTCAAGAATGTTTTCTAATTTAATGCAATGTATTACTTTTCTGAATGCCTTCACGACGATCCAACACTAACCTAAATTTCTGTGGAGAGTCTGAAAGATATGTCCAGATCTAAACAGTTTCTACTTTGTTACAGAAACCTGGATATCCATTCATTGAGATCAATTATCTCCAATTAAACAGCGTTTAATTGGACAAGGATTCACTTTTCTACCTTCATTATTCGCCTAATGCAACAATAAATCATAGCATAACTTCTAGAAGAGTATGAGCGTTCTACTCTGGTACCGTATCATTTTCTATGTTTCTGAATAAAATTCTTTAGACGAGCTTAACCTTTCACTATGACTCCAATGTTCTTTGATTGGAGAGAAATCATAGATTATAGATTCCTTTCTCCAACAACTCATGCAATTTAAATCAATCTTATTTTACACGTGTTACAGAATGTAAACAATTAGCTGATGGCATAAAATTTCTAATAAAGAATGTTCATCTGCTGTTGGGTGAGGGAAAGCGGATCAAATATGAATCGATAAAATATTCAATCAACTAAGTTGAAAAATCAAGTGTGCATAAATTGGAATTATTACTGAAGTATATTCATCTATTATGATTATTACAGTATAGTCTATTATTACGCGTTGGTGAGAGTAGACCATCAAATATATAGTTATAAAACTTAATGAGCTCCGTAAGGTGATAGAATAGATAAAATATTCCATGAACTAAATTGAAAATTCAAGTAATACGCTACGATTGTAATTTGTTGATAAAATATAGATTAAATTTTTATTGTAGTTTAGATGACTTGCAGTCAATTTTAATTGTGAATAAATAATATTTCTACTCACTTTTGGCCAATCGCTTTCGAGTCAAAGCTTTGAAGTTTGAAGATAAGTCTCCGTGATTAGAAAAAGCTTTGAAAATGTCTCCATGACTCGAGAACGTTTGGCCAAAAGTGAGTAGAAATATTATTTATTCACAATTAAAATTGGCTGCAAGTCGTTGAATTTACAATAAAATTTAATATCAACAACGAAGATTGTTATAGAATAAGAAATCCAAGAAAATATACATGTGTTAATGAGGTTGACCAACGGATTCAAACAGTGTAAAACTCATAAATTTTAATAATATAGCTAATCAACGTTCGATTTTAAATTTCAATTATATTTATACCATTATTAAAATTATTTTAGACTAAATTGTGTATTGTTACATGATCTATTCTCTTTACTAGGGCTATATTATTTTTCAGTATTTATAAATATTGTATATTAATAACATCACAGTAACCTACTGTAATATTCTGATACGTTTGTAATTTTTACGATTGCTTTGAATAACGTTTTGTCATTTTATTTCCATTGCTATTAGTAGCCTACTAATAATATCAATATTAATGGTTAATATTGGCGAGTATATTATTAGTATTATCAAACATTAATCTATTAGTAATATATCAATATCACATTGCAATTAAGTTTTTATTTTTTTCTATTGAGTCTATAGACTATTTTGTCAAAATTACTAAAATTATAGACAATTTTGAAGAACATGAAATAGCGACAGCAAAAACTGCTATTAAAATATTATATTCTATTGACTAATATCCGTGGAATAAATAAAACAATACTGTAATTATATAGTGTATGAAGTCAATAAAACGTACGCAATGCTAGTTAAGAAGCTATTTTTTTTTAATCTCCCCCCCCCCAAATTTCTGGGCTCATAATAATGTAATGAAACCTCTCATCATAAGAGATGATTTGATGTTACTGTCGACTGTCGACTGTCGCCGTGGCTGATGTTACTGCTGAACGCTCTGTTTGTGATCCATGCGTTGATAATAGAACAACGCAGATCAATGGCTTGATTTTTAATTACATATTTATATAAGTTTAGAAAGGCTGATAGTAATTTTCTTTCATTTTCGAACAACCAGCTATACTTATCACTTTCCATTGCTCAACATAGAGGTAAGTAATTTGCCTAGTTTTCTTGAAGCGTAACGTTTCCTTTTCGGTTATGTAGACTAGCAGTATTACAAAAACGCTTGTTTTTACACGATATGTGTCTAGGAGTATGAAAATACGACATATATATTTAATAGGAGTTTTTATTGAGTGCGACCGTTCTGTACCTTATTTTTTTTAACAGGGTGGAGACTTTTAATTGTAGTTGAAGGTGAAGTAAAAACCCTCTGCTACACTGTCAAGAGCATCCAACATCAAATACTGTGTACTTAACAATTGACTTATTGACTCTTGGGTCTTGGCAATACTCATAATGATATATGAAAATTAGATTTTTAATATTAGTCTACTCATTGATAAAAATATCAAATTTACAATAATTCTACCTAGGCATCTACATTTTATATTACATAAAATTCTACATATATATAATTATTCAATTATTCTAAATTTATAATAAATCTACCGAAATTTATAGTGAACGATGAGGTGATTTTCGAATAGAAACTAATTTATGAAAATAATCTTACACTCAAATTATTATTAAATAATACTTAGCTTGAATATTTTTACATAAATAATGATCAAAACCGTTTTCTGTTATTTCCACATCAACTTTTTTCAACAAATTTCAACTTTAAAAAGTCCATTGCATAAACAAAGATTTGGAATTTTAAACAGACAACAGAACTGAGACGGATTTTAATCGAAATCTACTGTAAATTATAGTAGCCTACTTTTATATGAATATTAAATGTGTACCGACAATAACGTGATTGGGTTTTCAGTTTTGTCCAGGTCTCCATGTATTGAATTTTCAAGTGCTACAGGTATTTTAATTCCAGGGAATACAACATTATATTTATACCATCACCCCTGCCACCCTTGTTTAGTCAACAGTCTACAATAGATTTCTCTACTGATTGAAACATGATATGACATTTGTTTTCAACAAGGAAATCTCCAGGTTTGATAGTTGTGGTTCTTGACGACCTTTTTCTCTGCTATCTGAGAGACTTTTTGAATACTAACCGGCAAACTCACGTTTGAAACTTTCAGGTAAACACCTCCAAAGATTGTTTCCCTTCATATGTTCAACCAAAATAAATTGCACCAATATTTTTAGAGAAATGCGGTAGCCTATTCATGAAAGTTGAGTCATCATTCTCACCAACGAGTAGTGAGTTTTAACAAGATTACCTACAGATTAAAGTGATTTGTTGTATTCATAAAATCTTTAAATTGCGGTTTTCGAAGACAGGGCGTAATTTGAGAATGCCTACAATAACCACAACTATCAACTGGAGATTTCCTTGTTGATGACAAATTTCATCTTATGTTTCACAACAATGAATCAATGGAATGAAGTTTTGTTTGAGTCATTTTGATAATGTTGAACCATTATTCATGATTCAGGTAAAGTTCAACAAACCTTACTTTCTCTTGACCTTATCTATTGGGTTAACGTTGAGTATTTTGAAGTTGACCTTCACAGTGATTGAAATTTGCCGAGCCAATGCTTTATTAATGCTCGGCTACTGACATGTTTAAAAGATTAGAAACAACGTGTCCTGTGAAAGTGGTCTGAATTTATTAAAGGCACGAAACCTTGACATTCGTATTACTTTCAATTTCAGATGCTTAATAGCCTTCACCTGAAAAACACGTGAGAATATTGACCTGCTTAGTGCCCACTTATGGACTGTTTGTATGCTTAATTTGGTCTTGTACGCTAAGATGATAAGCAGAGGCAGAAGGCTCTTAGTTTGAGAAGTTGAAAGTCTGAAGTCTTGTGGAATATAGAAATACAGTGCAGAATAAAGAAATGTAGAGGTCTGTAAAATATAGCCAAGCAATTTTTCAATTGCATCCAACAGCTAGTAATTAGGCTATATAATGGCCGCTCATATTAAAATTAACAAAACACGACCCCTGGTGGAGGCTACTCCTCAGAAGCGAAATAAATCACTCCAATATAAGAGAGTGGAAAATCATAATTCAAATATAAATATAGTGCTAGTTTTTATATTAGATTGTTCAAAAAGTATTTCATCATGAAAAACATCACAGATTCCAATAGACTCTCCAAATTCATAAAATGATGGGGCAAGACAAGCTAATGAATTCATAATAGGCTACATAAATTTTTTCAAGCCTTTATTCTGTAGGGTTTTAGGTTTCATGCGTGAAGAGCTCGGATTAAAAAAATTCTGAATGTTATTGCCTAATTTCATAGGCCTATTTCATTCATTCAAAGAATATGGAAGCACACAGGCATATAAACCAAAAAGTGCCGCCTTGACTCTGCTGTGAGTAAATTTTTCACCTTCACAAACGCTACTTTTCCCAAACTTATTCTAGCTTCTATCTCCTCTCTATAGCTACCACTTGCAGTCAACAGCCCACCCATACTTGAATCTCTCCACTTTATCCAAATCTTGCCCCTCCTCATTACTCTACCCCCCACTCTTCCAATCCTCACCATTTGGTCTTCTGAATATTTATACTCATTCCATATCATTTACCAGCATTATAATACATACCTGCTACCATTCTTTGTAACTGTCCTTCAGATTAAGCAAGGACTGCCTGGTCGTTCGCATATTTAATACTGTAGCGGATATGAAATTGGAAAGAATGGAAAGAAAGAAGAGACAGTAGTTCTTGGTGTTATCTGCTATGTAAATGTTTACTTTTAAGTCATTAATTATTCTGCTTTTGACACTTTTATGGTGTTTACTTGGTAATTAGTAGAATGTTCTAGTTGTTTGATTAGAGATTAATGGAGTCTTATCGAATATTGTAGAAAGTTCCAGTTTCCTTGATTTATTTATTTAGAAGTTGACAGAAAATTCGAGAGATGTCTCAATTATGAAATTTTATATAAATAGAGGAAGTCTCTTGTAAATGAGTTCAGTTGTCTCTGTAATTCGTCATGGTAAACAAGTGTGACAGTTAAGTAGTTCAGTTATTGTTCTACGTTGATAAGTGGCAGTAGTGACAGTTCCCGTATATCAAGATAATATTTATGAAAAAATGTAATTATATATCAAAATAATATATCCCGTTGGCGCTTTTACAAACCATCTAAGGAACTTTTATTGTCTGTAGTGATAATTCTCTTACCTATTACTTGTGCTACGTAAGTTAATTGTTCTTTTCGAATACGACGATAATTGTTCTTTATGACGATTCTTTTCGAATATTATTGAACAGTTTATTGTACAGTTATTATTTAATATTAGATCGGCCTATTAGTGATTTATTCGTGTACAGTTCATTGGAAACTCATTATCAGTTGAACAATATCGTGTTATTTGTTTTTAATTGCTTATTTTTCTTCAAGAAATTACTGAACAGTGTGAGTTGTAGATTATTTGTGTAAATAAAGTGCGAGTGATAAATTTAAGTGTTGCCAGCGTTATTTTAGACATAGAACCCGTAACAATACCTTTAAGATGCTGACCTCCATGAGCATCTTCCAATGCCTCTTCCATAAGTTTCTCAGCATACATATAGAAAAGGGCTGGTGACAAACAACAACCTTGCCTCACTCCTCTTCCAATTATCACCTCCTCCGTCTCCTCGCCATCAACTTTAGGTATACAATGAGATAAATAAAGGCCTAACAGAGGATAATTTCACAAAATCACAAAAAAGTCGAATCGAAAGTGCATCTTAAGAGTTAGTTCTCAGCTAGAAAGAGGTAGTTCAGAGATTATGGTGGTCCTACTCGTATTAGCCGTACCCTATAAATAGAATTCGTTCATAAAATTACAGTACTCTCACAATCAAAAATAATTAGGAGTCATTAAAAGGCAATTTATAGGAGAAGTACTTGTTGGCTTAAATGGATTTGTTGAAAGTTCGTCCTTCATGCCTCATAATCATCTTCCTCATAAACATAAGCAACTATTTGATCATCTAATATCTACTAAACTATAGTACAATCCAGAAAATATTATGTCGATGCAGTTCACCGTATCTACTAAGATTAAATTGTTGTCTTTCTTGAGATCAACTTGTCATAAATGTTGCCAATTTCTGTTCAATAAGATGACATTTGATGCTTTAAGTCTTCTAAGACTAAAACCGACATAAATTTATTGATTTAAAAGATAAAATTCCGATAAAACTTTCTAGTTATACAATTATTATAATTTAAAGCACATGAAAGATTATGTGTATACATTAGTAGGCTATGGGAGTATATCAAGATAATATTTATGAAAAAATGTAATTATATATCAAAATAATATATCATAAAATTGAAATACAGTACCCTGATTTAGCAAATATAAAAGTTATTATCCTATTAGTAATATTTACCTGAACCCTAAGAATAATTAAAGGCAATCATGTTATTATTCCAAAACAATTCTGAAACCACTGAGAAATTATTCTCAAACGCTGGATTTTATTTGTTTATAGTACTGTTCATTACATAGGTGGTGTAAAAAATCAATATTGGTGATGATAACATGTGTCCGAGACTTGTGCGTGGGTAATAAGGTGGGTGATTACACAAAATATCCAAGGCTAAACGAGAATCGAAATCGTGACCACAGGAGTAGCAGTCAGTGAGAGCCTTTTTGGAGATAACGTCCCAATCGACTAAATCACTGAATTTCCTTTGAAAATCGTTGTGAGCTTCTTTGAGAAAAGCTCCAAAAATATAAAATCGACCAGAATTAAATGTCCAAACTCATCACGAATTTACAGCTTTTAACATTGGTTATCATTTTAATTTCAATTGGAATACTAGGATAGTTGAGTTTGGCTTGTAGACTTTTTTAATCATATATATTTTGCTGGTGATTCCCACAATCATGTGTCCGAGACTTGTTCGTGGGTAATGAGGTGGATGATTACACAAAAACGAGAATCGAAATCGTGACCGCGGGAGTAGCAGTCAGTGAGAGCCTTTTTAGAAATAACGTCCCATTCGACTACACTACAGCATTTTCTACGAAAACCTCTGTGAGTTTCTTTGAGAATATCTCCAAGATTTTTTTTTCATTATGCATTAGACTGTGTCCTGCCACTGCCAGTTAGGGCTGTAACTGAATCAATATAGGATACACATACAGCAACTCTATTGTAACTGATCACAAGAACCTCTACAGTTATTATGACAATAGTTGAAGATCATTTCTCTCACCAGGGGGTGGGTCTCATCCATAGTTAAAATAACATTGTCTGAATGATTAAATAGTCGGATCGTAATGAATGGATAGGCAAGCGTCTCTCAAATTATCACTTTCTAAAAGCTCTTTGACATCACTACATCTGAGATCTGAGACCGAGTCAAGTGAGAATCTCTCACCGGTTATGGCGACAGGCACTTTCAACTTGATTGCTTGTTTCTTCAGTGCTGATGCCGGGTACTGGTCCCACCCTGCCTGCGGTCTGCAAACAGGATGTCTCCTGTTCACAAGTGCGTGGCTAAAAACTAATAAAACTAACTGGTTTGGCACGCTCTGAAATTCAACAAATACAAACACCGCAACTCGTTGACAGAAATTTATTCATAGAACAGCAACTTGAAAACTTATTAACACGAAACTTACTAAAAGCTATTACTGTTGACAGGAATTGGAGAATCATGTTCAAAGAACTGTTTTAATTGAGACATTTTGAGAAAGCCTCTTTAAAAATGATAAATGTAGAGTTGAATCAAAAATCCATCTTTTTAATTACATGTAAAATGTCTATCCCAAACATATTGTTACGTAATAAAAACTTAAAAAATACTTTAAAGTGGAAATTAACTCACGTTATGGCATGACGGCCGTTTCACTCTGTTGTCAAGAGCATCGTCAGACGACCCACAGTACACAGAGTGTTTTTAAGTTTTTATACATATTAGTGGAAACAAGATGGATTTTCAACATCATATTATTACGTATTTTGCAACACATTTTACACATAAATAATTGTCATTTTGTCTGCATTGTTATTTATTATGATTCATTGATCAATATCACGTTTTAGTTCTTAATTATTCGCTTTATTGGAATATCGAGTAAATCAAATTTTTATTGGATCTAGAATAACATAAAACCTTATCTACACCTTTCAATATCACATAGTGATAGCTTAGTAGAGGTAAAATTTAGGCCCATTTTTATAACTAGGCAGAATGAGCACTTGCCCAAGATCGCACGAGTTCGGGGTTGCGAAGCGATTTGCGGAGCGTTTTGTTAATAATATATTGCATAACTTGGTATGAAAAGGGGTTGCTCAGTGCTATTCTAGGGACGAGAGTGTTTACAGTTTGAAATGTACATGAAGTCTGAAGAGACTGCATCAGAAAAGTTTAGAAAGTACATTTCCGAATTTGGAAATAAGAATGTATTTGATTCTACCTGTTACCATGGACTATGGAATTCAATTGATGGTTGGTCTATGTTGTTACCAACTGTTTGGCCAAGAGGAATTTATTATTCTGCCTTGTAGAGAACAAAATCGGAAAACAGAGCTACAATGGAGGATGAAAAGCTGAACAGCTTAATGGTGTGCACACAAATTGACTTATATCTAAAACTAGGCTATGAAGACATTTGCAACTTTGCTAAAAACATAGACGAACCATCTTACTACCTAATCTATGCTAAAACTAAAATACGGAAGAAGCCAGTCATGTAGGATAACTTTCATTCTTACAAGCACAATGATTGTGAAATGCGAACTTTTATAGTTTTCTTGGACTTATTTGCAAAAAAAAAAAACACATAATGAGTCAAGATATTTTACTGCATATAAATTAAAATCTATGAAGTTAAAAGTAAATTTCAGGGTGGGAGGTTGTACCGTGATACTGTAACAACAAAACTTATGTAATGTTATTTCATTAAAAGTGTTCAAATGGCTGTGGTCTACAATTGTTTTGTTTTGCGGTTGCCAGTCCAGTCCATAGGTGGTGGATAATGGAACGATTCTCTACTTTGAAAGAGAATTATGGGGTAAAATCTCCCAAAAATAGTAGAAGTGATGTGGCATTGGAAGCGGAAATCTATTTCGGAATTTGGCGGTTGTAAGGCCGTATATTTGCGGGGGAGAGGGACACAATACTTTTGTAAGCCCATAGCGCAGCGCAGATAAAAAACGGGCCTGGTGAAATTACCACAGTAGCCTACAGTTGTAATCATTGACAGTTGATATCGCTTAGTTTAAATCAATTCTCTAAATAGGAAATAAGAAATGAAAGAAAAGACAAATTTCGTTTGTGAAATTAGGAAATTCAAGTTCAAAATCAGATTAATTATAATAATGATTCATGATTATATAAACCAAGTAATCACTAATAACATGGAAGTAAAAATAAATTTATTTTAGAATTTTAGGGAATTTTAGTACTTCTATTAATCAAGAATTTTAGGGACTGCCTTTATTCAGTTTACAAACAAACAAGATGTAAAGAGTTAGCCCAATCTATTCTCTCACTCTCTGAGGATTTGGATGTCTGGAATGACTGCTATTATTTCACAATTATTCGTAAGCATACAATGAAACTCAGTCTTGCAGCTGATGATAACTATCAAAGTTAAATAATGGTTTCTTTTTTAATAGCTTGATAATTTCATGCCAAACTTGCAGTTACGTCCGATTTACGCCATTGTTTTAGGCCTACCATCAAGATAGTTAGTAGTCGGCACTATTCAATAATCTGCACGGCTTTCAACACCCTTTGTTCCAGTGTTGATCATCTTGATTGTTGTGATAGTTGTCTAGTAAGACCATTTGGAAATATAGCTATGTTGCAAAGAAACTCTCAATCCGATTTTCCAGTGTAAAGAAAATTTCCAACATTTGGGGGAATGATTACTCTCATTGGAATTCATGATAGGTAAACCCACAGAGCTTTGTGGGAATGAGGGAAGTGAATCTCTGCTTGATGGAAAATCTCATACATTCTAAATATGCAGTTCATTTTTCCCTTCTTTTATAAACTGTATCGTTGTCAATCGATTTTTCTAATGAAAGTTCACTAAAATAAAATTTCTAATAACGGTTTTATCAAATTATATTCCTCCCAATTCATTACTATTTTTGATAAATGAAAAAATTTAAATAAATAAAAAATCGTTTTCCAATCTTTTTTTTATTTTATAATATATAAATGAAGAATGGTATGTAATGGTATACGCTCTCACCATTCAGACCCTGTTTAGTGTCTGTGGGAGTGGGCTGTCAAGCTTAAAGCTTCAGAGTTTCTCTTGGTGGGCTTAGCATACTGATATAAATCTGATAGCTTTTTGAGGAAAGCAATCGCAAACTATCTTACTCCTCGTTTGCATAGTACGCTCTTTGGACTAAAACAAAACATTGAGGTCTAAAAAGTCACCTACAGTCAAGATCGGCTACGGTACTATACATACGGTACTACACAACCAATCAGAATTAAAGGAGACTCTTATTTAATTCATTCATTCAAGTATTTTTAGTTTCTACAATAAGTCTTGCAAGGCTTATTAGCGTCTCTTGTCCAAGATTGTGACAATGTCCATCAAAAGAGACAGACTTCCTTCCATTTTCTCCAGTTTTCTGAGTAAGTTATAGGCCTAGTACCGATCCTCTTGAAACGAGATAATTATACAGTTCCACAAGCGAAATCGTCTCCGCCTGCTGTTTCGTTGATGCTGTTGCAACCACAGAACGTGTTCTGGAAACTTGATCCACTCCCGAAGAAGAACAAGACAAACCATTCTGTTGTTTACGTTTGTATGTGGCCTGTGAATCCTACACATCATGTCACGCATTCTACAAAATACAACCCAGTTGTATAACGCCTGTGGTTTGTTTGCAGGTTACGATCAAAGAAGCGATCACATCGTTTTCTAGAAAACCCGTATTTGTAGGCTACCCATCGTAATGTATTGGTTACAAATGCTGGGCATTCGGAGAGACCAACTTTACCTGTCAAAGAAACTCAAAGCATCCTGTAAACTATTTCCAATTCAGCTGAAATCGTGAGAGCATCAACAATATCAATTGTCATTTAAGAAGAATGTATATCAATATGGTTGGGTTGCAAGAGCTGCTAAAGAATGCTAAAATGAGACCGCTCAGTCAGCGTTGTGTGAAAAGTCAACCCCATAAGTAGATTGATGCCCAAGGTGATCTATCACATTCGCCGCACCTTCCTGTTACAAAAGCAAAACAAATAAGAAAAATAACATTTTTCAACAATTTTTTATTAATTTGAACAAAATTAGTTTAAAGTTATCCTATCACTATATTAAGTACCGGTAATATCACTACAAAAACACACCAGGAACGTTTGGAAAATAATACTTTTTAACAAATCTAGACATTTATATGTGAGTTTCCCTCATTTTTCTTCATTATACAATTTCATCAACGTCAAACTTTTGAGCCAGACTTTCTTGACTTTTTGCTAGTTTTAAAGCCAGTCTCGCTTGTGTCATTGCAGTCGTGCTATTTGGGGTGGGTCGGGTAAGGGGCCGTAGTCCCCCCATATATGCCAAAAATGAAAAAAATACGTGTATTAATATTATTATATTGAACAAAATTTCTCTATTGGAATAACATTTTAACTTGATATCATACTTAAAAGGAACATAATTTGGCCAAAATTCAAGCAATTTAGATAGATTTTTCAACCAATCTGTCCAATTGATTTTTGCAGCCTGCACCCCCACCACCAAACACGTTGGACTAAAATGGCGCTCCTGTGTCATTTTGGACTGAATTTTAAATATTAAAATTGGTTGGTCTCTTTGAACCTCAACTCAAGAAAAGGTTCGGTGCCTTCAAATAGATCAATAGATGAATCCAAAACAGCAGTTGACATCCGTCTTTACACCACTGTCATGCTCATTTCTGAATACTGTATATCAGTTGTATATCTGTTTGTATTACAAATGAAAAATCGTACAAGTGATCTGATGTGTAAGCTGCAGCTGCCCTCTAGTTTCTCAAAAATTGTTATGTAACAGAAACATGAAAACGAGTAAAATGACCGATTATGGTTCTCAATAACAAAAGAAGATTCATACAGTGAATCAATAACAGGGGATCTGCCTGAACCTCATCCTGGATCACGCATATATTATGTAAACTATTGTATAAGATGACACGAGGAGCAGCTTATGTGTCATTGCTTCCTAAATTGAGTAACATTGGGACGTTGCCTCCGAGCATCGAAATGCTATTCACAATGCGTCATCTTCTCATTGCGTTTTCAAGATTCTCGTGCAGTCATTCAAATATTATTATACGACGTTAGTACAAGTTGTAGCACATTCAGGTGTGTGCTACGAAACAAATCGAACTGGATTGTCGAGAAAAATTCTACAACATTCTTCGCGAAATTTTCACTTTCTTATATGTAATTGGTGCAATGATTGAAATTTATGATGAGAACACCTTCTTTTACTGGTTTTCTGCAATTTTCTATACACTTACTGACTGTAATAAGAAATATACTTTCGTTCTCATGTTTTCACTCAATGATTTTATTTTACCAATTTGTTCATTCAATGTTTACCTATTTTGAGTAATGTTGTGTTTGAAGATATTAAAAAAATTAATCATAGAAATTTGAATGATTAGAGTTGTCAAACCTTAATAAAAAATATAACTATTTTAAAAGGTTTATTCGTATATTATGCGAATAATAAATAAAATGTCTTCCAAAAATTCTCATAGCCTGAATTTATTGAAAGGGTTATCAAACCTTAAAATAAGACATGCACCAATAATAAATTGAAAAATTTTCAAACATTCTCTAGAGTCCGAAGTTACAAATTGAGCGCGATGAGTTATTTTCTAGCCCCAAGTCTCAGCCACCATGCCAATCCATAGCCTCCGCTCTCAGCTAACTCACATAGTAACATGATATATAAATAAAATTACTAATAAGCTTCCAATTTTAAGTGAATCAAGAGAAAAACTCTCTAAATACTCACAACTTCTCAGTGCACCCACCTTGCAACTGGATTAAGAATTATTTCAGATTTTATTAGAAAACTTGAGTAATTCAACAGGTTTTTCCAGAAAACAATCATTGCGTTATAAACGTTAAAGACTTCTTCATAGATGTTTCTGCACTGCAAAATATATGAATTTCCTTGTAATAACATTTATAATTTCAATGATAGACAATCCAATTTTTGCCAACTTAAAAAATTGAGAAAGTTCTTTAGCTATTTCTGAAAAAAGTGAAGAGATCCAGTTAACGATTTGGATGATGTGATGAAATGAAACTGGTTTTTTTTTTTTAGAAAATAATGTAACCAATTAACATAAAAACCCTGTGACATTTATCAAGTCCTCATGTCAACACGTTATTAAGTAACTTTCACGCTTTGAAAACTTCAGCAAAGTCTTTCTTTTTTGCTGTTGAATAAATATTCTCTCGTTTTAGATGCCGGTTTAGTTGGTGATATCAGTAACATAGATGCAAGCTGAAATAATGCGGTTGACAAATTAATGATTACAGTCATGCAATCAATTTGAAAGCTTTTCAACTAGTTGGGCGGATTAAGACAATAATTTCTAAATTCATTACTCCATTTACTGACATGAGTCTTTTTTAGTCGGATTTAATGGTTTCGGTCAAGATCGGTAAACTACTGTCATTATGTTACTGTCAAGAACGATCTTCAGTTGCGGAGGGGGGATAATGTTTCAAGTGGATTACACCCCCCAAAATACGGGGAAAAAGAGGTCACTCGGCCAAAAAGTCAGCAAATTCTAAATGTGTGACAGCCTTCATATTGTCTAGCTGGGACAGCCCTTGGTAATTATCATGTCAAAACGTTATTGAAGAAAAATTTCCAACTTTTTCACTGCGATTCATTACATCAGCCTACTTCTTTTTGTGAGTGTGAGGATAGAATGTTTCAAAATTTAACTTTGATAACGTTTCTCTTGGTAGAGATAGAAAGCGATGATATTTTCGGAAACTAAGATTGATGGATCACTGTGTATCAATCACCTCGGGATCAGTAGCAAGTAGCAGCAAGGCATTGTCTCATCGCTCCATGCTTCCTTATTACCGACTAAAACTTTTAAACTGACGACTTTTGAACTTCAAACTTTCAATCATCGAAATAAACTGAACTTTAATAGACAAGCTTCTTACTTTGATTGATTAGCCCGGGTTTTTTATTACTCTTGAATTTTCGGCCTGAAATTCGCTCTATAAACTTTGGAGGAATGATCATCATAAATCCTATGAATCAATGTTTTGTTTAAATGGTTCAATGTTATGATTTTCATATTTTGTTAAACGGTAACCTACTCGAAAAATTTTGATTGACGCTTTAAAAATTGATCTTCTGCACACTACTTGCATCAATAATGTAATAGAAAAGCTATTTTTTTCTCTCAATTTCTGAATTTTCTTTCAAGAATTGTCCTGTATTTCTTTTCCATATTACATCGAAGTATAATCCTTTTTTAATTAAATGGCACTATTAAACTGAACAAGCTCGTTTGAGTAGTATTAGGGGGGAGAACGAATTTCAATAAACATAAGACATTAGCTTTCAATAAAAGGAGAGGAGGTAGGAGGATCTCCTCTGTCGTACCAATTGTTAATGTTTCGTAGTTAAATTTTATGTTGTAATTACGAACTTGTAGGTACATGCCAATCTATAAGACCAGGAGTACCTTAAATTGATCAACATTCTCATGTTATGAAACAAGAAGTAAGGACTTGTCAAGACCGACGTCATCTTATAACGTAGTAATCAAGCTTTTAAAATGAAAATTTACTAATTTTAAAAATTGAGCCAAGGATTCACGATTGAAAAACATGATCGCTGCAGACTTCTCATGAAAATGACGTTCAATGTTGCTGGGACGACTAGTATGAAGACCTATCAAATAAAATTACCGTTCATAAGTAATATAGGCTATCCTATCATTACCTATTAATCACCATCTTTTTCAAAGGGGGAAAAATATTTCAACATGTCATAATCATTCTAACCTGTCATTTTCCTTCTCCTTTGCAAGTAGCTCAGTGAGAACTTTTTGATTTTGTAATACTTTCGGTTTTACCTGTTACCAAGTTTTCATGAAATCAGACTCAATTTAATCTTCAATTCCAACTTTGTATATGATTTAATTTGCTTATAATAAAAAAAGAAAAGGAGAGGATAGTGAATTTAATAGTTGAATTCAAATAACAATGTAGAGATTTCCAACATTTCACCAAAAAGTTAATTAGTCTACCAACCGAGATGAGAATTTCTGAGCCTCCCAAAATCAATTACGTGGCCTAAATTTTTCGGCTAAGTTGTTGAAGTATTTTGTGATAACGCTGGCTATATCACCAAGGGCTGATCGTTTATCAATATATTTATAGCTGTATTTATATTGCCTCACCTTCATTGAATGCATTACCCATACTGAACTTTAGTTTCTTCTTAGTACTTAGTACTAATTCATCAGTACTTATTAGTATTTATTCTTATTCCTCATTTGTTGAGGTCAGCAGTTCAATGAATAATACAGGGCAATATATTAATGTCATTAGAATATGAATTTATCCAAAAACATATTTACAGGTGTTTATTCAAACATGCTCATTACTATTCTCTTCCTTCTCAGTCGTTTTTATAATCGTTTCGTAGTAAAAACTCTAGTTGAGGATTTTATTTGCGTGCAAAACTGCCTATATACAAACCCGCTATTCCTATTTTTCAAGCGCAAATATCCTTGATCTTTTAAACAGTATTTCAATTCCTTAGTTTGTCAATGAATCGTCTTATTTTGGCATTCAAAATTGCTTTTTTTGCAGCGAATACTGTTGAACGATCGCTAACAGATAAAAGTAAGAAACTTGATTAAACTCAAGGTCTTGCTGATCAAAGTTTTTACTATACTGGAACAAAGAGTAGCCTATTTGAAATTTAAGCGGACTGCTACAGGAAATCAGTGTTGATGTCGGCGTTCCAAACGAAGGATATTTTTGATTTCGCACTATATTATCATTTCAGCGTGAAATAAATAATTTTTTTTTTTTAAATAAAATGAAGATGAATATGAAGAAATGCATTGATTAGTACTGTAATTGTTGATCAATGTCGTCTAAGAAAAAATATCTTCTATAATATTGAAATAATATTAATTCGTAATGAGAGTTGCAGAATTGATTTATGTCTATGAGTTTGTATTTTTGTTCGATTGTCCAGAAATTGTTTGATCAATGTCCAGAGCACATTCTTGTAAATAGCAATCCGAAAATTTCCAGTAGCCTATTTATTAATCGTTCATTGTAGACAAATTTCTTATTTCTCACAATGTAAATTGTCATACAAAAATCTTTAGTATTTATTTTATTTTTTTCGTACTCATGGTGCTTACAAGATTCCGAGACTTGTGTGTAGTAAAATGAGTGGATGATAATGATGTTATGATGGTGGAACTTCAGTTTTAGGTAGGCTCCGAACTATCAGGTACGTGATAATAGAGCAGATAATGGTAAGCTATTTTTGCCGATCACCCGGAAAAATTGATAGTTTATTGTGGAGAGCAAAGGTAAGAAGGAATTCGGCAATTTTTTATGAGACTTTCATATTCAATTTCAATGACTGCATGTCAATCTTAAAGTAATGATCGAATTTATTAGAGAATGAGGGGCATTCATAACAACTTTAGTCCTATGAAAGAACATACTATGTTCTAAAAAATGCCCATAGCAAATTGAACTTTCTTCTCACATTAGCTTAAGTCTGTAGGCTATGCTAAAAACAAAAACTTCAAGAAACAATCAAAATACCTTGGAGCGAAATTAGAGAAACCTTTCCTAATCTGTTGTATCAGAAATTTCAAGGTAGCTTTCAAAAGTTGTAACAATGTACGTCTTATCAGCGCTTGATTTCTAATGGCGCAGAACATCGAACATTATAATTTCAAATAGGATGCTGAGATGTAAAATATTGTGGCATGCCAGAATGGGACGACAGTAGTGCAGGTAGAGGTAGATTCATAACAAAAGAAATTACATTGTCTGAGGCCACTGACGAGCTGAACGTAGGAAGTAAGTGAAAGTACCCCGCAAGGGCGATATGAAATAAGATCAGATCCTCTTTTTGTATTAAGAAATCGAAAGTACGCATTATCATGCTCTTGAGCTGAACTCGAATTCCTACGCATTCCAGTTGAACATCAGCGTTGTACAAGTGCACAGCGCTTTTTAATCTCAAGTTGATTAGAATTTTCCATTTCAACTTCTGATTTGAAAGTGATTCAAAACATTTCTTCTTTCACTGTCACATTCGTCCCACAACCTTTTCTTCCACCCAGTAGGTATATAAGGAAAGGTAGATAAGAAAGTAAATATTGGAATGAGAAAAATGTATGTGCTTTATTGACCATTGCGTTCAAATATCTGATAACATTTGTAATTCAGTATAATCAAAAGTCACCCAGTAGTTCATACAGTTGATGTTCAGCAGAATCTATTTGCAATGGCAACATAGCTGCACATTATTTTTAATTGAACACTGTCAAATTTATTCTATTTCTTACACTGTCTAGAGAAAGAACCGATTGAAGAATGATTTTAATAAATAAATGGAGAGCTCCTAATGGGAGAGTTACAATGCATATAGTGTTGCCATTTAAAACCAGAGTGCTTGTGAGGTACAGTGGAATTACTATGTGAGGAAACAGATGAGTGGATAAGCAGAGGCATTTATGGCCAATGCGTATGCGCCATCAGCTATCTTATTCTATACCACCCTGCGTCCCCCACTTAAGCCACCCCTCCCTGTTCCACGTGTTTCATTACATATTAATTCTACTGTACACATCCAACATTATCTGATTCTCTAAATTGCAGAAAGTGCGTTACTTTACAAAACAATTGCAGTTGTTGGAGATACTTTTTGCTCTACAAGTAAAAAAATGTAATATAGATATAAAAATGCAAGTAATAAAAATTAATCTACAATAATTAAAATGTAATATAGAGGATAATTTATTGCATGAATCCATGAGAAGGTGGAGAAGAAAGAATATTGAATGATAGGGATAGGTGCCGGAAGAAGTCGGAGGAGGAGGAGGAGGAGGAGGAGGAGGAGGAGGAGGAGGAGGAGGTGAAGGAGGAGGAGGAGGAGGAGGAGACGAAGAAGAAGAAGAAGAAGAAGAAGAAGAGGAAAAAGAAACAAAGAAAAGAACGAGAAGGAGTGAGTGAAGGAGAAGTGAAAGGTGGAGTAGAAAAATGAGAAGAAAGCAGAATAAAAAGAAGAACAAAGAAGTTAGGAGAATGAAAAGGCGAAAGGAAAGAAGAAAGTGGTGAGGAAAGGTGGAGTAGAAGAAGAATATATGGAATTTGTAAGGATGAGAAACAAAAATAGTACCATAATATTTATGAAAACAACAACCGTACTCCATAGCAGGAATCTGTTCAGTCTGATACAGTTGAGCTACGAGCTACTGAGCCCTCTTTATAAGGGTGATCGATTGGATTGACCAGAAAAAAAGACTCTGCTCTCTGCTCTAGCTTTTCGGTAGTTCGGAACCCACCTTAGAGTGATGATAGTGATTGATAAGTTCCAACTTATCCAACTAATTATATGCACAGGTCTCAGATCAATGTGGGTTTCATCCTCAAAAAAAAACCATGAAATTGAATAAAAGAACAAAAATACTCTAGTATTTTTTGTTTAGGAAGGAAAAGGTAGATGAGAGAGTTAATATTGGAAAGAGACAAAAAATGAATGCAGAATGTATAAGAAGAACAAAGAAGTTGAAGTTGATAGTGAGACAAATAGATAAGGGGAAAAGAGAGATGTTGCAGAGGTGAGAAGACACATTGAGAAGGAATTACAGAAGGAGTAAAGAAAAGCAAGAACAAGTTGGAGGAAAGATGATGAGGCAAAAAGAGAAGAGAAACAGTGTTGTATGGTTTAGAGCTGAAGCACACCTCCTAACCTGAATGCATGCCGATCAGTGAAAGTGGCTGGTTGACTGGGAGGGTCGCAAGGCAAGGCAAGGCAAATCCGGCTTGCATCTCTACTCCTGTCCTGTCTCATGCCCTGATTGCGGAAACTCCCAGCAGCCTCGCTTCATTACATTATTTTGTAATCCACCATTACTCATCGGCTCAACTATTCACAACTAGTTCACAAATGAATTATTTCTGTAGGCTGTATGCTGTTGGGCTTTCCTAACTTTGTCAATACTGACAGAACACCTACTTGACCAGTGTGCATAATTCTATATAATATATGACGCCAGTTTCACAAAACTAAATTATCATAATTATTATAAAAATTATAATTATAATTTAGTATTACATATCCCGGATATTGCCAATATGGATTCTATGTGAATTATGTCACAATGAACTAATTATAATTAATTTTAGACCATCCTTTTCATATCAACCTCTTCCTCATTTTCCATTATTTGTTCCTTCTTCTCTTACAGTAGTTATTATTTATTGACTTTATTCATTATGTTTTGTTACTTTGCAATAGTCTTTCCCTTGACCCATTACTATGCCCCGAGCAAATAGAAACCTAAATGTGTGAAGTGAAATAATTCATAAAGGCAATATTGGCAGTGGTATGCTAATTATAAATATCAATCTAAATACAATTTTTCTCCCATGTTTACTAACTTATGTATCTAAGATCTCGTGCTCCTTTCTCTCTTTCTCTGCCCTTCTACCATTCTTTTCTATCTCTTCATGTTTCTTCACCTTAATTTTTTGTTATTCTTTTTTCACCCTTTTCACATCAAACTCTTCCTCATTTCCTATTGTTTGTTTCTCCTTCTCCTACAGTAGTCACTGTTGATTACTTTATCCATTATAGTTTATTTCCTTAGTTTACCTTTCTAATCATCTTTTTCAACAATTGAATCCCCGTCTCTATGTTGTTGACGTTTTGATTTTCTAGTAGACTATTACTAGCTTATTGCAGCCGAAATCGGCTAAAGGAAAATTATACTCACATACTAGCTCATCAGATATAAGAAAAACTGGGCCTTCTAAATGACGCCAGTTTCACAAAACTAAATTATTATAATTGCTATTTTATATAATTATAAATTACTATAATTTAGTATTTAAAATTATTAAATAAACTATTTATAAAATTATTTAATGGAATAGAATTGAAAATTTATTATAATAACAAAAATTCTAATCTACATTCTGATATTCTAACTAAGTGGTGGGAGCAAAACACTCACGTGTTCTGTTTTAAGTAGATACAGTGCATTGCTACTAGAAATCATTTCTCCGAAAATGATAATTAAGAGACAAACCTCACTCACACTCACAAAACTCTCAAATAGATCCTCACTACAATTATTACATAAGATATGCAACGTTCATAAAACAGGTGGATAACAATAGGCTGATACTCCCACTAAATGGTGACTGAACCAATTCCATGATAGTAGGACTATTACTTCGTGACCTTCACAAAGTCACGAAGGGTACAACAGGTTGTATGGCTAACGAAGGTCACGAAGTCAGGATACTGTGCTCCTGCAAGAAACAATATCGTGTTCTTTTTGTTTCAACTATAATTGGAAGCAGGCGTTTATTTTTTTCTCACTGTACTTATACTGTACATTACTATAATTTACGAGAATCACACGTTACTTCGCTCATTCAAATCAAATCAATCAAATCAAATTTATTCAAGTTCCGTTACACAATCAAACCAAGCTTGGCAACATTTGAAACTTAAAAACAATACTACATCAAACATTGCGCTTTAATAAAAAAATTTCAGCAATAGTTAGGAGACATATCCTGAGAGCAAGCACCTCAAGACATTACAATCACAATTATGAATAACACAGCTATGAACCTAACCACTGCATTTCTATGCCTTTTTGAATTGTGTAAGGGACACTGCTCAGTAGAATCTCTTTAATAAATTTATCATTTTTGTAAAGTTCGCAAAACCTTCAACACTTGGGGGAAATAAATTTAGTATTCTTGCCTGATAATGTGGTCCTCTTTCTGGAAGGGACAGTCTATGTACTGTGTAAGTGAAGGTAAAGCTACCATTCCTCGATTGTAGGGATGATCCTGCACTACCGGTTGGAATATGTTCCAATTATGCCTACCGTAATAAATTATTTCTATAATGCATGTAGCCGGCAGAGTCAGTATTATTTAATACTACCTACACTGATCTACAAATAGCGAAACAATAATCTCTAAATTTCCCTTCTTAAAAGTGAAAACTTTCGCTCTTGATCAAATACGGTTATAAAGTATTTAAGAGCCAAATTAAATTTTCGACAGCTAAGGAAAAGGCACTTAGCGATCCATCAGCTATTGGCCTGTTGCAATTAGCTCAACATTTCGTAGAAAGTGAACGAAATTGGAATATCAACTTTGGTAAGAGAAAACAAGAAAACGGGACCACACAGTCATTGGGACACATTTTCGACTTGTTATTAGAGAATGCTTAACCCGGAGACACAAGGTGAAAAATATTGGATATAATACCAGATAGCATAGAGGCATCAGGAGAAAGCTCAGACTACCGTACCGCGTATAGGCCTACGTCGTGTGGCCCAACTGGTTATTGGCGTTTAGTTTTAATGATGTCTTGGAGATGCTCAACTATCATCAATAAACGAGATAATCATTCATTTTAAGTTGGCGTGGTGGTCCTCAATCACGTAACTGGTTGTACAGATTGATAGCTTCAATCTGATAAATACATCAATAAATATATATCAGTACTCAACAGCAAACACTTCTCACCAAACAATTGTAACTAAAGAGAGAATTATTACCTTCAACTAAGGTCACTATTGTTGCGGTTGAACCAGTTTCTACGATTTTCTTGTTACATTTTGCGCGAATAATAGTCTGTTTATGGAATTGTTTATAATTGATATAAATGTTGTGGATGAATCAGTTTGTAGGCCTCTCTTGTTACATTATTCAAAGGTAAAGTTGTTTTTGATACGTAAATTGTTGTGGAATTGTTAAAAAAGTTATAAGTGGCTTTTTTAAAGATTGCTGTTCAAATTTATGCTTGATGAGTTGTTGTGACCGAATCTGTTCATTACTGATAGTATTGTTTTATTAGACTTGGAAAGTATTTGTTCCCTGGAGATTGATTGTGTCTAATAACTAGTCGAATAATTATTATTTTTAATTAAAAAACTCTTTGAAAATGTTCGTATTTGTGAAAATTGAGAATATAAAACCAACCACTTTACCTGTTTTATTGATACAGTTGAAGTTGTTGTAAAATATGGTATTTGGTATTCCAAACCTTTTAATTGGATGCCATTTTCAAAAAAAAAAAAAAAAAAAAACTGAATAAGTCTGGGAATAACAATAGTGCAGAGTGTTTTACAATAGTTTTTTATGCAATAGGATATTCATAAGTTCAGACTCTGGTTTTTTAGAATAATTATAGCTGGTTTTGTTATGCATTTCGGTTTTTGTAAACCATCTGTTGTCGCTAGAAGGCTAGGAGCAGCCTTTCAATGGCTTCATAAATTTATTTTTGCTTTGTTTTTCTATTCAAGGAGCAATGGACTCTAGCAAGAAGATCAAGGAGGGATCTTGAGAAGAAGATAATAGGGAAGAAGACCTAGGTAGCAAGATTTACTGCAGTGCGAATAAGGTGCTTCAAGGGAACGGCGGGAAGGGAAGTGGATGCAAGAGAAAAATTATGTAGCTGCAAAAGATAAGAGAAGAAGACACGTAAGAGGAAGGTGGAGGAGGAGAAGGAGGAGGAGGAGGAGAAGGAGGTGGAGGAGGAGGAGGAGGAGGAGGAGGAGGAGGAGGATGGGAAAGAGGAGGAAGAGGAAGAGGAGGAGGAGGAGGAAGAGGAGGAGGAGAAGGAGGAGGAGGGGGGAGTAGGAGAAGGAAGAGGAGGGGGGAGTAGGAGAAGGAGGAGAAGAAGAAAAAGAAGAAGAAAAAAGGAAGAATAAGAAGTAAACGGGATAAGTAGAAGAAGATGGCATAAGAAGAGGAAGATGAAAAACAAGAAGAAAAAGACGGAATAAGAAGAAGAGGAAGAAGATGAAAAACAAGAAGATGGAGGAGAAGCAGAAGAAGAGGCGAGAGAAAGGGAAGGAGATGGAAAATTAGAAGAAGAAAAAGTACAAGGATAAGTGGAAGAAGAAAAATAAGAAGAAAAAGAAGAGAAAGGAACAACAAAACATAAGAAAGAAAAAGAAGGAGCAGGAGAAGAAGAGGAAAGAGAAAAAATAATGATGAGTGATAATGCAAGGATTAATTTGAAGATGAAGAGAAGAAGAAGATGTGTTGGAGTGCATGCACACAAGTGGAGAGACAAGCAGATCTTCGACATGAAGATAACAAAAGAAGAAAATAAGAGTGAAGAAGAAGTTAGAAGAAGAGTTGGATGGAGCAGATGCCGGCTAAGGGTAAGTAGGAGGATACGGTGGAGTAAGAGAGTGCAGTAGAAGAGGGAAGGTGTAAGAGATGTTATCCTTGTTACTCTCTCTGGCTGTCCTTTCCCCCTTTCTTCTTCTGCGGCACAGATGCCGGTGTTGATCTCTGGTTGGCCGCAGTTGCTTCTCGTCGCTTTGCAGTTGTCGGTGGTCGGCAGTCATCAGAAGTCAGTTGGTGTGGTTCAGTGCCGTGTGCTTCGGGTCCTTTACGAAGACCACATTTAGTCTGTTGTTGTTATCAAGTGTGTTGATTAGTGCGCGTGACCTCAGTACTGTTCCTACCAGACAATTATTGTGAATTGGAGTCGACACAAAAAGGTTAGCTTACAAAATTATCACTATAAGTATCCAACAACTTCTGGATGGAAACTGTGTAGATGTATTGAAATGTAAAGTGGAAAATTCTTGTTTTTAAAAGTGTTACTGTGCAATTTGATTTCTTTAAAAAAATATTTATTTATTAATTTAAAGTATACGAATGTACTTCCACCTTCTCTTACAATCAACATCTTGTTAACAAACCTATAATTACTGTGAATAGAACAGACTATTGCCCTAAACTGCTTTTCACAAAATTTCAAAATAGAGTTAAAATTTTGGTTTGTCTGTTTTACTAGAAATTTTACATTGAAGCACAATAATTCACGAGTCATTTACAGAAAAAGACTGATTTATTATCATCAACATTATTTGACCAAGCTAGACAAATGTCTCTTCACAAAATAAAAATGTAATAGACATGTGTTTAGGAAAAATGTGAGGATAAAAAACTGAAAAGTCTTGTAACAAAAATAATGTTGAGAAATGATAACAATAATCAAAATATAAATCCAAATTCATGATGTTTTTGGTCTCTGTAGTTGGATATTTTAAATCTAAGAGCCTACAAAAATTCAATAAACTTTAACCATACCAATTTTTATTTTATTTTTTTTTTTGAAGAGGCATGATTTCGGTACAGTTTTACTTGATATACCATGTCCATAATAAACAGAAAAATTGAACTCGTCTGCTCATTATTGAATGACTACTTCCATGAAAATGAATACTAGAATTTTCAGAAACTACCATGAGTAGTAGTACAATGGTATGAGTAGTGCAGATTATCTTGAACGTACTCTCACTTACTAAGGAGCATGAGTTTTGGGAACAAATAAATAAAATAAAATTTTAAATAAGCGCAATTGAAATACTATCTATTAAATTTGAAAAGGTCTGTGAAATGCCTTTAAATAAGAAGGTGGGTCAGATACGACTTAATTGACAAAATAAAACAAACATTTTCACAATTCATGCCCTTCCATTTCATCTAATAATATTATCGGTCATACAAACTTAAAAACAAATTTGAAAAAGTCTTCACAATTTAATTACATTAATTTATTTACTAATTATCGGTCTGTATATAAATTATCTCAGCTTCCCCTTGATATTTCTTATTCAAACTTCTAAAAAGCTCTATTATGTTTTCTCAGCATCTAATTATTGACCTAAAGCATTTTCACTTGAAAATGAGATGATTTCGGCTAGCAAGTATTACAGAAGCAATTTATTCAAATGAACTAAACAAGGTTTTATCAGGTTTTTATTATTAACCTATTTTATCAGTTTATCAACGATTATTAATATGTACAATTCCACAACTTAACTATTGAACAACATGATACAACTACAATTCTGCAACTTAAATGAGAACTTTTCATTTTTTGAAATCGAGCTTGCAGCACCCAAGAATCTTTTTTCTAATATAATGCCTATAGTGCTATGAAGTAGGAGAATAAAGCAGACCCAATGTAATAAAAAATTAATCATTGTTAACAATATTTCAAATTCTTTTGTAGAAAGCAGTAAGGAAGCCTTATTTGAAAGTGATAATAACTTTGGTCTATCTTCCTCGTCTGGATATTGCGAAAAAGTGAAAACGACGTTGATCGAGACAAAAATGACAGACAAAAAATGAACATTAAACTTTTGAATGACTTTTCTCAAAAAAATTGAATGTCAAGGATAAATGAGTCGTGTTCTTGCTGTCCGCATTCCCACTACCGTTATTATTAAAGCGGTCTCATAATTACGGAAATAATACTTTCCTTTTTACAATTGCACGTCGTAAATGCGTAATGAATGGAATTCATACCACTGCGCGCATGACTCTGTGAAAGGAGTTCATTGTTAACACCTTGTTGCCATTTTACTAAGACCCATTCAGTTATGCATTATTACATGCACTGCTTTTATTCCCGTGGAGATTAGTAGGTGCGCAAAATATGTAACACACATCTCATAATAGATTATGCTTTTTTCACCTCTCAGTTCATGTTCAGCATGCAAATAATTCCTTACAAGATTACGGGTAATGATGTTCAAGAAAACAAAGTCTTGTGATGCTTAGCTGAATGAATTGTTTCAGTTCTGAATGCTGTTGAATTCTATTCTTTTTTAATGAATTATTAGAGATGTTATGGACTTATTACAGAATAATTAGGTCTACGAACGTCGGCTTTAACAAGCTATTATCATAAAACAACAATTGTATAGAAGTAGTTCAAGTTAAATGGTTATGGTTATCCTAACGAAATGCTGAAAATTCCATATTTAAGGAGAGCGCGGGGTGGTGGGTGGGGGTGGTAGCAAGACGGGGATAATGCAGCCCCCGAAATTTACGCAAAATAATGTTCATGTAAAGGTCTATCAACCCTGAGAAATTCAGCTACTTTCTATTTAGTTCCGACAAAAAACCTTTATTTACTCGCATACAACTTGTGAATAACGCCAAATAAGTTTTCCACGCAAGGGGCAGCGGGTATTAAGAGCAATCGTATTATTTATTATCGCCATCAGTTTCAGCCCAATCCGCTTTAAATTCTATGAAGCTTTGCTCTTATCTTCTCAGGTTCATTAGGAGGTACCCTCTTTTGACCTATTTTACCTGGAACTCTTAATCTTTGATATTATTTTGAAATGGTGCAATGTATTTCAATCTGTGTTAGTTTTCATGTTGTCCATGCACGTACAATATTTTCGTACAATTTTTTATAGTTTAGTTCTCATCCAGCTGGTTTATTATTGTAACTGTTGAAAATTTGTTTGGGTAACCTTTTATTCTATGAATGGAGCTTATTCATAAAATTGTAGTATCCTGATAATAAGTTTCAATTACTTTGTTCTATTCTGTTTGGTCTGATTTATAGCTCATTATGATATTTGGGGTCCGAATATTTTGGAAAGTTCTAGTGGAAGGGGGGGGGGGGGGGAGAAAAAGACCCAAAAAACATAAATTTCATAGAAACTGCAAAAAAAAATATTCTTGCCATTCGATTGCCATGATAACCATGGTCCCTCTTGAATGCTCAGAAATTTAATATCTTGTCTTGTTTGGTCAGGGAAGGCTTCAAAATAAGTGAAAATCTGAGAAATAGTGCGAAATTTGTTTGGATCGATTGGAACAGGATTAATAATCAGGATTGACAACATTTGATTGAGCTTGTCATAAAACTTGATTCAAATATTGTGATTTTTGAAAAAGGGGTGACTAGGACGTTTATCGAAGAATTTTGTTCCTTTTTACCTTCTTTTGGAGGCACGAGCCGTTACTGCATTTTGTGATATTCCATTTTCGAATTCTCTTCCATACTACTTCAGTCGATAAACATGAAACAGAATGAGAATTTCTCAATTATTACAACCAAATGTTGAGTTTAGTGTTATGTCTAGCTTTAAAAAGTAAATGGTGAAATTGACCGTATGCTGTTAACCATGCTGGATTCCTCTTGATTAAGTATCCAATTACCTTATATAAGCGGAATAATGGAAATTTATTTGATTCAAATTACTATTAAAGGATGTTATGCTACCGTAAAACAATTCCTATCAGGAAAACTCCCATCCTAATCATCATGTACAGCTTTACATTTCAATTTCAAAATTTTAATTATTAATATTTTCAATTTTGATTAATAATTTATAGTTCTCAAGTTAAAAAGGCGATAATTCTTGTGACATTTGACAATGAAACATCTATCTATCTACGAATATCTCATATTTATTATTTATTCATTTGAATACATATAAATACTCACAGACAACTCCATTAAGAACCTTATTCATCTACAATATCTTGTATCTATTCATCTATCTAAAAATAAAAATAGTCTCTCCCACTACTTTTTCTCATTCTCTTCTCACTGTTTATTTCTCTCTCTCTCTCTCTCTCTCTCTCCCTCCCAATATTTCAGTCTCTCTTTCCCAAGGAAATCATTGTCCCACTTATCAGTCTCTCATTCTGCTATTGTGGGCCACATAATATACAATTTCAAAGTGGAAGAACCTCATTAAGTCTTGCAGTAGTAATGCTATGAAGAAGCCACCTTCTGTAATGGAGACTAAGCCTCTTAAATTAATTTTTAGTGAGCCAGGTGTCACCGGATGTCGTGTCCTGTTGCTCTTTTTTAAAAGGAAGGTCCAATTTCCCACGCCTAACTCCAGTGTAGTGTTAGCGTGCTAGACAACGCCTTATACATTTCAGCAGGAGACGTGGGATTTGTTTTTATTTTGTACTACACTCGTCACCCACAGTTTTTTCATACCTCGGTTGATGATGAATCATTTGAACTATTACAAAACAAGAAATTATGTAAGTAAAGATAGATAATGATTTGTCTATCTCTTTTCATAATTATTTTTCTAAATGAAGTATCTGGTGCGGTTCCGGATTTTGTTGACTTTTTTGTGAGATTGTCCCTTCTTCTCTTCTCCAGAAAATTTCTGATTCATGAACCCCATGACCGCCCCCTCCCCTGGGACCGCCCTTGAGAACCATGGTCAATTTATTCAAATCATCTATCACAATATCAGAATTAAAATATAAAGAAAAATAAACATAACACTTTAGCCTAACCATAACGGTAAAAATTGTGACCAATTACCCGGTAGATCGGGGAGAACACTAGACTAATTGCAGATTGAAGAACAAAACTAACACCGTTACCGATTCACAGTAGAAGCTTATCATATTTTTATCTATATTTATCTATAATATTTGTTCATAAAACTTCATGAGCCTTCTTTATGAATATATAAATAAAAGTAATCTCTGAATTAATAATAAAATTGATTCATGTTAAAAACACTATTAATTCACATTATATCGACGTGAAATGGAATTACAATACCAGTAACCATTAAACTTATTTGGAATCTCGATGTAATATTACAAGTATATATGCAAGAGTTCCAAGAATGTAGATTATTATTTTCTAATCACAGGTCTATTTAAGTTCTCTATTTAGTAGTTAAGAATGTGAAGTATAATAAATTAGAAAGGCTGTTGCAAAACTTTAGTTAATTTTAGAATAGTTACAGTTTACATTAAATGGAGTTAAGCAATAAGTAGGACTACCTAATTTGTTGGACATTGTATGACTTGGGATTCATGATCATAAACATGCGATAGTAAATTCGTTCTTGATGAGCTCAGAAATGAAATTCTTTATCGGTGCCTTTTAACTAGGATTCGGGATTTCTCTGTAACTATCATATTTAGGAATTGTTTAATAGATTAACAATGGAGCTAACAGATAAAAAAATGGCATAGCAAAACGCTCTACAAATACGATTTCCTTATTTATTACCATTTAATTAATTTACTTGAAACTAACTTGATAAAGCTTTCAGAAAAAGTAATATAAATTCACTTGCGACGTAATTTTTTCCAATAAACATATTAGAATTTTCCAATTTAAAAAATTATATATAGAAGACCACATAATAACCCTCAGTAATATTGGTTACTCAACCACCTGTTTTGTATGGACAAAAAAGAATAAACATTAATTTTTGAGCTACTTCTACAGTCAAATTACTCAAATTGCGATTGTAGTAATGTGC
Organism: Conomelus anceps; assembly: GCA_948455865.1. Lineage (NCBI taxonomy): Eukaryota > Metazoa > Arthropoda > Insecta > Hemiptera > Delphacidae > Conomelus > Conomelus anceps. The sequence continues at coordinate 115,023,433 of OX418216.1, forward strand.
ATAGATTAAGTATATAAATGGAAATATAATTAAATAGAATTTATTAATTTCAAATTCCTTAAGTACTATTAATTTATGCTGAAGACTTCCGCAATGGCGGATATTGAGAACAGCATTGAGTAGCTGATGGAAATCGATGAATGCTACTGTAAAAAAATATGAATCACCACCGGGAATCTATAGCAGAAGGCTCACTATATTCTAGTGGTTAAGGCACCCGACTGGCAATTGGGAAGTCCGTGGTTCGATTCCCGGTGGTGACTGATATATTTGAACAGTAGCATTCATCGATTTCCATCAGCTATTCAATGCTGTTGTCAATATTCGCCATTGCGGAAGTCGTCAGTATAAATTAATAGCACTTTAAGGAATTTTAAATTAATAAATTCTGTTTCTTTATATTTGTCAGTTTGATAAAGTGTCAGTTACTTCAAACTAACTATAGGAAGTGATAGCCGAGTGCCGTAGCAGGTATCTGTTCAATCAGAGATAAGCTACGAAACTCCTGGGTGCTCTTTGTAAGGGTGACCGATTGGATTGGTTCTCTGCTGTGATTTTACTTCCCGGTGCTTAGGAACCCACCTAAAACTGTAGGTCGAACTCATCAATCACCATCATCCAATTCATTACCCACGCACAGGTCTCCAACCAATGTAGGCTTCATCCTCCGAAAAAAACTTGTGAAATATTATTATATAAACTTTATAAGAATGAATATGGGTTTGATCATGAATGTAGCTCATGAACAATAATAATAGTTACTTCAAACTAACTATAGGAAGTGATAGCCGAGTGCCGTAGCAGGTGGCAGGTTCAATCAGAGATAAGCTACGAAACTCCTGGGTGCTCTTTGTAAGGGTGACCGATTGGATTGGTTCTCTGCTGTAAAATCTCTGTTCTCTGCTGTGATTTTACTTCCCGGCGCTTTGGAACCCACCTAAGACTGTAGGTCGAACTCATCAATCACCATCATCCAATTCATTACCCACGCACAGGTCTCCGACCAATGTAGGCTTCATCTTCCAAAAAAAAATTGTGAAATATTATTATATAAACTTTATAAGAATGAATATGGGTTTGGTCATGAATGTAGCTCATGAACAATAATAATTATTAATGGGTAATAGCAACATAGAAATCATTCTTATGGAAAAAATAAAATCTTTGCACTTTTATAACTAACAAAGTATAACTATTCAAACTGAAAGTTCGGGATGAAATAGTTTCAGAGATTTCACTCTTTTGGAGGCTGCTGGCTGCTAGAGTTGCTTTTGTTTCCTTGCATTCAGCTACCAACTACAAACAAAGCTGGTATGGAACAGCAAACTTGTTCATTATTTAGCAGTATGTCTGTGCGGTATCGCGTCCACTCCTCACCTGGTTTTCTCATTACAAGCTCAAAGGTACACATCCGGTTTGCCCGCCATTTACTCTAAAGGAAACAAGAGTCAGAATCAGAGTAAGAGAAACGACGCTTTATCTTTGTCCAAAGAAAGATAACATAAACTAGCCTCCTCTGCTCCACTATCATACTATTCTACTATATTATGTTAGCAGGTAAACACAGGTACCACACCTTGACTTGAGAAATGAGTCATTCCTGTCACTATGACTATTATTAGATTGAAAACAGATCAGTTAATTATTGGAAATACCCCACAGACAAGATACAGAATGAATACAGGTGCAGATACAGCAATTGTTAAACAACATTATTTCAACAGATTGATACAAGTTTTCTATGAAATATTTCAAGTTTCCTATGAAAATATCAAATTTGATTGACAAGAGTTGGCTTTTGAATTTCTTATTGAAAAAAATATGTTACAATTGCAGTGCTAATACGATAGAATAAACTATTTAATTTGTGTAGCCTATCACTATTATTATTATTTGGGGTTTTAAGTTTTTGACAGTTTGTTTTTGAACCTAAAAGCTAAATTCAATGTTTTTTAAGAGGTACGTAGAAGAGAAAAGCTACTGATCTAGCATGATACAAAATGATGCCAACAATGAGCCTTACAATAGGCCTATTGAAGAAACAGGCTCAGAGTCAGACGAAGTTGTATATTTACGCGGTTGAGCTGCTCAATTTTTTGTGTGATGACTAAATATGTAAAAAAATGAGAAGAAGAATCTAAGGGATTATCAATTTCATATAAATAATCGAACTTAGGAATCATCTAGTCTTGCACTTGATCTTATGGAATCATCTAGTCTTGCACTTGATCTTATGGAATCATCTACCTCCAAGATTGGAGGATCTGGGTAATTAAATCTTTTTTATGTGTGGGCAATAAGTTTTTTTTTTAGATATTAGGTTAAGTCAGGCTAAACAACAGGAATCGAACCTGAGACCGCAGGATTAACAGTCAAATAACACACTAGGCTGAAGTTTATTTGACAAAATCGTATAACGCTTTCCAAGTAACAGTTCTATGATGAATAGATCCTCTCCTCTCCTCTTGTCAATACGACTCCATGCCTGCCAATTGGAAGGAAGGAGCCGATAAGTCATACAAACCGTACATCACACAGTTGACCTGATTAATACATCCTTCAATTAATCATGCAATCTACTTAATCACACGTGGTCCACTAACCTATTGCTGAGTACACTAAACGAAAAATAATTATCTGTGGGAGGGGTCATACTAAGAAATAGAATAAGCAGCCATACTAAGAAATAAAATAAGCAGCCATAAAATATATAGCGGTTAGGTGTATAGAAAGAGTAAATAGATTAGATTCATGTAGGCCGTTGTTCAAGAGACTTGGTCTCCTAACTGTACCCTGCGTATGAAGCTACTTTATCTGTAAAAACGAATGATATTTACCAAAATCTTGACGTGCATGATTATAATACAAGAAGCCGAGAAGATAATCACTTGGTGAGTCACAATAGTAGCTTATTCAAATAAAAACTTAGTTCCATTGGTAGGAAATTCTACAATAAGCTACCGCAGTTTTTAAAGAGTCTTGAAAATATAGAAATATTTAAAAAACAATTGAAAAATATTTAGTTGATAAAGCTTTTTTTTGTGTACAAGAGTTCCTTACACATCAAAATTAAGCCTCACCTCAACTAATAGATGTAGTAATTATGGTATCTAATGTATAATTGTTGATTTGACTTGTCTTATACTCCTTAACTGGAGTCTCCAAGACGTAATCTACAAAAAATAATAATAATAATAAATAGTCAGATCTTTATGCCCCTTGAGCATTATGCAAAAAAATAATTTCTGGATTTCTTGTTCCAAGGCGAACTGCGTTGTCAATATTAACGTTTTAGGTGAATTTAACGACTTGCAGTCAATTTTTAATTAAGAATAAGTAATATTTTACTCACTCTCTAGGCCGAACGTTTTCGAGTTATGGGAACTCATCTTCAAGGCCCAAACTCAATCTCAAGTGAGATTGAAGATGGGCCTTGAAGATGAGTTTCCATAACTCCAAAAACGTTCGGCCTAGAGAGTGAGTAAAATATTACTTATTCTTAATTAAAAATTGACTGCAAAGTTGTTAAATTCACCTAAAAAACATTTTTCTTTTTTGTAGATAACTTATGGTATTGGTCACGAAATTGGGAAGGGTGAGTGAAATACCATACAGATCATCTGTTTGAAAAGAGAAGTTCACAAATAAACTGCTTTTTGGACTGGTGATGTGAATTTTTGGGGGTTTTATACAAATTAAAAATTTGTTTAAATTTTTAAGTAAACTACCTTTTCAACAACTTTGCAGCTCTACCCACCAGCATAGTTCTGTGTTTAGTTCTTTAGATTAATGCATTACAGGAAAAGCTTAATTCACACAATGAGGGTAAAGCAGGAAACCCACTGGCCCGGCACCGGCGGCGCCCGGCGGCGACCGGCGGCGACCGATGCTTACCGGCAACATTGCTTTGCGTTGTTTTCATTGAATAGCAACCCACTATATCTGTCCGTCACCGGCGGCGGCCGGCGGCGACAGAAGCCTTCCGTCACCGGCGGCGGCCGGCGGCGGCAGAAGCTCTTGGGGGCATTCTTGCCGGGCAGCCTGTCCGGCATTTCTCTAGTATCGCAAGTGTTCTGCGTGAACGGTACAATGAGTTCTTTATTTGTGATAGTCGCAGTGTGTGTTGAAGAAGAAAAGAGTCAGAAACGAAGGAAGCAGTTAATAAAAATAAAAATTAATTAAAAATAAAATAATAAAAATAGAATAAAATAAATTAAATAAAAATAAAATAAAATGAATTAAATAAAAATAAAATTAAATTAAAAATAAGATAAAGATAAAATAAAAATAAAATAGAAATAGAATAGAATAAAAATAAGAAAAAAAATAAAAAATAAATAAAATAAATAAAAATAAAATAATTATGAAATAAAAATAAAATAAAATAAAAATGAAATAAAAATAAAATAAAAATAAAAATAGAATAAAAATAAAATAAAATAGAAATAAAATAAAATGAAATAAAATAAAATAAAAATATAATAAAAATTTAAAAAAATGAAATAAAAATAAAATAAAAATTAGTTAAAAATGAATAAAATTAATTATTAATTAATAAAAATAATTTCATGTTACTTTTTCAATTTAATTTGATCCAATAACAAAAATTTTCCATGAGATCGAAATTCTTTCGCTGGATCGCCTTTTGTGACTTCATGTCACCTTTTAATCGCCAGTTATCTCATCCAGAACTCAATAAATTTTATCACATCACAAAATCATGTTTTATTTGTTATTGGTTCAGTTAAGTATTGATTAGTAAGTAAAATAGTGACGATTAAATTATTAAATAGCTGTTTTGAAAATACTGCAGATAAATAAGTCACATTGATCTCAAATCTTACTAATCAATACTTACCTGAACCAATAACAAATTAAAACATGATTTTGTGATGTACCGTAATAAAAATTATTGGGTTCTGGACGAGATAGCAGGCATGACAGGTGACATGAAGTCACAAAAGGCGATTCAGTGACAGAATTTCGATGTCATGGATTATTTTTGTTCAAATTAAATTGAAATAGTAACATGACATTATTTTTATTAATCAATAATTAAATAAATTTTATTTATATTAATTTTTTTTTATTTTAATTTAATTTATTTTTATTTTTAACTAATTTTTATTTCAATTTTTAATTATAAAAATAAATTTTTATTTTTATTTTTAATTTATTTCAATTTTATTTTTCATTTTTATTTTTAATTCAATTTTGTTTTTAATTAATGATTATTTTTATTAATTGCTTTCTCAGTTTCTGTCTCTTTTCTTCTTCAGCACACACCGCGACTATCACAAATAACTCCTTATCTGACGAACTCTCCATTGCAACTGCTGCATTTCTTCTGTCAGCTCCAGTTTCTGCCGGAGCTATGCCGGACTAGTGGGTTATTGTTGTAAATTGCCGGCCGTCGCCGGTTATCGCCGGTCGCCGCCGGGCGCCGCCGGTGCCGGGCTAGTGGGTTTCCTGCTTAATTAGCAGCTAATCTGTTGCTTTGGGTTAAGAGACATCGGAGTACCATCTATATTATCACCATAGTGAAGTATCATGTTATTAGCTGTTCTATGAGCTTCCTGCATCTAAACACATTTTGAAACAGTAATAGTGCCCATAAGTGAAATTTGAACATTAATTTTGAAAAGTCTGAAAGGAAAATAAAAAATTGGGCTTCGAGGTGCACTGAATCGAGTTTAAAGAAAGCTTTTTGCCAAATTTAGTGTTCCAAATCGTTGCCGTTTTTGTGAAATCCGTAAGACAAAAAAAAATACAAACACACCCCTAATCTCTCTTATTATAAAGATAGTCTTGCAGGGGAGAACGCCGAACTTCTCTAGGGAAAATACCAATTAGTTTTCTTATCATTCTAGGGTAATCAGTAATACCTTGCGTGGTTTGAAATTACACTAATAATGGTAATAAGAATTGAAGCTTATTATTTGTGGCTATCAAGAGACTTTTGAGCTCCAGAGTACTTGACCACAGCTAGTTCTGGAGTGAGGTTGGTTGCTACCTGCATACACACAGCTTACAAGAATTGTAATGTGAATGCAATGCACTGAATACTGCAGTGAAAGGCGGGATAGTGAGAGGTTTATCTGGGTTACGGTACCTAGGAGTTTTATTATCAGATATAATGTCCGGTCATATCATGAACCCGCCTTAGAGGAGGGCTTAGTCTAGTCTAGATGAATGGCCGGCTACCAATTTGGATGAATAAAAAATTGAGTTCAGTCTGCAGACTATTTGAGACAAATAACACAAAATGAGCGTATTATGTAATTAAAAGTTTATAAGGAGAACTGCGAAACTGCCAAAGAAGAAAAATATCATTTACATAATATGTACGGTATATTATGTAATATATTAATCATATTAGTATATTATGATATATTTGTATGTAATACAAAATATATCAATCCTTATTCATAAGTATTTTAATCCGAAGTAATAAAGTTTCTTCATCCCAAAATCCGAGATATTAATGCAGTCCTAAATATTTATGTGATCAGATTGATCGACAATTTTAGGTGACTCGTTAATATTTAGTAGAAATATTTCAGCCTTTTTGATCAGCAAAAAAGTTTGAAAAGTATGAATTTCATTTGCTGCTCAATAAATAAAGCTATTTATTTTATTTATTTATTAGTGAAATGTTGAATATATTTCAATTTTTTTAAGAATAATAGTCAACTGCATTGTTAGTTATTCAAAGGTTAACTTTCAATGTTTTTACACATTGTTAATTGTTAATATTCTCAACCCTCTTGAGAATTTAAACACATTGCTTTCATTTGTAGGAGAATGTCCTTCTCTCACGCAAAGCTCAAAAGACTTCCTTGGATAAAGCTGCTTTCAGAATGACTATTAAAAATATCTCAACATGACAACTGATCTTCGTTCAACCTTGAAGGAGATGTAAGATGTAATTATTATTTACTTGCGGATTTATTTAAAACGGTTTATACTAAAGGTCTATAGGTCTATACTGAAACTGTGATAGTTATTGTTTTTGAAAAGGAAAATGGTTTGTACTAAATCTACGGTAAATATATCTATTTCATAGAGCGGATTGGAACTCGGTTTTGTTAAAATTTCGTGATGCTAAGAAAATCAACCATTGAAAAAACTTTGAATTATTATACAGGAAATTCTGATCTTAGAAGATGATAGTATTTATATTAAAAAAGTATTACCATAACAATAAAAAATATAGAGTTTAAAGTTTTTACTAGGTAGGCCCACTTGCAGATGCGCTGGAAAATCTACGAATTTTAAGGTTTATTAGAAATTTTCAACTAGCTAAATCAAACCTGATTAACTCACATGATTAAAGTCACATTGACTTTATATAAACTTTATATTTTTTATTGCTATGGTAGCACTTTTTTAATATTAATATTATCATCTTCTATGATCAGAATTTCCTGTATAATAATTCAATTTTATAAAGTTGTTTCAATGATTGATTTTCTTAGCATCACTAAATTTGAACATAACCGAGTTGATGCAGATATGGACAACATGACATTATATCTCTGCGATTATATATCTGTCTCTATTATATTATATATGTCTCTGACATTACATATCTTAAATATCTCTGCTTCAATGCACATTGAATTCATCTGAATAAATTGATACGGTAATTTAAAAAAAAAATGTCTGTCGAGGAAAGAGTTAAGCAGATATCCAATGATATTAAACAGAAACTTCCCACAATTTTTTAGTGTGGGTCAGATTTCTCTCCAGCTTAACTTCCGTATACATTTGTCTAATAGGAAATATTTAGTTTAGTCTTCACAGAGCTTAAATAATAGCATAAAGTACCACTTTGGTCTTAATTGTTGTACCGTATCATTGAATCGTTTTCACACGAAGATTATATCATTGGTTTGTCCTGAGTCGCAGCAAGAGGATGAATGAAACTGTGACGTGGAAATAAAAAAACGTGTGCAACTAGCCGGATTTAATTAAGTTATGTCACAATAAGTTCTTCCTTATAAGATCCGGTGAATTTGACCCGTTAAGTAAATTTTCATTATTCGTGAACTATGAATGCATTTATTTCATTTAGAGAATCAAATTTGTTATCTTGAATAACTCCACAATTTCCAGGAATGGAAAATGTTTATACCAAGATTATTTTGATTCAATTCAAATTTTCTAAATGACAAAAATATTGATTGGGGACTGATATGGGAATAAAAATTGTTATCACTACAAATTCATCACAGTAAGTTAATGAGGTTTCACTGAACTGCAGTCCAACTAAAACTGGGAGATTCCAAACGAAGCTCTAAGGAATGGTGTGAACACGCCAGAGAAAGCCAGGAATTTTAATCTATATAGGGACCTAATAATTCCATAATATGTCAAAGAAGATAAATAAAAAAATGGCAACGAACCATAAAAAGAGGCTGCATTATCATGATACATCAGGGGCGATTCAGTTCCTGAACAATCCAGACATCAGATGAAGACTGAAGAAAGAAAAAAAACATTTGGTGTAACTCCAGGTGTCATAGACATTTTTTCCTCTAGTGAAGAAAGAATAAAGTTTACATAAAAATGTTAACTGTATTAATTTGGAGAATAAAAAATTTCTAATTAGCCAACGTAGTGCTAGATTTTAATTTAAAAAAAAATTAAAACGACTCCAAATGTATTATAAAAATATCAAGTTCTAGAATGTCAACTTGTAAACACAGGTAAACGCGCTATATATGCACAACAGCTTTTAATCTACAGTAATATTATAATTACCTATGTCTTACGGTGCTTGCCCACTTGTAACTAGAGTGACTGAAGACGTCAGATGACAATATTTCAGGCGAAGGTTTATTGAGACTCTCAGATACTGCATTCATCCATTTCCATGACGGATCATTTGTAAAAATTAGTGTTTTGAGTGAAGTTGTACTCTCACAAAATCTTGTCACCATGCGTACAAGCCTCCAAGTCACAATCATTCAACCGATACTACTGCCAGAATCAGCAAGACTCATATAATCATTGTATTGTAAGTACTGTATTGTAAGGACAAACATTAAAGTTGAAACAGGGCATGTGGGAATGATATACTGTACAACGTAGATGTATATACATAATACAGTACAATATATCTTGTATAAAAAATGCCAGGTGCACATTACGCTCTCATACAACGTCAAACTATCTATGAGTTTTAAAATCTATTAATTAATTCGTATTAAAGTACACGGAGAATTGAAGAGAGACGAAATATTGTAAATTTAAATCTTATATGACAATTTGGAAAGTATAATTTTCTATTTTTTCACAGGTTAGTGCCGATTTCAATTTGAAGGAAATTACTCAGAATCATCCGATCAAGAAATGTTTGGTAAGATACCTTCAAATAGTGTAGTTGTTACATTTTACATTTGTCTCAGGCAAATATAAATTATTGCAGTAATACATCTGAGAAATGACAATCGATCATTCTGATCCCATTCGTCATTAAAATTTAAACTAATGAGCTTTAGTATTATATTTAGTATTATTATTTATATCATTCCCGCATGCCCTGTTTCAACTTTAATGTTTGTCCTTACAATACAGTACTTACAATACAATGATTATATGGTGTTGCTTACATTTTCACCTCAAGGCTAATAAATAAAAAAACATAATTGGCTAATAGAATGTTGAAATTTAGTTCTCCTTGTTTAAAGAAGTTTAATATGCTAAAATTGCAAGTGAAACTGACAAATGTACGTGAACTCAAGACACTTTCAGTTTACACTTATTATATATGAGGCTTTTAAGCACAGAATAAAATCCACTTTATACAGCACTAGACCTTTTTGTGTAGAGTGTACTAGTCAGCTTTTCAATTGCACTGACACTTGCAACCCTCCTTAGATTGTATTTGAAGTTTAGATTGTGCTTTAGTTTAGCATTAGAAGGTTCGAGAATGCATCGGAATGTAAATCAAAGTATAAGCAGTTAGCTTGATCTATTATTTCAATAAGTAGTTATCAATATTAAAGAAAAATGTAAATGGAGCACATCAGTGAGTGGCCGATCACTTCAAAGCAATAAAACTCATTTTATTACCTGCTTATATAATGCAGCACAATTATTATTGCTGAACAATAAAATCTGATCAACAGAGAAATATCGGGAACCTTCATAGAGTAGAGCCTTTCATAAAAGCCTTTCTATTGTCACAGTTGGACTGCTTGAAAAATGTAATGGAGCGCCTGTATATTCTAGCCCCAACTGTAGCTTCTAGATTTAGCCAGTTCAAACGGAGATAGTTACAGCAAAAGAACGCATTTGTAGAGCAATATAGACTCTTGCTACCTATGTGTCTAGTCTAGCACTAACACTGCACCGCACCGCGTATTTGAGTTCTTTTTGCTTTTTAAAAACTGTAGCCTACTTGTAGAACCTTAACGGCACATCAAACCAATTTTTCTGGGAGAATATCAGATCACAATTCAAGGGAACCCTCTATAACAGCAACAATAATGTAAATAATATTCTCCGTATTTTTCTTCTTCTCTTCCTTTTTTCTTATCCTCCTCCTCCTCCTCCTCCTTCAAAACCCATATTTTTTGCTTTCCTTAAGCTCCTTTCATCAACTGGACGATGTTGCAGGGATTGGATCGTTAAATCGTCACCACTTCATTCTTGCAATGTGGCTGTGTGCTTCTAATAAAAGAATTAAATGAAAAAACTACAATGCTCACTGTCATTTTCGTTTAGAATAAAATATATAACTTAAAATCAAGATACTTTTTGGAAAGATGTAAGATACTCTCGATGACAGGTTGAAGGTGGACGATAAGATGTTCAATTGAACGTAAAACAGGCAAGAAACGAACGGTGGCTGTGAGATTTTAGAGTAGCTGAGAGCTGACTTAGAAGAGCTAATTTTCTTTGCAACTATAATAAATCATTAAATTCTCTCTTTTTCAAGAAAAATAATGTAGAATGGAGAAGATAAAATATTTTTGAAACACCAATCATGGAATCTTGAAAGATAAAATGTTCCAATGCAATGTAACTAACCCCTGAGTTGACGATCCAGTAGCTTTCAAATAAAATCTCAGTGCAGTAACGTATTTTACTCTATGCTACAACAACAATTGAAGTTCATCGACTCAATTGCTAAGGTCACAATGTCGCAGTTGATACAGGCATTTTTGTTTAATGTTTATTATACTGTGATGTTTTCCATGACGAAATACTTAATGAACAATCTAATATTAAAACTGACACTGTATTTCACTTTTAAATAATGTTTCACTCACATATATTGGAGATGAACTCTCACAGACACACTCATTCACAACTCATCCAACCACCCAAATCAACACAAACTTGCTGCTTTCAACTCCATGATCCATAGACTCCTTAATGTTCCACTATCACAAGCTGACCACAAAGAAGAAATCAATACAATCAAATATTTAGCACAACAAAACGGATACAACACCAATCTAGTAGAAAAAATCATGAATAAAATGAAAAATAAAAATCCAAAACCTGCAAACCAAAACAGATTTGTCACACTCACATATCTCAACAAAAAAACACACAAAATAGCTTACATCTTCCAAAAATCCGGATTTAACACAGCATTCAGAACAACAAACAACCTGAAACACCAGATCCAACAAAAACCAGCTCACCTAACAAACAGCACAATTCACAAATTCAACAAACCAGGCATATATAAGCTTAAATGCAACACATGCCCCAAGTACTACATAGGACAAACAGGCAGATCATTCAACATAAGATATAAAGAGCACATCAAAGCACTACATTCCAACTCTGACTCAACATTTGCAGATCACTTAATCAACACTGGGCACTCACACAATAACATCCAAACTGACTTGGAAATTCTACACACATTCCAAAAAAGCCACAAACTAAATACACTGGAACAATATGAAATATTCAAACACCATAAACAAGATAGAACAAACTTACTCAACGACCAAACACAATTCAAATCAAACGCAATTTTCAAATACATAATGGCCGCTCATCCTAACCCAAACAGAGCATGACCCCTGGCGGCAGGCTGACGAAGCTTCTTTTCAGAAGTGAAATGCATTCCTCAAGCATCTCCAATATATGTGAGTGAAACATTATTTAAAAGTGAAATACAGTGTCAGTTTTAATATTAGATTGTTTATTATACCTTAGTCATGCTGCAGGCTGCAGGAATCGAAGATTTTCAACTTGGCTAAAAACGTCTTTGCTAGAGAATCGGCCAACTTGCTGGAGTACAGGCAACCAAGAGCCAATCAGAGCCACGCCTTTACTCGGCCTTCACCGAATCAGATCTCGTTCCTATTGTTGTTTTCCTTATCAGGTCTCGTGACCTGTCTAGTTGGCACACAACGTCTATTCTAAAGGAGCTCCGATGATGATAGGTTGTGGCTTGAAACAATCTAGGCCGAAAAAGTGAGAATTAACGTCTTGTCACGGACAACAAACTGCAACACCACTTCACGGGTGTCACTCTTGATTTCTTCCTTTTATCATGATGGAAGAACCGATGAATAAATTCACTGTAATCTCTGAACGGTAATCAAATTTGACATTTTATCTGAGAGTACTGTTCTTTCGTGACGTATTTTTTACCAGCTGAGGTTTATACTTCAGAGGTGATCTCTGATTTGTGAAGGTTAAAATAGCTGGTCGTTTGCTTTAGGTTGAGTTAAGGTCAGGGCTAATCAAGCAATTTCGAATTTGACAAAGTTACTGTATTTTATCTGTATTATAGCCGGAATATCATGGTTTTTATCAAGTTTACATTAGCCTTATCTTTCAACTACATTTTTTATACATATCTCAATTGAAAAGATGCTAAGATGGAAGTGGGTCAGTCAGTTCATCTATTGTTCTCCCATTCCCATTGAACTGCTCTTTTCATGGGTCTGTAGCTCTGGTCTGAACAACAACTTTGTTTTCTTACTTACGCTAACTGTAAGTATAGAATAAGTATAGTATATTTATCACCTCACACCCATTCACTTGCAACCCATCACTATCCCCCACCACTGTCGCTGGTTGCACCATTATATGGGTATGCGGAATACTAAAAGTATAGTATACTAATAGAATTTGTCGATTTAATTGGTGTATTTTATTGTCAAAATCATGGGACACTTAATAAAAAGATCACAAAAATGCCAAGAATGATTGTTTTTTTAATCTTTCACCAATTTCCTTCAACCTCATGTACTCATGTAAAATTTCATCTGGGGTATTTGTCCTGCGACAGCTCGCTAGATTGAATGACAAAAACTTACTTTTTACAGCTTACCATGGGCTCTTACTGTCACATATTAGGTATGCTATCTTAGTATGGGGTAATTCATCAAAACAAAATCTTGATAGGGTGTTTAAGATCCAAAAGAAAGCGGTTAGGTGTATAGAAAGAGTAAATAGATTAGATTCATGTAGGCCGTTGTTCAAGAGACTTGGTCTCCTAACTGTACCCTGCTTATATGTGTATGAAGCTACTCTATATGTAAAAACGAATGATATTAACCAAAATCTTGATGTACATGATTATAATACAAGAAGCCGAGGAGATTATCACTTGGTGAGTCACAATAGTAGCTTATTCAAACAAAAACCTAGTTATATTGGTAGGAAATTCTACAACAAGCTACCGCAGTTTTTGAAGAGTCTTGAAAATATAGAAATATTTAAAAAACAATTGAAGAAATATTTAGTTGATAAAGCTTTTTATAGTGTACAAGAGTTCCTTTCACATCAAAATTAAGCCTCACCTCAACTAATTGATATAGTAATTATGGTATCTAGTGTATAATATTGTTGATCTGACTTGTCTTATACTCCTTAACTGGAGTCTCCAAGACGTAATCTACAAAAAAAAAAATCTGAGAAGAAAGAGGCTTCTCTAGCAAATTGAATTGGTTGAAATGCTCAAAGCAAGGAATAGATCCACTGAGATCTAGATTAATTTATTGCTTTAATTTTCCCAATATGAGCAATATACCGACAAAGGAAATTAGAGACTGTAGAATGGGTTTATCTGTTGTACGCATATTATTTACATCATGTCAGATATCATGGTTTGGAGTACATAATTCATGATCCGTCATTGTTGCCATTTTTCGAGGAATGGAGCTCTGATCGAATTTTAATTTCATTTAGCAATTCAAAGACTCAATCTGTGTAAAATAGCACCATAAAACTCTTCATTTCTCTTTGTAAAATTGCAGTTTTCAAGTTTTTAACCATTTAAACTTCTATTTTGAGATACTACGTTCATCATTGTTACCTTCCAAGCTCTACCCATTTTCTTTGCTCATTTAATTCTCAATCAACCACTTCTAGTTTCCAACGAAACAATTAATCTAATTATAAATTATGCAATTTATATCACTTTCAATTTACTTACGCCCTCTGCGCGGCTAACTATTGGTAATAATTGGCTAAATATTGACATTGTTACAGTGAACTATAGTTCAGTAAGTGAATTAGTTCACAAAATTAGCACATCCATACCATCAGAATGGAGCACACATACTAGTCCTGACATATGTGACCTTAACATTTTGCAAAATATACAATGACTTCAGCGTTTAATTGATGAACTCCACGTCAGTTATCCTTTTTTTTTTAACTGATTGGGTTGGACCAGTTACCTTTAGCCGAAACAGCTGTTAATTTATTACCATAATAGCTGGTGGGCGAAAGTTGCCTTTGACCGTATTTAGTATGCGAGACCGCACCTTGACCTTGAATTTGTGTATCGTGGGCGAGAGAAGAGATCACTTACCTTTGTAGTAATACGAGCGCAACTTTACTTGCAGATTTTATTAGTGTGTTCATTATCTTAGTTATATAATATGCCTAAACTTTGCGAGGTCATTGACTTAAAAAAATGTTATTGCTATATTTTATTTATTAAAATACTGTGAATGAACAATGAAATTAATCAGCTACTGGATAAATTAAAATGAATACGTTTTCAGTGACCTGACTGAAGTCTGAGGTAGGAAATTTTGTACCAGAGAAACATTTGGTTACGTTTTCAAGTACAATAGAATCATAATAATCTTCACTTCAAGAATTATATAGGTTTATTAAACGTCTTCTGGTACCCATCTTTTTCTTAGTCTTCCAACATTACTCTTTCTCGGTTGATAGGCTAATTTTGCACTTCCAAAGGCATTCTCCCATTTGTTTATAAGTTATAAGCTTATAAACATATATATTTTCCAATAATAATGTAAAAAGTAGCACAGCTAAATCACCTAGTACCAGTAACCTAGTTCAGAGACGTTTTCAATAGAAGACCGCTTAGGTAGAGATAAATATGTAACTTTTCCTTATAATTCATAGGGCCTACTATTTCTAGAGTGGGCCCAAAATGTTTCTATAAACCTTTGGGTATTTTTTAATTACTCCAAAAATACACCTGCTGGTGTATTCTGGACAGAGCTGCTGGACAAATTTCCATCTGCTGGACAGAGCTCAGCAGGAAAAAATGAATCAACTTCCTTGCTGGCGTATCCAATACGAATAATTTTAATTTTAATATTGATTATGTTTTAAACTATATTTAATGTTATAATTATTGTGAATAGTACTTCATAATGTTGGTCATACATAAATTAAATAAATTTCAATACATGAAATAATTAAATTTAATAAATTTAGCCATCATAACACACAAAATTCACCATGTTAATCTCTTTTCCATATCATACCGCCGAAAGTCACTTGAGCCTTTATGTATCATTTATTAGCCTGCATTCATAGAATAAAAGAGAAGGAATACTGTTCTACAACATTTTTTTTGGTCAACTCCTGCATAATGTATTCTGTACCAATATCTTTATTGATCCAAGAACAATATGGTATTAGAGGGAGCGCTGTAGAAATGATACATTCACGCAGTAAGAATGGAGCTTGGCTATAGAAAATTAGAACTAAGAAAGTGGTATAATATTGTCGTAATAGCCAAGGCGGTCCTTCTCACCTACCGGGGTCGGATTCCTTTGGTGGTGGCCATGTCTAATCGCATCTATTATCCTCTGAAAGTAAGCCGACTATACAAAAGTGTCCTCACCACTCCCCCACCTCCTCAGCGTCCAGCGTCATACCCTTGTTCAGACCACCAATCTCTGTAATAAAATTCATCATTCACTTACAAAACGTTGAGTAATAGGTACAAATCAATTCGATAGGAAATTTAAAACTCAATACCTGCAATCAACTATACTTTCAACACTGATTGGTTTATAAATGATTTATTCAGCTGTGGAATTTGGATTGCGATATAGAAAAAGGATTTCAGTTGCTATGTTTTGTGCTATGAAGATTGTATCAGTTATCCATTAATTTCTTCTTGATGTTTCAATTTTTTTAAATTTTAAATTATTAAAATTGAAGTTATGAAGATTTATTTATTACACTGTGCATCTTGCAACAGTCTTGTTGCAAAATAAGTTGGGTAATACTTTTGAACAGAAAGACAGAAACGAGCTGAGGCAGGATGCATCCCACCGAAATTTTAAAACAATAAAATAATTAAACATAAATTATTGTTGAAATTACTTTACTGGTGAATATAACACTTACTTATTCGTGTGAGCTATTCCGCATTGTTGTAATGCTTCCCCAGAAACGGTTGGAGGTCTGTTCAACAATTATTTATGCTTAAATATTAAGTGAAAAAGTAATAAGGAACTACATAAAAAATAATTAGATTCAAAAGCTTACAGGAGGTAAGGAGTTTTCCAATAACATGCTTCCTATGCCGTTCAAATCATATTTTTAATTATTGGTACCCTCAATCACCACCACCCGCACCCTAAAAAATCTGGGTTCACCCCCAAACTAAAAAATGGTTACATTGTGAGACATGGCTAAAGGTTGAGTAGGATACCAAAGTTGCTTCATTACACAGGACCGAGTGATCAATATTATTCTTATTTAATTATTGCCTTATTAAATTATTACATTTACTCAGGATGGAGCAACTCTTGCCAACATCCCGTGCATGGCAGGGAACGCCACCCAGTTCGAATAATCAGTTTCTTTTATTGCAGATGATGCCCACATGAGTCTGGAAACTTAAGCGTGGGTAATGAAGTGAATGATGAGAAACATCGATGGCTAAATGATATTCGAACCCAAGGCTGCAGGGAACGAAGCCATAACAGACAAGCGCTCCAACCAACTACCATTGAGTCCAAAGTACAAACCCTCAGAAGCGTGATTTGTCTTCTCTGTGACAAAGGTCATGTCCAATCGCAGGTTCATTAGCTCTTCATTCGCGGAAGATTTTTAAAATTTTCAAAACAATTTTTTTTTCAAAATGTTGAATATAGGGTTAACAAGATTCCGAGTCTCAATTCAGTTGTATTAACAACCCTGCAGGTTAATAGACAGCTTGAAATCACCATAAAGAAAAAGTAATTGAACGAAGCATGCGTTTGAATAGATAAAATCTTTCATTGCTCTTTGTACGAATACTTTGGTACGAACTTAAGAATGTTGCTCAGACTGGTTATTTTAGAGAAAAGAGAAAGTGGTAACAATTTTTCATTTCTGCTTCAAACTACATACTCTAAACTGCTCAAAGTACAGTGTTATAAAATCTTTATTGACGTACTTGCTAGAAACGAATGTTCTTGTTCTTTGAGTATTGTCGTTGTACAAACCGTTACCACCTTTTGTTTGCATTAAATGAAAGTAGAAAACATTTTTGTATTTTGATTGCCATAGAAGAACTTGAACAGATATAATTTTGAAAGAGGGTTGCTTATGAATCTAAATTATGAACGTGTGGTTTCTGGTTCTCTCTAGAGAATGTTTTTCTTTGTGTAGCGATTTTTATGCACTAATTCGACTGCCGTTCAATGAGGATATCTGTGTATTTCTAGCCTATATTTTAATCAACCAATAGTCCCTAGAGTTTACATAGAATAGAGGAATTAAGCCCTAAGCATAGCTAGGATAAGGCGAGAACAGAAAAAGATTGTTGGAATAAAGACACAGTGAATCATTTTATCATTCACAGTACATCTCATGCCAACCTAACTACATCCAATACTTGAAGTATTTTTTCCCGACAAGTATATGTTACAGTCAGTCAGAAATCAGTCTCTGGTTTCTGAACAAATCTCTGCATAGATGATATTGTGAAATGAAAGGAGCAAAAATGTTATGCTTGAAAAAGTTAACAACTTTTAGAAGGAACGCCTTTCACTAGTTCAGTCCAAGGTGAGAAATGTTACATTTAAAAAAAATGAAGGCTGAGAAGTGGATTTTGAACGGATTAATTTTCAAAGATTCAAAGACTATAAATAAATGCAATATTTATCTTATAAAAAAAGAAATTGCGCAGAAATAATAATTTTGAAGAATGAAAAATAAAAGAGGAATGATGGAGAGTGGAGAGGAAGAAGAGAACGAGGGAATAAGCAGGTGTTACCGCGAAAGAAATAGACTACACGAGTGAAAAATGATCTCTAGTATTTGATGAATAGAAGATAAAATGACAGTGCATTAGAAAGGAAAATACTGTATAATAATAATTGGATGCTGTAATTACTGAATTAATCCGCTCCCATTTCGTCTTAACTCTCGTCTCAGTGTGCATTACGAAATGATCCGCATTATTTTTTCGAGATGACTATCATTAGAAAATAACGCACAATAATGATAATAAGACAACTGAGCTCTATTCTAATTTCACTCAATACTTGATGTGGATCCTATTCTATTGATAAGAGACGGATTTTCATATTTCATGTGGAACGCAGTAGACCCAATCCGGATAATGGTTTCGCTTTCGTTGCCGTAAATATAGAACAACGACCGAGTATATAATCACTCCTATGCTAATTAAAACCACGTTACACTCGGATAGAAAGTGGTCGGTTTACAATACTTTCTAGTGCGGATGAAATCTTATGAAAAGGAAATTGTCAACGAATAATAATTAGGATTCACCATTCGACTATTGACTGACACAGATGTTGCCATGTATAAATTACTTTGGTTCATTTATTTTATTTCGGAATGTGGGAAAGCGCATGTCATGAGATTTCGTCATTACACGGTGTTCATGATGACTTTGAAACAAGAATGGTTAATCATTACATGTCGCATCTGGCCTGAAAACCTAATTTTTGTCGAATTCAAGTTGAGAGGCTAAATTCTTGTTTAATCATTAAAAAAAAACTATGGTGGAATTAGGTTTGGTAAGATTAAAAGGTAAATTTATCGCAAACTAATTATACCCTAATAAGTATTAATTAGTAAGGTTTGTTGAAATTAAGAAAAATGAACATGTATTACAAAATAGTTACAATAATACTAATAAAGCACTAATTATAACATTTAATAAATCATATCAAAGGAGTTGATGTAGTCAGGAAATAGAGAAGCCGAACGAGTCAACAAGAGGAAAATAAATTCACAGAATGAACCAAAACATTTAGACTAAATGGTAATTGAGTCTCTACACGTTCCCAATTCAATTCAAACAAAGATGAGCGGTGAAAAGTTGATTTGTATGCTTAATTTTCAATGATTCAATCCATAAGTTTCTTTTGAGGCCATACTAGTAGATAAGGTGATGGCTGAAAGTCAATCAGATGCCCATTACGGATTTGTCAAGAAGTTAGCATAAAGTTGAATCTATTTTAAACAGACTTATTTGAATAGTAGTTGGTAAGCTACCACATACATTTCTAAACCACTTCAAACTGTCAATACTGTATTTGGTGGTTTTTCATCATTAAAATGATAGAAACAGTGTTTCAAACGTCAAGTAATGTGTACTTGGTTCCCATGCTATTTGCTCCTGAAAATGAGTAGCTATTACGGAATTTGGTTGGAGAATCAACATAAGTTGATGACATGTTAAATAAATAAATGTTACCTACCAACAGAATTATCAAAATCTGATATTAACCAAAATCTTGACGTACATGATTATAATACAAGAAGCCGAGGAGATTATCACTTGGTGAGTCACAATAGTAGCTTATTCAAACAAAAACCTAGTTATATTGGTAGGAAATTCTACAACAAGCTACCGCAGTTTTTAAAGAGTATTGTAAATGTAGAAATATTTAAAAAACAATTTAAAAAATATTTAGTTGATAAAGCTTTTTATAGTGTACAAGAGTTCCTTTCACATCAAAATTAAGTCTCACCTCAACTAATTGATATAGTAATTATGGTATCTAGTGTATAATATTGTTGATCTGACTTGTCTTATACTCCTTAACTGGAGTCTCCAAGACGTAATCTAAAAAAAAATCAATTAAACGTAAAGTGGATGTAGAACCGATGACCGCTAGAACCTCGCTGACGAGTCTTGATATATTGATATTAATCGACTAAAGTTATTGGCATGCACCAGTGGAGGGTCAACCGGGGGTGGGGGGGGGGGTGGGGTATTTCGGGCTAAAGCCTCCCCAAAACCTCCAAAAAATTTTACCAATATAATCATGCAGTTTGAAGTTCGTAAAATATTCATTACCTAATTCCACGACTTCAATTGCATGATATCCGTTAAACCTTTTAATACTGTATAATGTCTTAGTTACATTTATACATTGCCTGCAACCAGCGTCTGCTACGTTTATCTAGTTTCATTGAAACGATATGCGCACTAGCGAGGAGGACAAGCACTTATATTAGTGACTAGCGATGAAGACAATGACAATGTTGTTGATTCTCGGACCATCACTCCAAGTCTCCGAACAAACATTCTGTGTTCCCATCAATATTCTTTCATCTCTCACCAGTAGTAGGCTACTACTATGTAACATTAGATGTACGATGTACTTAAAAATTAATCCCTTCCACATTTTAAATCTGGCTTTTATTAACGTATTTCATTAGTAAATTAGTAAAAAAAAAATCCTGACAATCTTCAATGTGAAACACACGCTTTTACTCCATAAAACAACGTTAAACTACTGTTTGATCGCTTCATTACATATGAACATAATATGTTCACAAGTACTTTCACAAAATTTCCCCCCGTTCGTAAAATATTCATTATATTTTAATACTGTTGTTCCCCCCCCCCCCACAAATAAAATCATAGATCCGCCACTGGCATGCATGCATGAATTTATTTACGCTTATAATTTCAAAGAACTCTATATGCCTCGCTACTGAATTTGAAAGAGTTTGCATAAAGTAATCTGATTACTACTGTTCACCAGTGGCATTTGTACTTATCGATCGGGTACTGGTATGTATTTATTCATCTGCTACCAGAATTATAGTGCAAAAGGTCAGAAAAGCAAGTCAGAAAACAGTAATTTATATGAAAAAATAGTGTAAATGTCAAGGCGGTTGGTGATGATTTGATGTGCAAAATCTCTTGATGAGAAAGCCTTTGTAAACGTTACACTGCAGCTGAAATATTACTTCTCCAATAATAGCTTCATGTTTTTCAAGTTCTTTCGTCACTTTCTACTACTAGCAGCTCATAATTTTTTATAGGTTGGAGAACGCGAAAGTAGAAGTATGAAACCGATGGACATTATATAGGTCTTGTGGTTTATTCTGGGACTGAAAATAAATAAAACGTAAATTGTGCTGTGAGTCAAAAATAAGTAGGCTAGGTATATTCAGAATAAGAAAAAGTAGGAAGAAATCTTAGTGGCGTTTTTTATCACAAATTTTGAAATGATGGGCGATTGTCCAATCTGAGCCTGACAGATAAATACAACGATCTACAAGTTGACCTCATGACAGGACTCAATTTGAGTAGAACTACTTTTCCAGAATATATTCTACAAATACGTACGATCAAATGCACAGAGCCCAGACTATTCAAATTTATTCCTATAAAAAACACACAATTTACATCATATAAACTTTTGATCATATTACTACAAGTACAGGAAGTTAATATGCTTATAAATGCGTAACAAAGAAGTTCTGTTACAAATAAATTATAGGAAGAGTCTACATAGGCAACTGGTGGCCTGTGCGTAGCTCATTATAGACTGCAAGTGCAAGAGTCCTTTTAAACGCCCATCTCTGTTAGACTTCTATAATGATTCACACTTATTCGAATCATTAAAACGGACATCAATATAACTGGACAATTCACCTTGTATTTCTTTTTAGAACTTTTGTGAACGCCTTCGCGTTTCGTGATATCATTACCTTTAAATGAAATTGACAAACCTTTAAGCATTAGCGCCATAAAAAAAATCAAATCACCTCTAAATCTTGAATGAATCAAGTTGATGTTGAAAACCTGCAGTACTTCATGTACAGTATATCAAATTGTGAAAGATTACAGCACTTGCACTATTGATTAATTCCAATAGATTTGATGAACATAAAATGAGAGCTTGAAAGTCTTTATCATGGTCTTCAAAATAACACAAGGCTTTGTTTTCTCGGGTGATGTCAAAGCATCTAATGAACACACTAGCTCGCCTTAGTATGTTTTCATCAAACTACGATATACTAAACTAAGAAAATATTATGTAAAAATCCATATTTTACGCAAATAATCAATAGAACAAGGAATCAAGGAATAGATCAAAGATTCAGTTAACATACACTTAGTTAATATCTTGAAAGTTTCCAAGTCCTTACTACCAACTCCCAAAGATGCTCTTGTAACCAGGTTAAGTTTTCTTTTTGTCGCAACTGTTATTTGCAATAATTTTTATCAATCCTCTCTAATAAAGCAGGCTACGGTATCAGAAATTATTATAATAAGTTGTTTGTCTCTCTGCATCCTCAATCTTTCGCTCTTACTACCTACTCCCAAAGATGTTCTTGTAGCCTGGATAAGCTATCTTTTTGTCGCAACTGTTATTTGCAATAATCTCTATTTGCAAGTGCTCTCTAATGAAGTAGGCTATGTCATCACTAATTATAATAATAAGTTGTTTTACTTTCTTCATTCTCAATCTGTTGCTGTCGATTATTGAAAATCCTGTGTACTTCAATCATTGATTATGTTGACAATACATTAATTTGTAACAAAGTGAGTGGTGATTATACGGTCTGCTGGAGTTCATAGTGGACATTTGTGGTAATTTAGTTGCGTAACAGGACAACAGGCTGTGCCACAGGTTCGTGCCGAGAGGATTGACTCGCAACTTGGTTGCTCCACGCAGAACGCTGATTGAGCAATGATGTGAGTTTAACCTGAGTTGAGTGCCTCCTTGCCTGAACCAAAAGTCGATCTGCATCCGCAATGTGACAGATGACCGGCCGGCCGCCGTGACACACGACCTGGTTACAAAAAAGTTGCGCCTACTTGCGTGGCCACGTGCAAGAGTTTGGATTTGTAAAATCATAAGAGCGACGTTGATATAACAGCGGTCAGTTGTAAGGAGAAAATTATTATGAAGAGATCTGTAATAAGTATGAGGAATTTGAGGAAAACATAGTAGGGATCTCGATAGATGTATGAGTGTGTGACTTACAAAATATAAATAAGTAATCAAAATAACTAATATAAGTAGACGTAATTTACAAAAGAGCTGCATCGATAAAACACTGATGAGTTATAAGGAGAAAATAATGATGAAGGAAGGTGTCATAAGCAGTGGCGTAACGACGGGGGGGGGGGGGGGGGTTTCCCAGTTTAGACCTCTAGAGGCCCCTTAGAAGCCTAACAGACCCTAGAGGCCTCTGACGCCGCGGGCCCTTCGGGCCCGTTTTTGTTGCCAGTTTAGACATGTGAGGTAGAGATTCAAGTAGGCTGCATCTAGAATATTACAAATTTCAACGTTTATAAACAAGGGTCCCCTAATTGCCTCGGCTTTGGGCCATCAAAGGCCTCACGATGCTGGTGGATCCCGTATTTTCGTAGGCTTGAAAGGAGAAAAGGTCTCTTAATTTCAGACGGGCTTCAAATGCTCATTTCTGTTACTGTTCAGATCTGATACCCCATATATTGTATTGTGATCGTGAAATTTGTCAGTCCATGAATCAATCAACAAATAATATGAGAGAAGAGTTGATAGCCACAAAAAAACTTAGAGTTGCAATTTCAAGACCAGGAAAAAAATTTTTTTCTCTGGTGGAGAACACTCAGAATCCCCAATGTTTTGGGGTTTCGTCACTCTATATGTAAATGCAAAATTACTATAAGTTAAAGTTTGGAATTGGATATTAATTTATTCTCTCTTTGCAAGTTGAATCAAGTTCCTTTGATGAATTTTATATTTCTACACATTATACATATTCCAGTATTAGTTCAATTCAAATTCAAGAGATTACACAAAAATAGAAGATAAGTTTATTGCTCTCTCTGGTGCCACTCATTGCCCTTTTCCCTTGCTCCCACAACTTTTTCAAGGAATGGTTTTCAGTTGGCCTACACTCGAATTTTATCTTTAAATTTTTTTTTTTTTTTTGAGGATGAAGCCCACATAGGTCTGAGACCTGTGCGTGGGTAATGAGTTGGATGATGGTGATTGATGAGTTGGACCTACAGTTTTAGGTGGGTTCCGAACCACCGGGAAGTGATTTTACAGCAGAGAAAAGTGTATTTTTTGCTGGCCAATCTAATCGGTCACCGTTACGAACGGGACCTACGAGAACGCAGCTTATCTCTCTGATTGAACAGATACCAGCTACGGCTCGCGGCTATCACTTCCCTAACTTAAATTAAACTAACTAAATTAAAAAAACAATTCAAATTAGTTACACATTCTTTCGAGTACAGTAGGCAACTAGGCATAGCTGGAATACATATTCAATGCTAGTTGGGAAATCGAATCATTAATAATTAAATTATTTAGTAATTTTCAATTATTGAAAATTGGTGTTCAGGCTGAGGGAGCCTCACCTTTTGGTGTAAGGGAGCCTCCAGCCACAACTCTGCCCCGGGCCACTAAAATGTCTCTGGGTGGCCCTGATTGTAGAATAATAATTTGAAACCACTATGAATTGTTAAATTAGCTTTATAAAAGTAGTATTTTTTGGATTTTATACATTAAAATTTGTTCAAAACTCATTAATAAACTAACTGTATACGAAAAGTGAGTTCAATTTCTTAGACAAACGATTCATAAAAGCAATGATTTATTGAATTTAAGCTCACTTTACCCAATTTATAAACTTCATTTTAATAAATACTGTACTTCATTTTAATAAAGTTACTGTTTTTAAATCTCAAATGTTCCTGTTATTACTTCATGTAATATTATGTCTTGACGAGGCATAAAATGTACTACAAATGCATTTGTTGGTCAATAAAATATTTCTATTCTATTCTATTCTAAATCAAGCTCCCAACATCGACAAAAAAATTTCCCATAATGTGGACTAAAATGAATAGATTTAAGCTTTTCTAGACATGGGTCTAGAATCTCTTGGAATACGACTTTAGGGGACTATTTATCAACATTTTTCCGGGGGAGGACCCCGGACCCCCCTCGCCCTGCGGGGTATTCCATACCCCCAGACCCCCCGGGGGCACCCAAATCTTTGAGACCCCCCCCCCCCCCCCACACATGAAAATATTTTCGCTACGCTACTGGTCATAAGTCCAAGAAATTTGAAGAAAAATAATGTAAAAAAGATGTGTGAGTTTACAGAGACATAAGTTGCAAAGAGCAGCATTGATATAACAGTGGTCGGTTGTAATGAAAAAGGTAGGAAAATAAGTCTGAGGAATTTGAAGGAAAGTAATATAAAAATATGCAATTGCGCACGCGCGTGTTACCAAATATTAGTAATTAGAATAAATATAAGTTATCGAAATAACTAATATAATTACACATAAGTTACAAAAGAGCTGCTTTGATAAAACAGTGGTGAGTATTAAGAAGAAAATAATGACGAAGAAACGTGTAATGAGTGTGAGAAATTTGAGGGAAAATAGTATAAAAAGATGTGTAAGTAAGTATACAAAGCCAAAAGTTGCAATGAGCAGTGTTGATATAAGTGGTCAATTGTAAGTACAAATGATTTTGGAGAAGGTGTAATAAGTATAAGGAATTTCAAGAGAAAAGTATCAAAAAAGAACTGTAAATGTGTGGATTCACAAAATCATAAGTTACAAAAAGAGCTGCTTTGATAACATCATGGACGGTTAATAAGAAAAATAATGATGATTTTGAGAGAAAAGAGACCGTCAATGTTGTGGTAAAATATTGTCTAAAAATATGGGCTTTATAGAAAATGACGTATTTTGGCTACGAAATTATTGAACTGGGTGGAGTAAATATATGAACTAAATACCTCCTTGATTTACACTATATTTTCTTTGACATAGAGGAGTACACTTTGATATTTTCTTATCTTTTAAGTGTCTAACATATAGCTGATGGGACTGACTAACAGTTTTAGACAGATCCTGTATTTCCCCAGATTATGTGTCGAAATTCTATTTATTTTCCAGCTGGAGAATACTGCTGTAAACACAAATCAAGAGAAGCAGGATTAATGAAATAAATAGACAGACAGTAGAGGTTATTAAATAAAGAAGGGTCAGGATTTGCAATAGGAGTTTGTGAAGGAGAAGAAAGAATGGAAAATATGTCAAAAAGAAGGTGGAGGACTATAAAGAATCTAGTGTACTCTTCAGAATTAAGGTGGAATAGCATACCAAATTGAATGCTTGAAAGGTGAAGAAAATTATGAAAATAAAGTGAAAAAATAGGAAAATTTCAAATAATAGTCCTGGGTAGGATGTTGAACTAATATTTATAGTGATAAGGGAATACTGCTGTAAACATCAATTATTAATTGGGGGGGGGGGGGGGGGGGTACGAAATGGAAGAATGTAAAGGAGAAGGGAGAGGAAGAATGAAAAAAGAATGGGAAGAGAGATAAGATTTTGAAAATAATAATAACGAAAATATTAATATTTTAATTTTTATTCCTGTCCTGGTAAGTAAGATTCAACTCATCTCTACTGCAGTTATTCAACCTTTTTTCCTCTATTAAAGGAAAACAATTTCGATCGTTCTTTCAGTCAGTTGCATATTGAATCTTGGATGTAAAGACATAATGAATGAATATGTGATTTTTAGTGCATTAGAAGAAATCAGTATATATTCTTCCTTTTATACCTTATACCTTCCTTTTATAACAGAGGTAATTTGAATATTTTTGAGTTTTCAAGTAGCGTAGATGTTCTGTATGAATTAGTTTCTTACGCAACTCTAATGAAATTGATGTTCCGTGATGATGCGCAGCCACATTTCGCTTGTCTCAAGTTGTAAAAAGAAGACATCTAGGCTGTGATCGAGGTATAATTTGCATGCTCATGAGATGGGATCCTCGAAAAGGATAACCTGATTTTCTGGTCATCTATGCTGAAAATTGCCTATTCCACTTTTATAAAACCAAAAATGAGTTGATTTATAATCTGGTTGTTCTTGAACTTTTAAGATTCCGGTGGAAAGATTAGAAGTCGTTTAATGGTTTGAAGAGCTTATAGGCTATGATATTCAGCTTGTAGGTGGTAGTTCTGGTTTCAAACCAATTTTATAATGAAAAGCGAAATTAAGGTAATCATCATGTTAATCGTTTCAATGGAAACATTAAATATAATAAAAAACAAAATAGACCTATAAAAATGTTGAATTTGTTCGCTGTAACAAGTATTCCATCTTCCACGAAACGCTGGATATAGAAACGTAGGAAAATAGTCAAATAAAAATACAAGAGAAAAATGTCGTAGCCTAAAGGCTAATTTGTTGTTTATTCTAGGAAATTTTGTCAGACATAGGGTTCATCGATTACAAAACGACTCATCAAACAATATTGGAATCACAATGAGTTTCGACTTCTGATAAATTAATGATTTTCAATGACGCTTAGGGTCTGTTTTGTGTTTCCAAGAATGTGATTGTGTGTCACGAGTAGGCCTATGTGTTTCAAGGACCCATCAAACCATAGCAACCCTCGAAGAAACTTTGGCTCAAACTTTATGAAAACAACAGCTTCACTCTATATAGTAAATCTTATCCAAGAGGACAAATAGTTTTTTATTCGCATAAGCCGCTAATTTTGTTTTTATTTTCAAGAATGTTGATCACCTTGGTATTTAAAAGATGAGATAGGATGAAGAACCGGTAGATTTATCAACTTTTCATCATGCTGCTGTCTCCAAACATAAAATACATTCAATCCACTCACTCATAAATATATCAATCGCACTCGTCACTGCGTACTGTTAATTGAAAGTAACGGTATCTAATGTTTAAGTTGTAAAGTTAACTCATTAACTAACAACAAAGAATGTTGAATTAACTTTGAAGATCGTAATTATTCTGATTTAAAGTGGGATTAAAAACATAGTTTTTCCTTAAACGATAAAAAATAACAGTTAGTTTTTATTTTTCTGTCAAGGTTATTCCAATTTTGTTCAACGTGCTGAGTAGAGATACAAAAGATTCACTGAATGCCAAGGTATTTGAACATTCTTCAATTAAAAACACGTTTTTAATCATCACTTGAATATTTTTCATCACTCTTCACTGCTCTAAAATGGTATTCATAATGTAAAAAGATGGAGAAATTTAGTCGAAAATTAGCACAGTCAAGTTTCATTTGACTGATTGCTTTGTTATTGGTCCCAGTATTGGTTTTAAGTTGACAAGTACTGGTTCCTCTTATTAGTAAACGTAGGGAAATTTAAACAAACAAGTCCAGGAAACGTGCATTGTACAATGCAGTTGTGCAGATCAATACGTAAATTTTAAAGAATTAATAAAGGGAATTATGAAATAAATTTTCTCTTTCACAGTACATACTTCCTTTTTACATGTTTCTTTTTGAACGCACAAAAGTTATGCAAACTTATCTAATCATCACAACTAATGCAAGAAATTTATTGAACTTTATGAATTTCAATTAATTTAAAATTCTAATTGGTTGGTTTCTATTTTTTTATTTCCTGTTATCTTTAAAAACGTTGTCATTGATGATCAATATTATTATATTTTTGTGGCTTTTAGGTCTCATAGTATTTCTCTCTTTTGCAGGGAAAAGAAACGGGAAGTGAAATCAGAGCCGCAATCATGTGAGTGAAGCTCTGAAAATACGATTAATAAATATTAAGTATTGACCATTTATAGAGAATAAGTATTATTTACAGTTAAATTATCCACGAACATGTGGAGCTTTCAGTTTCAATGAAAACTTTACATTTGAATTAAAATGAAAGTTTCAAAAAAGTTGTACGATTAGAAAATGAGGTCATAATAAATTATTTATGCTTTTACATTTCGAGTTTCAAGTGAAGTATCGTACCAGCAAGAGGTATTCTCTTATTACAAAACTGTTTATCATAAACAGAAAAATGTTTGTTTTTAGTTTTATTTAATCGGAAACATAAATGTGAGTACAATGACACACTTAGCTATTCTGATCACGTTAAAAGAGGAGATGCAATAAATCTTGAGTTATTATTAATGTTCTATCTAGAGAAAGTAATATGAGAAATGCTGTGGTGCACATCAGATTCCATCTATTATTTTCGGAACTGTACACGGATATCTTGTAAGGTAACTCTTACAACCGAAGAACGTGTTCAACAAGTCCATAAATTCTCTTATCAAAATAGCACACTGTTCATAAAAAAAATATAGTTCGAAGATTGAGCATCCAATCCATTCCCTGCCATGAATCAAATCTTTCTTCAAAATAAAGAGCATAAAAGCAATAAAAACATAAAAGTAGACGGTTCATTGTGGTAACAAACTAATCCTAATCTCACTTTGGATTTTAATCCGTTTCTAATCCTTTAATGGACGGAAAAGTAAAAATGATAATTTTATGCAGTATTTCCATGAGGCAGGCATGTCTATAGCATAGGGCTATCTTTTTTTTGTTTATCAGCAGTATTATGGAAATTTTAAAATGCTTTCTTTGAATGAAATTGAATGCTTAATTTGTAATTTTATCATTGGACCTAGTGGAGCCTTCAGAAATTGCATTTTTTATTTGTTTATGGATGGTTCCTAAATTATGCTAATGTTCATGAAAGATGTGAGATGAATAAAATGAGTGAACACCTTCTCACTACTACAGAAATCGTTATCAATAGTTTGTTAATGATTCCTGTGTTCCAATTTTCGAAATCGAAACGATATGCAATTACATTAGTGATCTACTTCAGAAACAAAATTCAACATGATCTTGTAAAAGCATAAAAACTGACGCTGTATTCCTTACCGACTTCTGTTTTTACTCACATGAAGAGAAAAATAGTAAAAATAATAATAATAAGCGTATGACTTTTATTGGTGGGGAAACCCTTACGGTGTTTTTTAAGTGAATAGTAGAATGATAGTAAAGAGTGTAAAAGAACGGTAAACAAGTGAACTTTTTTCTTTTACTTAAGACAATTGCGAACTTTTCTTTTACTTAAGACAATTGAGTATTTCACGATGGAAAAATAGAACAGGTAGTTTTAACAATTATTGAATATGAAAATCTTTGATCTTGAAGCATGGTTTTGGTTTGTATACCATAAGGACTCAAAGCACCCCTCCATAACGTTCTCTAAAATCTCTGTTAACCACCATTGTAATCAGTGATTTTCTCTACCTTAGCTTCAGAATTTTTTCATGAATAAAATAGCCCAGCTGTCAATAACTGTAATATCTCTTCGAGCGTCTAGAAGGTATATATTATATTCATGCTATAAGCTATAGCAATTCACCATCCGCGAAGTTTCAATCTCCTTTCTATTCGCCAAGTTTACTTCTGGAACTTGCATCTAAATATCTATATATGCACTTTCTTCTTTACACGCGTGAATTCCAATGTATGCAGCAGCAGCAGCAGCAGCGGCGTTTCCTCATCTCCTAGAAAGCAATCAGAGCAGCGGAAGAGAGTACGACGATCTATCGTTTACATTTCATTTTCAAACAAGAGAAACTGTTTTCGAAAACGCATACGAAATAAGT
This sequence comes from Conomelus anceps, assembly GCA_948455865.1. NCBI lineage: Eukaryota > Metazoa > Arthropoda > Insecta > Hemiptera > Delphacidae > Conomelus > Conomelus anceps. The sequence goes on from OX418216.1 coordinate 115,054,344, forward strand.
GTGAGTCTCGTGTAGATGAGCGCTTTCATCAGATCGCGACATTAATTTGATTTCATTAATAAAAACAACCTGTTTTAAAAATTCTATCTCATTGATACGAGGGTATCACGTACCAGTAGAGCTATCTAGAATCATACTGTACCATACACGCTGAGTTATGGCAACACATCTTTTTTCAATACGTCAAGTCTCTCTCCATTCAATACCGTAGTGTTTTTGTAAGGCAGGTCTCTTTGTATTTAAAGAGATATCTTTCATCTTGAAATAATTATGATTTTGATTCTCATCTCGCAAAGTACACAATGATCCCCTTTGATATAAAATCATATTTTATTCTTTATTATCACCTATCCGGTGATTCGGAGTTCACCTAAAATCTAAAATTCCCCACATGGATGAAACGGCGAGGTGACTACCTGTAAGGGTCTTCCGGCCATGCGCTTATTATAATTATTATTATATTTCATTCTCCTTCCAGAGTTTTATATCGCAAATAAGTATTATTATTACAGAGTAGACAACACATAACTTATCACATATGATAGTGATACCAATATCACAGACTAGATACTCTGGTATGTATTCTGTGACAATATATCAGGCAATTTGCTGATTTCATGTTTCTTTGTAGTGGCGAAGGTGATATTGTGGAAGATAACCATAATGAATAATAAGAACCTTAAGTTTTCACAACCACATTTATGTCAAACCTTGAGATTGACAAGGATATGATATTTCAATTTATAATGCTGTAACAACCGAAACTAGTATCCCACTGTTTTTAATAAATGTGGTTGTGACAACTTCAAGTCTTATTATTCATGATAGGTTTAGTGGTGCTTGTACGAGAGACTATGGTGGGGAGAACATAGAACATAGCGCATAAGGTGCTGGCTGCACCTTAAAACTCAGTCTACAAGAGACTTTCAAGTATGTGAATTTATTAGTTTCTTCAACTGATTATTTCATGAAATATGCAATGTTATAACTTACATATATTATTATCTGATTGATTATAATCATCAGTAATAAGAGTAGTGATTTACTTCTACTGAATTGACATTTTGTGACTTTAAAGGTGAAAATACAGAAATTTTTCAACTTTAGCTGATAAAAAGCGAATGTAGCACAACAACATTTTAAAATGTCTCTATTGTCTAGAATTTCAATCATGAATTACCAATACAAGGTCTGTATGAATAGTTATATATGGCATTTTTAATTTGCAGCTGCCAGCAATGTGGAGACTTGTTCTCCTGGCTGCATCGGTAGTGGCAGTCGATGAGCGATGGAGCAGACAGGCATCAGATCGTCGCATAAATGACTGGATTCCAGTGAATTCGCCCACATCCGCACCCACACCCGCACCGCATCACTCTTCTCAGCAGGGAAGAGCTGTTGCTGATCAAGGTTCATCTGCCTCAGCCAGTCTGCCCAGTGTGCTCACGCCACCTGCCCAGCTCACTAATCAACATCCTCGGCTATTTCCACCTCCTCCGCCAGCACATCAACCTGATGGTCTCTTCCAGCATGCAGCAACAAACGGCTTCCTCAACAGCTTCCCTCCTCTCTTCAATGAGAAGCCAAGACAGTTCCTCCCTCCACCAGCTCAAAACAACAGACCACAATCATCAAGGTTCCAGCAGAATCTTCAACAACAACAGCAACAATCATCCCAATTAAGTGATACAGCTGGAATCCCACCAGCCCTCTTCCAAGTTGGACCCCATCAGTTTTCCAACAATGACCAAGCATCACAATCACTTGTAAATGCACCTCAATTTTTAGGACCACAGTTCCTCCAAGCACAGCCCCAACAGTCTTTTGTCCAGCTTACTGGGCCACAAGTCCTCCAGCACACCATTCCCAACTTCCAGCAGTTCCAACTGCAAAACAACCAGCCCATCTTTCTTCAACAGCCTGCTGGATTACCCAGTGCCTTTGGACAACCACCTCCACCACCACCACCCCCATCACTTGTGAATAGACCTGCATCACCACAATCACCCAATGTCACCAAGAGCTTCAAATTCCCTGATCAACCAAATGAAGACAAGGAAGTGCAACTTCTCTATGTTCCAGTGGAAACTCTAAGACAACGAGGAAGAACTCTACCTTCAGGAAGATTTCAGAATGTGAGAGGTAACTCATTCAATAGCAATTCCTTCAATGGTAATTCAAACTCTTTTGAACAAGCCCAAGCAAATTCACAACATCAGTTGACAAAGACACAATTTAGAGGTCAGAAACCACAAGAAAGTAAAGAACATATATTTTCTGGGTCTAATGGACAACTTTTGCAACATTTCCAAGAACCCCAGCCGCCTAAACACTTTTTCCAAGAGACATCTGGACCTCAATTCCCATCACAAACGCCTAAGCAGTTCTTCCAGGAAACATCTGCTCCTAACTTACAAACCACACCAAAGCAATTCTATCAAGAAACTCCAGCTGCACATGTGAAAAGTCAACCAAGTAGTTTGTCACAACAGTATATTCCTGAACATACTACTGCATACTCAGGTTTAGATTTACAAAGCCCCAGTTCTAGTGGAATATCTGTCACTCCTGGATCACTGGATGTCTCTTCCACCTTGGCAAAATCCAATTTTGAGAGCCTACAGAATGATGGACCATTGCAAAATAGTGAAAGATACAATAATTATAATCAATTCAAACAAGAATTGAACCAGGAAAATAAAGTTAGACCACAGAAACAAGAGTCTGTTGAAAATTATCAGACACAAACTTTCAATAATGAGAATATCTATAGCCAACAACTTGGATTTGATGATGAAAGAAGATTGACAACTCTTCCTCCTCCCCACCAGCCTCCTCTCTCAGTTTACATGGAAACCAATGCACATTCAAAAATTGCTGATGTTCTCACTTTATTGAAAAGTTCAAAAACAATTCCAGTATTGGATACAGTAGGACCTGATTCACCTCAAGTGTTTGTGGGGCCATCAAATTTAAGTCCTCCTTCTGGCTACCTGAAATTTGAGCTGCCTTACTTGTCATCTTTGGACAGTAATAGAGTTGAGAGGAAAGTGGACAAGCTGCCATTCTTTGTAGCACCATTGAATTTCCAGCCACCACCTGGCTACTCAAAAATTCCATTCCCTGCTCCACATATTGGCTCAGTTGTTGTTTCCAACCTAACAGTTTTAAGGACTGCTCTGCATGAGAAGCCATATTCATTTGATTTACCCACTGAACAGAATACACCTTCCAGTGTGGAACAGCCATTCACCCTTCCAGTTGACATCTCACCTATCAGCCCCCAGCTTCCATCTCTGATAAACTCACTTCAAGATGACAACAAATACTATCAGATCACAACTACAGAGTTACCAGTTACTACAACTCCAGCTTTTCCTAGGAGAAATACTCAACGAGGATCACATCGTGGCTATTCATCTACAACTACAACAGAAGCAGCACCCACAAGAAGACCAGCCAATAGACAACGTAGACCATACAACAACAATAGACATTCAAACAGAGTTACTCAGCCAGTTTCAAGTACAACACCAGAACCATACATAACCACATTGCCTCCACAAAATGAACCGGCTCAAAATGATGAGCAGAAGATCTACTCTGATTTTACAACAGAGAATATACCACAAAATTTCAACCAAAATTTCAGACAGCCTGTCTATGAAACATCACAAAGAGTTCAGTTCTCATCACAAAACCAGGATGCTGCACAACTAACTCCAAATAACAATCAACAAGAACAATTTGCAAACCAGTTTGCTTTCAATAGTGACAACAATAACAATAATCAGCAATTCTATCAAAATGAGCCAGTACGGCCTGCATACAAGCAACAATACTCAAACCAAGAGCAGCAATACATTCAAAGCTCTGAAGAGAATATCAAAGTACCTGCTGAAATCAGCAATCCATTCTATAACACCCCAAAGAATTTTGTTCCAGCTCAAGAGCAAACAACTGAACAGGTTTTGTCTGATATCTCTCAACAAATTACAACAGAGAGTGAGAGGATTTCCAGCTCAACTAGAACCGGACAAAGAAGAGATCCTCTCAGACAGAGATTCAGGGGTAGAAATCCATATCATACAACAACTGAACAAACAACAAGTGAACCACAAGAATATCAACAGAAAGTAAAAACTAGTCCAAAAGTACAAGAACAACAATATTTACATCAAACTGTGAAATACAATCAGAATAATAACAATTATAATGGACAGCTTGCAAACTATCCAAGCAACACAGAAAGGTCAGATGAGCAATCTGTAACTGAATCTGATCAAGGATTTAAAGTAACATATCCAGATACAGATAGCAGAGCAAGTCCTAGTCCACTGAATAAGGATATTGGACAATCTGGTCAATTCTACAATCAATTCCAAGACCAACAGCAAATACCTCAGCAACAACAATTCAATGGAAATGCAGCTCATGCACAATTTGAAAGCAGTACATTGGCTCAAGAAGATCAAACAAATGTTCAACAAAATGTGAACTCTCAACACCAGGTTAATCAGCAGACATTTTCAAATTCACAAATTCCCACTTCAACATTCCAGAACTCACAACAAGCATTTGATGACTCATCTGTGAGGTATGATAGTGGGGAAATGACTGACAAACCAATTAATCAGCAGAGACTCACAAAGTATACACGAACAAGAGGTAGAGGAAGTCAGAGTTCAAGAGAACAATCAGATCACACTCCCACATCTTTCAATAGCAGACATCAAGACCATACATATAGCTCACAACAAACCAAAGAGCATGATCAATCTTTTGAAAATACATTCACATCAACAACTGAGTCAGATTTGGAAAAGGACACACCCAAACCAGCTGTAGTTCGAGTGAGGGGCAGAGTGAGGGGAAGAACAAGGTCAAATTATGTGAAACCATCAACAACAACTGAGCCACCTAATTATCCAGTGGGATCAGGCTTGACCAATGATTCGCCAATAAATGAGGAACAAATAAGAAAGCCCTACAGGAATCAGAATCTTCATAGCAGTCAAGACAGAGGCAGTCACAATAGACATGCCTACAGGTTAAGGAACTCAGCTACTTCAGAAAGCTTCAACAATGATGAATCCAGTACTCATGCTAGTGAGAAGGGCACTACTGAAAGTGCAACTCCAGTCAGTAGAACTTACAATCATATTCTGAACAGAAACAAAGTGAGAAGACCAACTGGAACTACTGCAAGTGAAAGACACATCACAGAGCAAAGTACAACACCTTCCTATTCACAAGAAGACTCAAATACAAAGTATTTGTTGAGGACAACTAGGAAGCCACAAACAACAAAGCTGACCACTGGAAGAGGTCGCATACGTAGACCATCAAAAACTGCATTGACTACAACAACAGAGCTGACTCCACTGGATTCAGAAAGAGACAGCTTTGCTCCATCAGCAGCCTCCAATGAAATACTTGATCCTTACTATTCAAACCAAAACAGCAACTACAATAACAACAATAATAATAATAATTATAACAACAACTATGAATCACAAAACGAAAAATTTCTAGTCAAACAACAGCACAGGCCAGTCTCCTCTTACACCGAAACACCAGTAAGGCATCGCCAAACCTCACCAGCTACAAATTCTGATGAAGACTACTGGAACCAAGCTGTCACAATCCAGCAGAGCAACAGCTATGACTTCAGTGCAGAGTCCTCTCCTGCTACACAATCCACATTGAGCGGACAATACTTTGGAGATGAATATTACGACCATAAGCAGACACCAAAGTATGCTGAAGGCCCAGTCTACAATCCATCACACGATCAAACACCTTTCTCATCAAATGAACAGTTAGTAGCTTATGCAAAATCAAAAACAAAGCCCGGTTATGAACAAAGCGGCAAAGTCAATCAGTGGAATGAGAAGGAAGAGCCAAAAGAAGAACAATACGATATTGATGGCAAACTCATAACTGAAAGCAACCAAGGAGATTTGTATGTCAACCATCAGTCTCAATCATTTTCAGCTGAAGGAAAAGTACCCGTTGATAGTGTTCATGGTGAATCAAAAAATATGAAGCACGAAACATCAAATAAAGAAATACAGGTTACAGAGGATGAACAAATCACTCATGGAGGACATTCTGAAGGAGAGAAAACAACAAAAGATAGCGCAAACAGCCCAACAAAACTCATCGATCCAGTCACTGGTAAAAAGGTTAGTTAATCTTCAATTATTTTTTGATTTTTGATAAAAATAAAATAAAAGTTCTCCATAGAAAAATGACTTTTCTCATGTTAAGATAATGAACGTTAAGAAATCTATCTACATAATGTAAATTTGTTTATATCTTTCACTGTAAAATCGAATGGATAATTCAAGTGAAAATCAGTTGTAAGCCCAAATAAATTGAAAAACTCACTTGGACTTTTGAACCTCGATAATTATTTAACTCAATTGTAAAGTATACAAAACGAACAAAAGAACAATTGCACAATTTGGCTCAAGAAGATCAAGCAAATGTTGAACAAAATGTAAACTCTCAACACCAGGCTAATCAACAGACATTTTCAAATTCACTAATTCCCACTTCAACATTCCAGAACTTGCAACAAGCATTGAGTGACGGCATTAACACTGAATTTCAAGTTAATAGCTATTTGTGATAAACAATCTATTTAAAATAGTCATTTTATCTCTTGATGTTTTACTTGTTGGTTTTTTCAAATTCAAGATTAATTTTATTAGAGTTATAGTGATTTTCCAAAAAAGTTTTGTTATTCGTAATTAATTTTTTGTCGTTTATGTATGACTAGTGCTGATTTCAAACTTGAATAAAACCTCAAAGATATCGATATCGTTTAATTGGACTAATTTCAATTGAAGTGGTATATGACAAAAGTACTGTAATAGCACAGCTATTACATTACCTAACTTACTGTTCAATTGTACATGGGAATGACTAGAGAATGGAATTGTATTTATTTTATTGTGGATGATGCCCACATGAGTATGGAGACTTGTGCGTGGGTAATGAGGTGAATGGGTAATTGATGAGAAAAATCTATGGCTGAATGAGATTCGAACCCAAGGTTGCAGGAAAGCCATTCAATCTTATCTCATCACAGACAAGCGTTCCAACCAACTGCGCCACTTGAGCCGCCTAGTTTGATCTTAAAAATTAAGCTTAAATACATTGAAGTATTGCTTCAAATAGTAACTCATCTAAAGAGATAGAAAGAGATAGACAGTTATGAGAACTTTGAAGATGATAGACATAAGCAACTAACAATTCAATAGATTGAATTAAATTATTTAGAAATTTGAACTAAATCATACATCTCTAGGTACTTGAAACTGTTGAGACATTTTTGTATCAAGTTCGAAAACGTTTATTTTTAAATTATGTAACGTGCATGCAACTGCACATTATTTCGAATTTGATTAAACTGATCCACTATCATATATAATTCCAGCACACAATGCCAGCTATACAATGCGAACTGGCATTATAGAAATAAAGTTTGATGCCCTGTTCCTCAGTTGTTCAATAAATTGTTCAGTAGCTACAGATTCAATAGTGGCCCTAAGGCTTGTTTCACACACAACCGGTATAGAATTTACATTGCATCACATGATTTCATTCACATTTCATTCACACGGCATAATTACAATTTATTATGTTTATGATTTCAAAAGTCGGGTAGATGTGAAGCGCTCCATGAGATACAATGTCCCCACGACCAGGTAAACAACACCGGTAACCCGAATGCCGGATATGTGTGAAACAAGCCTTAGGGCGGCTATTGAATCTGCAGCTATTGATTGATTCATTGAGCGACTGAGAAACCGGGCATCAGTCTTGTGGAAGCAGTGGATTATTTGCCAATAATTATATTTAGAAAAATCATCATGTATAGGTAGGCTATTTATATTCAATTGGAGAGTAAACATGGAAAGCTTTATTGACGCATGTTATTCAAATACTCATTGACATCAAATTTCAAGTTAACAGCTATTTGCGATAAACGATCTATTTATAATAGTCATTATATCTCTTTAAATGAATATATATCTATTGAATGAATTCCGTCTTCTTTTCCACTTGTAATATTAAAGTAAAACTGACTTTGAAGTAGAAATGATAAAATATTTCCACTAAATATTTCAAAATTATTTTTTTTTTTTTTGCAAATCAATAATAAACCAGTTCATTTACTTCAACTTAACTTGTTAACCATTTTTTTTTTCAGCCTGGAAGAAGGAGAGGAACTTGGGTTAGAGTGCGAGTCAACAAGAAGCCCCATGACGTGTTTGAAACAGCTGAATCTCAAAATCTAGCTAGTCTGACCAACAACGCCATCAAATCGGCAGGAGTGAAGGACACCATCACCAACGACAAAGAAAAAGATGACTACACAATACCAGCCAACCATCGTCCAACCGATCCTTATTCCACAGATGTATCCGAAATGGATGCTGCCGCTGAACCCAGTACAACGACTACTTCAACTACCGAAGCACCAGCTGTGGATTACGAAAAGACCCTCACTGACATGATTAGAGACATGTTGAAAGAGCAACAAGAAGAGGATGGAGAAGAAGAAAATACACAAGAACAGGAAGAAAAAGAAAATGAGAGCAATGAAGAAACTGACGTTCAAAGTAAAGATAATACAACAGCCGTAACTACTTCTCCAACCATTATTGAAGACATCACAGGCTCAAATGAAGCTACCACGATTATAGGTCATGGAATTGACTCTGTACCAGTCACAGTTCTCCCTGAAATCACAACAATAAAGAGTGTTCCAGAAGAAAAGGAAGGAGTCACCGAGAACATGGAGTCCTCCACTGATATTGCAACGTCTCTACCGCGTGTTCTGGGAACATCGACAACAACAGAAATCTCAATGGAAACAGAAATCTGCTACCGAGGAAGGTGTGTCAAGAGTAAAAAGAACAAGAAAAAGCAACAGCAACCAGATTTCGAAAGTGACTTAATGCCAGTGGAATGAAAATGCAGCGCGAGAAATGTTGTTCTCGTTTTCAAAAACCCCTAAATGAAAGATCAGATAATAGTTGTTGAGTCTACTATACTTACATAGTCGGTACTATTGAGTTTTCTCCAGCTGCACTACATTGTTGGAGATTCAAACGCGTGAGGACTTCTCTTGATCTGAAGGGTGTAAATTAATAAAGGCTGACTGTTACAATATCGCTGGAACCTGTTATGGACAATAATACATATTTTATAAGTAGAGATTATAATTTGAAGAACAAATCAGGGGGAACCGTGGTGAAGAGACAAGTATCAATTGTTTCATCCAATGACAAAAAAGATAAGTAAACCAAATTTTATGGGGTTGCACACGATAAATTATTAAATGATTATTTTTAATATTATTGAGCTTTCTCTAGTTGAATAATTATAACTGGGTTGGACTCAACTAGATGGGCCTCTTTTTTATTGGTACAATAAAAATAAGATCCTTTGCACTTCCCTCCAGTTGAGTAACATTTTATTCTTTTGAACTTCTATGTATTCAAAAGAGAACAAGCCGAGTTTATTTTAAAAGTTTTAAAAATAAAGCTATAAATAAGAAAAGCCACAAAAAATTGGTGTGTATAACATTTATAGTATTTTGTAGTGAATAAATCATTATGTTCTTCATTAATGATAATTTTTGGGTTACAATATTTGACTACTCATTCGTGCAAGATTGTATAATACCTTTGTAATATCAGTTTTTGTAATGCAATACCTTTGATTTTGTTCTCTGAATTGTACGCTAGAAAAGGCTAAATTGCAATATCATTATTGCTATAACATAACTTCTAATAGTTTTAATGTAAATATGTGAGCGAGAGTTGAAATGTTGTGTGAATGTGTGCTAGTGAAATTGTTGTGCTAATTTGATAGAGAGCATAGTTTTAAAAAGAAGATTTCATTGATAAACTGGATTTAAAGGATGAAAAATTACAGTTATTAAAGAGGCATAAATATATTGTCATGCATTTCAAGAGCTGGGTAGCAAAAATCATCAGTATATAAAAAAAGAATCAAATGAATGAGTTATGCATTGAAAACTGCAACCGTATGAATTGGGCCTATACAAGACGCTTTACTGACGAAAATGTTATTACGACGATAAGTAGCCTTCTGAATAAAAACACAATAAGCAGAGATAAAAGAAAATTTTTCAGTTTTTAATTCGTTCTTAAGATTAAATGTTCATTTTAGGCTGTTAGGAAGACAAAAATCACATTTGAATTTATATTAAGAACAAAAAATTGATACTGAACATTGAATTGAGCATTCAAGAAATGCATGACTTTATAAAATTCTGTGTTGATGCTCAATAGGTTAGACAACTATTTATAAAACTTGTGTGTGCTAAGATTTAATTTATACTATGTGAATGTATATTTTTAACAAAACTTGAAAGCTAAATAATAAAAAACAAATATAAATCAATTTTGAACCCTGTGAATATCTTTTTTACCCACTTCTGCTATCTATCTGGTAGTGCGAAATTGAATGATAAAAAAATTTCCTTTCATATAAAATAGAGTTGACATTGAAATGTATGGGAACATAAAATAGATGATGAAAAATTAGGCATCAGTTATTAATTTTTGAAAATGGGATTAATATTGATTGAAACCTTAATTGTTGTTTATTGAAAAAAAATGAATACTACATGAATTAACAGGATCTTTGTTTCATTCAATTGTCACACCATTGGTTAGCTCGCAAATATCATATTATTGCAAAGAAATCCGTTTAGATCTAGCTTCACAATCTTTGTGGGATCTCGAAAATAGTGGGAAAATTTATTTTGAATGATAAGGAATGAGGAATAGTGGGCATATTTATTTTGAATGATAAGGAATAAGCATAGTCAGCGTATAGAATGTTTTATATTGGTACCTCATAACATTGCAGTCAGCATTAAATAAAACAGAATAGATAGTAGGCTACTGATGACTATACTGAGAAATAAAATTGCATAAAAATATTATTCCAACACTGACACACTACCTTATTCGTTATTGAATAGAAATAAATATCAGTTGTCAAACACCTTTATTTATTTCAGATGGAATAGAAAAGTCTTCGCAGAATCTGCTCCTCATTTAATTTTTAAAGACTATTTAGTAATTGACAAAAGTGTTGAAGTGTTTATTACTGAGGCCAATTACATCCTGATCATTCTTGAACTACAGTAAGCTTCATCACTTATTCAATACATTCCGCGTGTGAGTCTCAGGACAGTCAAGCTTGAACCAACAACTTATAACTGCAGTCATATTGTTTGGACCATCCAAACAAACCTTGTACTTGCACTTGGTATTTGGCTTGTAGATTGCATCCGATACATCAATCTCTCCAAAATTGATAATTTTACTTGATTTTTTCAAAACAACATAGCATTCAACTTTCACCTTATTCTGAAATTATTTCGAAATATCAAGTTAATCGCGAAAAAGAGCCAAGAAATTGTTTAATTCTGTTTGAAAAACTGAATGCTATGATTACGTGATGTGTAATTGAACCTTACCCATCTTCGGATGATGATTCAGTTAGGCTCAAGTATGAATTATTTACAACACATCTCACTTATCATTCAGTGAAATTTGACAATTTCTTCGTTTATGTTCAACTACGGTATGGAAAATCCACAAAGTAAACTGTGATTCAACTGAATACTAGAAGCTACTTTTTCATCTAACAGGTTGATATAAATGCAGAATTCTTTTTACTCTAAACATAAAAATCAGGATACAACCCCAATGCAGCTTAACAGTAGTTTCAAGTTGCAATTTATATCAACTTCATTGTCTAACTGCAGAGTGGAGAAGGCAATTGGAATTTCATGCTTTCTGGTTAACAAGAGTGAACTTTCTATAACTGGATAGGAAAATGGAAAACTTCAGGTGCATAATTAGGCTTCCAGTTTTTTTAATGTACGACTCTTTCCAATACAAAGTTTATTTGGCAGCACATCAGCTTTTGTAAGTTATATAACAAGTGAACAATATACAATCATAGGATTTAATCCATCCTTCTATGTTAATAGTCAACAGAACTTTAGTTACTTTTGTAAGTGCTACATATTGTTACGGGTTCTATCTCTAAAATAACGCTGGAAACACTTTAAATGAACACTCGCACTTCATTAACACAAATTATCCACAACTCGCACTAATCAGTTATTTCTTATGCAATAATCAAAAACAGATAAATCGATAATGTTCAGCTAATAAAGATTTTGCAATATTACTGTACAAAAATCAAACATTAAGCGTTAAAAAGCCGATCTAATATTAAATAATGACTGTTCAATAAACTGTTCAACAATTCAAGGAGTAGCGTCTAATTTACAACAGTTGAAGCACTACGAGCACTTACGAGTCAATGTATGAACTGTTAATTAATACTGAATAATAATCTGTCACAATATACTGCAATTATCACTTTAACAACAGACGTTTGTTTAACACAGTCTATATAAGCGCTCACAGGTAATCCGGTTTGTATGAGCAGGAACTGTCACTATCACGTTATTACGTTCAAATCACAACTGACTCATTTTTACAACAGTTTCTCCTATTTATATATTTTTCAATAATCTAGAAAGAACTAGATATGAACTAGATATCTCTCCATTTTTTCTATCAACTTCTACCGAATTCTAAAATAAACACATTCTACAAAGTTCTAATCAAACATACTAATGATATTTAGATAAACTGCAAAGCAAAGAGAGTGCGGGGATAGTTCAACACGCTGCTTAATGGTAAACGGAAGTTAATATTGAAACAGCAGATAACACCGAAAATCACTGTTCTTTCTTTCTTTCCATTTTCACAACAATATTATGTCACATTTGTACGAAAATCATGATCCAGATTATTTTACTCATGTGCATCATCATAACCTGGCAGTCAGCGATCAGACGTCGCCGTGAAAGGATGTGTTTGCAATTGATAGAATGCTTTGATGTTGCATTGTGCGGTTGTTAGCCTAAAAAAGTAGAACAATAGGCAGTAGTGAATTTTGTTAGTTGAGTGTTATTGTCGAGTCAGGCGAAATCCGTAACCGCGAGTGCTCGCGCGCGCGCGCGGGCGTGTACGCGTCTATGAAGTAGTGTTGCAGTGAGTTGTGCTGAACAATCATAATAATAATAGTTTCTATTCTACAATAATAGAAAAATTATGTCGGTCAACGAATCGAAATATTCATCAATCGTTCCGAAATCAGATGAAAATGAAATATTATTAAAATTACAGGAAATTGAAAAGGATTTGGAGACACCAACTGAAAAATTCCTGTTCACCACTTGGAGGGAAACTGACTCCAACTTTAGGCAGGCAGAGAGCAGGAATAAAGAACTCAAAAAGCAGATAGATCAGTTGCAGAAACGATTAACTGCTCTGGAGGACAAATCAAATGCTAGCAACAATAGGCAAGAAGGTGAAAATGAAGAAGATTATTTTACGGATGAAGAAAATTTAGCCAGGGAAACAGAGTGGATACTACAGAAGCGAAGAAAGAGGAAAAGAGAAAATTCAAACTCACCAACAAACAATGAAAAACAGTCAACAAAAACACGGCTGATTCACAGTGAGACGGAACCATTAATTTAAATGTACGTCCGCTAAGAAGCCACCGCCCATCATAATATACCAAGTAATAGATTATGAAACGGTTTTCAAGACTTTCAATGGTAAGTTGAAAGATTGTTTTAAAATAAATATGCTTAATAATAATAGCCTGAAATTAAATGTTGATACTCCCGAAAATTACAGGATAGCAACTGAAATATTGAATAATGAGAAATTTAGTTGGTCTTCCTACGAAAATAAGCAGACTAGGCCTATTAGAGTCGTCGCTAAGAAACTGCACAGCTCTTGTAAGCCTGAAAATATTAAACAAGTGTGACAGAGGTTTTAAATGTATTGAAGCCGTGAATATTCTAAAATGGAAAACCAAAGTTCCATTGCCAATATTCATGTTGACGTTCAATAGCGATGAGAGTATAACTAAGATTTATGAAATAGATACAATTTCGGGAATGAGAGTTGAAATTGTTCCAATGCGGAAATCCAAACTCATACCACAATGTAAAAACTGTCAGGCATGGGGTCATACAAAAACGTATTGTAGAAGAGAGCCAAAATGTGTAAAATGTGCTGGTTCTCACCTCACTTCTAACTGTGAAAAACCTAGACAGGAGAAGCCAAAATGTTTCAACTGTGGTATGGAGCATCCAGCAAATTATAGAGGTTGTGTTGTAGCGCAAGAGTTACAAGATCTAAGGAACAAAGCTATGCAGTCAAAAAAAGTTTCTTCAGCAGCTCAACCAATTCAGAGTAGAGTATCAAATCAAGTTACATCATGACAGAAGTAAACTTGTTGCAAATACTACTTTTGCGGAAAAAGTCAAGAATAAACCCACTAAGAAGATTGAAGAAACAAGAGTTATAGAGACAAATTTACAACAGGCAAACAAAAAAGATGTAAGTATCAGTAATCAGCTTCAACAAATCTTAGAGAAGTTGATAAAACAAGAGGATATTAATAAATCTATCCTTGACAGATTGAGTGAATTAGAGAATACGGCGTTTAAGGGAGCGATTCCTAGAAGATATGATGGAAAGTAAGCTTAAGATTATGGCCTGGAATGCCAATGGACTCCAACAACATAAGGATGAACTATTGGCAGTCCTAGTAGAAAGAAAAATAGATGTCTGTCTTGTCTCAGAAACTCATTTTACAAGAGAAACATACTTTAAAATGAGAGGCTTTCAAGTTTATCATTCCATTCATCCCAGCAACTGTGCAAGAGGAGGAAGTGCAGTGATAGTGAAAAAAGAAATCAAACATCATGAGTTCACAACAATCGAAGAAGTAGAGTTTCAAGTAGCTGCAATACAAATTAGTACAGGCTGTGGAGAAATTATAGTTGGATCTGTCTATTCACCCCCACGACACTCACTCAAAAAAGAAGATTATCTCAACTTATTTTCTAATTTTCCGGGGAAATTCATTCTGGGTGGAGACTACAATTCAAAAAATACTTACTGGGGATCTCGTTTGACCACAACCAAAGGAAAGGAACTACAATATGCAATAGAAGAATATAACTGTACAATTCATACCACGGGAAAGCCGACCTACTGGCCAACCGACAACTTCAAGATTCCTGACTTGATAGATTTCTTCATCACTAGGAACATATCAACAAGTTTTATTGAAGTAAAGGAAGAGCTCGACCTCAATTCAGATCATTCACCAATTATAATTAATATTAGTAGTATTGTTAAAAAGAAGGAAAAGAACCCAATTCTGTTGAGCAGGAATACAGACATTGAGGGGTTCAAACAGCGGCTTGAAAACAGAATAAATCTACATGCATCATTACAATCAATTGACGACTTGGAGAGCGAGGTAAACAAATTTGTTACTGATATTCAACAATCTGCCTGGGAAACTACACCTTTGCCTATGGAAAAAAATGAAGGAAAATGCTATCCTGAAGAAGTGGTACAACTGATAGCAAGGAAAAGGAGGATTAGAAAAAGATGGCAGGTAAGTCGGGATCCTAGAGTGAAAACAGAGCTGAACAACATCACCCAAGAGCTGAGAAGGACCATAAAAGAACATAATCAAGAGGAATTGAATTCTTATCTCTGTGATTTGACAAATGATAGAAGTACTGACTACTCAATATGGCGTGCAACAAGAAAACTGAAGAGACCTATTACTCAAATCTCACCTATCAGGAAAGTAGATGGCAGCTGGGCAAGAAGCAACAAAGACAAAGCTGACTTATTTGCTGACTATCTTGAGAAAGTTTTCACACCTCATGATGAAATAACAATGGATGCAGATGCCTATGATTCTTATCTTCTAGAAACAGGTTTCATTCCTCCAACAAATGTAAGAGAAGTTGACAATGAAATTAAAAAGTTGAGCAAGAAAAAAACACCAGGCTTTGACTTGATAACGGGAGAAGTTCTACAGCAGCTTCCAAGAAAAGCCATTGTGAAGTTTTGTCATCTCTGCAATGCAGCATTTCGTTTGAAATATGTACCAAGACTCTGGAAGGTTGCTGATGTGATCATGATACCTAAACCTGGAAAATCACCTCATGAACCATCATCATACAGGCCAATTTCATTGCTTCCTGTCATTTCAAAACTATTTGAAAAACTCGTACTCAAGAGATTGAAGCCAATTCTGGAAGAAGATGAGCTTATACCTACTCATCAGTTTGGGTTCAGAAATAAGCACAGTACAATAGATCAAGTGCATAGAATAACAAATGTCATAGAGAAGACCTTGGAAGAAAAGAAAGTTTGCTCAACAGTTTTCCTGGATGTGGCTCAAGCATTTGATAAAGTATGGCATGAAGGCTTATGTCATAAAATGGATCACTTGTTACCACCAGAATACAGTCAGTTACTGAAAACATATCTTGAAGATCGACATTTCCGGATCAAACAGGATGATGCATTCTCATGTCTTCGAAAAATTAAGGCTGGAGTACCACAAGGCAGTGTTTTAGGCCCAATTTTGTATCTTCTTTATACATCTGACATACCTCAGCCTGAAAATGTCACAGTAGCAACGTTTGCTGATGATACTGCAATTCTATCAGTAGGTGAAACTGTTGAAGGTGCTACAGAGAAATTACAGGTAGCAGTGAACAGAGTGAACATCTGGAAAAAACAATGACTTATCAAGTTGAATGAGGCAAAGTCAGTCCATGTCAACTTCACAAACAAAAGAATGCAATATATCCCCTTAATACTCAATGGGAATATAGTTCCACACTCAAACACCGCAAAGTATCTGGGCATGATGCTGGATGTTAAGCTTAGATGGAAAGTGCATGTGAAGAAGAAGAGAGAAGAACTTGGTATCAAATATAAGAAAATATACTGGCTGCTTGGGAGGACATCACAATTGACAACCTACAATAAATTGCTCCTCTACAAGCAGATTCTAAAGCCAGTGTGGACCTATGGAATACAACTATGGGGCTGCACTCGGCCATCCAATATAAACATCATCCAGCGATTCCAGAATAAGGTACTTAGGAATATTGTTGATGCTCCATGGTATGTCAGAAACACTGATCTTCACCGCGACCTAGGAGTGGAGACAATAGCCAGTGAAATCAAGAGATTTGCCAATAAACATGAAGATAGACTGCATCAACACCAGAACGTAGAGGCAATCCAGCTGCTGAACGTCCATGGGATGATACGAAGGCTAAAGTGGAAGAAGCCACACGAATTAGTGTAGTGTGAAGTGCAAAAGCAGAGTTTTTTTTAATGTGCAAAAGTTAAAAGCAAAAGTGTGTATGAAAGTGTAAAAGCAGAAGTGTGTATGAAAGTGATTTAAAATATTCTTTAATATTGTTTATTGTTAAAATAGTGGAGGTTAAGCCAATGGGTTAATCCTTTCCATAGTAAATAATTAGCAATTTAGGTTGAAATAAAATAGCTTATTAGTCTCAGACTAGGTGCTAGAATAACTTCAGCAAAAAAAAAAAAAAATCATAACCTGGCAAAATCCATGAGTCTAGGCAGAAATATTATTGTAAAGAATGAACCGAATTATCCTCATCAAAAATATGACAACAATTGTATAGCCTACATTTGAATAAATTACTTGCCAAAATATAAATGGCAAATAAATTAAAAATATAAAATGTATTTATTTTGATCTAATAAAGGTTACCAATACTAACCGAGCACATGTAATGCAGCATTTCCTTTGTGGTATTGCCCTTGTACTCAGATGAACAGCTGAAGATTGCCTTACTAGCTGACACAATCGTGGAACAAGCTTTGTATTGCCGCTCCAGAAATGTCCACATCAGATAAACATACGGTTTGATATTCATTTGTCTGAAAACCCCAATATAACAAATATTAAAAATGACATGATCTTTTAATTAAAGTAGGTTGTCAACAGCCCTTCACTCTGGTTTCAACCTTTTCTGTAACTCTGTCATAACTAAATCGTATAAATCTAAATCAAATATAAATCTTACATAAAAAATCAAAATAAATTACTGTTTATAAGTAAGACGAATTTCGAACAGAAAGCTACTATAACAGTGCTCTAAATTCTTGATATGATAGTAATTAAGAGCTGAAGCTGGCTCACATGACTTACTTTAAGCACTCCATTGTATAGCTGGGAAAATACAAGTACTTTATCCACAAAGTGAATATGCATTGACTGTTATTTTTGTTCCGGTTCATAGAAGGCTCTCTAATTAAAGTCATATGTGATGATTTCTGGAAAAGGTCTTTCGATTTTCTCGACCAACCATGATTCCTCAGCAATTCTTTATAACTGGATTGGGACTCGATACTGGAATCTGATGTGGATGGGACTTCTCGATCATTGATAGGTTCTATTTCTCTAATTAATGTATGTTTTGCATTTCTAGTATTGAAAGACATGTCTTTGTTTTGGAAAAGTATAACAGATAATAAATACAGTACAGTAATCAGTAAACAGATTATCTACAAACAGTAAACACACAACCACACTGTTATGTTAATAGCATGTGATGGATGAAAATCAAAAGATTAGCCAGTAAATTCTAACTTCGATCATGGAACATATTATTGGAGAGCATCTAAATAACAACAACCCAAACAAGATGTTCGGTTAGTTTTGTAATACAGTTATCTTTCAAAGCTGTTCATCCATTCATTTTATTCTTCTTCTTTTTCTTTCCCCTTCTGCCATCTTAGGCTACTTTCACACTTGCACGACATGTCGTTAAAAACGACAACGACATTTGGTGGCCAACGACATAAAAATTGGAACCGTTCACATTCACACGACCACGACACTTTAGTATAGTCGATATACAACGCACTTGCAGTACAGTGCAGTCTAGTTTCGTGTGGTTCTATAAAAATTAAAGAATAAATGAAACGGAAAAAGTTATTGTGTTGTTTGGTAGTTTATAGACGAATTAAAGAAAGGAGAAGGAATCGACTACACTGGGTACATCCAATCAACTTGAGAAGGACTTTATAAATAACTTATAATTTTTTGAATAATCATTTCTTTTCTATTTCCTATATTTCCTTTCTATATTATTTTATAGAATGACTTTATTTGGGCGAAGCTGGGTCTCGCTGGTTCTGTCTTACACTTAAAATTAAATACAAATTCAAAAATAATTTTTTTTTTTTGAAGGATGAAGCCCACATGGGTTTGAGACCTGTGCGTGGGTAATGATTTGAATGATGGTGATTAGTTGCAGTGGTGTAGAAAAAAGTTTCGGGGGTTCCCCAACAACGGCTAGTGGCGTATCCAGGATTTTACTATAGGGGGTCGAAACTACCGGGGGGTATGGAATACCCCCCATCGAAAAGGGGAGTCCGGGGGTCTTCCCTGGGAAAATTCTACAGAAATTGAAGTCACATATTAAATCGAAATCACATATTTTTAAATATTATAATTGTAAAATATTATACATTTTTTTGTATCGTGCCTTGATTTATTCAAACAATCAAAAATTTTACAACAAAATTTCCAGTATTTAGGTATTTTTGTATAAATTATTTTTCATAGTTTCTAGTTAAAACCAAAATCAAAGATACTGAAAAATTAGTTCCTGTTTGTAATGACATAAATACTTATCAATTTTTATGGTAAATTCAACAACTTGCAGTCAATTTCAATTGCTGAGAATAAATAATATTTTTACTCAATTAAAATAGACTTTAATTCGTTGAATTTACAATAGGGTTAATTAACAGCTCTGATCGTTATGGAACAATAAATCTAGGAATAAATATACTTATTGTTAGTTGAGAATAAAACAGTATTCTCAACATATTCGTTTTTTCATTTGGCTCTAGCTCTTCAAACTTTGCATTCAATTGCTTGAACACTTCAATCCATGCGTCTCTGGTTAGGGTTATTTATCCTTATATTCTTTGATAGTCTTGTCCCAAATAACAGGGCGCTCTTGTACCAACGAGATGAGCAATTCTAAATCAATCAAATCCATTGTCAACAAACAATAAATTACGAAAAAAACACAATTCAATGCGTCAATTCAACTCTGCCGCTCAGTACAGTAGGCTGTCGAAGATGTGTAAATAGTTCCAGTAGCTCGCTGCGCCCTCTAGTCGTTCATACGACACCGACAGTCGGCACGACTCGAGGGATGTCGTGGCCCCCTCGGCACTAGCACGACAGTCGTGCGTATCCACGACATTTGTCGGCCTAGTGTGAAGATGCTGATATCCCTCTTTGCCCTTTAGTCATATGAACGACACAAGACACACGACATGTCGTTGTAATGTGAAGCGAGTGTAAAGGGCAAAGATGGATATCTGCTTCTTCACACTAGGCCGACAAATGTCGTGGATACTCATGACTGTTGTGCTAGTGCCGAGGGAGCCATGACATCCCTCGAGTCATGCCAACTGTTGGTGTTGTACGAACGACTAGAGGGCGCAGTGAGCTACTGGAACTGTGCACACATCTCCGACACGACAGCCTACTGTATTGAGCAAGATAGCTACTCTGTGTATGCGTTGAATTGTTGTTTGTTGGTAATTACGGAAGCGCATTGTGCATTGTCTATACTAAAGTGTCGTGGTCGGATGAATGTACATATGTGAATGGTTCAAATTTTTATGTCGTTGGCGACCAAATGTCGTTGTCGTTTAAATGACCAGTTGTGCAAGTGTGAAAGTAGCCTAAGTATTTTTCATAAATGGATGGCCGTCGACGCCGTATGCACAATAAGCGTTTAAACTGGGCTTAATGTAAACTTCGTTTACCCTGAACGACAGTTAAAACTTGAGTCTGTATGCTCAATAGAAATGAAAGGAACGTTTAGTTTAAACGGCCTTTCAGAAGAATGGCGATGAGTTGGCTAACCTGACTTCCCATAAGTGCATACAAAATATTGAATTTACAGATTCTTTTTTACAGATGTTTGTTTTTTCCTGAGTTTGCTAGGAGAAAGTTATTAAAAATAAAAAATAGTAGTTTTTTGGATAGTTTATTAGTTTTCAGTCTATAGTCATCTTTTATTATTTCTAGAGCTTGTGTTTGTGTAGATGAAATTGGTTAAAAACTCAACTTCATCCCATTTGAAAAAATGATCACACCTCATATGAATATTTTGTGGCCATCATCATTCCATATTTCGTCTTTCCATAGCATCCATAAATTTTAATTCTAATAATAAATTATAGACTAGTATTACTGAGGAAATAATTACACTATATAATACTCCAACTGAAAAACTATATCATGTGAAAACAATATTGATAAATAATTACTTCACTTCTTTACTTCTTCACTTACTTTACTTCACTTAGGTTAGGACTAATCGTTTATAAAACGTTTCTTGCTGATTTGAACCACCAAATCTGGGCGTTTATGCTAAACTCAGTTTAAAGTAGGTTAAAGAGTTTAGATCGTATTGAGCATCTACAGTTTAAACTATCTACATGCTAAACTCAGTTTAAACGCTTATTGTGCATATGGGCCATACACCATCAACAGTATTAACAACATAATAAAACGGGTGAACCAGAGCTAGATCTGGCTATAAATGATAGATCTTCACAGCTCTAAAAAAGTGTAATTCTGAGCAAAATATCATCGGGGTAAAGCTAGCATCTAGCATTCCATTTTAATTACAGTAACTGAAAATAGTAAAGTATGAATAATAATGAAAGTAACAATATCATCATTGTCCATCATTGCAACCGACTGAATTTTATCTAATGAGACAATAAGATTGAAACATTAGTTGACAATGTTTTATTTAATACAGATAATTGCTTCACATATGAAATTGAAATAGCATGAAAAACAGTAACTCTCCTTTATTAAAAAGTAACTGACACATTAGTATATTATTTTTGTAGCCCTAACCATTCTTAAACTGCTGTAATATTCAACAGACATTTCGTCATTTCTCCAAAACATCACGCAGAAGGGCCTTGGGACACTCGAACTTGAACCAACAGCTTATAACTGCAGTCATATTGTTTGGACCATCCAAAGCAACCTTGTACTTGCACTTTGTATTGGGCTTGTAAATTGCCTCAGATACATCAATCTCTCCAAAACTGATCATTTGACTTGATTCCTTCAAAGCAACGTGGCATTCAACTTTCACTTTATTCTGAAATTAATCAAGTAGGAATTCTAAGAAAATGTGATTTCCAATTGGAACTATTTGAGCACTTTAATTATTAATTAAAAAAAAAAAACAATTAATCTTGACGAGCATTTAATTTACAGTCAGAGCAAAGAGGGAGCTGGGGTCAGAGGGGGAGGGGTGTTGTTTATGATGATTTATAATCATAAATTAAAATTTATTTTATTATCCCCAAATTAAATTTATAAATTAATAAATTAATTTTATTTAATTTTTAAATAAATTATTTGAATTTAAAATAAATGAATTTATTTATTGTAAACCGTACGTGTGGAGAGATACACAACATACATCTAGATACATTTCACATCCTAGATACACAACTGAGCAAAGTTAGAAATATTCAATAAGTCTAATTATAAAATCTCTGAATATACAAAGCGGGGGACATCCAAATAATTTGGAATTTATGAGAAATATGGATTTCATTCAAAACTCATCAGTTTTTGTACATTTTGAGTGAAAAAGCAAATTGATCTATGTGATGAATATACGATTGTGTCTCACTCCATAATGGTATAATTAATCTAGTTTTGAGCCTTCCCCAAAAATAGCTGTCAGCTAGAGGTGTTAAATTGCAATTAAAATGTTAGAAATGCACTTTTGAAATAAATAAAATAAAATGGTAAGTAGATTGAGTTATTGTGAGCTTATATGATTGAGGAGCACATTTTATCAGAAACTCTCTGAGCAGTTTTTATGAACGAAATTATCCTTTCTGAACTAAAAAACTTTTTATATGCATATTACTTAATGCTATTGTGGCGCCATTTGAACTATTACTGAGCTATTAACGAACTATTATCATGTAAATAAATCGCCAACACTTGGAAACACTTCTACTGCAGTAATTTGCTACCAAGTGATCTTTACCCATCTTTACTGGTAGATTACTAGGTGCTTGACTCAGTTATCGGTATAAGTGAAACAAATTATTTTGAATGCCACAATAACGTTCTAGAGTCAAGATTGGCATTATTCTGTTCTACCACAGCCGGCAATGCATCCACAGCCAAGAGGCAGAAGTAATACGTTCATCTACATTCGTAATTAGCAATTAACTCAAAATTTTGAGAAATCCTTGACGCTTATAAAAATTAAAATGAGTTTCCTAGAGCATGAAAGCGAACATAATATACCCAACCTATCAGTTATGATCAATCTAAAATACTTACTGCGCACATGTAATGTAGCATCTCTATTGTGATGTCACCTCTGTAAACTGATGAACAGTTGAAGATTGCCTTATTAGCTGGCATTATCGTGGAATACGCTTTGTCTTGCAGCTCCAGAAACGTCCAAGTCAGATACACATATGGGTTGGAATCCATTCCGCTGTTGAAGATAATAAAAAATTATGTTTCATGTGATACAAAAAGTGTATGCATTCATCCATTTAACTTGACAATATCTATTGAAATAATAAAAAAAAAATTCCTACAACTGCTCAACAAGTAGTAAGTTCTTTAGGTACAGTACTGAGAACTAATTGTGAAATACCTCTTTACTGCTCCGCAAGCTGTTTTCTTTACGCTTCTGTTTTGATTTTGATGTCTTCTCATTGGTGGATCACAGAATCTGTGAAATTCTCATAGCCTCAACAATGGCATACGCTAACCAAATCCTCGCACGGTCTGTGATGTTACAAACTACAAGCTTTTATTGTGTTGGAATCCAGAACTGCAGTTAAAGGAAAAATATTTTTCCTACAACTGCTCATAAAGTAGTTCTTTACGTACCGAAAACTAATTGTAAAATATATCTTTACTGCTCCACAAGCGGTAAAGTACTTTACGCTCGCCAGCTGTTTTCTTTACGCTTCTGTTTTGATTTTGATGCCTTCTCATTGGTGGATCATGGAATCCATGAAATTCACATAACCTCGACAATGGCGGATGCTAACCAAATCCGCGCATGGTCTGTGATGTTACAAACTACAAGCTTTTATTGTGTTGGAATCCAGAACTGCAGTTTTAGGAAAAATATTGTACGCAATTCGCGCATGAAGCTTCTTTATTGCTCTCGCAAAATTACTGCACTCCGCTTTTGGCTCGAGCGATAAAGTCGCGCTTCACGATCTTAATACATAAATAAGTAGTATGTAATTCATGCGTGAAGCTTCTTTATCACTCTTGCAAAATTACTGCGCTCCGCTATGCGTCACGCAGTAAATGTTTTGGCTCGAGCGATAAAGTCGTGCTTCACGCTCTTAATACATAAATAACAATTAAAAATCTAGCAAGCACTAACTAGGATGTGAAAATTTCTATGGATGATGTTTAGAACTATATCATAACTTAGTAGAATTTTGGTCATCAACTATGAGACATTTTGTATGTACACACACTTTTTGATAATTTTCATAGATTTAGACATAGCAAATGATTTTTAAAATTGAATTATTTTCATGCAAAACAATAAGTATGGTGGAACAGAACCAAAGTTTGCCCCTACTACATTCCACTCCACTGAATAAGTACATTTAATACAGTAGATAATACATTATAGTTAAGTGCACATTCAGTAAGAAAAGAAGGCTACTTTATGAAGATGAATTAAAAATAGAGCTTACAGCAGTATAGAAGTTCTGGATGATAAGCACTTAGAACCTATTACAATGAATTAAAATACAGAACGTAGAATACAAATACTTGAGCTTTTTTCGACCCATAGCCTAATGATCAATACTGAATTGATTTACCTATAGGTTTTGTCCTGTAGCCTATTAATCTCTTCTAAAATTGATGTTCAGTGGTAAATAAAGAATAAATTTGGTCTTATTTTATTTCTATTCAATATAATTATTAACCCTCCAGTAGGGTCCTAATAGAAACTAAATAAATTACTACAGTCAACTCGCGATTATCCGGAGTGGCATCAACCGGGAATATCTACCGCGCTTTGAGGTGATTGGCTGGGGGAAGTGAAATGCGAATGGAGGCCGATGCCTGAATGAGATAGGGAATGAAATAAAGACAACTTCTTTTTTTGAGGATAGGTCTTAGACCTGTGCGTGGGTAATGAGTTGGATGATGGTGATTGATGAGTTGATGAGTTTCAGGTGGGCTCCGAACCACCGGAAATCAACATTTCGTGTTTTTTACGGATAGCCTTATAAATTACTGAACCTTTCCTTGCATAAGTCAGAAATTTCAAATAACTTTTGGTCGCTGAAAACTAGGAAATAACTTGTATTTAGGACCTATATTATGAAATTTGTTCAAACTTGATTTAGAATTGTCTGAGATCATTCCGGACAATCTGAAGTTGACTGTTTACAAGAAAAACTACAATAACAAAACTATCATGAAATTACTAATACCACATAAATTTAAGTGTACTCAGAGCTACAGTTTCAACAATGGATGATAAATCAGAAACAGAATTTATTAATTTCGAATTCCTTAAATTGCTTTAAATTTATTGTTGCTGAAGCTAAGCCAATGAAATTACAATACAAATATGAAACAATGTTGTACTTACTTTAAGCGATCGATAGTATAGCTTGAGAAAGACATCGATTCTATCCACAGAGTGAATGTTCCTTGATTCTTTTTATTTCGATTTTTCGAAGACTCTCTACTTCGAGCTTCCTTCGGGGGGGTTTTGGAAAATTCTTCAGTTTTTTTCGACCAACTCAGATGACTGTTCAGTCTTTTTCGATAGCTGGATTGTGAGTCGATACTCGATTGAGAATCCGAGGTGGATGGAATTATTTGATCGTTAACAGATGCGACTTCGTTGGTAAATGGCTGCTTTACACTGTCATTGGTTAAAGGCCTGCGCTTTTCGTTGTCACCACATTGACAACTCTTAAATGTTTTCCCGTTTATTGTAAAATATTCGCCATTTTTTTTAACATCGCTCTCCTGAAACAAAGAATAGTAATGCTTATAATAAAAAATATTATTCGAGAATCTGAGGATGATTAGCATAACGATTACTCACATTTCATATATGATAAATTCACAGTAAATTATTTGAACAAAGATTTGAAAATTCATAACTATTTTTAACAGCTTGTAAACTATTTTGAAAATATTCAGTTCTCTAATGACTTGTGAGTCGAATATTATCACATAAAAGCGTCTTTTTTTAAATAAAAATTTATAACAATACCTATTAATAAATATTAATTTGATAACAAAAATGAACAACGAACAAAATTTAATTCTATTTAGTTTAGCTAAATAAATAACCCTTCTATTGCTTCATTAAATAATATCATTATAACAGAATAATTTTCAAAAACAAACAAATTTACAATAATGCAATATTCAGCAGCTGCTGGGGTATCCTTTCTAAAAGGATTAAGTGAGAACGTTGTTAATGCCTTATTCATTCTGTTTGTTTTAATTTTATTCGAGGGCCTGTGCGACGAGGGCCTTCCTCTGCTTCTTCTCAAAGTGCGTGGATGCCAGTCCAGTATTCTTTTGGTGCATCTTTCATCCGTTGTCCTTGCGATATGGCTAGCCCAATTCCATTTTCTCTCTACTATTATCTTGCCTACGTCTTCAATTCTTGTTTCACCTCTTATCCATGATTTTGTTTTCCTGTCTCCTCTTTTCACTCCTATCATTATTCTTTCCATCGACCTCACATTAGTTCTAAGTTATTTAATGATCTTTTTACTGAGAGTCCAGGTTTCGTAACCGTACAAAATTGCTGGTAGGATACACGTCTGTAGCAACTTTTTCTTAATTTCGAATTCCTTTAAGTGCTAATACTTTATACTGAAGACTTCCGCAATGGCGGATATTGACAACAGTATTGAATAGCTGATGGAAATCGATGAATGCTACTGTACAAAAATATCAGTCACCACCGGTAATCGAACCACGGACCTCCAAATTGCCAGTCGGGCGCCTTAACCACTAGACTATGGAGACCTTTCTGCACAGCAGCATTCATTTTTAACTTGGCCATATCGGCTCGTATCTCACAAGTTAGTTTGAAGTGACTGACAATTGGGAGTCACTTCAAACTAACTAGATGATTAAATATTATTTCCTTTCTTTCAATCTTCCTTATTATCATTTTTATTTTACCAATCTGATTGAAGTATTTATATCAGTTCCTCTGAACAGAAAGACGGACGTTTCAGTTTATTCCTGTATCGCTTACAGAACAATATCACTCAATAGATAAGAACTAACACACAGCCATAGAAGAATGTCATTGAATAAAGTTACCTGGTGCAAAGTCCAAATCCTTATCTTCCGTTCCGTGCACTCAAATTTTGTAAATTATAACCTCTATCATTAACACCAGACAGTAAATATAAAATAAAATACAAAGTTTTCCAATTTATGAGACTAATATGCACTCTCACGATTCACAGTTCAATAACACATCAATCCATATACAAATATAGTATTTCACCTCACTATCACTTGCCAAAATCTGTCTTTAAACACTGAGCTAGCACAACATAACCTTTCGCTTCGAGCGCTTATCTCGTGCTCGCTTAGCTAAACAGTGTATATTATTTTGCTGATGCTGCCCGCATGACTCTGAGACTTAAGCGTGTGTAATGAGGTGATAGATTATAGAAGAATCAGGCTAAACGGGAATCGAACCCCCCACAGCCGGAGAGGAAGTCAGCTAGAGTAGAGGCTTTAACCAACTACAACACGGCGGCTCGTCGTTATATTCATCTAAATTTTCAAACTCGTCTAGTCTAGATGCGTTTGTAATTTTGTAACGGTGGGATTACACCATCACATGAATACACTATCACATTATATCATTATCACTTCAATAGATACAGAGGTTCTTGGCAACTTAATAAAAAATGAAATAGATTAATTGTTTTTAGTGTCAATATGGATGATACATAAGTTGACATATTAGTAGAAACTCTTGAGCTCTCTATCATCTTATGCCCCTTTCATACTGTATTTGTCTATTATATTAATTCTCGATCCTCCTCTAATCTTCTTTGTCATAAAATATCCAGTAGCATATTGATAGGTATTATAAGTAATAATGCATTGGAATATTTTCAATTATTATTGTTTTTATTCTAATTCATGCTTTGACTGAACAAAGTGCTCATCTATATACAGAGTGTCCCACGAGTAACCCGACAAACTTCTAAGGTGGTTTCCTCTCATCAAAATAATGAAAAAAGTTCATATAAACATATGTCCGAAAATGCTTTGTTAGGAAGTTACAGCTAGCGAAAGATTTCGTCCGATTTTCTGGGAAAGGATGGAAATAAAGCCAAATTGATTTTTTTATGGCGTTAAGTTTAGGTGTTAGATTTATTGGATTTCATGTAAAATGAACTGAAAAATTGAATAAAACACGTCCCAGACCTCTAGAATCACCCATATTTGAGATATCAGACAAAATATGCAAAATTCGGTCTCGAAAACATGCTTCATTTCGATTTGATCTACATTAACTTCGTTAAATGGGTAATAAACACGGAAACTTTATGAACAAAACTTGTAGTGAATTTAATTCTGAAGAGAATGGTGTAAAATAGGTTTATAAATATATAAACAGAAAGTTAAAAAAATTAATGTTTAATTAAATCAACACATACGAAAAATAACATAGCAGCAAAATAAAAATTAAACAAAAACATTTTAAGGTGTTGCGATTCTGTACATTTTAATTACTGAAAAGGCATGCTGTTTATTCGCAAATACAGTATTCATTCAATTAAATAATGACAAAAAATTCACAGTATAAAAAATGTTTTTTTGAGAAATAAGATAGAAATACAGCGTCAAGTGTAAGGCTTTTAGTTTATTAAAAATCAAGAATTAGCAGCACTTCTGCAATAATACCTGAATCCAAGTTATTAAACAGCCGTACAATGATACAGCGGTCGCAATAACTAGTCTGTCAACTGTGATTTGTACAGTGTATGTGCAGTTTGTATTATTTGTACTTTATTCTTTTTTATGATAAGATGCAATTCAAATTTTCAAATCAAGAATACGCAGATATTGTTTTCGTCTATGATGGTTTGCCAATGGAAATAGTCGGGCAGCTAAACCTGAATATGAAATACGATTTCCAAATAGAAGAACACGTACTTATGAAACATTTGTATCTGTATTCAATAACTTACGAACAAATGGATCTTTTCCATCCGTTACTTGTTCGAGTGAACGTACTGTAATACAGGCTGTACGCGAACAAGATAATATCATTGACATGATACAGCATAGTCCTCAACTTAGTACTCGCCAATTTTCAAATAGATTAAACATATCTCATAGTACAGTCTGGAGAACATTGAAAGAAAACAACTTTTATCCATATTACCGGTATTTACAAAGAGCCCGGTATTTACAAGATCTATGTGTTGACATAATTACACATTAATTTTTTAAACTTTGTGTTTGTTTATTATTGGCCTATTTTACATCATTCTCTTCAGAATTAAAATCACTACAAGTTTTGTTTTTAAAGTTTCCGTGTTTATTACTCATTTAACGAAGTTAATGTACCGTAGATCAAATCGAATTGAAGCATGTTTTTCGAGACCGAATTTTGCCAATTTTGTCTTAAATCTCAAATATGGGTGATTCTAGAGGTCTGGGACGTGATTTATTCAATTTTTTAGTTCACTTTACATGAAATCCAATGAATGCAACACCTAACTTAAGGCCATAAAAAATCAGTTTGGCTTTATTTCCATAATTTTCCAGAAAATCAGGCGAAATCTTTCACTAGCCGTAACTCCCTAACAAAGCATTTCCGGACATATGTTTATATGAACTTTTTTCATTATTTTGAAGAGAGGAAACCACCTTTGAAGTATGTCGGGTTACTCGTGGGACACTCTGTATATAAAAATGAATGTATGTATGCTCCCTATATACTTCAAAACTACTTGACAGATCGGCATGAAACTTTGGGAATATGTTGTGTGAATTTTGGGGATGGTTTCTGACCATACATTTTAATAGGGGGGCTAATAATTATTATTTATTAATCCATTTTACAAACCTAACCTACTGAACTTGCCGGCCGAACAGCTTAAGGAACAGCTGATAGAAGTCAACAGTTTTTAATCATATGGCAAGCCCCTTAGCGGCGTTATTTACGATGTCTGGAACGCAAAGACTTTGCATGTAGGCTACCGTACAGTCGGAGCCTTGCAGTAAGTAGGAAACATATGACTGGGATCATACCCATATACGGAAATGTAATTATGCCGGGTTGATGACATCTGTCTCAGTAGGAGGTGGCGAATAATAAAATAAAAAAACCTACCCTAATAGTCGTAGGAGGTTTAAATTTGAAATGTTCATTGAGAGGTGGTGAGTAACGTGTTACTGTGTAAGAAAACAACGAAGATCAGATCAGCTGGAAGAGCCCTAGGACTAACTTTTTCCCTTATAGTCCTAGAAGGTTGAAATTTGAAATGTAACCTCAGTGGGTGGTGGCAAATAATAAAATCAAGAATATTTTATGAGAACGCAGCAACGCGCGTCGGGCCAGCTAGTTACTTATAAACGAAACAAGAATAAAACTTACTGCGTGATTACTTTGCGTTTTGAAGTGAGTCTCATCCGAGGTTAGCTGTCGTTTGGGAGAGATTTCCTGGGGCTTTGATCCAAATTCCTTCATAGATTTTTCTGAGCTGGTCCTGGAGACGGAAGAGTTTGGGTAGCAGATTGATGAAAATAACTATGCTACATAAATGTTACCAGGCTTCTGTGGGTGAAAATCTTTGAATTACTATTACTTTATACATTACTGAATTATCTAGTATTAAAACTGACACTGTATTTCACTTTTAAATAATGTTTTACTCACATATATTTGAGATGCTTGAGGAATGCATTTCACTTCTGAAAAGAAGCTTCGTCAGCCTGAGAAGTGAAATGCATTCCTCAAGCATCTCAAATATATGTGAGTAAAACATTATTTAAAAGTGAAATACAGTGTCAGTTTTAATACTAGATTGTTCATTAAGTATTTCGTCATGGAAAGCATCACAGATTACTGAATTAATTCTTTATAAGAGAATATTGGAAACGAAGTGGTACTATAATTAGCCACAATAGCCTTTACCTTTCTATAGTTTGCCTTAGTCTTCCTGCTGACTGTGAAACAATTTTGTTGACATGTGATTTCAATATTCAATACTGTATAGCTTGGTTACTTTCATCTGGTGCTTGAGAACAGAGAGTATAGTGGGAGATAGCTTATATCAGCAGTGTGGGATGTAATAAACAAAAATAGGCAAGTAGCTCATGTAGATGCTTATACTAGTGTCCCCAGAATAATTAACGAAAATAACAAATATATTGATGATAGTGTAGACATTTGTAATTTCTTTAACAGATATTATCAACTGGTTGCTAAGGATCTTCAAAAATCTCTTAATACAGGTATTAGTGATGCAAACATGAGGAATACTGAGGGGATTCAGAACGAATTAAAATTCCACCCAGTATGCCAAGACGAGTTGTCAAATATCATTGATAGTTTTAATAATAAAAAAACTGTAGGAATGGATGGGGTATCCAGTAAAATTCTGAAA
The DNA here is from genome assembly GCA_948455865.1 of Conomelus anceps. NCBI lineage: Eukaryota > Metazoa > Arthropoda > Insecta > Hemiptera > Delphacidae > Conomelus > Conomelus anceps. Next base: position 115,086,071 of record OX418216.1, read on the forward strand.
GAATGTAAAGATCAATTGTTAGACCCTTTGATTCGTCTGATCAATCATTCATTAGAACAAGGTGTTTTTCCAGATAACTTAAAAGAGGGGAAGATCCTGCCAATCTTCAAAAGTGGTGATAGAGAAAAGGTAGAAAACTATAGGCCCATTAGTATTTTAAATGTAATAAGTAAAATTTTTGAAAGAGTAGTTCTAAATAGGTTACTTCTGCACCTTCAAGAAGTTAACTTTATCTGTGATGAACAGCATGGCTTCCAGAAAGGGAGATCAACAAAGACAGCCATAGTTTCTCTAGTTGAAAAACTAATAGATATAATAGATTCAGGTGATAAAGCTACTGCAATCTTCTTAGATCTGTCAAAGGCATTTGATTGTGTTAATCATAGAACTTTATTGGAAATACTGCAAAATGTAGGTGTAAATGGGGTTGAACTGAAATGGTTTGAATCATATCTTATTGGGAGAAAACAATGTGTAGAACTAACTACAGTAGTTGGTAATAGTATAGTAAATAATAAATCTAATAAATTAGAGGTGCAAGCTGGAGTGCCTCAGGGGTCAATACTAGGTCCATTGCTTTTTTTGTTATATGTCAACCGTTTACCTAAAGAATTAATTAGTGGTAGAGCCCTCTTATTTGCTGATGATACATCACTCATTTTCAGCAATTCCATTCTAGATAATTTAGAAATAAGTGCCCATATAGGTGTGCAGTCCATTGTCCAATTTTTAAATCAGTTGAAATTAACTATAAATAGTAAAAAATGCCAATACCTTCAATTCAAAAACAAACATAATTTAAATGAAGATAGGGCTATAAACGTGTTTGTAAACGATAATCAATTAGACCACGAAGAAAAAATTGCATTTCTAGGAGTTATGTTGGATAGACGATTGACCTGGACTCCATACATTGAGAAAATATGTAGTAAAATTTCATCTGGGGTATTTGTCCTGCGACAGCTCGCTAGATTGAATGACAAAAGTTACTTTTTACAGCTTACCATGGGCTCTTACTGTCACATATTAGGTATGCTATCTTAGTATGGGGTAATTCATCAAAACAAAATCTTGATAGGGTGTTTAAGATCCAAAAGAAAGTGGTTAGGTGTATAGAAAGAGTAAATAGATTAGATTCATGTAGGCCGTTGTTCAAGAGACTTGGTCTCCTAACTGTACCCTGCTTATATGTGTATGAAGCTACTTAATATGTAGAAACGAATGATATTAACCAAAATCTTGATGTACATGATTATAATACAAGAAGCCGAGAAGATTATCACTTGATGAGTCACAATAGTAGCTTATTCAAACAAAAACCTAGTTATATTGGTAGGAAATTCTACAACAAGCTACCGCAGTTTTTGAAGAGTCTTGAAAATATAGAAATATTTAAAAAGCAATTGAAGAAATATTTAGTTGATAAAGCTTTTTATAGTGTACAAGAGTTCCTTTCACATCAAAATTAAGCCTCACCTCAACTAATTGAAGTAATTATGGTATCTAGTGTATAATATTGTTGATCTGACTTGTCTTATACTCCTTAACTGGAGTCTCCAAGACGTAATCTACAAAAAAAAAATATGCAAACATTTTCCAAGCGCCAGATGAAACTAACCAAGCTATACCTACTTGAATTTTCTTCAATAACATGCTTTAGTTATCATAACCCAACAAATGAATACTCTGATAGGTGAAGTATTTAAAACTGTTTAAAAAGCAGAATTAAAAATATTTCGTGACTCAACTAACTATCTTTATTCACTTGCACTATTCTCAAGATTTTATAAGTGGGCTTGTAAAATTGTCAGTTGCAGCCAATTAAGGACCTTAATTTTTTATTCGACCTTGAGGGAGATTTGAAAATCATTCACTCTAAAGGATTTTCAATTCTACCTTGTTAAGGAAGTCTCATGGTAGGTTCATTTTAAATAAGGATGTTTGCATAGCGGAACACACTGGATAATCGCCATTGCAAAACCAAACATGCAGTGGAATGGTGAAGGGCTACTTACGCTCCTCCCATCTGTCTTGCACCAAAGCACGTGCTCGATTTTGCGATGATTATTTTCAACAAGTATTGGAACTATTTACCAAAAAAGGTTTTCAAGTTTTCCTTGAGTTAAGTCAGGTTAGGTTAGGTTCATAAATACGAGCCTAAGGGTGCTTGCACAGTGGATCACTCGATTATTACCACTAACACAAAATCAAGCACATGCTGTGGAATGGGAATTCACACTGCGCCAATTTGTCATATACCATTCCAAAGCATGTGTTAGATTTTGCGATGGTTATTATCAATTATCATTAAATATTGGAAACATGAAGAAGGCTTTTTAAGACTCCCTCTTTATAAATAAGGGCCTAAGATTGTTTGCATCGAGCATCTAATGCTCGAGCATAACCAAATCATCGCAAAATCAAACGAATGCTGAGGAATGGTGTATTTACGCTGCTTCAATCTATGCTACACCATTCCAAAACATTTGTTAGATTTTGCGATGGTGATCGATTGTCATAGAGTATTGGATGCACCACTGTGCAAGCACCCTAGAGTGAGATGCTTTCTATGAGAAGAGCTGTTTCATGAATAAAAAACAAAATATAACAAGCATTATTACCTTTTATTTGGAGGAGAGCACATACATTGTGTTGGAAGTGGTAACCCTTGATTGATACAGCACGTTTGAGTATTTTCACCCCAACTATAACAACACATTTGAGGACGAGATTGTTTGTGACAAATTTGAACATTCTCTGGATAACAATTGCCAAGTTCTCCAACTGGGCAACAACAAATAGCACACACTTTTCGAGGGTAGTTTGCCAAAGGAGCACAGGGGCAGTGCAGTGCAGTGGTTTCATCACAATCTGGAATGATTTTTGGATCCGAGGCGACCGAAAGGCACGATTCCTTAGATGGAGAGCCGATAATGTCAGTCTGGCATTCGACATCGGTTCCAATTGGCTCTTGTTTCCCCACTATTGGTTGTTGTTGTTGTGTTGAAGTGGACACTGCACTCGAACTTTGACTGCATTCGATGAAGCAAATTGGCACAGGAACGGGTTCATAATTTAGGCTGAATATATTTTTGGGATTCACTTGGCTTATTATTTGACATCTCGTTGTTGGAGGGCAACATGTTATCTATGGGACACGTCAAACCGATAATTAAAATATAAATAAATAGAAAATTAAAAAAATAAAAGTTATATTAATTAAAAAAAAAAATAAAAAATGAAAGTGTTATAGGACCTTCCATTGTTTCAGACAGAAATTATCACAGCAGAACATCTAGAGAAATTTCAATTTTAATAATTTATTTGTAACAGATGGTTTTATTTCATGACCAAAGGCGTCAATTAAAAGTGATTCTGAGTAAATTGTGACTGAGGAAACTGCTCCATGAATGACTTAATTATTGAAATGCTTTTGATTTGAAAATGAAAAATCATACTGCCAGTAAGTTATTCTTGAATATATTTGCAAGACTGTAACTAAACAAGGATGTTTTTCGAATGACTATCTTTCATAACATTTCCATTGAGTGTTCGGTCTTACATAGTACTGGAACTAATTCAATCTTGAAATTTCAAGTTGTACTAATTTCTTCAATGATAAGGCAAACATGCTTGTTCGACAACAAACAAAGCTCCGTTATTTTTTAAATAATAATTTCCATCTGATTGTGTGAGCCTGGTACGTGAATAGATTATCAGTTAATTACTACAAACGTAGTATCAGTAAACGTAAGAATGAAAAATAAACTTTGTCATAAATTGAAGTTGGTTGAAATAAATTTCAAATACGAAGATCTCAACAATGAATACCCCTAATAAGCATACTGCCTAAAAAAAAATAAACAGTCGTTAAGTCATGACAGAGGCCCTGAACAATGTTCAGGTGAGACCTGAGAACTCTGACATCACACCTGAGCCAGCCAGGTCACACGATACGGTATTATTATTAGCATTGTTATAAACACATTTATCAGTGGTGATCGCACCTAAAATTCCATATATAATTTAGTTAATAGAGCTTACAATAAATGTGGTTGTGAGTTATGAGTAAAGTAGGTCAACGGTTACGTACCGGTACCACAAAACACCATTATCACTAAAACAAAGAATATGATGAATATCAGATTGCATTCAATCTGAACTCAAGTGAGTTTTCTTCTCTCTATGTAATCTTCGACATTACATTATAGTATTCTCTCTGGTTTGTTCAAATGTTGAACTGGATTTCCTACGATTTAGACATCAAGTTGTACAGTATTAAGCAACCATACTACAGTACATTCATTAGATAAATAATGAAAATGGTAGTACTTTGAAGGTAATACCTATGGAAGTACCTTGGCATTGTAAGGTTCGCAACAACGATTGAAACAAATAATGTCCTGGCATTTGCTTATTTCTTCACATATAATCTTTCGCAGTAAGCTTGAATCATTATTATCATTTACAGAATTTCTATTTTCTTTGTTGTAATAGTTGTTACTCATGTTTTCATCGGCTATTGGTCTGTGAAAATAAATTTTTTTCTAAAACAAATTATGGTATAGTAGTGTTTGGAGGTTATAAAACTTGCAGTGATACGGTATTAAAAAATGCGATAGCCGCGAGCCGTAGCAGGTATCTGTTCAATCAGATAGAGATAAGTTGCGTTCTCGTAGGACCTGTTTGTAACGGTGGCCGATTAGATTGGCCAGCAAAAAAGACACTGTTCTCTGCTGTAAAATCACTTCCCGGTGGTTCGGAACCCACCTAAAACTGTAGGTCATCTATTACCATCATCCAATTCATTACCCACACACAGGTCTCAGACCTATGTGGGCTTCACCCTCGAAAAAAAAATTAAAATTGATAACGTTAGAGCACTTTCAAGAAAGACAAGCAGTTACAGTGACAAATTTTTCACTGATTGCTGATACCAAAAATTAAGAAATAGCTCCAAGCCATTAAATTGTAAGAATAATAATAATTTTATATGGTGTGCGATGTAAGTGATCTCCAATTCACATGAATCAAAACTTGAAGTTTCAAGATTAAAACATTTTCAAGGTAAGACGATTCAGAATGAGGGGATGATATGCGACTATATTTTTCTATTTTTATAGACGAAAAAGAAAATAAAATCACTCATTTCTAATTCACTTGAATATTCATCACTAAGTTTTGTCTATTAATATTGTAGTAGACAATAAATAAAAATCTGCCAATTAATATCACCTTAATAATTTAAAATGAAATAAATTACATGCCTCAATTGAACTGAATACTAATATAGGCTAGACTTAAAAGAGAGGTACTGTATTAGGGCAACATTTTATTTTAAAATTACAAACTGAAAATGGAGTATTCACGTGTGAAAACGTAACGAGTTGAAAGTAAAGTATTGTATAGCTGATGAAACTCCTCTTTAGAAGTGAAATGCATCCCTCCAGTATGTCCATTATAAGTGAATGAAAATCATAATTTAAATGGCGGGCCGCTTAGCGCAGTTGGTTGGGGCGTCACAACTTCAGCTTGCCGTCGTTTCAGCGGTCGTGGGTTTGAATCCCGCTCCTCCGTCTGGCATCTATGTGTTATCATTCACCTTATTACCCACGCACAAGTCTCGGACTCATGTGGGCATCATCAGCAATATTAAATAAAAATACAGTGTCAATTTTGATATTGCATTGTTCATCAAATATTTCGTCATGGAAAACATCACAAATACCGGTATTGCATTGCTTTAATTTTCCTTTCACCATTTAAGGTGTTACAAGCATTACAAGAGTCAGCTAGTAACCTGTCTGTCCTATACGTTACATGATTTTTCTTTTCTGTTCAACAATAACTGTTTATGAATAAAAAACCTTAAATTGCGATCCACTCAATTTATTTGATACAGTACCATGGTTTTACAGTTTACTGCATCCTCAGCTGTACAATGTTTATATTTTTACTGTAACTATTAGTATTTTATAATGTTAGATTACTTTATAATATTAATCTTAGATGATTATAAATTAATCTCACCATATAACATTTCCAGAGAATTCTTTCAGTCTTGAAAGGAAACGAGGAGTGTAGGTTCTAACTCCACCCTCAGTAAAGGAAACCAATAAATCAATTCTTCAATCCAATTTGTAGAATCGAATGGCATGCAGCCATTCTTGTTCTGTTCATTGAAGTGACTTTGGTTCTCTACTATTAGTAATGAGAGGTAGTTTATATTGACTAGAAATGATCAGAATTGTCAATTATATTATTTATATACATGCTATAATCAAGTAACCATTATTATGGTTCATGACTGGTTCGTTTGGGATTTGAAACTAATAATATTATCTTTTAAAAAATTTCATAATTCAGTTGAAACTGAAAGTAGAGCTTGTCAGATCATTGCTCAGAGAAAAATTTGACTGAAGGCACAATTTACATTTCATCAATCAGACTTATAAATAGTCATTTTTTTCCCAACAACTATTATCATTTCTGGATGATGAGGTCTTTTGTGCTGAGTTCCAGGATCTGATATTTGTTTCACTCCATGGACATCTTGAACAATTTCATTATTCGCGGCGTCGCTACTTTTATTCCGACTGAAAGGAGACTCATTTGATACTTCCAGCTGTCGCGATCTCAATCTTTTATTTAAAGAATTGGGACACTCCTGTGAATGACTCTCGTCTAAGTTCAGATGGGAATATTCACAACCATTTTGTTCAAAACTGCTGTTATTTTGTGATCGATGAGTTGTGCCATTGTCACCATTACTGTCATAGTCATTACTGTCATGATCAAATGCCATCCTTCTATCACTACTCAAACTGTAACTTTCATCAGCAGAAAGATTCCCATTGCTATTCCTAACTGCATTCAGATTCAAAAGTTCTAGAAGTTTTTCGAGGCTAGCCATCAGTTCCGTTTCATGGGGACAATCTTGCTTTTCACGGCATTGAGATGAACCTCTCTCACAAACTTCATTACTCCCATTAGAACTTTCTACACATCTGTTTGATTGATTTATTGGGGGTTGAAATATTCTCTGTATATCGGATACACATTGTGAACCACCTTTGCCACTATTTTTTCTAGGAATTTTATACCTGGATTGATAACTTGAGCTAACAGGAGTTTTAATATTTTGCTTTGTGTTATTTGGACTGGGCGTATTATGCTCTTGAGGGTGGACTTGGTTTTTAAATTCATCGCTTTTTTCAAGCGCCTCTCCAACACTCTTTTTTTGTAATCTATCTATTAATGATGGATGTGTTTTTTCCACCTCAGATGGCTTTCCAAAGTTTTTGCTGTTAGAAGTTTTGTTATTAGGAGATGTTTTGGGACTAGTTGACGAAGAATTGCTATTTTGCCTACTACTATTAGCCGCCATCTTGTTCAAAGGTTGTCCACTTTTATCACTACCAACCTGTTCATTTTTGTCAAAAGATTTTCTGTTACGAGTCTGAGTCTGTTTGGATTTAGGGTTGAATTTTGAAATTCCAGGCTCGCTTACCCTCTTGATAGACCTACTTCGTTCACACGTAGAATCTGCGCTGTTCCTATTAAAACTGTTACTATCACTTACAGGCTTTAAATTATACATTGGACTTTCTGAAATATTAGGTGTATCATTAATATTTTTCAGTCTCGATATTCTTGGAAGGACAGCATCATCAGATGCATGCTTTCTACTTTCTACAGTATGACTGCCATTTTTATTTGAAGATTCAATTAAAACACTATTAGCGCCAAAACTTGGTCCAAATATCTCCTCAACTGAATCTCCCGTGATTTTCAGAATCAAACTTCTTAGTAAAGTTAGCAAGGGCGCTGAATCGAGACCTTTAAGCATTTCATTGGCTGATAAAGGAAGACTACTGTCAATTGTAGGATTGCTTGTCTCTTTTTCAGTATTATTCAATGGTTTTTCATCAAACCCACCCTTGTGTTCGGGATTTCTTTCAGAAAATTGAATTTTTGTTTCAGGATATCTATGTTCATCATCACTGGATTTATTAATTTCTTCATTGCATGAAGCAGATGGTAAATGTTCAACATCTCGTGTTTGGCTACCTCTAACAGATTTTAAATTGCATTCACAAAGCATCTTTTTTAGGTAAAAAACTCCTATTTTATCTTTAGAACCTGTTATACTATTCACACTGTAGAAATTGAAAATATTCTTGTCGTGATTTGGAAGATTTTCAATGTTATTTTCATCAACGTTTGATGAATCCGGCCCTTCAAAAATATAATAATTAGAACTTGTACAGAAGCTGCATGAACACTTATTGAAATTACCATTAGAGTGCGAATTTTCTCTTTCTATATCTTTGTTATCTGAATCATTATTACTTTTTTGCGGTGAAGAGCTCCGGTGTTCAAGTGCTGAAATACTTGAGAAATTTGAAGCAGAATTATCATTGTCAACTTTGGAATTCATGATTCTTTCATTTTGAAGCGTTCCTTCAGATTTTTTACTGTTTACAATTTCTTCATATTGAACAGGTTCTACAGATCGTTTACTACTTTCTACAGAAGTTTTGGATTTTTCTGGTGAGATTCTTGAATTACCATTAGAGTGCGAATTTTCTCTTTCTATATTTTTATTATCTGAATCATTATTACTTTTTTGCGGTGAAGAGCTCCGGTGATCAAGTGCTGAAATACTTGAGAAATTTGAAGCAGAATTATCATTGTCAACTTTGGAATTCATGATTCTTTCATTTTGAAGCGTTCCTTCAGATTTTTTACTGTTTACAATTTCTTCATTTTGAACAGGTTCTTCAGATCGTTTACTACTTTCTACAGAAGTTTTGGATTTTTCTGGTGAGATTCTTGAATTACCATTAGAGTGCGAATTTTCTCTTTCTATATTTTTATTATCTGAATCATTATTACTTTTTTGCGGTGAAGAGCTCCGGTGTTCAAGTGCTGAAATACTTGAGAAATTTGAAGCAGAATTATCATTGTCAACTTTGGAATTCATGATTCTTTCATTTTGAAGCGTTCCTTCAGATTTTTTAGTGTTTACAATTTCTTCATTTTGAACAGGTTCTTCAGATCGTTTACTACTTTCTACAGAAGTTTTGGATTTTTCTGGTGAGATTCTTGAATTACCATTAGAGTGCGAATTTTCTCTTTCTATATTTTTATTATCTGAATCATTATTACTTTTTTGCGGTGAAGAGCTCTGGTGTTCAAGTGCTGAAATACTTGAGAAATTTGAAACAGAATTATCATTGTCAACTTTGGAATTCATGATTCTTTCATTTTGAAGCGTTCCTTCAGATTTTTTACTGTTTATAATTTCTTCATTTTGAACAGGTTCTTCAGATCGTTTACTACTTTCTACAGAAGTTTTGGATTTTTCTGGTGAGATTCTCGAATTACCATTAGAGTGCGAATTTTCTTCTTCTATATCTTTGTCATCTAAATCATTATTACTTTTTTGAGGCGAAGAGCTCCAGTGTTCTTCAAGTGCTGAAATACTTGAGAAATTTGAAGCAGAATAATTATTGTTTTCAACTTTGGAATTAATAATTTTTTCATTTTGAACAGGTTCTTCAGATCGTTCACTACTTTCTACGGAAGTTTTGGATTTTTCTGGTGAGATTCTCGAATTACCATTAGAATGCGAATTTTCTTCTTCTATATCTTTGCCATCTAAATCATTTTTATTTTTTTGAGGCGAAGAGCTCCGATGTTCTGCAAGTGCTGGAATACTTGAGAAATTTGAAGCAGAATTATCATTGTCAACTTTGGAATTCATGATTTTTACATTTTTAAGTGTTTCTTCAGATTCTTTACTACTTGCGATTTTTTCATTTTGAACAGGTTCTTCAGATCGTTTACTACTTTCTACAGAAGTTCTGGATTTTTCCGGTGAGATGCTTGAACGAAATAAATTCAATGATACATCACCTTCGGCTTTTGACTCGATTTTTCTTTGATTTCCAACAAATTTGCAACTTTCTAGCTGAGGGTCCAAATTAATAGACTGATGTGAAGTATTTTCAATGTTTTGGCTCAGCTGTCTTCCAAGTTCACCAATATCAAAGCTTGGTTTCTCATTGACAACAGCAAGATCTGGATCATTATAATTATTATCGTTAATTTGTAAAATACAACCTTCTATGGTATTGTTTGTGTCAGATGACTGTTCAGAAATGGATATTGTATCATACTGTAAACAATAGTTATTTGCATAACCAGGCTTATTTCTTGCACCATCGCTGGTCACTTCCTCGGGATATTCACTAATGCCAACTTTATCAACTACATTTTTAAATTTTTTCTTTAAATACAATTTGTATCCAATCATTCCCCAGAGATAATCAATCAAACTGGATGACTGTTTGCATGGTAGGATTTGATTATAATTTGTTTTTTCTGCTTCATTATTTTCGTTTGTATCATTTCTTTCAACATTTGAATTTGGCCTAGAATCTATTCCTTCAGCTGCCATTGTTTCATTTTGCATTCGATCTACCGATTTATTTGAAGCCAAGTCATAATTTTGCAGGTCATGTTTCAGTAATTGCACGAAGACAAACTTTGCAGCATCCAAACTCAACTCAGAGTCAACTGTTTCATCATTATTACCAACCTCGTTTTGAGAGGCACCTCCACTTTCACCTGGCACATTCTTGTTGTCTACTTTCCCATCTTTCTTCTCATTATCTTCATCCTCAATTGAATTATCAGATACTATAGCTGAAGGCATAACAGTACAATTAAAGGAGGACGGTCTGAGGAATTGATCTGCAAATATATTGGGCGATATTCGATGATTGAATGCTTTGAAAAGAGACAATTCAGCACAATAATCAATGTCCAGGTCATAAAAATTGGTGGAATATGTTTTTACAATTAGTTCTTTCAATAATTTCTGCTTTCCAAATTTTCCTGGAACAATATTAGACAGCAAATACTTGTAGGAACCTTCTGAAATATATTTTTGGAGATAGTGAGCGCTTTCAATGGGTTTCTTTGAATTTGAGTAAATTCTGGAATAAAACATTAATTACACCAATTCAACAAAGAGATTATGAATATCAATGAATTAGGGTACTAAAATTCTCAGCCAATGAAACCATAGAAATAAAAAAGTAGAAGTTACATAGAATAGTTTGTGATTTGATCTATTTGGAACAGAATTGTTGGACCAAAATTGGTTGGTGGACTTAGTCCATCTGAGAGTTCAGGAGAATTATAAACATAATATAGTTCACATTACAATGCATATAGATTTTTGTTTAGAGTTATAGGTCAGTTAATTTCCAGGGAATCTGTGACTTAATCAATCTTTGATCCATGTTTAATGGGAAAAATATATACATTGATAAAATATGAGTGCAAGTAAATTTTTTTAAATCTATTTCAATTTTTTTAATCAATTCTTCAACCCACACTTTGACTGATATCGGCCATAGCTCACCCTTATCGAATCCGTCAGAATTGTACTGTAGTTCTTCCAATTACAGTAATGGGTTTTGTACACAATCTTACTATTTTCTAATTATTGATACACAATATTACTATTTATTAGGTATTGATACAGCATCTGAATTGTTTTTCTGATATCAGCACAGAATATCAATTTCATTGTTAACTTCATCTTATTGCTCATGCTAAATTTTTAACCTATCAAGATATTTGCAATAAATACAAAATTAGTAACATCTGAGTGCTTTCAATACATACCAGTTTCACTCTTTGAGTTCACTCCATCTTGCATCAAATGATGAAAAAGTGTTTACAAATATTGCGTTTTTACAACGAAGTTTTCTTTGTACCTGGGCGAGCTGTTTCATTTAACTGATAAAATAAACCATAAATAAATCTGATAACTTGCAGAGCTGATTTCAAACTGAAAATATACCTTTGGAATTCTAATAATGTGCTTAAGTAGTATTATATTTTCCGGATATTTTTTAGTTTAAGGAAGAAACTTTTGAGAATTTCGCAATTGAAATGGAGAATACCGGGAGTAGATTCATGTCCTGCAAGCTTTCAAAGATTACTAATGTAAATTATTCAAATGTTGAGATTTTATCATTGTTGTCTTGAAAGCGCTCTAAGTTATACCAATTTTGCATTAATCGAAAATATTTTGAAGGTCTACGACAACCGTAGCCTTTTTTGAGGATATGAATTCATTATACATTACAAGTGAGGTATCAATTTCCCTTATGAATGTTGTACAATGGTATAATGGTGAGCTCTGGATAAATAATCAAATGTTTTATCCATACCTAGATTTAGACAATATAATAGAGCTCATTTATTTCAGTAATACTTCAAAAGTCGAAGTTTGAGCACTTTTCATTGACAATTTATGAATGCTCTGATGATTTTAAAACCTACACTATTACTCAGATGTAAAAAAAATCAATGAGTAGAGTCAATACCTACCAAATATCATTTTGCATCTATTAATCTATTTAAATTTGATCTATTTTTAATATTAAATTTGAAAATATCTCAAGCTATTTGATATAAACAGAATATATTTAAAAAATAAGAGTGGTTACGTACTGAAATATACTGGATAACTATTGTGTGATCAGGCGATTTAAACACAATTTTTCGGTAAATCGTGTTATTATTACATGAATGACAAAATTCAACAGTGATATTTTTTTTAAATTTCTCATACAGCTATATACAAAAATATGATTATTCGATAACATAATTTGAATTATATATGATAAAATTCGTGAATTGATTTCCCAATACATAAAAATGCAACTTCACTTGTAAGAAATATTGACAAATATAAAAACTTTCAGTAATATAATATCTGCTTTTTGTAGCAGATTCACTCTCCTTTCCAAAATTTACTTAAAACAAGAATCTTATCATTAAATTCTTACTTTTCGGTTTCTTCTTTTGAGTCTCGTTCAATAATATATTTATCAGTGTCCTGAAAAAATTGAAGAGCCTATTGTTATCTTTTGTATATAGTTATATGAAAAATTGAATATAGAAAAAATAATACTATGTGAATTTCATTTTGGTGATGATCAGTGGATAGCTATACTTATACCACTTATCTGTATAATAAGAGAGAATAGGTGTGTGTGTGTGTGTGTGTGTGTGTGTGTGTGTGTGTGTGTGTGTCAGTCTTACGTATTTCACAAAAACAGCAATGATTTGGAACACTAAATTTGTTTTCCACTCAATGCTTCCTCTAAACTCAATTCAGTGCACCTTGAAGCCCGATTTCTCATTTTCTATTAACCTTTTTCAAAATTGATGTTTGAATTTCGACATTTTTGTAAAATGAGTTAGATGCAGGAAACTCATAGAGCAGCTGATACATGATACGTCACCATGATGCTGATATAGATGATACGCAGATATGTCACAAACCAAAGCAACAGATTAGTTCTGTATCAATATTGCAGCTGCGTCAAAAACACAGCTCAGTTGTGCACTTCTCTTTTCAAACAGCTGAACTGTATGGCTAGCAACACGGCAATTCCACTCGCCCTTCCCAATTCCGTGATTTTGTGACCGCTATCATAAGTTATCTACCCGAAAAGTGAAACTCAAAGACCGGGAAAAATGCTAATTTATAATAAGAAAGTCACAAAAAATTTAGGTCAATACTACTGTATTACCCTACTATCTTCGATCATAATTCCATATCAACGACCTCCAATTATTATATCGAGTTCCAATGCGAATAAACTATTAAAAACCATCAAATAACATATTATATTAATAACATTAGAAATATACAATAAAACTTCTGATTTAACAGAAGTTTCATAATTAGATAAGAATGGAATAGAATAGCATTTTATTCGTCATTAATATTTACAAGAAATATATGGAAAAGAATATGAATATGTAAAAGCACCAAGTCTCATGAATTCTATAATTTATTAGACTTTATTTCATCTCTCTAAAATGGGTAGTGGAAATAGAGAAGATTAAAACAGTAATTTAAGGAAGTAAAAAATCAATTGAGTTATTTTGAAAATAAAGGATTGGTTTTGATACCGATAGCTTACTTGTTTTTGTTGGCTATTGTCTTCTTCAGCTTTTCCTGATGCAATCTCTAATAACTTATCATTGTTGCTCCTTAGCAGCGTTCTTTCATTCTAGAATAAATACAGACGATATGCAATAATCGATTTGGACGTGTAAGTTAAATTCAAGATGTGTAAGTTGAATGGAAAACTTATACCTGAGAATATGGAGTATTTAGAGTATTATGGTGTATCTATATGGAGTAGAATATTTCGTATTCTGAGGTTACACCATTGAGTCAACCTTTAAAGCTGTAAAACATCTCAATTTTGAATGTGATAAATCACATGGCTACAATAAAAATGGTCACACGCTGAATAAATAAATAAATAATAATAATAATATTCTTAACAGAAGTTTCATAATTAGATAAGAATAGAATAGAATTTTATTCGTCATCAATATTTACAAGAAATACATGGAAAAGAATATGAATATGTAAAAGCACCAAGTCTAATGAATTCTATAATTTATTAGATCTTATTTCATCTCTCTAAAATGGGTAATGGAAATAGAGAAGATTAAAACAGTAATTTAAGGAAGTAAAAAAATCAATTGAGTTATTTTGAAAATAAAGGATTCTATTTCAGAACGGTCTATTTCAACATATCTTAAGGTTGAAATGACTAGTCAAGTCTGAATTTATTCAAGATGGGTTGAACTAAGAAGAAAAATACCCATAGCAATTACATTCATAAATTTCAAACATTATAAATCAATAATACCATATATTAACTACTCCAATAGATTATTGAATATAATTGACAACACACATCACGAATTTGACAACTTCACATCACGATACTCTAAAACTGATTTGAAATTATAATTGTTATCCTTATTAAATGATGTATCAGAGAAATTCGTCTAGATTTACTACAGTACCTAATTACCTGTTGCCGTACTGTAATGACGGAATGACTGTAAAGATGTGCAACCAGAATTATTCTGCTTTACAGAAATTACAGTTGAAGTCGCAAAAGGTATTTATTACTAGTGAGGAAATGCACTGTGTGATAGTCGTGTGTATGGTAGCACAGCTAAATCACGACCAAAATCAGCAATCGACCAAATCAGAGCCAAAGTCCGAGCTACAATGTCTTTTACACAAGAACAATGATGTTCTTCCACAAAGGTGAGACCTGAGACCCCACCCCCCACCGATTTTTATTTGAGGGACTTTTTGAAATACAGGTCTATCACAACAACCCGCACCCCCATACACTAGATGAACTGAAACAATTTTGAGGACTGCATATCGAACATCACTCCTTCTACACTGAAAACGGTTGCAAGCAATGTAAGAAGACGCATTGAAAATCATTGTGGGCATTTCCAATTTTTATTGTAGCCTGTTGGCTTTCATCATTATTATGATATTTTGTAATCCGTTAAGTTAAACAAAGGTACTCCAAAAATAAATTTTTTGTAGTTTGAGTTGCACGACTTTATAATGCTTGACTAAATAGAATAGCACAAACGGAATAAAGTAGCGAGAAAAACGTATCAACAATAAGCTTGAAATTCCCCATTCACCCGTCAAGAAACTACATAATACATGGTTGAAGTAGGAATATACATTATACTATTATCCTGACAAAGGAAAACGCTAACAACGTGATAAGTCAAGCAAAACGTTAGTATCTTAAACAAAGAAAACTAATTAGATAAATCAAGGGAAAATTAAAATAAACTGTCGATTAATATCGATATCATTGAGAGTACCTTTAAATCTCTAACTTGCTCTTGAAGTATTTTGATGTCTTGTTTCAAGTTTCCAAGCTCTATCAGCTCGTTTTGCATTTCTCTCAGTCTTTGTTTCTCAACCATCAACTGCTTTAAAACTTGATCTGAAAAAATATAGAAACCGTTAATATTACACTCTATATATAGAATTAAAATATGAGGAATATGATGGGATTAACATAAATTAAAGTAACAAATATAGTGGATGAAATACAAAATGTAACTTAAAATGGCAATAATGAGTAATGGCTTAAGAAGGTTTCTAAAATGTTCATAGCTTCTCAACTTGAAAGACTAAAAACGTTGACAAGTGAAATAAATTGTTCTACTAATAACAATATCAATTCAATTTAAATTTATTTTATTTCATATAGTATACACAAGCAAAATAATATACAAAGATGGAATATAATACAAAATGCAAATGCTGCATTAATTAAGCAAATATAGGCAATTTTACAACACACAGGTTCAATTTTTCAATTTCAGGTTATGAAAAGATTTTCAAGAAAACGTTTAATTTTGTTCACATAAGTAATTCACTCTGCAGGAAGTCAATTTTATCAAAGCTATCAACAGAGCACACAACACAACGCTGAGTATAACACGCAGTAGTCAATAATGGAGGAGCGTGGTCAATAATGCTGAAATGAACCGGACAATATCTAACACGCTTTTTATGGGTAATGTGTTTCTCTATCAACACAATTCCTTATTTCCCTGGTGCAATGACGTCATAATTTATTGAATGCACTGTGCATGCGCAGATCGTCTGTAGCATGCCATTTTAAAAGGGGATGAAGTCATTGCTAGGTATTGCATTACTAGGAAAACGGTATTGCAGACCTGTATACGAAAATTAGCTTACAATTTCAGAATAAATAGGTTTCTAATTCAAATTTAACTTACTAATCAATAGTTGATACCTATAGTTGGCAACATGGGTTACTTCAACATCCAGTATTTTGGTGAAATTCGTGAGACGTCGCGACACTAATCTCATGATGGAGATGAGGAAAAAGCACGGCATGATAAGGAGACACATGATTCGAGGATTGGATGGTCAGGATCCAGTTTTTATTAACCGGAGTCTTACCTCGGAGAGGACCATGTATGCAGAGTGCGAATTCGAAAAGACGTTGATGGGAAGAGTTTTGTGATTAAGAATATGGAAGACTTGAAATTTCCATCTCTGTAGAAGTGTTTTTCCAGTAAAAATTAATAATGCTCTGTTTTTATGGTACATTGGATATACTCGTGAGTAAGAATATTTCTATCAATTGTAAGAATAGTTGTGTTAACTTTCATAACATTCAATCTGCTACGGAATGTCAAATGTATAACGTTATAGCTATATTTTTATGTATTTATCTTTCTTTTTATTAGCTCATGGCGGTCGGAATATCATTATCAACTTTTTTTAGCTATCTTTTTTCTCTCTAGTCGAGAGGATAATAATTTTCTCTTTTCTTTTCTTTTTTTCGTGAAATGAAAAATTTTGAAGATATTGAGGACTCACTTATATATGGCAATGATAGGGATACAATTGAACAGAATTTATTAATTTCGAATTCCTTTAATTGCTATTAGTTTATACTGAAGACTTTCGCAATGGCGGATATTGACAACAGTATTTAATAGCTGATGGAAATCAGTATAAACTAATAGCAATTAAAGGAATTCGAAATTAATAAATTCTGTTTAAGTAAATTTGTCAGTTTGTTCAATTGTCAGTAACTTCGAACTAACTTGATGCAATTGAAATTGACGATTTTTTTTCTTTTAATCCATTGAACTACAACCGACATACAAACAAACTTTTCAATGTATTACACATGAATATACGCAGTATTAATTAAAACTTCGATGAATTTCTCTATTATTTAAGTAACATTAGTACTAGATTTGATATAATTGTTCTAACTGAGACATGGTTGGATGATTCGGTTGGATTTCATTTTCATATTGATGGTTATGCATCTATAAATCAGAGTAATAAGTTCACTAAATATGATGGGCTAGCTGTGTTTGTGAATGATGAAATTAAGTTTAATAGGTTAGAAGTAGAAATTAACTTGGCAAACTCAATAGCTATAGAGGTTCAAATCGATAACAAACTGATTAAACTATTAGCGATTTATCGATCACCATCTCTAGACGTACTTATCAGCTTGGATTATTATCTTCCATCAGAGAAGTCTGATAATTCTGCTATAATAATAGGTGACTTGAACATAAATATTATTGAGAATGATTATCCAAGTAATGAATGCCTAGGGGTAATGCATCTTAATGGGTTTAAATCGTTTATAAATAGAGCTACTCGATCGCAAAATCACAGCAATAGTTGCATTGACCACATCTTTTTTAAAGCAAAATCTATTAGAAATAGAGATGCGTTTGCAACCATAATTAAAACTAGTATAACTGACCATTATTGCACCTCCTTCCATATAAAGCTCACCTCAGCAAATACTGATAACAATTCTCCCAATACAAATTTATTATCTAAAATAAACTATGAAATGCTAATTAATGATTTGTGTACTGAAAATTGGGATTGCATAAGGTTGACTGACACTGACAACATAGACGGAATGGTGGACGCATTTATTGAAAAACTAACTTTCTACCTGGACAAGCACACTCAAAAAAGCCACTTAAAAAATGGATTACACCTAGCATGGTAAGTGCCATGAGAAAAAGAGACAAGTAGGCCAAAAAATTGAAAAAGCAACCTTTCAATGCAGCTCTAAAGGAACAATACAAAAGCTATAGGAATATATTAAATAATGTTGTTAAAAATGCTAAAATTCAATACTTTAATAATAAATTTCAACAGTCACGAGGTAACACAAAAAAACATGGGAAAATATCAGAGAAATACTTGAAATTGAAAAAAGTCAATTATTGGACCAAATATAGACCCAGAAATATTTAATCAATATTTTGTTAATGTAGGTAAAAACTAAGCTGAGGCACTGAATGAGAAAATCACTAACAGAAACTTCCCAACACCTCCATCTCCTCCCGCTATTAATAGTTTTTTCATACATCCCACAAATGCAGCTGAAATTGATAATATTATAAAAACTTTAAAGAGCGATGCATCTCCGGGTGTAGACAAGTTTACAGGTCACTGCCTGAAGAAAATATCTCCTTTCATTATCAAACCACTTGAAATAATAATAAATACTTGTTTTATCAATGGGTACTTTCCTAAACGCTTCAAAATAGCTAAAATCATACTGATTCACAAAGCAGGTGACAAATCAAATCCAGCAAATTACAGACCCATCAGTCTACTTGGAAACTTTGCTAAAATAATAGAAAAACTAATAAAAAAGAGGTTGACAAATTTTCTAGATAAAAATAACTTTACTGCTGCAAATCAGTTCGGATTCCAGTCAGGGAGGTCAACTAAGGATGCGGTTATGTTATTAACTAATTTGGTCAACAGTAACATTAATAATAATGTAAAGACCTTAGCAATATTTCTTGATTTGGCCAAGGCGTTCGATACCATACCTCATGAAACCTTGATAAACAAGCTGGAAGGGTGTGGTATACGTGGTTTGGCCAAGAAATTGATTGTTAGCTACCTGAATCATAGATCACAAACCATTACCCTTAATAATAAAACTGATACCCGGAATCTAACTAATTTTGGTTTACCCCAAGGAACAGTTCTATCTCCTTTATTGTTCCTAATATACTTGAATGACCTTCTAAAATTGAATATTCCGAACTCCACAAAAATATCATTTGCTGACGATACAGCACTAATTTTTACTGGCTTATCATGGAAAGAAGCATACAATAATGCAAACAAAGGTTTGGCACTGGCTAAGACATGGTTTGATGCTCACACGCTCACATTAAATCTGAGTAAAACAAAATTCATTGCTTTTTCTCCAACTAGAACGGGTGAGCCACCACCTGATATACGCATAAACATGCATGACCACCCTTTGGACTCCCCTACAAGCATAAATATCTGTTTCTGCCAAGAAATCGAGGAAGTAAACTCTATTAAATACTTGGGAATAGTAGTTGATGGCTACTTGAAATGGAACTTTCACTTAGATTATTTAGTATCTAAGTTAAAGTACCTGACATTTGTATTTTATAAGATAAATCTGATAAATGATATTAACATTATAAGAACAATCTATCATGCTTATGCACATTCTCTATTTCAGTATGGTATAGAAATTTGAGGAGGCACTTTTGACACTCACTTCAATAAAATATTTATTTTACAAAAACATATAACTAGGGCAGCACTTAGAAGACCTAGATTGTATCCCAGTAGAAGTTTGTTTGTTGAGTTTGGAGTACCAACAATTAGGCAGGTGTTTGTCAAAAGCATAATTTTCCTGATGTATGAAGTTGAAGATCCATCTTGTTTCCACTAATATGTAATATAAACTTAAAAAAACCGCTTTTAAATTGAAATTAACTCACGTTATGGCGTGACGGCCGTTTCGCTCTGTTGTCTAGAGCATCGTCAGACGACCCACAGTACACTGACTTAAGGTATGAGTTTGAGGGTTATGTATGTTGGAATGGTGATGGGGTGGGGGGATGAGTAGGCGGGAGGTTTGAAATTGGGATTATTTTGTCAAATAGAGTATGTGAGAAGAAGTTAAGTTTATCATTTAAAATATTGTCAGGTTCCTGCTTTGCATGTTTGTAAATCTCATATTGTTCTAAAAACATTGAGTTTCTGGCTTTTGTGAGTGAAGTGTATTGTGTCTAAATTAGTGTCAATGTCTGTATAACTGTGGCCTGTTGAAATGATGTGTTCAGCAAAAGTGGAATGTGTGTTTGGGTGTGAGATGGCTCTTGTGTGTTCTTTGAATCTAGTGGTGAATGTCCTGCCAGTTTGTCCTATATAGAACTTGTTGCAGTCATCACATTTCAATTTGTAAATTCCAGATCTGTTGTACTTGTTTTGAGATGTTGTCTGAGAATGCAGGTGTTTTTTGAGTGAATTAGTTGTTCTGTAAGCTATTTTATATCTGAGTTTCCTGAATGAAGCTGCTATTTTATGAGTTTTGTTGTTGAGGTAGGTAAGTGTGATGAATGTATGGGGGTTGTCATTCTGTTTGTTGCTGGTGTGAGTGATTGGTTTTGTTGATATTCTGTGCAGTAGTTTGTCTATTAGTGTGTGTTTGTAACCATTCTGTTGTGCTATGTATTTTATAGTATTCAATTCTATATTGTAATCTTCTTGTGACATAGGAATGTTTGTTAGTTGGTAGAGCATGTGATTGAAAGAGGCATGTTTATGTTGGGTTGGGTGATTTGATGTGTTATGTATTACTGTATCAGTTGTTATGGGTTTCCTGTAAACCCAATTCTAAATGTTTTGAATGCATGTTCCTGCTTTGTTATAGTGATGTCCAAGAAGTTGATACTATTATTGTGTTCAAGTTCTAAGGTGAATTTTAAATTGGGATGGATTTTATTGAGATTGGTGTGGAATATTTCAGTTTGTCTTTTATTGCCTTTGTATAGAATTAGAATGTCATCAACATATCGGTGCCAGCTAATGATTTTGTCTGTATTATGTAGGATATGTTTTTGTTCTATATTGTGGACAAAGATTTCAGCTAGGATGCAAGAAATTGGGGAACCCATAGGAAGGCCATGAGGATGTGAATAGAATTTATTATTGCATGTGAAGTAATTTTGTGAGGTAACTAGTGTTGTGAGGTCTAAAATTTCTTGGAGCTGTTCAGGTGGTGTGTTGTTTTGGATGAGCATTTGTTTAAGGTGAAGAAGTGTTTCATGTATGGGTACATTGGTGTAAAGATTTGTAATGTCAAGAGAAGATAGTGTGGAATTGTGTGGTATATGGATTTTTTGTAGTTTGTCTATCAGGTCTATGTTATTTTTTACTGCTGTGTGCTGATGGAATGTTATGTTCTGTCTTAATGTTTTATCTAGGAGTTTTGCTAATTTGTGTGCAGGTGCATGTGTGTGATTTATGAGAGGTCTGATGGGAATATCTGCTTTGTGAATTTTTGGTAAGGCATTTAGTTTTGGTGCTGATGGTTTTATGTGTTTGAGGTGCTTTTTGTGGCTGTGAGGAATGATGTGTTGAGTACGATTGATGGCATCTTTTATCTGTGTTTGATACTTGGGAGTGGGATCATTCTTTAGTTCCATGATTTTATTATTAGTAATGAATTGTTGTACCTTTGTGTCTATTTCTGTTTTATTTATAATGACTGTGATGTTGCCTTTGTCAGCTGTGGTTATGATCAGGTTATTTTCTTTCTGTTTTTTCCTAATATATTTCATGGTTATAAAATCTGGGTTGGTTTTGGATTGGACTTTGAAAGTGTTTTTATTGCGTGATATGTCCTGCCTCAGGTATTCATGTACATGGATACTTGTATTTTGTATAGCAGTTTCTGTGTCTATTATAGTTTCAGTCAATTGTTTTTGTGAGAGGTCATGTTGTGTGTTAATGTTGTGTTTTAGTCCCTTATCAAGTAGTTCAATTTCAGATCTATTGAAGTCGATTTGTGTGGTATTCATTGTTCTTTTGTGAAATTTCTGTTCTGTGGTGATTAATGGGGTCTGTGCATTTTGAAGTTGTGCAATTTTTTGGTTATGTTTGGTTTTTAATTTTTTGCTCATGAGATTGACTATGCTTTTTGTATATGTGCACAGACAAAAGAATGAACTCAACAAGAAAGCATATTATTTACATTTAAAACTCAGCTCTATTCCTCACTACACTGAACTACAAGAAATGATCACATATACAACGAAACAAGTACAACAGATCTGGAATTTACAAATTGAAATGTGATGACTGCAACAAGTTCTATATAGGACAAACTGGCAGGACATTCACCACTAGATTCAAAGAACACACAAGAGCCATCTCACACCCAAACACACATTCCACTTTTGCTGAACACATCATTTCAACAGGCCACAGTTATACAGACATTGACACTAATTTAGACACACTACACTTCACTCACAAAAGCCAGAAACACAGTGTTTTAGAACAATATGAGATTTACAAACATGCAAAGCAGGAACCTGACAACATTTTAAATGATAAACTTAACTTCTTCTCACATACTCTATTTGACAAAATAATCCCAATTTCAAACCTCCCGCCTACTCATCCCCCCACCCCATCACCATTCCAACATACATAACCCTCAAACTCATACCTTAAGTCAGTGTACTGTGGGTCGTCTGACGATGCTCTAGACAACAGAGCGAAACGGCCGTCACGCCATAACGTGAGTTAATTTCAATTTAAAAGCGGTTTTTTAAAGTTTATATTACATAATTTTCCTGATAAATAAAAATAGAGAAAGTCTTACTTTTAATACTAATCCTCACATCTTACGTCCAACAGTAACCAACTTGTATAACAGGTCTTTTTTCAGATTGACTGTAAACAAGCATCAGCTCCAATATTATATGGAATTCTTTGCTAATAAAATCCCAAACCATTTCATCACCAGTTCTTTTTCAATAAAAATTTACAATGAAATTGATGAATGGGTGAGATCTAACATATACTATAGTCTCATTTAGTATTTCTTCTTATTTTTGTCAGTTCATTCATTTTAAAAATCTATTTCTTTTTAAATCATTTTTTGTTTAATTCTAGTTGTATTTCAACTATTAATCAATTGTTGCATCAATTTTCTTATTTGTCAGTTCTTTTCATTTTACAATCTAAATTCTTATTTTTTGTTAAATTCTGGTTGTTTTTGAACTATTAATAAATTCTCGCATAGATTGAGTCTGTTAATTTAGTTATTATCTGAGTTTATAATGCAAAATTTTATAACATCTATAATCATTTTCATTTATTCATAAACATTTTATCTTGATTTTACACTAAATAGAACTCACTACTGGCGTTCAAGTCTAACTTTTGCCGGTGGTGCCAATTGCATTTATATGTGAATAGCTCTAAGTTTATAATTGTACAGACAGTTTCACGGTCCTTGGCGTCTCGATGGAGCATGCGCGCTGAGCGCTTTCTCCCACTACTTGTACCTGCTGCCTCGCAGTACAGTCAAGTTCAAATATTCCCTAAGTCCGCTAACGCTAAAACGTTCAGCAGAGAGTGTATTTGACGCGACTGTACTTGACGGCTGGAGGGGAAGCGTGGTGGGAAAGACTTTCTGTCTCTCTCGCACTGCCTCCCCTGCCACCAGCGAGACGCCATGCACTTTGAAACGGTCTGTAATAGATTATAGACTTACTTATATTGTACTGTTATTTTGGCTAAATAAATTGAATTGAATTGAATTGAATCTATAGGTCGTGAACCGAGACATGAGCTCTGACCTGTGCGTGGCAAGAAAAAGGAAACTCTCCAAAGACAAGACACACATATGTTGCAATATGCAACAAGCCGATTCAATTATTTGAAAACTGTATTCGAGTTTCTAAAAAAAAACAACAAAAATTGTGAGACTCATGATTCATGACTGTGCTAAATAATCATTCAATAACAAAAATGTTAAAATCTTTTTGCATCGACCAGAATAGGGTCAAAAAAACATTCTCTTTAATCATCAGCTAAATAACACACAAATGCTTGGCCTACATGTTGTTTGGGTACTCAGCTATTTATCAATAAATTACTTTTCTATTACTTTTAAATTCATATAATATTACCGGTATACACATTTCGTATTCAGGATTAATAATTATTTATAGATGTAGATATAATTTTAAAAATCGGCATTATACATGATAAACATTTAAACATATAACATTTATTGAGGAGTGCGCAAACGATATGTGTATGCTTTGATACTGTTTCAGCTGATCATTATAATAGAATGTTTAAGCATGTTATGGTGTATACATGCGTTTTCGTATCATCTAGTAGTGTTTGGTGCACGATGGTTAGAACTCTGTTGCTGGGATGCGATTGCCTGTGAGCTTAAAGTGTACTGCACATCCAGTCTTCATAGCTCATGTCTCTGCTCACGAGCTGTACTAGAAAGTAAATTGTAGCCTAGCAAAACTTGGAATTATTTTCAATTGTTAATATTTATTTTCTCACCATTTTCTAGACTAGCCTGATTGTAAGACGTACGCAGTTGTTCGAGTTCTTTGTCAGATACCTCCAAATGTGCATTAAGTGTGGACAATTGAGCCGATTGTCTTTTGACTAGACGTCTCAATTTTATTAGCTCAATATTATCGGCAACTCTAGACGCATCATTAGGATTCTGTTCGAGTTCACTTTGAAGTTGTAATATTCTATTTTCATTTTCAACTAGATCCTGAAAATAATTGTCACTTTTTATTTATTGAATATTAATACTATTAAAGCATGTTTTGCGGAGCACTGGTGATATAACCAGTTATCAGTAAAATCAATAGGAATACCATAGGTTGAAAATTCTTTGTGTTTTTCATCCAATAGGATTGAATAACAAAAAAATACTCTTTATATTTGCCCAAGAAATGCGATGCATATGATTTTAAAAGCGACTGACGGCAGATGACAAGCCAAAAGAACTGTGTTCTATGTTCTTATCTGTTTTTTAGTCTAGACTTCGAAATTTACAGACTTTGATTTTTTTTAAAATGTTTTTCCAATACTGTTTAGTGTTTTTCGATTCAGCAAAAACGATTTGAAATGATTTTTAATAGTTTCTTTGAAAGTGCACCACCAATCATAAATTTTATACCCCAACAAAATATTTAATACTCAGTTTAACAGACTTTAACTTCCTACAAGTTATAAGTATTTGAAAGGATGGATTTAGCAGTTGACGAATTTTTGGAAGTGGAGAGTTTCCTGTTCCTTACAGTCACTTTTAATAGCTACATTTTACTGGGCTACTCTAATTAATGAATAATAAGACTTGAAGTTGTCACAGCCACATTTATTGAAAACAGTGAGATACTAGTTTCGGTTGTTACACCATTATCAATCTCAAACAAACTAAAAGATTCCATAATCTTTGAGATTCATAATGATGGAACAACTGAAACTAGTATCTCACTGTTTTCAATAAATGTGGTTGTGTCTATTTCAAATCTTATTATTAATTATGGATATAATTATACAAAGAAAGCTACTCGGATTACTCAGTTACAAACAATTAAGATTAATCAACAATAATAATTGAAAATAGATAATCAAAAGTATTCTCATTCCTTGTAAATTTATAAATCTAAATTAGTGAATAAGCTAACAGGAATTTTTGGAAATATGATTCTACAACCAAATAGGAAACTTTAGCTATTAGCACAAATTTATGAAACAGAAAAAATAAAATGCAAAAATTTCGGCTTCATGAGAGAAAAGGAAACACTGCAAACTTTTAAAAGCAGTTTGCTCAATTACATATGAATCTGTGATGTCCGAGGCTGATCCTAGAAGTGAAATGCATCCCTCCAGTATAAATGAGTGAAAATCATAATTCAAGTAGAAATACAGTGTCAGTTTTGATATTAGATTGTCATACGAGTGTTTAAAAGGTCCTGAAGATGTCATTAATAATTAGATAATTAATGAATTGATAATTGTCAAATTCTAGATAGTGTTACGAGAGCAAACAAGCAGTTAGTCATGCACTTGTTCTATTTAAATCATTCTATTGTTTTCATGGTTGGATGTGACTTCGACATCTTCATCCGATCTTCTAATTCTCTCTCCTTTGATGTCTTTGTCATTCTTATTCTTCAAGTCTGCAACTCTCTCAGTCAATTGATTTCTCGAGAAATCTATTGATTTCTCCAGATTTCTGGAATGATCGAGATCATGTCTCTTGAAGATTCTTGATGTGTCTAGTGAGCTCCAATTCTTGGAATTATACAACGACATACAACTACAAAAGCTATATAAATGAGTCCATGTGAACCAGTGTCAGTTTTCTACAAACCAGCGTGCGTGACAGATTGTATTACAGATCTCGTGCCAGTGGAGTAAACAGTGCTTTATTCAGTCTTTAGACAGTGTTAAGTGCAGAGACAAGTGTTTACTGTTTATGCAGCTTACTAATAGTTTAAAGACGTTGTGTTAAGCGATATTATTTGGGACTGTCAGATAACGAATTGGACTGTGTTTTTGTAAGTGATTAGTTGCTCTTTTTATAATTTCTTTCTGCATCATTTGTACAGTTTATTGGACTCTTGTTCCTTTAATTATTGATCAGACTAATTAATTATTCATTTGTACAGTTTATTGGACTCTTGTTTATTTTATTATTGATTAGCCTGTAATTAATTATTTATCAATTCTTGTAAATAATGACTGAAAATAAGTATTAGCTTGTCATTTGATGATCTGTTTTTATTTCATTAATTGAACTTGTAATTAATTTGTGTGAACAGACTAATTTGTGTAAATAAAGTGCAAGTGTGAACTTTAGTGTTGCCAGCTTTTAGTTATTAGAACCCGTAACAATATTTTAGTTGGAATCTTCAAACTACTTTCAAATATCAATAGTGACTCACCACATTCAAATCTTCATTTGAATCATTTTTCACATCCTGGTTTATATTTTCAGATACATTGGTGGGAAGTTGAGACCTGTAATGAGAATAACATTTATACAATGCACAAACAATAAGAAGATAATGGAATACATTTAACTTATTGTTGAATTACAACTCTATTTTTTTCGGTTGTGAATCAAAAGACGTGGTAGGCACAACCATAGACCGACCATCAAGTTGATTATTCTTATTCTATGGTACAACTGTCAAAAAGAGAAATCAAAAGTTAGATAATTTACCAAAATCAATGTAAATCAATCTGCAAACCCGCAACTTCAAGAAATTGTACAGGGCTAGTGAGAAGAACTCCACTTCAGGCCATACTGGTTTTTGAAATTGTATACCTGTTTTGAGATTGGGATGAAGCCCACATAGGTCTGAGACCTGTGCGTGGGTAATGAGTTGGATGACGGAGATTGATGAGTTGGATCTACAGTTTTAGGTGGGTTCCGAACCACCGGGAAGTGATTTTACAGCAGAGAACAGTGTCTTTTTTGCTGGCCAATCTAATCGGTCACCGTTACAAAGCGGACCCAGGAGAACGCAGCTTATCTCTATCTGATTGAACAGATACTGTACTAGTGTGGTTACCATAGTATCCATTTTTTCAACTTCCGATGACACAAAAATGGCTACAATATTGATTTGAACTATGTAATTAGCAGTGAATAATATCTCAAGGTAATATGAAACTCAATAACTTACACACAAATTCCACTAAAGTTTAATGTTTACACAGTTGTTAGCGGTTCCGCACAAAATCATTGTGATATTAGTGATCAGCGTCTAAAACATGAGATCAACAGAATAGTAGGCCCTCATTAGACACTTTACCATACAAAGGTAAGCTACTTTAAGTTACAAAACTTGAAATTATGTGTTACAGAAAGTTGAAAAAATATGACCATAAAAGTTGGGCTCTGTAATTAGGTTAACTCACATGTCAAGTGAAATACAGTTAAGTGACCAAGAAAACTTGAAGTCAATTTGAAGTTATAAACACAAAAGATGGAAAATGCCTTATAACATGAAACATTTTAGAAACAACAAATTTCCTCTACGTACACTGTAATTTAGACACAAAAACGTATTCGCAACGATGAGTTAGATGTCTACATTACACTCAATAATTTCAAACTAATGAGGATGGATCTAGCATGCAATACCAACAAAAACGTATGAGAACCAAGAAATAATAACAGCCCATATGATTGATAGAAAATTTGAAATATAATTTTTGTATCATCTGAAGCTCTGAATTCATTGAAAGAAATCATCAGCATAAATCCCAGCTCAGATACGTACCAAAAATTTAACCAATGCTCATTATTTCTATTTAACCACATTGTCATAAAATTATGCGTTACCGTAACCGTATCATTAACCCATAAACCTTGGGTTATTACAGCCTTTTAATAATCGGTTGTGGCTAGGTAATTAAAAACCAAGGTTGGTAGAATAGACCTTCAATATTAATGTATTCTATTAATCCTGATTAAAAACATGTTTTCTAGATTTACTAGGTTTGTGGAAGTAGAAGCAAAATTGAATCCTTGGCATAACATGATAAAGCCATGATAGACAGAAGTTTTTGATTATCTTTGGTAAAGCAGGGTAAAAACTTGCTTATTTGAATAGACATTGAAAAGATTACAGAGATTCATTAATTATTCCTAATGAATATTTATAGCCTACAATAAAAATATAGAATGAAATTTTGTTTAAATAGATATAAAGATACAAAGGCTGAGTCATTTACTGAAAACAGTTCATTTTATTGACCTAAACCAACAATACTATTATGAATACTACTTTCTAGAGAAATCCATTTACCCATTTTTTGAAATTATATCGGTTAAATGATGATTTGCTTGATACGTAGATTTTCAAATTTCTGCTCATATCCTTCAGTATATAACGAAGGTATGTTAGTTTCTTTTTATTTTATGTTGATTTTTGTATGGGATAGTTTCCACGAACAAAATTACTGAATTTACTTCAGGTAGCACGGTATAAGTCACAAGGAGTCAAAGGGTAAATCAGACTGGTTACAAAAGACAGTTTTTTTCAGAGATGAGGCGTTCTGTTATATATTATATCCATTGTAATGTGAACAATATTGATCGTTCGTCCAACGCATGCCAGCCACTTACTGGATCGCTAATAAAACAATATCTTCTATCCTTTCGAATGAGACCCCAACAACTTTATAATAAACAAACAACTAGTTTTTGTACAGAAAGAAACAAAGAAACAAGTTTTCGTATCAATCTCCCATGAATAATCTTATTGGAAAAGTGATTAAACTTACAAATGGGTTTGACTAGTTTTTGTTGAATGTATACTGCGAGTGTGATGAGAAATGTTTCTATGGGCTTTTGCATGTAGACGACTATGAGACTGCAACTGATGTCTCAACACTAAAACCTGCAAGAGAAGCACATAAATTACACCATTAAAGGAAATGATTATTTTATAAGCAGGTGATTAAAACTCATGTTGTCACGACTACATTCATTAAAAATGATTTTCTGCTACAGTTTAGACAGAAACAGAATAATTTCTGTTGACTGCATAACCAAAATTGAACAGCATACATTAATGAACATCCAATCTAAATCAATTTTGATAAATGATTGGCAACCCTATATAACAAATAGCTACTTGCTGTTACTTGTCAACGAACTCTAACCTGGATAATAAGGGATTGAAGGAAGAAAGGAAGAAGAATGAGGAGAAAAACGAATAAGAAGAAAAATAGAAGAAGGATGAGATGAAAAGAAGAAGAAGCGAAGGAGAAGAAGATGGATAAGACGAAGAATGATGGGAAAAGGGGGGGGCTTTTAATTTTGTAGATAGGCTATTACTTATTCGGACAATCCAGATTCAATTGAATCGGGAAACCTGCTAGTAATCAGATATGTAGTTATAAAAAATGAAGCTTTTTCATTTCCTAGAAAAATATTTTATAGAAATTTTCAGTTTCTCATTAAGTTTCTTTACTACGCACGTTATAAAGTAGCATTCGTTACTCTAGACTTTTGTTACTAGACGACTCTCAAAGATATTTGAATCCAAAAGAAAAATGGAGAAATAGATTCTAAGAGATGGATTTTGAGAAATAGGTGCCCAGCTGATGGACAATACAATCCTGATTAAAAAGAGTATGGAACAAACTACTAACAACCCTTTTTCTCATGAACGTTTATGACAGACTTTTGCAAAATTCTCTTTTTCAAATTCACAAGATATGAAGTTATTAAAATTTTAAGCTACGAGCAGATAAGATACATTACAACTGTCAGTCACCACAATGAAATCATATTGTCTTAAGCCTGGCACACACGAACGGCAATTCAACTGCAAAGTTGACGTCGATTGCAGTTGAACTGCCGCTGAGTTGCCGTCGAAACCGACTGCACTTCCACTTCATTTTTGACGTCAGGCTGACGCTGGCTTTCAGCTCTGTTGCCGTCATGTGTGTGTTGACTTATAGTTTTGCAGTCGGCTTGCTGACAATACCAACGGCAGTCGCCCATTGACGCATGATGCCGCTCTGTTGACGTCGCCCGTGTGTGCGCTCTATTACATTTCGTATTAATTTAATCCCATTGAATTATGTTACTGCCAGCAACCGACGGCAATTTTGCAGTTGAATTGCCGCTGGATTGCCGTTCGTGTGTGTTGGGCTTTAAAAATGTATGAATAATTAAAAACAATAATATTGTTAAACTATGCTTTAATTGATTTCTATGCAATTTATATTTAATGAAATTAATTGTTTAGTTACATTAAAATGATTAGTAATTAAACAATTCAATCTGGGTCCAATGTGAAAGGATCAAGTTTCTAGAAATACGTGTAACACCCTGATAATAAAACTAAAATCTACCAACCTTATCCTGGAGAAAATTGTTCGCTTGCTCCAACTGACTAATACGATCTTCATAAAGTTGTTTAGTTGGCGACAAACATCGTTTCCTTTCTTCTTCATTCTTTTTAATTACTTTATTCAGTCTGAAACATGACTTTAAATAGATTCTAAAGCATGGATTCAATTTAATCATGTTTTAATCTAAAGAAATGTGTTATCATAGCAATTGAGAGGTTGTTAATTGATTGTGTGTTGAACAATATTGAATGTGCTCTATTATTATTAATGCGGAATTGATCACAGTCAATGTTTTCTTACTAATTTTTGGCAATAACGATTTATTCATTTAAACTGACTAACTTAATGCCACCCAGACCCAAAAATAATTATAACATTCTATGTGAACCCGGCGCTTCTGTACGGCGTAGAAAATTGTAGCCTAAAAAATCGTGACAACTCCACGCCTTCGATTCAAGGTTTTTGAATTTAAGAGGTTACTAGCCAAGAACACTTCCAGGAGATGAATATTGAACCAGAACTAGCCAATATAAATGAACCTCACAAGATTCAATGTAGTTGAGTCAAACAAAATGAATAAAGACAAATAAAGATCAAACAAAATGTGGTTCACAAGAGCTAGTTAAAAAAAATCATATTCAAAGAAGATACAAGCTACTGCGATGCATTTTACAAGGGAAAATAGAAGAAAAACCCAACATTCAGAATTTCCTGGTGAGACATCAGAGCCTGGTACGGTCAATCCACCACGACACTAATCTGCATAGCGACCAATAGAGTTAACGTGATCGCCAACGTTTGAAGTGCACAAGTACTTCAAGATAGAGAATTCCAAATAATCTACGTAGACTTCGTTTACAGAATTACTTCATACTGACTCTACAGAATAATATAACAGATAAGAATATTCACACATCATATTCAAATTTTTATACAAAAACAACAACTAGAATGAATGTCGGCATTGAATCAGACCACGTAAAAAACTTATCACAATTAGAAAAGGTGTGAACTCCATAGAGGAGTAATTAAGACTGACACAATGTCCAGAAAAGTAAAATCAAAGAATCGAACTGTATTTAAAAGTTCTGAACATTCATGTATTTCTATCCTGGATATGAAGTGCCAAAATACCTTTTCATTTGTTTCATGTTGTCCTTCATAGCTTTTGAAAGGCATTGATTTTTGGTATGCAGGTTATAGAATTCTATTTCCAATTCCTCTCTCGATAGCTCTTTCAGATGCACTTGAACACAAATAGACAGTTGTGCGGTAATACAATAAGATGCGGAATGCGTAACAATATAATAGAATAATACACAGTTTGGTAATAAACTGTGGAATGCGGTAATGTATAGGAGAATCAATTAATATTGAGTGTAATATTTTACATTGAAACTCTATTTCTTAAAGCTGTAAATTACACCGATATCGATAAATTATGGACTTATTGTTTAATCGAGTCAAGTTTCAAATTGAAAGAAGAAAATTGGTTATTACATTTTTAAGCAATTATTTGAAGTATTTAAGAATTTAAATAAACTCTGCCACCGTTAAAATTGATTTCAATGTATGATTCCAAATTTGTACTCAATATTTTAATTATTTTGTTGAATAGCAAAAACTGTAATTTCTTACATAAGAGTTCTAATGAACTAATTTACGACAAGTTCAAAAGACAAGAAGTTACTTACCACCAAAATCTTTTTCTGTCCATTTTGGAGAACCAGGTCTGACACAGTCACAGCCAGTACGGGATGCAACTATCCTGGGGCAATCTCCACTCATCTTCAATTATTGCAGCCTTTCACTCTACTAAAAACTGAAATATATTCGCAAAGGTTCACAAATGAATTCTTGCTGGATTCCTTGGTGTTACGCTAAAAATCATAGTATGGTTTAATCGGTTCATGAAATACCGATTATGGTATTTGTACTGCATTAACTAGTCAATGAAAATGCATTCTGTTATAATTTACCAGAAAAAGATGAATGCACCCTAATTTTATGGAGTAGTTTGAGAACCTTTGAACAACTTTTTTTTTCGGAGGATGAAGCCCACATAGGTCCGAGACCTGTGCGTGGGTAATGAATTAGATAATGGTGATTGATGAGTTGGACCTACAGTTTTAGGTGGGTTCCGAATCACCGGGGAGTGATTTTACAGCAGAGAAGTCTTTTTTGTTGGCCAAACTATTTTTTAATTATCTGTAAAGCACAAAATTTGTGCTTTACAGATAATTCAAAAATAGTTTAATGCTTGAAAATAGCTAAATCACATTCATACTGAGTAGCGTAGCCATTGTGACTCTACATCCATTGTTTGAACCAATTTATGTTTAAAAAAATCTGATTTGAGATTCAGAATTACCGCGCTAAAAAAACTGGTTGATTATCTATTGTTTCCACTTGAAACCGAATGATTTTATCTCAATGCACTAACCCTTTTCATAAATCAATTTTTTTAATTTTAGGAATTGATCTTGGCTACGGACTGTATATATCCATCAACAGGTGCACATTGACACACAGAATCAGTTTTGCCTTGCTCTCAATCTCTCAATGCCGGGCCTTCTTTGTAGTGATAGAAATAATCAATACTGTATTGGCACAAAAAATACTAGTCTATTGCATACATTTTCTGTATACATCAAATGTTCAAATTTTAGTACCTATATACCAATAACATTCTACACTTTACCAAAGTTATTAACGTACTTTAGTACCTACATATTCTGTGGTATTGGTTCCGGTGTCCTATATCTATAATAATTATCCTACTTCCTATAACACAGAAAGGATTGCATTTTAAAACACTCACTATACTGTAAGGCTATTATATTAAATGATCTTTAACATCTTAGCAATGATTTATTTAAAATTCAAAGAACATAGTTGACATGGGCACAAAAACTGTTTAGCCTATATCTATTTAACATTCAAGTAACATTATAGGTTAGTTGTTAGTTTATTTTGTTTACTGTGTACAAGCTCAACGAGAAAAACTTGCCTAGAGTTACAAAACACATTAATGCCCAAATCTCCGAATATTCGTTGAATTTACAAAAATATAATTGCTCACAGAGCTCCAGTACTCATACTATAAATTGAAAAATATAAAACATTTTACCTGGTTTTAAATTAATCTTCACCTGTAGCTTACAGCTTGACGCAACGACACTACTTGCTTGACGCTTGACCAGTCAGAAAGTCAGCTGTCAGCCCAGATGATTTCAAAAACAAATATACAGGTTATGTTCAATTGTTCATGGTAAACAGTAGAAAAAGATGAAAAGAGTTGTTAAACTTCGAATTTTAAGATTCGAGTTGGAGAGTAACAACATTTTTATACACAGTGGATAAGACATTCATGAAATGACACTAATTTATTTTGCGGAAATGTTTCATCGTTGAGGTAGTTGAATAGACAAGGTTAGTAACGAATACCAATAACATGATAAATATTTCGTTTCAAGAGTAGACTGCTCTCGTGATGTCAAACGAAGCATTTAGCGAGACTTTAATTTTGTTTGCGGCTTTTGTTTGATTACTAAAGGTGGATCACCCCGAGAATGGCATTGGTCTCCATAAGAATACACGTTAGCTGATACCATTTATAATAGTTGGTGCTTAGTGCATTACATAAAAAGTTGTTAGGATTTGTTTCGGCCCAATTTTTGCCACCCTGTGCAGGAAACCCGGCCCTGGTTATCGACATGATATGATGCAATATTGAATCTATTCGGAGATTAATTTGAAAACTTTAGTGAAAGCCAACAATTAATGACAAGTCAGCGCACTTCTCAATTAGTAACTACTTATTTGGCTTCACATAGCCCAAAACAGTCGCAGGTCGCACGAGAAAATCAATCTTGTTTGAACGCTCAAACGGTTCTGACGACGTCGTCTATGTTCTGACTTCATCGTCGCTGCCACTGCCACACTCATCAGATAACAGGCGTTTGTTTGTTCGGACGATTTCGTCCGAAATCATCAGTAGCCTATTCGTCAGAATTCGCATCCATAATGACCATAGTCTTTCACTTTCACCACCATAGTCCTCGAGACTAGGGGTACGTCAAGATACTACCTCAAGGATGAGGTTAAGTTCGTTTTAAGGTTTTTTTGACGTAACAAAGAAGTTTGAGGTTTAAGAATCAAGGTTCATATATAGAAGGTTTTTTTTCTGTCAGTTCAATGTATTCTTTTATTGGGTATAAGGGGTTATTTAATAAATAATTTTTAACGGCTTGTTTAAATGTTTGCTCAGATTTGTTTTGGATGTTTTTGAGGTTGTTTGGAAGCAGGTTGTAAAATTTACATCCCATGTAGTTTGGGTGTTTCTGTGATTTTTGTAGTCTATTGTATGGTAAGTCGAAATTATTGTTTGCTCTTGTGTTGTGTATATGAATATTATTTCTGCATTTATAATTTGATTTGAATTTGGTTACATACATAATTGTTTTGAAAATATATAATGATATAATTGTTAGGATACGGTCTTGTTTAAAATGTTGTTTGCAGTGTGAATTGTATGTTAGATCATTTATTATTCTTATCGCTTTTTCTGTAATATCAGAATTTGTTCTAAATATGTGTGTGGTGCTGCTCCCCATGCAATAATTCCAAACCCTATGTGTGATGCAAAGAGAGAGTGGTATGCTATCAGTGCTGTTCTTTTTCCTGCAATTTGTTTTACTCTTTTGATACCTTAGAGTGATGTGGACAATTTACTTGATAAGTTGTCTATGTGGTTATGCCATGTGAGGTTTGAGTCAAGCGTAATTCCTAAAAATCTTGCTGTAGATGATACTTCTATGTCTGTTATAGTTAATGGGTTCTCTGTGGTTCTAGAGGGTTTTATTTGGAAGTTTATCAGTGTGCTTTTTGAACTGTTAATATTTAGTTTGAGATTCTTTAAGGCCGTTTTTGTTGAAGTTATGGTTGCGTCATAGTTAGTCTGTAATTCATTCTGATTTTTCCCATTTATTATTAGGGTAGTATCATCTGCAAAAAGTATACATTTGGAAGACGTTGGAAGCTTTTTAGGTAAACTGTTCATGTATATGAGGAATAAAAGTGGTCCTAGCACTGATCCCTGTGGTACTCCGCTTTTAATTGGTTTGGCCAAAGACCTAGTTAAAACCTTTTTGCCTTGGTGTTCATGTTTTAATTCTAAAATTTGGTGTCTGTTTGTTAGGTAGTTTTCTATCCATTTCTTTGCTTGACCTCTTATTCCTATCCTTTCAATTTCAGTGATTAGTACGGTCCAGTCAAGACTGTCAAAAGCCTTCCTGAGGTCCAGAAAGACTGCTGACACTTTATTTTCTTGTTCCCAGTTTTGTGTTATAAAAAGGATTAAGTCTGCGAGAGCTGTATCTATTGATTTATCATTTCTGAATCCATGTTGGTGAATATGTAATTTATTATGTTGTTTAAGATAGTTTAGTATTTGTAAATATATTGCTTTCTCTAAATATTTTGATGGAGATGGTAGGTTTGCTATTGGTCTGTAATTTTCTATGTTAGTTTTGTCATTTTTTATTTATTTTGGGTACACCAGGGATGTTTTCATGTCATGCGGAATTGATGACTCAGATATAGAAGCATTTCCTAAGCCTAGCCTAAGCGAGTTCTGAAATCTGCTACTCAACGGATAACCGCATGTTAGCGCAGCCTGACCTTTAAGGCTTTGTTTTGAAGTTTGGAGCAATCAATTTTTGACTGCTGTTCCGTATGTGGTCCAGTGAAATAATTGATTGACAGAATTGATAGTTTTGGGTTTGATAGATCGACTATCGATTCTCTCAGTCGATTATTTCACTGGACTACATACCATACGGAACTGCAACCGATTTTTTGTGGTAAGAGGCGAAGAGGCCAGGCGCAAATATAACCAAATTCTGCATTACTTTGTGTGAAACAGAAATGAATAATACCTGCAAACCTGTAATGAATCAAAAGAAGTGAAGTGGCTCATACCATGGTTTCTATTTGCAGAGTATTATTGTTCACAAGTTAGTTTGAAGTGACTGACAATTGAATAAACTGACAAATATACATAAACAGAATTTATTAATTTCGAATTCCTTTAATTGCTATTACTTTATACTGAAGACTTCCGCAATGGCGGATATTGACAACAGCATTGAACAGCTGATGGGAATCGATGAATGCTACTGTACAAAAATATCAGTCACCACCGGGAATCGAACCACGGACCTCTCAATTGCCGGTTGAGCGCCCTTAACCACTAGACCATATCGGCTCGTATCTCACAAGTTATCCGCCATTGCGGAAGTCTTCAGTATAAAGTAATAGCAATTAAAGGAATTCGAAATTAATAAATTCTGTTTATGTATATTTGTCAGTTTATTCAATTGTCAGTCACTTCAAACTAACTTGTGAGATACGAGCCGATATGGCCAAGTTGAAAATGAATGCTGCTGTACAGAAAGGTCTCCATGGTCTAGTGGTTAAGGGCGCTCAACCGGCAATTGAGAGGTCCGTGGTTCGATTCCCGGTGGTGACTGATATTTTTGTACAGTAGCATTCATCGATTCCCATCAGCTGTTCAATTCTGTTGTCAATATCCGCCATTGCGGAAGTTTTCAGTATAAAGTAATAGCAATTAAAGGAATTCGAAATTAATAAATTCTGTTTATGTATTATTGTTATCGATTTATCAATGTTTAAAGAAGGCAGCGCAACTTTATTAGCGCAACGTCTAAAGCTTTAAACCATGGGCACTAATGCTATTTCAATTTCATGAACAATTATTATATGTTCTGTTTTAGAATAAGACACTTAATGGTGTATGAGAATTAATGACATGTGATTTGATTTTTTCCAGAAATATTCACTATGTAAAGAACTTTGTTAGTTGAGAGTGATGGCTCAAGTTCAAATGCCGGTGCCTGTAGTGGGATCCATTGTGCAAATGGATTGGCACAGCACTGCCGAAGGAGAGACTGTTCTACAGCACTTCTACAATCCACAGACCTCTGGAAGAAAGCTTTTTGGTAAGTTCAAATAGGTATAATATATAAATAACGAATTCTTGCCTTAGAAATCTCAGAACAGGAATAGTTTTTTAAATGCATTTATCAAATAAAAATTGTAAGTTGATAAATAGCGGGTACCTTAGACATTTCAGAGCAGTGGTGGGGAACTATTAAATAAAGTAGTTCCCCTGGGCAGCTATACACCGGCGGAGTCGTTGTTCCCACTCTTGGTAGCAGCGCTGAAAGTCTCCAACTGGTATGGGAAACTATTTGTTTATAATATACAAATAAGATATGTATTTCCCAAAAACTGCTATTTAATTCAAAAAGTTGTTGGAGAAATTCTAGGGGCTCTTCTCCACATTTATTTAAAAACAAAAACGTTCAATGGCTTTACAAGTGATTTTGAAAAAAATTGTGATAGGATTGAATGGAACTATGATAATGTTTTCAATGATTATTCCTGATTGGTATTTCTTGTCGTATTATGTTTGTAATGTACGAGGTATGTAGGAAAAGTAATAATACTGAGTTTATACTTACTAGAGTTTTTATTTTTCAAACAACAAAGTTGTCCCCTTCAAAGTAGATCCCTTGAGCAGGTGGAGTCGCTGTTCCTACTCTTGGTAGCAGCGCTGGAAGTTTTCAACTGGTATGGTCGATCACAGTCTTTTGAGTGTTCTCCAGAGTTCCAAAATGACGTCCTTTTAGGACATGTTCCAATTTAGGGAAAATGAAAAAGTTACAGGGACTAAAATCAGGGTTCAAGAACAACAGTATTGCGTTTGGAGGTCAAAAATTCACTGATGGGAGATTTTGGAACTTTGGAGAACATTCAAAAGACTGTGTCCGACCAGTTAGAAGCCATACCAGTTGAAGAATTTCAGCGCTGCTATCAAGAGTGGGAACAACGACTCCGCCGGTGTATAGCTGCGTAGGGGGACTACTAACTTTGAAGAGAATAAGATTTTTAATTGAAAAAAAATTTAGTACTAACTTTAATTTTAATATTAGTATGAAATCAGTCTCATTACTTTTCACACACACACACGTCGTATTTCTTCGAAATTAATGTCAATTGAAGAGGGCAATGTGACTTGTCTAGTACTGCTTACATTTTTATATTGATTTAAACTAAAAACTGTTAATATTCAGGAAATATTAATTTGACTGCAAGTCGTTAAATTCACATAAAAAGTTAATATTAACGACACAGTTCGTCATGGAACAAGAAATCCAGAAATATTAATGTCTTAATAATTTTATAGCACTTGGGTTAAGCTTATGTACATCAGTAATTCAAAGGAAACATTTACAGTTGGGAGCAAAACATTACATTTTATTAGTAATGGGTATGCTGTCATAATCATTCTTTCTTTAATAATTGTTGATAAGATTATTTTGTTTCTAATACTTATGTCTATGACATTGCATATGCGGCGGAGAATTAGTTTTGTTTCCTATGCTCCTTATTGTAACTCTTAAAATAATTCAAATAAATAATGTTACGGGTTCTATGTCTAAAATAATGCTGGCAACATTTAAATTTATCACTCGCACTTTATTTACACAAATAATCACAACACTCACTGTTCAGTAATGTCTTACAGAAAAATAAGCAATTAAAAACAGATAACACGATATTGTTCAACTTATAATGAGTTTTCAATAAACTGTACAAAAATCAATCACTAAAAGTTAAAAGGCCGATCTAATATTAGTTAACAACTGTACAATAAACTGTCCAATAATATTCAAAAAGAAACGTCGAAAAAGAACACTTAACTTACGTAGCACTAGTCCGTAATACAACAAAATTATTCAGTAGCTCACTGGTATGAATTAAGCAGGAAAAAGAATTGTCACTAACAAAGGCACAGATAAAGAATTATCACGTATATATAGACACAATATAGAACTGACACAACTTGTTTATCATGATGATTTCGAACAAGACTGACTAATTTACAAGAGTCCACCTCTATTTATATAAAATTTCATAATTGAGATATCTCTCGAATTTTCTGTCAACTTCTAAATAAATAAAGGAAACTAGCACCTTCCACAATATTCGATAACATTCCATTAATGTCTAATCAAACAACTAGAACATTCTACTAATTACCAAGTAAACACTATAAAAGTGTCAAAAGCAGTGTAATTAATGGCTTAAAAGTAAATATTTACATAGCAGATAACACCGAGAACCACTGTCCGTCTTTCTCTCTATTAACTCCAATTCAGACTCGCTACAATAATAATAAAACAATAATTTTCTAATAGGTTTTAATTTCTTGGAGATTTATTAGGTAGGCTATTGAGTTATTTACCTGGAAAATTAAATAATTACTTTTTTTTGTTTTGTTTCAGGCTTGTTGGAGAGGCCTCCTGTTGCTCCCCACGTCGAAGAGGTCTCTTATAAGTTGTTCTTTGCCGGAAAAGCAGGAGTTGGCAAAACAACAACAATTTCCCGTCTAGCTGGGACGTTGCCTCCAACCAGCTACATAGAAACAACTGGCATACGCAAAACCAATATTTACTGGCCTGTGAAGATATGGGATAAAACTATCCTGTTCAGGCTGCAGTGCTGGGATGCTGGCGAGCATGCCGTTAAAAAATATGGACATATATTCCCGGTAATTTAGTGAAATTTCAATATTTATCCAGCATTTATTATTGAAATGAAGGTTTATAATCTACTTATTTATCTTTTTCGGACTTAAAATAAAATTATAGTTTGAACATGAATATAGATAATGATCAATGAAACTTCAGATATGGCTATATCCATAAACGTATCGAGCAACTAGTGAGTAGACTCATAAGGGTGCAAGTGGAGCAACCTATACTCAATGAAAAATCAAACACATGCTGTGAAATGGTGTACAGTATAACAAATTAGAGCAGCGTGAATACCACCATTACACAGCATGTGTTTCAATTTCTAATGGTGATTTTTTGTTAAACAATAATAAGGGAAAGTCGAAACTAAGACAAATTATAAGAAAACATTTAATCGGTGATAGTGGATCAATTAGAGGCGCCGAGGCGGTAAATAGATTTCACAACAGTTTAGAAATGGGTAGGACAAAATGTTTTCAAGAAGGTACAAATATTTCGGCTCTGGGTGACAGAAATAGAGAACATTTTTTATAGGATGTCAGGAGCTCTTAAAATAATGCAAAATTAGACCTGGAAATGCTATTATCACATGAAAAACCAAACGTCGACATTGAAAGTCTTCTCTTTACCTGGTTACAAAGTGGACTTAAAGATAAATACTATAGAGTCTGTAAAAGAAATTAACATTCTTGGAGTAGTGATGGACTCCGAACTTTCCTGGAAACCTCATCTGGAATATCTGAGAAATAAATTAAATTCAGCAGTTTTCGTACTCAGAAATTTGAAACTACTTTTAGACGATAGAGCCCTGAGACAGGTTTAC
Source organism: Conomelus anceps (assembly GCA_948455865.1). Lineage (NCBI taxonomy): Eukaryota > Metazoa > Arthropoda > Insecta > Hemiptera > Delphacidae > Conomelus > Conomelus anceps. The sequence continues at coordinate 115,127,718 of OX418216.1, forward strand.
TTCAAGACATTTAATCGAACTTTTGAAATGACAGAAGTGGGCATTGAGAGTAATGGTAGGTGAATCCATTAGAACTAGCTGTCGGCCCTATTTCAAGAAACAAGAAATTCTCCCACTACCATGCTTGTATATACTCGAAACCATCTGCTTCATAAATAACCCAGTAACCTTATACATTTTACCTTGCATGAAATGGTTTAGTAGGTTTCTTGTTGTATGTGATAGTACCGAGATGCCAAATCCAAATTTTTGACCTCGGTGACCTTCCGAAACACCACCAAAAAGCGTACAAAATGGTGGAATTTGTCAATTTTTACGTTTGGCCAATTTTGACCCTGAAACATCACTTTTTCATAAAAAACAACTATAATCATTTTAAAAGTACATTAAATTAACCACAATTTAAGACCAGAATGGTTATTATATGCCTAATAGTTTCCGAGATTTGGCTCCGCAAATAATTGTTAAAACTGCCTAATTTTGAATTTTTTCCAAGTTAAGCCAATTTTGACCCTAAAGCATAACTTTTTCATAAGAAACAACTATAATCATTTTAAAAGTACATTAAGTTAGCCACAATTTAAGACCAGAATGGTCATTATAGGCCTAACAGTTTTTGAGATGTAGCTCTTCAAAGTTCATAAACTCTTCCATCAATGCAAGTATTTCAATTTTTAAGCTATGCAATTGGGTCAAATCTTAAAAATAAGAATATGAAAGATTTTATTCATTGAAACTCTCATATTTTTTGGGCAATTATGTAGTTAATTAATGTAAGAACTAAACACCTTTTTCTCTATTAAATTTTAAAATTCAATCATGTTTCAAGGGGATCTAGTCTAATGATTTTGGCTTTAGCCTACGGGCTCCTAAAAGACGGAAATATTTGGAAGTTAATTTTATTAAAGATAATTAACTTCATAGAAACTTTGAAACTTATGTCTTCCATAGAATCTACATTATTCACAGCCTCCTGGTTAGCACCTCTGCTCCATGTCCCAGAAATTGTGTTCTCTCAGAATTCGCCTCATTCATGCACATGGACACAGGTTCAATTCTAAAAAAACACAATCTTAATTATGGCAAAATTACCAAGTCAGGAATTTTCTAGTATAAAAATTATAATCTCAATATTTTATACATTGTAGTCAGAATGAGTTTAACATTTAATGGATTAATGTAACCGGTCGCTGTCGCCTCGCTTTTTGAGAAGCAAATACTTTAACTTCATCAAGATTTAAGTTCTTGGCTCTCTCATTTCCGATGCTGATAAAAGCAAGGCTACTGAGCCGTGAGCCGGTCTTAGTCATTTTACTTCTCAGGTAGCTTTTGATTACTTTTCATTTTAATAAACTTCGCTCTGCACTTGCAACAGTTACAGGTAGTCAAAAAAGTATCATAGCCGTGCATAAATCTGGGAAGCTGTATGCTATTTTGTTATTGTCGATTAATAGAAGCTTTGCCAACTTCCCAATTGACGTTAAGTTAATTGGACTATCTCTGACTTTAATGCGCTTCTGAAAGAGTTAATCTGGAAATTGAGATCAATGCGGATATCTTCTTCCACTAGTGAATTAACTTTTTTTGAAACTAGTTCATCGGCTGCTTGTGTTAGAAACTGGGGTCCCCCAGTGGGTGGGGGTAGTAGAATTGCACCCACAGTATCCCTGCTTGTCGTAAGAGGCGACTAAAAGGGCAACTGTCCGTTGACCTCATTATCCTAGAAACCTATCCTTTATCCTGCTCTTCATCCCAGCCCCTCCCTCCACCCTTTCCTCTATCTAACGGTGCCTGCAGGACACCAGGCGACCTCCTGCAGTATGTAGCCTTGCCCGGGCATGCGGGGCTCTGTCCGGGTTGACTCCACTTCCCTAGCTGCTCGTGGGAACCACATGAATTTCCAAATACGAACCAGAACCAAACCTAAAGGTAACTCCAGAAGTTGCCTTGCCCTCAAACCTATCAGGTTCCACCCCATCAGGGCAGGTTCCTCGATTTGAATCAACAGTCAAGGACAATGCCCAGGGTCCTTCAGATCAATTTACATCACAGTAAAGCAGCCTCGGCTGCTTTCTGCCAGTTCTTCCTCAGAGAGGGATTTGACCTAGCAAAAGGCTGCTAGCAGACACAAGCTCCTACTTCACCAACTGGCTGGTGAGGCTGGGTAGAGGTCAGGTCAAGCAGTTGATTGCTCTGATAACTGGACATGGCCACTTCAGGAAACATCTCCACACAATTGGACTCAGAAATGAAAGTCAGATGTGTAGGCTTTGCAATCAGTCTGAAGAGACTGCCCAGCACATCATACTGGATTGCGAGAGACTCGGGGCAAGGAGAAGGGCTCTGTTTGGCTGCAAAAAACCAGGTGATGAATGGGACGTTAGCATAGGGAAAAAACTCCTGGATCTTGTAAAGGGCACAGGTATTGGTTTGCCCAACTAACGTACTAGGGACACACAATAAGCTTCGGTTGACGTGTGAGGATCTTTGAATCCGTCCCTTCATAACATAACATAACATAGAAACTGGGAAAAGGACTTGAAAAATACTACTTATTCAATGCATATAGCTTCAAACCTGGTTGTTAACTGAGTAATAACGGTATCTAGTGTTTCATAGAATACTGAAACTTTAAAATACTTTTCACTATCGACCAGTCTCTCATCTTTGCTAAGATCGTCGAAGAGTTTCTTCACTTTCCTGGCTCTTTTATCATTGAATACTTCATTAACTCCCCGAATCCTTTGCAAGAACCACTGCTGCATTCCTAAACTCTTCAAAGTTGGCTCTTGCATCAGTCATTTTTTCTTTTGCTCTTTCCAACTGGACAGTGACCTGACAATATTTAGCCTATTCATTCTTCCTTTTTTTCCTTCAGTGTTTCAGTTTTATTTATTTTGAAAAAATATATGTATATTTCAGTCCAGGTATGGGCCATTTATAAAAAAAAAAATTCAGTCCGCCCCCCCCCCCCCCCCGCTGGGTCTGCGAGGGTGTAAGTTACGCCACTGCCCGTCAAACACTACTGCTATATGTGGACCATAACGTCGAAAACTTGGATTTAGCAGCTCGGGACTATCACAAGCAACATAGAAAAAGAAACCTACTACCCCATTTCATGCAAAGTAGACCCTGCTATTGATGACAAGGTTACTGGGTTAAAAGAAACACGAGCATTTAATACAGGTGAAATATTTCTTAATATTACTTGATACTTGGGGGACAATCAACACCAGACATCCATGTATGAGCGAGGGGTAAAAAGTTCGGGTTCACGGATGTACAATTTACTACCAACGCGCCTGAAGGAACTCACGGGTAATAAATAATTAAGACATCAACTGAAAAGGGAGCTACTGGACAAGCGGAGAATTTAGGGCGCATTATGAGAGACAAAGCAGCTGATTGACACAGGCAGATCTTGACACACTAAGTTTTATCATGTAACTTAAATCTACGACAAATCCATATCCTTTCATAGGTTGTCAAAGGATGCTAATAATAACAATAATCGGATATTGGAATACTCCACTGATGTCTACTGTACTAGGGGAAAAAGAAGAGTCTCCATTATTTTTGCTATCTGTTTTAAATTGTGGAATAACTTACCATGAAAGTCAATTTAGTTCACTGACATTTCCATAATGTGAAAGCTCTTAATGTGAAATGAATAATAGATGTCTATTCCACAAACTAAAATGGTTCTATAGCATTCTTAGAAAAGTGCATTCCTTTTGATTTTTTTCATGCACTACAAAAAATATTTTGAAAAATTAATAGTCCATTACTCTTGAAATAGACACGAATTGGCAAGAATTAAAAAATGAATCTGAGATGGCTATCATCTATCTTTGGTATATTTCGAAAGGTATTTACTAGGAATCAGCGATAATTCATTGATTAACGTATTCATTGTCACTTGGATACAAGCTACTATGCTTCATATATCTGTGATGTTTTCCATGACGAAATACTTGATAAATATCAAAACTCTAATATCACTCGAATATCAGACAGATCTAATATCAAAACTGACACTGTATTTCAATTAAATATATGATTTTCACTCACTTTTACTGGAGATACTGGAGGAATGCATTTCACTTCTGAAAAGAGGCTGACGTAGCTTCTTTTAAGAAGTGAAATGCATTCCTCCAGTAAAAGTGAGTGAAAATCTTATATTTGACCGAACGATAGTGAGGTCTACCCTTTAAGACGATCGGCATTTCCTCTGTCTCACGATTACAGACGAACGCCTAGACCAATTGCTATGATTTTTCATATGGATGTTCCTTATTCCTAGGCCCAGCGATGTATGTATATTTTTTTCAAATTTTAATAGGGGAGCTAATAATTATTATTAATTAATCCATTTTATAGACCTAACCTACTGAACTTGCCGGCCAAACAGCTTAGAGGAACAGCTGATAGAAGTCAACAGTTTTTAATCATATGGCAGGCTCCTTAGCAGCTTTATTTACGCTGTCTTTGAACAGCAAAAGAATTTGCACTTTGCATGTAGGCTACCATACAGTCAGAGCCTTGCAATATGTAGGAAACATATGACTGGGTATGATAATAATAATAATAATATCGTGTGACCTGGCTGGCTCAGGTCTGGTGTCAGAGTTATCAGGTCGCACCTGAATAAGTTCAGGGCCTCTGACGTGACTTAACGACTGTTTTTAGGCAGCCGGGACCGACAGCTTAACGTGTCCTCCGAAACACGGGAGTGGCCCGAGGTAAAAACTTTCGGTCAGAAGGGTATGATGAAATGTAATTATGCCAGGTTGATGACATCTGTTAACCAATGCAGTTAGAAATTTGATTTGCAGCCTCAGCGGGAGGTGGCGAATAATAAAATCAAAAAACCTAGCTTCTACCTTCTATAGTCGTAGGTTTAAATTTGAAATGTTTCTTCATTAAGAGGTGGTGATTAATAAAACAACGAAGGAGGCCTCTATGATCAGCTGGAAGAGACCTAGGACTAACTTCTTTCCTAATTTGAAATGTAACCTCAGCGGGAGGTGGCGAATAATAAAATCATGGAGAATTTTTATGAGAATACAGCAACGCGCGTCGGGCCAGCTAGGCTTAGTAGAATCCAGTTTAGTAGATTGTAACTGGCAAGTGCGCGCGCGCGTGTGTGTGTATGCATGCATGCTTGGTCCTACGCAGTGTGTTTACACAACACATTCTTTATAGTCTTTGACTGCCTATCTCTCGGCCACCGTCTCCACATGTTATTCAATTTTTTGTATTTCGATGTTCCAAAATATTTTTTAGGTCAGAAAATATTATGTATAGCTGCAAAGAAAAACCAGATAGTAGGCCTATAATGATGATAGTGATATTATTTTCCTGGATTTCTTGTTCCATGACGAACTGCGTTGTTAATATTAACTTTTCATGTGAAATTTAACGACTTGCAGTCAAATATTTGTTAAGAATAAGTATAATAACTCACTTAATCTGGCCGAGTACTTTCGAATCTATGAGATCCATCTTCAGAGGCTCCTAGATCATCATGTCAGTTTTTTTGGTTAGAAGTGTTGTGGTTTTTGTAAAATATGATCAAAAAGTTTGTGAGATTTAAAATTTAGTTGTTCATTGAGAATTTTTTGTTTATTGTGTGTGGTGTGTTTGTATATTTCAAATTGTTCCAAGGTGTTGAGTTCGTGTCCTTTAGATTTTATGTGTAGAATGTGTAGGTTGGTACTGATGTCAGTAAAAGTGTGTCCAGTTTGAATGATATGGTCGGCAAAATTCGATTCAGCTTTGGATGTCAGGGCTTGAAAGTGTTCCTTGTAACGTTGTTTGAATGTGCGGCCTGTTTGTCCTATGTAGAATTTGTTACAATCAGAGCAGTTTAGTTTGTAGATCCCTGGGAGATCGTATTTGTTTGTGTTTAGTGTGGTTTTGAGTGTAAGTTCATTTTTTATTTTGTTTTTTGTTCTGAATGAGATGGTGTGGCCGGCTTTTTTGAAGATTTTTGCTAGTCTGTGTGATTGTGGATTAATGTATGTCATTGTAATGTATTTTTTGTCAGTGGTGTTGGTGTTCTGTTTTTTTTTTCTTATTTTATGATTGAGTTTGTCAATTAGGTCGTGTTTGTAGCCGTTTTCTTGTGCTAGGTATTTTATTGTATTTAGTTCAGTGTGGTAATTGTCGGTGGATAGCGGTGTGTTGTTGAGTCTGTGTAGCATTGACCTGAATGCTGAGTGTTTGTGTTGTGTTGGATGATTGGAGGTGCTGTGTATTAGGGTATCTGTCATTGTTGGTTTTCTGTAGATGTTGAAGCTGTGTTGTTGGTTTGTGTTCTTTGTAATTGAGAGGTCTAGGAAGTTTATTGAATTTTTTGCTCATATTCAGCTGTGTAATGAATGTTCTTATGTATTTTGTTTATGTATGATCGAAGTTGTTCACATTGTCTTTTGTTTCCTCTGTATAGCAATAGAACATCATCTACGTATCTGTGCCAGTATATTATGTTCTGTGAAAATTTGTTATTAAAAAGTATATGAGTGTTTTCGCATTTCATTTATATGTTCTGTAGTTGTGTTGTTGTGAATAAGGATGTTCTGTATTATTTCTATTGTTTCATTGACAGGTATGTTGGTGTATAGGTTTGTTATATCAAAAGATGCAAGAGTGGAGTTGTGAGGAATTTGTGTGTCTTTTATTTTTGCGATAAGATCGCTACTGTATTTTATGTATGTGTTGTTGTTGATATTAATTAGTTTTCTCAGTGTTTGATCTATGTGTTTTGCTAGTTTATAGGCAGGTGCTTCTTGGTAATTTACAATTGGTCTAATAGGTATGTCGGGTTTGTGAATTTTGGGAAGTGTTTGAAGTGATGGAGCAGAAGGGTGTATTTGTTTTAGTTTTCTTTTTTGTGAATTATTAATTATATGATTTGTCTTGTTGATTATTTGTTTGATTTTTGTTTGGTAAACATTTGTGGGATCGGTGTGTAGTTGTTTAATGTTGTTTTTGTTTATGTAGTCGTGTTTTTTTGTTGAGCTCTTCATTGTTTATGATAACTGTAGTGTTGCCTTTGTCTGCTTTGATATAGGTGAGATTGTGAGTTAGAGCTTTGTGTTTCAATTCTTTTATGGTGTGGTTTTCTGAATTTATGGGTGGGTGTGGTTGTGAGCTGTTTGTTTTTATTGTGTTGTGGGTTTCTATTCTAAGTTCATCATGTATTTCATTATGTTCATTATCAGCCAATGGGCTCACCAATCTCAAGCATATTTGCTGAAATCTATCTCCAACACTGCGAAAACACTCATATACTCTTTAATAACAAATTTTCACAGAACATAATATACTGGCACAGATACGTAGATGATGTTCTATTGCTATACAGAGGAAACAAAAGACAATGTGAACAACTTCGATCATACATAAACAAAATACATAAGAACATTCATTACACAGCTGAATATGAGCAAAAAATTCAATAAACTTCCTAGACCTCTCAATTACAAAGAACACAAACCAACAACACAGCTTCAACATCTACAGAAAACCAACAATGACAGATACCCTAATACACAGCACCTCCAATCATCCAACACAACACAAACACTCAGCATTCAGGTCAATGCTACACAGACTCAACAACACACCGCTATCCACCGACAATTACCACACTGAACTAAATACAATAAAATACCTAGCACAAGAAAACGGCTACAAACACGACCTAATTGACAAACTCAATCATAAAATAAGAAAAAAAACAGAACACCAACACCACTGACAAAAAATACATTACAATGACATACATTAATCCACAATCACACAGACTAGCAAAAATCTTCAAAAAAGCCGGCCACACCATCTCATTCAGAACAAAAAACAAAATAAAAAATGCACTTACACTCAAAACCACACTGAACACAAACAAATACGATCTCCCAGGGATCTACAAACTAAACTGCTCTGATTGTAACAAATTCTACATAGGACAAACAGGCCGCACATTCAAACAACGTTACAAGGAACACTTTCAAGCCCTGACATCCAAAGCTGAATCGAATTTTGCCGACCATATCATTCAAACTGGACACACTTTTACTGACATCAGTACCAACCTACACATTCTACACATAAAATCTAAAGGACACGAACTCAACACCTTGGAACAATTTGAAATATACAAACACACCACACACAATAAACAAAACATTCTCAATGAACAACTAAATTTTAAATCTCACAAACTTTTTGATCATATTTTACAAAAACCACAACACTTCTAACCAAAAAACTGACATGATGATCTAGGAGCCTCTGAAGATGGATCTCATAGATTCGAAAGTACTCGGCCAGATTAAGTGAGTTATTATACTTATTCTTAACAAATATTTGACTGCAAGTCGTTAAATTTCACATGAAAAGTTAATAGTGATATTATTTTGATCATCACAGGTGAAAAAACAACAAAATTTTAGTTGATGAAAATTGGGAATGGAAGATGGATGAGAAAAAGTAAATAAACAAATTCATCATTTATTTGATGAATAATTTCTGTTTTTTATTATTGGAGATTTATTGATATTAAAAGCTGCTAAAATGCATGAGAACCCTTCATTTTTCTCACTGTCTCTCAAACGAGTGGTGATTTCTAGGCGGCGTCATAAACTTTGGTCTTTTCAAATATTGATTTTTACAGTTTCTGTCCTCAATAAAAGATTAAGGAATTAAAATCGAGTTGAAAACGCTCTTCAACTTTTTTCGAAAATGTCATCCCCTTATGTGTGAGTGTTGAGCGAGTGAGGTCTACTGCTCACAGAACTACTAGTTAATTGAAATACAGTGTCAGTTTTGATATTAGATTCTTCATATATCATTTGAATGTTTTCAGTCTTGCAAAGCGAAATCTGACGGAGTCGTGATCATTTTCTCATTTATGGATAGAAGCAGTTTCGACGAAGTGCCAATTATAATTTCTAAAGTGACAAAAGATGATCAAAGTCCTCCAGCCTTAATGGTTTTTGGAACCAGGTAATTCATAGATTAATTATTAGATCTAGAGACTTAACTTCTGAAATAACAAAACCTCTCTGGTTTTGGTTTAATAGCTTGAATTAGTTTTATATCTATTCATGCTAAATGTTTCATAGAAAAACACGAACTTGTACATAAAACGCTAGTTTGATACATCTTGACCCACTCACTGCAGTACTGTGGTGATGAATGCATTAATCAATTGTGTTAATCAATTATTGTGTTTTTTACATTTATTCATTTTAAGACATCATCATTTTATTGTATTCGTATGGATCTACCTCTACACTGTCGTCAAAACAGGTGCAATGGGTACTGAGTCAGGGCTATCACCCTCTATTGAGTATGAAAAAAATATGAAAATGGTGCAACTGAGCTGGACCATGAATTTTCTATTTGCTCATGTCGTGGATCTTAGCAAGAAGATGGATCAAGAGTAAATAATAGCGTATTTATATCACCTGTCAAAACTTGAACAAATGGTACGTGACAACTCGATAAAACTTTTAGAAATCTGTAGATGGAATCGTGCGCGTAAACACAGATTTAATATTATTTAGCTAGCTTGTAGGATACCTTGAAGCTCAGAGAACTATTAAACTAGAAATTAAAATTTCTATTGAAAAAAAAAACATGAATTAGCTATAACTTACATGAATATTAGTTCATAATAGAACATCACTAGTAATTTCTGTGATCGAGAAAAGCTTTTGCTGCTTCAAGGTCTTCCTCAATTATTCACTCATTTATTTTGAATAGGAAAGAACAAAAAATACCTTCACTTATTTAAATAAATTATCAAATTAGGCGAAAAACCTATTTTTAAATTAAAATGGAAATAAAAATGATTATAATTACACATCAAGTTTATTAGTTATATTTATTCATGTTTTTCAGATTTTGCTTGTCATCGAAATTGGAGGTGTCATTGAACGAAATCAAAGAATTCGAACAGAAGTACCATATAAATGTGATGAAAGTTAATAAAATAACTTCAATTTCAAATGACCGCAACGAAGTGCATAGGACAGCACCATTGCTCAATGCAATCTGCGAAAAGCTTTGGATAAGAGATCAAGAATATATCCTAAAGAATGGTATGACTGTGTAAATTAGAAAAGAGGATTTGATTATATTAACTTTAGTCATGCAAATAACATTTTTTTAATTATAGTATATTAAAAAAATTACCATCACTGAATTGTCTGAAAATAAGACTCTCAGGTTGAAGAAGCTATTGATTTGATAAAAAAATACTAACTAAAACAATTTTTTGGGGATAGATGATAAGAAATGTAATCAGTTTGTTTATAGTAAATACTTGGCTGTTAAGCATCATTATTATTCTGACTAAACTTTATGTACCGTATCTGTCACATAGATACATTAAATATTTATGTAATTCAAACATAAACATATATAATATATAACATATAGTAGACTACTATAATAAATTATATAATAATATATCATTTGAAGCTGACTATGATTATAGTAGCCACCTCAGAGGGGTAAAAATATTTAGACTCAAGTTTTATATTATTTTGTTATATTATTAATAAATAATTAAATTAGTAAGGTTTCAAAAATTATTTTCCACACCCTTAAGAGGCCTTAATACCTTTGGCAAAACTCGGTGGTGGAGTCCGATTCTTGTAATCGACCTCAGTAGAGTCAGTCATAGTCGGTAGGCGAGAGGTGGAGAACGGGGTAGCAACCGTGCCGTTCTGAAAACTACAGTCTTTCCCCCACCTCTCCGCCTTGCCATACTACACTCCTCTCCAACAGTCTCAACTCTTCTCACTTACTCACAGCTTCGGTCTCTCTTCTTCGTTTTCGCCTTTCCGTAGAGGTAGAGAATAGAATAAACTGTGTTTATGATTCCCAACCGGTGGGTAGTGGTCACTAGTATCAGTACCATCACTTACAATCCCAAGAAAGACTTGAATAAATTACACTTGCAGTTATAATATTTGAATGGTGACTTTCAATAAAAGTGCTATAATATTCAACAATAATGAAAAATGAGCATGAATTATTTTCTTTAAAATAGATTAATTCATGATATGATAATAAAAAATTGTATCGGAATATTATAAACAGACAAGAGACTTAGAATCGCCCAATCAAAATAAGATTTAGTTTGTTTATAGTAAAATAATGAAACAGCTGAAAAAATAGAATAATCAAGTAAAATGAAGTACGGTAGCCTAGTTCAAAATGCATTTCATTTCTTGGATACCAAGACTCTAATCTATCAATGGAAGCAAGCTAAAAGGTACTCACAATAAAAAGTAAAATCATATTGGAAAAAAAATTAAATGATGACAGAATGTAATTTAATGATGTGGAGTATTTTTTTCTTGTTTCCTTTTTGGAGTGCATTCACTATATAATCAGGATTCCTTATTTCCATTAAATCTAGGATGCCGGGGATCCACCAATTCCGGTAGCAAATAGTCCATATAGAACTTCTTTAATTTCTCTTCCATCTGGTTTTTCCAAAAGTCATCATCTCTGAAAATAGTCTCAACTATGATGCCGTGAGGTGTCCATAAAGCAAACAAACATTTATCTCTCTTTGTTATGTGTAACTGTCACTGTACTTGATAGAAGAAGTTGTGGTTTTTATTTACTTCAAATCTATCTCCCACTGAGTTGAGGAAAGGGATTTTTTTTTGGATTTGATGGCATCCTCAGGAGTAACAACATTTTTACAAGACTGGACATTTCACTTCAATTATAGAGTTGTCCCCAATAAGGCCATCTGGAGTTGCACCTAGGTATGAAATTACCTATCAATAGATAAGCCACATTTTTTTATAGATTCTCCCAGAACCTCATCCATCTTCATGATGGCATTTATTTAAAAAGTAAGTACAGAAATGTACTTGTTGATGTTGGAGACGATTTAAGGTTGTACCTAACAAAACTTGAGCTGAACATTGAGGAACTATGTAAAAGAAGCAAGCTCATTCTTCTCATTAATTTTTTTTTAATGCGTTTCAAATAATATATTTCCAAATATATATCGTGTTTTTGATGGAAATAGCTATTTGTGTAACTAGAGCGAAAAGTGGGAGATTTCTGCACCGAGAGAAACAGTTTTTTTCACAAGCCGAAAGGCGAGTGAAAAAAGTTTCTCGAGTTCAGAAACAATACTTTGTGCTGGAATTACACATTAATTTTTTCCTACAGTAATGTATAAAGTAATTTAAACAAACAAAACAGGACTGCATAGCCTCACATAACCTATCTTCGAATCAAATCGATTTCGACAAGTCTAGGCCTACAGCTGACTGTGAGCTGACTTTTTGCCCCGCTGAAGCACAGTAGCCAACCTATTTTTGAACGCAGAATAGGGAACCTGCGTATTACATGCTCACTATTTTATATTGTTAGGTTGCAAATCTGGAGTGCGGAAAAGTACTTTCGCGCACTGGAATTTACTTTCCCGCACTAGTGCAGGAATAGACTATTTTGCGTGCTACAGTTAGTGCAAAAATAGGCACTTTTTCTGGTCACTGTAGGAAAAGATTATTATTGGGTTTTTGACTACATACCTATGTTAAAGAGGGTTGTCGTCGAGCTCAATACATTTAAAAGTAAGTACAGAAACAAGGTTAATGTTGAGGACGATTTAAGGTTGTACCTAACAAAACTTGAGCTGAACATTGAGGAACTCAACGAACCTCAACAAACCCCTCCCCGGCACACGATAACTAGGGGGTACGCAAAATTTTAATTTTTCATAAAGGGGTACAGTCTTTGAAAAAGATTGAGAACCTCTGATGTAGCCTATTAAAATTTTTGTAATGCTGCCATGTACACTACTATATCCAATTATCATAATATTTAAAAGTTGTTCAACAAATTCAATTTGTTGTAATGCTAATTTTTGTAATGCTTCCATGTACACTTCTATATCCAATTATCAAAATATTTAAAAGTTGTTAAACAATTCCAAATTCCACAAATTACAATTTCGCCTACTTGAATTTCATCACCTCCAACTCAAAAAAGTGATGATTTTTAAAAAAACTAGAATAATCTGTAGTCAATTCTTGTTATTGTTCATTTGCTCCAAAAACAAATTATGCAAAGCATTATGGTATGTCGAAATTGTAAACTTTTTGTTTCCTTTTATCTAGGCCATCCACTGAACAAATTGGTTGTAATTATTTTCCACCATCAGCAACACTGTCACCTTCGAGGATAGAAAATGGAATTTATTGATAATAAAGTTTTTCAATATAATTTTAGAGCTCCATATTTTGGTCTAATCACAGTTTTGCCTGTCCCTCTCCTAAAGGGAGGACTTTGCAAACTGTGATCAACGATTAAAAATTATTCAAGCTAGCCTGCTCCTATCCCATTTTTTTTTTTTTAGTTACAACTTTTGTCAAATAGAACTGTCTCTTGCTTCTGATAAAAAGTCCTTGAAATTGCCACCAAAAACATTATTACTCCCATAGAGGTGATTTTTTGGAAATTTATAATAGATGATCATATTCAATTCAAAAATCTTTATCAATCAGAGGAGAGAATTTCTCAAGATGTCAACTACGTTGAACATTTTGAGTAACTCCTAAAACATAAAAAAATGGGTTGGTAAGCTTTTCTCCCAAGAACGTCTGCAGAATCACCTCAACTACATCTCACAAAAATATAATTTTGAATAAAATATTTCAGCTGTAGAGTGAATATCCAACTAATATTTCTGTCTCACTGTTGTTATAATGACAATAAGGAAATAATTGCCGAGATAACATTGTCTGGCGCCTAAATGCGTGCATGCGCTTGTGTGTGTTTATGCAACGGCCGGCAAGGCAGTGTGTGAGTGCAATATTCGGTTTTCGATGGAATGGTTAGTAGCAGCATTAGGTCTTGCAATGAAGAGTCTCCTCTAGAGTCAAAAACAGCACTTCGTAGTTTTCTGTTTCGGTCGCTATTTTCAATCCAATAAAGATGAAAATGGTACCAAATTGTGCAGAAAGATCTAAAGAATGGTCGTATAACCTCCGAATTTCGAATTTTTAACTCTATTACAGCCCTATGAGCCGTTAAACTTTTATGAACTTCGACATGTAATTATAAAAAAATGGTGAGTGATATTCAAATCCCGAGGTTATACGACCATTCTAGCAATATTTATCTACAATTTGACACCATTCACGTATCTCTAGCTTCAAAAATAGCGTCCGAAACAGAAAACTACGAAGTGCTTATTTTAGTGTTTTTTCCAAGGTATTAAGGCCTCTTAATTAACTGGCCGAAATTAAAATTATTATGACGTCGCAAACTGCATGAATATTTTATTAACGTTTTAGAATTTTTGAATAAACACTAATAAATAAATCACGCCGGCTGCTTGAAGTCTGAGAGTTGAGGCGGCTGAAAATCAAAAAAACTGTGCTACGTAGCACAGCACAACTTTGAATCGACTGAAGTTTGATTTTGTAGTTTCTTACAGCTTTTACCACCACACTCACTGCACTGTTTGGCAGGGAGGCGCTTTATATTAATAAAAGTTACAAGTTACGACTTTTCTGAGTCTTCCTCATTGTGAAATATCGCAATTAGTTTTATTTCTGTCCACTCAGCTTTTGCAGATGAATGTAACTATTTTTTTTTTCGTCAGTGATTCTTTTATTTCGTCTGGGCCCCCTGGGCTTCTGGACCCTCATGCATTGCGTTATCTGCCCTCCATGGATGCCATATTTTCTTGAAGTTCGCCTTTCATGGATGCGAAGTTCTGTTCCATGGATGTAATATTCTCCTGCAGTTTGCCCTCCATGGATGTCAAATTCTCCCACATATCCTGAATTGATGAAATTAATTTCGTATCTGGAGTATCAAAGAGGTATGTAGCAAGGTCTTCTCCTTCTCCCAATAAAGCCTCACAAAGCCGGTCTTGTAGAGTTGTCTTCTTTCCAGATGTTTCCAAATCTCGGTCCTCTAATTATCGTTTCAGATCGACCACTTTCAAATCGTACAATGTAATTTTGCCAGCCATTTTTAATAAAACTCGAAAAATTCCACTTCTGACACCAATTGTTACAGGCTCTATCACTAAAAACAATGCTGGACAAATTCAAGTATAGAAATAGAACTTCATTTACACAATAACACACTTCACAGATTTATCAGTGGCGGCTGGTGGATTTAGAAGTTGGGTGTTGCAAGGTAATTTTTTATCCCACCCTTTTAAGCTATAGCTATTACATTTTCAATAAAATAAATGATATTGTGTACAACGTATAAGCTACTATCAATCATAAAGAGTACTTCACAATTAAGAACCACAAATCAAAAAATGTTCTACATATTAATAAAATTAATTGAAGACAGCAATGTTTCCTTACTTAAAAATTCTACAAAGGAAGGCTAAAAACTGAAAGAAAATTGCTCAGAATTCATGTTCATATTAGATTACTATAAAAGTATATAAAGCACAATTGCATTATGCTCATGCTGTAATGTGAAACTTATCGCGAATTGCAAGAAGCAATTAGATAGCACAAATGTTGTGACCATAACATACAATGCCTACAACTCACATTGAATGTTGAATTTCACCCACATGAAACAAAACTTGTAGTCAGGCAGGCTCATAGAGCAGCTTGGGAAAATTGCATTGGTGCAGTAGAAGAAGACTTGCTTGGCCGACAAGAGATTGCCTACAAATTCATAAGAACAATGAATCAAGAAAAAAGGGATACTTTGCAAATAAATTGTGTTTCTTTAGACGAATGGGTGAAGCATTACCAGGATTTATGGTATGATAAAACTATACAAGACGGGAATTTTGAAGAGTATTCACAATGTTGGATAGATGATATAACAATGGAAGAGCTACAGAGTGTAATAAAAGTCGCTAAAAACCGCAAGGCACCTGGGCCAGATGGAATAAATCTTGAATTGATCAAGTATGGAGGACTGCTACTACATCTCAGGCTGCTGCATCAATTCAATATGTGCTGGAGGATCCATAAGGTGCCTCAGTCATGGGCAAGATCAAAAGTTATATCTCTACACAAAAAAGGTAGTAGAAGTGATACAAAAAATTACAGAGGCATAAGCCTGTTGGACACAGCATACAAAATCTTTGCCTCTCTATTAAATAAACGGCTACAGAGAATTACAAACGTCTTGATTGCAGAGGATCAAATGGGTTTTAGAAGAGGTCGCTCGTGCATAGATGCAGTTTTTACCATAAAAATTATAATAGAGAAAAGACAAGAATTCAATCGACCAACCCATTTGGCTTTCATTAATTGGGAAAAAGCATTTGATAATGTTAATAGATCTCTCCTATGGGAAGTAATGTTGAAGAAAGGCTACCTCAGACACCTTGTAATGGCTATTGCTGGACTATATAGTAGAACTTCAGTAATATTGAATGTGACAGGCGAATCTGAGAGAGAGTTAATTATAAACAAGGGAATGGGGCAAGGTTGCCCACTATCTCGTACGCTTTTTAATATTTATCTTGACGACCTCATGAAAATTTGGGGCGAACAAGTGGATTCAGGAGTGAAAATTGGGCAAGGAAATTTTCTCAACTCTCTCATGTTTGCTGATGACACAGTGGTCATTCAAGAAAGTGAAGATAAATTACAACAAGATAAATTACAAAGATAAAATACATAAGCTTGAAATGGTCAGTAAAGATTTTAATATGGAAATTTCAGGTCAAAAATCAAAGGTAATGGCATTCTCAGGAAAGTGGCCTATACGTTCAAAAATAGTGATTAACAACGTAATTATGGAGCAGGTGAACAATTTTCAATATCTTGGCTGTGATGTGACTTTTGACAGAGAACATGACATACCTAAAAAAAATCCAAATTCAATTTAATTTGCGGGACCATTCACCGTACTTTGAAAGGTAGAGCCAGAAAAGATAAAATTTTATAAGACAATGGCTATTCCTTTGATCACATATCATAGTGAGACTTGGGCAAAACCTAAAAGAGAGGATTCACGTATCCAAGCAGCAGAAATGAGATTCCTGTGCAGCGTTCAGGGTTACTCAAGACTCAATCACATGAGGAATGAAATTATTAGAACACAGTGCAATGTACAGCCGCTTGCAGAAGTGATCAGGCAATACCGAATAAGATGGACAAATCACCTGCTTCGTATGTGCCCAAGTCGTCTCCCACTCCAAGCGTGGAAATGGCAGCAAGATGGAAGAAGGGATGTCGGCCGACCGAGGAAACGATGGACACTGGGACAGGCTCCAGACGCCTAATCCATGGTTGATGATGATGATGGTGATGATGAAACAAAACAATTTATTGATGATCATCAAATCGACATCGACTGCACATTACCAGCTAGCTATACAACAACCTGGCTACTGTACGATGTGAATAGGAGACTGCTATTGAGCCTTTCCTCCCATGCAATCTGTACGGAAGTCCGGTTGCAAGAGCAAGCAACAACTTTGTTTTACCGTGGTTTACTTTTCTGATTTTTATTTAACTTTCTTATTAACTTATCTGATAAACATAAGAATTTCTTCAAAAAAGCATAAATTATTGTTTCTTGAAATAATGTATTACAATTATAAAACTAATTATAATCTTACTATAATAAATAGAAATTGGTTGTGCAACAATTACCAGCCACCACTGACATTTATTACATGAGAAATAACACAAATATGTAGAGACTTATTCAATGAAAACTTGTACTTTAATTACTTTAAAGAATGATTAGTACGTCCAAAATAAATGTCCAATCTCTAGTAACAGGCCGATCTCTAGTAATTTATCAATAATTATAATAAATGTCGGATATTCTGATGTACGAGTGAACAACTGGAATAATTGAATAACAGTCCACATACTCTCAGACTTGTCAGCACTCATTATTTACACATTCCTTTTTATAACTCACAAGTTGTAGATTAGATGCAATCACAAAGACAAATTCTTATCACAAATACAGTCTTCTCTAAGCTTCTTGCTCTCACAACACCACTCCAAACTCAAACAAGACTGAACTGTTGCGGTCACCAGCGGCATTTAAACACCATACCCATAGAAATTACTACACTGTTCTATTAAATTTTACAATTTACTATTCGTTCTTTTTCATTCTACCACCTTCTACCAACCATTATGTCCTTCCGTGGAAATAGTACGCTGCCAAATGTGATGAAGCATGATGATTGTGATCAAAATCACATTCAACTCCTTGACCTCAATTTTTAACCCATAGCAGTCTTTGAACCCGTTCAAGAACAATTTGGTAAGTTTATAACAGTATGCACAATCCATGGATAAGCTTGTGGTAAAAGGTGGTTCACGCGTACTATAGTGTTTTTTTCTGCTGCGCACCTGGTACATGCTGTTTCAAGTCTCTAGCAGAAATAGACATGGGAATACAAAATAAAACACAAAACTGTATTTTTGTAAAATAGACAATTTTACTGATCAATTTTAATGATCTATTGAAATGAAATTTATTGAAAGACTCAAGTAATTTGCATATAAAACAGAATTAGCTAAAAAATTATTGTTGAATAGTTTTAACACCAACCACTCAATGAATTACCATTAGCATAACAAAGTAATATATGTGTAGAAAAAGAATTAATAACCTGATGACTACTATCACAAGATATAAATAAAGCATAGATAGTACACATAAAGTTCAATTAGTTGATCGATTTACTTGAACCACAGACTAATACTTGAAACACTAAAAATTTCTAATATATTTGTCAAGAAGGCAGTCGATAGTAAGTATTGATTATTTTTATTAACATTCAAATCGCAATAATATTGTACTAAGCAACATTCGATTGGAATCTATGAACTATAATTTTCATTATAAATTTTCAGAAAGAAAGCCTCATTAGGATTTATGTAGCATACTTCTCAGAATCATAACATGTAAGAACCAATAAATTACATTTATTAATTTTTGAAAAAAGTAGATGAGTTGTAAAAAAGGGAGCGATTAGAGAGAGGGAGTGCGTGCAATAAGCTTTATGATTTAGAAAAGACAGTCCTCATTCAAAAATGTCTATCACACTACCATAATCCGGGTTATAATTTCAATTTCTGGAATACTGATCAGTTTCAAATTGTATTATTATCAGATGAAGATTGTCCCGAATTACCAACCAAACTAATTTTGCAAAACAGACTCAATCGTTACTCCTTCTGCCCCTACTTATTAACATTGCTTTCTTTCAAAGTTAAGATTATGGTGTGATGTGATATTTTTTAGTTTTCATATTCAGATTTAATGTTTTAACACTTTTTTTATACTTTTCAAACATGGAGGTGACTCATTTTTCACAACTGGGGGATAAAACACCTGATTTTTAAAAATTGATTGTGAATGAACAACTGAACCGATTTGTATTGTTATACATTAATCGACATAGAATTTCATATTGTTCAATTCAAAATTAAACAATATGAAATTCTATGTCGATTAATGTATAACAATACCAAATCGTTTCAGTTTTTCATCTGAAAAGTGCCAAATTTTGGGGTTTTTTGCCCCCCAAAAGTTATGCACAAGCCAGATATTTTCGCAATCTTGGGTGAATCATTCACGGGATGCCTAGAGTGGATTAAAAAAATCCAGCTTTGTATCAATTTTGTTCACTACGGCCTTTTTTTTGGTTGAATTTGCCTGGGCTATTACGGCATATTATATTATCGTCTCATATGCTCATTATTCGAGACATTGATTAATTAAATTAAACTTCAACATAATTATTGATGAGGTAAAATTATCACACAATAGAATCGTTGAAAGTTCGAAATCGTATTTAGCTTTATACTAAAAGTGTAATATATGACTCTACCTTTGTGGAACGAAGATGTATATTGTACATTTAGGGAGAGGTAGATTTCTAGAGTTTAATGTGTTGAAAAGGGAATAAAATACAACAGCTTAGAGTGCTGGAGTCTGAACCTAAAGAGGTCTCGGAGCGCTGTTACTAATGATGATTCATTTTAACTGCATATAGTATTTTAAAATAATGATAATTTTAGGTTAATGAGTTAGTTTCCATTTTAAATCATGTTTACTTTTGATTAAAAATTGGTGAAATCAAGATAATGTATTTTATTTGTCACTAGAATGAAGGTTATTAAAAGTTAATACCAGGAACTTGAAGTAATTCCTATCAAAGTTTAATGGAAAATCAATTCAAGTCATAGTGGTTCGTAGTAAAACAAACTCAAATTCTTTAGAAGAACACCCAAAGCTTCTGGCTCAAGTCAAACAGTGAGTGGTATTATAAATGTTGATATGTTTTCAATCGTCTTTGAATGTAAAAATCAACAACTAATCGTACTATAACAAAGAAATCATTTTTATTCTGTAGTCGTACTTCTCACCAATTTACTAACCAGAGTACTAATAGTTTTCTAATAAACGACATTTTTGAATACAATATAAAAAGAATGAATATATTAATTAAGATTGCTCACATCATTATTAGCATGACAGTAATTAATATACTAGTATTATAATACATAACGACAAAGACAATAGGAAGATCAAAATAGTTATATTCAATTTATGATTATAAAATTCAGTCAGATAAAAATAAATATTGAACAATTTACATTCAACAACAATTTTTACTTTTGAAGATTTCAACAACTTACACTGAATAACATTTAATCTCAACGTATAACATATCTAGTCAACAACATTGGAAACAGATAACAAGATGCTCTCAACAGGGGAAAGATGGAATAGAATGATGATTTGTTGCAGCATTGAGTCAGTCTCATTGGAATTATAAGAAAAGTTTTGCTTCAAACATACTTGTATGCATACAAGAGGTAGCTCACTCACAACAATATATTATTATTCCCTACATTGTTCAAGAGTATTTTTATTATGTACATGCATCATAATTATTCATCATTTAACCCAACTTATTAATGCTACACGTTGAAACATTTTGTATCTCACATTAATTAGTAATTTATTGAAAATAGTTCAATCAATGAAATTGATAGTTGAGTCATAATTTTCTATATTTCTAATAGAATTCTATAGATATTATATTTGTAACGATTCCCTTCAAGTAGGATACAGTTTTTCAATAAATGAAAATTTCCTATATTATTAAGAATATACAATGATAAACATTCTGGAAAAATAATATTATCCAAGAGTACCATATTTTTAAAAAAAACTATCTTATTCAATAGTAACCTATTTTTTTAGTAATAGGAGAGAAAATATTTAAATTGCTTGAAAATTGTGGTTTGAAATCAGATTTTGTCAGCTCTTAAACACAATGACAAAAAAGTTAAATTGATTACTATGATTATTTAGAGAATATTTTAATACGGACAACGGATACTGTAGTGTACATAATTGAAATATTCGATAACTACACTAGGCTATTTCTTTGAAATGATGAGATTTTCTCAACAGAACATTTCTGTGATTATAAAAATTCATGTCATCTTGCCATCCTGGAAGTTTTAATCCGAAACTTCAACGTCCAAAATATCATATAACTTGGTCATAAGAATGATGGATTTTTACTAGCAAAATTTTAAAAGAAATTTCTTGTATTCATCTATATTCTCAGCTATATACCACTTCGAAGTTAGAAAATTATTTTTATTGTCATGATTATAACAATCAAATCCATACGAAATACTTTGGAAACGTTTGAGTTGCAGTTGAAAATAACACAAAAACCTTGAAAAATTAATATTAATTTTTTTAATGCTCTATCTCATTTGTTTTCAGGAAAATCTTGTTTCTTGTTGTAATGGCTTTGCTTGTATGTACATGGGCAGTATGTATTTCGTAGGGCTCATTATTTTTGTATTGAATATGGCCTACATGACAAAACCATACACACATTTACTATTTCTTTATTTGCTATGCAAACCTGATTGGAATTCGCAATTCCTAAATAGAGGTTGAAATTAAAAATTTGAATAATTTTTTAAGAAACGGAACATTGTTTTACTTTGTGTAAAAGAAACATAAATATAATATTAATGTCACCCACAGGAAAAATCTTTACAAAATACAAGCTAAAAAGTCTTCACAAATTCAAGGAAGAGCTCAGATTGTTTATTAACAGAGTTTACTCATTAAATGACTTCTTGACTGGCTAAGAATGATCAATTATTATTGTTTTTTGTGATTTATTTTTGTTACAAAGTATATTATTGCGTTAGGAGTTATTCTGTGTTTATATTTATGCAAGAAAATTAACACTAATATAAACTAAATTAAAACAGAAAATTCTGGAATCACAGGCTACAATGTATGAGAACAAGTACGGAATACAATACATAATCATGTGATGAAAATTTGACACAAAGAATTGTATAACAAGTGTATTGCCATTTATTCATTATTAATTAGTTGTAAAAAATATAACTTCAATTTAATGAGATAGAATTGTTTATCAATGATTGACGATCTATAACTTAAATAACACAGTACTGTGACAATAGAAAAAACATCATCAAAATATTCTCTGGCATAGCAATTAATAAGAATCATGTAATAGAAATGACGTAACTGAACCAAGCACGCTATCGAAACATTTTTAAAATATCAACAATACAATAACAATAAAATAAATTGTGAAATATTTTTCGATTTACAACGCAAGTGATTTAAATTTATTGAAAACACAGATAAAGAAATATTTATTTAAAATGTGATTCAAAATGAGTAGCAATTGAGTAATCTAGTAAGTAGAATATAAATGACAGTAATATTGAAATAGATTCAGTGTAAAGTTATCGTAAATGGAATATCTCCCTATTTCTTCAAGTTAACGTTTATTGTAATTGCGAAAGACAAGATTGAATTTATTTTGCATGCACAATTCAATTAAAAATACATTTACAGGTACTTGATAACATGATTTTTTATGTAACATTTTGCAAGTCCGCAAGACAAATTGATAGATCTAATTAAGCAGATTATTCGGAAATAAGTCTACATTTTAAATATCCCACGTTTCGCAGCAATAGTAGCAGAATTGATAGTGATATGGAAATGTTTTAGTAACATTCATAGTTTCCAATGATATACTCACAAAAGCTCACAGAGATAATTATATTTTACTCATACATTTACACTGACAGACACAATAGTAATATTAAGTATGTAATAAAAAACGTGAATTAAAAATAAAACTAGTTAAACATATGATAATATAAATACATACAATAAAAATATATTTCAATATTGATAGTCTACCTTATTTGCTCTTTCATATTAAAATATTTACATTATTAATACAAGAATTTAAAAATTTCACAGATTTTTCTTATTAAAAAAATATACAAATAAAATAACATACTTCACTTCAATAATAAATAGGCTATGAATTTCGAGGATAATTTGAGTATTTTTCAAATTTTCTCGTAGAGGAATATCTAAAAATATATTGCTTTTTTGTGAAATAAAGGTGGAAATGCATTGGAATATGCACAAATAAAAGAGATCTTTCCTAAACCTCTAATCATTCCATTAGAAAATACCTGAAATAATACTATTTAAACTATTTTAAGGTGTAAAATAGTATTTCTGGCTAAATAATATTAAAACTTGGGGTAAAATGAATATCAATATCATCTAGTAGTCTAATCAGTAATGATTACAATGGAGAAGATTGTATTGATGTACAAAAATCTCAAAGACTAATCAATGGAATACTCTACAATGAAGTAGCAAACTAAAAATGCGAATATCAAGTCCATATTATATTGTTATAATATTGTGATTGCTGAATACAGTCTAACAAAATAAGTACTAAAGAACAAAACAATAAAACATAAAAGCATCTCACAGAAATGAGCAATAGAATGGTCAATGAAAAATAATGCATTTGTAAACAATAATATATCTTTCAATTTGACTTTCTACTTCCAGATTTTTTGGATTTATGAAGAACACAACAAAAACTTGCTGTATTTCATGACATTTGATATACAATAAAAATGTTCAATTAAAACAAACATAAATAATACAGTTTAACAATGGTCACTATGGATATATAAGTCATAAAAGAAAGAATTATTTCTGAAAGGATATTAAACCTAGAGGATTAGGTTAATTTTAATATTCCAGTACAATGTGGAAAATATAAAAATACTGTACAATAAGTAAATGCGAAACGTACTGCAGGAACTTATAAATACTGAATTAATAAATGCTTCAAGCTTCAAATAAGTTACCTTAACCTTAGCATTACAAAACGGTATATTCATTATAATACTGTAGCTATTTGCTAGACTCATCAGGAATATAATTCACAGGAGACCTTCGATAGTTTTAAACCCGATGCATAGTAAAAGTAAGTAGTAACAAAAGAGTCCACATTTCAATCAGTTTTCAGGCGTGAATAAAGTGTAAATCGTAACGGCAATAATTATAAAACAAATAGTAATTTATAGCCTGATGAATAGTAAGAAGCTGTTCTGACCTTGTGCATTTATTTAAAGTTTGAAACGCGACCATTCAAAACAAGGACGGTCGCAGGGGGGGGGGGGTCATAACCCCCAAAATTGAAAATTCACTGGAGAAAGGAGGGGCAATCTCGCAAAAAAAGGTCAACAAAACCAATTTGTGACCCCCCCCCCCCCCAACTACCGAGCTAGGACCGCTCCTGACTCAAAAGAATTTTACTCGCCTAAATTATTTCTTTTTAGTTCATTACGAGTAGTCCAGCTTCTCCATATCTGAGCCGCATTTATTAACATCCAAGTTTCAACGGCAATTCAAATAATTATTCAGTGTCTTGGAAAGGTAGCGGTTAGACTGTACTGTCCAGATGAATAAAAATCTAGGTTGATGGAAAGTTTGATGAAATCGTACGGAGATTGAGAAATCTTAAAAATAATTATTACTCCCAAGAACGAATTATTGAAATTTATACGGGCGCATATAATGCTTTATGTAAAAAGAGGGGTTCAACACTTTATCCTACATTTTTACAAGGTGAAAATGTTGACCATCGAAGATCTACTGCGATACCACGAGCGTGGAAAGAACAGCCCTGACAGCTGTGAGCATTGAAGGCGTCGTCCTATTAGTCTAAAATAATCGGCTGCTTAGCCAAACGAGGAATGTCTCACTAACAAAAACATAACAAATACAAAAGTAACAAGTTATATCACTGATAGTTGTTGATTTGTAGCTCTGTGGTAGATATAAACATGTTCAACAATGTTGATGAACATATGTCAAGGCTGTAGTTTCGGAGCACGTGGTACAGTAAATCAAGTAAATACATCTCATCATATACATCAAATAGTACAATAGTATCATAAAAATTTGTCATGGAGCTTTTTTCCCCAAGGGGATTATCATTAAAAAAGAAGTACCGTATTGTACAGGAGAGGGTCGACACAACAAACAATTAAATAGACCCTGTTTACCGGTTTCGAATATTGAGTTCAGCTGATGGGTTGAGTAATTATCAGAAGAAGATGACTTCTTCCTCGGCGGCCTGAGGTGTGGCGGCTGTGGAACTGCCTGAGGGCGACGTGCCCGAGGAGTCCGGACTCCTCACCTTGAATCTGTCCGGTAGTTTCGGATAGGTGTGAGTGCGACCAGCTTTGTTGCCCCCTCGCCCTTCTCCACCCTGTCAAAATATAATAGCTTCCTTTGTAGTGGTGAAGTAATATTGTGGAAGATATCCATAATGAATAATAAGACGAATTTGTCACAACCACATTTATTAAAAATAGTGAGATACTAGTTTCGGTTGTTTTACCATTATCTATCTCAAACAAACGAATACTAAAGTACAGTGTAGCTTAATATATACTAATCACGGAATGATACTATTGGCTAAGGCTAAGGGATAGGCTGACCTTCATTGACAGTTTGTGATTGACTGAAGGCCATAACAAGTCACGCCCACTGGTGAGAGGAGCAACAAGGAAAAAATAAGAATCAAATCAAGAACTAAAAGCCATGAACATCTAAAAAGTAACAAAGAAGAACAATACACAAGCAGGCTTTGTATTGAATCATGTTTAAATTAAAAAATTGAAGCTCACTTAAATGCAGTCAAGGTCAACCGAGAAAGACACGAAAGTGATCTTCAATCTTATTGGTACCGGTACTGGTGATGATGATGATGATATTGTGGTAGCTATCCATAACGAATAAAACAGATGTTGTCAATATTCGTTGTAAATTGAGAGTGATTGGGCGCACGCTGAGCGTGGTTTCAAGGCGGTAGTGATGATCAGTCACGAGCGTTTGGGGCTGCCCTGAAAGGGTGACCGGAAACAGAAACATGACGTTATCTGTTTTAATTAACTTGCCGGGTGATTAGGTCCACCATTCATAACATAATTAACCACATTACCCACGCACCAGTCTAAGGCTGATTGCAAGAAAAAAGCGTCAACTAACCTCGATGTTCTGCATCATAGCAGGACTGGATCCGGTTCTGGAGTGTGAGGGCGTGGGTGTGGTGGTGTGCGGGGGGTCGGGGGGACTGAACGAGTTGGAGCTGAGTCGCTGGTAGCCTGAGCCAGCGCTACGACGTCCACCTCCAGCCATTCCCGCCTCCGCCTGGCTCTGGCTCAGCTTCAGGGGCAGCATTTGCTGGATGCCGCCTCCGCCTCCTACGCCTGCAGGCAGTGTACCGCCTCCCCCTCCCCCAACTCCACCACCCAACTTAGACGCCAACTTCAGTGGCAACTGCTGCTTGATTTGCACACTGGAAGCCACCTGTTTTAATAAATAAAATAATTACAAGAACAGACAAAAATTTAACATGTTAATCTATTAGGAAGCAAAAAATAAACGAGTTTGAGACTTCAGAGCGGATTTGTGGTGGTGGAAATAGTGCTGAATACTTTCTGAAGGTTGGAGTACTTACATGAAAGAGATCCTTGAGCTAATTCAGAGCCAGCTTGAACTGTGAATTACTGATTATTATATAACAATGAAAATGACGGCCTACGTAAAAAAAATACTTGAGTTTATAAAAAAATAGTCATTGCCTTATAGCTAGACTTTCCACAGTAAAATTTAAAAAGAAATAATACTCAAAATATATAAATTCAAATTATTTTTATTGCATGAAAGAAAATTTTATAAAAGAAAATATCATTCACAAATTGGATCATAATAATAAAAAACAAATAATTACAGATCAATTACATAACATAATATATAAACCAAAAAAACATATCCAAGTATATAAACATGTGAAATAATTAATTATTCATGCGACTCATCCACGAAGGCCTGAGCCTGTGTGTGGATGGGAGTCTGTACTTTATTTAATTATAGGTAATAATACAATAGATTGGAAATAAACTCACTGGAGCCAAATTTTGAAAAAAATAAAAAGGGAAGAATATTTAAATTTCAATAGTTAAATTTCTAAGGTTTAATAGCATTTAGGAAAGAGCTGAATTTTGGAAAATGAAGATAGACTAGATAGAAATAGTAAGAACTGAATAAGAATAGAAGTGCTAGTAGAAGAATGAAAAAAGAATCAATAGGATAGTAACACTGGAAGATTTGAGAAGTGTGTTGAAATTGAAACAACACAACGAAAAAATTGATGAAACTTGACGAGAAAAAAAAATACATATATACTACATGTAGTAAAAGAATGATTACACCTTTTAGAAATCAAGGCTTTTATTAGCTAAACAGAAATGCAGTAGCGTACGCAGTGATGAACAATATTGAACTGAATATTTATTTATTTATTGCGTTGCTATGAGCTGGTTGCTATGGGCTCGTTAGTATGCAGATGTTGAATATCACCACATTCTTCCCCGCTGAATAAAGTATTTGAATTAGGTAGTGGTGCAAGATACTGCAGACTCACTGTCGACTCCCGTCCATCTTTGTGTCGTATGAAAGCATATCTCGGGTTCGCTTGGAGTAATTCAACCTCTTCGACTAATGGATCACTCCTTCTCCTTGCTGTTCTTTTCAGCCACACTGGACCCGGATTTGTGAGCCAAGTAGGCAATGATATCCCGTTGTCTGATCTGCGAGGATGTATAAACATACGTTCATGTGGCGTCGCATTCGTTGAAGTGCAGATGGACGGGAGTCGACAGTGAGTCTGCAGCATCTTGCACCACTACCTAATTCAAATACTTTATTCAGCGGGGAAGAATGTGGTGATATTCAACATCTGCATACTAACGAGCCCATAGCAACCAGCTCATAGCAACGCAATAAATAAATAATGATTACACCTTCTAGAAATCAAGGCTTTCATTAGCTAAACAGAAATGCAGTAGCGTACGCAGTGATGAACAATATTGAACTGAATATTTTATTTATTTATTGCGTTGCTATGAGCTGGTTGCTATGGGCTCGTTAGTATGCAGATGTTGAATATCACCACACTACATATATATTTATACTTATGTTAATGAGGTAAAGCACCTTGGGGTTTTAATTGATCCACATCTCAGATGGAACGCACATATTAATAATATGTGTAAAAAAATGAAACATATTATTTACAAATTTTATAAAATGAGTACTGTTGGCGATCTAAATTTGCGGGTGATGGTCTATTCAGCCTATGCGCAGTCAATATTTCAGTACGGTTTAAGGGTTTGGGGGGGTGCTCTGGACACCCATTTCAATAAAATTGCTATAATTCAGAGACATAATAAAAGCGGCCCTTCGAAAACCGAGACGTTATCCCAGCCATTTACTCTACGTCGATTTCCCAGTCCTGACAGTAAGACAGCTCTATATAAAAAATTTAATACATTATATTAATAAATTTAAAAACTCTTTCACTCCATACATTCCATTTTACAATTTCCGATCGCCATCCCATTACCAAGTGTCTAGAACAGACCTAACAGTATGCCGTAGACAGTTCCCATATATGAGTAATAAATTGATCAACCTCCTACCTGAACATTTTATCATAAATAACTTCACGAAATCAAATA
The DNA here is from genome assembly GCA_948455865.1 of Conomelus anceps. Lineage (NCBI taxonomy): Eukaryota > Metazoa > Arthropoda > Insecta > Hemiptera > Delphacidae > Conomelus > Conomelus anceps. Next base: position 115,156,673 of record OX418216.1, read on the forward strand.
TTAAAAAGATAATAGAATGGATTAGATCGACAAATGTTTTCCACCTAATACATAATTGATTTTGAACTTTAATATTGCCATCGTAATCATAAATCTTTTGTATTTATAATGTGAAAGGGCATTTATATTATATGTTCACCTCGACTCAAATTGCCTAGTACCTAGTTGCCTAGTGGCCATTGATGTAGTACCTATTTGATATGATGTAATATTTTAATTTTGAGATGTAATAACTATCGTTTTCTGTTTTGTTACTCGTCGCCAGCACACAAACCGCAAGGTTTTGCTGGTAACGCCTAATAATTAATATTAAAGGATTTAATTTTCTACTTTGTAATTTTATGTTCTAATTTTAAGTACAGTATGTACTGTTTTTTTGTATCTATATTGTTTTTCTGATGGCAATAAACTTTGATTTGATTTGAAAATATTTGTATGAACGACTATTACAACATTTTCATTGAATAAAAAAATGATGAAGTATGCATAAAATTAAATTATTAGCGAAATAAATTATATACGATATATGTATTACATATATAAATTGATGAAACTTGACAAGAGAGAAAAAAATATATATATATACTACATATATATTTATACTTATAAAATATTTGTATGAACGACTATTACAACATTTTCATTGAATAAAAAATGATGAAGTATGCATAAAATTAAATTATTAGCGAAATAAATTATATACGATATATGTACGATATATGCGTTATACAATTATATGTACGATGATATTCAATATAATAAAGTAATATACCGGCCTTTTGAAACTTTACACAAACCTCTGGATCGGCATCTAATTCCATCAACGGTAAATTGAATGAATTATCTGCTCTACATTATCCCTTCCACTCTCTTTAAGCCACCTTTTAACGAATTTCTTATAAATTTGGAGAGAATAGTCATTGACATTTCAAAGGATAGGTGGAATATTTCTGTACAGAATATGTGCAATGTAATGAGTGTTAGTTGTAGAATGTGTTTTTATGAGTCTTGGAAATTCTATCCCCAATGAATCTGCTGACCGTGTTGAATAGTTATGTGCTACTCTGTTGAACATATTACCACTATTTTTGTATATGTAGAGGAGTAGGCTCCTGACATACAATTGCCGAATGTCAAGAACATTGAACTCATCATATATTTCGTTTGTAGGGGTGCGAATGGGTTTCTTCAGAGCTGTTTTGATAATGCGTTTCTGTGTAATTAACAATGGATTCATGATTGATTTATAAGCACCTCCATAAGCTAGAATTCCCGCTGTTATTACAGACTGGACATAAGCGAAGTAGACATGTCTTAGTTCATCTATAGTTAAAAATTGACGTAAATTGAGGAAAATATAGATAGATCTACGTATTTTATTTTTCAATTGCATTATATGTTCTGACCATTTTAGTTTATCATCTGCTATTACGCCTAAATATTTATATGAGCCAACTCTCTCAATGGACTCGCAATGACATTGTGTGTTATTTGGATTTTGGCATGAATGTAGTACTATTGAGTCAACAGAAGGTTCCTGGCTTTTACGCAGTGAAACTTCTATGAATTTAGATTTTCCTATATTTAGTGTCAAAATGTTCTGGTCAAACCACGCTTTCAATAGATAGAGGTCATGGGATGCTTTCTGATACATTTCCTCTTTATTCCTTCTAGTGACAAGCAGAGCTGTGTCATCGGCAAATAAGAATAGATTTCCACTAAGAGGTAGTTTTGCCAAATTATTAATATAAATCAGGAATAATAGGGGTCCAAGAGTGCTTCCTTGCACCACGCCATAATCAATGGAATTTAGGCTACTCTCAACTCCCATTATTTGCACGGCCTGTTTTCTATCCGTTAAATAGCTGTTGAACCAACTGTATGACTTTTCTCGGATTCCTATAATCTCTAATTTTTTCATTAGCTTCGATCTGTCAACTGTGTCGAAAGCTTTAGCCAAGTCAAGAAATATTATACAGTTATTAAGGTTATTATTAAGTGAGTCGTTGACTTCTTGAGTTAGATTGTAAAGAGCATCTGATATGTTTTTGTCATTTCTGAATCCAAATTGTCTATCTGTTAAGATTTTATTTGTCTCAATATAGTTACTCAACTGAAATTTTATAATTTTTTCCAAGATTTTTGAAAAAAATGCTTAAGAGAGAAATAGGTCTGTAGTTATTTTTTTGAGATTTGTCACCACTTTTGAAGAGAGAAAAAACTCTAGCTACTTTAAAACTATCTGGAAAGATGCCTTGTTTGATACTCAAGTTATAGATGTGTTTAAGAGGAGTAAGAAAAATTTTAATATTTTGTTTAAAAAATCTAGTCTGAATATTATCATAGCCGGGTGCAAACATGCCTCTCAGTTTTGAAGTGAATCGAATAATATCTTCTTCGTTTATTGGTTTCATGCTAAATTTCGTGTCAAGCCGGTAGTTCTCATCATTTAATACTGGTGGACTATTGGAATTCACCGCCCTAGCCAAATTTTCTCCCACATGTGAAAAATAATCATTAAATTCATCCGCAACTATCTTGGCTTTCTGCAGTGGAGAATCATTGCTAATGTCATCTGTCTTAAACTGTTCCACAGGGAATCCGTCTTTCTTATTATTGTTTCTGCCAGAAATTTCATTTATAATGCACCAGAATTTTTTTGGATCATTACCGCTTTCGTTTATTCTAGCTCTGTAGTGTTGATTTTTACTTGTTTTTAACAAGTCATTCAATCTGTTCCTGTAGTCTTTAAAGTAAGATATCAATTCTGTATTAAAGGGTTGCCTCTTAACTAGTTTATTAAAACTAGTATAAACATGAACTGATTAGGAAAGCAAACATTTTCTGTTCGATTATCATCAGTGCTCCGAATTTTAAAACCTTACAGATCCATTACAAAACTCAATAATACCTCATTGATTATTCCATTATTGTGAATAATATTGTTTATACTTGATGTTTGAAAAGCAAACTATTTATCTACGATCACTGCATTACGATGAAGGCTTATTGAAGGATGTATTTAAAGTTTATTCATATCCATGTGCACTCATTTCTATAAATAAAAGTAGACATTTTACAATAACTTTTATGCACTAATGATTATTTTAAAGGACCGGGCTTGTCAGTGTGGAAAACTGAAATTTAAACTAGTCCTCCAGAATTGAATAACCAGCAGCCTTGTCATGCGGCTAGCTCTTAAAGCATTGTACTTATTGTAATGCAATAAGTGATTATTATAACATTGCAGTTCGTGACGGATCAAGAAATTCAAGATTTTTTGCATAATGCACCTACATGCATTGAGTAGAAACCTTTCTCAAGATGGATAGTCTAGACCTAAATATTTCTCTCAATTTATCTTCATTTTTCCATATCCTGACAACTTATCAACAAACCGGCCTACAAAGGTCTACCCAAATTACAGTTTTTTCTGGAGGATGAAGCCGACATAGGTCTGAGACCTGTGCGAGGGTAATGAGTTGGATGATTGTGATTTTTTTTGCTAATGATGCCCACATGAGTCCGAGACTTGTGCGTGGGTAATGAGGTGAATTATAACACACACAGATGCCAGACGGAGGAGCGGGATTCGAACCCACGACCGCCTAAACGACAGCAAGCTGAAGTTGCGACTCCCCCAACCAACTGCGCTAAGCGGCCCGCCTGATTGATGAGCTGGACCTAAGTTTCATGTGGGTTCCATACCAACGGGGAGTGATTTTACAGAAAAGGTTTCCCATACAAAGAGGGCCTAGGAGTTTGTCTTTATCTGACTGGACAGATCTTTGCTACGCTCACTTCAATAATTACCTTTTGTTGGTTGGTTGTGCTGATGAGATTGAGTGGGAGCGTGCTGGCCTTGCTGGTGGGCAAGTGGTGCTTCCACTTGGCGGTGTCCAGCTTGCGCTTGGGGTGTTCGGTAGGCGAGGGCGATGGCGACGACGGATCGCCGGGGTCGCTCGAGTCGCCCTGATCGCCGCCGCCGGGCGACATTATCACCGCTCCCACTCCCCCACCTGGTGACGTCACAGCGCTCAGGTTGGGCCCCCCAATCAGAATGCCCTGGCTGGACAGCGTTTCCAGTTTCCTGTACAACTGTTCTCGCTGCTGTGTCACATCTGTCTGCTCTGATCTCACTTGTTCCTGCAACACATAACATCGTAACATCATCATTATTATTTGGGGGAATATCAAATTACCTCATAATTCAATGATTTTTGTATCTATATTCCCTGCAATCCTTAGATTGTAGTACGAAGTCTTTCAACAATTAAATGTCATATTGAAATTTGAGTGCGCTGTTGCCATTTTTTTATTTACATTTTGTCACGCAAATGCTGTTGTTTAAAACGTGACCACTTCACTAGGCTTGCTCAGCTACTGTGCAACTTGGCAGCACTGAACTCTATAAGCGTAATGCTGCAAACTAAGGTTTGCACAGACTTGACTAATTTCAATATGCAGTTATAACTTGTAAGTGTATAATCCGTTATTAAATGAATACCTAGTTATTATTTGGAATATTGGGTCAAGCCAGTTAAAGTGTATAATGGAATGGAATTTTATGCTTTACCTAGTTATTCAACATAACGGAATGATATTATTTTAAGAATAGAATGGGGCTAGCAATGATTCAGGATGATGATGATGATGAAGATGATTCAAGATAAAACCGCGTCATTCACGCACTTAAATCTTGATAGCTATCCTGGAATAGCCGTTTCAATAACCAGATACTCCAATTATATTTTCGACATTCTAAAACACAATGTATACTCATATCTGTTTTCAGAAATCTAGAACAGGTAATTCTGTACTACCCAATTGGATGGGTAAAATAAAATGACAATCAATAGACGTGTATGCTCAATAGCATTTTTACGAAAAAAGGAAACGGAGATAGTTTGTACTAAGTATTTTGTATGAAATTGCAATTTTTCGCTGAAAGAGTATTATTAATATATTTCGAATTACATTTACGTAGATGCAATCTATTACATCTCTGCGTCAGATATTTCCAAGCAATCAAGTGATTGTTCCATGGCTCTATTAAATTCTCTAAATGGAATCATTATTTCTTATAAATTATAGAATACAAAGTTATTCCATAGATTAAATAGATGAAGTAAGAGTAAGTACTTCATCTGAATTGAACCGTTGTTAGTGGAATAACTAAATATTTTATAGAAGAACTAAATTACACACTTTAACATCAGAGTAGGGTGTTTCGGTTTGGGACTGCACCTTGACGTTCCACATTGAACTTTTGCCAAAAAAAGATGTTGAACAGTGACCACAGAATCGTAATTTCTAAAAAGCTGCTCGACTGCAAACACATGATGCTCTAAGGTAGGTCCACCGCTCCATGGCAACAAAAACTGTACTGTGTTAGCTGTCTGCCAACGCTTGCCCAATGTCAATACCCCTACTCGTCGCCGAGTACTAGCGGTTTAAAAAACGTCCATTTCCATTGCTCTTGACAACTTTACATACATCTTCTACACTTCATACATATTATACAAATGTCTCATTCGCTATTATTTAGGACCCGACGGGGCCTTATTGAAATCGATCCATGTTTCGTCTGCCCGTCTGTGCCCTAGCGCTTGAGAGAAATATTCTAGGCTCTTAAGCTCCGTATATAGCTTCCTCATAGTCCAAGTGAGATCGCTATTGATTTTTCAGTTTGGGGGACAAATATTTATGACGTAAAACAGATTTCCACTATAGGCTCTAGGTTAGTTTGGGCTATTGAAAATCAAAACGTTGGCATTGCAACTGTTGTTTACATTTTAAAATCATAACATTGGAAATTACGATGACTGATGCTTAGCCCAATTATTTTTTCACAGTGTGTGTATTCATTTTTGATTGTGTTGAAATCTTTTCTTAAATTATTTTAAATTGTCAAATTGAAAAAAAAAACAGAGAGAAAATATTGATGCATGATATCATTATGAGATCTTTTGTACAAGAAGAAGACGAAGAAGAAACAAAACTCTGTTTTAAGAACTGCCAATGTCCATTTTTAGTGTATTGGGAAGCATATTATGATACTTATAGAAACCAAAGCAGTTGAATGGCAAGGTTAGCAGAGAGGCTAGTAAGCACATGTGCATACCAGTACAATTGATAGAAATAGTAATAATTATTATTCAATTCGTTGGGTCCTTGGATACTCCGGTGAATAGGTTTATTAAATTGAATCAATACGTAAATTCACTGACCTGAAGCCTGAGCAGTTGTTCACGTCGTTCCTCCAGTTCCTTTTCTTCGGTCTCTCTTTCTCTTTGCCAGCTCTCCTTCTCTTGTGTCAACTTGTCCTGCAGATTCCTCAGCTCCTCCAGCTGATGGTTATGTCTGTACATTGGCCGGCCTCCTCTTCCTCCCATCCCATCTTCTCCAGTCAGCTGTGACTTGCAAGCAGCTAGTTGAGCCTGCAAGCTGAAATGTAAAAAGAAATATGGTTTAGTTGAAGTTACAAGTAAGCATAACAGGTGGAAAGAAGGGTAATTAGACGAGTGATTAAACAAAAATAACTGAGTAATAATTTATCCTAATTTTGAACAAGGCAAAGACTTGGAAAAATGTATACAAACTAATTATATAGCCTTATAAAAAAAGAGAAAAAGCTAGTAAAATGATAAATTCATCATTTTATGAAAAAAGTACAAGCCTCTAAAAACGCTATACCTTTTTACAAACTCTCTTTATATGTAGGATTCAAGAACCTTATGATCTCTCTTAAACAATATTTAGGAAAGATACACTTAATATTATATATATGTGTGTTAAGAGTTCTGATAAAATATAGAGGGAGTAATCTCCAGTATTGTCCAATAAAAAAAGTTATTGTGTCATCAATGTTTCATAATTTTTATTACTTTATCATGGCCTGTTGAATAAGAACAATACATTAATTTAAGACCACACAGCCAGGCAATACAGAGCTTTATGAAATAATAAACAATTAAGATACGTTGGAAGCATAATAAATTTTTTTATTGACTGATACCCGATTTTAATTACTCCCTCTATATTTTACGAACGGTCGAGACACTGATCCAATACTGATAAACATGGGAAGCTTTATAATAATAAGGCTTTCAACAAACTTTACGAAGCTCTTTAACAATAATTTTGAGATTATGTGAGAATGTCTTCACAAATCTTTTTTTGAAGTCTGTTTCATTTAATAGCATGGCGAGACTATAAATTCGTGTACTGTAATTGGAAAAATATCAAGTCCACAAAAATATTTTGCTTGTTGCATTACACCACGTACCTGTCCAACACAATGCTATTCGAACAGTGTTTTTTAACTATTATTACCAGCTTTGACCAGTTGTGAGTGGTTAATACATTCCAATATGAATGTTCTGGAAGGAGAGCAACGAGCTAACTAAACAATAACTATATCCAATTTTTGCTACTGCTTGGAATACTCTCACAATAAATAATCGATGCATAAATCATCTAGACTTCAAGTAGAATACTTATGGTAGTACCTTTCTATAGATGTCATTTGCTGAGATATGATACAGGTAAGCGTGTAGACATGATGCGACAATTGCATTGCAGCTAATTGTTGTTCATGTCCCAAGGATAGTAGAGCTGGAAGATCTGGAGGCGCATTCCAATCCTGAAATAAAGTTAAAATTACAATAAAAATTCAAGTTTCCTCATCGAATGTATTTAACAAAGAATGATTATTCGATGAAGAAATATATCTATTGGGAGATAACAGCATCAAATAGAACTGCTTATCTATCTATATAAATAAAATTAAGAGTTTTGTCTGTAAATTTATCAGAATTATATATTTTTTGGTTATTTTTACGTTTTATACATTAAAGAAGCCGAAACAAGTTTTATCTCATTTTCTGTCTGTCTGTCTTTCTGTCACGGCCCGAAGGCATTTTACGCAGCCTTCCCCTGAAAAACGAGAGCATCGATCGGGATTAAAGTAATTTATCAGTATTGAAGACCTTTTTGACAATGTCTTTAGCTATAAAAAACTAAATTAACTTTTTTGTAACAGAGTAATAAACGTTTAAAAACCAAGTATTGTGCGATTTTGGATACATTTTACGCAGCCTTCTCCTGAAAACGAGAGCATCGATCGGGATTAAAGTTATTTATCAGTATTGAAAACCTTTTTGACAATGTATTTAGCTATAAAAAACTAAATTAACTTTTTTTAACAGAATAATAAACAAGTTAGTTTGAAGAGAATGACAATTGAACAAACTGACAACTATACATAAACAGAATTTATTAATTTCGAATTCCTTTGAGTGCTATTAGTTTATACTGAAGACTTCCGCAATGGCGGATATTGACAACAGTATTGAATAGCTGATGGAAATCGATGAATGCTACTGTACAAAAATATCAGTCACCACCGGGAATCGAACCACGGACCTCCCAATTGCCGGTCGGGCGCCTTAACCACTAGACCATGGAGACCTTTCTGCACAGCAGCATTCATTTTTAACTTTGCCATATCGGCTCGTATCTCACAAGTTAGTTTGAAGAGAATGACAATTGAACAAACTGACAACTATACATAAACAGAATTTATTAATTTCGAATTCCTTTGAGTGCTATTAGTTTATACTGAAGACTTCCGCAATGGCGGATATTGACAACAGTATTGAATAGCTGATGGAAATCGATGAATGCTACTGTACAAAAATATCAGTCACCACCGGGAATCGAACCACGGACCTCCCAATTGCCACTCTGATAACTGTCACTGAATTGTTTACGTTCTAAGTTGTTTACTAAGCTGCTAACAACTTCATGATCGTTGCTATCAAAAAAGCCGAAACATATTTAGTCTTATTTCTAAACATAACGAAGGACGGGTACAATAGCTAGTTCTTGTCTAAAAAAGTATTTGATTTGTTTTACCATCGTATCAGCGAGTGAAGCCAGTGATATGATTCTTAATCCTTTGTTAGTATAGCCTTATTTATCCACTAATTGCCATTAATATTATCAACAAGTCTTTTTAATAGTTTAACGTGTAAACAATATATTTCTGCTCATGTGTACAGTTGGGGTCTGACGAGTTGATCCCTGGCCGATTCATCCCCTTCTCCACCAACTTTCTGCTACTGTGCGTTGCAATGACATATGCAGGCTAGTTGAAACGCAGAAAACCTGTTTGTCTCTTGCCGTAGTTTTCAAATTAGGAATAGAGCATGAATAGAGCATGAATAAAGCATGAATAGAGCATGCGCAGTTGGCTTCCTACTACTGCCGCCCGCTCCCGCACCGAAAAACCAGGGATCAACTTGTCAGACCACAACTGTACATTGTAACATGTGCTCCTACGCATGCGCTGAATTTGAATTTCATGCAGATAAGTTGTCAATTAACATTTATTTACTAGTATTACAATAAATTAAAGAAGCTACCGGCAAAACGCGTAAATCAGTCTTCGAAGCTAATAATAAAAAAATCACATAATTATTCTAAATATTATTCAAGTTAGTAGATTAATCATACGCAAACATATTGTGACTAAATGCAAAAACTCCTTGATAACTTGACTTGAGGAAGAGCGGTTAGCGCACCTGCCTGCTTCTCTTAGGCCTGTATGCACAATAAGCGTTTAAACTGAGTTTAGCATGTAGATAGTTTAAACTTGGTTTAAACTGCAGATTTGTATGCTCAACACGATCTTAACTCTTTAACCTAGTTCAAACTGAGTTTAGCGTAAACGCCCAGATTTGGTGGTTTAAACCAGCAAGAGACATTTAACAAGAGATTATAGTCCTAACCTAAGTTTCTGGTACCAAGCGAAGTGGAGTAATTATTTATCAAAATTGTTTCACATATCACATGATATAGATTTTCAGTTGAAGTATTATAATTATAGTGTAATTATTTCCTCAGTAATACTAGTCTATAATTTATTATTCACCCACTCACTAAATTGTTAGGTTAATTATTATTATTATGGTTTAATAACTGGATACGGTGAATCAAATAAAGTTTTACAGCCGATGACTAGAATCGACTTTTCTAAAATATTGGAAGTGTTTGGCCTATAGTCTTTGGCCTATTGCTATGGAAATTTTCGAATAGGTGGAAGAATTAGAATTTATGTATGATGGAAAGACGATGGCCACAAAATATTCGTATGAGGATGGATCATTTTTTTCAAATGGGATGAAATTGAGTTTTTAACCGATTTCATCTACACAAACATACCGCGAAAAAAGTTCTAGAAATAATGAAAGACTACAGACTCAAAACTAATAAACTAACCAACAAAACTGTACTATTTTTATTTTTAATAATTTTCTCCTAGCGTGTTCAGATAAATAACAAACATCAGTTTTTAAACATCTGAAAAAAGTATCTGTTATTCAATATTTTTCATGCACTTATGGGAAGTCAGGTTAGCCAACTCATAGCCGTGATTCTGAAAGGCCGTTTAAACTAAACGTTCCTTTCATTTCTATTGAGCATACAGACTCAAGTTTAAACTGTCGTTCAAGGTAAACGAAGTTTAGATTAAACCAAGTTTAAACGCTTATTGTGCATACAGCCCTCATAGTCTAAGATCCTATTTCAGAGCTGAGCTTGTTATTTGTGTATAAACATTAGCCTTATTACTTTGCTTACCTCATACTAATGTGGGAATCATTTTTAAAAATAGCAATAATAACTATTATATAAAGAGCCTTGTCATGATTATGATAATGACGTCAATTCGCAACTACTCCAGTCTTCAATTGGATGGATAATTTTGGGATGAATGAGTTCAGTTATTTGTTTCACCATCTATGAGGTGGATGAGATTCCACTTTGAAAGTGTAGTTGACAGAAATTTAAGAAAGATTATAACTGATGTTGATATAATTTACCAGTGAGAGTTTTGGCTTGTTGCAAGGTAACGCTGAATCAGGAGTGCCAACTGGACTAGAATTGAATGATGGCTCTCGACTAGACAGAAGCTGTTGTTGTGTTTGATGGTAGTGATGTTGCTGTTGTTGTTGCTGCTGCTGTTGCATCTGCTGCTGTTGTTGTTGCTGTTGCTGCTGCAATTGTTGCAGTTGTTGCAGCTGCTGTTGTTGGAGCTTCTGCAATTGTTGTAACTGCTGTTGATGTTGCTTCTTTAGTAAGTCTGTAAGACACAGAAAAATATAATCAGTAAATCATAATTTTTGTTATTTAATATTATACATGTTTGTAAAAATAACCGATATTTTATCAAAGAAGATTCATGTACTCTTGAAAGCTTCACTGCAGAACAGTATGAAAAAAGGGAATTTTTTTAGTAATGTACCAAAAAAAACTGTGTACTGTGTTTAAGACTCTGCTGCAGGTGGCGTTAGCATTATGATGCAAAATCAAAAATTCATTATCGCATCATACATTTTGTGAATGCGTTGTGCTGAGGACAGCCGCCACGGGATAGCAGATTCTTTATCTACTCAAAAACACATGTTGGAGGTTGAATATATTCAAGACTAGCCGGCAGACTCGCTTCGCTCGCCTTAACCGTCTAGCCAGGGGGCTCCGCCCCCTGGATCCCCGGGGGTCCAACTAATTTCCATTGTGATTAGATAAATTTACAGAAATAGGTGATTTTGGGGAGAATTTTGATACCATTACTTAGTATGCATCTAGGGTCTTAATCAAACAGTGGTATTTCGATTATATAGATATAGATTTCACTCCATGTGGCCTTGAGGTTCTCGAGAAATTGTGATCAACTAAATTCCAAAAATCCTAAATTTTGAGATGAATCATGTAACCCTATTTTTCACGTGTTTAGCACCCCAGCTGAAAATTTGAACTTTTTTGGCCTTGTGGTTCTTGAGAAATTATAATCACCTAAATTTTCAAAATCGTTAATCTATGGTAAATTAATTTCACAACTAATTTTTTGTTGATTTTCTGATCAATACCTATTTTCACAAAAATTCTCAGGCTCATGTACTGTTACAAATAGTATTTTATTAATTCCTTAATACTTCTTTGTAAACCTAACTATTGATAGGTAAGAGTTCTTATAAGAACTGATATTTATTCGATTTGAGCGTTGGTTGAAATTCACAAATACTCGGAGAACGATGTTAGCAGTCTGATGTGCAACTGCAAACTGATCTGATCGCGAAAGTGAGTGATCGTTTGAGGTAGTAGGCTACGCAATTGAAGTGGGAAGGGGTCAGCCTACCGGCAGTACAGTCAGGTTCGGAACGGAATATGCAACTACAATGAGCATTCTTCATAGGAGAAAGAGACAGCATTCTTCTAGAAAGAGACAGCAACGTCGAGAATACGACTATACACTATGCGATTAATCGGCTCCAGCAAAGTTGTACCGAGCAATATTGTACTAATATTAAAAATTATTGTACTTGACCTTAACAGGCAGCTCGGCTACTTTTTTACTTTTCATAAACGTTGGCTTTTAGCTATTGAAATTATTTTGGTAGCTCGGGATAAGTTTGCTTTGTTTGAAACAAATTATTATTCATTAATAGACCTAACCTACTGAACTTGCCAGCCAAACAGCTTAAAGGAACAGCTGATAGAAGTCAACCGTTTTTAATCATATGGCAGACCCCTTAGCAGCGTTATTTACACCGTCTTTGAACAGCAAAAGACTTTGCACTTTGCATGTAGGCTACCATACAGTCGGAGCCTTGCAATATGTGGGAAACATATGACTGGGTATGATGAAATGTTATTATGCCAGGTTGATGACATCTGTTAAGTGCAAATTTCAAAATATTTGGCTGTTTATCACCAAACTTTTCAAAAATCGTCGATTTTGAGCCCATTTTGGGGCTAATTTTGAAACTTTTTTCCAAGGTACATCTAAGGCCGATACTTAACATGAATACCAAATTTTATCTGATTTGACCTTATGGTTCTCTAGAAATTGTTGTCACCTAAATTTTAAAAAATCTTCAATTTTGGGCCCATTTTGGGGTAAATTTTGAAACCCTTTCTTAGCACGCGTCTAGTCCCCCTACTAAATACGTGTACCAAATTTTATCGTTTTTGGTCGAGTGGTTCCTGAGAAACTGTGATGAATGAGTGAGTGAGTGAGTGAGTCAGTCAGTCAGTCAGTGGTATTTCGATTATATAGATATAGATTGCAAATAACTGGCATAGTTTGCTTTCTGTATCCATTGGGAACAGCTGTATCTGTAATTAATTTCATAAATATGACGCTTTCATAATGTTCACAATTATTTCTAAACAAAATGATGAATAACGTGTATTTGCTAAATGACTTAACCAATCAGACAAACCAATTTTCTCCTGACCTCAGCAGATTTCAATTTTATTAACTCATTGTCATACAACACCATTATTGAGTTTCACTCATTTGACTGGTTACTTGTCGTCAATTAACTAAGACCCTTATTTATGGACCTCCGTTGAGGCTTCCTTCACTCAAGGGAGACTTGGAAAGCTTTTACTCAAAATACTTTTAATGTCTTGCTTGTGTTAAGGAAGCCTCAAGCTTGGTCAATAAAGCCCGTTCATGAGTATGATTACAAATGAGTACAGATTGAGTTCATGTAGAAAAATAATACAAAACATAGAAAAGAAAAAAAAATGTCCGTAGTACGGCTGGCTTAGCTGTACATTATGATGGAAAGAAACAATAAATGAAATGTTAATAATCCTCTTTCTCCTTCCCCTCCTTTCACTTTTTTTGATTATCTAGGCTGTCTCAGTTGTGCAAAACAATGATATAATTACTCAATAAACACAATTAAAATATGCCTACTTCTCTGACAAATGATTCAGGCTACTACTACAATTTATTATTCGGATAGCACAAAAGATCTGAGTCTCAACACATTGCACAGAAAACCGAAGACATCTTTTATTTCTTGACTAGTGCACATTCATAGAATATCATTCAGACGACTTGGAGAATACTTGCTCAGATATTTTTGTCTAAATCCACTGTGAATCGATACTATACGCTAAATAAATAACGAATCACCAGAGAATTTCAATACCTATGCATCATATATGACGAAATTAATGATATTCTTGAAAAGTTATGTCTGAATTATGGAATTCATGAACATAATCCAATATAATTTAGCAAGACTACTGAGCGTTTGCTATGTTACTAATAATTACTTCACTCTTTAATATCAGGGTCATCAATGTTTTTATTCACACATTTACAATAATAATTATGAAAATACTTTTCTTCTTAGGTCTTCACACATTGAATCTCATTTTTCCTGATGTTTTTATTCGTTATTTATTCCAAGTTACTAGGCAACCTTCTTCTTCTCTTCCATATGATTAACTTTTTATAGATTTTTCAATTAAATATTTATAATATTACACGTTAAATTATTGCACTTACTTTTGTTGAGAGGTCCCTGATCTTTGTTAGCATTGTCGAAGCCCCCGAACGTTTCGGCTCGTTTTGGCAGAGTTGGGGAGACATAGGCCTCACTCTGGTGCTCACCAACCGAGCTCACACTTCTTGACAAATTCGTCCCCGACGCGTACAATGAACTAGCCAGCTGGTTGACTTTCTGTACACAAACAGACATGAAAACAAGCATTAGCTGCCGTACTCATTTTTGAAAAAATTAAATGATATATGGCGGGCCGCTTAGCACAGTTGGTTGGGGCGTCGCAACTTCAGCTTGCTGTCTTTAAGTAGTCGTGGATTCGAGTCCCGCTCCTCCATCTGGCATCTATGTGTAATTATTCACCTCATTACCCAAGCACGTCTTAGACTCATGTGGGCATCATCAGCAATAAAAAATAATTTATGCTGAAATATATTGTAACTGACCCCACTAAGAATTCCAACCATTATTTGAAAAATTATTTTGGACTCTAACTACCTATTTCAATAATTAAAAAAGGTGATAAATATTATATAAAAAATATTATTCAACTAATTTCAATTGGATCCCGCGTGACAGGAACAGAGGAAGGGGAGGTCTGGATTGTAGGTGGAGAGACGAGTTCACCCAGAGTTGGAGATGAGTGGTTGACGACAGCTCGAGATCGATCAAGGTGGAATAAAATCATGGGCAAACTGTAGTGAAAATGTAAATAATGTTTTGAGGAAGTCAGAAGTATTGCTTTGTATTTTTTGATATTATATGCCAACCTTTACCTCGAATGAGAGGCTTTTGTTCTAGAAAGAATGTCAATGCAGTTTTTGACTGAACGAAGAGAGGTCTCTTTTTCAAGTTGACTGTTTTGCATTTGTCTGTAACGCATTTACGGCTGAACGCGAGGACCAAATTCAATGAAATATTGCATGGATCTTCCTTTAAGAAATGCCCAGCGAGTATGAGTATAGATTTTCGAAATTTGCTTGCATTTAAAGGATATTTAAAAGAGAAAAAGTAAGGCTCTTAGGCCTTCTTCTATAGGAATATATGATTTTATATTCATAAATCATGAGCTGATGAGCCCGATAGCCCTCGGGCCCCCTTGTTCATCTGGTTGTGCCTTATTCATACGAATAAAGTTACCATTCATAAGAATAACATATTTGTTTGAGAGAAAAAATCATTTCGAATATTTCAATTAAGTATAATAAGTGATTACTAAGTGAATCATTTACAAATTTAATTAATATTGTTTTATAAACTCATTCATAAGACATGTGAAATCTAATTCGAGAAATCAGTTGTCTCGAAAATAAAAAACACAGCCTTGTTGATGTGATACAGAGTGACATTTTGTTAAAAACAGGCATGAAATAGACTACGCGAATTAAATCAAGGGTTAGGTCTGATGACTGTTTAATTTTACGATGGTGACTATAATTGAGTGCATCGAGTATGTTCCTCTGTGCAAGCACCCTTATTTATGGGCGTGACTACTGTCCACAGAACTGCAAGTATTAGTAATTTTAATTACTTGAATATCACTTTACAGAATCGCTTGCTTTTTGCTTACAATTTTTCCTCTTCCTTA
The DNA here is from genome assembly GCA_948455865.1 of Conomelus anceps. Classification (NCBI taxonomy): domain Eukaryota; kingdom Metazoa; phylum Arthropoda; class Insecta; order Hemiptera; family Delphacidae; genus Conomelus; species Conomelus anceps. The sequence continues at coordinate 115,172,630 of OX418216.1, forward strand.
TCTTTTTGTCCTGTCATATCCTTCCTAGTAACAACTTATTCGAACACCTTATCGTATAACATCTTATAGCTAATTCTAATTGCATATTATCTGCATGGTAACCTGGTAACATGGCCGAACTATAGTTGAAATGCCGGCAACGCAGCAATCGCTATAGTCCGGCCATAGAAGTATTCATGGTAGTAAATGTTCCTCACAATAAATCGAGAAAAGAGTTTATTTCAGAGTAAATAGTTTGGAAGCATCATGTTATTGATCCTTAAAGTTGAATAGCATGTGCCAGACAAATTAATATTAGGTTTAATGTTGAACAACCATTGGAATTGTAAATTCTGTTATATTGTATTTTAACAGGTTCAAATACAATGTATTCCACCACATCCAACTGTGAATAATAAAAGGCTCCATGTACGATTCCAGTCTGAACCTGAAATTTCTTTTCCATAATCTCACCTCATCACCCACACACAAGCCTCACTAAACTTATCTTCCACAATACACCCTTTCTTTCTCAAAGTAGCCTCTTTTTAGAGTATTCTAAGATGATTGCTATATGTTACTAAAACGTGTAAGAAAAACATCGAATTAACTACCTGAAGTGCACTGAGTACTTCTTTCCAGGTCTTAGTGGTGTCTGTTTCTTCGGACACGAGATGGCAGTAGGAGGGCGCTTCACCCACCTGGACGCCGGCTGCGCCAGCTGCTGCAGCCACAAGTCGCAGCTGCAGCGCCATCTTGTCTTCGAGAATTAACGCCTGTTCCATGTCCTTCTGTCTCAAGAACCCTGTCAAACACATATTTTGGTAAAAACTAGATTGAGCACCAATACAAAGAGCTCACAAACGACTCATCAAGATGATTACCAATTCACCTACTCTCCAATAGGATACATGAGACTCGTAAAAATGTCAATATATACATATCTATCTTGAATATTCAATGAAAAATAGGAGACATTCAACAAAAAATTCCTGCCCACAATATGAGCTGCAGATAACGACGCTCGCCGCTCCACGTTGAATTTTCTCCTGCTGCCCGCCACTCGTATTGTGACCGAGACCTAATGAAAGTAATCTACAAGACAATAATAAATGTGCATGATCTACCATCTATCAAATAATTGTTTAAAGCTATGTCGATGATCATGAATATTATTAGCAACAAAGCCAGTCTGTCTCGGAGCTGTATACTAATTCCAAGTATACCCCCATTGGTATGGCACCAAACAAAACCCAGCATATCGTCTTGTAACGGCGTTTCAAGAACGGCTATTGCAATAACTATTTTTATTTAGGAAGACTAAATGAAAATTTATTAGCGGTAAGCAGCGTCAATGATATCAAGTATGAAATATCTATTTTTTATTTTTTATCAGAGGATGACGGTTTGATACCTGTGCAATGAGTTGAATGATGGTGTTTGATAAGTTTGACCTACATTTTTAGGTGGCTTCCGAACCAACAAGACTAACTGGTTCCGAACAATCAAAACAATCAAGACTATAGTCAATAATTGTAATATAATTTAAGCTAATGCTTCCAATGATTGATATTCCATGACATCAAGTACAAAAAATATCCATCCAATCAGGACTATTAGTCCATTGATGCAATCTAATCTATACCAATGCTTCGAATACATTCGTCTTAAAAGAAAATATCTTCTGCCAAATAGACCATAATCTTATTCATTGTTTCTCTATGACGCTCGTCTCAAGATAAGACAATGAAAAAAGTGATGAAATATAAAAATACAATGATAACAAGGCAGTTATTGTTTGGAATTAAAATTATTATTGATTTTTATTATGATTAATAGTTGTTATAGATATGGATAAAACTCTGCCTCTCAATAACGTATTCAATTTACAGCCTTCTTACTGCGAACCAACTCGTTATTGCAAATCAACAAATTCATTGAAATATTTACTTCCAAGTGCAAATAAAAGTGTAATGTTTCCAAATCCATGGTAATCAATGAAGTAAGGTAATAAAATATTTATACAGCATGCAATACTGAATTTTTTCTGATTACTACTAAAATCAAGTATCAATTACCCTTTTTGAAATTTTACAATAGATTACAAAATACAAGAATCTACCGAGACTATTTTTATCAATAACTGTGTTAGCATGCAAACTACTGAAGCAACTATTATAGAAATAGATATATGATAATACGAGATTCAAATTCCAAATTGGTTACACTGTTAATGAATCAATACGTAGGTTTTATTCCTGAGAAATATTATTTTGGGTTATCTTCAATATTGAGTATTCCTAATGATATAATTTGTTAATAAACCCCATAGTTTATTCAAAATTCGGGTGTTGAATATTGCAAATTGAAGGAATATTTAACTTCTAGATTTGAAAAATTTAGTGTCATGTACTATGAAACTATTAGTTTGATAATCAGTAGGAAAGCTACAAGTGGAGCTCGAATAGTATTTTTTCAAGGTCAGCGATTTTTTTATTATTGAGTACATATGCTAACAATCATTTCCACTATTTAATCAATTTAATAATCTAATAGAGGCTACATAAAAGACGGCATCTATGCTCAAAAAAAGCATATGGAAAGGAAGAGAAATATAAAACCTGAAAACAGAGAATATATTATTACTAGCGCTACTATTTCAAACTTCAACCCCATAACCTAAAAGTATGCAAGATGAAGGTGAAAACAAAATATAAGGGAGACTAAGTTTGCTATGATTTTTTACAGGATTTTTCTATATCAAATATAAAAAATAGCTGAATTCGAGTTAGTTTCACAATAAAAATCATGATTAAAATCAAGTAATCATAAACGTTTTACACAAACAAGAGCCCATAAATGTGTAATATGGTAACTTAGTATAAGAAAAATAATAATTTTTGAGAATATGGACACAATAATAAAAATGTTAGAATGAGTATTAAAAATATAAACCAACCACTAATAAAACGCTGAATGGAAGAAAATTCAGTCATATTTTTGGTCAAGATTCATGTAAGAAGTAGAATGCATTTCCATTCATTAATATTCATCGGAATATGACTGAGAAGTATTACAACACAACAAAGAGTGAAAGTTATGAGAGATTTGTGAAGAACTTTATGTTTAAAAATAAAAAACGGACAAAATGTACAGAGCTATCGATTAGAAAAGTAAGTATTCTCGACAATTCTTCATGCATAGAACTGTGCTGATTGAAGTATTATCAAATGTCTGGATAGAATAGTTTAAGCAAAGCTAAATATATTAAACTTTCAGTTTAATAATCCAAACAATGTAACACGATAAGAGCAAGTCTCTTGAAGCATTACACATCTCATCTAGAAGTGTATACAACAGAAGTCTAACAGGCAACAGTTAGATTTAGAACTATTTTTCTAAAGAGCATGCGTCTTTTGGTATTTACGATACCTTCAACTCCTAAACTGCTCTCTATCGCATCCGTGAATAGAAAAAATAATTAGTCAATTATCAATGTTGAGGGGTTTGTTCGATAGTAAAACTGTAATATTAAGTATTCAGATGTGAAGTCAATTCCATATTTTGTTAAGTCAGTTGATGCTAAGAAATAAAGTTGAGAAATCTACGTGTAATTTTACAGTAAAATACATGTTTTATGAGAAATATCTGAGGTTGATATGATATTCATAAGTTTTAGAATTTAAATAGTTGTAAAATGCAGTGATCTAAATGTATTCAGTATTCTGATTTCTGACTAGCAGAGGATGGTAAAATTGAATGCAAACTTATAAACTATTAGTAAACCTTGGTCCTTGGACGTGATTTATTAAAAAGATTTCAAAATACTCGTAGTCTAAAAAAAAACAAAATTCGTACATTGTTTAAAGCGATATTCAACAAAATATTAAGGTACAAAGGCCCCAATTAGTGAGATGAGTGAAAAATAAAGGGTTCAATAAAACTTTGATTAGAATTTCTACTACGGTTCACATTTATTTCAGTTAGGAGTTTAGCTTTTGGTGGGAGCAGGGAAAACATAAATCTAGATACTAAATATTTTAAAATAAAACCTTTCTACAGAATTTGGAACTAATTGTCGTTCAACTCTTATTAGAGCTGTTCTATTTCAAAGAGAGGCTTCATTAAGTGTAGATGGATTCATTTGCAGACAAATGCTAGATCCTAGCCTTGTAATAGATATATGAAAAAGTTTCCATGCAAATTGCTTAAATTTTAATATCTATTGTTTAATTAAATAAATTATATGTTCTTATATTAAAATATCCGGATATTACTTTCTTTATACCTGGTAGAATGAACTATAAGAAGAAATGGTACTATGACATTGGAAAAGCACCTTGAAACATTTCTTCGTCACTATTTGTGTTCCTTTCCATTTCCTTGATGGCTATTTCCACGAAATGTGCATTTCATGCCACTATGATTCACTACTGATGTGAAATTGGTGACAATCAGATGGATCACGGATCTGCTGGTCTAGTTTATCCGTAAGATAAAAAAAAATATGTGATGCAGGTTAGATAGGTTGATAGGTCGTCTGTCTTTGCCAATGGCAGAAAAATCATAAATTATTTGATTTAACGTGCGACTAATATTCATGAATTTTCTTAGTTTGTTTGAACTGATTTTTGAGTAGCCTACTACATACTTGTCATAAAAAATTATAATTATTCTTATAAATCAAGATTAAAAACAAGTTGAAAGCTGTGAATGCTAACTAAACTAGAATAAAATTGATTAAAAATTTGGCGAGAAAAACGATCAAATTCTACTTTATTTCTTAGTATAATAATCTCCTGTGGACTCAACTAACTCCTTGGAAATAACTTCTTTTGCATTCTGAAGTAAGTTGCTAAGTGTCAGGTATAGTATTGTTAAACTTTTGCATTTATTCGCAAATGTACTCCGTACGCGTGAATTATGTAAGCGTATTTAAATATGTGGTAGCTGTGAGTTATTTTAGTTGATATTGAATTAATCTTACCGACAATCTGCCTTATTTGTGATTGTTTGGCATCAAGAAGTCGTTGTCTCTCCTCGGAACTAAACGCAGGACTTATATCTTCGTCATCTTCGGGACAATTTTGAACAGCATCCCTAAAGATAAACGTGAAATGAATACAAAATTGAAATAGACTACAAATTCACACATCCAAATGGTTCATATAACTAGTAAATTACATATTCGTATGGTTGAAATTATTTAATTCTAAAATTTATTAATATTCCAAAGCTATTCTATATAAAACATACAAATCCTCAATATGAATTGTAGCTACTTGAAGCTGCTAATCAAATCTAATGGAAGCTCTAATTGAAGAAATACTTCAATTCAAAGCAAATAAAATAATAACGAGGTAACATATTTTACAGCATAATTATAATGACTAGATTTTTTTATCATAGCAACTGAACCAAAAAACAAAATCTACCGTATCTTCTTATGAGAGAAATTTTAACACAGTTAAATCTCAACAGCAATTAATGAATATTAGCATATAGATTATAGGCTTTTACATTTGTTGGTGCAGAGAATGAGAGCATGGCTTCATAGCATTAAACTTTGTAAACAATGTGGGATATGAAAATATTAAAAATTTAAATTATGTTTTATTTAGCTGACATTTATTTTACTGCATCTGACATTCAATCAGTAAGAACAGTTCGATGAGATATTAAATAATTTCTTAATTCAGAGCTTCCGTGAATAGAAATTGTGTATAAAATGAAACAATGCAGTTCACTATAACAACTCACAATCAGTTGAAACCAAGAAGCCAACTCTGTTTAGCAAATGCCCAAATCAAGACACCAGCGTAACAGATAAAAACACGACTGACTTTTGATGAATACTGATCGAGAGTAATCAACTAATTTCGAACGTTGTACATTCTTGTTTCTTAAAATGAACAGTGAGTATAGATAGATATAAATTTATAAACGCGTTACAGACGATTTTAATCAATTAGACCACTCAATAATTGTTATCACAAAATAAACAAGACATACAATCATAAGAATAGTACTGTATCTGGGGAAACCCCCAATCTACCATCGAATAACTATGAGTCTTGTTGATGTTCTTATATTTACATGCCCCTCTAACAGGATGAATGAAAATTGCCTATATTTTATTGATTTCGGCAAATTCTAGCCGAATATAGAAAACACTTTTCAGAGCGCTAATACTAATTTTTCTAGACCTACTATTTGAATTGAATTCAGTAAGATCGTTTGATCGAACCTAAATATGATCCACCCCATAAAATTTGAATTAACTATTTTTTCTGAACGTATTGTAATGATATGTCAAAGTGACTCATAATCAAATGTGATTGGATTTCCCATTTCGATAAAAAAATAGTTCTTGTAAAGGAAAAAAATTCTGTACCAACCTGACTGCTTGTATCCAGACTTGTTTGTCTTTGGGCTTGTGAACTTTGAGTTCGAACATTTCTGGATCCGTTGGGTTAGATGATATCAAATAAATTCCTCTCGATTCTTGCCCGGCTTTCTCACGTACAAGAAGTTTTTGCAGAGACACAACACCAGCCTTAAAATGATAATGGAGGAATCTTATTAATGTAATGCGAGTGAAGTTATAATATGCAAAACATCTAACGCCATTAAATCTCAGCACAGGAGAAAGCTGAAGAAAACTTAATCATCCAACTGTCTTAACTCACATCAAAATATATGCGAAATTTAGAACTTTTAAATGAACCTTAATTAAATTAAATTAACTTAAATTAAATTAACCTATCTGGATTGATGTTTTTCTCGATACATAAAACAGGGTCACTGATAAGAAATTAAATATTGATTCGATCTGAGAAAATAACAAGATTCATTCATATTTCATTAATTTATATTGTATTCACACGAACCTGTTTCATGGAGTAGGAATGAAATGAAATCCACAATTAGTCTCAAGTTCAGAAATCCAGCTTAACCATTATTATTTTTTATAAATAATATAATAATTAATTGAAATAATATAATAAATTAATAATCCTATATTATGTGAAATTTGAATTTGTCGATCAAGCTTACCTTATTGTCAGGAGTGAAAAACGTATATTTATGATTATTTTCCATCAAGAAGAATAAAACATCAGATAATACGATAACTACCACGATGTGCATTTTCCCTCTGCCCTGCATTAGCATAGCAACTCCTTCAAACCTGAAGCATGATTATACAAAAATAGAATACGTTATTAATGTTACAGTTACATCTAATCAACATAATTTGTTCCAATAGCACCAACATGATAATATGGCTGAAACATCTATTCCAAGTAAATAAGTTTTAATCGTGATTATAGTTATTCGCTTTCGTAAATTATTCATGTAAAATTCAAGTGATAGCCGCGAGCCGTAGCAGGTATCTGTTCAATCAGATAGATAAGCTGCGTTCTCGTAGGTCCTGTTTGTAACGGTGACCGATTAGATTGGCCAGCAAAAAAGACATTGTTCTCTGCTGAAAATCACTTCCTTCTCAAAAAAAGTTACAGCGCTTTTAATTCTCAAGAACTAGGATATTATTGAGAATTCAAAATGTTAACTTTTTATGGTAAATTTAACGACTTGCAGTCAACTTTAATTGAGAACAAATAAATAATTTACTCACGTAAGCTGAAACGTTTTTGAATCGTGATGATTCATTTTCAACAGCCACGATTCGAAAACGTTTCCATTATTTGTTCGTTAAATTGACCATAGCAAGTCGTTAAATTTACCATAAAAAGTTAACAACGAAGTTAACCATTAACAACGCAGATCGTTATGGATCAAGAAATTCAAGAATTTAATTCAGAATGATAGAATTTTTCTTTGTACAACAATGTTTCTGTGTTCAGATGGAGTAATTGCATTATGCTCAAGTTATTGCTCTACCATAGTAATTGGGTTATTACTCCGAAGTGGTTGGTGATGAAACAAAAAATGTCTATGGCCAACTGTTCAGAAAGTTAAATACAGTTATTTCATTTATCAGTGCAGCCGTCATTTGTTAGCAGTTCATCAGGGCTATTACATACATACATACGAAGCTCTACAGCACTACGTGGAACTTGGCCTCCTCAACGATATGCCTCCATGCTCCTCTCTGATTCTCCAGCCTCTTCCTCTTTCCAGTTAGTCAGGGTTATTAACGTTTGCAAATTAAATTTTACTGTCACGTATGGAAAATTATACAAATTCATTTATTATTAGAGCTTATAGAGAACGAACAAACCTCAATCTCCTATTGTTAGAAAGAATGTCGGATTTCTTAAACTTTAGTCCTCTATGAACTGTGAAAGATTTTGCTTCTATTCTATTGTAAATTTCTAATTTTCTATCTTCTTTTTCCTTCTCAGCTACTTGGGCATCTACCTCCACTAATATTTCCTGAAAACACAAGAAATATTTATAAAACCACATGCTTTAATAATGAACAAAATTATTTGAGTACTGTAAATGGCTACTTTTATTACTAAAGGCGTAACTTTATCTAGTAATGACGTTGACGTGCTAAAGCCCGTTATTTTTCTTTTTTTAATCCTGAAGGAACATGTACTTGTTGAACAAATGACCACTTTTACTGAACATCGTATCACACACTCCATAAAGTTGGCCATTTTGTGAACATAAAAGAATAAAATGAAAGAAATATTACATTTCTTTTATTACTTTTCATTTTGCTGATAATGTACAAATGATTCTAAAAATTATACTTAATGAAATGAAATGAATGATGACACAAAATAGCCAGGCTGAACAGGAATAGAACGCATGACCGCAGAAGTAGAGATAAGCTCCCTAGCTTATCACACCCCTGAGGCCTAAAGACCTGAAGACCTCAGTAGTAACGGTAATTAATGGAATAAGAAAATAATAAACTTTTTAAGAATCTATATTAAAAAAAAGTGATATCACTTTAAATATACTTTCATCCTACTTGTACCAGACATTTATCACATGCTTGAATTGGTAGAGATAATCTTGTCAGAGCCACTAGAACAAGGTGGTTGGTCTGCAAAAGATTGCAATTTAATCTATCAGCTTGACGCATGAGATGAAATTAACTCTTTGGTCAGTTCAATCCACTTTAATAAAACTATAAGTAAAAGTCATGGTGACATAATAATTGAAAACATGGTTTTAAACTGAGGAACATATTCTAGTAAGATTTTGGAAGTGCTCTGATTAAAAACATATGAATTTTGTTGCAATAACCCCCTCAACCGCAAAAATACTTATGATCAAGTTCAAAGAAAATTTACTCACCTTAACAAGTGCTAGAGCTTTTGAAAGTTTTTCTTGTTCTAGTTTATTATCTTTGGAAGTCTTAATTAAAGGTTCTATTAACAGCGGATATTTAGTCAGTCTTTGAGTCACAAAAAGTATGCACTCCGGAATTCCTTTTTTCTTTAGAAGAGGATTCGCCTGTCAACAAACCAGAAACACCTCTTTAGTACTGACAGAATCCAATGAAATAAACTGGACAAATTTATTTATTGAATAAATTCAAAACATGGTTTTTTAATCAAGAGGTGATTATTAATCTTGATCTGTAACAAATAGTTGACATGGATAGAATACAGTTAGAATGTAGTATCAATATATTTAAGCATCAAATTAATATGAAGTACAGATGAAAAGATTCAAGGAGAAATAACAACAGTTATCCCAGTTCTATTTGTAAAAATTTAAACCGCTAAAGATGATTATTATTCATGACCAGTAAATTTAAACTAACTGAAAGTTTCAAAAGTATTGGAAATTTAATAAGCTTAGCAGATGAAAGTTTGTTTTGGGTAAGAAGTATCTATTTACCCAAAACCAATCGTGATTGACATTTTTTGAGATTACTATTTTATATTATTGATTTTAACTTAAGGTTGACAAGGGATTTACTGTAATAGGTACACCTATCTGACAAACAGGGCATTGTAGAGAACAATATCTAGATATTTAATTTTCTTCAACTACTTATGTTGAACTTTAATTTAGTTTCAATTCTATCACATTTAATGGAATAATTTTATTTGAATGAATGGACATGATGTTGCATGTATCCTCCTGATCAAAATTAAATAATTCATTTCGGCGGCGTTCACACCTATGCGATACGGTAGGTGATGCGATGTGGCGATACAATACAAATCCGACACCACATTGCTTACTACGTGCATTCTTTGCCTGAGCGATAAAACAAGTGTACACTAGTGTGATCTCAAAGCAACACAAAGCAGTGATAAAGGCATTTAATCAATCAGTCAATCAATCAACACTGATTATTAACACTAGTCATGTCGCAGAGGCTTTAAGCATGTCGATCGCCCCGGGAGATAATCGGCGCGATACAGTCAAATGAACCGTGATTTCATGGATGAAGCGTGTGTTTTGCGAGGTTATGTTTCATACGTTATATGTACTGTGATTATGTCGGCTCAGCAGGACTTTCTACTGCAATCAATTGGTTGGAAATGATCCAAGTTTATGGATTTACATTTTAAAAGATTACACAATTACTGCATAAATAATTTTTGGTTAGTTAAAAGGAGGATTGGAGTCATAGGTTATTGTGAATTATTTATTTATTGTGACAAAATTACAATGAATGTGAAGGAGCAACAGACTCAAGTTCAAAATTGCTCTCTTCACAAATTTTGAATAAAATTTGTTACATTGTCCAAAACATTGAGGTTAATTACATCGCTCAATTACATTGAGCTGGTGTGAACACGAGAGTTGCAGTGATACTAGAGATAGAAGTCGTATCACATTGCATCATTTATCTCATTGCGTAAGTGTGAACGCCGCCTTACAACTTTTCATCATTTACTAATAAAATATAGTGAAAATAAATATATATATGTACCAAACTGAAAATAATCTACAAACAAAATGTTTAAAATATCATCATTCGTCTCATAAATATATCGATTAAACAACACAAACATGAATATTAGTTTTGAAAATAAATACCTGGCAGTGCTTGATGAATTCACCAAACCTTCTGTCATGGTGTAAATAGTCTTTATAAATATCTACAGCGTCCCTATGCCTACTACAAAATTCACCATAAGCAGCTTTTAGGCGCACAGCTCCTTGCCCTGAAATATACATAGAAAAATTTGAGTTTAGATAAAAAGTAAAAGCTAAAAGTAAGAACAAGGAAAATACGAAAATTGCTCATTATTTAGATAGTAACAACATATTTATGCTCCCCTTCTAGAGCGGTTGTTTATTTCTTATTAATTTATTTTTATGACAAGAGTATTGATGAACAAGCAAGACATTCTGTAATTTATTGACTGCCAGCTTAATCCTTTAAAAATCATTAATCACAATAATTGATCTTGGAATTGGATGCCATGCAAAATAGGGATTAAAATACTGTACTTCTAATAATTACAAGAGATATATTTCATATCATTGATTCAATGAATTCAGAATCGATTCTGAATTTCTCCAAAATTTCAGAAATAAATGTTTTACATTATTGTAATTCATCATCTACCAGAATAAAACCTTTAATAGTCATTAATCTTCAATCTGATATTGAATAGGTCTATTAGGAATAACTATTGTACAATAGACTCAACACAATCATTGATCCTTTCTTTGTTCGATATTCTAATATTTTCGATAATCTTATGAAATATCATGCCGCTCTATTAATAATTAAATTCTTTTTTCCGAGCTCTATTAACTCATTTATCATCTTTTTCTTCTTTCAGTTTTTTTCTCTCTTTCAGTTCTATAGTGTACCGTACCTTATAACTATTTTCCATCTTCCCTCATATATCGTCTCTTCTAATCTTATTATTATTATTAATATTTTGTTTTAGTTTTTCTCTGATCTAGTGAAAAGCTGTATTTCTTTTGTTTTTTCTTTTTCATTTATTTGAAAAATGTTGAAGTAAAATGTCAATAAGGCTTTTAATTTACTTTTTGTTTGTCTGGTTTTTCATGTATTAAATAAATAAAATCTATTTTTGGAACAACAAATTCATTTATTTCTAGTTTGAAGAATAAAACTAATGATGTCAAATGTGCATGTGATGTTTCTGCACTATCATTCTTTTACATGTGATATTAAATGTTGATATTGCTTTAAATAATTTTTGAGATACGATGATATGAATTATTAGTGATTAGAAATAAAGTTTTTGAAGTTCAGTACCTGAGAACTGCTCTAATAAAACGTCTCCGATATTTTCGACAACAGGAGCCTGCCTTTGTCGTTGTCTTAATCGATGAAGGAACCTTAAATGAATATCAGTGAGATCGGAAAGACGTGGAAACATTCGGCTGACATTTGGACCAAGTTGAAAGTACTTCTCAAGACCCTCAACGAATACCTGTGAAATTGAAATTATCATATTCACCAAAAGTTCACATTTAAATTTAAGATGAATCACATCTTAATTAATAAAATAAGCAAATAATTTTTTGAACACTGGCGAAATTTAGCTCTCAAGATGAGACACAGTTAAGTTGTGCAGCAATCAATTAGTCTCACAAAACTGAAACAGCATTTCTTCACTTACCAACGACACAAGAAACAATGACACATATTGGCTACATTCATAAGCTGCAGTTCTTAGTAATCAGCTGACGAGTGAGCTATCATAACTCATGTATAATAGACTTATCAGCAACCCAATACTAACCTTTTGCATAACCCTCAGAGTCAGACAATGATGTTTTTCAGTAAGAATGAATTCATATATATGCTCCTGTCGTTTTATTTCCTTTTCCTTCAGTTTTTTAGTAATCTGTAAATAACAAAACAATCAATATTAAAGAACAGTTAGAACCATTTGATATACTCGCAAATTAATTATCAGCTTACATATAACAAATTATTGTCGGTTTGAATGCAAAATTTGCAACATGAAAGTAATGTTTTTGATAAATGGAATGATAATGTGTCCCAGCGTAAATGGAAACGCTTGGTAATGTATGACGCATGTGAAGCACAGCAATTAATAAAAACTCAATCTCGCTGTGCTCTTTTTAGACTAATTATTCATTTCCGTATTTCATAAAAGTCACCACGTCTGCATTACCTCGGGGATAATAATTTCAAGTCGAATAGTTCACATAGATTCACAAAATCCTGTAGTCGAATAAAATTTTGAAAAATCATATCAACGTTATTGCTTAAAAAGTTAATCTAGCTGAAGTTTTTCTTTTGATGCCTGCATGAGTCAGAATACTATCGTGGGTAATGAGGTGAATGATGAGAAACATCCATGACTGAATGAGATTCGAACCCAAGGCTGCAGGAAACGAAGCCAGCTAGAGCCTTATATTATCACAGACAAGCGCTCCAACCATCTGCGCTACCAGAGCCGCCAAAGTTGAAGTTAATGACAGGTAAGGAGAAAATGATGAAAGTCACAAACTAAAACACTCACATCCTTGCTAACTGTAGGACTCCATGAGTCAGGTTCTTCATCCTGGAGGCCCAGGAAAGGATCTGTGTCAAGGTCATGAGCTGTGACTGGACCTAGGAGATAAAATAATAGATTTTAAAGCAGAGTGTGATTGACAACAATTATGTGGTATTACAGTATTGGAGCTATATTCATGCCACAAATTGCATGGTAAATTTTCACAGCTATAGTTACATAGATGTGACGGTGATGGTTTTTTTTTCAAATAATTTGATGATACATGTCATGTAATTATTAAATTATTCTCCCTCTTATTGAGTGTAAATTCATAATCATAGTTTGTTCTAGATTGTGAAATGATTGCATGACATTAATCTCAAAATATGAACTTGGAAGTATTTTGACATAGCTAAACTTCAATAATCTGTACAGTATTTTAAATATTTCTTAATAGTTCAATAATTATTATCATACTTCACTGTTTCAATAAATAAATACATCTTCTTTTGAGACTTTATTTGATGATTCGTAGCTGATGAACGCAACGTGCATTAGTACATAATGATTAATCCGAAGACAATAAAGATCCATTCAATAAACGATAAACTAAAGCAAGTTATAATCAATTTATCTTTTTGACATTTTTTGTCCTGAATAAAACACACACTCGACTTCCTATTAACCGTGTCATGATCGGCATAAGGGTCAGAGATGATACAAAACCAATACAAAAATTAATACTGTACTTTGTGTACAGTATAAGAAAGCTATGCATTTGATGTTCCCCTAAGACAATCCTCTAAACGAAACCAAATTACGTTGAGAATTGTGGTACCTTATATTTGTATAATATTCACCAAAAATGTTCAGTTTAATGAGTCTGTAAATATTTTAAAAGGTAAATAACGAAATTCAATATTGCGAATAAGATAGATAGCTTTCTAGCATTTTGGAACTTGAAAAAACACTTACTTTCATCCAGAAATTCGAATGTGACTGAAGACGTTTCATCTGATGAGCTGAAATGAAATTGAGGAATTTTATTAGAAAGGAGAATTGGCAATATTGAAATCTAAATTCATGTTTATATAAGAATTATATTCAATTTTTCATATTCTGTGGAGGTAATCTGATAAAGTTAAAATAGTTGGAGATTTCAATGGCCAATTGGTTGATATGAGAAAGATTCACGACAACAAAATAATTGAATGCATTCACTCCAAGAGAAAACACAACACTGATACAAATTGGGATTTCATTCTATGTAAATTGACACAATTAGGTGGATCAAAACTAAATGAGTTCTTTACAACTAACTTTAGAAACAGAATTTATTAATTTCGAATTCATTCAAGTGCTATTAATTTATACTGAAGACTTCCGCAAAGGCGGACATTGACAACAGCATTGAATAGCTGATGGAAATCTATGAATATGAATGCTAATGTACAAAAATGTCAGTCACCACCGGGATTCGAACCAAGGACCTCCCAATTGCCGGTCGGGCGCCTTAACCACTAGACCTTTCCGCACAGCAGCACTCATTCTAAACTTGGCCATATCGGCTCGTATCTCACAAGTTAGTTTCAAGTAACTTTAGAACACAACTAAACTACTTTAAAAAGATCGTATGGCTCTTTTCAAACTATGAAGTTCCTTATCATCAAAGTTTTACGTGGCAATGTAGTCAATCAATTATTATTCAGAACTACGAATGAAAAAAATGAAAAACTCACTTGATTCCTTCTTGGTGATGATGGTGAGCATGATGATAGTGATCGTCTTTTTCCTCATTGATTATTTGACTGAAAAATCAGAGAAAAATGAGATGCACACTCACACAAAGCTTGATGACGTATTTCGTATACGTTCAAAAAAAAAAAAAAATAAAGAGATGTTCTAAATTAGAATTATATTCTAACACTGGAAAAAAGTTTAAATTGATCAACAATGGCCAGTAGTTTTGAAAAAGGAAAATTTGAACAATGTTTCAACAAGAAGACTGTTTTATAAAATAACTCAACTCAATTGAATATAATATTCTTAAAGAATCCGGTTTTTCGACACCACTCGAAAATTTTGCATAAACAAAAATTGGAATTTATTTTCTGCTGTTATTTAGATTTAGACTATAACGATGTGCTAATATTATTTAAAGGAAAAATTCTCACTTCTATAAATAAATAATAATGCTATTATAATTTTAATTAAATTATAATTACTTAGAAGAGTTCATCAGAAACCTTCGGATTTGGTTGCAATATTCCAATTTCAAACTGTAATATCATACTTTGAATAAATTTCATATAAATTATAAATTATTTTAAATAAATTTTATATTTTGTTTGTTCTAGTCTTTCGTCCCAAGTATAACAATAACACAATAGAACTATTTTAATACATAATTTACTCTTCAAGGAATCCGTTTTACTAGATAAATAAGTGTTCGAGTACATTTAAATTATTTTCTTCCAGGAGTATGATCAGTATACCATTATGAACAATTTAAAATAACCTGGCAACAAATCATTATCAAGACTCAACATGTGGTACGAATACGATGACTCATTAGCATTTATTTTTTCCAGAAGTACCATAAAAAATACTAAGATGGGATAAGTAGATGATCATGAACAGTTTTTTGTCTAAATCCTTTTCAAGTAACCAAAAGTGAGAAGCCAGCACTTTTCAACTTTTCAATAGGCTAGCAATACTTACTTTGAAGCACTACATTATCGTCACAATTTTGGGACTTAAAATCATAAAGTGAGGGATGCGATTGCAAGTCATAGAGTTTACGGCCCGATAAAATGGTGATAAACACTTATAATAACCTTACTAATGAGAACACATATTAATAACCTCTGCTGTTGACCAATAAGAATGTACTCCTTTCCCCAAAAATGTTTACAAATATAGCAGTTGACCTTCATGAAATTTTTAAACAGAACCCAAATTACTTTTGGCAATTACCTTCCTTTGACCACATTTGTTAAATACCTGAATTTTAAATGAATATAAGCTGATATGCACCGTAATATAAAAATATAGTTTCATAATATAAGTGGTCAAATAAAAGCACATCTCCATTCAGAACAAAATTCAACAAAAAAAGCGATGCCAATCAAAATCAGATCAACAATTCAATAATATTGACAAATTTGATCAGCTAAATTCAGTTGAACCAAGATGCACAGTTTTATGCTGAAATAACTATAGAACAGTGCACAATATTCAATAATATTTAATCACACAACCTGAAAGCAAAAACAATTAATTCAAATACAAATTGATCAATTCATCAATAAAATATTACCATGCAACTGCCAAAAGCAGATGCATTATTAATAATTGAGAAAACATCAACACACATTACACAACACTTAGAAAGAGAAAAAGCGTTATACAAGAATAAAGCACATTCACATCAAGATATGTAATGTTGGACAAGATATGTTCATGATAGAAAATAAGTTCGGATCCAAGACGAAACGATAAATTAATTTAAGTCAGGAGGAGTATGATAACAAACAAGGGTAAATCAGTAGTGTCTAGCCAGTGTGGCTGTAAGAAATTACTTGAACCTAGCTGGCTCTAAAATCACTTGCTTTTGTCTACAGCTCGCCCAGCCATGCTGTCAAAAATGTTTAAAGATATCGTTAAAAACCTCGATTGTAAAATTTAATTACTTTGGAATTATAATTAGCAGTTTTTATCATGCCAGTTAAGGTAAACTGAATGTTGATCTGCTTGCTTCAGATTCAAATGACATAATCAAATTATTTCTAATTTAAACCGTTGACATTGGTTAGCCAGCATTAGCAAACTAATAAAACTTTCTTTGTAGTGATATTGTGGAAGATATCCATAATGAATAATAAGACCAAGTTGTCACAACCACATATTTATTGAAAACAGTGTGATACTAGTTTCGGATGTTACACCATTATCAATCTCAAACAAACTAAAACTAAAGTACTGAGTAGCTTAATATATACTAAAAACAGAATGATACTGTTGGCTGAGGGAGAAAGTGCCTCTGATAGGCTGACCGTAGTTGTTTTAGTTTGTTTGAGATTGATAATGGTATAACAACCGAAACTAGTATCTCACTGTTTTCAATATATGTGGTTGTGACAACTTCAAGTCTTATTATTCATTGGAAACTAATAAAAACTCAAGAGGGAAATGAGAGAACTGTAAATCAAATATGAGTATCAAGAATACAATTTTGTCTAATTCTATTACCGGTAGTTTGTCATGACCATGTTATCAACTATTATCATTATTGTTATCATTACCAAACTATTCCAGAAGGTTAATGTCAGTAGAAAGACTTGCTTACCAGATATTCAGAAATTAAATATCTCAACTGGAAGTTTTTCGTTAATAATTTTCAATTACCATCGATGAAATTTAAGTAAAATATTGAAATTAAGTGGCATGGTAACTTGGATAACCAATAATTACTTTGTAAATTTAAAAAATCCGGTTGGCCTTTTTATCAGAATCCATAATTTAGTAGATAAGCTTCTTTTGAGCTGTACTCAAGAACAAAATATAATTTCTTGAATTTTATAGTGGAGTACTGTAGTTTTCATATAACTTGGCAGCAGTATGCTGGGATCAGATGTAGCTATCCCATCTGCTACACGCTGCCAAGTTATATGAATACTACTATACATGTAATACAGCATCTGTATCAATTCGGATCAGTATGTACTGCATAATAATTAATAGATAGATTATTATAATTGCACATTGCAAATAGGGCAATCTAAAAAATTTACCCTGAATATATAATTTATTATGTCATTGAAATTCTTGGATCTGACTTGAGCTCAAGAATAGATTGAAAGATTCGGACAGAAAAATGATTTCAGAGAAGTTCGAAAAATGAAGAAGAATATATTAACAACTCTTACAAATATGATACAAATTATTTCATAAGCTTTATTTACAATCATCAATAACAGTTATGAAACCTCTTTCAAGTAATTTAAATTGCCACACACGAACAAACATACTGCAATCAGCAGTGAAAATATATAAAATTCTAGACAATTTATTGTAATATGTTTACAAGTTTTAGTCTTCCTAATAAATACCATTAAAAGTAAAATGTTTTCAACACTGGTTATTTATGACTTTTAATAAATGAAAAAGTATAATACTTATGATAATTTAATAATAATGAACTTTTATAAGACCTTTAATTATCACCAATCATAAATTATTTGTTTTAAATACGAACAGGAAATTATGGAAAAGTGTGTTACTTTTCATTAGTATAGCTTTGATTTTTTCTGTTTAGAGACTGCTAGAGAAAGCAGAACAGGAGAAGATGTCCTGCATGCCAATATATCATAATAAAGCAACGTTTATGAATAAGTACAATGATAAGACAACACACTCGCCGTGAGCCAAACTACTTGTTTTAGTAGCTATTTCCAAAGAAAAGATTTTTTCACAATAAACTGTTGTAAATTTCAATTGTAAATTGTTGCTGGAAAGCTAATATGCCAACAAAGACACAAAAGATTCAGTTCCATTTTCTGTTTTGTAAAATAAGTGGTAAGATACAATGTTACAAAGTTGTGATACATATTTTCTTGTTTAAAGATAAAAGTAGTAAACTTTTACATTTGTTATTGAAAGAAGTTTCATTATACATAAAACTCACCGTATCGGCCCGATCCTATTTGTCATAGACTATTATAAAAAATATGACAAAAATGATTTAAAAAAGAATTGCAGCATGAGATTCTGTCAGGAGTTCTTGCTGGAAACATTTACGTCCAATTCATAAGTGGAGATTTATATGTAATCGCATTACATTAAAAAGATAGATTATAGGAAAAATAGATGATATTTTTCACGAATTAGAAGAAATCTTTTTTCCAAGCAAATGGAAAGTTTTCGTGAAGGATGGAGAGACAGAACTCGCGAAGTACATAAATTCAATATTTTAATTCAGCGATTGATTCAAATTTAAATTTATTACTATTGTATTATTGCACTAGACATTGTATTACTGCACATTACTCATAATAATAAATTAGTAAGTAATGAATAATTTATAAAAAATCTTTCATATTTACCAATACATCTACTCTCACAACCGTTTATTCACATAGATTAACTAGTAAAAGGAAGTTTTCCTGACAGATACAATGAAAATTATAAAAATAGAATAAAAAGTTTATCGACACCAATTAGCAAGCTACAACAAGGAAATCTGTAATGATGATAATAATAATAATAATGAATTAAGTGCAAAAACGTTTAGTGGTGTAGATAAATTTAATTACAATCAGTATTTACTTGAATTACGTATTATAGAAATCTACAAATCAATTTTTACACAGAAGATTTAAAAGTACTAAAAGTAGTATTGCTACTTTCCAAACATTAAAGACCCCTTGATTTTGATTTAATATGTACTCATTGAAATTCAAATAACTCAACCGATCATCAACAAATGAAACGCATTCCTAGCAAATTGTTACAAGGGCGGGGCAAATTGGCCGACCCTATGTGTTAAGGATAATTATCAAATAACATCGATAATAATCACAATTAAAACGGGTTTAGTTGCACTCGTATTCAATATAATAGCAAAATCTACCAAGTAAGTGGGACTTTAAATTATTTTTTAATTTCTACCAAGATTAGTACACTCAATACAAATAATACTCGTATTGACCGAATTTCAGAGAAGTCTCCAATACACTGTCAAAAGTTTTATATGAGAAAGAATTCATACACCACTAAATCATTTTGACAAGAAAAGATAGTCGATTATTCAAAAGAGAGAACTGGGCCCAAACAAGTACAGTATAATGAATTAAAGAACAAAATTAGAACGTTCACAATCTAAGAAGAAATTAATGTTCAAATTATCATAGAAAACTTTCATTGTCAAAATATAATAATTCTATTTAAATAATTATGGTGAATAATAATGAACCTGGTTAAGAACAAATTTAAAAAATGATTGATTATTGCATTTTAATTTAGCATAAGGTGCAGATTAAATTATTGATGATGACAGTCAAATCGATTGAAAGTTCAATGCCATTTACTCAACAAGTTTTCCCCATATTATGAAACTGAATGAGCAGTTCCACAATCGTATAACTTAAAACTTCGATTTTGGATTGGCAAGAAATTATTCTCTAATTCGATTTTTCAATGAGCTTCCTATAACAAGAATCGATTTCAAAACTGTAGTGAGTAATGGATAAGAGATCTCATTTAAAATCGATTTCACATAACAAACTATCGTGAAACAATTTGTTTCAGGACAAATATCATGTGAATTTTGCATTAAAGTATTCGCCTTGAAGAGGTAGTGTCCCACACCATGTCAACTATACTCAAATAATCCAAAGCGATGAATGAAACTCAGCCAGTTATCCCGTCTACACAGAAATGAGAGCCAATACCAAAGTGTAATTCTAATTCTGAATAGAAACATCCATTTGACAACTCAGATGAGTAAACACTTTTTCAAGCACATGAAGTTCATTAGTGGAGAGATCCTTTCGGATTTGCCCCTTGAAATTTTTCTTATCTCTGCAAAAATTGCTTTTGGACAGCCTTAAGGCCTGCTAAGATAAGTTCACTTAACGGCACTCTCGAAAAGCAACTTGGACTTTTGCACGCTCATTTACTATTCGATAAGAAAAATAGAGTTCAGATTACTCTACAATAGCAATCTACGGCATAAATGTATCCGTCAAGACAGGTCTTTACATAGTTTTAGCCGAAATTATCTATCAAAGGTGGACAGTCCACAGGTTTAATTACTAAAACTATTAAAACATAAAATATAACGAAAAAATGTGAGATTTAACAAGTTATAGACACTTGAAATGAGTCAACATGATGAATGAGGCATAACATAACAACCATATCTCTATAAAACTGTGTGCCTCATCAGCGGTAAGTTAAAATCTTTACTACATCAATATGGAGATTTAGAAATATATTTCAATGATATCTACAGTTGAACCCCTGTATAACGAAATCCATCATCTAGGAAAAAATCTTTCCAGATTTTTGATATTTATTTATTACATCTCAACTTTCTTTCAGAATGTTCGTTAATGTGAGGACACATCTTGCCAAGATTGCAATGTCAAGGGACACCATAGAAACTGTTAATATGATTTTGCTATTTAGAATTCGTTATACAGAGGTTTGCCTGTATTTCCCTCAATTTACGGCATGCGGTATCCTTTCACACGTCGGCTGCAAAGTAATGAAATATATTACATAAAAATCGAGAGCACTCACACTTACACACACGCACTCAACTCACACACACAGACATAGAAACAAAGATGCAACTGATGTCGATACCGGACAGTAGAGAGAGTAATAGAGTATGAGAAGTATATAACAGTGATGGTGAGTGTGCAATATGTTGAGTAGAGAAGCAAGCTGTAGCTGATGATTAAAGAGAGCAGAGCAGGAGCCAAAGCGAAGCAAGATTGAGGTGATCACTTACTTCACTCCGAGTTTAGTGGCGACCCTCCGCCAGGGGGAGTAACACAAGGTGGTCCTCCTAAGGAGTCCGCGTGCCGCCGAAAGCAACAGATTAGCATGACAACTAAGCCCTCACCCCCAGCCACCTCCCCCACCACCCCATGCTGGCCCCAAGGTCACCCAACACTACACCACAATCACACATGATGTGAGGTAATTGACAATGTCTTCACACTCGTTTCTCATCCAGTTTATCAACATTTTAATAGAAAAAATAATGATATAAAACTGGAATTTGGCTAGAATATTATGCTTTGATTAATAATGGAATTAATTGATTAATGAACTAATTTGGCTATCCGCCGTAGTGTGTCATGTTAAAGCGTCTAGTCAAATTGACTGCCACTCCGGTGGTCGTGGGTTTGTTTCCTATTCAGCCTGGCATTTGCCTCATTACCCACGCACAAGTCTCAAACTGATGTGGGCATCAGAAAAAACATTTTAGTTTTGTATTATTCTATATTAGAACAAAACCGTATTTGCTGAAAATTTATTTTCAGTACTTTATTTGTATATAACGGATATTTTATAGTTTTATTTTGGTTTATTTTTTTAGTGTACACTAGTTTTTGCCGATTTGGGTAGGTATTAAAACTGGATAAATAATAATGAAGTTCAGAGTATTACCAGAATATTTTTTTCTGTTCTCCGCCATGTTCGTATTAAATAAATGAATGCTTAATCATACAGACAGAGAGACCCAAGCATAATATTTTTTCAATTTGTGGATTATTTTACGCAGCTGAAAAGTGCAGGGTCCCAGATAAGATTGTAAGTACCCATTAATCCACCTAATCCTGTATCCTGCCTTAGGAAATCAATTCGGAACATCAAAGGCTAGAGAAAGTGGAGATATAAGAAGACTATTGTATTTACCCCAAGCATATTGGCATTAACGTAACTTCCTCTCACACAAAAAAGTGCATTTACATAGAAGAAAACTATTGTAAAGTAAACAGAAACTGCACTAGCAAAGATGAGGTCCCTATGAACTATAAAAATCAAATAGAAGGGTGAAATAGCATCTAGAGGTAGAACAAATATCAAAATGACCATCTTTACTGATTACTCTGCTAATACTGTATGAACGTACTAACTGCTATGTTCAAATTTGTTTACAAGGTATCTATTTATTTCTAATTAGAAGTAACACTATTTCTGAAAAGAAACCCAAGAATATCCAAGCCTTTTCTATTTTCCATTCACTTCTAAATCTAATTCATTACATTGGTGAGGCAAAACAATACATTTTGAATTATACTCGTATTACATTGTAACGATACTAACTAGTAAGACAAGCAAATTGTCTTCAATCTCTATTTATGATAAGTAATATAATATAAATTCTTATTAGATTTTGAAGATTCAAATGATACTAGGCTAATAATGTTATTTGAATTTAACTACTGTTGTAGTCTACTGTCTACTGTTGTAATTGTTACGTCTTTGATACCAACACTGAATTGTTTCAATTCTATACACACATTATTCAATTTTGCATCTATTAAATTGTAATAAGTTATGAAAAATAGTGTATCAATTGATTTTAACCATTTTTTCATGTTTAGGAGGAGTACTAGACCACATGTTAGTTCAACTTTTTACAAAACGTTATTTACAATACTGTATTAATGTTGTATGGTGGAGGAGAGTATAAATCAGATAATTAACCATGTTTGCTAATTATTCACTGATGCAGTTAAGTGTTCAGAGCTTTCCAGCCAGCTGGAAGGCCTAGACTTTCTGCGACTTGCTTTGATGGCTAGTAGCACATTCATTCTCCAAATAGGATACATGAGTGTGAGACTAAGTTGAATTCCGAGTACTCTTTCAAATTACTAAAAACGTCAAAGAAGCAGAGCTTCAAATTATTTCAATTCATAAAGAAACTAATGTGATTTAGATCATTTGTAATCCTCACCAACAAATCTCACATTTTCCCTAAGGAATAGGTTAAAAGGACAACAAGTTTACTTCGTGAACACAGGTGATCGCTAACATCAATCAATGTTATTTTCAACTTTAAGAAAATGAAATGTTGTTGATTGAAGGCTATTATTGAAGGAATTCTAAAAGAAATCGTTGTGTGTACTGTTGGGTAACCATTGAGTCAACATCTGCCAAAAATTGAATAAATAACATCAAACAAACAGAACAGTATATATCAAATTCACATGCACAGTTCCTGAATAAGGCCAAGTTCAGTGCAAGCAAAAATTGATGCAACAAATGCAATTGAAAAACTATAATTCTCAATGAAAAAGCATATCAGCTAACTTGGTTATGATAATGACATCAAACAATCATAGGCAGTACTGTACCTCTATGATTGCGAACAACCTCCATATACAGTTATAAAACTAATTATAATAAAGATGAATAACCAGATCAACAGTGCGTGTAGCGATTATCATCCTACTGTACAATTAATAGCTAGAAAAGGTTTAGTGGCTTTTGTGATATTGAATAAACCTCCACCACTAATTAATTGAAACTAAGAGTAATTTGTTGCAACTAATAATTCAAGTTCATGACAAATCACAGTATTTGTATTTGATTCCAACAAATTGTGATAACAGCAACAAATTCACTTCAACATAATTATTCATTATGACAGTTTTACACACATATAAACTTTACCAGTCTAGAATATTATTTCAAGAATGCACATTATAGATACCGACAGAGTTCTTCGTGGGTCATGCTAGAAAATTAGCATTATTATTGTTAAAAATTACGTTACAAAACAGAAACTAGCATTGAAATTAGGTTACATAACAGAAACTAGCATTATTCAAACTCAAGACAGCATGCAAGAATTAATTTCATGATTCCTGGAGTCACCATTCCATAGATACTTGTGATCATTCAATCTCATGCAATGATCAAATGCACTTCAAAGAAAACTTAGAAATTCTAATGATTATTTCTATGTTATTTTTAATCTTTCCAAGTTGAAAAGGCCCTCAAACTTTGTAGACATAATAAAAAATCGAAAAATCGCGGGAAAGGTTGGGTTTACATAATTATAACTCAATGATACTCTAACAGAAACTTTCGCACCCAAGTTTTTATTCCCAGAACTCTATATTTTATCATTGTGATAGATTTAAAAGAATACAGCTTATGCAGTTCGTAACAACCCCAACTATTGATGATAAGATACTAAGTCGATTCATATAGCACTATCAATTTTATCTATGCATTTCAAGTAGAAATTATTCAATAATTTAAGTGGTTACAATACACATTTATATCGATTATTCTGTTCTATTATAATCTGTTTGATTTATTAGTTCCTAAAATGAAAATTAACAGAGCGCTTAGTGTACAGAGCTCAACAAAACAACCTTCAATTTAGCACAACAATAAACACTTATAAGATCAAAACGCAACTTCTGCCATTCATAAACAATAATAATAAAAATTCAAATTGCACAATCTCGTAAAACTTTACATCATAGAATGCCGGATATACCAAACTGAATGCCGGAGATTTTAAGTTATGTAGTACAGTTGTATTCTATTCAACTAACTAAAAATACATCAAATAAATGAAAAACTCAAATAGATTTTTATGGTCAATTTGTGCACAGCCAACTTCTTCAGTCTCGCTAGTACAACAAAGTATACGTATGCTTAACAAACTTAATGCTACCCGACCGCCGGATTGTTCACTGTAAGTGAGATGTTGGCGACATGGCCTTCATGTAAGACCTATTTGTAAAAGATCATATGTAAAAGCCTCCACAGCCATCTTTGATATCCGAAAAACTTGAAATAGGAGTAATTGTTTCAACTTTTCCAAACTGATAAAGGGAAACTCGATTAAGAGATTCATCAAATACAGAATTTGTAAAAATATCGATGAATAGATCTCTATTCAATATATTATTGTACTAATGAGTAAACTGAAATGAAAGAATGTGAGTTTCCGATATTCATTTAGGTATACCCTGATATTAATTGAATACATCACATTCAAAACAGGATAAAACATAGTAGACAAAAATCACATGCAAATCGGTTGGAAAATTTATTTGAATAACAACCTTTACTTAAAATATAACAGTTTGTATTATTGGATTAAACTTCAGTTTCCTAAGAAGCATTAATATTAACAATCTTGATAAATTTTGAAAATAGACGTAATTGTAAATTTGGTCGAATATCTAGGAAATTATTGAAATATTTACACCTCTTCTCTTGACAGATAATTGAAGAACACACGAATATAATTAGTCATAATAAAGAAGTTATCATTTTGACAGTTTCTTTGACAAAGCAATTATTGATCGAATTATTATCAGTGACGATTCAATTACATAAAAAACGGTTCACTGTTCTAAAAGAAAAAAATCTTTCCAGTAGTTTTAAATCCTGTTCAAAATTCCCAATTTACATTCAAGTTTACTGCTAATATTACCAATAACAGGAAAAATGACATTAATTCTAAAGCTCAATAGCCTTTAACAGCTTGGAGCTTCCATGGTCAATGAAAGTTTCTAGTTCAAAATAAAGAAAATTCCAACTCAACTTGAAACAGAACTTATATAATTTAAGTAAAAACACAACCAATATCGCAATCACACGAATACATCCAATCAGACAATCAGACAATCAGAACAATTTGCGAGATAAATTGATACAGCATACAACTATCAGTGGTAGTTTACTATAACAATCATATCACATAAATCTTTCATTCCAGATTGGATAGATAAAACCACGAGCAATATCTAAGAGACGACCGCAATCAATTAACCAGGTTCATCTAGTATCAAATTAGGTTTCAATGCAGTCAATATCAAGTCATCTTTGAAATATCAAACAAGATACTTTTGAAAATAAAAACATATACTAATTAAATGAGCATGCGAACAAAGACTATCTGTGCAACTAAAGTGAGGGTAAATAAATAATATGGAGCTAACATGAAATCCACACATAGTATTAAAAAACGAATAAAACAGGACTTTCTTGGTAACTGGAAAATCTTTCAAAATTATTTCTTTTATAAATATTTTGCTTCAAGCTTTTCTTCCATTAGTATTTTCTCCTTTTTCCAATTATTATAGTGCATATTATTTAGGTAGTGATCAACCAGCTTCTTCTTCGGGTTCTTGTTATTTTGCTATTGAAAATATTGGAATACCCAACAGTTATAAAAAATTTAATATATTATAATGAGAATGGAATTTTTAAATTGAAACATTCAGTATTTTCCCAAATAAAATCAGATAAATATTTTTGTTTGAATACTGAATGAGTTTTGAAGAATCTTGGTAAATAAATTTCTAAACCCTTACTACTATAAAAATAAACGAAGGCGTGCTTTAAGAACACCTATTTCAATATTATGACCGAACAACTCTTAATCATTTTATTCGAAAGTCCTATTTTATTGAACATTCCGTATTAATTTTTTTCTGTTTTTCAATAAAAGAAAATCGGAGATGAATACAAACAAGCAATAAAAACACAATCAAAAACTACGAAAAACAACTATATTCTTAGATGATGCAGCAATCACTCATTCACAAGGCAAACATTTAACAGAATCAAATACACACCATTTTAAAATAACAAAATTAGTTGCAGGCCCCAATCAAATACAGTATCATAATTTCCACAAACAAATTTGTACATCAGCCGTTCATGCCAGACTTGAAAATGAAACATTTTACTACTTATTGAGTAGTAATACATAAATATTACAATAATTACAAGTAACAGTAAAATATAAATAATATTGAGCAGCAGATATCAGACAGCATTTGTAAAAAATATATAGATTGTAATATAAAGCTTGGCTTCTTAAAGCGGGGTAAAATCTGAAATTTACCAGAAGTGATGTCATGATAATGCCATGCTAAAACTGTACTGAATAAACTTGCACATGGCACAGATTGAAAAGTTGAGGTAGTAGTAGTTTGTCTTGATCACTCACCTACTTGGTGATCCGGCTTGACCTTGAGAAGAGCAGCTGGAGTTGCGCTTCGCACTTGCCTTGTCTTTGGATGAATTCGACTGATTTTGAGCTTGCTTGGGGGTATTCTGATAGGATAGAAAACAGTATTATGTTATCAACATGAAAAAACTCTTTGATGAGAAACATAGTTCATTTCAAATTTCCTTTTAATGGTTTCAATTATATCGAATACCTCAACGACTGCGGACATTGACAACTGCACTTAATAGTTTATAAAAATATATGAATTTTGTGACTACACAAAGATATTCAGTAAAAGAAGTTCAGGAATCGAACCACGGACTTCGCAATTACCGGTAAGCGTCTTTGTGAACATTTAACAGTTTAATAAACTGCATATCTTCAAAAATGACTCCAGCTTCTTTGACGAGAGTTTAGAAATTGATGTAGCTACGATTTCGGATCATTTGATGAAACCCATTCTAATCTTCTCAGGTCTTAAAAATCAAATATTCATACCAAATTTCAAAATAATTCTGTAATTTTTAAATTGATTTGAAAAATTTACAGGATACAATAGTTTTAAAAGTACGGAGGAAAAGTTTGAATTATTTGAAAATGCTTTCCTGGCATAGATAATACAAGATTTATATCCTTAAGCCTTTTACACACACACCTGCACAGGCTCTGTAACGTTTTTACTCTAAGAAAAATTATAATAAAATGCAAATTCTATTTTTTATTGGAGAGCTACGCTTTACATTGTCATTTACAGACAATGGATTTCCATGTATTAGTTTAAAATTATTTTAAAAAATTGCACAACTGACCAATTGATAATGTATTAATAAATTACTGTATACAGAACACACCAATAATAATAAATTAACTTACATAGTAACTGTAGTATGACGAAGTTTCAGAACTTTGAAAATCTCCAAACAAGCAATATTCCAAGGACATTGTAACCGAATTAACAAAATGATCTAGAGTTGATGAACTACATCACTTGAACATGATACACTCGCAATATGCAGATACTGTGCGAATATGAGAATTCGACCTCTTATAATAAGATAAGAGCAGAATGATAATAGTAGTCATAGATAGTAGGTGCTTTATCTCAACTCGTTAATGTTTAGAAGTGCTAGAGAAAGTTGTGGTTAAACATACAAACAGTCTCAATATTAGTTTTAGCTTGAAAGATTAAATATTCAAGTGGTCTTGAAATGGGAATTGTACAATAGGCTACTTCAAACATCAAATTTACATTTTTCATGTGAGTTGCTCGTTGCTGTTGCAGAATTGAACATTTCAAGAGATTCATACTTATTCCGATTAAGAAATATAAAAAATTATGATGTTGAAGATCCATCTTGTTTCCACTAATATGTATTATAAACTTAAAAAACACTTTTAAATGGAAATTGACTCACGTTATGGTGTACTGTGGGTCGTCTGATGATGCTCTAGACAACAGAGCGAAACGGCCGTCACGCCATAACGTGAGTCAATTTCCATTTAAAATTGTTTTTTAAGTTTATAATAAATATCAAAAATACTAATAGTTGTAAATCAAAAAGGAAATTTCAACTGACCTTTCCTCCTTTCGATTTTGAACATTCCGCAACATGTTCCTTACATGAGTTCTGATGAACTGTCACAGCACAATCTGCGAAAAAAATTACATAGGTTTGTAAGGGGTAATGGATGAATTCTTCAAGAAAAAAATTCAAATACAGTAAATTTACATTAAAATTATTCATCAAAACTTCAACTAACGGACGTTAGCTACATATGTTTAAAATTAAATAGTCCACTATCTACAAAATTTTGAAAGTGTTTTTTTTTAGTTTTTTGGAAAATTGAAACATAATCAATAATAATTCGTTTAATGAATCTTCATCGTCTGAGACTGCTCTGGATTTAAATAAATTCAAATGACTCAAACGTGTAATATTATTGAATGAAAATAATACATAATCTTGACCCTACCTCTTGAAGACGTATACCTTACTCCACAAAATTAGGCGGCTGTAAGAATATGCGGTGTTGCCAAACATGGCCATGTAGCTGACATAGAATCACCAACATCAACGTACCAATTGACAACACTAACCATGCCGTGTTGCCAAATCTACAAGTCTGACGCTAGCAGTCATTGGTTTGTCAATGCAGTCAGTTGGTTTTGCAACACGGCAATATGTTCCAACCGCCTAATTTGATAACGTGTAGTGTATAGAGTATTCTCAGAGGAACAAGTTTAAACAAATGAATTTCATTATGCAGATCCTAGAATTTTTTTATACAGCTCAAAGCTCAACGATAGATAAAAGGGTTTCTCCAACTACTTTAATTTTTAAGAATTAATTGTACTGAAGCACTGAAATAATATATAATTCAAGTAAATGAGTCTGGTCATACGAGTCCGTTGTCACATTACATCAATATTCCTTCACAATGACTAAATTTCCAGCTAACTTCGAAGACAGCTACGATTTTGAGCATTGATAAAAGCTAAATGAGAAAAATTGGAGAACTCACTTTCACAGTACAAAGCCGGTTTATTGGTGAGAGGTTTAGAGCACCAATCGCAGAGATGAGAAGACCCATAGCAAACAGAAACCCACTGATGACTTTGTTTCTTCGATTTATCCTGTCAAAGTTAAAAAACAAATTAAATATTTTCAAACAGTAATTTGATTACAGAAAAAGACAGATATAAGAACACCATTTTATTCTAGGAAAATAGTTCGATGGAACCTAAAGATAATCTTTTGTTTTAATAGAGTAATTTTGGTAAACAATTTTTTATATCAACAATTTTTTTTACATACCTTACACAACAGAATAGAATAAGTACTAATATGGACGGTGTGAATTCACTTTTTGATCGAAAAATGGGGGTTTACATAAAGTTCAGTAAAAGTCAAACAATATTTCTTGGTCTCTGAAATGCACGAAGCTCATGTAGAAAATACCGTAACCATTAGTGTCAAACATTCACTAATTTGATACTGTTTAGTTGTTTATAAGTAAACAACATTAGACACAAATGTAGCCTCGTACAGCAGTAATAATGCACTAGCTTCGTAAAGGGAGTTTGACCACTGCACATTCAGTAGTAAAGACTAAGAAATATTGGAAGATCAAAGAAGACACAGAAACTTGATCCACTATGCAGCATACGTGAATAGTCAAATAATGATGAATTTCAAGATAATTAAGAGATGTCATTGAATTTTAGCCTACCGAAAAACTAATTGAGTAATAGAAGCATGATGGGTTCATTGCAAACTCACACATATTCGACTGAACAAAACCATGGTCCTTCTGCTTATTTAGTTACTTAGTGACACCACTCTAGTTTAATTTTCATATTGGAAAGGCTCCACAATATTAAAATTGATTCTAGAGAACCAACCGGGGAGACTCATTATTTTCGTAAATATTTTGAGGTTTTCATATTAAAATCAAGGTATTCTGCATAAAAATTGGCATGAGATAAATTATAATAAGAATATATACTTTACGTAAGATTGATAACATTGAAAGGTAAAAGCCTTTGCATTGGTGAAAATTCTTATAAATATTGACAATGTTAATTACCTTCTTTTTTCTGAAAAATAGGCTTCCTCTTTTCCGACGCTTCTCCTGATGATCATCGTAAACAGTACTACAAATGATAAAAACAAGTCATTAATAGTTTGAAAAATACCTAGAATGATAAACATACCTAATAGCTTGAATAAAATATTTATAGGATTACTTATTACTGATGATATTTAGACATAATTATTTACAAAATATGTACGGTATATACTCATAATATTCAGCTAAATACATGATGAATACAGTACTATCAATTTTTGTCACAAACACATAGGACATATGAAATGATTAGAAACATTTAATAAGTTTGGTTAAGACACAATTATTTATTTATTGAGTTTCATTACTCTGTATAATCTGAGTATATCATATATGTACAAGAAAAAGTATATGTATAGTCTATATAAATAAATACTGTATTAAAACAGTGGAATTGAAATATGAATAACGTTTTTCACTTTGGGAAGAATTTCGAAAATCAAATATTTTTAGAAAACTACTTGGGAATCTAGATTGATGTTAAAATTGGTTCTCTTAATTATATTTTATTATCCTATCATTTAAGATTTTACACTAAACTTGCCAAATTAGCTTGTATAATTTAAAAGATATAAGACTGTACAGTTCCAATAAACATTGCACCAAAATTCCATAATTGTTAATTCAATTTCCCAGCAACATTTTCCACACAATATATTGTCAAAAAAGCATTACAAGAAAAAGAGTTTTGTTACAAATATCGGTACAGGATACATTATTGATGTGATAAGAGAAGAATAAATAACCTTTATTTTTTATTCATTTCAAAAAAACATAATTAACATGAAAACATTAATACAAAATGAAATTTCCATAGTTCATAACTTATTAGGCTAATCCCGCAAGGATGAATTACTATTTTTCTTCTCCAAGCAATAGAAATGTAAAGAGCACACATATTTTTGAGCTCATGACTTTCATTGGTGGAAAAAGTCTTCTAGATAAAAAATGTCACGTGTTATTGGAAAGCCTAAATTTGAGTTTGGCTTACAAAACATTGTAAATTGATGTCGCAAAAAGGAAGCAGATAGAAACAGATATTCAGAGCTTCCACGGTCTACCATCCTAGCGCAGACTTTCAGACCTAGCAATCAAACATTGTAAAACATTATATTTTACTTGCTAAATTCTCCCTCTGGTGTAAAAGGATTTTTATCAATTCATTAATGTCATTTGTTGAATGATACATAAATGAATAAATATTTATTAATTAAATGTACTCTATAACATGATATCGTATCAGAGCGTTTGGGCAAAACTAAGTTAACGATAAAGACAATGCTAACCTGAAGCCAGTTCATCTGTCTGTTCTATAACATCTTACTTTTAGAGCAGGTAGATGCATAGTGTTCACGTTTGCATTAGCGATATTACATTTTTGCCCAGACTCTTCATCAGGACATTTAATTTAGTATTGTTTTAATAAAAAAATTATTATTTACGAAATTATTAAATTATCATTTACGAAATTGGAGTTTACCTATTTTGAGAAAAGTAAACAAAGACACTCAAACTCTTAGTCACACTGTCGATTTACTTGTTCTACTATGCTTTTAGCTTTAGCCTTAACTGAGCAAAGCAAAGCGCTAGAGCTGGCTAGCTAGAATATACTCACTTGAACAAGTGATACTGGAGTGAGAGGTGCGTGTCAGGCTTGTCTGGATCCAGCAGGGTTGCCAACATATCTTCTTCCGTTTCACTTTCAGTTCCACTAGGCCGCAGTTGGCACCCTCTATTGTGCATACCACAACAATACCAATGTGCAATACAATAAAAGCCATGCTGTGCAAATTTACATGCAGCACTAAAAACAATAATCAATGTACACAAGAAGCGTTGAATTGCAAAAGACAAAAACTAACGCTGGAAACTAATTTGTGTATCTATAAATTGAACTGATAAGTTACATTTCTGTTTCAATTGAATTTTAGGATTATTCTTAAAACTATTCCTTCAATATTCTTGAAGCTCAACAATAAGTTTAATTTCAAGTTTGAATTAATTTTCAGAGAGATATTTCACTCATTAAAACGGGACAACAGATTTGTCGAACAATATAAGAGATCAATGAGATGGATTGCATTTCGTTTGTACATTGCATTTCAGATAGGTTCATAGGCTTTTCAACAAATCACTATACAGTACCTACAATTATCCAAGTCTACAGTTGCATAAAATGGATACGTAATCAGTTTTCAATAGCATCATCCTCTGAACTCATTTAGAGTGAAATGTTCCTTTCGCTTACTATTATTATAATCGTATGGTGAGAAGACCCTTACGAACTTTTGACCCTTATAGCATTTCGTGTTATTGAGACAAAGTGATTCGTTTCAACTACTAAAATTATTACTTCAATAAATAACTGGATACCACGTTTTTGGATTCCTTGATACAAGTTATAATTGATTTTTTGAGGCAAATTAAATTAATTAGTTTTTCTTGGGATTGCATTCCCATAGTATTTGAAAGTATGATTTTTAAATTTAGGGTCATTCTAACAAAAACAACATCAATTGGCTATCAAAAGTTATACACTAAAAAATTTATTTAATTTGAACTATGTTAGGCCAATCTATTCTTAATCACTATACTGAACCGAGAAAAAGACGCATTATAAAGTTTATTGTTCTGAAGACTGAACTATTAATGATGATTAACTCAACAGATTGGTTTTTATAGAAATTACTTGAACTTTTTTCTAATCTCATATTTTAACAATCTAATATCAAAATTGACACTGTATTTCTATTTAAATTACGATATTACTTACTTATACTAGAGGGATGCATCATATTTTAACTCTTCGAAACAAGTATATTTAACTAATTTACAAACTAACTAGACTATAGATGTCATCCATTATTTGTCCAAACATCAAACTCAAAGTAGCATTGATTCAAACAGACTAGAAGCATCATTTATAATTACTCTTTAAAATAGTTACTGAACACTGTGAATATTATTCAATAAAACTAATGAGAAAGTCTCTCTCAAAATCTAGAAAAGATATATAGAAGCCACCAAACCAGCTGAGTTAACTATAAGTGAAAAAGTCCTAAAAGCTGTAAACCGTAAATTTGTTGCTGTGATAGTTTGAAATTTTCCAAAGTGTTTTCAAATCAATAGAAAATAGGTTTTGATGATTCAAAGCCCATTGTTCCCATTCCTTTAATTAACAACTTAATTTAATGCGATTGAGGACTTAGCATGGAGTTTGAGGCTAATTGTTATCGGATGACAGGACAGTTGATTTTGATCTATACAATGTCGTTGTTATAATACGAGTCTTAAAAAATGGAAACCGACAGTCCCAGTCAAATATATATGAATATTACCAAACTAAAATAATGATAATAAAGTTATTCACTTTCACTTTCAATTTCCAATTTGATATTTTTAAAATTGGATATCCATAGCTATTTGAATCAGTGACAAAATAGTCACAGCTATTCTCTGGATAAGTAAAACAGTTTTGTAAATATTTCATTCAGATTCAGTTCTTGTTTGCTGTATGTTTTTGCGTGATACATTGGAGTGTGATAGTGTTAGCATTATTGATGTTTAAGAGATTGAAACTGAACAAGTTTGAAACAAATTTTCAGTAAATGAGGAGTGGCATCTGCTTTCAGTAGTCTATTATACTAGATTACATAGTCTGTCAGACGGAACTCAAATGTGATAGCACCGCAGTTGACACAATTTGTTAGGAGTTAGTGGGAAAGCTGTTAATGGAGTTTTAAATTATTGATGTAGAAAACTTTGCAGAGGGCAAAATTGTTTTAAAGTTAGTCATTTGAACTGTTATGGCATTTTTTCAAGCTGCTAGCTATCCAACATGAAATGAGCGAGTTAGGGAACTCGCAAAGTCCGTCCAGACATGCAACATACATCGCATCGTAACGTAACTCCGTTCCGTAACACCGCTCCGTATAAACGTCCCGCAACAGCTTACCATAAACACATTGATACGATGTTACACGATGATGTCTTGCTGCGGCATATGGTGTGATTTTACGGGACAGAGTTAGGTTACGGTGTGCTGTTGCATGTCTAGACGGACCTTTATACTTCTTTGCTTAGCTAATAAAGAAAATAGTAATAACTAATAGTTGTAAGAAGCCCAGCTTTTTCATAAAATAACACAAAATCAATTATCTCATTCAGTGTTTCTTCATTCATTTTTACTATAGTGATGAAATGATTAAAAAATTCTAAATTTACGAACTGCAATTCTTGAAGAGAATTTGAGGAGAGTGCCCAGAGTGTACTGAAATAATTTTCATGCTAGTGAGTGCAAGATAAATAAAACAACAAAAAACATGCGTGAAAATCGATTCACCAGAAATTCATATATCATGCAAATTTCTCTGGCTCAAACCCAATATGCAACAGGATTTTTCTTTCTTTTTTTGATATCCATATGATTTTTTGGTAACCTTTTCAATAAAATGTGTTCAAACTAAAAACAATTATTATTAATAGAATTCAACTATTTGTTTTGAACACAATAAGTCTGCTAACAAAATTCACTCCAATGCAAAGGTCTACTTTGAATAAGAACGGGCACAGGAAATTATTGAATTTAAGAATTTGACCATCAAATCAGATTAGATTAGATTAGATTACATAATCAACTATCCTGTCAAAATCAATACATGAATCTCTCAAATACCCTCACCTAATAAAATATATTGTCAATTGAGGACAGTGCAACTTGTGTTGAAATAATATATTGGATAATCAAAACATCATTCTATTATTAAATGCTTGTCTTTTAAAAAATACATCCAACCCCCAAATTATAACTAGAAGAAAAATATATTGTGTCAAATGTTTAAATAGAAATGAAGCAAAATGTATAATAAATTGATAAAATTTTCTGAGAAAGAATAAATTTATCTAAGCTAATGCGATACATTGCAAAGTGGTATTGTGTAGTGAGTAAAGAGTGTGTATTTTCCATAAAGCGCTAGTTTAGATTAAACTGTTCAAGCGTTCACCCAGATCAATATTTATAAACTAGTCAAAACAACTTTAAACTAAGTCTCGAATTAAAAGCAAAAACGCATGAGCTTTCTCAAACATGTACTCCCAATACCACACACACAAGAAAAACTGAATAAATTTTAAAAGAGATTTGTTTTTGTGAGTTGAAACAAAACGTTGTTTTATTGAAAAGTGAACTCACACTGATAGTGTAGCATTGGCTCCGTCGATGACAGGAACTCCGGGTGCTAGATCACGGGCAGCTAGTATGGAGGGTGTCGAGATGGACTTCTGTAACGGAAGACGTGCTTGGAGGAGGCGACATTCTGCTTCTCGTTTGGCCACAACCTTGATGAAGTCATTCTATAAATAAAGCAGGAGGGCTTCATCAATCATTCTAAAGTCATAGCCAAAACAAACGTGAATATGATTGAATTTGTCCGGTGAGAGAATGTAATATTCAAGCATCTGAATCTATGAAACTCATATTAAATACTAAATTTCAGACTTTCTTCGTAATATACTTGATATTCTTTAAGCATAACAAAAAAAATTCAATCTAACCACTATAGAATTTCAGGCGTTCTTCTTGATATGCTTAAACATTCTTGAAATTCTAGAAGCAAAAAAACTATGAATCAAAAATTCATATTTAAAACGTTCTTCTTTATAAGCTTGATATTCAAATTTAATTAAAAAATCTGGATCTATGAAATTAATATACATAGAATTTCAGGCATTCTTCATATGTGCTATTGGAGCACAATAAACAACTCTCGACCTATGAAATTCCAGACGTCCTTCTTGATGCAAGCTCACTAAAAAACTCAACATTTATTGAATTTATTTTGAATAAATAATTACTTCTTGATGTGTTTGACAAACAAACTCTAGATCTATGGAGTTCAAGTTCACTATAGAATTTCGGACATTCATCTTGATATCAAAGCAGAATGAATACGAAAGATCTATGACATTCATAATAATCACTGAAGAGATTAAGACGTTCTTTTCAACATGTTTGATATTCAAATGTGATGTATACCTCTGTATTTATAGAACTTATACTCACAAGAGAATTTAATGTATAATTGTTTTTCTATTCTTCATCACAAGCTTCAATTGGATGCAACAAATTTACAACGATTTTTCATATAAACGGATCACCATGTACTCATAACAGGCTAAACGACGAGG
Organism: Conomelus anceps; assembly: GCA_948455865.1. NCBI lineage: Eukaryota > Metazoa > Arthropoda > Insecta > Hemiptera > Delphacidae > Conomelus > Conomelus anceps. Next base: position 115,210,331 of record OX418216.1, read on the forward strand.
TGCAACTACCGATAAGGGTCTCCCCACCATAAAAAGCCATACGCTAATAATAATAATTTTAGCATGCATTTTTGTTTAGATATAAGAATAATATGTATTTGTGTTATTGACAAAAAATAAATTGAATTTAATATTGGGGCATGCCTATAGATTTTTCCTGGGCTGAGACACGTTTTAAAGACTACGTTTTCAATTTATTGGACAGACGGTTAACAGAGTGTGACGGATTTCACAAGTAATTTTTATTAACAAATATACTGTTTCAAAATGAATTAGTTATTTTTTGAACACGCTGACTGATTTAGAAGGTTTATCCGTTACCTGCAGATCAGCTTCGTTGAGCGAGTGCGTGGAAGAAGTGCCGGCCGTGCGGGCGGTACGGGTCCGGCCACTACCCCGCCTCTTGCCACCCGCACTGCCATTGGCCGCCATCCCCACCGCCACCGCCCCCGCCACTCCCACCGCATCATTCGTCGCCAGCAGATTGGCCGTGCTCTCGCTGAACGGATCGTCGTTCTCCGATTCCAAACTGCTCAAGCTGATACTGTAAGCAAACAAGCAAACTCAATTACAGTACCAACTAGAAGTCAATTCATAAATTATCAATTTATTAAATGTGTGAGTGTAGTTATTATCCTGAGCGGTCTTCTTTTTCTTTTTTAACTTTATAATTTCATATGTTTCCTTAGTTTTATGTACTATATAACTGGCAACTGCTTAATGTTTATAACAAGCTGAAAGAACAACTGTTTATTCATTTATATTTCATTGTCTAGAGCTATAATCAAATGATGGTTACCAGCAAACAAGCAAATACTTTTGCTGGAAATGCTACATGGTATTACATATTTAATTTCATACATTTCTAGTGAACGAATAATATTGTAGATTCGTATTCTAGTAATATTTTATTGATAATTTGATCAAAATTTGGTTAGAATATTTGATATTTTGTTATATCTTTCAGTAATATTTGATTCTATATTTTGGAATATTGATGTGAATTTGCTTATGTATAGAATAAAATAAATTGAATTGAAGTATGATAATTTACTTCAATTTCAATGTTAAAGTTTTATTTTCGTAGCCACTTCAGATGTAACCATCATACGCGCGACAACCCAGTCATTATTTTTATTGACCCAGGAACCGAGTTTCTGATACATTCCATCAAAATTTATCAACATCATCCCTTATAGAGTGTTTTTCAGAAGTAAAGAAATTTAAAATTAATATAAAAACGAATGAATTGTGATAATGCAATGATGTACACTCAATTAAAAAAATAACTATATTTATTTTAGAAGTATGGCTGGCTGCACGAAGTGTAGGTTGTACGCAGTCTAAACCTAGACCCATGATTAATTTCACAATTTCCTAGCATTAACTTTTTATGTTATTACACAGGAAAGTGCTCAGTCTGTTATTATGATATACTTGATTTCATAAACGAATTACTGGATGTGTCATTGTGACTAAAACTACTTATGATTGACACTCACTTCTCAGTGCAGAACATATGAGGATGATCAATAACATGAAAAGGACTTTTTTTAACTATTTATAACGGCTTATTTTATCGTACAGATCCAGCCAACTGGTGAAGAACATATCAACTGGTATGCTTCATTGGAGCGCGAGATTATTACAAATCTTAGATTACAGAAATTGAATGAATAAACTTAGTACAGACTTACCATGACTGATTCCTTCAATAGATTGCATAAAAAATGAAAATGGAATTGATTAAAACCTCGAAAAGTTTTGTCAATACCCATGAATGGAACTTTATCCTTTTTTATCCATAAAAGTTTGTAGGAAGTCAATCTATCTACTGATGCTGTCACACTCGTTACGTACCCCAAGTTCGAATAATTTTTATATGATTGTGATTTAAGGTTTGATAATAGCACAAAAAATAGCAGACTAGAGACCTGTTTCATAACAATTTGCAAAATAAAATTTTGAAAGTAAAATTTCCATAGGATTTTTCATTAACCACAAAAACAAGTACTTGTTATGAAATAGGCCACAGGTGGGATATAGTCAAGAGCGATGGGTCACACAAAACTTAGCAACAATAGTCTCACACATGACATATCCTACAATGAGTAACTATCATAGCAAAATATTGATTATCAGAACTATGGACCGCAAACATAATATTAAATTTACCAAACTTTACTTTTTCACACAAACCACCAACTTTAGGAATTAAATAAAGTAATTGCAATAGAAATAATTCAATCACACCATTAATTATTTAATTAAATGATATGAATGATTAGTAGATTACATAGTAGCAAATTAGTAATTGTGTTGGATTTGGGCAAATTATATCATTAGTTGATAGTAGCATTTATGTAGCGTTGTTTTTATTAGTTTTTTTTTTAGGCTGTTTCACCCCGAAATAGTGGGGTGTTCATATTTAGGATAAATGGCTCTTTATAAATACAAACTTTGGACTTTTGATTTTCTTTGTATTGTAATTTTATTCGCATAAATGTATTACATTTAGTTATTACTGAACCCTAAACAATTCTAACACCATCCATATCCCAGTTGCACGTTTGTGATTCTTTAGATGATGATTTATTTATCTTTTTAATTTTCTGTGGCAAAACTTTCGTAGATGCTTTTTGTACATTTTGACTTTAGTTTATTTTGAAAAATTGTTCAATTCCGTTTGACTGATACTGAACTCATGTGCAAGGAAAAGGAAACTTTAGAAACAAAGTAGAATTTTGTTCTAATGAACATTTGGGAAGTGAGCATTTACCTTCTTTGTCGGTCGGCTCTGCAGGAGTCTTTGCTGTTAGTCAGATCCTCCAATGCGGCCCAACTTCTTCGTCGCATCACCTCTCCATCTTCCCGGACACCAATCTGCCATTCACCAGAGCTACCTGTTCATCCAATAAGTATATTAGTATTCATTTTTCACATTCTCAAGTCATCAGAGTTATAATATAGAAGAATCATTCCACACAAAACATCAAAACAAACTGCTTACATTATTTTGTATTTCATTATTTTGAAAATACTGTCAGAAATTTGAAAGAAAAACATTTATTCTATTTTGAGACTTTCCCCAGGTTTGTTTAAATTTTTAAACAAAGGAGTTAATTTAGTGAAAATAGTAATAGTAAAATAACACAACCAGTCTGTCACACTTTAAGGTCCTTTATTTATGTGCGTACATTGAGGGCCATTTCTATGAGCGTTCCTTCAGTGTCTCTTGGTTCTATATTTTATAACGCCTTTTATTTTTCGTATGCCTTGACTCTATATTATACCTACATAATTACTTTGAATTTCAAGAGTCCCTCGAGTCAAGAGAAACCAAAGAAAAATTCATAAATAAGGCCCTAAGGCCTCCATAGCCCAAGGCAAACTTCAAAAGCCTTTTGAGTAAATGCTTGAAAATTATTCAACTTTGAGTTAAAGAAGCCTCAATGTAGTTTCATAAATACAAGCAAAAATGTGTTTCAACTTGCAGTCATAAATTGAATGCTTTCACAAGATAGGTACTCACATTATTTGGAATTCATAGGTAATCAAATACACAGTATAGTACTCAAAAGTATTTCACATTTTAAGTAGAAAACAAGTTTTAATATTTCTTACATAAATTTGTGATACTCTGGTCTAACAATAATAATCATCAATAGCCTACATATTATACACGGAGTGAAAACTATTACCAGAGCAAAAAACTGCATAAAAGTTACCTGGTTTCGCAACATACACGCAAACTTATGCTTTCTCATCTATATTAACTCAAATAACAAAAAGCTTTGCTATGGTGATGAATTTCATTTTTCATGAAGGGGGGGGGGGGGGGGTTTCTCTTGAATTTCATTTTTCTATCAATTGATCACAATCAAGAACTAATTATAAACTCGCTTGCAGGCGTTGTATAAACTTTCTCTCATGTAGCAACGAGTGATTTGAATAATTATAATCATATTCCCACACCTTTCAAGCAATCCGGGTTGATAGTGGAAATAATACAGTACTTAGATATTGCAATTCCTAAATCAAAACACATGGTAATAAATTTCGAATTCTCATTTTAATTCTATCAATTGCACTGAAGACTTACGATTTACAAATACTGACAACAGTAACAAATAGTTATGCAAAAATTCTATGAATGCTATAAGCCAAAAAATTACCGAATAGCATTCATCAAATTTGCGCATAACTATTAGTTACAGTTGTCTTCAACTCGAAAGTCTTCAAAATTGATAGAATTAAATTTCGAAATGTATTACCATGTACAATTCAGGTCGGTTTATATTGGCCTTATTAATGATATTATGTACACCTTCAACAATAGAGCACAGTCATTATATGACATATTAAAGGATAAAGATGCGACAGTCAATCTCACTGCGCTCCTTCATTTAACGCGGCTCTTCATTTCTGTTGTGCCATCCCTTCTCAATGCCGTGATTCCACCTTCTAATCCCACTAATGCCGCCCCCCCTCCGTGACCTTCCTGGCCCTGCTCTTCTCAGTGCTCCCTATCAATTCGGCTCTCCAATCTGTCACCATTCCAATTCATTTACTAGCGCTCGCTCTTCTCAGTTGTCCCTACCACATCAATCTCCTCTCTTCAATGTACAGCGCGTAATTATATCTGTCTTCACTTCCATTCTCTATCGAATCTCGTCACTTCTTACTCGAACACCTAAGTCACTTCCTATCAATCCCTCACCTCACAGCATCCTCTTCAATTAACTTCTGAAACGTGGTAATCTAGAAATTTCTACAAACTGAAATTATTGCTAGTACATAGTATAGGATACTATACAGTACTCTAGTACTACACTAAACGGTACTTAAGTTTTCCCACAAAAAACAACCAAAAATATTCATATCAAGTTTTTTTGCTTATAAGTACATAATTATTAGTATCTCTTATTAACTAATAACTTCACACTACTACTCAAACTAACACATTATTCCAAAAATGTACTATATTTATTGATATTTTTTTAAAAGAAGTCGAAGGTTTGAGCAGTACACAATAGTGAGATCTAGATTAGTCGGCAGAAATTTCTAGAAACTGAACTGCAGTTTTTAATATTATATTTTTAATAAGTCAAAGCCATGGTTTGAGTGGAATACAATTGCATATTTATTTGCACACACAAGACTCTATGAAGAGCCTTAAGACCCGGATTATCAATCATTCAGTTGCTACTGATTCAATAGCGGCTCTAAGGGCCACATACATGACCAGCATCGGGTAACCGGTGTAGTTTACCTGACATAACAAAATTGTGTCATACGATTTCCAAAATCGGGTAAGTGTAAAGCGAGATGATATGATACAATGTCCTTACGGCCGGGTAAACGACACCGGCTACCAGACTGCCGGGTATGTGTGAACAAGCCTATTGAATCTGTAGCTACTAAATGATTTATTTAACGACGGAGTAACCTGGTATTACTGACATAAAATATTATTCTTATTCAAAATTTCCAAAAATAAAGAGAAAATAATACAATCATATTTAAATATGTAGAAGAGTTAAAAATGCAACACTTACGTTTCCTAGTAATATTATTAGGAGGTGGAAGCGTATGTGTGGGTGACGAGTTGACACTGGAAAGAGGATCTTGCTCGTTTTCTACGTCATTCAAACTGGGACAGGACGCGCTTAGTCTTGCACACTGCTGAGTCAATCGGGCTAACTGTAACATGCAAAATACATAGAATTGACAGAAACATATTAAGAAAACCCCCTGCTGTAGTTGGGTCAATAGATAACAAACGAGTTGAGCCTCATACGTACGAAATAATATTTAAAGAAAGTAATTTAATAATGCTTGAATCGTAAATATTATCCACTAAGCATGTTTTAACCGCTTGAGAAATATTATTTCAGTGAATGAAGTTAAATGGCTTCAATTTATACTGGTATCCGGAGGCCAAAGAATTCAATATAAAATAATGGACAGATAATAAGTGCCTGCTGTACTATCCTTCCCTGCAATAAATTCATTATATATAGTACATAAGTTGCATAAGTACATAAGCTACACTACCTATACACATACATGTTAGTGTCACAGTTTATCTTTTCTCCTCAATCTAGAAACTGTTTGGTTTTACTCTTGTTTTGTATGCTTATGAAGATTGTTTCAGAAAAACTACTATCAAAGATTAAAAAAATTCTATTCTGTTTAAAATCAAAATTAAGAGGTGTAAGGTTAGGCTACTTGAAAAACCAAAATGAAAAAGAAGTATACAGAAAATACCATAGAGCATCAATGATACATGCATATCAGAATTATAATTATAAATGTGCAATCAAATTTGGAAATTTGGTAGAGCTTGAAATTATTTGATTTGTTATAATTTATTTCTATTAATGTTTCAATATTTGAAAATGTCCCATATAAAAAGCTCATGCGCTGCTGCGTCAATAATCACAACAAAGTTTTGTATCAAAGAAGCAACAGAATTCATCCATGAAATAGGCATTGTGATTGTACTCAAATTAAACAGGCAGTTTAATTTATCTAAAGAGCAATTTTTTGATAATGTAACATGAATTGAATCTAAATTGTAAATAGGTATTTAGTACTGCAGAGTAGGAAGTGCTCTAGGTCCATTCCTCTTATCTTATAGATTGAAATTTGTTGTATCTAGTACATGTTTTACAGTGAACATTTCTCGGTAATGGGTCTATTTTTTCCAATCTTTGCAAATAAATGGAAGTCAATATCATTTCACAATATTGTTATACCTTTTTCCAAATTTTCATCTTTCTATATTTCAAGTAATTCACTTCAAGTAGTTAAGATAATAAATAATAGTATCAATTGATTTATAGTTTCCTATAACTTCAAGAAGTATTTCATGTGCTGTATGTTTCTTTTTCAATTTAATCGATGAGGATATTGGATTTCAACTTATCGCTCACCAAGCAATGAGTTTAATATTTTCAACATATTTTTAATACTATAAAATATTACCTGATTGGATAGGGCTTGTACGGTAGTAACATCACGCATTTGCTGTATTGTCTCATGTATCTCATGTAATTGTTGTAGGTTTTCCTCTGAAAATAAAGAGAATAATACTATTATTGAAAAAGTACTACTCAAACAGAATACATTTGAAGTGAGTGCATTGCATTCAACAAATTTGAGTACTTCTTATAACTTATAACTCTATATAGTCGGACAGGTTGACACTTGGTGCATGATTGATATAATGTGATTCATCAATAATACTTTCTCACTGAACGTATCACCCTCTTACTTTAGCTGATGCTCATACTTTCACGTCGCACCGCACTCCACGGATGCTGTTTCATCGTGGATCATAATGGATATTAGATTACGAGAATTTAAAAATAAACTAAACTGTTCCACAAAAATTATTACCTTATAATATTCAGTTTCACAACGTTTTATCAATATTTAAAAATGCACTTCAACAGTTGAAATTTGTTAATTCATGAAAGCTCAATTAAGCTGAGTTTATTTATTGTATGGAAAAAGTCATACATTTTTTATTTAAGTTTATTTTATCAACAATAATCTAAAAGAAGAATCTCATACAATAGAGCTGTCTTGTTGTGTTGTGATTAAAGCGATTGTATTTATTTGTAATCAACTCGAGTACTGTGCAATATCAAATTTATTTATTGTCCAATCAAATTTTTTTACATATTCTATTATACAGTACGAGTATAAAATACTACTTATAAATAAAACAAATTCTGTATGGTAATACAATATTAAACTAATCAGTAATATTAGTATAAACATAATCTAATATTCATGTAGCTTTGCAGATTTTTATTATTTTTGGCAATACTGTTGGAACTATTTAAATTTTTGGCAGCTTAAGTGAAGTTGATTTATTGCCAATTCAAGATAATACCTCACTGTAATAATTATTACAAATATAATAATACAATAATAACATATGAAATATAATAATTAATGTGAATGTGAAGTGAATTTGAATGTTGGCGGGCCGCTTAGCGCGGTTGGTTGAGGCGTCGCAACTTTACCTTACTGTCGCTTCAGCGGTCGTGGGTTCGAATCCCGCTCCTCCGTCTGACATCTATGTGTTATCATTTACCTCCCATTACCCACGCACAAGTCTCGGACTCATGTGGGCATCATCAGCAATATAAAAAGAAAGGAGTGTAGAGAATTCATACTAGTGAGTTCTGTTTCTGTAATTATCAACAATTACTAGTGCATTGAGGGTATTAAAGCTTAGGGTGCTTGCACAGAGAAGCATCCGATACGCGAGTACAATCACCATCGGTAGAATAAAACACATGCTATGGTATTCATGATGCTCGAACCTGTGATACACCATTCCACAGCATGTGTTTGATTTTGCGATGGTTATTATCATCGAGTTATCATTGATTATCATCACCAATACTCGAGGACAATCATCATCGCAAAATGAAGCATATGCTGTGGAATGGCGATATTCACAGTGCTCCAACCAGTCATACACTTTCAATTCAATTCAATTTATTTGCCAGACAAAAACCAACATGACAATTCACAAATAAGCTTAAGCTATTAGAAAGATATAATCTTGTGACAAAGAAAAGATTATCTAGGCGACTATCCAGCAAGGAAATCCTGTCCGCTGGGAGTGAGCATCAGCTCATATTAGCTTTCTAAAAAAAAAACTATGAGTTGATAGTACAAAAGGTTGAGTAAAATATAATAATTATAATAAAATATTATAATAGTGAACTGTTAATATCAAAGAAAAAGGTCTCAACTATCCAATCATCTATCTGTCTCCACATCTTTGGTCCACCCTCAATTTGATAAATCAGTCCATTGGGAACGAGATTGATTAATTTTGTGCTTAGATAATTCAATTATTGTCGGCGTAATATTGTTGAATTACTGTGGTTGATGTTATATATGTTATGTGAGTGTAATCTAAAATTATATAAGGCAAAACTATTCTATGAATCTATCTATTCTAATCTATCTAACTATTCACTATGAATCTATCTTTATTCTTTCACATATAGGAGATACGTTTTTTATGTTTAGTTGGCGATGGTCATTACCTTGAATTCATCGAAAGTATATTTACTGGAATGAGTTCTTGGTTTATTTAAGATAGTTTTTATCATCATTTTTTGAAGAAAAAATCCTATCCATCAGATAATCATAAGCTCCTCCCCATACTCCTAATCCATATTGCAATGCAGATTGCACATAAGCAAAATAAAGAAGTTTTAGCTCCTGTAAATTCAATATTTTACGGATTTTGTAGAACATATAAGACACAAATTTCAGCCTTCTACAAATAAATTCTATATGTGAATCCCACTTAAGGTGACAGTCAACTATAATACCCAAATACTTGACATATTTTTCCTGATTCAATTTTGCGATGGTGACTATCATCGAGTCTGAATGTTCCATTGTGCAAGTCATCTGTGAGAAGACATCTCTTTTATGTTTAATGAAAGAAGTTCAGAAGATTAGATTAGACATAAATAAATTGAATAAAAATATGAATCAAGTCACAAAATAAGTTCGAGGAAAATGTTTGGCGGTTTGAAACAATAATTAGATGACGTGAGATTCAACACACACAGCATAACAATGTGTGAGAGTACGGAAACTTGTGGCATTCGAACAAAGCAAATAGGCAAGTATCACGTCTCATATCTGGCATTTACAACAATGAACCATTGATTTCTTGTCAAATTGAGTCGCTCAGTGTAACAGAATACTCCCATGATGAGATTTAAAATAGGGAAGCTCCACAATAATAAGCAGAGGAACTGATGTAACTTGAAGGTAGGTGCAGGAAGACTGTTTTGGCAGCAATGCATCGGTGGTTTAATTCCAAACTATGAACGGATGAACATAAAGATTACGTCTAAATAGCTATTCTAAAAACAAATGTCAACAGCAGACTAAACTATGTCAGAGCTAGATGTTTGAACTGTCCCTGGTATTAAGTTTTCTAAGCTGGAACCAAGGGCATAATATTATTCAATAAGGCAATTCATAATACAATTAATGGATGGATGGATTATATTTTGGGTCCTTTAACATTTTGTGAAAGATGTATAAATTCGAACTTTCAAGGTTTTAAGAAAGAAGAATTATATTTTTCAATGGCTCGATTAGTAGTGAGAAAATGCTCTTTGCAATGCATAGAACGAAAACAGTGCAGCATACGAATTGTTTCCTCCAAAGAACATTACGTTTATATAATGGGTTAAATCCGATTTTCGATCCATTCAGTAATGCATTGCGCAAATTCTGTGTGAAAAGTGTACAAGCTCTTTAAATTTAACTATTTCTATTGTTTTGCAGACTTTACTATATCTCCTATTTATTTCTTGTCATATATTTTAATTTTCATGTTATTCTCTTATTCCATTATTTTCTTTATAACTATTCTCTAACTTTTTAGTACTTTTTCATTACGTTCAGCATATGGTATTAAAATCTTTATTTCATATTTCTTAAATTGTATATACAAGTCTTTGAGGTCAATCAGGATTGTTTTGGTTAATCTGTAAGCCTCTAGTGGTTGTGAATGAGTATGTATTCAATAAATATCAATCATGTACAGTGATAATGGTGCATTGTTCCCAATTTTCAATTTCAAGTTTCCTCAATTTTATGTTGACTTTTCTTTCTTTTTTTTGAAGTTGATTTCTATTCCCTTATTTAAAAGTCTGTACAACCCTCAGCTTGCAGTACTACACTTATGGAGTACAGTGCTGCCAAATTGCACAGCAGTTGAGCGAGCCTAGTCAAGCGGTCACATTTCCACACATCATACCAAAGGCAAAATGTAAACGAAAAATGGCAAAAGCGCGCTCAATATGAAATAGCATCGTCATAAATCTATACTGCAAGCTAAGGTTTGTACGTATTAAAAAGTGAATTTTGTTGGTGTTTTTTGACTTACATATTATGCATGCATTTTTTAGCTCAATAATGCCAATTTTATATATATTCTTAATCTTTTAACAAGATCGGAGACACTACTTTGCCATATTGGCCTCTTCAAGGCAAAGTAGACTGCAGAACTTATGCTACTTGGCCAATATGATAAAGTAGTGTCCCCGATCTTGCCAAAAGATTAAGAATATATATAAAATTGGAATTATTGAGCTAAACAATGCATACCTAATATGTAAGGGTGGTTGGCAGGAACCCTTGCCAGAGTCTCAAGTTCATTAGCTCAATAACAAATTTAGAAAATATTAATTTTAAATTTAGTTATGCACCTTTTTTTTTCTTTGTAATTCTTGACCGTTTTACAACATTGATTTTTCTTCGTTCCATTCATTATTAGATTCAACTCTAGATTTTTCTCATGTTATTCCTTTTTTCAAATAACTGTTATCTACTGTGCAATTTTCAACCACTGTATATAATTTTTCTCAATCTTTTCTTCTTTTTTCTCTCAATTTTTTTCCAACCACTGTCCTCTATTCTGTAATTATTATAAACCACTGTATTTTTTTCTATAAATTATATTTTTTGCAGATGTATTTTGTCTGGGAGTCATGTAGAGGTAACCAGTTGTCTGTATGAATGAATAAATAAATAGATGATAATCTATATTATATTACCTAGAACGGGGTAATGCTTGCCGGCGGGGGAGTGCGGTGTGACACTGATGATGGGGACGAGGGGTGAGGGTGAGGGTCCGGATCCGCCCTGTCCGACGGCGGACGGATGCTGTCCCGAGGCGGTGGCAGTCGACTCCATTCTCGAGCCCCGCTGCACCGGTAGCAGGTAGTCCGTGATCACGTCCTCTTCGCTCTCACACTCATCTACAAAACATTACAAAACATTATTATTATTAGACCATATACACATCATTATTCAACAATGAATCTCTTTTTCTCGTAACTACTAGTAAAGTTCAGAAATAATGCAAGTAAACGCCTCCTGACGGCACTTTGCCATGGAGATTTGCTGATAAATTTGTTTGATTTATTTGTTACATTGTTTAAAGAAATTTTGAATAAAGTCCTTTATTATTATTTGTTTAATGCAAGTAAAAGCTGCTGCTGAAGAAGTATGTTTTTGTAATGTACACCCACATGAGCTTATCCAGTAGTTTTCTGAGTTAACACTGGCAAGAGCCTGGCACATCGTGCGTTAATGCATTTTTACACCTCCAAAAACAATCATACAGAGCCATTGCAGTTGCGGTCACGAGCCACAATTTAATGCTAAATTACACCAACCGAGCGAGTAACCGAACAATGTCGAACAATGTCAAAGTACACGAAGGCATAGACGCGTTTAGAGCACTCAGCTGTTTATCAGCTGATTTTAATCAAATTCACCCGGCCGGGGTAACAGAGCGGGCTACTTCGTCTGCAGTGGCTCTGTATAATAGGCTCTTAAGAGTCCCGGTCCCGCAAGATGTCTAATTATTCATCAGCCACTCTCCGAAACTCAATAGATACCCACACAATTAGATATTGTACCAGAGAATGGCAATTCTAACAATTGAAGACATTGAAGGCTATCTGAATTGTAAATGGGCATTGGATTTCAATAATTTATTTCAAGTGTATAAAAATTTTCTAATGCACTATCATTATATGTACATGCATAGATAGGTATGGTATATCAGAAATTTGCTGTTGTAGAAGTGATATTGTGGAATCTGCTCATGATGAATAAAAGAGTTTGATATTGTCGAACCATGATTGTTAAGTGTTTCAACAGTATCAAACTCTTTTATTCATTGTCTTATATCATTCGATCGCTTTGCATTATTGTCTTTGTTTTCATTTGTTTGAATGGAGTCATTATCTTGCACAGTACAACCTCTAAATTTAGTAACTATGTACATTGTAATAGAGATAAAATTATAAGAAATCATAGCTTGTATAAAGACAGCAAGACAGAAGGAAAGAGTAAAAATTGGCTTTCAATTTACAAAACGTACCGTATAATTTTGGAGTGAAAAACACAGTAGTTGATAAACAGTTCAATACCTACTTTAGATATAGTTTTGAGCTGTCAAAAATAATATTATTTTTATAATGTAATTTTCTTTCTTTCTAAGTGCATATAATATCAGGATGGTAACCTCCAATACAGTTCCCCCTTCCACACTTCGGGGGGGGGGGGGGGAATGATGCCCGATTCCCTCCCAGGCGAAAGGTTGTCCCTCGGTTTTCCACAGGTAGAAAGTTGGACATGGCTGGGATTCCCTCCTAGCCACTGCACGACTGCACTATTCTCTCTGGTTCCGCCCATCCTTCTACGTCCAAAATTTTAATGAACTCTTCAAATACACGAAGAAGACAGAAGATTATCGAAAAAGAGAGAATGAATCAGGAATCATTACAAGAATGAAATATGTAAAGCGAGTGTGCTTCAAAAATTTTTGTTTTTAGTATAAAAATGAAATACATACAATAGACGCAGCTGATAACAAGAATGTAGAATTTATTGTAAATACTTCAATATTGATGCAGCTATCATATAAACAGCCAAGACTTTAACACAATTTAAAGCGAAAAATTAGAATTTATTATAAGTACTTTCTTTGTAGTGGTGAAAGTGATATTGTGGAAGATATCCATAATGAATAATAAGACGAAGTTGTCACAACCACATTTATGAAAAATATAGAGATACTAGTTTCGGATGTCACTCCGTCAATCTCAAACAAACTAAAACTAAAGTACTGAACAAGAACAGCTTAATATATACTAAATGATAATATTGGCTAAGTGATAGGCTGGCCTTCATTGACGGTTTCTGATTGGCTGAAGGTCATAACAAATCACGCCCACTAGTGGGAAGGATTTATTTACTAGTGAATTGTTATATCAGAAACCGTCAATGAAGGCCAACCTATTCCTTAGCCAATAGTATCATTCCGTGTTTAGTATATAAAGATGCTCTGTACTTTAGATTTACGTTTGAGATTGATAATGGAGTAACATCCGAAACTAGTATCTCTATATTTTTAAAGAATGTGGTTGTGACAACTTCATCTCATTATTCATTATTGTAAGTACTTCAATTTCAGTGATATTTCGGGAGGCAATCTGGATAAGATCATTTAATGAACGGGAGGGAATCGGGCTATGATTTTTACCTGGCTGGGCTCCTGGGAGGGAAGCGGGCATAGCCCCCTTCAGGGGGTACCTAATTCCAGAAGTGAGAGAAATGTTGGAAAAAGTTTTATTCATTAATTTTATCTGCAAGTTTTGTAATTTTATTGGAAGTGTTTTTGTTATTTGTATTAGAATGCAATTTAATTTGTGAAACACTGTCTAATTCTATTTAGTGAAATCAATAAATTTGGAAAAAAACATCAATTGGAAACGAGTGAACATTTTAAATTTCAACTCGGTTGGGAGTAGCTTTTTGAATCTGAAAACTTCTAATTCATTCCAACTGTTCCAACATTAATAAATGTAGCCAGGATCTAAAACTTTACTTAAACCATTCAAGCCAATCAAGTTCCACCATTTAATGAGTAATTAAATGTACATAGCAATATTAATGCTTTGAATGTTCCATTATACGTTTAATGACCCTGGCAAGGAAATTACTTGCTTCTGCAAAACGTTGACTTGCCTACACAAGACCGTGACCTAATGAGCAGCTTCTGATGACCTTGGTAATGATTAAGCCTGGCTCTTGAGTGACGGTAGCGCGACTCGTCAAGAGATCATTGACATAAGTGTGCTCTAAAGTCTAAAGCCACCAAGATCGCAGCCTACTAGAATCAAAGACCTATTAAAGAAGAAAAACTCGAATAAGTCCTTCTTCGCTTTTATGAATCATCAGTGTTCACTTTGAACTTGTTTTCATATTGGAATACTTGAGGACCTCAGATGGCTTCAGGAAAACTTCAGAAGTTGAATATTCTATTTCGCAGTAGTTTATCTGAAAAGAATTTACTGTACGTAGCTTCGTACAATCAATTAAATTCATTTGCTTGATCCATTCTCCTTGCTCTTTTTCCTTATTTCTCTCTCCTTATTGCTAATTTTGCTCTTCCTCCTATTATCAGTCTACACGTTATTCAATGAGATAACATATAATTAGATTGGCATATTGTAAGGTAGTGGGTACTTGAATAACGAGACAACCATTGAGCAAATTTTCTCCCTAATTCATAACCTGATTTCCCAGTTGACAAATACTTAAACATCACCTAGAAACATAGAAAACGTACTTGGCATTTTTGACCGCCATATTGAAAATATCTTGCTATACCCTGTTCAGCGAGAGTTGACACTAAGACTCCACCTCTAGTTTTCCGAGGTAGCAAAGCGGTTTCAAATGTCCAAGGTTGTCAGAAGAAGTTGATGAAATGTGCACTAGCTAGAATTGATTAAATTTCTATATTATGAATTTCAATATACTTTCTGTAAGTATTAGAACTAACAATTAAAGTAACTTAATAAGCCTAAAAGATTTTGATCATGACGTATCACAAAATATTTTCAAATAAAAATGTATGATTAATTGATTAAGAATAGATTTTTACAATCTGAGTGAGTTTTTCTTAGGGTAATATTTTATAAGACATACATGTCGCTGCGACATTTTTTTTTTTTTTTTTTGAGTTTACATAGGTCTGAGACCTGAGCTTGGGTAATGAATTGGATGATGGTGATTGATGAATTGGACCTACAGTTTTAGGTGGGTTTCGAACCACCGGGAAGTAATTTTACAGCAGAGAACTGAGTCTTTTCTATTGGCCAATCCAATCGGCCACCCTTACAAAGAGGGCCCACGTGTTCGTAGCTTAATTCAATCTGATTGAATAGATACCTGGTACGGCTCACGGCTATCACTGTTTAATGCATTTTTCAAATAATAATAATAATAATAATGATACGCGTATGGCTATTATTGTTGGGTAGTTTCACCTCGTCATTTCAGCCACCTGTTTAATTGCCGTTGTCTTTTGTTGTTATAGCCTACCAACAACAAAATTTTATTTATTTATGAGGCCCACAGCCTAAGCCAAACGTGAAACGTGAATGCAGTGTTGCTCTCGTTTATCTTGCTCTGTTTTCCTTGAATAACATAATTGTCGTTTACAAACTAAATTATTGACTATAATTTAGTCGAGCCAGTGCTGATAGAGATGCCTACAGGTGGATTTCAATTACGGCGGCTAGTGTATTTTGAATAGACAGCCGCCAATGTGCACTGAGCAGGCGAACACAATAAATTGGCGAGCAGACCCAATCACCGCCCCAAATATGAACAATGAGCAACGAAAACCAAACACACGGTACGAGACGTTCAACTGCATGACGACTGACAAAGCAAAGCCAGTGGCGCGAATTGATTACTTCGACCACCAATCCAGCGTTCCACGCCGGAAAAACGCAGCGTATTTGATGCACCAATCTGACACATCGATGCAAAAAATTGAAATTCACTGGTATCAACAGGCCTACCTATACAGAGCAAAATATCACCTGGTTTAAGTTGATGAGAGGGAAATGAAAACGCTGGATGAGGAAAAACAAAAAAAATATCGATTTGGAAACTTAAAGGAAAACCCGTGAATCTGTTTATTCAGAATCGACATCTATATAAATAAAATCAGAGTTTTGTCTGTACATTTATCAGAATAATATATTTTTTGGTTATTTTTACGTTTTATACATTAAATAGGCCGAAAATAGTCTAATCTCACTTTCTGTCTGTCTGTCTGTCTGTCACGGCCCCAAAGGCATTTTACGCGGCCTTCTCCTCAAAAACGAGAGCATCGATCGGGATTTTAGTTATTGAACATTATTGAACACTTTATTGACAATGTCTTTAGCTATAAAAAACTAAATTAACTTTTTTTTAACAGAGTAATAAACGTTTAAAAACCAAGTGTTTTGCGATTTTGGATACATTTTACGCGGCCTTCTCCTGAAAAACGAGAGCATCGATCGGGATTAAAGTTATTTATCAGTATTGAAAACCTTTTTGACAATGTCTTTAGCTATAAAAAACTAAATTAACTTTTTTTAACAGAGTAATAAACGTTTAAAAACCAAGTGTTTTGCGATTTTGGGTACATTTTATGCGGCCTTCTCCTGAAAAACGAGAGCATCGATCGGGATTAAAGTTATTTATCAGTATTGAAAACCTTTTTGACAATGTCTTTAGCTATAAAAAACTAAATTAACTTTTTCTTTAACAGAATAATTAACGTTTAAAAACCAAGTATTGTGCGATTTTGGACATTTCTTCCAAGTTTTATTACCACATAAGAACAAATCACGTAATTTATCATGATATATCAATCAGCTGTTCTCAAAAAATATTCTCTCCGATACCTGTCACTGAATTGCTTACGTTCTAAGTTGTTTACTGAGGGCCCGTTCACACGTTACAGTTTTTGTGCGGTACAGTAAATTTGCTGTATCAGTTATTTTGCAGTGCTTTCGTTTGCATGTACATTTCATATTGTATGTTCACACAATACTATTTCGACTGGATCCAGTAAAAAAGCTGTTCTAGCCGATTTCTACATTCGGTTTTGTCTTCGAAAACTGTATCGCTAAAATCAGCTGTACCGCAAAATAACTGTATCAATATCCAGTGGCACATGTATTGTACCGGTAATGGATATGTTCAAACGATACGCTTATTACGCTGGAAGCAGTCTTCAGATCGTCATCATTGATCTTCTTCAGCATTGATCTTCTTATTAGTGAATTCCAGTGTCCAGAAATGGAAGATATTAATTGTGAAAATTAAATTTCTCTAATATATGAGAGACCCGCCTTGTGGGACAAGACTTAAGATTAATATAAAAATAAAGAGAGAAAAATGTGTGGAATATTGAAACCAGAATTTGCGTACTTTGATCAACATTTAAGAGAAACCTTCAGTAAGAAACTTATTTAAAAAAATCTTACACAAATAAAAAAAATCCTGGACTGGAATAAATAAAACTGAACTGGAAGCGCAATGGCAGAAGGAGGAGAGCACAGCAATAAGCAGCAAAGCCGGACCGTGTGAACATCACAGTACAGTTGACGCCGTACAGTAAAAAAACTGTAGCGTCTGAACGGGGGCCTAAGCTGCTAACAACTTCATGATCGTTGCTATCAAAAAAGCCGAAACATATTTAGTCTTATTTCTAAACATAATCCGTACGAAGGACGGGCACAATAGCTAGTATATCTATATTTACGTAACATTTTGTCATGAATATCGTTGACTTCACAACCGAATTCAATAAATATAGTTAGTTGGACTGTTGGTCATAAGAATGAATAGATGCGAACTGGTGAACCTAATGAGGCAACAACAAAACCTCTGATATTTCACTGGTGCTGTACTACTAATAACTGATAATCTGTGTTTGTGATTGGTGAAACCTAGCTGAATGCTATATCATTATCATAAACTTCAAACCATGTACCTTTGTTTACAAATTATGTGACAGTGGTTTTTTCTTCAGAGCTTCCATGTCACGATGTGGTGGAAGAATCTTTACCAAGTGACATAGAAATGCTGGAAAAGAAGAGAACCACAAATGCTCAACGTCTGCACACGCAGATACATTGGGTGATGCAAATAAAGTTGAGTGCGTACCGGTACCTTGAGTTAAGTTGAGTGAGTGGACTCTGTTGAGAGAGTGGAGTAGACTGTTGAACTGTTGAGTCGACAGGAGTCCGATAGGAAGGCGTGAGAAACAGCCATGAATCAATTTTTATTCACATCAAATAACAAGAGTCCCAAGCGCCGAGTCAAAAATATGAGTTACTCAACAGACTCAACTTTATTCACACCACCCGTGTGAACAACACTTTATTCATTCAACTGTGTAAGAATATAATACATTTTTATTAGGGTTTTATCTGTTGCGTTCATGATATGTAATTTATTTAGACGCTGTCAATGCTGGAGGTAAACTTTTAGAGTATTTGTGAACATAGCTTTAGTTTTGCAGTTTAAATTTATATCAATAAGGAAATTTGATATAGGGTCTCTCTTTTTGAAACACCCGTTATTTTCTGGGAATAATAGTATATTTCTATGCCTGCCTATAGTAGGCTAGACCAAAGTGTAGTAATACGTTCTTGTAATGGATACCTATGTGGAGCAGATATATTTCCCACTATCATGTAATTTCTCGATGGATAATATTCAATTCCATAGCTTAATACAGGGTATAAGCCATTAATCAGCCGATAGAATATTGTAATGAGATGAAATTAATGACTGGAAATTGATCACAGAATCTAGAATGGTTTTATTAATTAAAGCGGCCGCCAACAATTCAACTGTGTTGCATTCGTAATGAACCAACTTCGGCCAGAAGGCCCATTATTTTGCCAAAAGCAGAAAAGGCCTGTGAATAGGCTCAACTCTATATTCTCAGTTCTGTTTGCTCACAGTAGGCTCTGTCTGTACTGTCTGAACGTACTAGTATCGATCTCTTCGTTATAAATACAAGGGAAACAGTTTAGAGGGGGTTGGTGCAGAGACGTACATTACCTCCAGCCAACTACAACGTCACGTACATATGCACTCGTGTACTTTACGCTCATCAGACTCGCTAAATTTAACCCCCTCGCCATCAACCAGGTAAACAAAACCTGCAACCCCACCATCCGCCCCGCCCCCTTCAACCGTACAACCAACCTGTGGCTGATGCGGCCTGTGCAATTATTGCCTCCTCATGCCCCATCCACAGCAACGCAGAAAATAATGTTGCACAAGAAAACGTCATTTCTTTAGTTTACTCAAGAGACAGTAAACGCTGTGCCATCTCTACCTAATGCACAATCTCATCAGCTCGCATTCACTTAGGTTGTGCTTCCTCGATTCTGATGATGTCACACAGACACATGAAAGGGAGCACCATCTATAAATGCTAATTAAAGCTAGTTTCCTCTCTGAGTCTTCAAGCAAGTTTCGTAGGCTGATGACGAAGTGATGCACAAACAGAACTTTGCCGATGTGAGTCAGTATATGAGTATGTTAGTGGCAGAGCATTACGGAAACTAAGCTTCATTCCTAATTATTGAAAGGTGGGAGTAGAACGAGAAGACGAACAGAAAGAGAGAGAGAGAGAGAGAGAGAGAGAGAGAGAGAGTGTGCAATGCTTAATGGGCTGTAAAAGGAAAAATGAGGAAATGTATGTAGGGGGAAAAAGCGTAACTCACATTACCTAGTAAGCGGTTATGCTCCACAAATGTCGCAAGAAGAATGTATGTATGTAGGCACTAGTATTACTAATATGGTATGTTAGTACAATACTTGTATGGCACTAGTATTACTAGTGGTACTAGTAGTACTAGTATTACTATTAGTCTGCTCATAAGTCTTTAGAAACAGCAGAAATACGGCTACAACATGATACAAATACTCTTGTGAAATGGTCTGACAATAATTTTTTGAATATCAATGTTGTTAAAACAAAGGTGTTACATATAACTACACCGTATATGAGTAGCATTAGAGAGCCAAAAATTAAGTACAATGCTGTGAATGTTTCAAATTACAAGAGAGAAAAATATATGTTTGTACTAGGGATTGTCAATTTATCTTAAACTGTTCTTCATACAAGTATCTTGGTGTAACAGTAGACAATTATTTTCGATGGGATATACACATTAAAAATGTTTGTAACAGGTTGAAACAAGTTTTAGCCAAAATGTATTATGTGAAAGATTTGATTCCTAGTAAAGTAAAGAGGATGATGCATGAGTCTATCATGAGATATGGTTTACAAGGTGGGGTTATGCCAGTGATGTTTATTTGAGAAGAATAACTTGTGTTCAGAAAAAAATTTTATGTTTGATTAGTGATTCACCTAGAAGAATTCCATATGAAAACCTTTTGAACAGGTGTAATGTTTTAAGTATTAAAGGTTTATTTTTGTTTACAATAATAATGGAGAATTATTTTAGTAAAAAGTATTTAGTTCTTAAAGAAAGCCGTTATGGCTTGAGAAATGAGAGATATATTGTTCCATTTGCACATAATAATATTGCAAAGAATAATTTATCATATTTTTACCTGAGTACTGCACTAAGTTTGTAAATAAGAAATTGTTGAAACGAAATTTAAAGGTTGGCTCAATCATTATACGTTAGATAATGATTAGTTCAGTAGTTCCTAAGCAATTTCATTTAATGGAGAAATAACTAATTCAGGCTGATTGAAGTTATTATTTTATGTTGTAATTGAGAGCTGAGCCAACAATTGTAATTTTAAAACAGTATTAATTTGATTGCTAAATTCTAAATATTGTAAAAATAATTTTTCATAAATTTTTATTGTAAAAAGTAATTTGATTTGTTGTATTGAACCTTGTCAAGCAACCTTGCAGGTTTGCTTAAGGTTATATAATTTTGAATGAATAAAAGATTTTTCTATTCTATTCTATTCTAGCACTAGTAGTACCAGTATTACTATTAGTACTGGTAGTACCAGTATTACTATTAGAACTAGTAGTACTATTGGTACTAGTAGTACTAATATTCCTAGTAGACGCATTACTAGTATGAAATCGGTTCTTCTTAGGAGTGGGCCAAAGTAATCATAGTAAAAAAGTCTGCACACGGAGCGTTCGCAGAGTTGTGTCGACTCCACGCTTCAAGCGTTTTTACGTCTTGCCAGCACAGCACATAGGTGAATGGAGACCCGCACAGGGAATAGAAAACGTTCAATTTCTTTCAACAAGAATTCAAAAAGTTCATCTTGTTTGGCTTTCTGCTGTAAAAATTAGTCTAAAATTTGGCTTTTTACTTTTAGAAAATAGTGGAGATTTCATATTGAATGTAGTCGGCAAAGAAGGATAGCGGATAGTAAACGACAACTGAAAAGCAAAATTAAAAATCATACATAAGCTAAAAACTGATGTTATGAGTGATTATTTCCTGGAAGTTGAAAAATGGCAGGTTTTTCAATTAGAGGTTTCCAGAGTGGTGTATGAATTTGTACATTTATTTTCACATTCGGTTTCATTAGAATCAGCTCAAAACGCAGCATCATCTCTTTTAAAAACACTGTTTAAACTATGTTTCGTTTCTCAGGGAAAAAATTGGCCAAACTTTGGATTCTGTTAGAACAGTACAACAACACAATGACAAATATTTTACTAATGAATAAAATTTTAATAAGAACAGTTCTTACCTGCTCCAGGATATTCAATTCGAAAGTCAAAAAAAGAAGCGTAGTACTCAATTTGGGAGCTTAATATCGGCTGCTGCATTGTGATAAACCGTTATTATTACGAGAAGAGAAGCTTCAAAGACCTCCTTTTATGTGGCTCGAGTAAGTCAGATTTGGCGACGGCTCAAGATTAAACCAGGAAGAGCAAGAGGAAAGAGAAGGAGAAGCACAAGAAGATGATAATAAAGGAAAAGATTAAATCTGCTAGGGGGAGATCGCAACTACTTTGCGCTGGATTTTAGTAGAGTATTTCTCTTGTCCAGCCGATAATGGCCACAGAAAAGCCTTTTCCTATCTTCCCCTCCAAATTATTTCCCCCATAATTTCTGTAGGAACGAAGCAACAAAAGATTACTTTTTAATTATTACAAAATGTGAAAAAGTCATCTTCATCGATGAAAAAGCTTCCTTTTGTAAATTTGATGACCTTTTTTATATTAAAAAATACAGTAATAGTAATAGCTCAACTACTTATTTTGGCAGTTGTTTGATACCATAGAGATTTGATTTATCTAAAATTTATAAAACATTCAAATTAAAGGAATATTAGGATCACAATAACTGGAAACTGATAACGATATAAACAAACAGAATACATCAAAAATGTGCTAGAAATCCGAAATAAATTAGATTTAACGAGCAATTATATAGGATTGTTTGACAAGATGAATAAAACTCGATGTTGTCAAAATCACAAACGAGATACTGTAGTTTCTGCTTTTCGTCAACGCCTTTCTTATAATATAAATCGAACTTAAAGTTAATAAATACAGGGCAGTTCCATATAATACTGTATACCTTACTAGGACCAATACTATTGGCTAATAGAATGGGAGTCTCTGATAGGCCGAACGCCGAATTACGCTACGTTGGAGGCCTATGATTGGATAAATGCTGAGACTTGAAACACCCTATGTTAACAGGTGGAGCAAGCAAATAATGGTCATATACAAAACACTAATAATAAAAGAGTTGAAAACAAATAACCGGATACAAATCAATATTAGAACGTTTTAGTTCAGATCTCGTCCAGTTTTACGAGTCTAGGAAAACGTATTAGGTGAATAAACAAGAGAAACCGGAGCTGCAGGAGAGTGCGAGTCGTGCTCCAAGTGCATGCTCCAAGCTTGAAAGGGCGAACCACTCCACCTCTTCAAGTGTGGGTCAAGCCTCCCGCCTCACTAAAGTACCTACTAAGGGAGAAATCAGTTGAGGAGGAAAAATCCCCAACTTTCTAGAAAGCGACTGTCATTCTATCAAAGTAGGCAAACAAAAAGTTATTTGTTAACATCTGTCTACTACTACAATCCATGTAACAGGCCCCAAGCATCAACGAATAAATAGTAAAAGCTAGCTCCAACGCTCCAACCCCTATATTTTATACTGGTCTAGTTTCCTAACATCTACATTTATACCATTATAGCTTTCTTGTAAGCCAAAATGATTTACACTGTAGTAAAGGAGTGTTTTTTCGTGTGATGGACCTTAATTTTTTACATTCACTGTATCTCAGACAAATCTTATAAGATAATTCCTTATCTGTGACAGCACTATTCAACTATTTTACTAATCTGTACACTAACTACAGTTACTTAATGCAGTATGTGTGCCTATTAAGTAACAAGAATTTCTCCAATGTTTCTGCCACCTTTCAGCAGTCCAATTCAGACACTCTTCCAGCCTATTATTATTATTATTATTATTGATATTATAACTATTGATCGAACTCCCAGTTTTATTGAGATTGAGATTCTTCAAAATAGAATAAAAGGTAGAATAAATTAGAACCCATTATGCCTGCCAGAAGAAGTCCTTTGCGCGGGTATTACTTGTGTATTTTTGTCTATGACACTCGATTTGCAAGTTTAGTCAGCTACAAATGTCGAGATGGAGCTCTGAACTACCAGAACTTTTTTAATTTAGTTTGAGCCGAAATAGAATATTAAAAGATTCACATTCAAACCAAACCTTCACAATGCCAAGGTCAACATCTGACAAATGGTCTAAACTGCATTAAAGCCTTCGTGGGGCTGAAAGTAAGTCTGATTTGTTAATGTGGAGTCTCTAATGCTCAAAATATTAAGTTTCAAAATTAAGTAGTAAACCTTGGAAGGATAAACATATGAAAATGTAAAGCACAATCCAATGTAACTCATTGAGCCCATGAGCGTAATACATAGAATGAAGGCTGATTTTCTGAAACGCTTCCACCACAGTACTGTGCATAGATAGATAACAAAACAGATCGTAGTTGCTAGTGAACAGTTCAGCACAAGATCCAAGATGTGAAATTTTCACAGCTAGAAATTCTCATAGCTAGTTAGTTGCCAGGTGAACAGTACAGCCTAGATTCAAGATGTGAAATTTTCACAGTGAGAAACTTTAAGAAGTAATGGAGATAATTATAAGACTATCAAACATCTCAATTCAGTTTGTCAAGTGGTAGGTCTACCTAATGTATTTTTATAATGATAAAATCGTAGATGAAGTTCAACCTCCATATTTCTGTAATTCACTCTCCAAAACTGTAGTTGACACATCAAATTTAATATAAGGAAAACTATTCTGGTAACAAGGACTTACCAGAGAAAACTGGGCAGTTGCCACGAAGACAGTACATGCATAGCTTTAAAAGTTCGAATTTTCTTGAGAAAAAGTGATACATAATCAAAGTGTGCAATAGGACATGTCGGTCACTGGCACTTGCAATATCGTATCGCGATGAGATAATGACGACACTGGTTTTTGGATAAGCGGACGAGTTTAGGACAACCGAAATTTGGGCGACATCGTGCCCAACGTCGCAGATGAGCGTCTTCGGGTGGTCGGTGGTGCTCGAACTGCCGAGGTCAAACACCGCGGCACGGCGACGTCGTCTGACGTCGAGACGCCACCACCTGTTGAGGCGGCGCCCGAAAATTGACGTCGAGCATCATCCCAGGCCACCCCGGCGTGCTGCCAACCTCACCAAACCAAATTCCCTATCCCTTTGCCTCGTACCATCCCTGTTTCCGCCCTTCTCACCACGAGCATGTCATCACTAGCCCCTTACGCACTGTAACAATATCGCACATTATTATGACAAGCCAGGTACGCACCCTGCGATAACATCAAGAATCCAGTCGATAATGATGTGTGCTACTGATGCTTGAGTACTTAGCTCCAGTCACCGCACCATTATCAATGCATTCACGCAAAACACTAGACCTACTTATAGAATTTTTATTAGACTATTAAATACCTGAGTATTTAAGCCATAGGAGTAGCCAGAAATTTCTCAAGGGGGTGTCAGCTAGCCCCCCCCCCCCCCCAACGATAATATTTTATACTTCAGTGCAACAGATACTATCCTCGATTCTTGACTATATCACCCCCCCCCCCCCCCCATTCAACCTCCATCAAGTCTTAATGTAGTTCTGAAAAATTCCAAATTTGATAAACTCTTTTTTGTTACTAAAATAATATTAAGCCTCACTTTATGACTTGCTTTCTGTGAATTCAACCAGTAATTTCTATAACCTTCACTACTTATTATACTGTAGTAAATATACTATAAGGTGAAAGTATTTAACGAAGGATAAATGAAGTAGATTAAAATGAATACATTACTGAGTGACAGATAAGACTTTAAACTTGATTGCGATAGGTGAATCTTTAGAAAGGTCAAAGGTGGTATATGAGTCAAAGTCTTACATCAATTTTCACGAAATACACGACTCCCTTGTACAAAAGGGGGGTCCGGGTGGAATTTGAAAAATAACCTCTCTAAAACAGCATTTTGAGAATTTCAACACATAAATCCTACCATTTTAAAGCACATTATTAGTCCAAGTGAACATTATATAGTGCTTGAGCTGACTGTAGATACTCTTAAGTCGGCCATGGCTTGAGTCATCGCCAAGGCGGGGGAGGGGGGGTCCACACCAAACTACGATAGCATTAGAAATACTGTCGCTAAAGTTGAGTTAAGTACTATCTGCTTACAGCTGCTGACGTTGAGTACCCACTCGCCAAATCATCAATGCTTAACTCAAAACATAGGCCTACTACAACATTTTAGTATCGAAACAATACTGAACTACAAAGTACTTGGAAATATCAATCAAGCTGTGAAACAAGAATATATACATTTTTTTAAAGAAAACTCACAAGTTCATCCTTTCATGGAAACACTATTCCCACAATTGAACTTCGTTACAATACACATTTTTCCCAACTTCCAAAAATTATATAGATCCTGAAATAAGATTGGGATGATAATCCTTACCCAGGTAAAAAAAACAAATACTTCTTATGTTTATTATATAGTATAAATGCATGTATATCCATGTCTATCTGCTACACAAATTAAAATAATTATGTAAAAAACTTTTAAATGGCCTTGCTTTTCCTACCATTCTATGAGTTACAAACGCATTCTGAACTTATTTGCTGTTAATTTGTTCAAACATTATAATTCACATGATTATATAATCTTCATAATGAATAATTAACATTATAATCACCTTAAATCACCATAAACATCAAACACCTTTCTTGGTTGTTTTGAAAACAGAAAAGATCACTCTCAGAGCTACATTTCTATGTTCAATTGTGATTAAGAACTGCATAAAACTCGCCTTTTATGATAAATGGTGTATGTGGTGGTGTTAGCCCAGGCAATGAATGCAAAAAAATGGCCATTGTCGTAACAAATTAGGGGAAAGCTGAATTCTTGCAGGATGTTAGTATACATAGTACTTACTCAAAAAAACCAAAGTCCCGACCCCCACCCCGCTTGCTTCCCCCACCACCCCCCTATCAACATTGCAAGAGCAGTACTTCAGTTAAAGGCTTATAACTCGGAAACTAATTAAGGTATCGTTGTGATTCTCATCTCATTTAATACTCAAAACTATTCTCTAAAAAATATGTCATATACATTTTCTATGTGGATAGCCTAGTTTTTCAGTAAAAATATAGTTTATAGAAAAAAATGTCACCACGAATCACATAAATCAATTTCAACTGATCATATCGTTTTTAATATCGCGTTATTGGTTGTGCCGTTCCTTACAAAACTTATAGATAATTTAATAAGCTTTAAAATGATGTGTCTATTGATTACTATAGTTCAAGTTATGGCGTCATAGTGAGTGATGAAATAGTAGCGGACACAGCGTCGCCGAACCCTACAGCTCTGTGTATTGCATGGCGCTTGGCTATCCAGCCCAATCCAATAAATAATTATTGTCAGACAAGCAAGACTGTGTATGCCAATCAATAGTACACGTTTAAAAGTACATTTTCCGAAAAGTCCCCAAAAATCCCCCCTCAACTTTTCCCCCAAGCCCCCTCAAAGTTGAAAATGTTTCTAATTATTGGAAATTCGATATCTCTGTAACTAACTATCGAACAGAGTTGATTCTTCTTCCATAATATCAGTCATATAATGTTCTGCAATAAATGTGCTATTTACTTTGCCGGTAAACCTGATAGTTTCTTTTATAAAAATTGAAATATCTTCAAAAGAGAATTCTATCAACTAGATTTTTCATTATTTAGTGGGACATTTTTGTATGTCAATTTACAGAAAATAGCGTTAAATAGAAGTTATAGAACTCATTTTTATGAATCCAAACATGTGTATAACAGCATACTGACAATTAGAGATGACGATTTGATAGGATGAGTGGTGTAGAGGGGGGTTGCCCCTTTTGCTAACATTGCTGGGCCCTTCTCTCAGGAACGGTTTGTCGCACTCCATACCTTTATTTTCTCAGCTCTTTGAGGCCATATTTGACAGATAATTTGGAATTCTACTTGAAAGTGCAGTATAGGCTCCCCCCTTTATCAGACATGGGCACACTTTTGAAGGAGGGGGCTAGATGAAATGATAAATTATGTGGGCGGGAAAAAAATTGATTAGTACTCATTTTTTACATTTCAATCATCAATTAAAAATTCAAGTCTCAATGAATAATATCCTACAAAATAAAGATGTATTAGAAAGACTCTTGTTTAACTCACGAAGGGATGCAGTAATCCAACTGAGATTAGCTTTAGAAGCAATCTGATTTTTAACCCATCTTATTAAAGCAAAAGGTGTCAGGGGGTACTTCTCCACAATGGTTTTGGTAAATTAGCGTTTAAAAGCAGTAATTTAAGCAGCTCTAGACATCATTTCACTCATTTTGACGCACATTAGAGTATGAAGTTCATTTAGTGCTCATATCATTTGAATGTCTCACTAACAATCTATTTATAGATGGCCTTTTACATTTAATTTCACTTTTATATTCAGTTTGAAAACAAGTAAAGTTTTTTTTTAATGTTTGGTAGTTATACTTATGTCTGGTATTTTTCACTATTTACTCTAAAAGCTCAACTTCTTTTTTGTTCTGGATAAAAGTGATGTCACAATTTCATTGAGACTAAATATTCCAGTTTGACCTTTTTTAATGTGTGGACCTTTTGGCATTGATAATCAATAATGAAACTACAGTAGTTTCTTTATTTTGTAACTGATGACCGATTTCAAGCATCTATTCGTTTCAACATATGAAAACTTCATCCAATGACAACAGAGGCAGGAAACCTCTTGAAACAATGAACAAGAATTAGGCCTATATCGTCATAACACAGTAATTGCAATTTGAGTCTTTCTTCCTTCCCTGTCGATTTTACGTTGTAAGCGGTAGCTCAATTCTTAATAAGTTAACTCATATCTAAACACTGAGAGCAAACTGAGAAGCGATAATATTGTACTGCGAAATCGAAAAGATAAATGAATAAATAACCGCTATCCTAATTTAGCAAAGAAAAATATATTTTTTACATTATATTTCATATATTTCTTATAACTTAATTTGCATGTGTGATTTTAGTCTTCACTCGAAATCATGTTCCGGGCTAGCTCACGAGCCGTAGTTTGCCCATTACCGCCCTAAAGTGCACTTGGGAAATGACGATTTTCATTATAAATAGTTTATAACTCGTAAACTACTGAAGAACGAATTGCAAAATTCGTCTCAAATTGTAGGTACTGTAACACCTTGTTCTGTCATATCCTTAGTAAGAGAGCCACTGAAAACACATTTTAAATCAAACTAAACAATTCTATATGTAGGTTTTCCCGATAGTACAGTCATACAATGTGTTGGACAAAAAATGTATAGGACACAGTTATTTTAGACAATACAATTCCCTGAAACATACCAGTGGCATCTTTGTATCATGCATGAATTTTGAGTTATTGTAATTCAAAATGTTAAACGATTATGAAAAAATATAAATTTAAACTTTATGAATGATTATAACTTTCTATTCATGATACAAGCCTGCCGTTGGTACCCAGTTTTGGGTAATTGTATTGTCCACAAGAAAGGTATCCTGTTTAGTTCATGTTGGACACATGGTGTGGCTGTAGTATCGGAACACCTGGAAAATTACCAAAATTTTTGCTACATATAAAATTGTTTAGCTTGATTTAAAACGTGTTTTCAGCAGTTCTCTTCCTGAGGGTATGAAAGAAAAAGTTGATACCTACAATTTGAGACAAGTTTTGCGATTTATTCTTCAGTAGTTTACAAGATAGTTATAACTATTTATAATGATAAATCATCATTTTACAAAAAAATGTAGTATAAGGGAAGCCTATACTGCCCTTTCAAATAGAATTCCAAATTATCGGTCAAAAGTGACATTTTACATATGAATTGAAATAGCCTCGAAGAGCTGAGAACATAAACAATAATTTGAATTACAATAAAGGTGGAGTGCGACAGATGTTAGAGAAGGGGTACCCCCCTCCTCGCTACATCTCTCATCGAACAAATCATCATCTCTAATCGTCAGTATGCTGTTATACACATGTTTGGATTCATAAAAATGAGTTCTATAACTTCTATTTAACGCTATTTTCTGTAAATTGACATACAAAAATGTCCCCCTAAATAATGAAAAAACTAGTTGATAGAATTCTCTTTTGAAGATATTTCAATTTTTATAAAAGAAACTATCAGGTTTACCGGCAAAGTAAATAGCACATTTATTGCAGAACATTATATGACTGATATTATGGAAGAAGAATCAACTCTGTTCGATAGTTAGTTACAGAGATATCGAATTTCCAATAATTAGAAACATTTTCAACTTTGAGGGGGCTTGGGGGAAAAGTTGAGGGGGGATTTTTGGGGACTTTTCGGAAAATGTACTTTTAAACGTGTACTATTGATTGGCATACACAGTCTTGCTTGTCTGACAATAATTATTTATTGGATTGGGCTGGATAGCCAAGCGCCATGCAATACACAGAGCTGTAGGGTTCGGCGACGCTGTGTCCGCTACTATTTCTTCACTCACTATGACGCCATAACTTGAACTATAGTAATCAATAGACACATCATTTTAAAGCTTATTAAATTATCTATAAGTTTTGTAAGGAACGGCACAACCAATAACGCGATATTAAAAAAGATATGATCAGTTGAAATTGATTTTTGTGATTCGTGGTGACATTTTTTTCTATAAACTATATTTTTACTGAAAAACTAGGCTATCCACATAGAAAATGTATATGACATATTTTTTAGAGAATAGTTTTGAGTATTAAATGAGATGAGAATCACAACGATACCTTAATTAGTTTCCGAGTTTTAAGCCTTTAACTGAAGTACTGCTCTTGCAATGTTGATAGGGGGGTGGTGGGGGAAGCAAGCGGGGTGGGGGTCGGGACTTTGGTTTTTTTGAGTAAGTACTATGTATGCTAACATCCTGCAAAAATTCAGCTTTCCCCTAATTTGTTACGACACAAAACATTCATTGCCTGGGCTATGTGGTGACAGCCTCAAGTCTCATTTATTTTTCATGAGCGGCTTTGCCAAAATTTCAACTCTACATTTTTATACTGTTCAATGTTTTGGGATCAGATAGAAAAGGTGCAAATAGGCAACTGACTGTGCAACTTTGTGAAGAGTTTCGGAGTCAAGGTGAAAATTATTTTTATTCATCAAATAAGTAACCTATTTGGTTAGTATAAAAGTATAGTATTGAATAGTGGTCAATGAGGATTCAGTATAATTCTACTTTGAATTGGAGCACGAACAATAATTTATGGATAACAAAATGTTTATTGAATATTAGATGAAATTGGAATAACACTGTTGGTTATACATAGAATAGAGTTTACATTCAAAATTTAATGTAGCATTTGCATATCTACTGTCCGAAACAGTCTACATCAATAATTAATTTACACAGTTGCTAATTTAGACGAACGTTGGAACAAAGTGGGGGCGTATTTTGCAAAGCGTTTGACAAGCCAAATTCAATGTGATTACACTTCAACAAGAAGTCGATGATAACTGAATTATTAGCTTTTGATCTCATAGCGAAGCCCTGGAATGGAGGTGTTGACGGGTAGAGGAGCAGAGTGTGGGGCTGGCTCAGTCGCTACTAATTACTGAATGCAGTATTGGGAGCAATGAAATTTTGCTACACATAGAGACTACTGCAAGGTAACAAAGTGAAGTATTGTAAGGTAATTTAAAATGTGAAAATTTTCACCATTTTTCCACAGTTACACTTCATCATGATTTTGTTTACTTAGTAGTAAGTTAATAATAAGTACTGTATACAATGTACACTTTGCACATAGTTTGTTTGAGTTAAAAGTTGATAATAAGTAAGATCAAATTGTACATTATGTGTCAACTCACATTAGTTTTTTTTTTAAGGATGAAGTCCACATAGGTCTGAGACCTGTGCGTAGGTAATGAGTTGGATGATGGCGATCGATGAGTTATTTTACCCTTAATTAGACAGATAGGATTCCAGTGATACCTTGATAATTCCAAGCCATAAATTAAAGTAGTTGAGGGGAACAATTGGCGACATGCAATATTTTTTCATTAGTCATCAGTGATTTTTCAAATTTTTATTCACAACGTGAGAAGTTGAATAATATATTTTAATAATATCTTTTTTTAAATAAAGCATTAGGCTACTAGACTAAGCATAGGCGTAAAACTACTGGAATATTCCCAACATTCAAGATTTTTTGAGGTGCTTTTTCAACAAATTACACAGTATTTACTAATTTAAATAAAATTCAATAACAAGAAGGATGAAACGCAGTATTGTAAAAAAATAAATGACGATAATATTCTAAATACTGATAACTGATAAACTCAAAGTAGTCTATGGTAACAATAGAAAACTTTTTTATATAGGTGAAATGAATTCATTTTTCATTCTGTGTTGGGTTCTACTTGAGTAGAGCTTAGTTAGCTGATTTCATTTAGTTCTTTCGATGGAATTAAGAAAAATTGAACAGGCAATGAGTTTGTAAATAGGAATGTTGTTCCCTTTAAAAATACTGTATTTCATATTTGGTAGAATAATTCGAAGATTAACACTTTTCAATTGTTTCAACTTTACAGAGCCAAAGATACGTGCGCCTATGAGATTGAATAGCTACCTCAAAGGGATGAATATTAATTTTAGTGATTAATTAAACAGCTTGTTGCAGAGAAGACAGGCTTGTGACAAAACAAAGATAAAAGTAAAGCATCCCAGCGGTAAAGATCGGTACAGTTGCAGAAACTGTCTCTGCGGACGAGTCAGACTTGCGCAGATGCAATGTAAATATTGCGGCTTTACATTATTGCAGAGAAAGATGGTCCTTCATCTTTGCAGAAGCAGAGGGGATGAGAAATAATTCTCATTCTGGAGAACAATGATAAGACACGGATCTCAATTTCAATGTTTGCTCCAGTAAAACAGATGATGAATGTTCCTCAAACAGTTTTCTCCAACGAAGGAATACAATTAGAATCAAATTGGACGAATAGCACAAGACAATAGCAGTGAATCATCAAATATATTTTTGATGGCAACTATTTTTAATGAATCATTGATTTCAAAGCCATGATCATAGTTAACATTAAAATATCGATGACAAGTATTAATTTTTCTATGTATCATAATCATCAAAAATTATTATCTTGTTCACATCATTAATTATATCTATCAGCTTAAATAAAATTACAGATATTTGCTGACGCATAACAGTTTAGAAAATTCAATACATAACAAAATAATGTTTGATTTCCATTTATTCTGCTCATTTATCTAATCATGATTTGAAAATGGTTAGTCAAAATTTGCGAAGAGAGCAGTTCTAGACTCCAAGTGTGTTCGTCTTCGCATTCTTGTATTTTTATCTCAAAAAAAAAAATAAATAAATAAATAAATAATGAGTATTAGCGGATTTCGATCCTATGTTGGGTCAAGAAATCGCAATTTAGAAGTTTTAATGCAAGACACACAAGTACTGTAGGAACATTACTACATTAGACCACCCTGAACCAGAAAACCAACTAAATTCTTACATTTATGATAAATACAACTAACAAAGTTTACTTCGTTGAATAGCACAGCCAAAACCCAAATAAACACACTACAGACTAGAACGCTAGAAGCGTGAAGATGCATTTCAATTTATCACACTCTTTTAAAAATAGTACAATTCCACATTATAGATGTGATGTATTATGAATATAGCATTCAGTGAATTCAGCCAAATAATCGACAATAAACAGACAAACGGAAGTAGCACATGTTGCGTCTAAAATTAGAGAAACAACAGCTGGTGTAAGTTATTAGTACTTGGGCAGACTTGTTTGACCTATTCTGCAAATGCAAAGCACCAAGACAGAGGAAAAGAATCTTGAAGTTATCACCCATGAACTTGACCTTGAATCGAATGGTACGTGAGCGTTATCGCAGTAGTCCTGATTCTGCCAAGTAAAAAGATAAAGTAAAGTTCGAGAAGTAAGTATAGAGATAAAGGCCAAGTTAAAGAAGATAGTGTATGGCAAACTCCTGTCTTCGACCCTCTTGCTTCACCGTGCAAACTTTACTCATGCCCTTTCCTCATAGAACTTCCAGGAAAACTTGAGCATTGAAAAGAACTTTGCGGTCTCGGTCATATCGATCACCTATACTATACTTTATAAGTTTATATACAGCATATAAGTAAGCATATACCAATTGTTAACGTATACGATGTGAGTGCCCTAATGCTTGAATATAAGAAGGGCACCCCAGCCCAGAACCCCGACCTTTTTGAAAATTTATATGAAGGAAAGGGAGAAAAAGAAGGAATAATCGAAAATATTGTGAACCTACCCTCTTTTCTTAATTTAATAATAATTGTAAAATGCTTCTTCATGCAATTTTCTCACTTACCATTGTTTTGGTAAACGCTTCCCAATCACAGAACGCTTCTACAAGATCTACATGTCACTGCTCTCTCACTCACACTCTCTCTCTCTCTCTCTCTTTTATTTCAGTTAAAAACTTAGGTATAATCATGAACCAGACACTTGACTGGTCAGGGCAAGTTATTAAAACAAAAAAGGTTTTTTCAGCTACGCAATCTTTGAAGAGAATGCAAGATATCCTTCCTCAAAGTATCAGATTATTACCGGTTAAATCTCTCATCTTTCGACATTTCACGTACTGTAATTCTGTAATGAATGACATGTCAGTCATTTTGAATGATCGACTGCATTGCAGTCAGAACTATTATCTTCGACTTGCTTACTCTCTCCAACGTCACGAAATAATCACTCAGTCCCACGTACTAAGCTCAACAAACTATTTTAAGAATCATTTCAAATTCGTGTCTGAAGGCAGGAGGAATCACGTTTCACACACCAGAAGAGATGACAATACTCTAAATACCAAATCATCCTACGACCATTTATACAAAATCATTTGTTGTAAGTGCCTGTCGTGCTTGGAACGCTCTTCTTAACTTCATTAGGTGCCTTGAGAGTCGAGTGGGCTTTATCTCGTCATTAAGGAAGTACCTTATGGAGAAAATGACTGCGTCTGTCCAACCCCAGAGCAACTGCATGAAAATAAAATCTAGAAATATCAATCTCAAAAATATCCATTACCTTTGTAAATAATACGTCACTGTTTTAGTTTATAGCATACTGGAAACAATATTCAACACTCATCTCAATACATTAAGAAGGTTTGTACAAAACCATTATTTCTAATTACCACCGCATCTTCTCTCATCAGCAACATTCATATCATCTTCATAATCATTCTATAAACATTTTTATTTTAATCATTTTTGCTAATCTTTTTCTCAAATCTTACTTTTTAGTCTAATTTTTAGTATTATAAACACTTCACGATACATTCTCACCTAAATTAGCAATATTCATAAAGTAAATTCACTCTACAATTTTCAGTCAATTGAATTAACTCAACATTTTGCTGAATTTAAGAAAAACTAAAACAAAATGTTCTCAGGGTTAAGTGCTCGAATGGACGATTTTTTGTCCAAACTTCGCCTTTTCATGTAAATGCATCACTTAGAATTTCATTTAATTAGCTCTACCCATTAGATCACTGTTAATATTTCCAACAAAATGTAAATAGTATCAAACAGGTCTACTTTCTATGTGATGTTAAGAATATTGTATGTAAGCAGACATTTGAAAAAATTGTAAATTTATCATGAATAAAGTAATATAATCTAATCTCTCTGAGAGTTGCTAATCTTAATAATACTGAAACCATTCATATATATTGTAAATTTGGGCTAATTAAGACATCTGAATCTCTCTTCTTTTGTTTTTCACTTATTTAAAATCTTCTACAGTATCTACATTCAACTTCAATCTTCCATCTTCTTCAATACTCATCGCCTATTGAAACTTTCCAATAGACTTCTCTAAAATAAGAAAAAGAAACTATTTAATTAACATGGTTCATGGTGGTAATACATAGAATTAACAAGTACATAAAAAATAGAAATGGTTACTTAATATTTGATTGATAGGGTTCATGGAGGTAATATAAAAACTTCCCAAATAAAATGAGAATGGATACTAAATGCTAATATATAAAGACAAACAAAGTATTACAGGGAAAATATATTGAATATTTCAACTTACCAATATTGAGCTGACAAATAATCTTCATGACAGTTGTCATGTCAATAAATTAAGTTCTAAATTTAGAATGAAATAAACATGACTTATCACCGTCAGTCATACGCTATTATATTACCGACCGGTATTCTATCACTTGTTCATTTTTCTTTTCTTGAAACGGATACTGAGAAACAATATTGATGAATGACCGCGAAATACCTGAACTAGAAACTCAAATAGTTTGTTTAGGAAATATGGAATAAAATCTAAAAACTATTAAAAATACAGCACCGTAAATCGCTCAAGTCAAATCCGTGGAGAAGAGGAAAAAATAATGAAATAAAGTTTGCTGCAATATACAGAACATACAACTGAACTGGAGATTGATGACTAAAGTCGTGGATCACGAAAAATAACTGCTCATATCAACTAAATACCAAGTATAATGGAATTATACGACCCTAATACCATTTACAACAATTTTGAATTAAAACATGTCATGAAAAGACTCACATAATGAATCATGCGTAAAATAATTTGAATTTAAAATCATTCATTAGCGGCTAACAAGAGATTAACTATCATCATCACTGCAATGCAAATTATAATAAGCAGCATTATTAGCAGCATGCATATATATTTAGTATCTATGTGGTATAGTAAAGTATACTTCAAGTATAGTAGTATAAACTGTCCCTGTGTTGTTGAATCAAGTTTTTTTAGTTTTTTGAAATACAATTGAGTTATCTTTTGGTAAACACTTTTACAGATGTGGACCGTATTTGGCACTTTAGTTTTTAGAGCGCAGAATTTCATTTCCAACAGAAACAAATTTCTTCTTCAAATGTTGTGAATTTGTAAATGTGTAATCGAAATCACACTCATGAATTTATGTCAACATCAAGATATTGGCGAGTACTATCTTTTCAAGAGTATTTCTTCCTCACTCACACTGGAACAACTTCTACCTCGATCTCTCTCACACACCTTTGATTGGGAAAGGCTTTGTTCTGACTCTACTAAGCCCATTTGGAAAATCGGCCAACGCTGTCTCCATTGTCATGGTGAATCGTGAATCTGACCATTGTTCTCTATTCTCGACTCCGTCTTCATTGATTTCACGACTCAGAAGCTCAGCCTCAGCATCAACAGCAGTTGAAGATTTCCTCTATTTAACTGCATCACTTGCTACGTTCTCGCGTCTCCACAAAACGACGACAGAACCATTTTACTAGAATTCTAGAATGAAATTTCAATTTAATTTATGCTATATCGCTTTGTTGTACAACTAAATTTATACTGCTACTTGAATTTTCATAATTTTTGGGGGGGATTAAGGTATGAGACCTGTGCATGCGTAATGACTTTGATGATGATGATGATTGATGAGATGGACCTACGGTGATTGATGGACCTACCTTTAAGGTGAGTTCCTAACCACTCTGCGTATACCAGATCGAATTCTCTGTTTATTCAGCAGAAAAGATTCTTTTTTCCTAGCCAAACCAAACGGTCACTCTTACAGAAAAAAGAGCTCGTTTCGTATCTTACCTGAATGAATAGATACCTGGCACGGCTCGCAGTCAATCACTTCCTCAAATTTTACTGCTAATTTCAAGATTTATTCATTTTAGATGACTTCCAAAGTCTGAGGCTTGTGTGTGGAATAAAAAATTTTCGGTTCAACAGGAGTCTACCCGAAAATAGAGAATTTCAAGCTGTATGCTGCACAATAAAAATTGAATTTCATCAAGAAAAAAAACACCACCAGACAGTCGACAAATTAATGGCAGAAATATGATTTTACACCTCTGTCCTTAGGATATACCACTATCCTTAGTTTGAGGCTAGACAAGAGCCCCAACGTTTTAAGATACAATCCACACTGGATCCCACTGGGGTTAGGATCTGAATTATTCTTCTTTAATTAACTTCTTTTTTTTTTTAAATAGTAGCCAGTATTGGTAGAAATGAATAACTTACTACATCTGTAAGTTATTTGAATTGATCAACTAAATACTTGAAAATTATTCCTTTATAATCAGATAGATTTAAAAAAGATATTCTTTAAAAGTGAAGAATGAATGGCTTACAAGTATGAAGAGAAGAAGCAAGCCATAGGAAATGAAACTGTCACCTTTCTGCACATCATCTCGTGAGTAATCGATCATAGGCTATATCAAGCATGCTATCTTACTAGAAATCGTTGAGATTAATCTTGCAATGTCACCCTACGAACGAACACGTGTAAATGACATTCAACGATTCAACGGTATTGTAAAACAGGTACTGAACGAGAAATACTATATAGAAATAATTTAAATATAAAATATTACAGAAATATAATAAATAGAAAATACTATACACTATATTTAGTTTATTGGCAGCTTGGATTCTGGTGGCTTGGGTACTGGCCGCTTCTTTACTGATTATAGTATACACTCTTGACTAAATTACAGAAAGTAGAGTATTCTTCATAGACATTTTGATAGTGTTGTTAAAAAATTAGCTTTAAATTACGTTACATATAGAATATTCATTTATATACAGAATAACAATCTTAAGCAAATATGTGAGTATGGACAAGTATGTTTTGTCTTGAATGGGGCAAATCAAAAATTTACTGGTGACAACGAATTGAAAAACTAGTCAAACCAGAAATCTAGACTGATCTGGAACTTATACTGTACAGTAGCCTACATGAAAATATATAGTACTTGTATATGAAAATTTATGATGTTCTATAACATAAATTATACTGTACAGTATATGAAAATATATAGTACTTGTATAGGAAAATTTATGATGTTCTACTCTCAAGTAACTCATCAAACAACCGTCGTCCCCCCATTATTGTCTGTATACTTTGACTTCAGAGCATTTCTTAGGGCTCCATCACATAGTAATCTTGGTATTCATTTGAACAAGAACATGTTGTCAACGTGAGGATGACAAGAAGAGACAGATATAGGTTCCAGTCAATAGATCCTAGCAACAAACTAGCAGACAAAAGGGTAGAGAAGCAAGTATTCGTTGTGCCTCAAATATGAAAGTTAATGACGTAGGTTAAGGACGAACGAAGGAAGGCTTGCGTGAGGAGGTTGTGATAGAACAAGGTTGCAGACAGGACCGATATCACGAACAAGATGGAAATTGAGAAGGGAGATCAACAAAGCAAGGGAATTCGGTAAGAGTGAAAGGGGGAAACAGGTGACACGCGGGAACCGGGAATTATGATACCACCATGAATTCCCCTCCTGTCAAAAGACTTACAAGGCCACCTAACCACTTTGCCAACAATACTGCAGTAAAGGTGAATGTCTAAGAAAGCGAATATCAGGCCAGTGAATCAACTGTTATCTTGCTAAACTAATACACGCTATTTTATTATCATAAAGATACATACAACATTAAATTAATACATTAATTGGCGTCTCTGGCAGCGCAGTTGGTTGGGAAGCTTGTCTATGATTAGATAAGACTCTAACTGGCTTCTTCCTGCAGCCTTGGGGTTTAAATCTCATTCAGCCATGAATGTTTCTCGTCATTCATTCATCATTCACCGCATTACCCACGCACAAGTCTCCAGACTAATGTAGACATCATCCACAAAATATACAGGGCGGCATCCTAATTTCCTTTTTCAAAACTTAATAAACCCCTTCGTATGAATCAAACGTTTTTCTTTTGTTTCTTCATAATGTAGGCACATACCTGAAGTTTTATTCTCCTTAAAGATCAAATGAGATAGGGGACGTCCGCCAGTCTAGATACTAGACTTATGCTAGTATGCTCTTATGCTAGTCTAGATACTCGTTTTACAAAAAGTTGCTGCCGATCGGTTATTGTCGCTGGCATAATTCTTCCATTACGAAGCTGGGGACATTCAAGGAGGTGTACCTCATTTTGAACTGCACCACATTCACTCAAAATATCAGTGCCAGCTGGTGAAATATTTCAATGCAGTTCATACATACAGAGTGATTACTTGTGTGTTTCCACCTCGCCGTTTGAGGAACCATTTTATGGAGAACAATATTTAAAAGGGTTCCGAACCACAGTGTATTCAATAAAGCCGAAGAAATAAACGTAATTTTTTGGTATATTTGCAGTTGAGGTGGTGAAAACAATCCAGTGCATTATTAACCCTCATGTTACCTGACATATCAGTACTAAGAAACAATTAACTTGAATAAAACAATATGAAAAATGAACTAGCTTTAGCAAGTCAACCCAAGCCTCCCCAGGAGATGGCTTCAGCCATTCTTGTCATTCAGTCATTCTCATTTCCATTATTGGAAAAGCGTTGAATGAACAATGATTTGAAGCAACTCAAACTGAATCCACCTGATCAAGTCGAGGTCTCCATCAGCTGATGCACGGAACAAAAGCAAGAGCTGCAATCAAAGCCTGACCAAGACAATAATTTGGGTAAATGGATGACAGTGAGGGCCGACTTGAGCACAAAGCGACGGGTTACGAACTCTCACTAGAGGGTAGAATGATAGGGTCGAACGTGCTCGATAATGCTCGTCGAACAGTGGCGAGAGACCAGTGCTCGTGGCAGTTGCATAATGGACAGGCTGCACCATCTGATGGCAAATTGCTGCTTTTCATTGCATTGTTTCAGGTTCCAATCTTCGAATATCCACTTGGGAATTAGTATAGTAAGAGCAGTTTCACGCCACTCACAGCACCATCCACACCTTTCCACCTTTAATCCTTCATCATCAACACTATTATGACAAGAACAACTTAGTTTCCTGCTTTGCATAGCAGCTGAATAACAGCAACAGATTAAGGCTCAGTGAATATCAAATTTAGTCATTGACCTACCCGAAATTCACTTCAGGTAAATGCTTTGTAATGACATTAAAAGTTACACAATGCGATGTATGATGAAAATGTTAATTCGTTAGCGCAATAATAATGTAATCATTTGTGAAAATAAAAAGTTATGTACAAAAGAGTTTTACAATTGCTTTTTCGTAATGATGATGCCCACATGAGTATCAGACTTTGGAAATGATGTTATGGATGGTGGACCTTCAGGCTCTGAACCGCCACGTCGTAATTGATAATAAAGCAGATGTCGCGTTATTTTTGGCCTGTGAATTTATTTCAACGCTCTAATACACTTCACACCACCAAATTAGGTGACTGTAGCACAATGCAATGTTATTTATTTGCTGATACAGTCAGAATACAAGTTATTGTAAATAAACAACAGCCCGAAACATTCTCTATTAATAAATGTTTACAAGAATCCAAATATTTGTAAACATAGGCTATGTTTACGCTTTTAATAAAATATAACTTAAATCTTCTGGAAAACACAATTACCACTCAATTTAAACGCTTACTTTGATCGATTCTATTTAATACCCTCCAAGATATTTCTGAATTTTTTAAATTGAATCATTGAAATTTAGTCTACTTCATCAGATAAAGTTGATTAAATTTCAATGTTAAACAGCCAGATATGCGACCATGCCAGCAGCTGACAGTAGAGAATAGCCAACCTCAACGCACGAATTGGCAATACTAGCCGTGCCTTGTTGCCTAGTCTACAGGAATGACGCGTGTTGTCTAGGTTGGTTTGTCACCTCAGTCTCAGTAGTTTTCTGCTAGTAAGAAGTAAGTTTCACAATTTGTTCGCAACGCCTAATTTATGGGTGTGAAGTACAGTAACTTGGTAACTATACAAGCACTAGATGTAAATTCAGTCATGATGCACGAAGCAAATTAAAAAATCATAATAAATTTACAGTACTATACTCACCACCCCGGAAACTATTCAAGAGAATTTTCCACATACCTGAAAAATAAAATAGAAAAATATATTAAAATAGACAGCATAGCATAGGCATAGCAAATTTTTTCATGTTCAACAGAATGATAAGTATTAATTGTAAACTGAATATTTATGCCAGCACAAAAAACCTATATCAATTTCTTCAACTTTCAAGAGTCCTAAATATTTTCATGAATAAATGCGACCCACATTTTGTTCAAATCATTTATCTGAGATATTGTCATAATAGAAGTAATTTAGTATAAATCAATGTAGTATCAACATTGTAAAAATATTTTTTTTTTTTTTCATTTACCTGTCATTGGAGTCAAGTTATAAATTAAATATATTTATGGATCAGCGTGATGATAGTAAAGTATAATATGTTGTATTTGCCTGCTTGATGAAAAAGAAAACGTAAGAATCCAAGAACGAACTCCAAAGACGGGATTTATGAACACTTGAGGCTACCTTATATCTTGAGGGGGACTCAAAACGATCTTCCTCTAAAATAAAGAGGACGGAAAGAAAACATCAATAAATTTTCGGGCTTCTGAAGCTCTTTCTCTAAATACGGGCCAAAAGCACTCGTTTATCTTTTTCAAATCCAAATCTTTTTATATCCAATTAACGACACTCAAATCAATGTATTTATGCCACGCTTGTTTGAAAGTATAGACACAATAAAGTACATTCAGAGCAGTCTCCGCAATCTGTCATACCAGCAATATACCTGGCAACCAGGGCTAAATTTGTAACAGTACAGCTTGCCAGTAGGTCTCAAAGTAAAATTATCCAGTAAAACGAAATTTACTAATATCACATTATTGAATTGGAGTTTTACAGAAATTTTCATTAGACTCATTCACTGGGAAGGTTCTCTACATCTTAATATACTGCATAAACATTATATTTCACATGCAAAGGAAATGCGTACCGGAGCTTAAATTTTTACAAATTCACATGGCAACATCTTAAAAGCTGGGTTGCTAGAATATCTTCCAGATTACAGACATACAATGCACAGCTCTTGCCGAAAACAGACTAATGAGACCATACAGACCAATTTTCTTGAATTGTTCAACCATAGTAAATCAGCAATGAACTTCTTGAGTCCAAATAATTGTTCCATTAGGAAGACTCCATTATCCCAAATGCCTTATGATTCAACTTCCCAGTTTCAAAATGTTCATGTACGATTGATTTTAATTGCCTTAAGGGCGAAGTTAAGACTTGGTCCTCTCGCCCTGATTGAAAGATTGTTGAGAGTCGAAAGCTGCATGTGCATAGTACAGAAGTTTGAGAACTGAATGAAGCAAAACTAAAAATTTCATGGACTTACAGACCAGTAAAAAAGTAAATTCGTATGGCTTTTCGTGGTGGGGAGACCCTTACGGGTATACAGACCAGTGACATCAGTAGAACAGCATTTCCGTTTGATATCAGCAAGTTGGTGTTGAATAGTTGAGCATGAAGTTGATTTGTTGCAATTCGCAGTGAACGCTACCTTGGCTACCGCAAAGCCAATCAACGCTCTACAGCTCTAGTACAACGTGGGTGAGGAATTTATGGACATTCCGACGCAAACCGATGTTGCCAACCAACTCAACTCCAGCAAGCTTTCTCTCAGCCATCAGTCATGCGGTACAGTATGAATCCCGCAAAACCCAAAATCCAGAATAGTTGGACGTTTTTGTTTGTTAACTTGAATAACACCGTCGTTAGAATGATAGGCTATTCTATGGGTTGCATCGGATACGTACTCAGCATCCAAACTACAGAAATATGATAAAAAAACACGTCAAAGCTAAAACATTTGAGGCCGGTACATCATCCACATCAATACGATTGGAAATAAAACACGTCGACTTTGACAAATGCAAATTTAAAGGGAGACCTAGTTGTTGATTCTTTCTAAATGAGGGAAGGATTGTTCCAACACATCTATTCAGAATAAAACAACTTTGTACCATTGTCAATTTTTCATTATTTTTTTAAATCTCAACAATTGTTGTGATTTTGTCAGAATAGGTCAGAAGAAGAAAATAATTCGTGAATTGTAACTATACAAGCGAAGACAGTGAAAAAAAGCAATAATTGACAATATAAAGCAGGGAATAGTAAGTTATTCTGATTAAATC
This sequence comes from Conomelus anceps, assembly GCA_948455865.1. NCBI lineage: Eukaryota > Metazoa > Arthropoda > Insecta > Hemiptera > Delphacidae > Conomelus > Conomelus anceps. The sequence continues at coordinate 115,254,390 of OX418216.1, forward strand.
CCTAGAATTTTTTTCGGAGGATGAAGCTGTACCAACTTATTAAAGAAAACGAGCAGAGGTATAGTTGGTAAAATGTGTAACAGGTCAGCCCAGAAGTAAGAGCACTAACTGGTCAGGCCTGAGCAAATACTCTTGTCGGTAAAGAACTTAAATAATGTCACCTTCATAAAATACCAGGACAGGATTCAAAAGAATAGCCAGATCTTCCAAACAATTCCACTTTTCGCTATATTGCATTTCAATCTTTTACAGAGCAAGAAATCCATAACTTATAAAAACTAGAAACTTCAAGTTAAATCTGATCAGATCTTATATTATTAAAAAAAAAGAGATTCCATATGTGAGTATATTCATGTACATATATATATATGTATATACACATACATACATAAATACACACACATACAAATACTATCACTATTGTGTGCACACTTCCAAATTCTTAAGGAGCAAAATATACGATTATAACTTAAGTTAAACTTAACATTTAAAAAAAAAAGTTTTCATGTAGCAGAATAAAATTTGAATTTTACGAAGATTTAAAGATTTAAGTTTTAAAAAGAAAGTCCAGTTGATAATTTAGAATGTTGGCGGCGAAAGATAGAAAGTTCCTGGCGTTGAATAATTTGCAGATAATTTAGTACGAAATATAAAATGTTACCTTCATCTCGGAGTTACTCTAATTTTGAATCACACAAACATCAAACCTCTACGATGATTTGGTCGTAAGCGGTATTCATATTCCAAAATTCAATTCATAACGTTCTGGGTTGACGATCACAGTTGAAGCATGTTGTGAAAATATCTTGAACGAACATGAGACATACTTTCATTCGTCCTATTCGTCAATTCATAGATTCTGAAATTCTTCGATTCATAAGTACATCGATACTGTGATTCTGCATTACTCTGGTTCTTCGACCGCTGAAAAGAGTCCCAATAAAAACGAATAGAAAATAGTAACTTAACTCATAAAAATAATTCCAACTTAATGGGTTTCGAAAAATTGACAAACAGACAAGTCAAGTTCACTCCCAAAGATTAACAATGAAACGTTTTGAGAATACCAAACAAAAAATAGATAGAATAGACATAATTAATTACGTGACTCAGGTCAAGGAAAAGATATTTAAATTTGAGACATTAACAAAAATGAAGTATTACTAACAAAATAAGATGATGCTAACGATAGGAAATAGTTCTGCCTAAAGCACGTTTAGACAAAACTTGGCAAGTAGTATGACCTAACTGTCCTTAAAAAAAAGGACTTAATTAAATTACAGAATATTGAAACAGCAAAAAATAATAAGTAAAAGATACATTATAAATCAATAGTAATTAAGAATGGATGAATAAATAGAAAATCTAAAAGTGAAATATTATACTCAACGTGCTCATAAACGAACAAGAGTCAACAAGATAAGATACGTTATTCAGAAAAAAATTAAGACTCAAATTTAAGAATACAAAGTAAATAGTTTTGTCTCCAGTTACTACGTAGTATTCTTTAGAGTAAATCGCAGCTAAAAGAGCATTAAAAAGACATATTAAGTAAATTAAAGAATTCACAAATACAAATCGACAAATTACACTTACCCAACTAGGCGGACATAAATTTGGTATTTAGCAACTTAAGTTTGGCATCAATACAGCAGCCAAGTGGAAAAGTTTGAAAAAAAGTTAAACAAAAGAAAAAAAGTAAATTAAAACCAGATCACCACATGATCATATTAGTTAACAAAAAAAATTTACTTCAGGACATCATGGTCCAAATAAGAATCGATCCTACCCTTCGAACATTTTGTAAGAGAAAGGAAGCGTCATCCTGGATCGAAAATCGAACAGGCTTTTTCTTATATCAAACAGCTGTTCAAATTCAAGTAAGATCAGCAGATGAACCAACCTAACGAAAAAGGTCGCAGACAAAGTCAACATCAAGACAACTTTCAAATACACAATAAAAAAACTAGACCAGACGAGTCAAAAAAGGAAACTAAAAATAAATATAAAAGTGGATACCAGCTAGCAAACAGTTTTATGAATTGAATAATGTACCAGAGCAGACGAGTATGACAAGTACAGAGATGACAGTTACCGTAGTAGCGTCAGAGTAGTACCCGCGCAATTCAAATATAATAGTTCGTACCTATAAAACTAACAGTTTTATAAAGGGGTAATTAAAAATTCATTACAAACTCCCCCTTCTTGCAGTTGTGGGCCACGCCCACAATAGGAAGTAAAGAAAAAACTCAAAAAAGTAAAGGAAAAAGTAGGCAGACGAAACAAGAAAACAAATGAGAAGGCGCGCACTTCACAAATGATCTGTCTCAGAAAAAAAAAAGGGGTGAAGCATTTAAAGAGATTACAAAGTAGGAGAAGACGACAAGAACAGAAAGTTGTACAAGTGAAATGTAGTGATCAGTTACAATTCACCTGTAAGTAGGAGAAAAGAGGAAAGTTTAAAACCAAATAGAAATAAGAGAAACGAGAATAATAGATGAGCGGTAATGGAATACTAACATGAATAGTCATTAAAGAATTAGTACAGATTAAAGAAGTTTGAAAATTAAAAAAAATAATAGAGCTTAGGAAGAGAAAAAAAAAAAAATTTTGGACCCAAAAAACAAAATTTAGATCGAAGACCAACTTGGGCTTCCAAACAAAAAAAATTACCAAGAACTCACAACCATAAAGTTAATGGTAAAACTACGAACTTTATGAATTAAAGGTAACTAAGGTTAGTAAAACGAGGAACAAAATTTTCCAAGAAAAGAAAAATAAATAACCAGAAACGTTAAAGTATTCAATTCAAGAATTTATACAGTCCATAAAGAAAAAGGTAAGTTCCATTCTTGAGGGTGAACTGATGCTTACTTCACTAAACCTAACAAGAGATCGAAACATCAAAACGAGACAACTAACAACTTATGATTAGCTAGTAACGACATTACTGAAATGACGTAGAATACCAATCTTTCTACAATACATAATCACAACACAACTTTACAACGACCAACTTATGTTTCAAAAAAAAACTAATTTTTCAGCACCTATCAATGTTTTATAAAGACGCACCACCAAAATAAATCAAGACTCGGGCCCAGAGTTGCAGACAATTTAATTGGGGTGGACGTTATCTTTGTACTACAAGTACAAATAAATATTCTTTAATTACTAGTACCACAGGAAAGTTAGTAAAACTATAACAACCAGGTTACCAAGTAAAGAAGACACCTAGAAAAGTCCATAGCACATCAGGGATGCTAATGGTAAGTCCGACATTCGGAACAATAACCGAAATAGAGACTCAAATCTTAAGCTACAAAGAAAAATGAAAAGCAAATACAAACTGTCCGATGACATCAAATTCGGACTAAACGATACTACACCTAATATTACAGGTACTAACAGTGGTTAATGAAATTAGTGACAATCAGGATAGCAACAATTCAAACAACAACATCTTTTCCGCAAGAATACAATTATATAAACCAAACCAAAACCTAGATCAAGGGCAAGAAACGTAATATTTTAACAAAAATAATTTTCTCGGTAACTAACAGCGTGAGCAACAGGGATCTTAAAGTAATTAAGACAACATAAAAAAAACTTCAAACACAAGAATCAAAAAAAACAACCAACATTGGTGACAACAGAGTTTTTAAGAGTCAAGTCTAAAACTAACTTAAATCTCATAAAGAAATTTAAATACACTAAAGCAAAGTTCCTTATATATTATTTGCAAATCAGAGCAAAGAGAACTAGAAGTTGAAATTACTATCAACCAGTAGTGACACATTTGTTGCCGTAAAATTTTTTGAGATGAGAAACATGGGCTTTTAAAACAAAGTTTCCGGTTTCAACTTCGTGCAGACTGACGGTTACTGGAGTAAGCCATTTTTTAATTTGAAAAGGACCTTTCCATCTGTAAAGCGGCCCATAGACGACCAACCTTGTTGCCAACTCAAGTTGTCAACTTGATGTCCTTGGACACCACAGACTACAACTCAATCTGCAACCTGGTTTGCAACTTTGTTGTCAACTTCAGTTGCCTCATCACTTCGGGTCAAATTAGCCTTTCCTCCATCTAGCTTTCTTGCAAGTAATTAACGTTTTTAACATAGTAGGCCTATTATTAATACGTAATAATAAATCATATTTCGGTCTTATTTCACAGTAATGAGTCAGAATCCTTTGTTATTTTTTATTTTGAATGAATTGTGTGATGATGAAGAGAGTCGCCCAAGAAAAAAAAGAAAAATGTGGATGAAAGAGTGGTACCAACGTACTGAGTTTTCTCATTCTAATTTACCAAATTCAATACAATCCAGGTATTTGGACCTCATGGTCATGGAGGAAGTCAAGTAGATCAAAATACCATAAATTGGGCACGTATTCGTCCTCAGCCCCAGCACCTGACCTGACATTTGCATTCAATTTTTTTAGTTCTCTACGGTAGTAAGTTGTAATGTTGGCGAATCTTTTTTTTAAACTATCTGCATTAGCAGCAGGATCGATTTTAATATACACTTGCAATAGTTTCTCCCAAATCTTTCTTTTTTAACCTATCTTTAAAAACGTCTGACTTTACTTTCCAGAATCTGGAAGCTCTTCAGCAGTACAAAGAAATCATTCCAAAGCTCATTATTTGGAATTGTCGTCATTATTATAATTGAAAAAAGTTAACTAAATTAAAAAAAAGTAAAAAATAACTAATTATTGAAAAGTAAAAAATAACCAACAAATTTATCGTCAAATATAAAACTGCAATGTGTAACTATCAAGAAACAGGACAACAAGTGTACGAAGATGACACGAGATTTCAACTGATGTTGTGAACCTAGTTGACAACCTGCCCACAGACACTACAACAAGTTCGCCAACATAAGGCTCCGCCCACAGAAAATCCAAAGTTTTTAACCTACTTCAAAAACCTGCAACTTCAACACCAACCTCCACTCCAACCAAAATTCCAACCACCAACCTAGCCACAGACACGCAACATGAACTCCAACATAACCAAGGACACCAAGTTGACAACTTGAGTTGGCGACAAGGTTGGTCGTCTATGGGCCGCTTTACTAAGCTTCTTAGAAATCTTGTTGACAGCACTACTGACAACATGAGTCTTAACCCAAACTAAGTCACCTAACTGAAAAGGCACCTCAACTCTATGACGATCGTAATTCTGTTTGACTCGAGAATGTGATTTAATAAGACTATTTCTAGCTTTCCTCCAGACATCGAGCGAGTCATTATTGTTACGGTCAGGAAGAATATCATCGAGACTCCAGGCGTGTAGTAACGGTTCTTTAGGACAATATCTAAATAAAAGTGAAAACGGTGTGGAGTCAGTACTCTCATGTTTACTCAGGTTGAAGGCTAAAGGTAACCAAGATAAGCATTCGTCCCATTTACTATGTGAGTCACCATGAAAGGCGATCAGAGCGCTTCTTAAATTTCTGTGAACTCGTTCGGCGACATTAGGAGCCGGATAATAACCTGAGGTGGTGAAATGAAAAATTCCTAACTGGAAGCAAAAGTTTTTAAATTTAACAGAAGAAAATATTGAAGCATTATCAGAAACGATCTTTTTTGGAACAGAGAAATTAACGAAAATAGATTTTAGAGACTTGATTACAGCGTTAGTGTTGGCTTGTCGAATGGGAAGTAACCAACAGAACTTAGAAAAACCATCGACACAGCTAAAAATATAACTGTTTCCCTGAGCTGTCCTAGGTAAAGGACCAACGATGTCAATGTAGAATTGTTCAACAGGTTTTTTGACAATTTTAGAAGAGAGAAAACCGAAATTCTGTCGCTGACTAGGTTTACTCTTTCCACAAGTCTCACACATTTTTACCATAAGAATAATGTCTCTTCTCATACCATTCCAGAAAAAATTTTCAGCAATCCTATGCATAGATTTAGCGATTCCAAGATGACCACCTAACGAGGATTCATGGTAATACTTGAAAACTACTGGAACTAAGATTTTCGGAAGAACTATTTTGAAATTATCTTGATTACGTTGCTTAATCACAAGGACTCCTTTAGAAATACAGTACGGAAATTGATCTAAACCAGACTCAATTTTCTTAATGGTATCACTAATAAAAGGATCAGCATTTTGATGACAGCGTATATCGGTGAACAAGACTGGGAAATCAGTAAGTTTAATAGTATTTATTACAGAAAATAAAGGTTCAACAAAATTATCATCACTTCCTAAAGTTTCATCTGGCTCATCCTGAAACATGCGTGACAAACAGTCAGCTGTGACATTAGATGTCCCCGGGATGTGTCGGACGTCAAACTGAAAAGCTAATAGACGAATTATCCAACGTCCTAAACGACCTGTCTGTCTAGGATTCGACAAAACCCATTTCAGAGCTGAATTATCGGTTAAAAGCAGAAACTTAGAATGTTGTAAGTAAACTTGAAATTTTTCCATCCCAAATATGGCAGCAAAACATTCAATTTCATAAGTTGAGTATTTGCTCTCCTGCTGTGTAAGTTTTTTAGAAGCATAGGCAATAGGCATAAGAACTCCATCAATTTCTTGGGAAAGAATGGCAGAAATAGCGGTAGACGACCCATCGGTTTGCAAAACGAATTGTTTAGAAAAATCTGCTGTTCTTAAAATGGGAGGACTAATAATAGCCTTCTTTAACTTCTGAAAAGCAATTTCATGTTGTTCTTCCCATACGAATTTGATCTTTTTCTTCCTCAGATTATTGAGGGGAGCGGCGATTTCAGCAAAATTTGGTATGAACTTATGGTAATACCCTACCATGCCTATGAAACGAGAAACAGCTTTAGAATTTTTTGGGGCAGGAAAAGTTCTAATAGATTTAGTCCTACTGGGATCGACAGATATACCACGTGAGTCAACTAGATGCCCAAGGAAAGAAATCTGTTGTTTGGCAAAATGTACTTTTTGAGGATTAATAGTGAATCCACCTTGTTCTAATTTAGATAAAACAATTTTGATGTGTTCTAAGTGTGAATCAAAATCTTTGGAATATATTACTATATCATCGAGATAGTGGAACACGAATTTGAACTTAACGTCCTCAAACAAAGTATCAAGAACAGACGATAATGCTTGAGCACCTGTGGATAAGCCATAAGGTACACGAGTAAATTGATATGTGTTTTGCATAGTACAAAACGCAGTAAGGTGACGACACTCCTTCTTAAGTGGCATTTGATAGTATGCCTGGTTTAAATCCAAAACAGTAAAATATTTAGCACCGTTAAAAAAATTAAATGCGCAGTCGATTTTAGGTAAAGGCACACTGTCAAGAGCTATACGTGGGTTCAGAAATCTGTAGTCAATAACAACTCTCCAATCTGAATCACCTTTGGGGACTAGAAAGCAGGGACTCGAATAGTGACTCTGACTTTTTTCAATCACGCCCTCTTCTAACATTTTCCTAATTTTGGAGTTCAAAATTTCCAGCTTTATAGGGTCCAATTGATAAGGAGCTCTCCTAACAGGCACATCAGACAACAGACGAATTTCATACTCAATTAAATGGGTCTTTCCAAGCTTAGTAGTCAAAACATTATCATACCTGTCCAGCACAGTAGCTAACCTTTTCTTTTCGCCATCATTCAAATCATTTTCAGACAAATCCATCACAAGATTATTCGATACATCTAACGACAAATTATTCAAGTCACACTTTAACTTAAATTTGTAGCTTGCTCTGAAACCAAAATAATACTGTTGATTAAACAAGTCCAGGATTAGTTTAGTAAAATTAAAGAAATCACAACCGAGAATTAAGGGTACAGACAAACTATCAGTGACAAAGAATCTAAACTTCCAGCTGAAATTTTCTATCTTAATTTTTAAAATAACTGATTCAGTTAGAATAAGTTGACCATTATTGGCAGTAGTACATGCCAGATGTTCTCTTCGGAAATTCAAGGTTGAAAAATCAGAAACTAACATAGCAAGACACGCTTTAGAAACAATACTATAAGCAGCTCCAGAGTCAAGTAGGGCGATAGTGTTGAAAGAAGTATAAGAATGCCTAAGTTGACAATCCACAACAGGAACAATTCGTTTTGACAAAACCTTGGCCTTTCCATTAGCTGGGTGTCGCTTGTCAAAACGCCTACACTTTTTCTGGGCCTTTTTATTATAGTAAGTAAGTTTAGATTTAGGTTTCACAGGTTTAGAGGGAACTTTATTGATCTCAGTTAAATTTGAATTTACTAAAATATTACAAGGGTTAACAGACTGTAAATAATTTGAGCTATTATTTTTACTTTTAAAAATCATGCTTTTGTTCTTAACGGGCATTAGTCAACTTTTGCTTTTATTCTTACAGTCGCGAGAATAATGACCTAGTTTCTGACAGCTCAAACATTTCACATCATCAGTTTTCCTAGTTAAAATGTTCGGAGACTGAAAACCAGTTTTTTGAAAATTTGAGTTACTACGATAATTACTACTATTAGGGTTGCTATGACAATGCCGAGCAATATGCCCTGATTTACTACAATGATAACAAACTGTTTGTTTAAAAACGGGGTGCACAGTATTCTTTTGATCTTTCTGGCGTGTATTCAAGCCAAAGTCCAAACGTTCTCTTTCAACATCAGCAAACTGTAAATTTTGTGATTGTACACCTAACTCATAAAGATCTCTAAAGGTTGTAGGTTTGCTCTGAAAAACCAGCCTAGAGCGTTCTGAAGGATTTAACCCAGAGCAGATAGTAGAAACGATTTCAAACTCAGTTTTATTCAAACGCAACAAGTGTGCAGCGTCTTTTATGGAAACAATATAAGCAGACAGAGCTTCACCATTTTTCTGTAATCGATAGTACTTGTCTTTTTCAATTACTGAAATTAATCGTTGTGGAATAAAATAAATTAATACATCTTTATGAAACAAGTCAAAAGAACAATGTGAGTCCATAGCCAACTGTAGTCTATCAGACAAAGGTCCGGTAGCGAATGGATGAATCAAGCATAATAAATCATAATCGGAAATGTTTGAACAACTTTTGATCTTTAAAACAACAGTTAGAAATTTTAACAAAGTATCTACCATTAATCCGTCAGTTATAGGTAACTCTTTAACTAAACGTTCCATGGGATTAGGTAACTTATTGTAAAAATTACTGAAGGTTGTCAAACTTGAAGGCCGAACGGAGATTAATTTGTTTCCAATAGACTGTGATGGCGGCTGAATAGGAATAACTCGAGATGAGTTATTGGTATTTTCACTCACAACAAGATGTGGTAAAGACCTAACCTTCCTGTTATTCAAATTTTCACCTACCGTTTCAGCAAGGAGTTTAACAGCCTGACCTTGAGAAGAAGGATTGTTTTCAACCATACCAGTTACTGTATCGAACATGTCAGCATGAGGGCTAAGACTTGGAGTGACGAACTCTAATGGATTAGGAGACGGAGCTCTACTTTTAATTTCAGCTTGAAATTCCTTCATCATAGAGTGTAAATTCTTCAGACGGATCACAAATTCTTCCAGACTTTTAGAGACAAGTTCAACTGAATTTTCTCTAGCATAGACAGACAGCTGAACGATCCTGTTGACAACATGTAAAAGTATTGAAATACCTTTGGATAAACTGGGTTTTTTATCAGTAACATTCAAAGTATCAAATTTATCCCAATAATCACTGAGTTTACTCATTAAAGTTTCAATCTTCCCTAATTCTTCCATAGCACTACTCTCATCATAAACAATTCTATAAATTTTTGCATCAGGTACAGACTTAACTAACCTAAACTTTGCTCTTAGGCTGTCAACATCAGTGTTTTCTAGCTCATTAGTATTGAGGCCAGAAATTTCTAATTCATACAATAACGTATCTTTACTCAAGTAATTGGGGTTGATCTTTGGACAAGGGAAATTCCTCCAATCGAATTGAGAATCAATCTCACATTTTACTTCCCAATAATTCACAGTGGGAGTAAATGACTTACTAGGCGTACGTACAGGCGAACTCATCTTTAAAAGATAATAAGTTCCGATCAAGAGTGAAATCAAGCAGAAATGGGTGTTTATAAAAAAAAAGGTTTAAGTAAAAAAAAATTTGGTCATTAAGCTTAATCAAGACTTATCTCAAGACAGCGCTTGCTAGTACTTTCTTGTTAGTACTTTCTTGTTTAACAATCCTAACGCCTGTCCTATTATTTAACCGGCGACAATACAGAAAAGTTACCAACAAGAATATAACATCATAAGACAAACTAAATTTACTTTAATTAATAAATCAATTAATTAGCAGAGTGGCGCAGCTTTTGTACCAACTTATTAAAGAAAACGAGCAGAGGTATAGTTGGTAAAATGTGTAACAGGTCAGCCCAGAAGTAAGAGCACTAACTGGTCAGGCCTGAGCAAATACTCTTGTCGGTAAAGAACTTAAATAATGTCACCTTCATAAAATACCAGGACAGGATTCAAAAGAATAGCCAGATCTTCCAAACAATTCCACTTTTCGCTATATTGCATTTCAATCTTTTACAGAGCAAGAAATCCATAACTTATAAAAACTAGAAACTTCAAGTTAAATCTGATCAGATCTTATATTATTAAAAAAAAAGAGATTCCATATGTGAGTATATTCATGTACATATATATATATGTATATACACATACATACATAAATACACACACATACAAATACTATCACTATTGTGTGCACACTTCCAAATTCTTAAGGAGCAAAATATACGATTATAACTTAAGTTAAACTTAACATTTAAAAAAAAAAGTTTTCATGTAGCAGAATAAAATTTGAATTTTACGAAGATTTAAAGATTTAAGTTTTAAAAAGAAAGTCCAGTTGATAATTTAGAATGTTGGCGGCGAAAGATAGAAAGTTCCTGGCGTTGAATAATTTGCAGATAATTTAGTACGAAATATAAAATGTTACCTTCATCTCGGAGTTACTCTAATTTTGAATCACACAAACATCAAACCTCTACGATGATTTGGTCGTAAGCGGTATTCATATTCCAAAATTCAATTCATAACGTTCTGGGTTGACGATCACAGTTGAAGCATGTTGTGAAAATATCTTGAACGAACATGAGACATACTTTCATTCGTCCTATTCGTCAATTCATAGATTCTGAAATTCTTCGATTCATAAGTACATCGATACTGTGATTCTGCATTACTCTGGTTCTTCGACCGCTGAAAAGAGTCCCAATAAAAACGAATAGAAAATAGTAACTTAACTCATAAAAATAATTCCAACTTAATGGGTTTCGAAAAATTGACAAACAGACAAGTCAAGTTCACTCCCAAAGATTAACAATGAAACGTTTTGAGAATACCAAACAAAAAATAGATAGAATAGACATAATTAATTACGTGACTCAGGTCAAGGAAAAGATATTTAAATTTGAGACATTAACAAAAATGAAGTATTACTAACAAAATAAGATGATGCTAACGATAGGAAATAGTTCTGCCTAAAGCACGTTTAGACAAAACTTGGCAAGTAGTATGACCTAACTGTCCTTAAAAAAAAGGACTTAATTAAATTACAGAATATTGAAACAGCAAAAAATAATAAGTAAAAGATACATTATAAATCAATAGTAATTAAGAATGGATGAATAAATAGAAAATCTAAAAGTGAAATATTATACTCAACGTGCTCATAAACGAACAAGAGTCAACAAGATAAGATACGTTATTCAGAAAAAAATTAAGACTCAAATTTAAGAATACAAAGTAAATAGTTTTGTCTCCAGTTACTACGTAGTATTCTTTAGAGTAAATCGCAGCTAAAAGAGCATTAAAAAGACATATTAAGTAAATTAAAGAATTCACAAATACAAATCGACAAATTACACTTACCCAACTAGGCGGACATAAATTTGGTATTTAGCAACTTAAGTTTGGCATCAATACAGCAGCCAAGTGGAAAAGTTTGAAAAAAAGTTAAACAAAAGAAAAAAAGTAAATTAAAACCAGATCACCACATGATCATATTAGTTAACAAAAAAAATTTACTTCAGGACATCATGGTCCAAATAAGAATCGATCCTACCCTTCGAACATTTTGTAAGAGAAAGGAAGCGTCATCCTGGATCGAAAATCGAACAGGCTTTTTCTTATATCAAACAGCTGTTCAAATTCAAGTAAGATCAGCAGATGAACCAACCTAACGAAAAAGGTCGCAGACAAAGTCAACATCAAGACAACTTTCAAATACACAATAAAAAAACTAGACCAGACGAGTCAAAAAAGGAAACTAAAAATAAATATAAAAGTGGATACCAGCTAGCAAACAGTTTTATGAATTGAATAATGTACCAGAGCAGACGAGTATGACAAGTACAGAGATGACAGTTACCGTAGTAGCGTCAGAGTAGTACCCGCGCAATTCAAATATAATAGTTCGTACCTATAAAACTAACAGTTTTATAAAGGGGTAATTAAAAATTCATTACAAAGCCCACATAGGTCTGCGACCTGTGCGTGGGTAATGAATTGGATAATGGTGGTTGATGAGTTGGACCTACAGTTTTAGGTGGGTTCCGAACCACCGGGAAGCGATTTTACATCAGAGAACAGTCTTTTTTGCTGGTTAGTCCAGCCTTACAAAGAGCGACCAGGAGTTTCGTAGCTTTGCGTAGCTTCAGCGTCTCTGATTGAACAGATACGTGCTACGGCACTCCGCTATCACTTTCCTAAGAATACGAAATTATAAAATTTTTATTTAATTCAATTATATGGTCAACCATAAATGTGGAGGAACGTTTTCTTCATGTTTCTGAAATTCTACTCACACATGAGTATATTCTGAATGAATGTAAATTAATACTCTTGTGAAGCACATTACCTAAATATGTTTAGTACCTATATAGCATCAACTACCGTAAGAAAAGTTGTTATTCAACACACTAGGTAGCTATGCAATTTGAAAAATTCTATTTGCTACGATTCTCATTGCTAATTAGGTACACATACTCGAGTTCGGCTTTGAGTAGCACTCATTCCTTTATATCGGCTTTATTATAACTTACCCAATGGTTCCGAACCCACCTTAAATTGTAGGTACACAACTTTTCCAATAAGAAAGCTTTAATGGCGAGGTGGAGCTACCCTTAAGGATCTCCCTACCAATAAAAGTTATGCCCTTCTTATTATTACTAATTGAGAAAATCAGTCAACTGAATGATGATATTGGTTGGGACGTATAAGAGAAATTTTTGAAAAGAACAAAGCATCAATACAATTAAACCCAATAATTTGATCCTTGTCCATTGAATTTGACCTGAATGATAAATTCGCTCTCTAACTTCGTTTCAGAATTTGAAAGGTATTTTGATCCAGCCCCAAATCAAAGAAAGGTCAAATGTCGAGAGGTGATCTTTCATTTCGAATGAGGGTTATTAGATGAGGATCGGAAAATGGACTCCTCATGCGTATCGGCAAGAGAACTTGATCGAGCTACTTGAAGCTGAAGACGCGTTCTTCATGAAAAGACACGAGCTATAGGTTCATGGAGTAGGCTACTTGGGTGCACTCCAGTAGCAGAAGCAAGGAGGAGAGTAAAGAGAAAGAAAGGGAGGAGGATGATGAAAGATGGGAGAGCTGAAAGAGCGCAACAACATAAAGAAGAGCCTCGAGTGTGAGAGAAGATATCGGTTGGTCCTGGCTGGAAGGGAAGATGAGTATCAGTGGCACAAGTTCACTTCTTCAGTATGAGGCGATGAATATTCAATAGAATTTAAATCTGTGAGCGCAACACCATTGCATTGAAAAGAGAAAAGAGAGAGAAAGTTGACGAGAGATATCATGCGACTCGTATTGATTCACAGAGAAAAGCGTCCGAGTTCAGAACAAGAAGGGGTGGTTTTCATACTGTGCTGTATGAGAGTTATCAGAGGAGGAGAGTCTGTAAAAATAACCTATTTCTGTCACTCTCTAGACTAGCTACTTATCAGAATTAACTACAACTACCGTCCAACATGCTCCTGCACTCTACTCCAGCTATCACAATGGAGCCCTAACAACTTGGGCTCCTCCCATCTAGTTTCTGAGTAAGCTACTCTGAAGTTATTCAAAAACATAGATTGCTTTCTTTTGAGCAGTTTGATGATTGAATGATGATCGAATGTTGTGAAAAACTGTGAAAATCTATCATCAATAGAGATTAAATGGAAGTTATCTACGTGATGTTCTCACAAGCAAATAATATGTCAGGAGAGTACATTAATAATAATTACCTTCATAACATAACCTGATTTCAAATAAAGCTTAAAATACCTTCTAGTTTTCAAACATTTTCAAATTCAAACGCTTCTCTATCAAAAGAAGTGTTTAGTATTGAAAATCTGAGACTGCACTGAGTGCTACATTTTCATTCATTTAAGAATAGAACTTGTGTACTCTGTGTGCAGCATCAAATTTCGATGCTTCAAAGATATGATTTGTGTGACGGGAGATTAACAGAATCAAAATTTGAGTAAATCAGATATGTAAATATCATTGAAGTTCATTTTTTTGAGAAACGACCAGTAATTACACTCAACAAAATACCAAAGTCATATAATAGTGGTCAAGTTGTGGGTAGACAACCACTGGAGACGAATAGATGCAAACTGCAGTCCAAGACTGCTATAGTAAATTATAACTACATTTTTCACTTTTATAAAACTACAATCAAACAGTTAGTTCTACACAACAAACTTCAGTTAGCGATATCCTCTACGTGAAGATTTTTTATGGTGTCCCCTTGACATAGCAATCTTAGCCATGTACACCTCTCTTTTTTCTGCCTATTTTTTGCTGGATTAAGACAATTCTTCAATCATCTTATATATTTTCGAATGAATGTTAATGTTTATTGGTGTTTACCATAGGTCTCTAAAGACCTGGCAAAGAAAGATGTATAAATAAATAAAAAATATATCTAAAATGGAATTTCTTGTTCGTTTTCGTTATGCAGAGGTTCCACTGAATATTCTTAAATTGGAGAGCAATTGTGCAGATATGCAGGATCAAATTGGAATCAATTAATCGCATAAAATTGGTTCCAGTGTGAAATCTGCTGCAGTGGTGCTGCGTAATGAGAGCGCGACCGCGTCTCTTGATTGTAGCGACACCACCGTGCTCTGTGCTGAGCTCTCCGCACCAACAGGACTTTACTCACATGCGCATGTGCAACCTACCTCAAACAGCCTCACACCGCAACAACGTGCTAATGACGTCATCACACAGTTCCTCACTCACTCATCCCTCACTTGAATCAGTGAGAGCGTGACGAGTCCTCACAAATCAACGGTATTCCAACGAGGAACCTGATCAAACAATGTTGAAGACGTCTGAACAGAAAGCGAAACTTTATAATTACAAGAAGCATTTTGAGTTCGTAACAAAACACGACCACGAGCACTCAAACTACACGAGAGAAAGATATTGTTTCCTCCACGTTGATCTTTCCGATAATGCTTTTCGTGAAAAGTAATTTAAAGAAAGAGTTGAAGTTCAAGATTAAAAGTTATGACAAAAGAAATAGATCACATTGAAATTGTCGAGAAAATTACAATATACTTTATACTTTAAATCTTCTATATACTTTTCAATCTAATATCATTATAAATTTACGGTAAAACCTCAATAATCCGTCACTCTTTCAACCGTCACTTTCTGTTATCCGACATTGTAAAAGTGGGAAAGTTACGTTATATTATCATATTTATTGCATATTATAGCCTGCAACAGTTCTGTAGTCTGATTATTGCATATTTTTGATAACATAAATAAATATGTATATACATGTAAATATGTATTTTACCTATCCTTTTGAACACTGTCTTATTTCCCAATTTTTCTCCAAACTACATTATATTTAGAGACTGTAATGCGCATCATATTTATAAAATGATATTTCTATTA
This sequence comes from Conomelus anceps, assembly GCA_948455865.1. Classification (NCBI taxonomy): domain Eukaryota; kingdom Metazoa; phylum Arthropoda; class Insecta; order Hemiptera; family Delphacidae; genus Conomelus; species Conomelus anceps. Next base: position 115,270,297 of record OX418216.1, read on the forward strand.
TCCGTCTATTCAGTTATCCGTCACGTTCCCGATCCCAAAGGTGACGGTTAATAGAGAGACTCTACTGTACTTTACGTTTGTTAGAAGTTTCATGTTTGTTGGGACATGAGATATTATGTTCGAATACGAAAACTTGTTCGCTTCTTAAAATTCCTCTAATGGTAGGTAACGTTAGAAGGTGTGGTGTGCCCATGTTCAAAATCACGCAATTCTCTGTGAGACAGCTATGACAGATGCCGGAGGGTATTCTACAAGAAGTGTCCTATTATTGAAAAATCACGTCAAGTTGGGTTATTCTAAAATAGACAAAACACTAGTTTTCACACCAAAGAAAACATCACAAACCGTGTATGTGGATCTCAAATCGTTTAAGGCCTGGCCTTCAACATCAGAATTCAGATTTTTAGTCATGATCTCAAGATGGATGTTGTTGGGAAAAACTCACGTCATTCGACTAATATTTAATACTAGCTGGCTCAACGCGCGTTGCTGCGATCTCATAAAAATTCTCCTTGATTTTATTATTCGCCACCTCCCGCTGAGGTTACATTTCAAATTAGGAAAGAAGTTAGTCCTAGGGCTCTTACAGCTGAAAATGGAGGCTTCGTTGTTTTCTTAATCACCACCTCTGAATAAAGAAACATTTCAACTTTAAACCTCCTACGACTATAAGGGTAGAAGCTAGGTTTTTTATTTTATTATTCGCCACCTCCTGCTGAGGATGCATTTCAAATTTCTAGCTGCATTGGTTAACAGATGTCATCAACCTGGCATAATTACATTTCATCATACCCAGTCGTATGTTTCCTACATATTGCAAGGCTCCGACAGCACGGTAGCCTACATGCAAAGTGCAAAGCCTTTTGCTGTTTAAAGACCGCGTAAATAACGCCGCTAAGGGGCCTGCCATATGATTGAGAACTGTTGACTTCTATCAGCTGTTCCTTTAAGCTGTTTGGCCGGCAAGTTCAGTAGGTTAGGTCTATAAAATGGATTAATTAATAATAATTATTAGCTCCCCTAATAAAATGTATGGTCAGAAACCATCCCCAATATTCACACAACATACTCCCAAAGTTTCATGCCAATCTGTCAAGTAGTTTTGAAGTCTATAGGGAACATACATACATACATACAGACAGACATTCATTTTTATATATATAGACTAGCTGGCCCAACGCGCGTTGCTGCGTTCTCATAAAAATTCTCCTTGATTTTATTATTCGCCACCTCCCGCTGAGGTTACATTTCAAATTAGGAAAGAAGTTAGTCCTCGTGCTTTTCCAGCTGATCAAAGAGGCTTCGTTGTTTTCTTAATCACCACCTCTGAATGAAGAAACATTTCAAATTTAGACCTCCTACTACATAGGATAGAAGCTAGGTTTTTTATTTTATTAATCGCCACCTCCCGCTGAGGCTGCATTTCAAATTTCTAGCTGCATTGGTTAACAGATGTCATCAACCTGGCATAATTACATTATTTCATCATACCCAGTCGTATGTTTCCTACATATTGCAAGGCTCCGACTACACGGTAGCCTACATGCAAAGTGCAGTCTTTTGCTGTTCAAAGACAGCGTTCAATAACGCCGCTAAGGGGCCTGCCATATGATTAAAAACGGTTGACTTCAGCTGTTCCTTTAAGCTGTTTGGCCGGCAAGTTCAGTAGGTTAGGTCTATAAAATGGATTAATTAATAGTAATTATTAGCTCTTCTTTTAAAATTTATGGTCAGAAACCATCCTCAATATTCACACAACATATTCCCAAAGTTTCATGCCGATCTGTCAAGTAGTTTTTAAGTCTATAGGGAACATACATACATACATACATACATACATACATACATACATACATGCATACATACATACATACAGACAGACATTCATTTTTATATACAGGGTGGGGGAAATGTTTGGAAACGGCTTAATATTTCATATACAAAGGTGATTTTGCGGTAGGTATGATTGAGGATCCTACTCAAATTGAAAATACTATTTTACTGTGACTTTAAAAATCTGGTCCGCCATCTTGGAACCGCCATTTTGAATGTAACTTTTTTTTTTTAAATAGGAAGGGGGTCATGCGATACATGATTTCAATACGGAATTTTAAGACAAAATGAATGCCGAAAACCGCACATCGATATGTCAACCCGTTTCGGAGATATTTACATTATTAATCGATACCATGAAAAGCAGAAATGAAATAAATAAGTACATTAAAATCTTACCTATCAAATTTTTTGTTAATAGTGTTTGCTAATAAACATTAAAACCCAATTATTTTAATAAATGTTCAATCTGTTTTCCTTCAGCTGTTTGACAATGTGCTAATCTTAAATAATAGCCATCAAGCACATTTTGAATCATTTCGCGTGATGAACATCTGACTCTGGATATCATAATATCAACAATAATCATGATATCAACCTAAAATCATCTGTAATAATCCAACTGATTTAATGAATTCTTTTTCAATCATGAAGTAGTGAGTGTGTTTAAAGTCGTTCGCAATGGCATTTTTAAATGAAACCGCACATTTTGAATCATTTCGCGTGATGAACATCTGACTGGATATCATAATATCAACAATAATCATGATATCAACCTAAAATCATCTGTAATAATCCAACTGATTTAATGAATTCTTTTTCAATCATGAAGTAGTGAGTGTGTTTAAAGTCGTTCGCAATGGCATTTTTAAATGAAACCGCACATTTTGAATCATTTCGCGTGATGAACATCTGACTCTGGATATCATAATATCAACAATAATCATGATATCAACCTAAAATCATCTGTAATAATCCAACTGATTTAATGAATTCTTTTTCAATCATGAAGTAGTGAGTGTGTTTAAAGTCGTTCGCAATGGCATTTTTAAATGAAACCGCACATTTTGAATCATTTCGCGTGATGAACATCTGACTCTGGATATCATAATATCAACAATAATCATGATATCAACCTAAAATCATCTGTAATAATCCAACTGATTTAATGAATTCTTTTTCAATCATGAAGTAGTGAGTGTGTTTAAAGTCGTTCGCAATGGCATTTTTAAATGAAACCGCACATTTTGAATCATTTCGCGTGATGAACATCTGACTCTGGATATCATAATATCAACAATAATCATGATATCAACCTAAAATCATCTGTAATAATCCAACTGATTTAATGAATTCTTTTTCAATCATGAAGTAGTGAGTGTGTTTAAAGTCGTTCGCAATGGCATTTTTAAATGAAACCGAGAGAATAACTTTGTTAATGATGCGCGGCTATGGAGATAGAGTACGGTCTTACCAAGAAGTTTCTGATTTATTTAACGAAACATTTCCCAACAGAAATCCAATTAGTAAAAGTGTTGTTTTTAAGACAGTAAAGCGGTTTCAAGAAACGGGCAAAGTGACTGATCGTGCTCGCACTGGAAGAACAAATACTGCCACCAACAATGAAAAATCTTTAGAGGTAATGCAATCATTTGTTGAAGATCCGCATACATCAACTAGAAGCGTTGCCAAGGAACATGGTATGTCTACTCGTTCTGTCAGAAAAGTTCTTAAGGAATCTCATTTCCATCCGTTTAAGCTTCATGTATTACAAGAACTGAATGAGGATGATTTCGACCGCCGGGTAGAGTTTTGTGACATAATGATGAACAAGTATGACAATGATCCAAACTTCTTTAATAATGTAGTATTTTCGGATGAAGCTACGTTCATGCTTAACGGCAATGTAAATAAGCAAAACTATCGTTTCTGGACCGATGTCAACCCATACTGGATGAAGGAGGGTCATACACAGTATCCTGAAAAATTAAACGTATGGGCTGGTATGGTAAATGGTCACATTGTAGGACCATTTATTATCGAGAATAATTTAACAGGTGCCATTTACGAGAACATGTTAATAAATTTGATCGTTCCAGCCATCCAGAACATCAACGGACAAGAGTTACATAACTTGTGGTTTCAACAAGATGGGGCGCCCCCTCATTATGCATTAGGAGTGCGGGATATATTGAACCAAACATTTCCCCAACGCTGGATAGGTCGTAGAGGTGCAATAGAGTGGCCCGCTAGGTCACCTGACCTCTCTCCACTTGATTATTTCTTTTGGGGCTACATGAAAGACAATGTGTACAAAAAGAAACCAGCAACAATTAATGAACTGAGAGAATGTATAACTGAAGTGGCTAACAGAATTCCACGCGAAATGATTCAAAATGTGCTTGATGGCTATTATTTAAGATTAGCACATTGTCAAACAGCTGAAGGAAAACAGTTTGAACATTTATTAAAATAATTGGGTTTTAATGTTTATTAGCAAACACTATTAACAAAAAATTTGATAGGTAAGATTTTAATGTACTTATTTATTTCATTTCTGCTTTTCATGGTATCGATTAATAATGTAAATATCTCCGAAACGGGTTGACATATCGATGTGCGGTTTTCGGCATTCATTTTGTCTTAAAATTCCGTATTGAAATCATGTATCGCATGACCCCCTTCCTATTTAAAAAAAAAAGTTACATTCAAAATGGCGGTTCCAAGATGGCGGACCAGATTTTTAAAGTCACAGTAAAATAGTATTTTCAATTTGAGTAGGATCCTCAATCATACCTACCGCAAAATCACCTTTGTATATGAAATATTAAGCCGTTTCCAAACATTTCCCCCACCCTGTATATAGATTAATATTTGAAGTACTAGTACCGGTACTGTTCCGGTATTATGCTTACTGGTTAGGAGTGAGCTATATATGTCGCATTGAGATTCTAATACTTATTTTATGATGAGCTCTTCATCAAGTTAAAATAACATGACGTTAACTGCTTTACTATCATTTACCTGGTGGTTCGGAATCCACCTAAAACTGTAGGTTTGTTACATCATTATTGTCCACTCGTTACCCTCGGACTTGAGTGGGCACGAAAAGAAAAATAAGTTAATCTAACATTAAGTGTCACAGTATTTCTGAGGGTTTTTTGTTACTACTCCCTTAAATTGGTAATGTATTTTCGCTCCCGAAGAAAAGCTTCATCAGCCAATCACGAGGGTTATGTTATTAAGAGGGGTTAGTTGGCCAGTTATAATTTTAACGATAAAGTAATAAGGGATGATAGGGAAGTACCGGTACTCACTGTGTTCCATCAGAATATTCAATACATTCGTAACAAAATAGATAGAATCGAAGTATTTTTTAAAGAAGAGGCTCCTGATATAGCTATTTTCACAGAGCATGGTTTAAAAGAAGATGAATTGTCACAACTTAATATTCCAAACTATTCATTGAAAACGTCGTATTGCAGGACATCTCATCGAAGTGGGGGAGTAGCTATCTTCACTAAAAATGCTAAGAATATGCAAATATTTAATTTAGAATATGCAGAGAAATTTGCTGTGGAAATGGATTTAGAAGTTACTGGTTTGAGAGTAAAAATCGACAATAATTTCGAAGTAGCGGTGTTAGGTATTTACAGGTCACCAAATGGGGAATGGAACAATTTTTGTGAACTATTCAATAGGCTTTTAGAGATTACTACTACTCGTTTTACAAACGTTATTGTAGCGGGAGATTTCAATACAGACTTTGCAACACAGAATAAAATGACAGAAGATTTAAAGGATATTATTTGCATGAATAACTTGGAAATAAAAGTTCATGAATATACCAGAGTCACAAGAACATCACAAACAATAATTGATAACATCCTTACTAATATAGATTACTCTAAAACAAGATTAGGCGGCTCGGAACTATCTGATCATGACTATCAAATCTTAGAGGTGGGGTTGCAAGGTCATAAATCAATTAAAAAGAGTAGAGTAATGAAAGAAATTCAACAATGTGAACAGGGGAATATCGATTGTTTGAAGCAGAATCTGCTACAAGAAAACTGGAGTAGGGTTTACAATAGCAATAGTTTAAATGACAAATATGATAGTTTCATTAATATTTTAAGGTTTCATATTACTATGAGTTGTCCAGTTAAAAAAGTCCCTGTAAAGAACAAATTAGACAAGATTGAAGAGTGGATAACTGATGATATCCTTGCAGAAAGAAATAGGGTTAAAGATGCATATGATGAATTCAAACTATCTAGAAATATGTTAAGTGAAGATAATTACAAAGCTCTAAAGAAAAACTATATGAAAAAAGTGAAAAGAGCGAAATGTAAGAAAACAGCTGAAATTTTGAATAATAGTGTGTACTTTAACACAGCAGTGTGGGATGTAATAAACAAAAATAGGCAAGTAGCTCATGTAGATGCTGCTTATACTAGTGTCCCCAGAATAATTAACGAAAATAAAAAATATATTGATGATAGTGTAGACATTTGTAATTTCTTTAACAGATATTATCAACTGGTTGCTAAGGATCTTCAAAAATCTCTTAATACAGGTATTAGTGATGCAAACATGAGGAATACTGAGGGGATTCAGAACGAATTAAAATTCCACCCAGTATGCCAAGACGAGTTGTCAAATATCATTGATAGTTTAAATAATAAAAAAACTGTAGGAATGGATGGGGTATCCAGTAAAATTCTGAAAGAATGTAAAGATCAATTGTTAGACCCTTTGATTCATCTGATCAATCATTCATTAGAACAAGGTGTTTTTCCAGATAATTTAAAAGAGGGGAAGATCTTGCCAATCTTCAAAAGTGGCGATAGAGAAAAGGTAGAAAACTATAGGCCCATTAGTATTTTAAATGTAATAAGTAAAATTTTTGAAAGAGTAGTTCTAAATAGGTTACTTCTGCACCTTCAAGAAGCTAACTTTATCTGTGATGAACAGCATGGCTTCCAGAAAGGGAGATCAACAAAAACAGCCATAGTTTCTCTAGTTGAAAAACTAATAGATATATTAGATTCAGGTGATAAAGCTACTGCAATCTTCTTAGATCTGTCAAAGGCATTTGATTGTGTTAATCATAGAACTTTATTGGAAATACTGCAAAATGTAGGTGTAAATGGGGTTGAACTGAAATGGTTTGAATCATATCTTATTGGGAGAAAACAATGTGTAGAACTAACTACAGTAGTTGGTAATAGTATAGTAAAGAATAAATCTAATAAATTAGAGGTGCAAGCTGGAGTGCCTCAGGGGTCAATACTAGGTCCATTGCTTTTTTTGTTATATGTCAACCGTTTACCTAAAGAATTAATTAGTGGTAGAGCCCTCTTATTTGCTGATGATACATCACTCATTTTCAGCAATTCCATTCTAGATAATTTAGAAATAAGTGCCCATATAGGTGTGCAGTCCATTGTCCAATTTTTAAACCAGTTGAAATTAACTATAAATAGTAAAAAATGCCAATACCTTCAATTCAAAAACAAACATAATTTAAATGAAGATAGGGCTATAAACGTGTTTGTAAACGATAATCAATTAGACCAGGAAGAAGAAATTGCATTTCTAGGAGTTACGTTGGATAGACGATTGACCTGGACTCCATACATTGAGAAAATATGTAGTAAAATTTCATCTGGGGTATTTGTCCTGCGACAGCTCGCTAGATTGAATGACAAAAAGTTACTTTTTACAGCTTACCATGGGCTCTTACTGTCACATATTAGGTATGCTATCTTAGTATGGGGTAATTCATCAAAACAAAATCTTGATAGGGTGTTTAAGATCCAAAAGAAAGCGGTTAGGTGTATAGAAAGAGTAAATAGATTAGATTCATGTAGGCCGTTGTTCAAGAGACTTGGTCTCCTAACTGTACCCTGCTTATATGTGTATGAAGCTACTTTATATGTAAAAACGAATGATATTAACCAAAATCTTGATGTACATGATTATAATACAAGAAGCCGAGGAGATTATCACTTGGTGAGTCACAATAGTAGCCTATTCAAACAAAAACCTAGTTATATTGGTAGGAAATTCTACAACAAGCTACCGCAGTTTTTGAAGAGTCTTGAAAATATAGAAATATTTAAAAATCAATTGAAGAAATATTTAGTTGATAAAGCTTTTTATAGTGTACAAGAGTTCCTTTCACATGAAAATTAAGCCTCAACTAATTGAAGTAATTATGGTATCTAGTGTATAATATTGTTGATCTGACTTGTCTTATACTCCTTAACTGGAGTCTCCAAGACGTAATCTACAAAAAAAAAAAAAACAAAAAAAAAAAAAAAAACGCCCATTTCCCGCATGACAGTTCTTTATTTATCGAGATCGATAAAGCTGCTTTGTTCCAGTCAGCTCACATGGTCGGCTTCTCATGAACCTACCTACATACCGACACTCAACTCTGAATGCTATCATCATTCACAATATCAATCATGGAATAATGTTAAAATTGCACAGGACAATATTTTTTTCTGCTCATGAACTAAGCTCGCTATAACCCAGCTATTTCAATTTTTTCAAACTATTGAAAAGTAATGAATAATAAGACGAAATTGTCACAACCACATTTATTAAAACTTCGAGAAACTAGTTTCGGTTGTTACACCATTATCAATCTCAATCAAACTCATTCTCATTCAGTTTGATTGAGATTGATAATGGTGTAACAACCGAAACTAGTTTCTCGAAGTTTTAATAAATGTGGTTGTGACAATTTCGTCTAATTATTCATTATGGATACCTTCCACAATATCACCTTCGCCATTACTAAGAAAGTTATTGAAAAGTATCTAGCGTGGCGAGCACTAAAACTAAGAGACGTTTTTTATATCACTAAAAACTTGTGTCAAAAGAGATGTTTCTAAAAACAACCATGCAGTCATATATCAATCTTTTTAATGTGGTGAAAATCACTGCAATCACTGGATCACTGCGCTTGTTACATGTATGATGACCTTCAGATTATATCAATCAACAACACTATATATAAGCTACCAATACATGCGAGTTGTAAACGTGATGTTATTCTGTCGTTAGGAACTTTTCCATTAAATGACGGAAATCTTATTCCAGTCACGAATTTCAAGAATTTTTAATTTCATCACTAATCGTTAATTAATGCAGAAAATCTTAAGAAAATGGCGTGTTGCCTGATAGAAGCAACTAGTATTTATTATTGCTTTATTATCATTTGAAATCACTAAAAAATAGCATTATTTTATAGCATTTAGATGGATATTTTTTGTGAGAAACAACATTTCGATATTATTTATTTTTTGGTTTTTCTATTTAATATTGGATACTATACGAAAAACAAGAAAAGCAGTTGTTAGGCTGGACAACAACACTATTCCAGTCTCACAATGCAGTACAGAATTGGGACCCGTTGAAGCAGCCGTTATAATGTACAAAGCTTTGTTGTTGAATTTCATCAATATAGAGCACACACCTTGTTCGGGTAATCGATATCAGGCAACAGAGTGGCTCAGTGCAACCGACTATGAAAGAGATTAGGACGGCTATATTGATTGTTTGACTCATGTTAGAGAGAACAGTTTCAAGTGGCCGGTATACAGTAGAATATAGTTTTAGAGTGAAGCAGGCTACGCTATTATTTTGTACTGTGAGAACTAAGATAGATCGTGTTGTATTGAGTACCAATATCATAAAAATCGTGCAATGTTTCAGTGTCTATCAGAGTTATCAAAGAAAATTGACGTTTTAATTAATAGAACGAATTTTTTAAAGCATTTTTGCACAGCCTAGCTTTAGATTACGCATAGCCTTTGATATTTTAGATTATGCATAGCTTTAGATATGCATTCGATTATGTTTTTCTAAACGTGGGAAAGTCATTTTTACATCAAATTGAAATACTTGAAAAATCACCAGCCAGATACAGTACTAAAATGTGTATAGTGTAGCAGAGTAGTTAGTACAAGTAGAGTATAAGGGCGTGAAGTATTGCGATAAACAGTTGCAGCAAGGTTCAGGAGGAGGTGTTGTTTTTTTAGTTGATAGTTTGCTGAGTTAACACTGGCGAGAGCCAGTAAAATGATAAATGCATTTTTACACCTCTAAAAAAGTAGAGTATAAGTATAGTCCTAAGTAGTTCAAGAAGTAGAACTATTAGTAGTGGTACTAAAAATAGTCCATGTAAAGTATAAGTAGAGTCCAAGTAAAGTATAAATACAGTAGATCGCTTATAAGTGGAAGTATAGTCTAGCATAGGCACTACTATACTTGCGCTCAACTAACATATCAATCAATACTTGGGAACATTATTCAGGAAAAAAGTATACATTCAGCAATATAAATTGATACGCCAGGTTTTCAGCAAGTAAAAGTTTCCTCTCATCTGATAAGGCGGATAATGGCCATTTTCCATTAGAATCTTTTCTTGTAACGCTATACTTATTCAGGATAGAAGTTGTTCCTCAGTATTATAATACCCAGAGTAGAGAGAAAAAACCAATCTTATCCATTCCATCTTCAACAAATTGATCTACAGAGAAACATTAAAAATTGAGTTGTGTAGGGTAAAGATGTTGAATGTATGCGCATAGCGTGTATGATAGAGCTGTAAGGCAGAATCTAGCTCATACATAGATCACGAGCATTTTTATACGGTTTTAATGAGCACCATGTAGCCCTGTACTTTTCTAGATTTCACATTGTGATGTTCATCCATTACTCGCTTAGAAAAAAGTTAATTTTCTTTTTATGGCTGGGACGGTAATGGTTTCTTCAAAATAAGCTGCAGGTTTTTCTGATTGAAAAGCAATTCCTCAATTCCTTTCAACTTCTAAGGTTGCATAGAAAAAAGAAAGCTTTTGGCCTGAAATAAAACAAATTATTCAACAAAAACTCATTATTTTTACAGAAATATGTCTAACAGTAGGTAGGTCATGTAATTGTTTTATACTTAAAGGCACTAGGCACTGGAATAGCATATTCTATTCGAAAGATCTAAACTAACACAAATATCAATATTTGGGAATATTATTATTATTATAATTTTGCACCCAACAAGTAACTTCTTTATTGAACAAGGACATTCAAGTAAAACATGTTTAAAACCAGTCCAACTTGCTTTGACTAAAATTTTTTGCGAAAAAGAAACTAAATTCTCGTTTTATTACGATTTTATTAAAGATCTATTCGAAAGATCTAAATCTAAACTAATACAACTACCAATATTTGGGAACATTATTAACAATTAAACATCAATTTTGCACCCAACAAGTAACTTCTTCATTGAACAAGGACATTCAAGTTAAAAATGTTTAAAACCAGTCCAACTTGCTTTGAAAACTACAATTTTTTGCGAAAAAGAAACGAAATTCTCGTTATATTACGATTTTACGGTATAGGATATGTGGACATTGAAATATTGGGAACAATATTGACACTAGTGTTTCTACCCAGAACGTAGAAGTTCTTATTCGAGTGTCTTCAAGCCATGTTTGATTTATTGGAGACAAATAATTTACTACATAACCACGGTTCCATAACAAATTTCATAACCATGAAGTTGGAAAAGGTGAAGATTGCATAATCATGGTCCCGTATTAGATGGAAAATTAGGATTGTTTTCTTTCAATTATGGAATAGATCCACGAACAAAACTAGTTACTGATCAGTTCTAGAACTGTTACAGGTACTCGATACGAACATCCTCCATCCAATTCTCCATCCTGGAACTCATTAAAATAATGCATTGTCTAACATTATTAATAGAGGCTATGTAATATGCAAGAAAATCTTCTGACAAATACAAGTTGATAACGTAACCTAGCTATTACATCCTACAATATTAGTATCCACTTTTAAAAGAAGAAAAATTCATGAAATTGGATTTAAAAAACATTATTAACAATTAAACATCAATTTTGCACCCAACAAGTAACTTCTTCATTGAACAAGGACATTCAAGTTAAAAATGTTTAAAACCAGTCCAACTTGCTTTGAAAACTACAATTTTTTTGCGAAAAAGAAACGAAATTCTCGTTATATTACGATTTTACGGTATAGGATATGTGGACATTGAAATATTGGGAACAATATTGACACTAGTGTTTCTACCCAGAACGTAGAAGTTCTTATTCGAGTGTCTTCAAGCCATGTTTGATTTATTGGAGACAAATAATTTACTACATAACCACGGTTCCATAACAAATTTCATAACCATGAAGTTGGAAAAGGTGAAGATTGCATAATCATGGTCCCGTATTAGATGGAAAATTAGGATTGTTTTCTTTCAATTATGGAATAGATCCACGAACAAAACTAGTTACTGATCAGTTCTAGAACTGTTACAGGTACTCGATACGAACATCCTCCATCCAATTCTCCATCCTGGAACTCATTAAAATAATGCATTGTCTAACATTATTAATAGAGGCTATGTAATATGCAAGAAAATCTTCTGACAAATACAAGTTGATAACGTAACCTAGCTATTACATCCTACAATATTAGTATCCACTTTTAAAAGAAGAAAAATTCATGAAATTGGATTTAAAAAAGAGAGAGCATTCTTCAAGAATCTGCGACATGACGGTGAACCATCAAATCATTCGGACATCAGAGGAGGAGGAGGAGAATGAAATTGATGATTTAGATTGTAACTATGACACAGACACTTGAATCAAATAAACATATCAATCATAAAAGTATTCTATTATTATTAATGCCCCTATTTTATCTTTTATGTGCCTCGAGTATTTTATTATTTATTTATTTATTTATTTGATGAAATTATTACAATCAAGTAAAAAACTACAGGCATTTGCCCAAAACAGTTCAAATAATAAAATAAACTGTACTTTTATACTGTACTATGAAACTATCCATAATTTGCCTTTTTATTACATTTCTTAGAGGTAAATGAGTACAAGTGCTGCATAGTATCATTAAAATGGATTCAAAAACAATAAAATTGTATATAATTATAATTTTTTGCAGCAAAGAAATGATAAAACTCTATAGTTTTCAGCTGAAGAAGAAGAAGAACCAGCCTAAATAGTGATGTGGGCCGGGTAAATACCCAGTGGGTAGGTATTTATAATAAATCTAACTAGGGTGTATTCAGACTAAACGCCGTTTTGGTATGATCTTAAAAACTAAGAACGAACTTACTAGATTAAAAACAGATGATATAATTAATCTGAATAGAGTTTATTCAGACTAAACGCCGTTTTGGTCTACGTAAAGGCCTACGGTTATTATTTTTACAGAATACTTTCATCGACTTATGCAGGAGATTCTAGACAGATACAGCCGGTTGCACGGAAGCCAATTAAATAAGGAGTTTAATGTCAGTTAACTAACCGCCGTAAGTGTAACGGGTTTATTTCTGTTGCACAAAGATCCATTAGTTAACTTTCGTTAACTGAACGGGCCCAACCTGGCTACACTGTAATTTGAACAGCTGATTCTGAAGTTTAGAAAACAGATCAATTAAAATCATTTCATTGTGAATCATTTGAATCATTATTCAACTATCTCAACATTATTATATTCTTAATAGACGATTTTATTCATTTTGTAAAGTTTTTAACACCTACGACCTAATTTGCAGTTCCGTGTTCTGGTACCATAAGCATAACCTATAAAATGTAAATTATCGGGAATTAGTGAGATTTAATCATCGGTGATCGGGCAGTTTAATATCTTTTACGCCGGTTAACCTAATCTGCGTTATCGCTTGTAATTATCTTTTGTGCAACTAAATTCTCCCCATTAAGTTTAATTTCCGTAGAATGACTTCATTCTACGGGGATTTAATTTAATTGGCTTTCGAACAACCGACCGATATTAACTTAGTTAATGAAAAGAACATCAACTGTGACATAAAAAAGAGATGTATTATTATAAAAAAATGAAACCTTATCTCAAAATAATTATTTTATAAATAGCCTTTCAATGTGATAAGTGTCTGAGGGTCGAACAATGTCTAGAGAAGTTTAAGGACACTGTTAAGAGTTGAAGTCATCACACTGAGATTTGTCATCTGACTACTCTCAGTCACTTTTGTTACAAATGGAAATGGAATAATGACTGGAATGGTAAACCTTAGAAATTCTGATGAGATCCTATCCAATCGATTACGGCGCATCCAAGTTAATTACTTGCACAATTAATAGTTGAAAAAGGGTGAAACAAAATAAACCACAAGGCTAAGAATGACAATAAAAAAAGATAAACTCAATACAAGCTGTAGCCAGCTACAATAAATTCCAGTTGAAATTGGAAATGGCCTCAACTATTTCGCCTTTCAATCGAATTTCGATTCGAATTCAATTTCAGTTCCGCAAACAGACGCTGAACGGATCAGCGATGTGAAAGAAAAAAGAACAGAAAATAGAACGAGAAAGGAGTAAGAAAATGAAAGAGCAAAATGAACTTGCTCTGCGGCGGTGGAGTTAACAAGCAAAGAGGTTTAAACTAGTGCAAGGCCGCAACAAGCAGTAATCCTGCATTAAGCTCATCTTTTTTCATCTATTTTCCGAGGCTTCTGGAGTCTTCTTGCTTCTATCCGTTTTTGTGACATAATTCTCTGTTCATGTCGATTTTATAGGAAAAGTTCGATCTAAGCTTATCCTAAGCTTTTAAGAATGAATGATTGCAATAATACACACACATCATGTCAGAAAGCATCAATATTATTAAATATACAGGCAACTAGAATGAACTTTACATTCCTGGATTTCTTGTTCCATGACGAACTGCGTTGTTAATATTAACTTTTCATTTGAAATTTAACGACTTGCAGTCAAATATTTGTTAAGAATAAGTATAACTCACTTAATCTGTAGGCCGAGCGCTTTCGAATCTATGAGATCCATCTTCAGAGGCCACCTCTCTGAAGATGGATCTCATAGATTCGAAAGCGCTCGGCCTACAGATTAAGTGAGTTATACTTATTCTTAACAAATATTTGACTGCAAGTCGTTAAATTTCACATGAAAAGTTAATGAACTTTACATTGCATTTTTATAGCATATCGGTTGCTTATATCAAAACCACTTACCGATTTCTATAAGTTGCAAATTTCCAGTAGTTATTTAAAAAAACTCAAACAGTAATCCTACTATATACTGTATTACAATATATACACTACACAATACACACACTACATTACAAAATATATATACTACATCAATTTTACTACATATTACAATAGAATGAGAGGAAGATTGCCAAAAACTCGGTCGACGTACCAAGAATTTGACTGCGGAAATGTAGGCCTATAATACATATTGTCGAAAATTAGAAAATAATAACATACATTGTTAACAGTTACAGACAACCTATCAATAATCTACGAATAGCATAGCTCTATTATTTACACTACATTTTTTGTTATTAATAAAGACACCATTCTGTAACTTGCAATAACTATAACTATATGAGCCTAATGAATTATGAGAAAACTTACATAATGTTTTGTTTATGAATTCGGATCTTTTCTTAAATTTTTATTTGTATTCTCGGCACGATCAGTCACAAGTAGAGATGGTTGTTTTGAAATAACGACGAGAAAAGCTGTCAACATTCTAAGTTTCCAAATAGATAAGAAATTCAATACAATGAAAGTCACATTTACAAGTAACAATACTACTAAAACGACGAACGCCGGCAGCAAGCGCAGTTCTATGGCTTTCTGGCTATGACTGTAGTGTCTAGTCGTCTTGTGTGTGTAGACTGTTCAAGTTATGCACTGTACTCCAATTTCAGCAAGCTCCCAATAAACATTACGAACTTATAGTTTCCTCCATTCCAGAGCTAGAAGAGTGAAACGGAAACAGGTATACTTCTATCCTTATTCCAAGTCCTTTTACAATACATTTACATTCAATTAATGTCAATGCTTTTTCAACAACAATTTAAATCACAAACTGATCAATTTTAATCTCGAATTTATATCCGAGAATCATGGTAAGATTGAGCTGTAATTTAAGTAAGAATAATAATAATACGAACTAAGAAGCATCCAATCACGAATAATGGGAAATGAGGGAACTAAAAGACAGCAAATTAATGTACGAAAAATTAGATTATCAAGGTGATGGATAAGCCCGCAGGTTACGATGGTCAAACTACGAGCTCCTGGGCCCTCTTTGTAAGGGTGACCGATTGGATTCGCCAGCAAAAAGACTCTGTTCTCTGCTGTAAAATCAGTTCCCTGTGGTTCGGGACCCACCTAAGCTGTAGGTTCGACTCATCAATCACCATCACCCAATTCATTAGCCACGCACAAGTCTCAAACCTATGTGGGCTCCATTCTAAAAAAAAAAACGGTTAAATTGATAGCTAATGGTATTGAAACCACTGATTTGACCTTTGATAGTAGAACAGTTTTGAACTAATTGATTTCTATGAGATATTCTAAAGTTGGGTGAAACCACCCGGATAAATCAACATTATTACAACACCTGCAGGCTGAAAAAAAGAGTCTATCGACTAACTTTGCGACTCTGTACTGTAGTTGAGA
This sequence comes from Conomelus anceps, assembly GCA_948455865.1. Taxonomy (NCBI): domain Eukaryota; kingdom Metazoa; phylum Arthropoda; class Insecta; order Hemiptera; family Delphacidae; genus Conomelus; species Conomelus anceps. The sequence continues at coordinate 115,286,672 of OX418216.1, forward strand.
AGGCAGCCCTTTTTCCAATAAAAGTGTCTGGGAGGCCAGGTTCACTGAGAGAAAGGTAACGAAACAATAATTTATATAAAATGATCAACATGAACATTAATTTAGAAAGGACAAATGTTGACAAAATTAAAATTTATGTGCTCATTCATGTTATTGAGAAACGTTCAAGGCCTATTCAAGTTTCCTACATTCATGCAATATTCTATTTGGCCAATAAAATCCGTTACAAAATATGATCAGATTATATTCAGAAGATTAAACATCATCGGTTTTATTTATAGAGTAATAAAAGGAAAACTAATATCTATTTGAAGGTGTGTTCTATCATATTTTTATAGGGTTTGTAACAGGTACTGTAGAAGTACTTGTCGGAAGTGAGCTATAAAAATATTCATTGATATAAGCCCTTTTTGGACACATTGCATATGGTAATAACCCGTCAATGCAGTTTGTGTTGATCTGTGGGATGATAGAGATGGAGGTGTTAAGAGGGGGGGGGGGGGGGGGATTGCCATCACGAGACTTAAATCCACAGCCGCTGGCAGGCAGCAAGGATGATGCGCAACTTTTCTCGGGGATCAGAAAATTACTAACCGCTCGTCAGTTTGAACGTTGAGCCAGAGAAGCGTTTTCAATTGAGCGAAAAGAGAGAATTTCGCTGCCGCCAAGCCTAGACTATATATCTTTAAATAAACGAGGCGAGATAACATCACCAGGCACGGGAAAAACGCTTTTCCATAACAGGTGCAGCCACCGAATAAAGAGTATAGCAGCTTTTCCGCCTGGAAACTTCTCGTAAAAACATCACCATCACTGGAAATCTGAGTGCGGCAGGCTATGTGGCAAATTCACACTGCAAGTCTGACGGCAAAGTTGGCGATCGTTCAACAGACAATGTTTGAGTCGAGTCCAAAATCAGTGCATTGCTTTCAATTTCACATCAAATTAGACACTTGGACTGGCATCAAACTACCTTTGTTTTACTAGCATCTACAACATAAATTGGAACAAACTGTAACGTAAACCTTTGTTAAAAAATGTTATATTTTCATTGCTGTTTATAATATGCTATACAAATAGAGACACCATATCAATTCAGACCACCGTAAGTATAGTAAATATAATGATGATCCATTAAATACATTAACAGAGCGTAATACCCCCTTTATTTATTTTTAGGATGATCCCATTTACGCCTGAGACCTGTAAGTGGATGATGGTGATTGATGAGTTGGACCTACAGTTTGAGGTGGGTTCCAAACCACCGGGAAGTGATTTTACAGCAGAGAACAGTTTTTTTGCTGGCCGATCCAACCGTTCGCCCTTACAGAGGGCCCAAGAGTTCCTATCTTATATTTATCTGACTGAACAGATACCTGCTACGGCTCACGGCTATCCAGCGAACACATAAGACCAATGGTCTTATGTGTTCGCTGCGGCTATCACTTCCCAATATGCAACGGGTTTATCCTATAATATTAACCTCGAGTAATTTGAAAGTTGTTAAATTTTGCTTTAAAACTTCCTTTGGTTATGTAATGCAGTTGTCAATGTCCGCGGTATCGCAAGTCTTTGGCATAATGTATAGCATTGAAAAGAATTTCGAAATTGATTATCTGCTATCTCATAATTATAATGGATGGATAATGATTGTTCTAAAACAGGGCCTAATCATTAGAATATTTTACTTGAAAGTGACAAACCTACAACATAATACTGTACACTAAAATAACCTACAATAGCACAACGAGTTCTTATTTGGTTTTTTTTTTTTTGTAAAAAATTCAAGTAATAAGTACAATTTTTTTTAATGGAATTGAGTTACCTCCGACAGAATGTATTTTGGTAACCAATATGAACAAAATGTATTTATGGAAAATAGTTATTGAAGAACAAAATGTCGGCACTTTGGATAAAAAGCAACAGATTGAATTTCACGAATTCTTATTTAAAACATCCCTAAGAAGCAATAAAACGGAATGCAGAACTGCACTATTTGAATGGGCACTAGTGCAACATGAAGCCTGGTCAATGCTGTTACTACCAGCATCAATTCAAACTATTTCGTTTCAGGCGTCAATGTAGTAGTTAAGAAGTGTGAAGTGTTGCAGTCTTGACATGCGATGGAACTGAACGAAAGCAGAGTGATGTTTACAGGTTCACACGATGCTCTCGAGCATTGTTCGGCAAAGGAATGGGAGCAAGCGACACGTTTCACTGAAAAATTCTGAGCAACAACAAATGAAACATTCGCCCAAAAGCGATTTGTACTGGAGCGTTTGATGGCCGAAAACACAATCGAAATATTGAAATTGGATGACTTGAAATCTCAATCATGGTCCAGAAATCTACATCCTGATACATTTAATTAACGTATTTCCATACTGCAGAATCATGATTTCGTCCTCAACAACCACATAAACGTCAATTGCCGAAAAAATAAATCTGATTTTTCTACTGGGTAAAGTGTAATAAACTATAAATAGATAAAAACAAAACCATCAGTTTATATCAGGCTTGTATGCACAATGAGCGTTTGAACTGCTTTTAGCATACAATTTCAACTTGGTTTGAACCGTGGAATCGTACTCCGTGGAACCGTGGAATCTTATTCGCGACTCAACTTTTAGCTGATTTCAGTTTAAATCATGGATCAATTTCCTTTATGTCGAAAAATATAATCAAATTCAAATTCAAATTTATTTATCAAAAACATTTTACAATACAATGAATGGATAATATAATATTATATATAATACAACGATAATAATTTCATGCCTCAAGTTTTTTTAAATATAAAAATGTAATTAATAAATTAATATACCCCACTATAATACTATGTGTTGGGGTTTTTCTACTTAAATCACAATATAACTTAAATTCTCAATTCTATTTGGCGCCTTTATAAAAATTATACAAATGAAACTTACTTGAAATGAACAAAAATGGCAAATGAAATAGCCCAATGTTACAGTAGGTGGTAAATAGTCGTTTAATTTGAACTACGATTTAATTAAACTCAGTTTAAAAGCTGATGGCGCATGCAGGCCTGAAAGTCTGAATGCTATCTCCTATTATTCAGTAAAATAATGATTTAGACGTTGTTAGCTTCTATTGCCTGGAAGCAAGCCTACTGCATGGAATTCTAAACCCCCTTTGAAGAGCAAGTCTGGAATGCCTTTGGCCAAGAGGCGACTTAAAATTGCTCTGCATACTCCAAAATTCAATGACATAACATTCTACTTACTTTCAAGTGAGATATAATTTAGCAAGATATTACAAGTAATACCTATATTCAAGAATATCAGCCTTGCTTGGGGATTGCTTAATAACCGATTTCATCAATTTACAAGGAAGTTTATTAACTTTATTCTGAAACAAGTTTACAGAGGGATTCATGGAATTAATTTATTCGTAGAAAGAAGGAAATTATTTCATTTTATTCTGTTGCTTGGTCTATAATAGAGAAAATTGTGTGTGCGAATACAGCTTGAAAATTTGACTATGCGTGATAGTCAATCTTCTAAAATTTAGGAATGAATGAGATCCTTGGAGTTGAGAACCATAGCTCTAAAAACTCCTTAGATTTTCATTATTTTTCAAGTTTTCTCTTCACGAGAGCTTTTCTACAACGAATGTAGGGCTACATTTTCAGCCGAGATGAGCACTTGTTCAAACATTGTGGCGTTCATTTTCATTACGTGGTTTGGAATCGTAAAAAAACAGACCCCATAATTGAAAAACAGGCTTCGAATGTAGTACCGCTATTGAGAAACAAGATTTCTTTAAAATAAACATCAGTTTTCATCCAATAGTAATCCAACTTTCTGTGAAATAATACCAAAATGAACGTCATAAGATACAGGCGGCTGTCGAATTATTGAAAAGGTGCATATATGACAACAACAGTGAACGAAGATACAAACTCTATTATTTATGTGCCTTCACTTTGCATTGTATTTCATCGGGCTTTGTCATGGTGCCTCCATCTTTTATTCGTGGCCATCCTTCATTTCCGCGCGATCCACTGTTGTAGATACCCGCTCATGGCTGCTGCTGCGACTCCTTCCTGCCACTGTTCTCTTCCTGGACACCACAGCAAACCACCACCCTTCAACGTCGTCTCTTCTACACCATACACAATAACCAACGAATATTGTTTTCACCACTTCTTCCGAGCCACTTGACTTGTTTTGGCTTGAATTATTATTGTCAAGATTGAGTAAAATATGTCAGACGAATTGAAATCAAAATGAGATACTGGTAATTCACAATTTGGAAATATCATTAACTCGCACGAATCTGTAGTACGCGAATGACGAGATGGCAAGTCTAAGTGAAGGCGTAGACTCACCATATCCTTCCTTAGTCATATAGCCTACTATATTGTGATTTTGTGTGCATCTTTAATAGCATTAACATCATCAGCTTCTGTACAATAGCAATTCCGACACTACACATACCTTAATACAGGTTTCTATAGATATATTAATTACATTGAAAATGGTGCCCGTCGTTGTCCTGATATACATATATCCACATTAAAACAGCTAATTACCACATAACCACATAAAAACAGCTAATCGCAAATCACATAGATGGCTAATGATATTAGTATATCAACAGAAACCTGCATCAAGGTATGTTCTGAGAAAGTGCTGACAATAGCAGCAAATGATTAGGCTAAGATATCCATAACTATCATCAATTATTTAGTGGAACTGATTTTTTGAATAATACAAAGAATTGTAGAACAGATTTCTTGTAAACGCTGAATTTTAGAATAATAAATTACCTTCACTATTAGTGCGCAGATTTGCAGAATGTCAATAGTTTTTGATTCAGGGTTTCACTAATTCGAATTTTAAAATGCATACTACGGCTAAAAATTGTGACGTTTATAATAAAGTCGGTCGATGATAGAATCTTTCAAGGTTCAATGCTCCTATCAGTCCATCCAGATTTTACAAGTTACAGCTCAAAAATGTGCTGTGCATAATCAAGCCGGTCCACAATAATAGAAACTTTGATATACGGATGTTAAGAATAAACTGATGTTTGAAAAGATCGACTATTATTAACTGATTTGATTATTATTGTGCTCGATCCTGTGCTGCTACGTGATTGTAGATTGTAGTAGTGATAGTAGTAATATTTTTATTTAGTAGTGATTGGTAATTAAACAAACTGATTTCGCCTAAGGCCAAGAATGGTTTATGGAGCAATATCTAGTTTTAATTATTTTTGAACAAAAATTCTAGAAGAAATTATTCTCAACTAGTATTTCAGCGATAATTTCGTGGGTTAGAGGCAGCTGAACAGTAATGCCGTCAGTGCACAGAAACCCAAGCTGGTCAACGTACTCGAGCCATCGCTTTCACACCTGAGCGCACTGTAACTACTAGCAACACCAGCACCGGAAAAACGCTCCATTAATTCCAACTGGGTGTCATCCCATTCTTGGCTGCTCATAACCTCAAGACAGCCTGAAGACAACGAGTCTACCCGCATCCATATGCCAACCTTGCCTACAATGTCCATCCACATGTCAAGCCAGGAAGCTAATGAAGGTCGCATCTGCGATTTGTGTTATTCGATAGGTTGCAACCCAGTCGTAGTCACCAACCTAGTGATGTGGGCTGGGCAAATGCCCAGTGGGCAGGACATTTATAAAAGGGCATTTGCCCGGGCATTTGCCCAAAGCAGTTTTAAGCGCCCAAAATCTGGGCATTTATGAAAAAGTGTGTTTTTTTACTTTTTACTATTTTTTATTGTTACTAGAGCTTCTAAAACATAATATAAACTATTAATTAAACGTAAATTTTGTGGATGAAATAAAAATGCCTTAATTTGCAGTTGTTCTGAGGACATTTAAAATTAAGTGCTTAGATAAAATAATTTTAAAAGCAAAGGGTACTTTAATTTTTATGAATATGCCTTAATTTGTTTATTTGTTGATGTGTAGGCCTATAATATGTTTAATAAAAAAAATGTTAAAAAAACAATACCTAAGTATTGTTAATAATAATTTAATTATCCTGTGCAATTGTCAATAACACTTAATGGCAATGGTGTATATCTAGTTTGAATAAAACATTTGAAGTATTGAGTTAGGACTGCAGACTGCAGTAGGAGTTTGATATGGTGTGAACAGTGGGTATTGAGTGGTTGATAGTCGAGGGGGGGGGGGGTCTGAGCAGCCATTGTGCTGTGATCTTGGAGTAGGAGTGGGGTGGGTGTGGCCTTGAGATTGGTGAGTCGTGAGTCATTCTAGCACCAGCCCTGAGCTCAGTTAGTTGTGAAGTAGCAGTAGAAGTAGAAATGACTGTTGAGTGATTGAGTCTGAGATAACGTCACTTATTTATACTATTTATATTTTTAAGGGTTGGATTAAATCATTACAAAATGGTTAAAAAAAAGGGACCTATTTGGAACTTTTTCAATTTGAAAGGGAAAGGAGTAACTTGTAAATATTGTAATAAGGACTATAAACAGTCACATTGTAACAAAATGGAAAAGCACATAAAAAAGTGTTTCAAGTGCCCTCAGGATCTAAAGAAAGTGCTTCAGTCAAGTACAGTTACAGTGGTTGAAAAACTTTTTCAAAAGAAACCTTCTTATGAACCTTTACTAATTGAAGTGGATGACAAATCTGCAGTACCAAGCACAAGCTCAGCCTTTGAACCAAAATCAAGTTCTTTTTCTGATGTCCTACAACGTTCGCAGCCTATATCGACCTCAAGTCCAAAAGGAAAAGGACCCCGAACTCCTTCGTTTTTTGACCACATGGATCTCCAAACTAATGTAAGTAAACATTATGAAAATGTACAAACATTATTAGGCCTAGGCCTGCTTCAAATTTTTAGACTATAATTTTTTTAAAACTTTTTCAGATTGTAAAGTTTTTTAATATTTGAGGCCATAGGCCTAATCCTTATTATGTTTCCTAATTTTTTCAGCCTAATGGAACGCTATTAGACTATTTATTTACTTAAAATGAAACTTAGTTTACAACATCAAATCTTAATTACAGTTTTATCAAAAGAAGGCATATGTTACTAAACTACCAGATAAGTTAGGCTAGGTCTGTCAATATCTGCCAGATATCAACAAGCCTAGCCTAACTGAGGTTCTATTAAAATTGATGATCCGATACCAGGTAGAGATGACAGTAACCTAGAAGAAAGTGAAAATTTAGAAAAAACCTTTGTTTGGAAATAAAAATTATTATTATTACGGTAAAAATTCTACCCATAGCGTAACTTAAATAGCAGTTAGCATAAAAAATAGGTTAGGTATATTATGACACTTTGTACGTTTTTATGAACATATGAACTGAAGCATAAAGATGGTAAATAGGCCTCTATTTGATGGATTTTACCAGGTTGGCACATAGCAGTAATAGACTAACTCCTTTATAGACCACTCCTATTTTGTTTCTACAAGAGATAGATGTAGTATGTAACTTATCTGGTTCAAAAAGCATATAGGTCTACCTACGGTAGTTATGTCTAGACAAATGTACACAATACTTTAAGGCAGTATGTCTTACTTCTTATTAACAATAATTTTTTAAATAAAACAGCATAGCATCATAGCCTAACCAACGTCCCAGGACATTGTCACTGGTTCTAACTATAAGCCATAGATTTAGGACTACTTTCGGTGTAAGTTTTATTCATTGTTACGCCGTTGACAGTATATTGTGCTGTTTGCTGTTTCAGGAGATGCTGAACCAGAGCCTCGCCAAGGCCATATTCGTTAGTGGATCTCCTTTGTCCATGGTTGACCACCCACTTTGGATAGATTTTTTTAACAAAATCAGGCCTTCCTTCAAGTTACCGTCAAGATATCGGCTATCTTCTAGTCTGTTGGATGCGCAGTACACAGAAATGCAAGGTAACATAAATAAGCAACTAGAAGAAGCAAAGCACCTACACCTGCAGTGTGACGGCTGGAGCAACCTTAGAAATGAATCAATCATCAACTTCATAATTTGTAAACCACAACCAATGTTTGTGGATTTTGTAATGTCTAAAAGCATCAGTCACACTGGCGAGTACCTTTCTCAGCTTATCATAAATGTAATGGAGAAACATGGACCAGAAAAATTTCTGGTGGTGATTGGTGATAATGCTGCAAATATGAAAGCTGCACTGAACTTGGTGAAAGATAGATTTCCCCATGTTGTTCCTCTTGGATGTCTAGCACACCTGCTACATTTATTGTGCTCAGACATTTTAAGCTGCCAAACAATGAAAACTTTCACAGCAATTGCAGTTGATGTTGTCAAAACAGTAAAAGACAGCCATGTTTTATTAGCATTGTTCAATGAAATATCAGCTGAAAAAAAGGCATTCAAGGATAGGGTTTCACTAAAGTTGCCAGGAAAGACTAGATGGGGGAGCCATTTGTTCTGTTTTGAAAATTTTGAAGTCAAACAAAGTTGTCCTACAAACATTAGTTGTTAATGAAAAGGCTCAACCATATCTAAAGCCAGAAATGAAGAAGAGAGTCCTGGACGATGATGTTTTCTGGGTCAGGATTGACACAGTTGTAGAGTTGATGAATCCAATCGTTCATTTGATCACAGCTTTCGAGTCCAATGAACCTCAAGTTCATAGAATAGCTAAAATGTTCAATAACCTGGAGGCAGTTCTTATTGAGAAGTTACCGTTATCTCCCCTGCAATCAGCAGAAGAAAAGGCAATCTTGTCCAAATTCAAAGAGAGGAAGAAATTTGGTGTATCATCTTTGCACCTTGCGGCGAACCTGCTTGACCCAGCTGTGCAAGGTAGTGATCTCGAGCCTGTTGACATGCTGGAAGCAATAAGCTTTATTTGCGACACAGCAAGAAACACAGGATTGAATGGTATACAAGTTAGAGAAAACTTGGCCGATTACAGGGACAAACAGGGAATTTGGTCCAGACAATTTGTGTGGGAAGGAGTTGGGGTTAAAGAAGACAATGCTTATCTTGTATCTCCTTTATTGTGGTGGCGCGGTTTGAGGGGTACTTGTACACTGGCAGAAGTTGCAGTAAAAATTATTGGGGCACCTGTTACATCTGCTGCCACAGAGCGGACATTCAGCACTTTTGGCTGGATTCATAGTAAAAAAAGAAACAGGCTTACATCTGAGAGGGCTGCTAAGTTGACTTATATAGCCTACAATTGAAGGCTGATGAATGGACCATCTAATCGTAAGCCCAACAAAACAACTAATGAGACTCATCAGAGTAAACCAGAACAAGGAGAAGAAACCCCAACACCCAGTCAAGAACGTATTATAGGCCTGGAAGAAGATTCAGAATCAGAACTGTCAGAAGAATCTGAGCCAGAGCTAATTCAAAGTTCATCAGAAACATGTGATGAAGAGGATTCAGAAGAAAGTGATTAAGACATCCAAAAGCACAATACAGCCATTTATTATTTAATTCCGTATTTAAATATATGTAACCTAATTTGTTACTCAGTTAATGTAATAGCGTACATTATGTATTCAGTTTCAGTATTAGCCTACTTATCTTTCAGTAAAATATAAAACTCATTTAAGAATTAAAAAAATGTGTTAAGTGGAATTTTCCCCTAATTTTACAATCAACTTTCATGTGCATATGCATAATTATTATTATGTAGGTATAAAAATACAGTTGAGTTGAGAGGCAATAGAAAAGAAAAATATTAGGCCTAGGCCTACCTCCTACTTCAATATTCAACAATTTTGTATATTAAATATATATACACACAGTACACACACACTATATATACCTGTATAGGCCTACATATCTATTTGTAACATATATATAAAAAAAGTACATATATAAAAAAGCACAAAAGTCACTATCAGTCAATAATAACACAAATAAATACAGTAAAATATAGTGTAAAAACACTAAGAAACTTACATTTTGTGAGCTGGAATATTTCAGCCGCTGTGCAAGCCTTTGTCAACCAAAACTGTGATCCTATGAAACTGTGAAACCTAACTGTGAAAGCTGTTTCCAGCTCACAAAATGTAAGTTTCTTAGTGTTTTTCAATCTATATTTTACTGTTTTTATTTGTGTTATTATATATAAATATATATAATGCATCTATGTACATACAATGGCTAAAACATTATTAATTTGTCTTTAAAAGAGATAAATGCGCAAAATGCCTGGGCATTTATGGGTTTTGGGCATTTGCCCGGGCATTTATATCAGGCATTTGCCTCGACTTATAAATGCCCAGGCATTTTACATCACTACACCAACCTGAAACTAAAGCCTCTTTTCAACCACCAGAAACTATTAAGTAGCGTTCTTGCCTTGGTAGAGAATCTTGTTGATTCCGGGAATGTTTCCCGGCTCGGTGTCAGTTTTTTAAAACTATACTGAGAGAATCTGGTTCAAAAAGTGGATCAATATCTGAATCTCATTCAACAGTTATTGCATAAAATTCCAAATTAAATTACCCGTTTACATTAGATTACATATTGGAAAGCAAATATTGCGCAATAAACATCTAAAAAATCTCATTTGTGAGATATTTATGAGAATTTTTCAACATTATAGACTCAACATATAAAATGAGTTCAACAAGCAAGACTGGAAGTTGAAACAACACATCTTAATATTTATTTAAATAATTATTGATAAATAGAATTAATATCATCACAATAAATTCAGGAGAGGTGATCACCCTAATTCAATCAATCAATCAATTTTATTACATAAAAAGACATTACAAAATGGTTCCGCTAAACCTGAAAAAGGTTTTACAGCAGGTGCCTATAATAAAATAAAACACAATAATAAAATGAATGCTGACAATAAATTAAACAATGAAAAGAACTGAAAGAAAACTTTTTACAAGTTTCAAAATGCACTTCAAGGTAATTGGAAGGGGAGTAATAGGGTTGAAAAATGTTAAAAAGGAAAAGGCTAAAGGGAGAGAAAAAAAAAGAATAAAGATAAAGGTCTACTATAGATTGAAAGTTAAAATTAAAAATAAAAGAATATGCTATAAATTGAAAGATAATACTAAATATAAAGAAATAAACTACAATAATTGAATGAAAATGCTGTAATAGATTAAGGTATTTATATTTAGTTTGGTCGCTCTAGTGCGGCGGCGGTGTTCTATATTATTTCAAAACTAATGTTTATCTTCACCAGCAATCGGTGGATTTTTATTTTTATTTATATTTTCAGATCCAAAGAAAAGTCAGTATAATTAAATTGCATTTGAGTCTAATGCATCAATTACATCAACATTATCATTCTTCGCCTTATCCGATGACTAGTGGGGTCATTGGGAAGTGATTCTATATTCTTGACACTCATTATTTTTATAAAATATTTCAAGGGTTGAAAGTACACTCCTATTTACATGCATTCATCTAATTCTATATCATCCAAGGATTGGACTGCACTTGGATTTGTTTAAATAATACTGTTTGAATAGAAAGAGCTAGAATGGAAAATTTTGCGTTTCAGCTGAAATGCGTGCCCAGCGTTTTTCTATGTGATGAAGTGTTGAAACGCCTTTCTTGATTGGATCGGGAATGTTGCCAAGGGGGTTTCATGGGTTCGCTTTCTAGAACGAGGAAATAGTAAAAAGTGAATGAGAATAAAAAACGCATTTTAACGAATCAGGAGATGCACAAACCAATTAGTCTGCCAACGTCAAAGTACGTCCGCTGATTAAAAAGTCATATTCCAACACTCCTCTACATCCATCCACCTCTATACAACAAACCAAATTAATTCAAGAAAATACAGTGTTTATTAGATTTGCCAGCTTGTTTGTGCTTGATTTTCTACCAAAAATTAGAATAAAGGGCAGAGGACAATGGATTGTAATCGAAAAGATCGCATCAGATATGGGGATATTCGTGAAGAGCTGGATGTGAACAGCCCAAGTTGTAAAGAGAATGCTAGCGGGTAAAATTCCACTTCTCTCTTACAAAAACGGAAAGTAAAATATCAAAAATATCAAAAAAGATGACAAAAAGAAAATTTGAATTTTGAACTACGCTTTTAAATGTTTCAACCCTATTGTGAGTTGGAACAAGTATGAGCCTAAACCTTGAAGACAAGAAAAAAGCGGACAACTTAATAGTGAATTAGATGACAGGAGCTCCCATTTTGGGAATCTTCAATGTGATTGATTGAAAAAAATATTAAGCAAAAAAACTTTACTCCCCAATCACTTTTTGTGATTATTTTGCTTGAATGTTTTACAGTACTACTACTACAACAACAGCATCAAAGAATAAAAATACCGATTAGATTCCAATTTGTTTGAGAACATGTGCAATTAATTGAAGTGAAGCTTATTATTGAAGTAAATCGAACTGTTTATACAATCGCATTTCAGTTCAATTTCAATTTCAGTAATAGTGTAATGCATGGGTGTTGAATTTCGCTAAATGCATTATAGTTATGAGCATAGCCTTTTTTGTATAGTAGGCATTGCATTGACAGTGTGGAGACCTTTCACTTAAAGGATCTTACTTAAAGGGGGACTAAAATGACGAAGAGCGAACTTTCAGCATATATGAACGAGCAAATACGTGAACGGTATTAATCTTGCAAAGCTGGTGTTCTGCTACTAAAAGCAGGGCATAGTGAAGCTGATCAGGATTTGTCGGCTCGGTAGAGAAAGGGTGTGCAGGGACACAAGGACATGTGTAAGATGAAGACGGTGGAGAAGCACGGGGAAAATATGATGGAGAAAGAAGGGGCATGGAGAGGAAACCGAAGTTGGCATCATACTTTCCGTTAGCGAGCATTTATTTGCTTTTGCAGTGCTTCGCTCACAATACCCGAATAGAAGAAGGCTTATAGCACGGCATCTTTCCTCTTCGCTTTCATTCAATTCCATTTCCTTCTCTTTCTTTACCACTCCCACTCAATCTTCTGTCTCTTTTTTACAGTGATTCGTACCGTTAGGCGAAAGAGCAACGTTCAAAAATTCACAGCACAGTACGACCTCGCAAAGCAGTGTGGCACTCTTCTCTTCTTCGGATTCAACTACAGAGTACAGACCAGTTCAACTACACATTAATTCGCAACTCCAAAATACAGTACTGTGCTGAACGAACGTGAATAGACTACGTGAGTCTCAGACATCATTATACACAATCCATAACATAGATGTGAATTGAATTTAAATTTATTTACTCATTCTACACTTACAAAATAGTTAACATATTTACAGAATAGAAAGAGAGTAAATTACAAGACATGAAACAAAGTAAATAATTATCGTACAAAGATAAAATACACTTAAATGTCAATCTTTTCATCAATATAATTAGAAACTTTTTCTATCCAAAATTGGATAAACTGTCTTAACAGTTTCGAAGAATGCATCACTCATTTATCTGTGGTGTTACATCTATTTAACGTTGATTGTTTATTATTGAATTTGTTCAAATTAATTCTACATGTCCACCGGAAATCATAATGTCCGACAGTAGTCACGTATCAAACTGACCGTGATTACCGGTGGTCCGCAACCCACATAAAATTGCAGGCCCACCATGTTACCACAAAATGGTTCATACGGTGAGGTGGAACAATTGGTAAAGGTCACGAATAAAACCCATACGATTATCATTTTATGGTGTAGTTGATAGGTGTACAGAAGCAGAAGCTGTCGCTTTGTCCACCACTAATGTCAAACCTTTGCAATTGAACTTTTGTTTGAAATAGATACAACGCTTGTTAGTGCATTACTTGGGCAAGGATTTTCGCAAGCGGATAGTTTCTGTGATCTAAATATCAAGCAAAATCTACAAAGTCTAAATTTCAATATTCCATTCCCCACACAACGCCCCTCGCCATCGGCAGTCAGCAGTAACGGAAATTTTTTCACAAATCGAGCAAGCGCTGTCCATACATATCAATTTTATATTTATCAAATGAGTGATATTAATGTAATTGATTGCTAAACATCCGGAATAATTATGAATTCGATAGAACATCCGACAAATGCTTAGTTTCTAAAAGCCAGTTCCGTTTACTACACAAAAGTACTATTAATCCAAAAATTTATAACATTTTGAAACTTGAAACTTTCATAAAAAACAGGTCGAATATAGAACTCCAGAACAATTCACAAGAATGACTTGAATCATCAATTCTAATTTGAATTTATTATGATGGGCAATTCATATCTGCTCTTCCTTATGAAAATCAAATCAATAAGAATACAATCAACAAATCAAAGCAATAAGAGAAAAACAATAAGAATAGGAACCAGATGTTCAAAAATAGAATTTGACAGAAGGAAGGAAATAGAAGGAAACAAAAACTGCAAATAACAAACAAAAATAATATTGAAGGTACGTAGACAAGAAAAATGGTGCATCTAATCATCAATCAGGGCCCCGAGCAAGGGAGCTGAGCACTACTGAAGCATTTAATCACTTTTTCCACGGCCCATAAATCGTCCCATACACGAGTATTAAAAATACCAAGGCAGCATATTTTCAATTTAGATAATTACTCGGGAGACCACAAAATCGGATTACCAAAGTGCTTGCATCCGTTGAAGTCATATAGGTAATACACTTTCATATATTCTATGTGATAGCTTTTCTCTATGTTTATTATTTATGAACCGAGTGATAACCGTAAGAGGATTTTTATAATTTCAACATCCAACCAACATTTTGGTCTCATTTAAAAAAAATACCTGCGCATCCACGGAAAACCACTCTCGAAGGAATTAAAAGTCTACATTTGAAAGCATATACATTAGTGTAAAAGTTACCAAAACACCAAAAAAGGTTCAAGCATTCTCTATGCTATAAAACGGTTCTCCGGTTCACCAGTGTTTCAAACGTGTAATTGGAGCTATCACAGGCTTACATTCATTTGTTATGATTGTAGCCATAGGCGTAACGAGGGGGGTTTCGGGGGTTGTAACCCCCCCCCCCCCCCCCCCTATTGCTTAAAAGAAGTTAAAACAAAATTTTTTAAAACAATTAGAAAAAGGTAAAAATTAGAAAGATTATTTATTTAATTTGAAGCTAATGTAAAGAAACCTGTAGCTGACACCTTAGTAAGTCAATTAATGAATATTATCTTTGGAACTAACTATTGTCTGGATTAATAAAAAAAAATTTCAGAATATATCTTTTTTATCTATTTTTTCTTCATAATTATATTTTTGTATAGTATATATAACTGTCATTATTTAATAGCAGCAGTATTTTAGTTCTATTGTATAAGATATTGTTATTGTCTTTTCTTATTTACTGTATAATTTCTGATGTTGAGAGACAAACCATTCCTCCACACAGGCTATAGCCTAATGAGGAATACACTTAAAATTTTATTGTATTCTATGTTTTTAATATTTTTATTCAAGTGAATAAAGTATTTGAATTTGAAAAAAAATTCATTCAAGTCATTTAAAGGGTTAATTGAAATTGGAAAAAATTTCATTTTGATTTTAAAATCCCTTACATCTATACCAATAGCTGACACCCCTATTTTTGTCACCTCCAGTAGCTGATATACGTATCAGGTAAGGAATGAGCTAATTTGATTTCATATAAATCAAATGGTAATCATACATATAAAACATATACTAGCCTACAAATACTGGAGATATCAACAATAATATCAAATAAAATTTCAAACATGGTCCCCAGTGGCTGACTCTGACATACCATGTCAGCTACTTGTGTATGTGCTGAAAAATATACTTAATACGTTGACATCCCCCCAATTAACATAAAATATGAAAATCATCCCCTAATAGGTGAACTCAGGGTATAATCAACATATATTCAAGCTCTAGCATTCTAAGCATTAGTTAATTTTAAATAATGATTATTTTGACAGTACTTTGAGATTTTCAAACACTCTTACTTCGATATTTCCTAAAGAATTCCACCTAGAAATAAAGGATTCTTGTTTGACAGCTTATCCTCAAAGTATTTTTCCCCGTCAAAAATGATGCCTAGCACATGATTCAATGGTACCAGTTTATGCACAAAATACCAGTTTAATTCTCAATGGTTTGAATTTTAAAACTACCCACTATGGCCTTAGTAATAAGAAAAAATATGAAGATGTGTCAGCTTGGCGGGGGGGGGGGGGGGGCGTTAGCTTCTGGTTCCTTTACCCTACATTATTATTGTATAATATATATTATATCTATATTCTGAGATTTTTTGATGAGAGTAATATGTAAGAGTGGTTGACCCGGTGGGGGGGGGGGGGGGTTACCATTCATACCCCCCCCCCCATAAGTCAACTCTAGTTACGCCACTGATTGTAGCTAATAGATTTAAAAAAAAAATCAAGTATTTATATGGAGAATTATGCGGGGAACCTAGCCTTGACCTAGACACATGAATGTAATAATTGTAAAGTTTCTGTAATAAAGAAAACTACGTATCATATACTACTTACTACTTAACTACATATTTTATATGCTTTTGTTTGCGTGATTATGCAAATAAGAGCGCAAAGTCGGATAAAGGTGGGAGTGCAATATGGTAGCTTTGGTAGGTAATCTATTACAAAACCATTTTGCCACACTTTCACAGTGTAAATTGCATATCCCCGTATTGGTCATAATCGCTTATTAACTTAAGCCTACACCGATAGTAATAATCTAACTACCATTTCCAGCGAATGAAGTAATAGTTTGGCATCATCAACAAACCATCAGTTTTCCATAATAATGACAGAATATACTGCAAGAATCTATTCACGAATACGCCTATTACGTAATATCTCAAGAATAAAGGTTATATTTGGATGTACAATAATATAAATCTACTGCTCAAATTGATATTTACTTCCACACTGGTGAAGTGATTATATTTTTTGCATTACATTTATGTATTTTGTTTTTCTATTCAAATAAGAATTTTTGGTTTTCTTTCCATTAATCGATTTTCAATTTTTTCAAGTCATCTGTTTCCGACGAATTCAATGCAGTATGGTCATAGAATAGATACTATGATATATGATACTAGTTCAGTATCTATTCTGCGGTATGGCTGTTCCAGGATGTAATGATTGAATGAATGATTTATTTGTCACAAAAAACAATACAATATATACACTTCATAGATGTTACATTCACATACTGTGGCACTACTGGCATAAGCGAACTTGTTCGCCAGCAGTGAGTTCAAAATCGTACAACATGGTATAAAAAACAAACGAATTAATAAAAAGAATTGAAATAAGATGTAATATAGACAATAAAATATATCTAAATAAAGAAATATAATATAGATAAATTTATATTCTTAACCTTAACTATGAAACCGTCAATAGATACATTAATAGTTTGAAGTAAATGATGTAAAATTAAAATTACAAAAAAATAAATTACGAAACAGTAACATTGCCAGTATTTTGATATGTATTGTCAGTCACAACTACTCTGAAAAAGGAACCGCGAGATCAGAGCCATAAAAATCAAGACAAGCTCCTTATGAGTTGAAAAATAATTCTAGCTAATTCGAAATAAATTTTTGTTTTCACCAATGCTTCTATTTCGCTAGTTTCTTTGTTAATAAAGTGATTGGGAATTTTATTTGCATAAAGTAAGTGAATTAATGTTTATTTATAGATAATCTGGTGAAAGTTCTATCGTAAATATTGAGTGAATTATGTAAAAGTGTGTTCAGTGTTAAAAGCTGTTTATTTTTATTAGTATGTGTTATAATTTTCTTGACAAAGACCTGTCTCAACGTTGGAACTCCAAACTCAATGAACAAGCACTTGCTAGAATACAATCTGGGTCGTCTTAAAGTTGCTCTTATATGTTTCTGTAATGTAAATATTCTATTGAAATGCGTGTCATAAGTACATTTCAATGCGTGTCATAATTCAATTTCATATTCAAACAGCGAATTTGCATCAGCGTAATATATGGTCTTTATTATATTTAAATCCTTTAATGAATTGATTCTATAGAAAATGTATATTGGATATTTCAGTTTAGTTATTAGATGTTGTAAATGAAAGTTCCATTTTAAGTGACTGTCCACTATGATGCCAAGGTATTTTAAAGATGTTACTTTTTCTATGGCCTCACAAGGGCAATCAGCGGTTATTGGGGAAGCTAATTCATGGTTATGAATTTTTATAACTAAACCAGGTGGCGGTTCACCAGTCTTTGTAGGAGCAAATGCTATAAACTTAGTCTTACTCAGGTTCAAAGTGAGAGTATGCTTGTCAAACCATGATTAGTTATGATTAAACCTTTGTTTGCTTTTTCATATGCTTCTCTCCATGATGATCCGCCGAAAATCAACACTGTATCATCAGCAAAGGATATTTTAGTAGCATTTGGGATATCTAATTTTAGGAGATCATTCAAGTAAATTAAGAATAATATGGGCGATAAAACAGTTCCTTGAGGAAGGCCAAAACTTGTTAAAGTTCTAGTGTCAGTTTTATTGTTCATGGTCATAGTTTGAAATCTATCCTGCAAATAGTTGGTGATCAGCTTTTTAGCCACTCCACGAATACCACACCTGTCAAGTTTATTAATCAATGTCAAGTGAGGTATGGTATCGAAAGCTTTTGCTAAATTGAGGAATATGGCCAAAGTTTTCATATTTTTATTGAAATTATTATTAACTACGTTTTCTAATAGCATAACAGCATCCTTTGTTGACTTTCCAGACTGGAAGCCATACTGATTTTCAGGATTATGTTGATTGGTTGATTTTGATGTTTACCGTAACATAAAGATGGCAGGTTCATTGCAAGCTATCTGTATCCATCCAATACTACTCCTTGTCTTTGATGTTGCAGGAAGTAGCTATCAACTTTCACCCCATTTGTCAATCTCATTCTCCTCCATTCTTATTCTCTTCTCAGGCGCAGTGACCCTTTTGACCCCAAATCAAAAAATCTAGCCTATCCTCCTATAGCTTGGTTTGGGCCACATGAAACTTGAGTTAGGTCTCCCCTTAATTTGTTCGCATTATTTTTCTCTTGAACCTAGAGCTTGATCCTGGCTTTAACTAAACTCAAATGTCAAGATTTCTTCCTAAACGCAAACTCAGCAAGTTCCAGTTTTAATCAAGAATGCACTTTCAACCAATCTCGTACAGGTCTTAGACAAGACAAATTATTGAAGTTCACTGTATTCAGTAATAATTGTAACTATCATTGTCATTGAAAGTTAAAACAAAGAACTGATCAATTGTTTGAACTTATTTTAATCAATGAACTTTTAAAATCAATGCAGTTTTTAAAAGCAGCTTCGGGTTTGTCTGTTACATATTTAAATTCATTGTAATTTTTTCCCAATAAATAATTAAAACACATTTTATCAAAAATTGATTGCCTACCTTCTAAAAATTCCTTACACTTTTGATATTTTCACTTTTAGATTCCCATTTTCCAACAAGGTCTGTGGAACCACTAATATGAATAAATGAAACAGTATTATGATTGCCATATTTTTTCTCTTTTCTACTTTCATTATACATATTGCTTTGTGAATTAATTGCATGTGCTTTATAATGTTTTATTGTATATAGTTATTTGATGAATTGTATTGTTAACATTAGTGAAGAATTTGGGCGAAATGCCTGTAGTCTTCTTTGAAATTGTAATAAATAAATAAATAAATATTTGATTCTCATAACAAAACCGTGTTCATTCACTCCAGTCAAGAAAGTAAAACATGCCTCCATGTTTTTTAAGTGTATTTCACTTCATAAAGCATAAGCATAACACACTCATGTGTTAAAAAAATGAAATTCTGTCTAGAAAAAGTTATTATCGATAGAATTATTTAGGATGAAGTACTAGAGAGCAGGCCGGATTGACGCTTCACGAATTAATAACTAACGCGTCGTCCCATCGTCTTCCGTAGCCTAATTGGATTCAGCGAGCACAGCCTTTTCACGAGAGTAGAGTTGGTGATGAGTATGAGTAGCAGTAGGAAAGGAAGAAGAAAGTGGTGGTAGGGTTTTGGCTGTATCAGTTCTGCAGTTGACAGGTTCTTGCTTTGAGCCAACGTTATTCTGGCTGCATATATGCATATTATAATTATGATTTGGCTGTATCATTTCTGCAGTTGACAGGTTCTTGCTTTGAGCCAACGTTATTCTGGCTGCATATATGCATATTATAATTATGATTCACATGGCTTATGTTGATATTCCATAATCGCATGTTATTCCAGCCTAACTTGCTGCAGTTCCTGTGCGTAACAGCAAAGGAATGTTCAAATTCTTTCATATAACGAACCATCCAATCATAAGTTTGTCAAGCTCAAATACATTTTTTTCATAAAACGATCTTTGCTTACTTTATATTTTTCTTTGAAAAGAGTTAAAATTAGATTAAATGAAAGTTGTATTAATGTTTTGCTATAATAATAATAATAATAATAATAATAAGCGTATGGCTTTTATTGGTGGGGAGACCCTTCCATGTAGTTCCAGCTCCCCGTTTGAGCCATGTTATGGGAAACATGGTGGACCAACTATTCTAGCTGGGTTCCGAACCACCGGGTAGTGATAATAAAGCTTACAACATCCAGTCATTGAAGCACGGTCAACCATGTTTTGGTATTCAAGTATTCCATTAAATACTACAAACTTTGCCAATCTAGTCCAATTACGGAGTGGTCCTATTAAATACTTTTGGAGACCATCTTCAGCTTGCATAAATACTGACCACTATGGTACAATACTACTATTTCACCTGACTAATTTCCTGCTGATCATAGGCTATATTCCCGGCGAGTGTCAACATTTTCATATCACAATTCCCCCTTTTTACTCAGTCGAAATTGGTAATCAACTGCGACTTGAAAAATACTGAAACAATAGACCAACTTTTAATATTAATACTCTTACTACTTTTTTATGGTGTCCTCATGAGTCTAAGTCTGTGCGTGGGTGTGTAATGAGGTGAATGATGAAACAATACAAAGATACCAGGCATAGATGGGAATGGAGCTCGTGACTGCGCGAGTGCGGGAGTAGCAGAAAAGCGCCCTACCAAATTACACAACTTGTTATATGTTACACCACCTAACCCATTAGGGTTATATATTCCAACTTAAAATATGCTAATCTATATAACAAAATATTACCTCACTACTGATATAATTGGTTAAAGATACGACTAAAGTAAAGTTATGATGAACGTAAGATTTTCCTCACTGAGATTCAAATTGAAGTGTCTCATTGCTTACCTGAAACAAAGAAGAAATAAAACTGTTAGAATAGACTTGAAAAATTGTTAACGAGAAACATTCAGTGGACTAATTGAAACACATTTTCTGCTTTTAGTTTATAAAAACACTAATATGGAAATTTGAGAATACTCATTGAATAGCCTTTTCTGTCAGAATATTACTGAGTCGAATAAAATACATTTTACATCAATTTTTATTGTAATTCTCTTATAACAACTAACACTCCATCAAATATTGGAAATTAATAGCCGTGCCGTAGTAGATATCTATTCAATCATAGCTACGAAACTCCTGGGCTATCTTTATAAGGGTGACCGATTGGATTGGCCAACCGACTCTGTTCTCTTCTCTAAAATCACTTCCCGGTGGTTCGGAACCCACCTAAAATGTAGGTCCAACTCATCAATCACCATCATTCAATCCATTACCCACGCACAGTTCTCAGACCTATATGGACTTCATCTTAAAAATACTGTATATATATATATATAGTGCAAATGTTTGGAAATTTTTTCAATACAGTATTTAGCAATACTTGGTCTCTTCCAATTTTGAAGGAGACAGAAACTGTAGGTTTCTGCTAGCTGGTAAACTAAGCTTTTGCGTCACTGTAAAAAGCCTTAGTACAGAGTTAATTTCTGTAATTAAATAAATGTCTAATAATATTTATGCTATAAATATCAGATATATCTTTTCTCTCTTGAACACCCTGGATAATTAGAAATCAAATTCTCATTACTAAGACGCTATAAAAATACTTAGAAAGAAATTGAATTAGTGTCAATCATATGATTAACTATAACGTGGAAGAATTTCATTTCTGAGAATTCATTAAAATTCTAGATAAATTTATTATAATGATAGGTTTTGCCAATTTATTTCCTACCAACTCAATATTGATTCCAGCTAAGTCCATTAAAATTTATGTATCTCAACTTACTTGTACATAAAAAATATTTCCTTTTCAACTATTGACTAATAATTCTTCATAGGCTATAACAGATGAATAATAGATAAAAATGTTGAAAATTCCAACTCATAATTGCAATTGCCTTAAATTGTACGTCTTATAACAGGGGATGAGTCCTTACTAGCTATTCTGCCCAACTAATAAGTTTTAGGTGGACTCAAATCCACTTAGATAATGATGATCCTGATAATGATGATGGCAAATAGCACACAGAATATAAAAATCTTTTTATTCGAACAGACTTACGAAATTTCAAACAGTAGATCTATTATAATTTATAGCCATTTTCTTTGGCGCATATTCAAAGAGCCAACTAATCGAAATTAAACGGAACCCGTCAGCAGCACACAATTCACATCAAATGAGTTTGCCAAGATAAAGTTTCGTTAGTTAGTTTTTCCACAGATGTGTCAGTGCTCTGTAGGTCAGACCACAGGAGCTTCTCAATATACGAAAACATCAATAAAATCTTATGGCTAGAGTTTTAAAAGAATCGCTAAAGGACTAACTAATAGTTTCAGACTACTGAATAGTGAAAAAATATATTAACAATAATTACCCTAAACCACGTCTAAAAAAAATATGATATCGTATTAGGCCACTCAGATGAGATGAGAAACAGAAAATTCATTATCTAGAATAATTTATTTGGTTCATATAACGTTCCTAATAACTATCAACTTTATATGAACCATATAAATTATATCCTAGAGAATTATTAAAGTAGTCTATAGAGCATAAATGGATTATTCTATTGAAAACAGTACATGCAGATATTTCCCTTTTAATTATAGACTAATAATTTTTCATATTCATAGATGAAAATGCTGAACATTTCTACTTATAATTACATTAAATCGGACATCTTATAACAGTGGAGGAGTCCTTACAGGTTATTCCGCTAAATAATAAGTTTTCATGTCCTAAGTTTTAGGTGGCCTCCAACCCATTTGGATAATGATGAAGCTAAGACATTCTATAGAATTAATTATTCCATAGAAACACAAAAAGAAGAAAAGAGAGAATAATTATTATAAAGTTTATGTCAAACAGTAAATTATCCTACATGATTATACGGTGTTCTCTACAAAATAATAGTATTATTCTAAGAATATATTCTACAAAATCTTCCAGAGAAAGAGAGAAAATAAAGAGAATAAGAAAGTCAAGAGAGAAAAGAAAGTGATTGATCAAAATGCTCTGAACAATTAAAATAATTAAAAATATAAAGAATCTAGTAGGCTATTTTCTACTATAAACAGTAATATGTGTTGCTATTTAAAATTAAAAGTTTAATTTCAAGTTTAAAGCTGCGTTTAGCCTATATAGCTGAAGAGCTTTATAGCTGTGCTAAACAACCAACAGCTATTTGCAGCCCTGCTACAAGTTTTATTTGCTGTCAAATAGCACAGCTTCTTTATAGCAGATTTCCAAAGACGCTTTTACCACTAATAGCCGAGCTAATTAGCTGAATTAAAATTTGGCTCTGCTAGACAGTGTAAACTAAAGTTTGTTGGTGCCTCTGCTTCATTATTTGTTAAAATCCATCATCATCTATTGTCTATTATGTTAATCTTCTATTCATGTACCCTATTTAAATTGACAAGAAAATCTACGTTTTGACTAGTTATATGAAAACTGCCTAAAACACACATTCAAATGAATTCTGACATGTTCAAATGTGCTACGCCAAACGTAAATTAATAGAGAATTAGTAAGTACTTTTAAGAGCCGTTCTTGGTAGGCCAAGACTGTACAGTAGCAGAAATCTATTTTCTGAGTTGAATGTTTTGACTGTGCGACAGCTGTACATCAATCAAGTAATATATTAGTTGAATGTGAATATCTTCTTGAACATCGCGAAATAATTCATAATTTACGACCTTCTCATTCAAGATTTGCAATGAGAAGAACTATTTCAAATGTAACTATTCACTTATATTACTGGAAAAGTGGCAAATCTCATTCCTGTAAATTTCTTAACTAACAATAAGAAAAATTAATCGTTTGGTAAAACGGTTCATGAATAGATCATTTCTGAAAATATAATTGAAAAAATCTTCTAATTCTTAAAAATCTTCTTTTTCTGTGTTACTTCTATATTTTCTTCCTTACTTTTCATTCTGTTTCTTCAAAACAAAAAAAAATATATTATTTTCATCTTTGTTTCATTCGATTAAATCGATGTTATTCTTACTGGCTCATACCTGCGCTCAGGGAAACCTTTGCAGGTATTAAAATTTTCCTCTGAAGTACTTTTTTTCTTGTTTTCCTTATATAAATATTGGTATTGAATTTGTAATTGTGATTTTGTTAAATGTGAATTTGTATTATTTTGAGGATAATAAATTGAATTGAAAAATTGAAAAGAAGTTTCGGACTTGAGAAGCAAGTATCGTCTTACTTCTAAAAGGCGAGGCAAGATTTTGAAAAAGCAATTTCAAGGGAGAAGACTTCTCTACACCCGTAACATTCACCTCTTTGCAAGAAAGCTCTTTAAAGAAGCACCGCTGTTTGCAAACTGCTAAGACCACCCCTCACTAATGCTTGCAAGCTAACCAAAAGATCTTTCGCTACTCGCCATTATTTGGTGGCTCACCCAAAGCCCTCTCTTTCTATTGAACGAAACAGAATGCAATGAAAATGAACATGCCACCGCTTCTTTGAGATTGACTTCTCTCACAATTTTCTTCGATGAATAAAACATGGACTAAGCGTTTCTCTCGATGGACTACCAACTAGAATTTGATGATTCAAACACCAGAAACTGTAGTGCCAACAAACCAGGCTAATAATTGAGACCAATGGTACTTGGAATTACGTGAAACATGACGGATTATTCAACTAAAATTGTACATAATAAATGAAGAAAGTGTACAAAAACTACTCAGAAAAAATTAACAGATATTAAGTAAAAATTATTAAATTAATTTCATGATAAATGTAATATGGAACTGTAATATTATTTTCATGTAATTCTAATAATTGTTATAGATGTAACATAGTTTTATATGGTCAATTGTAATGGAACGATTTTCTTCATTTTTTACGCAAGGACTACTTCCAATATCATACATTATGGATCACACAGAACGTTTGTATTACAGAAGCTTAAATTCTAAGGACTATGCAAAGTTTAAACAAACTTTACAAATAACGGGTACAGAGTATTTACACTGAATTTATTGACTAAAAGTTCAATGGTATTGGATGAAAAAATGTAACACACCACAAAGGACTATTAGGAATCTTCTAGATTATTTTTAAATTTTAATGAATATAAATAGATTTTAGTTATTTACTCTAGCACAGTGTCTTTGAGTACACCCGGAAAATACAGCACTGAAGATTTTATGCAGTAGACTATGGATGCTTAATTTTTATTTTAAAGTAAATAATGAACAACTTGTCTAGTATTTTACATGTCTACGTCTCTACGACTAGCTGAGTCAAAGTGGACAATAAATAATCAAACATGAAAAATTTCAACTAGTAATAAAATATTACTGAAATAATAAAATATACGATGCCTCATGGTAGGAATAGGATACGGCTATTACGCCAAAGACAAAGCAAAAACGGTCATTTAATTAATTAAAATTGATTGAAAGATGAAAAACGAAATTAGAGACCGCTATTGAGTTTTTTATGAATGATTTTGTGATGCACGTCATCTATGCACTGCTAATTCAACTGATTCATTCATACACTTGAAATCTTATTCATCTCGTAGTTTCATTTATTATTTATTACTAAGTCAATTACAATCAAAATTATTATCTGGTTGATGAAATCAATAAATATTCAATTTTATTAATGAGAACTTTTAGTATTCGCGTCCGTGATTTGAATGTATTTGGCCAACATTATTTACAGCATTATTATAAAAAATTATTTACGGTATTATTATAAAAAAGTTGGGAATTGAAACTAATTCAAATCCAGGCTTTGATTTTTGGAGCAGGTTTTCCTGTAACACTCTCACACATAAGCACATATTCAATTTGATAGGCGATGGAAGCTCATGACATTACTCATTCTTATTCATTACCACCCATTTTGTATGCATAATTTCAGTTTGTAAAGCTACATCAATGATAATAAAGTAATGTAGCCTATATATAATTAACTAAACACTATTTCCATATTTTTCAAATTCCATAGCCATTATTTTTATATAATTAACAAATTATATAAAAATAATGACTATGGAATTTCCAAGGTGATCCAATTTTCAACTCGATGTTTTACATCAATCTATCAAACAAGTGAAATTTAAATGACGTAGTATCTACGTTTATGATATTGGTTAATTAAGACAAAATAAGTTGTGGGTTATTTTTGTTCCAAGGAAATTGAAAAGGTTGATAACGGATAACATATATGACAACTTATAATTCTTTTATCATTAGTTCAATTATTAAATAAGCCTTCTATTCGCGGTTTTTTTATCATGACATGCTCATTAGCAGCTAGTTAAATTACAATAATTGTTGAAGTACATGTTAAAAAATGGACTTAATAGTAGTTCTAATGCCTATACAGTATTAAACAATCGAGTAGTTTGGCAAAAGAGGATTCATCACCAACACCTTAATTTTAAAGAAAATATTTCAGTAAAAACATAACTGAAACTCTTAGTTTACAAAGATTATCAATCGGCCAAAACAGAGCAATATTGATAATTTATTTTAATATACTAGAAGTAATTGATTAAAAAAGTATATGGAAGAATAAATGTTCTGTCACGTTTGAAAGAAAATGTTCTCATATTTTAAATTTACAATTTTTAAACGAAATTCCAATTAGTGTCAATTCGTTTTTAGAATTTTTACAGTAAAATATTATGAATAGTTCAAATTAACTGGTTGGGCTCCTTTTAAAATGGAAAACACACTAGATAACTTAAACGTACGCAAATATTCCATGAAATAATCACCGAAAATTTCTATCAATATCGGCTCATCAACCATAAAACCCTACAACAATAATTAAGACTGAATAATTTACTTTCTACCGACATTTTTGGATTAGCAATAGATTTCACAACTATTAGAAGGGGAGTAGATGATGCTGATGAAATGATGAATTCGTTCATACAAGAATAATGATAGATGGTTATAGTGTTACTTGAAGTGAAGCTGTAGGGATGATAGGAGAACTCTGATGGTAAGGTCAAATGAGGGAGAGAAGAACGGTAACGAACTGAGGCTGAAGGAAAGATGGTAAAGGAAGAAAGAGGAGAAGGGATTGAGGTAGGGAAAAGGAAAGTGATCTCTTCGAGCTCGAACATCAATTATTCGCTCCAACTCGATTTTCTTTAGAGTCGATACGGAGGCTCGTTCCCAAACTCAAAATACGGAAAAGGCAATTTTCTCGAGCGGCATGGAACTGAATAGGACTGAATCCAGTTAGTATTTTTCTTAAAAAATGCCAACAACTATTATATTCTGTAGACATTTTCACCAGCTGATCACTCCACACTATAACTGGATTTACGTTCAATTTCAACTAAGTTCATTCTCTGATAATGTTTGTAAACACAATCAAATGAACCCCTGCCTGATGATGACAAAAAAAAACTGCGTTAACACTGAAGCCTAAAATCTGATGTCAAGAGCTTTGCACCTGATCTTCAGATGCAATTCAACAACCGTTTTTAGCAGCCGGCACCAACAAGCTTTCAACGTGTCCTCCGAAACACATGTCCCATACTGACAACTGAAAACTACGTGATAACACAGACAATTTTCAATACAACTTTTTCATGTTTGAATCTGGGTTTTTGCCCCCGCATAGGTCTGAGACCTGTGCGTGGGTAATGAATTGAATGATTATGAATGATGAATCGGACCTACAGTTTTAGATGGGTTCCGAACCACCGTAAAGAGATTTTACAGCAGAGACCAGAGAATGTTTTGCTAGCCAAACCAATCAGTCCCCCTTACAAAGAGGGACCAGGCGCTCGCAGTTTATCTTATCTGACTGAACAGATACCTGCCACGGCTCGCGGCTATCACTCCACCCCCTTGCGTTATCACTTGTAATAACATGTAAACATATAAAATGTAAACTGTTGTATTCAAAATAAAATGATACCACATCACACAATTCGGATCATAAACAACTGAGTTATGGCGAGAAAACTGTTATTTTCTGGCCAGTACCTTCACAATTTTTTTTGGTTTGTTCAATCTTTTCCATCATTTTCATGGTGAGGGAAATAACCAGAAAACTACAATTTTCTCGTCATATACAATTGTTAATAATACAATTTTTGTGATGTAGTACAATTTTCTTCAGAATAAGAATGCTTAAATTTTCTGTGAGAAAAGTGCATACTTTATCATATACCGTACACGAACTGTAGTATACTGATTCACAAAAAAAAACAAACACAGTTCAGTTTACTGTTGTACCTTCTATATGAAACAGAAAGGAAGCCACGCAAAAATTAGTAGTCAAACGGAACAAAAATTTAAATGATTGTGTGGATAAGCTGATACCGGTTACAGAATCACTTTTCCACTTGAATTGGACATTAGCTTATCCCAACCGTTTTCATAAATTAATAACACCGGCGAACAACGAATACCGCTCAGTGCAGTCAGCACAGTGAGCACCCAAAACAAAATGGGCGACGCATGCGCAGATCAGCAAAAACGTGCTTACCTGCAAAAGCCTGAACAATGTTATAAGCTCATTAACTGAATCGGTAATTAACATATGTCGGCCGATAATCCTTTCTTTGCCGGCTGCATATCCAATAATGTCACAATGCAATTTTCTACAGTCTATATATTTCACGCCATGAAATTAGGCGGCTTAAAGAAATTGCGGTGTAGCAAAAAAAAAAAAAATAACTGACTGCGGTGACAAACCACTGCTGGCGTCAGACTTGTAAACAGGCAACATGGTACGAGAAGTGTTGTCAATTCATGCATTCAGATTGGTGATTCTCTACTATCAGCTGCTGGAATGGTCCCATATCTGGCAACACTGCAAATTTTCAGAGCCGCCTGATTCAGAGACGTGAACTATATAATAGTATTGAACAAAACATCCCACCCCTCAATCAGTAAACTAAATTACACATTACTTTCAATTAAAATATTATTTTCTTTGTTGTTCATGAGTAATGAACATAAACAGCAGATAATCTAGGGATACTCTAATGTTCTTATAAAGTAAATTTAACTAATTTCACTCAAAATGGCTCTATAAACTTTGAAAATTCATTTTTTAAAAAGAGTCCCAAAAATCTGTGATACTGTGTGGTAACAAACATGATAGAAAAACACGAAATAAATGATTTACAGACTATTAAGAACTGAATAGTTAATGCATCAAGTTTGTTCAAGTTAACAAAAGAAAAACTTTAATCTGATTCCTTAACTTACTTCTACGATTTGAAACCTTCATCTAAGATCAGATACTATCTTTGAGCTTAGCACCTTCAAAACCTGTCATGCTCAATACGGTGATTGACGCGGACGAATTTATCAAGATTGAATTTAAAGCTTCTTGAAGCGCACCATGTGAGTGCACTTGAGAGTGATTCTCACTGTAAGTGAGAAATAATACTGTCTGCCAACACTGATAAGAGAATTCCAGCTGCATTTATTCTAAATTTGACTTTGTATCACTGCAAATTTTTCACAGCAGTTTATCGTTCATTATAAACATTGAATTAAATGTTCAACATTGACAGTGTTCGACATTGAATTCATCCTGTCTTTTTTAAATTAAGCCAATAACCTTATTGTACTCCTGAGTGTATTGCATATGGTATGGAAGGTGATTTTATGATTTACACTTCATTTTTTCATTGATACAAAATTACAGTGAAATGTAAAAATGCAATAGGCTTCAAGCCCAATACTGCTTTCTTTGCAATTTACAAATCTAGTTAATTGTAAAATTGTATTCGGAAAAGTAACTTGTTATTTTACTCAAGGCTATTAATGTTGTCATAATAGATGATAATACAGTATTATTATTACAAAATATTATTCAGATTTAGTCACCAAGTGAGTCACTATTTTCTCGTAGATCTCTGAGCAGTTCAATATTCAAATCAATTTGAAAATAATAATTCAGGATGCATAATACTAAAGTGGCAACACTTAAACATTGAAAGCTAAAGGCAGCCAGACTGGGCATTGAGAGTGATGGTAGGTGAATCCGTTAGAACTAGCTGTCGGCCGTATTTCAGGAAACTAGAAATTCTTCCACTACCATGCTTGTATATACTCGAAACCATCTGCTTCATAAAGAAACATAAGCACAGCACAAATTTAATACCGGTGAAATATTTCATAATTATGGAACAATATACAGGAGTAACTTGAAAGACAATCAACACCAGACAACCATGTATGAGCGAGGGGTAAAAGGTTCGGGTATACAGATATACAATTTATTACCAATGCGTCTGAAGGAACTCACGTGTGACAAATTAAGAAATCAATTGAAAAGGAGCTACTGGAAATATGTGCTTATTCAAGTGGAAAATTTATGGCGCATTATGAGAGACAAAGCAACTGACTCAAAATCTTGACACCCCAAGTTTCATCATTTAACTTAAATCAACGACAAATCCATATACCCTTTTCATAGGACAGAGGATGCTAATAAATAAAAATTAAAAAAATCCAAAAATATATACAGCAATTCGTTTGTACCTCCTAAGTGTTGCCAACACACGGCGCAAATAATAAAGCAGGCTTGTTCAATGATTTATTTCAGCCAAATACACAACAGTAAAACTGGCCAAGTCAATACTACAAAATTAGGTCACAAATTACAATCAAATTTCATATAAATCACAGACACACATAAAACAATATAAAATAATAGTGAGAGAGTACAAACTTAAAATAGTTTTAGCAAATAACATGTGTCAATATGATAAAGTAGCTACAGATAGCTTACTAACAGTCATTACAATGAGGAATTAAAATCTGATTCCATATATTCTCTAATGGAATAAATGGTTTTGTAACAAGCCATGACTTTATTCGTGTCTTAAACATGACAAGGGGCAATTTCCGGATTTTATCTGTCAATATATTGTAAAATTTTGTGCCAGATATGGGGTAGCTTTTAATAGATCTCTCCAATCTTACCCTAGGCTGGAATATATTATGTTGATTCCTTGTAGCATGTGAATGGACTGCATTGGTCAACATGTAAGTGTCAAGGTTTCCCTCACAGCCACAAGGCACTGATAAATATACAGACCATATACCATCAATAAACCCTTTTCTCTAAAAATTAGCTTGCAATGCTTGAGCCAGCCAGCCTGTGCTAAAACTCTAATAGCACGCTTCTGTAGCAACAACACTGTTTGACACCTGCAGAGTGACCCCACAGAATCGTGCCATAAGCCACATGGCTTTGGAAAAAAGCCTGCCATATCATGTTCTCAAGAAGACAATCCACCAGCTTTCAGAGCAAAAAATTACTCTACTGATCATAGCTGATCTATGTGAGCATCCCAAGTGAGTTTCCCATCCAAGGTAAACCCCAAGAGCTTGACAGAGCTTGTGTTATCATATATCATACATACTGTATGATCGAGGCCAGACTGAAATTCAACTATTGTGTCTTATCTTCATTAAGGGCCAACCTATTCACCTCAAACCACTGGAAAGCATTGGTAGACTATATAGTTCTCTTACATCTAACTTAGCACACTGAAGACTCTTTATCACTAGAGAAGAGTGAGGTATCATCAGCAAATAGCAGAACTCCACCATTTAACGAGTAGTACAAGTCATTTACAGAGATCAGAAACAGAAGAGGTCCTAAAACTGACCCCTGAGGAACTCCATGTTTCAAAGGTACTGGAGCAGACAGTTCACCATTTCAGTCCACCACCTGTAGTCGATCACTAAGGTAGGACTCCATTAGTTTCAAAGCATTGGGCCTTAAACCATATCTCTCTAGCTTCTTCAACAGTATCTCATGTGAGACACCATCAAAGGCACAAGCCAAATCACAAGGTAGAAGCGATGTTGACTCTTTCTTTTCAAAAGCTTCAAGGATCAACTTGACAAGCGCTTGAACAGCTGAAACAGTAGATCTCTTTTTCCTAAAACCGAATTGAACAGGCACCAGCAAATTATTTTGCTCAAAATATTCATAGAGCTAATGGAATAACACAGTCTCAAATACCTTTGCAAGTACTGGAATCAATGATATAGACCTGTAATTAGATATGCTGTCCAGATTCACTCTTTTTATGAATATGTACTGTTCTAGAGACCTTGAGTAGATTGGGAAAAACACCCTGGCATAAACACTCATTGATTAGGTAAGTAATGGGCCCACAATAACAATTATCTGTTTTAGGAAAGTTACACTCATTCTATAAATATCTCTTGAGCTTGATGAACCAAAGCCATCCACCACCCTAATAGTATCAGACATGGTTACACTCAAAATCCTTCTCAACAATGGGAATTCTCAGAAGGGTAGCACAGATATTGGTCACATTATCAGGATGGATTGGTCACACTATTCACAATACTTTCGACTGACTCAACAAAAAACTGGTTAAATTCGTTTGCAGCTGCAAAACTTTGATCTACTCCTCCACACTTCAGTCTGTGAGAATTGATTAAACTCCAGGCAGTCTTACATGGGTTTGCAGCCTCTGCTATAAATTTTGCATTGGCATTTTTCTTTGCTTCTCTCAATTTACATCTTTATAAGTCTAGTTGCAAGAGACATCAGTTGAGGCCTGGTTCTTCTAGACAAATCATGAGTTAGCACAACTATATCACTCTCAAGAGCAAGCTCAGGAGTAAACCAATCCTTAACATGGGGAACAGAGTTTGGCTTTCCTGTTGTTGATAAGACACATGGTGGCTTTTAATCAATAAGACTGTGCAAATAAAATATAGAGTATGGTCTCATTAATTTCTGTGTTCCACAAAAAGTTGCCATAAGCTCATGTCACCAACCCTTCATTTCCATTTGGAATTTTCCTTAGGAGGTGGTGCAAATTAAGGCAAGACTCAGCAAAAATAGAAATGCAGGCTTGCTAATGTGACACAATTTACACCTGTAAATTAATTGATTTCATCTAGTCTAATTCAGAAAGTCACCTCAAGTCATGCACTAAGCCTGCATTTCTATTTGCACCCAGAATATGTAGTTCTATAGTTATATTATATGGTTCTACCAGGTAGGTCCGATGTATTCGTTATTATAATACATTGCATTGTATCACAGAAATCATATGGATAATTATTATATTTTTTTGGAGGATAAAGCACACATAGATCTGAGACCTGTGCATAGGTAATGAATTGGATGATAGTGATTGATGGACCTTACAGTTTTAGGTGGATTCTGAACCGTCAGAAAGTGATTTTACAGAAGAGAACATAGTCTTTTTTGCTGGCCTATTCAATCGGTCACCGTTACAAAGATGGCCCAGGAGTTTCGTTGCTTATCTCTGATTGAACAGATACCTGCTACGGCACTCGGCTTTACAGTAAATAAACACACAGTACTAAATTTGTGACAGTACGCACCGGTACACCATAAAAAAGCATCTGATTGGAGGAAAATTTGGATATAACACTTTATTGGTGGATTTATTTGCAAACTAATGTATTTTCACTTATAATAACAGTAACAAAAACGTAATAATATCGAGTTTTTGAGTCTTTATTTAAATATACTCAGTTTATCTCAGTTCCTGAGGTTGAATTTCGTTTTGGCTTAGATACTTTTACCTTGTCATCATTCACCTCATTACCCACGCACAAGTCTCAATACTCATGTGAGCATTATAAAAAAAAGTATTCCATAGCCCCACACCCCCTTCTCCATCGGTAGTCAGCAGTACAGAGACCTCTTTTTTACAAATGAATCATCCAAAAACAGTATGCCATAGCCCCAAACCCCCTTCTCCACTGGCAGTCAACAAACAGTACCGAAACCTCTTTTTTTACAAATTAAGTAATGGATAACTGTCTAGACATTTAACTCAATTTAATAATGACGCAGACTTATATTCTCTTGATTATGACTGACACGTTACATATGCATTCATGTCAAGATAAGGACCGAAGGGCAAAATTAATGACAAAGTTAATGTTTGAGCATGACGATTGACGAAATTATACCACCATTGACACTGACTACATCGTTACATGTATGACAATACGTTTTATCATGTTAAAGCCCGCTCGAACTTACGCCAGTACAGAACTGTCAACAACATCCTTTGGTGGACATGACTGTATGGCTGAGAGCATGACAGCAGGAGAAAGGCTAGAGGAAAGCCTCGGTCGGATAAAGCAGGGCAAATAGAGGGATTTGTATGGACAGACCATGTCGCCAGAAGCAAAAAATCCAGCTTAAATCTTCTAGCTCGTCAGAAATATTACTCCACCGAGAAAAGCGTTCTGTTGAAACTTTTGCAGGATACCTGATTTTTCCGGAGCGTCAATTCTCTAATTCTTGGAATTAGTGCGCTTCAAACAAAACGATCCTCTATATTAAATTTTAATCAGTTGAAGCTTGTGAGTCGCACATCAGTGCAGCAAAACAGCTTGGACAAAACGTTAGGCTATAGCGAGTAAGTTTTAGTGGTGTTGCGTTATTATTATTGCTACTGTCTGTCATTTTCTATAATAAATTATTGATTTATTCCTTTTGTCTGGATTCATCATATAATGATTAATGACCGTGGTAGTTCTGGTTATCTCATATTAGCATCCCACAAAATACTTCAAGATCACACTTTTTTTAATAACATGAATTATTGTCTCACACGAGATACTTATAGCAGCGATGGATTCCCCAGCAATAATGAATAATACTGATGTTGATGTCTCAATTACTGTATGAGCACACGAGATAGTAGTTTCGAATGTCACGTCATCTCAATATCACTTCAACTGAAATTGATAAACTGATATGAGTTTATCTGATTTTTTAAACTCATAACTGAGATTGAAAGCGACGCGACAGTCGAAACTCTGTGTGTAATTCTGTGTGTAAATTATTAAAGAGGTTAAGACGACACCAGTATTATTTATTTATTATGGACATTTACCAAAGTAATCACCATCACCAATACTAAGATTCCCCTAAAATAAATGTCGCACAACTAAAGTAAGTTGAAATAAAAATGAATTTGATTTTCAAGAGTACCGTACAATAATCAAACGTAGCTAAAACGAAACTTGACTGTAAAGCTAAGTAAAAATCCATAATTTAATGGTCAACAGTGATAAATCAAGTAACAAGGACATTCATGATTATGATGATGATGAGAGCGTATTTATTAATGAAAATCTTTGTAGTATTGGTGATAGTGATATTGTGGCAGATTTCCATAATAATTATTAATACTGTTTACTGTATAATAATACAAATTATTAATACTGTTTACTGTATAATAATAAAAACTCATTAAAGTTTGATTGAGATTGAAAATGACGAAACTGAAGTATATCATGTGTAATTCATTAAAGTGGTTGAGGTATATCATGTGTAATTCATTAAAGTGGTTGAGGTATATCAGTATTATTCATTAATTAATGAAGATGTTGGCTAATAACATTATTATTATTTGGTTCACAGAGAATGCCATGGTTGCAAAAGTACATAGGCCTACTACATCACTATTACTTAATTTACAAATAAATATAACTTTAATTAATTATTAATCTTATTAATATTAATTAGAATAATAATACTAATATTATAATTAATAATATTAAATTTAATCAATACTGTACTTCAATAGAAAATATGGTACCATCATCGAGTCATAAACTATGTTAAAATACTCACTTAAACTCAGTATAATATGACAAAACTTGTCAAATGACAGGTCTGTTAAGTTTGGTACACACATGAGCACTTCAATAGAAGCCACGAACGCTTTCCAGAATAACACTTTTCCCCAGTTGAGCTAAGCCCAAGTGGATGGCATTTTCCAACGGCCAATTGCAACTGGCAATTCAATTCAGTTTGTGAGCCAATAGAAAATTTCCAATTACCGTGAAAGCACTGTACACATCGTTAAAAGAATTGAATAGACAACCCCCACCCCAACACAGAGCATTCAACTCCCGAAATTACATTTACTGAAGCCGTATACCCTCAATTGAAGAGACCTTAACAAAAGGAATACAATGTTCTATGCATCTTAATAAGGATTCATTATTGAATAGGCAGAAAATTCTACATATTTTAGCCTCAATTTTTGAGCTTATATTGGTTTAAAAAAAGAAAATATGCAAATAGCTACAGTATTAGCAAGTCTTTCAAGACAACCAAATGTTCTTTTCCTACAGTGACCCGAAAAAGTGCCTATTTTTGCACTAACTGTAGCACGCAAAATAGTCTATTCCTGCACCAGTGCGGGAAAGTACTTTTCCGCACTCCAAATTTGCAACCTAACAACACAAAATAGTGAGCATGTAATACGCAGGTTCCCTATTCTGCATTCAAAAATAGGTTGGCTACTCTGCTTCAGCTGTGAATAGTTGTTGTTAATGAAATCGATTTGATTCGAAGATAGGTTATGTGAGGAATTTTCAGGTTATGTATGCCCTGTTTTGTTCTGTTTGAATTACTTTATACATTACTGTAGGAAAAATTTAATGTGTAATTCGAGCGCAAAGTATTGTTTCTGCACTCGAGAAACTTTTTTCACTCGCCTTCGGCTCGTGAAAAAAACTGTTTCTCTCGATGCAGAAAAACGGTGCTTTGCACTCTAGTTACACAAATAGCTATTTCCACTCGATCTAAGATTAAAAGAGGCAAACCTACAACTTCTACATTATTTGTGAAGTCATCGTTTAAATTTTCATTACTAAGTCCCAGTCCCATTTATATAACTGATGCCAACATTAGTTCGAAAATGAGACTTGTGTGTGGGTAATGAGTGTACAACCGTAAAACCTTGGTTTCCCAACACGCGGATTTGGAAAACGGACAGCGAACAGGGCAGGAATACAATACAATTGATGCTTTCCATTCCTATACCAAAGGCATCAAAAGTACATCAATAAATCCATTTGTAATCCGCGTAGGTGGAAAACGAGGCTTGAAGAATTGTCGCAGTGAATCTATGTAGCAGTAAAATCACCTATATGTACAAATTGCCTGAACAAATTTGAGTAGCTCATAAATAGAATTGCTTTCTATTTATTAATCAATATTAAAGCACGTGCATCACAATTTAATTAATATTTTATCACTGATGTACAGTATTTGTATCTAACATGCCACTTGGGTCTCAATCAAATTTACTATGAAATGTATTAATAAGTAATCATAATAAAAGTGCTATAATATTAATATAAAATAAAAATTTGCAAAATTGCCAACATATAGGACTAATTCTTTACTGAAATTTGTAATATCATATTCTAAAGTGAAATAAAAAAAAATGTGACTGTGAAATTGCCAGAATTATTAATAATAATTTACAATAGTAATTTGTGAAATTGGCAACTTGTACGCCTTGAGCTAGACACACATATCCGCACCGCAAGCGCACCGTATCTTGGCTGAGTGTCGATGAAGGTGATGCCAAACCACACATATCCAACACACTACCGTGCATCGGCCGTGATGCATACTGTTCAGTTCAGTATGCACTTTGAAGCGATTGCAATAGGTCATTTTTGTGGAGTTTTACTATAATTTTGTGTAGTTGGTATAGTTTGTGGACTGGTCATGTTTCTTTACTAATAAATTTAAAAGAGAAACATGATGTACTTTTTAATTGCAATTTAAATGTTATCGCTAACTATTCTCCTAATCACTTAGATCATTCGATTACTCCATTTATTCATTCATGAAAGTCTGTAGGTAAAAACTAATAAAATTAAAAATCTTGAAATTAGTATTTGATTTAATTCTATTAAATTTATTGAAATAATAATCGGAAGTATTAAACTTAATTCAACATCAAATATTAGGAAAATAATAACAATTAAGAAAGAGAGGATGGAAAATGATATTTGGGGTGATGGAAAATTTGAAAAAACAACACTTAAATGGTGAAGTTTTATTTTTATCTAAAACTGATTTTTTATCATAAAAATTAAATTAATATAATAATAAATAATAAAATAGTTGAAATTAAAATTGCTTCCTCATACCAATTTATTTCTCCTTTTTCAAACTCCCCTTCCTTTTTCATCTCCTATTTCACTTATCCTAATACATGGCTTTGCCATAGTTGGATAAGTTTCGTTTTCCTGCACACACCACAATGGAGCCACTTATTTGTAATTATTGTCTGTTATTTTTTTTTGTGTACGTTTTTAGTGTGTTAAATAAATTGAATTGAATTGAATAGTGCGTTAAACCGTATCAGCGATAAAATTGATTTTAATTTAAAGTTTATTAGAAAATTTTGGTTGAATTATGGCTGAATCTGGTGTGTTCAGCAGTTTGTCAAGGCACATAGCCCCCCCCTCCCCCCCGTAGATCCGCCACTGCGGTCCTTATCATCACTATTACTGTACTTCTAATGTGATTGATCATACAGCACAGGAAAGTTACATACTGATTCAATCAACTTCCCTATATCCATGTAGAAATAGATTAGAAACAGGCTGAAAAAGGTTAGATAATTGTCACCAACACCGCACCGTGCCCGTCAAAAAGTAGTCTGAACTAGTTGGACTCGGTGCGGTGATGTAGTTGCGGCGACGGTGCGGAGTAGTGGAGACTAGCAGGTTCAATTCCTTTGTTCAAATCGCAGGCCGTGCGATGGCCTACACACGGCCGTGGCACTGTGCGGGCGCGGTGCGGATATGTGTGTCTCAGTACCGTACTGAAATTTGTAACTTTGTCATTGTGAACAGCGAAGTTTGAAAAATATTAATAATTTAGTTTGTAAAATTGCAAAAATGAAATACTAACAAAATATTCAATACTGTACTGAAATTTTCAATCACGTTCTGATGACAGTAAAATTTGAAAAAATGTGAGTTTTAAAATTGTCAACAATTAATAATAATTTGCGAAACTGCCAACTATAGCGTACTGAAATTTGTAATTTCGCCATTGTGAACAGTGAAATATAAAAAAATATCAATACTTTAGCTTGTAAAATAAAGTAGGCCTACTTATCATAATATTCAATACTGTACTGAAATGTGTGATATCGCATTGGAAAAAGGGAAATTTAAAAAAAGGTATGTAAAATTGTAAGAATAATTAATAATAACTTGCGAAATTACCAATGTGTAGACCTAACAGTAGGCCTACCATTCTGAAATTTATAATTTTGTCATTGCGAACAGCAAAAATAATTTATACTTATTAATACGTTAGTTTGTAAAATTGCAAAAATAAAATGCTAAGAAAAATATTTAGAGCGAAAAAAATGAGATGACTAAAATATGCAATCCCGAATAGTTTGATTGATGAAAAAGTACTTATTTCAATTATCATTACAATGACAATGACGTGAATATCGAAACTATAATATCTCGAATATTAATATTAATTTAGTGGTTGTGACAACATGTGTATAATTCGCTATTACATGACAAGAGAGTGGATGACTGGGAATGATGGTTGTAATTGGTAATAGGCCTGTATAGTAGTACAGTACCTTGTTGATTTGAAGCGAAACGCACGTCAGACGATAGAGCCGATAATCGGAGCTGATCGGAGCGCCGAGCAAACGAACTGAGCGCGTCAACCGATTTTGGCTGCCGAGCAAATGCGCAAACGAGGCATCGATCTGCCTCCTCAACAGCGCGCAAGACCCTCAGCGCTTAGCCTCAGCCCTCAGCCACCAGGCCACCACTCACCATGCACCTCACCACACCATACCACTCACGCTACCTGACCTTCAACACTCTCAGTTCTCAGCCCTTGCAGTACAGCTGGTCTGACTGGCCGCCTTTACCGCACTGCCACGTCCACCAACTTACACTCGCTGTTTTCAATAATTATAGCATACTAAAGATTTCCATTCAATGTCAACTTTTTTAAATAATAAAAACAACGCAGTTTTATAATATAAACAAAAAATAGGTTGTTGATTATACTCTCTATAACCTAACTATTTACAATATATTTTTTAAATGATGATTATAAAACAGTTAATTCTTTTTTGCTGATGAAGCCCACATCAACGTCAAAGTTTTGGAAAAGGTAAACAAGTCAACATTTTTGAAGAGAGTAATATTGTACTGCATTCAATGTGCTTTAATCTCAATAAATAAATAATTTAGTCTGATACTATTGCGTGCGTAATGATTGATCTTTTGAGGGCGGAGTTAGGACTCTTTGTCCTCTTTACCACTCAACCTCTACCCACTTAATGAGGTAGATGATGGCACCAAATATACCAGGCTGAGCTCGAGATCGCAAAAGTAAGTGAGAGTCTTATCAGATATAAACGCCCTAACCGATTACACCATAGCGATTGCTAAAATGAGTATTTATTAAAAACTTATTATCGATTAATATGCTCTTATAATCTATTGATTATTTAATTTTTTAACTTATATGTTACAAATTTAATGATACTACTATATTTTTAGATAAAATTATTATTTATTTATGAATAAATTGAATTATTTTTTCAGTATAATATTACCGTTCATTAATCAGGCCCATACTTAGATTAACTAATTAATTATATTGATTATAACACCGACCACTGAAATATAATTGATCTTTGTTTAATAATATTCTCTTTTAGATTGATTGGTAGTAATCAATAATTATTCAACCTCATGGTTCATTTATTCCTCTTCTTTTAATTCTTTCTTTCTATTTAACTAATACTGTAACAGCAATAATATTTGCAAGCAATAATTTTGCATCAGTCCCAGTGGAAATAGTAAAACTGCAATAAATACATATTTGACGGCTTCAATTATCACTTTTTATTAGAGTAATCTTTTTTAAGATTAAATTAATTAAACTTATATGTTCCAAATTATGTTGTTATGCTATTTTTTGCTAAGAATTCATGTCTGCTAACTCAATTTGGTTTTTCATGTGTGATATAGTTTCTACAAGTTTTTTATATTTATTGTGCACTAGTATCGTATCTATTAGGAAACCCCCCGTTAGTTTACCTTCAAAATAATCGCTGTGGCACCTTCACTATAATTTATCATTAATTTGAAGCTACATACATTTTATAAATTATCTATAATTATTACGATTTATTTTACGACCATTAAAAGTATGAAAAGAGGTGCTAAATAATATTTGTGTCACTAAATTAAGATTAATGATAGTTCTACATCTAGAACGTAATAATTATAGCTGTCCTAGATATGACAACATTGATCTGCATGCATCACTTAGCAAATGAATGCGTTTCTTCGTTTTATTACTTCTTACAACGAGTTATAACTTTCCAGGTTATTTTTCTGCATTTTCCCAGCATTTTCAACAAGAATGTGTTATAGAATGGAAAAACTAATTCAATACTAGTAAGAACAAAAGAAAGAAAAATCATAAATTTCCCAATTAGGCCTACTCAAAGAAGAATTATAATCTGACAATTTTAACTCGTATTGTATCATTCAATAAAAATTAAACAACACCGTCTCAAGATTCACGAGTACAGTACGACGATGCTTCCAGTTCATCTGCTACCATGTGACCAGCGTCACATGGAATGATAATGTCAGATATTAGCTGTTCACTCTGTGTTCAATCAATAGCTGAGTAATGTCACCGATGACATTAGCTACTAAATCGTAGTCTGTAGATATATTATGAGTTATCGGATTAATAAGTAATTTAGAAAGGTCAATGGGGATTGTGATAAAAGACAAATTAATAAAAAATGAAAATGGCAAACAAAATTATAATAAAAAAAAAAGTAAATTCGTATGGCTTTTCGTGGTGGGGAGACCCTTACGGGTAGTTCCACCTCGCCGCTTTTTTTTAACGACTGCTTTTTTTATATGCAACCGAGACCGACGGCTTAACGTGTCCTCCGAAACACGGGAGTGGCTCGAGAAAAAGATCTTGTACTCAACTGGGATCGAACCCGGGACCTTTGGCTTATCAGACCAGCGATAAGCCAACTCGGCTACGCCGACTCCCATAATAAAAAATGAAAATGAAAAATAGCTAAAACCTATATAGAGTTGGACCATCTACTAGTCAGTAGCAAAAATATTATAGGATAAATTATTGGTGCTCAGCTAACAACCTTACTTTAAAAAAAAAGTCTGCGATATTAATTTTAGTTTCAATAATAGGTTAAATAGTGGTACAGATACTGGATCACTGAAGTTTTTAGGCATACATATTGACACTAGACTGAATTAACATGCACATGTAGAATCTTTAAATAAGAAGCTGTCTAAGGTCTTTATCTATTAAGAAGATTAATAGAGCAGTTGATATTGATGGTTTGTTAAGTGTTTACTATGCTCAGATGTATTCCTTATTATCATGTGGAATCACTGTTTGCAGTCCAGTAATTTTAGGAAATAAAAAAAAGAAAATGATACAAGCAAGAAACTTGGCACATATGTACTACTTTTCATGCTGAATAACATACTAAAAGTCGTCGGCGATAAAAGTTGTGCTTCAGCCGCCATCTTGGAAAAAGGCGGCCAAATTTCAGTTTTTCTCAATTTTCTCACAAACCATCAACCGCATCGGGAAAAGTTTCAAATAAACAATGTTTTTTAGATTAATATCTACAACTTTTGTTCTTCGCATTTTTTTAATATCTTCAACCCTTACGCCATAAAATTGAAAATAAAAAATCACCTTTTTTGAAATTTCCTCAAAAATAAAGTTTGACTCATGATTTCTCATTGAAATCAATAGTTGACATAAAAAAATTCTCACCAAATCGATAAACCATGATAGGTAGCTCATTTTTATGACGGAAGACCAAGGTATTCATCACTCTAGAATTGTACAACCCTCTATCTCTCACCAAACCACCCTCTAGCTTCCAATGTGGAAATTCATCTCATGATCTACAACCAATTATTTGCAATTGAAATAGAAATATCATGATGATTTATCACAAATAGGATTCAAAATGATAAATTTAAGTTTTTCAGTGAAGGAATCTGACACATGGCCGCCATATTGGAAAATGGCGGATAAAATCTAATTTTCTTGTTTACTTGAAAACTATTGCTCAGATGGAAAAAGTATGAATAAAAAATGATCCTTACTCGAAGATCTAGAACTTTTGTTTACACTTTCTTACATATTATCACTTTTTTGATATTTTCAACCCTTGAGTTGTAAAATGATCTCAAAAAGATTTTAATGTTTCCATTCACAAGACTACACTTGGAATTCTAAGCAAAACCAACTATTTCATTGGAATGTTCTACAAAAGTTTCTCAACAATATTAATGGATTCAATGCTAATTACATTGCTAAAGTTTTCGCGTGACAGGGTGGTGGGTCAAGTAGAAAATGTGTGGCTAGTGTTGATATGGTGGGAGGAGGTGAATCTTGT
Source organism: Conomelus anceps (assembly GCA_948455865.1). Taxonomy (NCBI): domain Eukaryota; kingdom Metazoa; phylum Arthropoda; class Insecta; order Hemiptera; family Delphacidae; genus Conomelus; species Conomelus anceps. Next base: position 115,330,306 of record OX418216.1, read on the forward strand.
AAGGTGATATGTAATTCTTATAATAAAATCAGTAATAGAGCTTTATATCACCCTCTCATCCTTATCAGTTTGTTGGCTTTTTTAATAGAGGGTCCTTGTGTAGGGGGCTAAAAACCACCCAAAGTCTACAAAAAATGATAAGAACATTTATCAAACGGGTATTATGACTGCGTTATTCAATGCTGTAGAATTCTACAATCAGTCTACAGCTCTCATCTTCAAAATATATTATGGAAAGTACTTATTAGAAGTAATACTATTAAGTTATATTATTTATATTGAAGTGATCAAGAGATTTTCTGCAATTGGTTAATGGCGCACAATCTATTCCAATTTGAGTCAGGTGATTTAGTATGCCTGTCTTAGGGCCTAGTAGGGGATAAAACTGTGATGAGGCCAAAGAAAAGGGTCAAGAGTCGATGAAAAGAATTACTGGACAAACATTTGGGTCACTGAGAATCCTTTAGAGAAAATATAAAGTGAAGTCGCTAGCTGCTGTGAATTCATCCATCAAACTGAGAAACGATAATGTGGTTTTGAATTCATAGCAGCTTTTCAATAGAATCACCGCTTGCGGAGCAGTAAAGAGGTATTTTACGATTAGTTTTCAGTACGTAAAGAACTACTTTACGAGCAGTTGTAGGAAAATGAATTTCTATATCTATTTCTAATGAAACTAAAAATTAATTAAACCAAAAACTTAATGAAACTGGACAATACAAAATGAAACTGGCATCTGCATCTGTAATCCCCAATTTTGAGTTACCATACAGCAATAGGAATAAAAGTAAATCCTGCAAAAGTACATAAGTCCAAGTTTTACGGCTTTTACGGTTATATTCACGTTTTTCAAGATAGTTTTTAACATACGCCCATGTCAAATATCACAATCATATAAGGTTGGAAATAAGAAAGACTATTCCTTAATTGAATATTTTGGCAATGAAGCTTTCGATTTCCCTTACAGAGTATTACAGCATTGTAGTTTATATGTTAAAATCCCATTTGAAAATATTAATGAAGTCTCTCAAACCAGTCACCTGATTTAACTTCACGCATTAGGATATTTACTATAAAATTTGTAGTTCTAGTCAAAACTTCATTCTGACAATACAACAGTAGGCTACTATTAATTTTACACAAAATTTCACTACAGCAATACACAAGTTTTACTATACCTTCAAAAGGAAGATTCAGCATGATCTTGTATCTTGAATACAAATTCAACTCTAACAATTATTAATAACTGCAGCCGAATAATTATGATGCCCAATTAAAATAATAGGAATATTATTGATAAAATAAATAGATTATGAATAATTCAATCTCACCAGAAGACAGATGAACATCCCTCATCCCGCCATCAAATTGTTTATTCATAGTCACACACAAACTCACATTCCACTCAGCACCTGTAGGATGGGGAGAAACAAAAAATAAATAAATAAATAAAAAGGGGGAAAATAGAAAAAAGAAATTATAAGAGGGAAGCTTAGTGTTGTCAAAGTACATAGATATAGTGTTAATTAACGAATTTCCAGGGCAGAAATTTCTCATCACCCATTTGAAAGGACAAGCCTCGTAAAATCTTTTCTTCAGGAGTCAAAATAGACAATTCTCCTAATCTTTATAGGAAGAATACGACGAATAACAGCAGGTCGATTTCAAAATAAATGCACCATATCTGCGAGGTGTTAAAAATATTTTCCGATTTGAAAGTTTCATGTATGGTATTCCATTATAATTACAATTAGATGCATAAAATAAATTATTCATTTGAGTTCTGATTTCCACGGTTCCACAAGGACACATCATTTTCCAATGGCTCTAAATATAAGATCAGAATCTGTTGAATTTTATTGTAGCTACTAATCTCGATCATAGGTATCGGGGGGATGGATTTTTTCGATGAATATTTAATTGTATGACACAACTTTGTGTACACGAGAAATCATGTGTCATCCTATGACTAGAGGTAAAAAATATCGAAAATATAATAATTAAAAAAACCTTGATTCAAACAATTATCCCAAATTTCCCTACAGAATGGTTAGTTATCCTAAGTGATTGGAAGTTCAAGTTAGCAGAATTGACTGATTTTTGACCACGATTCTAATATTCACACGTCTTACAAACATGATTCAAAATATATTATGTAACATTTTTTCATTAAATTGCTGACTATTATCAAGTCAATTAATTTCGAAATTCCTTTCAATGTTATTTTGGTGTTGTGACATTCATCGATTTCCATTAGCTATTTAATGCAGTAATCAATGTCCGCAATAACGGGAGTGTTCTGCTTAATTAAACGTCCTATAGCATTAAAAGAAATATTAAAATTAGTTATCTCATGTTATGTATGTAATAGGTATGCCAATTGCATACACATAACACACATTTTTAGAATATTTTTTCTGAAATGAGATTATTAATGAAATTATTATGCAGAATGTTGATAGGTTGGAGAAGTCTTCTACGGGATTTATGCCCTCGGTAAACCCGATGGGCGAGCAGTAATAAGGCAGTGCGTGCATTTTGGCAGTGCGAGCATTGCCAATCACACAAAATCCATGTGGCAATCATTGATATTGATTCACCAGAATCCTTGCCAAAATGAAAATATTTCATTCCAGAGGAAGTGGAATGGAGAAAAATACAAATTTTGCATATTCATTTATAAAAAATAATGATGGTAAGCGTTGATCTAATGTAAAAAAAACAACACCTGAAACCAAGTTCGTTTCCTATTCAAAATCGACCTGACTACGAATGAGATTATTAAATCAGAAAATTAATATTCTATGGATACCGTACACAAAAATATACTGAATGGAACAATATAAGAAATAAAAAATTGAAATTGAAAAAAAACAAGAAATGCAACTATAATTGTTATTATCCGAAATTTGCTAAAAGACAGAATTTTCAGAGTTTAACTGGCTATAGATTTATCTCCCTAATATTGGCAAATATTGGTTGGAGAATATTTGTGTGAAGGGGATTAAATATAATGGTGATAAATAAATGATAAAGAAACAAAAATAGAGCAAAAATTATGGTTTAGATAAACACTGTATAGTGTGGACAAAAATTCAAATTTAGTATTGGTATTTATATAAGGCGATTCCAGCAGCGCTTCTGTAGCATTTCCACCCAAATGATACAGCTACTGTCTGCTCATTCTTCGTTTGTAAATTGCAGCACTGCCACTCTAATTTTGTGTGATTTCAGGAAGAATATTAAAATATTGGAAAGTCAGTGGTAAGCGAATTTGTTACAGAATTATTAGCTATTTGTGGATGTCTCTAACTCTATAATAATATGCAATATGATGTCCTTTTTTCTGAATTTCACATTTCTTATATTGTCCAATGTTTTGTGGACTTTAACAAGTTGTCCCTTATTTGGTCCTAAGTCTACAGCTCATTGCAAATGTTAGAGGTCTGGAGGCTCTGCATACGAAAGCACTGACAGCCAAATTAGAAGAGCAGCCAAAGATTTGCGCCTTGTTTTGTAGTACTGACTTTTGTAGTAGCCTACATGTGAGCCAGACCTCTATCTGGTGCTGATAGAAAATGCTACGAGATTTTAGCTAGTTTGAATATCCTTCTCTACCAATCAATATGTTGGCTTAAGATTAGCTGCGGTCAAGTTTCACTCTCAAGTACTTTGGAATCTCCACATTTTTAGGTTTTTTTTTGAGGATGAAGCCCACATAGGTCTGAGACCTGTGCGTGGGTAATGAGTTGGATGATGGTGATTTATGAGTTGGACCTACAGTTTTAGGTGGGTTCCGAACCACCGGGAAGTGATTTTCAGCAGAGAACAGTGTCTTTTTTGCTGGCTAATCTAATCGGTCACCGTTACAAACACGACCTACGAGAACGAAGCTTATCTATCTGATTGAACAGACACCTGCTACGGCTCGTGGCTATCACTTCCCTCAAGGGTGATGTTTTAAGTTGTTTCTGATGGAAGTTGGTACAGTTAGAAGAATTGACTTCCAAGCATCTCTATTCCAAATATGCTGATATCTTAAGAGGTCAAGAATTCCACTTCAAGTTATTGGAAGGTGGTGTGTCTTCCATATGATTGCAAAGGTCAGAGGAAAAGTTAAAATGTTGATTTAAACCATTTCTTCAAATAAATCTTCTATTGTTTGCCGTACGATAGCCTTATAGTAGCTAGCCCCCAACTTCCCCCACCAACTATGTAATCATCATTTGACATTTTACCTCCAAAAAACTATATGATGTGATTGTTTACCCTTATCAGCTTTAAATTATACTATAATAAATCACATTTATTGAGAAATGGCTTTGAATCTCAGTCTAAAACAACATTTTTCCTTCGCCAGTGTTATTCGCTATGCAATCCCTCAACATTGGAAGCCGGTTGGTTCTAAAAAAACTTGCTGAGCATTTTTGTAGAGAATTTTGCCAACTTCAGAAAACTTGCAGGGCATTTTTGTAGAGAATTTTGCCAACTTCAACTTTGATAAGAGCAAAGAAATCGGTTTGATTTATCGTTCCTGATTTATAAACAAAAAGCTGAAAAATTGTAACTTTCCAACCCCCTCTTCCACAAACCCGACGCTCAAAATTGTGTAGCTTTTTACCAAACTAGGGTGTGAACTGCATAGAACAATTTGGAGTTAGGGGGAAACTTTAAATTTAGATGTGAGGGTTTAGGCGTTTTTTAGTCTAATTGCACCGTACTGATTTATTTATATCAATATTTTTATCGGATAATGTGTGTAGAGCTGTCAACTCATTCTTGGCAGTGCGCAGAAACACCTAATCTGTAGTCACACTCCGCAAAAAAAAAAACAGAGTAGCCGACAGCGTGAGAGTGTGAGCCGAGAAAAATAGCAAACGTGTGCAAAATCCATTTCTACCACTGCTAAAATGCGTTGACAGACTATACTGTACTTACATAAATTGGTTTTTATCAAGTTTCAGAAAAACTACGCTATTGCTAACGCTAATTCTACAGAAATCTTGCATTCAGAGCACGCGGAGGCACAGATAGTGGTCAAGTTAGAATTAGCGTAATCGTTGACCTCAGGCTTTGACTACAAAGGTGATCCGGAGATGCAAGTAAAGACAGCTTTCATTTGTAACTTAACACTACAACTCTACTTCGCTAGAAAATTTCATCAATGAAACAAGTTATTGAGGAGCCTCCACAAACGTCACCGTTTTACAGTCCGAATATTAGTTAAACATTAGTTTTTCAATAAATGTGAGTAGTCTGTCAACCTGTAACTGTATCTATAGGCCTAAGCTGTTACTTGTTACTTCTTATGTCTTCTCCGCAGTCTGTGACCGGGGAATCGTCCACTTTTCTTCCCGTCGGTGGGGTTCGCGTCAGGATAGTGAGATGTGTGGTGTAATATGTGTGAATCCTCTGAAGATTCATACTTCACATTGTGAAAATTCAAAGTACATAGTTTACTACATGTTGCGAAGCTTCAATCTAATTTAGGCCTATACATTATTATTCACTATTTACATACACTATATATTATTAATAATATTTTGGCATAATCTTCAACCTGTTCGTGCAGGGTTCAAGACACCAGGTCCGATGCCCGGGGCTATACTGTTCTAAGGAAATTATTAAGAGGCCAAACTTGCAAGTTAAAGTTACTTATAAATTATTATGTCTCAATGACTTAGTAATATTTTAAGCTAGTCAAACTGGCAATTGGGGTTTGAATCGCAAAATTCCATAACTTACTAAAATCATCCAAAAACAAGTGTTTTAAAACGTTTAACTTATTAAAACTTACATATGACTCGAACGTAGATTATTTATCAATTATTAACTCAACCCATAGATTGTCAATACAAAGTGAATCACTGAATTCTAAGTTGTACAAATCAATTTGAAATTTGGTTAAGTCTGGAGGAGTTAGGTCAACGTTTTAGGAATGTTTCATCTACAGTAGCCCAGTAGCCTATTAATTTCTTAAATGTCAAGAGGTGACAAAAAAGTCATAGGTAGTAAAAGAGAGTCAACAAAAACAATTATTTACATTGGTCACCGAATATTAAAAAAAAAATAATGGAAGATGAAACAACTTCAAAAGGAACTTAACAATTCTGGTGCAGATAACTTACTTTATCGAGTAACTACTTACACTGAAAAAACTAATAATTAAGTATTCAATGTTCAAAAGAAGTATCACAGATACTCAAAATCATTTTCTGATACACCGGTTCAAGGGAAGATAATCATATTAAAGTATTACATGTTAACTAGAGCAAACACGTAATGTTTTTCATGTTTACATTTTTCTATCAACTGTCATAATGATTGTGTAAAAGACGTAAAACTGTTGTAATTTTTAAAAATAGATAAGTGATAAGTCAGAATACTTACGAATAAAGATAAAGTTCCGATTTAAAGCATTGCTAAAACATTCACAATAAAACTTTCGCTAAAATTCACGGAAGTGACACGGATTCGGAATCTGACAACAAAAGTACGTAGCACGACACCATCTTGAAACTATCATCAGGTTGTTGTTCCGATTAGAGTGTACTGAGGAGAGGTATAGACTAGCTAGTACAAAAACGCTGCTAAATGTTGTACTAACAGCGCTGCGGGCGTATTCTGTATCAACTACACGGAGTTGCACGCTTGCATTATTTGATTTGATTTGGCATTGTCTTGAGAAATTTAGAATAAAGTATTTCAATCACAAAAAATACAACGAATAAAAAATTCAAACTTAATTAGCTTACTCTTTGTATTGGAATAATTTTTTTCTTACATTATCAAATTGAGATAAATTCAACTTTTCATATTTTGTGCGAACTTTTTCATATAATTGAGGAACTTCATGCAACTTTGTGTCATTTTTTCAATTACTACTTCTAAAATTAAAAACTGGCTCAAGGTGATTTCATCCCAACAAAATTTTATAATAATGGAGTTTTTATCCACAACTACGTTATAAAGTTGTATAAGAGTTTAAAAAGTAATCTCAAACGGTTAGCTTTATTAATGCCTGATTAAACCTGTTGCATAATGAAGCTATTACAACACACCTATCACTTTTCGATATTGGTTTTAAAAGCCAATAAGAGCTCAGAATTACACAAATTCTGTGTCGAAATGAATAATATGCAATAGCTGATTTAAACATTTTGAAATAAAATTGATTTGATTGCAAACACAACCGATCGTCAAAACCTAAGCATTCTAGTTTGAGTAAGTTAGCCAAGTGATTGGTAAGTACCCTATAAGTCCTTATTGGGATGAAGGATATCACAATGATCTGAAAATCTTGTTTTTTACTGCTTCTTACTTTAATGAGACATCAATATATTATTCATTATTATGGCTGGGCCAAATTCGCATGGAAGCATCAATGTTACAAATAAATTATTTATTAAAAAAAAACTAATTTTTTGGCAAATTACATCTTTTTTATAAAATAAATTGATAGGGAGTAATATTTTCTTTGCATGCTTCTTTGCAATAGATGGATATTATTATAATCTGAAAATTCTTGGTTTTTTACTGCTTCTTACTTTAATAAGACATCAATATATTGTTCATTGTTATGAATTGACCAAATTCACCTGTAAACATAAATTTTTCATTAGTTTTACTCGAAGAAAATATTTCAACTACAACATCATTAAATCCCAATTCCACTCCAACTATTTGGTTTTGATAATTTATAATGATAGTTGAATTAAAATTTAGAATTGTCTTTCAATTACAAGTCTCGTGCACATGGCCATGAAGAAGACAAACTTGGTTCTATATACTTCGTACTTCAATCTACGTAGATCGTAGAATATTGAGTCATTAAACAATTTAAATGAGTAGCATAATAAATTATGGCAATATTCACTCTATACTATATACATGAATGTATGCTATGAATGAATTATATTGTAGGCTATTATTAGCCATATTGAAAACAGATCCAAAATACATTATTGCAACTATTGCTTTTTCCATAATCTTTTTGGAAATTTAGCAATTCATACATTTTATAATCCTCTGAGATTAATTATTTCAAGTCTCAACAATCATGATAGTATTGAGGGTGACTTATGTATAATTGAATATTAGTGATAAGTAAAAAAAAAATTGAACTGACTTGTCTTATACTCTTTTGTAATCTACTCAAAAAGATAATATTATAAACCTTCTCACCCATCATTTTGATATTATGATGGATGCAATATCATCATGATAGAACACTATCACATTATAATACAAGACTGTCGCGATTATGATAGAAGACTATCACATTATGATAGACCACTATCACATTTTGACTTACCACTAAAAATACGCCCTCTTTCCAAGGAATTCTGTACCGATATGGCTATGGGTGTTTGATCTAGATTTGGTACGTTTCCCGTGAAATCTCTCAGTAGCAGCACTTCTTTTCGGCTCAAAAAATGGTGCTGAAAATTTCGAATGGAGGAATGGAGTGCTCAGTTTATTGGAAACCGTTGCCAATCGAAGTTGACTCCACTTCAAAGACAGTTGCGAAATGACGTTATTCATAACTGTGAATGAAGAATTCTTAATTTAAGACTCATTTAGAAATATAATGCTATTGATTTCGTGTTACAGAAATTTTGAACAAATTGACAAATTTAGTATTGACTAAGAAAAAGAAAAATTCTTCATCTGACAAATAATCAGGAAAGATTACGATTTAAAACGTTTGGACCTCCATATGGAGATGGAGATTCGTCAAGACTATCAAATCAATCTGAAAAATGACACGAAACTGTTGTATTAATTTCAATTTTAAGTCACGAGTCAAAACTAAGAATTCGCTACGCTCGTTCAATTATAACAGTATTTTTTCCTATGTAATCATCATTAGCACTATCAGAATCAAGATCTCCCAGAAATCTGACATGGGCTTATCATTGCCCATAAATTATTGCATATTGAAAACTTTTAATTAACTTGATTTTCCAAATTTATTCGAATACTCATATATTATGAAAATAAGAAACATAATTTTGCATGCAGTATTTTAACACGAATTGAGAAAATGATTATTTGCCATTTACAAGAAAAATAAGATGATATTGATCCACAATCACCAAGAATGAATTTAATATCACAGTTGTATTATTTTTCAACAAATATTAATAGTCAGAAGAGCTGAAAACTAAGAACATTATTAGAAATAAATTTTATAAAACATTATTTGAAAGTAGGCGTTATTGTTCATGCTGTGAAATTCGCTTTGCATATTCGTGAAACAAGACAAGAGAAACAAATATAAATCAGAAGCTTTAAATAATCTTAATAATATATTTAAAAATCAATTTATTGATTTTTTTATTCAGTATAATTTGGAAATTATAAATGTGTGTAATCACATTTGATCATTCATAAATAATCAGATTCACTTAAATAATAATTATAGAAAATGTATCAATTCACCATTCGAATGGAAGAGAACCCTAAAATACATAAACAGGTTAAGAAAATCAGGAGTACGGTAGTTTCAAAATCTGATTAATATAGTTTTTCACAATTGGTGGCTTTCCCATATTACTTATAAATTATTGAAAATTGGTACAGTACTCATAAACATAACCCAATAGTAAGCACCAGTAACAGAAATATTGTTTAATATAGTATTATAATGCAGATGCAAAATAATATAATAATATTTTTGACGTCCATGTAAGTGTACATATGATATATAATAGCGAATATAGTACGTGGTGATTGGTGGTGTCAAAAGCTGTAATAGACCGGAATTAAAAACTAAAACAATGATTTCATTAAAAATTACACCTTCACAGTATTTTATATCAGCAATTCGTTAAGAAAATATATTCACAAAGAAGGCCATGAAATAAACAGTCGATGTGCAGTGTCTGAAAAATATTTGAATTTATCATGTTTACAATGAAAAAATTGACAATAATTGATGCGTTTTTACATAAATAGGCTATCAAACAACTATCAGAATCAGTGTTGATGCATAGGATATTATTTTCTATCTCTATAACACATTTGATGAATTAATATAATAAGCTGGTACCAGATTAGCAGCTGCAGGTCTGGAAAAACACAAAAATTCAAAGTACAACAATTGGTAAAATAAAAAAAATACAGTATTTGGGTTCAAACGAAAATATTGTTCTTAAGATTTCTTTCCACGATAGCAGCCTAAAATATCTACGATAAAATCTGTTAAAGGCGAGTTGCCTTTCATGGACATACACCTGAATTAATAATAAAAGATCCAAAATCGGCACTTTGAAGTGTGTAAGCAAAATAACTTATAGGAAAGTAAAAAAGTTCATATATCATGCAATTTTCTGCTGTCAATATTCAGGAAAATCCAGTGATATTAATATTTATTTATGTGTAGTTCCAGTAGGGTACTTAATTCGGCTGTAAGATTTGAGCTTTATAGAAGTTACCTACTCTTTTCACCATTCCTGTTGGCTAATTCATGAATAATATTCATTAAGGATTATTATCTACAAAGCCTACTGCATCACTAATAAGCACTGTTATCTTCATTTTGTTCTTGGATTTCTTGTTCCATAACGATCTGCGTTGTTAATATGAACTTTTTGTTGAAAATTCAACGACTTGCAGTCAGTTTTATATTGTGAATATACAATAAATGTACTCACATTCGGCCGAACGTTTTCGAGGTATTGAATCTCATCTTCAAGGAAGATGAGAATTGCCTTTAAGATGAGATTCAATACTTCGAAAACGTTCGGCCGAATGTGAGTACATTTATTATATATTCACAATATAAAACTGACTGCAAGTCATTAAATTTAAAACAAAAAGTTCATATAGTTCATTCAGATGGATAATATGTTATTTCAAAATTTCACAAATCATAATTTTTCTAGCTAATTTTTCTGAAATTAGCCAATAAGGTCTACTCATTTGTGTGCAGTACACATTTGTAAGATACTTTCAAATCTGAGAATTTTAAAAATAATTCTCAGTTTTCAATAATTGGAGAAAAATAATAGTGGAATTAGCCAAATGTTATACCATAGAACGAGGGTTCCGGCTTTATTGTACCTAATAAAAAAGTATGTAATAATATAAAACCTGTAGAATTCAGATAAATAGATTATATAAAATAATTTTCAATAGAAAATCGACTGCGGACATACATGGGTGTAATTCTGCAATAAATTTTTTATACGTTATTTCATTACTTTATTTAAATTAAGGAAGGCCTACTATTCTCAAATTAACGTTTATTTTTTGTTACATAGGAGTTTCACAATCCAAACATTGAACATTTCATTTAGACAATATTTATTTCAAAGAAACTTTCTAAAATAATTAACTTATTTTAGGTAATTAACTCATCTGCCAGTCTGCACAGTGTCCAGTATCTAAGATCAAAAGGATTGTAGACTGCATTTTTATCGTCGATTATCACATGATTCACAAGCACTTGAAAAACTAGCAATTTTATAAAAAATTCCAGAATGAGTACCAAAATGAATACGAGAAAACTTTAAGCTCTTTTTTTGCAATTTGCAATCATAATATACCTATAGGACTATAAATACTTGATATTCAATAAAATTAAAAAATAGAAGTTAGTTTCTTACTAGAATAAAAAGACATTGGTAAAAACAATGTGATAAAATCACATTGAACAAATTAGAATAGATTTTGGTGTCATCATCCTACCTATCTCTCGCCCAAAACTCAAGCTTATAAAAAAGAAGATAAATAGACTACTTTTGCCCTTACTTATTTCGTTTTTCTGTATAGGAAAACTAATACAGTATTTATGGCAATAAACTTTGTTAGGCTATGTATTTTTTACAATTAATGTTTTTTTACGTAGTACTTTGCACTAATTGTGTGAAAAGAATTAAAATTTGAGTAAATTGAAAAATATTGAATATACGGTAAGCGGTAGGTGTCTGTTCAGAACCAATGTCCACTTTGACAAAAAAAATTGGCAAATAGCTGGTAGTGGACTCGTACAGTATTGTGGTTTTCAGGTTGCAACTGAGCAACTACACAGGTCCTGCACTAGGGAATTGGCTGCTTATTGACAAACATGTCAGTGTCCTCCGAAACACTGGAGGGAAAATCCTTTGGCAGATGGGCTCTCAAACACGGGTTATTCGAGTCATTAAGGCAGCGCTTAAATCTCTCTGATCCGGCTACTCTGATAATGATAATATAAATATATAATAATATAAAGTGACTATTAATGTTAGATAACTTGTAATGGAGGTGCAGCGTTCCTAATTGATTAGTTGAGTAGGCCTGCTGTCTGAATTATCTACAGTAGGCCCACTGTATTTAAAAATTACCGTACTTTCCTAACTGAATTTTGGTGGTTAATAATATTGAACTAGATGGTAGTATTCTAAAAGTGAAAGTGTTGGAAAAATCACAATGTGGTGAAGAAATAATCATGGGAAGAGGCATTTCAATAAGCACAATAACCGTTTGGAAAAGAACTGAAGCTGAAGGAAGAATGTTTCCCTTATAAGGGAAAAATCGGAAGTAGAATCATACTTTTTCCGCCAGTGCAATTTCAACTCACAATGGTATGAATTTCACCTTGTTAGAAGTTTGAAATTTTCTCACACTTCTTTGACATCCAATAGCCTTGATTATAAATGTTTCTGTGTTTCACCTTACTTAACGGTATCTGTTCAAAATAATCACTAGACTAGGCCTACGCATGAAAGAAAATGGAAATACGAGATAGCTTCCACAAAATATTGCAAATAATAATCCGTTACGGTAGGCCTCATTGTTACATGAATTTTGCAATGTTGAAAAATGTATAATAGGCTTCTTTGTGTCATAATCATAATAAATAAGAGCATCTTGTTGGCAAGAAAGACTCAATACAATTTTTTAAATTGTTTGTCATGGTTTGGAGTAAGGTTAAGTAATTTTTTTTTTATTAAAATTAGAGCACTACAAATTGCGAGGTAGAGAGCAAATTTATGGATATATATATATAGTAATACGTTCAATTAAACTGGTCTGTGCAAACAATACTCCATTAATCAGACACTACTATATTTCTACATGGATTTCTACTAATAGGATTTTTTGGGTAGCAACGAAAATGCATTCTTCATTCAGGTAGTAAAGAAATCAAATCACTGTAGTAAAAATGCAGGGTCTCTGTAAATTATTATTCGTTAAATATTTTGTTATACATGGCATGATAGATTGTATTATCTACTTAAGCTCCTTAATATTTGTTGTCCAATTATTTCGATTTACTCTCACGAGGGCTTGAGATGCATGGCATTTGTCTATGCAAGCATGTCCACCAAATACATTCAAACAGTTAAAACGATTTTAAATGATAAAATTATATGATGTCTCAATTGAATAATGCCCGGAAACATATTTCTTTTGGGGGTTTATAAAAAAGACAACAATGTTACCGACAACTATTAATGAACTGCGACATCGCAGTTAAGGCTGTGACTTAACAGTCTCAACAGAAATAAACCTGTGATTTTATATACTGTAATGTTACTATTTCTTGTATTTTTCTCATGTCAAGTGGCCATCTTTGTATGACGAGAATAATGAATTATTATATTAAATTAATTATAATTTATTTTTTGAGGATCCATTTCTCATTCCATCCATTTACCAATTTTTCAGACTATTATTAAATTTGTTTTAAACCATATTCAGAAATTTGATTAAATGTGTCTTCTTCAATTAACTTGGCCGGCAATAGACGGACTGCTTCAAGCAGTCGTAAGTGACTGCAAAAGTGCAGTCGATTTGCAGTCGAGCCGAGTGCTTTTGGACTGCTTCAAGCAGTCGGTGACTGCCTTGTTCAATAGGTGGAGTAGAGTTGAGACTGCAGAGAGCCTTCCATAAAGACAATAAATTATTAATAAAATTACTGTGAATAATTTTCTAGAAATTATTGGAGCACAAGTTAATTGAAGAAGACACATTTAATCAAATTTCTGAATATGGTTTAAAACAAATTTAATAATAGTCTGAAAAATTGGTAAATGGATGGAATGAGAAATGGATCCTCAAAAAATAAATTATAATTAATTTAATATAATAATTCATTATTCTCGTCATACAAAGATGGCCACTTGACATGAGAAAAATACAAGAAATAGTAACATTACAGTATATAAAATCACAGGGTTATTAATTACACAGCAAATAATTATAAATCAATAAAAAGATTGATCATTTCATAGAACAAATAGTAATAACCAGCCCAAGTACTAGAATTAAATTCTTGGATTTCTTGTTCCTTAACGATCTGCGTTGTTAATATTAACTTTGTATTGGAAATTTAATGACTTGCAATCAGTTTTTGTAGGTGAATAAATAATAATTGTACTCACACTTGGCCAAACGCTTTCGAGTTCTGGAAACTCATCTTCAAGGCATTCTAGATCGGCGATATTGGTTAGAAGAATTGTGGTTTTTGTATCATGTGGTCAAAAAGTATGTGTGATTAAAATTTAATTCATTGAGCATCTAACCAACAAACCAATATCGCCGATCTAGGATGCCTTGAATATGAGTTTCCATAACTCGAAAACGTTCGGCTAAGTGTGAGTACAATTATTATTTAACCACCTATAAAAATTGACTGCAAGTCGTTAAATTTACAATAAAAAGTTATTACTAGAAATATTGAATAACGATATTTTTATGAAAAGATAGAGCTGGAACCGGATAGAGTATGGTACTGCATCTTTTTTTAATAATGATTTCCATGAAATCACTGGATGGACCCAAAAATATATTTTAGTCCTAAACAGGATGATTCAATATCTTGAAGTATTTATTGTAAGTGACAGATTCACTTTAAATAACTCCTAGAGCTTAACATTACTTAAAATTAGGGGGTAAACTAAATCTTAAACGAGCAAAGTTCAATTAGGAGAAAATTATGCAAAAATCAAAAAATATAATAAAACAGGTTCTTTGTCTTTGAAGAAGACTATAGTGACAAAGTACAACTAGTTTTGAAAACAACGTGTCATGTTCAAAGAACGCATAGCCTACGAAAAACACACAATGAGTGAAATATGAGAAGTGATGCGAGCAGTCGAGTGGACTGCTTGAAGCGGTCCGTGTAGTGCAGACCGACTGCATTTTTGCAGTCGGCAGCACGGCAGAACTCGACTGCAAATGGACTGCTTGTTTTGTTACCGACCGCAACTCGACTGCTCATGCAGTCCGTGTAGTGCGGTCTTGATTTTAACATTGAAAATGCGATCCGCCCAACTGCGACTGCTTCAAGCAGTCGAACCCGACTGCTTGAAGCAGTCCGTCTATTGCCGGCCTAAGACACGCTCGCTGCAGTGTCGGAGTGATTTGAATAGGCTACATCATGTACACAATACACATGCCTTGCGTCTCAAGGGGGCATATTGAACACCTAAGAAAATGTATGATAAAACTTATTGAGTTTCCTTCCCGTTTTTGTGAAAAAAATATAGTAGTATAATTATTATATTTATTACTATTCATATGTAGAAACTTGCTGTGCAGAACTGACCGTTTTGAGTCGCGGCGGACGCGTTTCGAGCAATGTGGTTCTTCTTCGGCGGTTGGTTGCAGACTGACATCTGACGAAGAAGAACCACATAGCTTAAAACGCGTCCGCCGCGACTTAAAAAGATCAGTTCTGCACAGCAAGTTTCTACATATGAATAGTTAGTTATACTGCAGTCACGAAAATGGATATTCACAACAATATGTTTATTAGATTCAAAAATTCGGTTAAACTTTCCAAATCGGATGATTCTTTTTGAAACACTGTATTTAGCAATGTTTTATGAAGCAAGAGTTAAGTTATATACTGAAATCTATATTTAAAAGTTATCGAATCTGTATGGGTAGCATAATTTTTGCTAGATATATCAGACAAAGCCTCAAGTAGTATCGAGAAATACTATAGTAACATTTCTACGATATGAGTTTTACTCCATGTACCATTTATTATACATTTGCCATGCAGCAGATTTTGCTACATATTTTATATCTCAAAAAGTACTAGAAGATTTATATAAAACATCTGTAAGTGCAGCTTGAGTGTGCTTACACAGAGGAACATAAATACTTCATGGTAAGATGCGAAATCAAACACATGTTGGTATTCAGGCTGATTCAGTCTGTAATGCACCATTGAAAAGCATGTGTTTGACTTCGCATCTATGATCGTCATCCAGTATTGATGCTTCATTGTGCAAGTACCCTAAAGTACCAAGTAAGGACACGTCAGACTCTTTCATAAGCAGTATATGAGCTAAAACAAAATATTTTGGAGGTTTCAGAGACAATTTTAAAATTATTGACAAAAAAATTTGAACTTAGAAAGCATATTTATGAAGTTCGAGGTAAATTACTTAGCTATATTAATAATACAACTAATAAAACATAATATATTCTCATGACTTATTGTGTTTTGTTCATCTGATACAAAAATGCCTACATCGATTGTCTTGCTTTCCAAAGCAGTCAACTGTCACTGTCGATTGATATGTCTAGATATTTAATTTGAATAGCTGGTAAGGATTCATATGAAAGACAGCAGAAAATCGTGAACAATTTATTTATTCGAGAACAACACAATTATTAATTTTTTATGCATACTTTTCCATAATATCACAACATTAAAGCAAAATATCTTACATTTCATTTTTAATTTATTCATTAAACTAAATTCGGCAGAAAATAATGACTAATAAGTTAACTTACAACTCATCCAGTTTACTTACTATTGTTTTAGAACAGACTAACACCACTCTGAAAAAAATGAAAGTTTCATCAGTAATTTGAAGAGATTTATATAAAAACATCTATTCTAAAATATTATTCCTTGTTAACAAAACTTTTTAAAATGAGATATACGATATACATAACAATAGTTAGTTGTCTAGTTAGGCAGATTTTATGTATCCCAAGTTGTATTCGTAAAAGTAATTTGAAAACAATTTACTTATTAAACCTGACGTTTAAGTTCACACAAGCTTCTGAATCTGAATTAACAAAAATTATAATGACACTTGAAAGTAAATTCTCCTCAGGGCCAGATGATATTCCAATGACAGTTGTGAAAAACGTTTTACCTACAATAATTAAACCATTAACTGATATTATCAATTCTTCCCTAATATCGGGCCACTTCCCAAATATTCTGAAAATAGCCAGAGTCATTCCAGTATTTAAGAGAGGTAATATCAAAGATCCTGCGTGCTATAGGCCAGTATCAGTATTATCTGTATTTTCAAAAATATTTGAGCGGGTGGTGTATATTCAGTTCCTGAAGTATTTAGAAACCAACAACATACTGGACCGAGAGCAGCATGGTTTTCGACCAAATGAATCTACTATTACAGCAGGGGTGGACTTTATAAATTCTTTTATAAATGCAGTAGACAAGGGCGAGAAAGTGATGGGTACATTTTTAGATTCAACCCGTGTTTTTTTACAGCGTCCTTCATGAGGATTTTTTGGAGTCTTTAAAGGGTCTGAAAGTGCTAGGGAAAGAACAGACTTTGTTCACATCCTACCTGAAGGAAAGACAACAATATGTTGAACTGGAGCAGATTGATGAGACTTACTCAATTAATTATAAAACACGATATCGTTCTGAGCTCCATAGTCTTCAATTTGGGGTCCCGCAAGGTTCCATTTTAGGCCCATTATTATTCCTATGTTATATCAAGGGGTTACCTGAGATCATCCAAGGGAAGGCATCTGTTTGTCTATATGCAGACGATGCGAATATCATTTTCTCGGGTAAATCAGTTCAGGATGTGGAGCAATCATCAGTCGAGGGTCTGTCTGTTATCAATAATTTTCTGAACAGCCGAAATCTTCTTCTGAATCCCAGTAAGTCGGTAGTAGTACCATTTTCAACAAGGCAAAGCAGAAATGATCTATGTCCGGATGTTAGGTTGAATGATACAAGTTTAGAACAGATGAAAACAACAAAGTTCCTAGGATTAGTGATAGATGAACATTTATCATGGAACAATCATGTCTGTCATGTTGTAAAAAAAAAAATATCCCCGGGCCTGTATGCTCTAAGGCGAATGGCCAATAAGTGTGGTCTTAATGCGTTAAAAGCAATTTACCACGCACTGATACATACTAATTTGGCTTATGGTCTGTGTATTTATGGATGCACATCGAAAAGAAACCTTGACAAAATACTAATTCAACAAAAAAGAGCCCTAAGAATAATGATGAAGATCAAAAGGAATGACTCTGTGAAACAAGTCTTCTCCCAGCTAGGCATTTTAATAGTTTATGGACAATATATATTTGAGGTTATAATGCACTTTAAAAAATTTACAGATATTGAACAGGAAAGTAATATTTCACATGCCTATAATACTCGTTCAGGAAGAATTTTGCAAAGACATAATTTAGAATTTTTTAAAAAGAAAACAACATATATGGGAGAGAAATATTTCAAAATGCTGCCCAGAAACTTAAAGTTATTAAAAGAGATAAGAATTTTCAGAGTGAATCTGAAGGAATATCTGGTAAGCTTGTCATTGTACTCCTTTCAGGAATTTGTTCAGGGATAATTTTAAGCTGCTGTTGATTCATGATTAATTGTATTGTATTTTCTTAAGTATTTTTTAATTTATGTAACACTATTCAATGTATTTGTACATTTGTTGAATAAAGATGATTTAATCAATCAATCAATCAATTATTAATTAATTCAATTTACTAACTTGAAAACAGAAAATACAACATTCATTTATAACATATCAAATCATTATTATTACTCATTAAAAGTATTGCAACACTCAATAACCCTTCTTCATGAAAGGAGATTGACAGGCAGCATGCTTCATGCCAAAAAGGTGAAATGAGCATTGCCCTTCCAAGTATAAAATTAATACAATTGATAGCAGGACTCATAAATGTCTGTTTTTCTATGTAATCACGCACCTATCTTCCCACCTATGTGGCACGAGGCATGTTGTCTGAGCCAACCTTCTAATTATTTTTTAACCGACTTCCAAAAAGAACAAGGTTCTATATTCAACCTGTTTTTATTCTCCCAGTTCTGCTGCAAGAAAATGAGGGTGATGGGGATTTTATTGAAATTCCTTCAGCATTTTGCAAGCATAGTTTTACCAAGCAATTCAAACAAAGTATTGTTTTGGGTTATATGTCTAAAATAACGCTGGCAACACTTAAAGTTATCACTCGCACTTTATTTACACAAATAATCACAACACTCACTGTTCAGTAATGTCTTATAGAAAAATAAGCAATTAAAAACAGATAACACGATATTGTTCAACTGATAATGAGTTTTCAATAAACTGTACAAAAATCAATCACTAAATGTCAAAAGGCCGATCTAATATTAAATAATAACTGTACAAGAAACTGTTAAATAATATTCAAAAAGAAACGTCGAAAAAGAACACTTAACTTACGTAGCACTAGTCCGTAATACAATAAAAACTATTTAGTAGCTCACTGGTATGAATTAAACAGGAAAAAGAATTATCACAGAGAAAGAATTATCACTGTATATAGACACGATATAGAACTGACACAACTTGTTTATCACGACCATTTCGAACAAGACTGAACTAATTTACAAATGCGTTCGCCTTAAATAGGTTTGTCAACAATCGAGCAATTTCTACACTTTTCTATCATCTTCTGAATAAATAAATCAAGGAAAGTAGCACCTTCCACAATATTCGATAACATTCCATTAATGTCTAATCAAACAAATAGAACATTCTACTAATTACCAAGTAAACACTATAAAAGTGTCAAAAACAGTGTGATTAATGGCTTAAAAGTAAACATCATAGCAGATAACACCGAGAACCATTGTATTTTCTTTCCTCCAACTCTCTCCAATTTCATATCCGCTACACTACCCCCACCTTAAGAGATTGTTCTGTCCCAGAACAAAAGCACTTATGTTAGTTTGGATCTGCTCTGGTTACTGACTGGCTCCTCATTGGTCTTCCAAGGATTGTAGATGCAGATGGTAATCTGGACACCAGTGGATTTGAACACCTCCTCCAGCATTGGCTTCACAATTGTCCAATCCAGGCCATCATATCCACTTCCAAGCCGTGGTATGCCAAGTTTCCTTACTCCTAGTTGTTGCATTCTGTCCCTCAGCTGAACCAAGCAAGTCCACAATGTGTCATAGGATGCCTTCATCTCAGGCTGTCCCTTTGTCACCAGGTAGAAGAGACGTTCACCATGCCACTGCAGATGAAGAACATTTCCTTCCTTGGGTCATTGTTGTTCCAGATCTCCAAGACCACCAAACTTCTTCCTGAAGACTGTAGCAATGCTTCGAGATTCTGCTAAGTTGCTGGTGACACAATGCGCCAGTGCATACTTCTTGGGCAGGGTGAAAAGATCCCTTTCACTTGTCTGGATCATTTTCCCAACTGTTGTTGAACTGCAATCATCAGTAGACTTCTCTGTGGATATAATATGCTGAACCTGAGCTGCATGTTCTTCCTCAGCACCATTACTACCATGGAATGGAGTCAAATGATTGAAATGTACTATTCTTGGCTTCCCTCTTGGAGGTTTTCTTATCCGGTATACCACATCATTGATCCTAGTCACTACCTCAAATGGTCCTTCCCACTGATTTTGAAGCTTTGGAGAGTAGCCACGAATCGTCCTTGGGTTGTATAACCAAACTAGGTCTCCTGCTTGGTATCCACCTTGGTCAGCTTTGATGTCATACTGCTCCTTCATCTTAAGGCTTGCTTCATCAAGATTGGTGCGGACTTTCTCATGAGTCTCATTCATGTGTTTCCTCAGTTGGGTGATGTAGTCTTCCTCCTCGAATGTCTCACCAGGCTTGCTTCCAAACTGAAGATCTCTACCAAAGATGATGTGAGCAGGTGTTTCCCTTGTGGATTCATTAATGGAGCTACAATATGCCATCAAAAAGAAATGGAGATGTTGATCCCAATCATGCTGATTGTCTAAAACCACTTTCCTCAGATATTGGTGCATGGTCCTGTTCATTCTCTCTACCATGCCATCTGATTGTGGGTGCAATGGAGTGGTCTGTGTCTTCCTGATGCCCATCAACTCACACACTCTGCTGAACACTTCTGACTCAAAGTTTCTCCCTTGATCTGAGTGCAGCTCTAATGGCACACCAAAACGACTGAAGAACTGCTTTATCAACACATCAGCCACTGTGATTGCTTCCTGGTTTGGTAAGGCATATGCTTCAACCCATTTACTGAAATAATCCATGGCTACTAGGATGTATTTGTTTCCATCATTGGTTTTGGGAAATGGTCCAGCAATATCAATAGCCACACACTCAAATGGTGCCCCAACATTATAGGTCTTCATTGGTGCCCTTTTCTTCCTTTGTGGACCATTGGCCACTGCACAAGTTGTACATTTCTTACACCAATCTCTAATGTCCTCCTTCAAGTTAGGCCAGTAGAATCTTTCTCTGACTTTTTCTAATGTTTTGTGAAGTCCAAGATGACCACCAGAACTTCCATCATGCAAACTCCTCAGTACTTCAGGTATGCGGTTGTTTGGGACAATCACTTGTTGCCTTTTCTGGTCCCCTGCTGCATTTTCAATCACCCTCTTAAGGACACCATCATTTTCAATAATAGAGTCCCACTGTGCCCAATATGTCTTGACACTTTGAGATAGATGTGCTATTTCCTGCCAAGTCAGTCTTCCATGTCCTGAATGTTTCCAATCCCAGAGGTGCTTCAAGTCAGGATCTCTTCTCTGGTCTTCCTGCAGCTTGTTGCTCTCCCAAAGATCAGCAATTACAGTAGTTCTTGTCAAGATGCCTTCCTTGTGGTCATGGTGGGAATAGTGCTTACAATCTTCTTCACAGGGTCTTCTAGAAAGAGCATCTGCATTTCCATGACTGATCCCTGCTTGATGAACTGATTCAAAATCGTACTCCTGGAGTCGTTCAATCCAGCGTACCACTTGTCCTTCAGGAGTTTTGAACCGGAGTAGCCACTTCAGTGCTGCATGGTCTGTCCTCAGGAGAAAATGTCTTCCATAAAGATATTTGTGGAAGTGTCCAACAGCCTTAACCACTGCTAGAAGCTCCCGGCGGGTGACACAGTAGTTGCACTCAGGTTTTGACAGAACTTTGCTGAAATATCCAATTACCTTTTCCACTCCTTCCTGCTCCTGAGAAAGTACTCCTCCGATGGCCACATTTCTAGCATCTGTATCCAGGATGAATTTTCCTTCTGCCTTGGGGTAACCAAGGATGGGGGCATCAACCAGTGCTTGCCTCAGCTCATCAAATGCATGTTGACAGTTCTCATCCCAAACAAAGCTGCTCTTGTCCTCAGTCAACTTGGTCAGAGGTTTAGCAATGTTGGAGAAACCCTTCACAAACCGCCTATAATAAGTGCACAGACCAAGAAAGCTTCTCACTTCATGCTTGTCATTTGGAACTGGCCACTTGGTTACAGCCTCTATTTTCTCTGGGTCTGGGGCAACTCCAGCATCAGACACAACATGTCCCAGATAGTTGACTTGTCTTCTGAACAGGTTGCACTTCTTTGGATTCAGTCTCAGATTTGCCTGCCTCAGCCTATGGAATACTTGCTCCAGGTTGTGTAGATGATGACTGAAGGACTTTCCCAAAACAATTATGTCATCCAGGTAAACTAAACAGGTCTCCCAAGACAATCCTCTCAACACACTCTCCATTAGCCTCTTGAATGTAGCTGGAGCATTACACAGCTCAAATGGAATTACCTTGAACTGCCAAAGACCTTCACCTATTGAGAAAGCAGTCTTTTCTTTATCCCCTGGCTTCATGCCCACTTGCCAATACCCACTCTTGAGGTCTAGTGTTGAGAATAGTTTACATCCCTCAAGGCTGTCTAATGAGTCATCAATCCTTGGCAGAGGATAACTGTCCTTCTTGGTGACATTATTCAGCAATCGATAGTCTATGCAGAATCTCAATTATCCATCTTTCTTCTTCACCAGCACCACTGGAGAAACCCAAGGACTGTTTGAAGGTTCTATGACATCATCTTCTTCCATTTCCTTGATGACTTTCCTGGCTTCCTCCCTCTTTGCTAATGGCAATCTCCTTGGATTATGACATATGGGCCTAGCATCACCAGTATCTATTGCATGCTGTACAATATTTGTTCTTCCTTTTGGACCTGCCCCAATTTCAAAGACATCCTGGTATCTGGTGATGAAGTCTTTCACTTTGGCGGCCTGCTCAGCTGTAAGGTTCTTGCAGGTGGTAGAAGTGAATTCCTGAAGTTCCTTTGGAAGTCCTTGGCTCACTTGCTGAGACTTCTGGATCTGTCTCATCACTGATGAGGCTGTTGAACAGTGTCCAAGCATGCTTCCTCCTTTTAGAGTGATCTTGTAGTCATTCACATTCATGATGCATACTGGGAACTTATTGCTGGTCCAAAATAAAGTTCTTGCTACTAAGACTCCTTGATGCAAGTTGTCCTCTCATCCTGCTGGTTCCAATAGTGCACTCTGCCCTTCCTCCATGTCATCCTGTATTCTCCCATAGCCCACAACCTGGCTCCTTGCTGGTAGGGTGATGTCGGTGAGTAACAATACTCTGCTACTGCTTGGCTTCCCTGGGTGAAGTATGACCTCTTCTTCTCCAATTACAACAGTTTTCTTATTCAAGTCCAACTTGAGGCCAAATTTGTAGAAGAAATCCATCCCAAGTATAACATCTTCTTGTATATCTGCCACTAACACTTGATGCTTGAAGTTACTGCCACCAATAAGGAGGGTAGCAGCTGTCTCCCCAAAAACTGTAGCCAATTCCCCTGTAGCTGTACAGAGTGTCCACCTTGTTGACTTAATTTTCTTCTTATCATCACTGACTGCGCTCCTATTCAGGATGGTCATGGTAGCTCCTGTGTCAATAAGTAGTTGTCTTGCTTGTCCATCTACAATGCCATCTATATACAAACTACTTCTGCTGCCAGCAAGAGATGCCACCTTTGCTTTTCTTACTGGGGCCTTCTGCTTGTGGGTTGACAGCTGCCCCTCCCTATCAACCCTCTTTAGTTTACCTGCTCCTTCTTCTCACCTGGTTTGGTGGTACACTTGCTCCTAACATGTCCAATTTTTCCACATGCCCAGCATCGAACCTCCTTCTTCCTGGATCTCAACTTCTCCAGGACCTGTTCAACTATCTTCTGGATTGTACTTGCATCCATGACTTCAGCCTCCATAGCTCATACCATAGAATGGCGTGGTACTGACTGCCAAACTGCCTCAAACTCCAATGCCTGGGCCAAAGCATCATTCAATGTCTTGGGTCTGGCTAGTTTGATGGACTGCTGGGTCTCTGGTATTCTCAAACCATTCAAAAATTTTTCTACTGCAAGACTTTTGTATGTGTTGTCATCAGCAAATGGATATGCAGTCCTAACAAGTTGAGCGATGTCAGCCTCAAACTCCTGCAAGGATTCATTGGGTCTCTGCACCCTATTATTGAGCTGAGATCAATACAGCTGCTCCAGGTGTTTGTTGCCAAATCGCATCTCCAGTCATCTCCACAGCTCACTATGCCCTATATTCAAAAAAGGAGACAGAGATAAACCAGAAAGCTACCACCCGGTGTCCTTGGTACCTGTTATATCCAAACTTATAGAGATTTTAATATGTGAGCAAGTAACAGAGTTTTTGGAACAAAACAACTTGTTATCTGGAGTACAGTGTGGTTTCAGAAAAGGCAGATCAACAGTGGATGCAGTTGACAATTTGGTTTCCAATATTATTCAAGCATCTGAGAACAGGTGCTATGCTCAGGTCACTTTCTGTGACATGAGTAAGGCATTTGACTGCGTTGACCATTCTGATTTGCTGGAGAAACTTCATTATTATGGTTTTAGGGGTGGATCACTTTCACTATTTGATTCTTATCTGAGGGATAGAGAGCAGGCAGTCTGTATTAATGGAGAGTGGTCTAAACTTGTGAAATTAAAGTATGGTGTACCCCAGGGCTCAGTGCTTGGCCCTCTACTGTTTTTGATAAGCATCAATGACTTGCCTCACAATGTATTGAGCAAGACAGTCTTATATGCAGACGATACAACTTTTTTGAACCTGTCAAGTGATGTTACAGAACTCTCAAATCTTGTAAATATCTCTTTGGAAGATGCAGGAGTCTGGTTTAGAGCTAATGGTTACCTTTTAAATGAAAATAAAACTCAAAACATAATATTTAGCCTTAGGCCTTATGAAATTGAACATATTGAACAATGTATAGTTAATAGTGTAAGTTTTTTAGGGGTTCATGTTGATCATCAACTAACATGGGGAAAACATATTGATTATTTAAAGACAAG
This sequence comes from Conomelus anceps, assembly GCA_948455865.1. Taxonomy (NCBI): domain Eukaryota; kingdom Metazoa; phylum Arthropoda; class Insecta; order Hemiptera; family Delphacidae; genus Conomelus; species Conomelus anceps. The sequence goes on from OX418216.1 coordinate 115,355,667, forward strand.
GCTTTCAAGGGTAGTCTATCTCATTGGACGACTAAAACATTGTGTTACATCGAACTGTGTAAGGATGGCTTATTTTGCATTTTTCAGTCTATTGTAAAATATTGTTTGCTTGTGTGGGGCAATTCTGCTAGGGTTAATGAAATATTGTTGTTGCAGAAAAAGATTGTACGAATAATGAATAATACAAAACCCCTGGATCATTGTAAACCTAATTTTATTGAACTGGAGATAAAAACTGTTATAAATTTGTACATTTTTGAATTAGCTATATACTCTTTGAAGAAATTACCAGTGATTGCACGAAATGAAGATACCCACTCTTACAATACATGCAATAAAGAGAAAATGAGTTTTCAATATTGTAGATTGAGTAAATCAATCAATAGCCATTTTGTAATTTGTAAGAAGGTTTACAATAAATTATTTGACTGCATTTGTAGGTATAACCATAATTTATTTCTTAAAAAATTGGATGTTTGGCTTATTGAGAATCCTTTTTATTCAATTGAGGAATTTTTTGAGCATCCAAACATCAGCTTCTAGTTTTAGCTATATCACTCTGCTCAACTTGTCTAATGCAACATAATTTTATATGTAATATATGTATATGTAATTTTATATGAGTAATTTCATATATTTAAATGATTTCTGTCAACTTGACTTTGTCGATACATGTATCTGTTCAAGGCAATAAAAAATTTTTGAATTTGAATTTTGAACAGAATAATAAACAAGAATTACCAAAGCAGTTTAACATTGATGGGTTGGAAAATGAATCAACTTGCTTCCTATACAAACTTCGTTTAGCAAATACCTTGCAGGAAGAATTGACTGATTCAGCAGAGATGATGTATAATACACTGAAGTCGAAAATACACAAAGCAGCATTAGAGGCACTTGGTTTGAGAGAAAAAACAAAGCACAATAGCTTACGGTGGACAAAGGATTTAAAAAAGGTGGTTGAAAAGAAAAAAAAAAGACTATATCTCAGATGGTTGAACACATAGAATGACGAAGACCTGAGAAACTATAGCAGATATAGATATATTGTTAAGAAAAAGAGGTTAAAAGAGCTAAAAACGAAATGTGGCAGTTCTTGTGGCAGTTCTGGTGCAACCTTGACCTCTGGCGCACCAATGACGTCACCCCCCCCCCCTCTTTCATTGTGTTTTACATGTAAGTACAAGTGTTTCTCTAACCTAGAAATGCTTTGGAATAACAAAACTTACAATGTCAAGTCTTTGAAAATTCTTGTAACCTACAAATAGTCTTATAAATTGTGTGCAAGGGGACTCTTGAAAAAAGTGTAACTGGAGCCTTCATACAGGGGCATGTGGGGAGTTTGTAAAATATTACTTCATTTCTTGACCTATCATCATGCTGGATTGTTTCAATCTATCCTAACCTACAAAAATTGTTTTTCAATGGCAATTGCATCACATTAAATCTAACCTATAAATAGCCAAAATAGTAATTGCATCAAATCTAACCTATAAATCTAAAGTCAGCATAACCTCAAAATGGACAACCTATAAGGAATGATCTCTATTTCATCCAAGCCAGCGCAATTTTTACACAAATATTTATGATTGAATAACAATTATATATATTGAGAAATCAAATTCACAATAAAAGCAAAAAACCTACATTTATTGCTTCGATTTCTTTCTCATCCATTTGCTGTCTTCGATATCTTTGAGGTAGCTGGTAATCTTCAATAATTGGTCTTGCCTGCACTTGTCCTGGTTTAGATGCGCTTGATGACGGCGCAGGTGCCGCTGCGCTCTGAACAGAATGTCGACCACCTTGACAAAAAGATTAAAATATTCAATACGGTGAGCAAACAATTTATTTATTCACAGTACAAGCAAATAACTTCTAAATCGTATTATTAAATATTAGTGAGTTAATTCGAACATTGCAACAAAGAGGTCATTGAACTACAAACCAGAGTATGAATTCAATGAAAATTCAAGTAGCCATTGAATTAAGAATAGCCTCAGGAGCTACAGCTGCAGTAGAATTCCTACATATCCATCACATCCATAATGAAACAAGTTCTGTAGAAAATTCTTCACTTATATAGCATATGCTTTATTCACCAGACAATCTGTTACTTGAATGAAATTGATAAGCTATTATTATTTAGTTTGAAGAGACTGACAATTGAATAAACTGACAATTATACATAAACAGAATTTATTAATTTTGAATTCCTTTAATTGCTATTAGTTTATACTGAAGACTTCCGCAATGGCGGATATTGACAACAATATTGAATAGCTGATGGAAATCGATGAATGCTACTGTACAAAAATATCAATCACCACCGGGAATCGAACCACGGACCTCCCAATTGCCGGTTGAGCGCCTTAACCACTAGACCATGGAGACCTTTCTGCCCAGCAGCATTCATTTTTAACTTGGCCATATTGGCTCGTATCTCACAAGTTAATTTGAAGAGGCTGACAATTGAATAAACTGACAAATACACATAAACAGAATTTATTATTTCGAATTCCTTTAATTGCTATTAGTTTATACTGAAGACTTCCGCAATGGCGGATATTGACAACAATATTGAATAGCTGATGGAAATCGATGTCATTGTCAAAATATCATTGCGGAAGTCTTCAGTATAAACTAATAGCAATTAAAGGAATTCGAAATTAATAAATTCTGTCTATTATTATTTTCCATTATTATTATTAAAACCAGATTTTCCAGAAAAACAAATCAATATTATTTGAAACGAAAATAAGTTGAAGTCATTTTGAAACAGAACAGAATCGAATACAGTAATTAATTTACAAAATTTCAACTTGAATATATGAATTAAAATTTGTGCTAGATAGAATCTCCATCAAATATGTTCGTTGAAGAACAATTCCAACCAATGAAATTAAGTTTTTTATCGATAAAATTATAACAAAGGATTGAAAACGTTCAATGTAATAACAATTAAACATTATAAAATACAAAGAGTCTAATGAAGCAAAACAGAATCGCTGTAGATAATGAGATGAAATTCAAATTTGCAACTTATTCAAAAGTTTTGGAAAAAACACAATTATTATTATATAAAAAAAACTATACTTAAAGCACGTAAGACATGCTGGTCACGGTTTTTTGTTGAATAAACAAATCCATTTATGCTTACCACTGGCAAACCCACCTTTTCTGAATTGAATCATGGGAACGTGGGGTTTTATGGTCTGCAAATAAGAATGATATGTTTTAAAGACAAAATTGTGAGATGATCAAAATGATACTTTAAATTATATTTGCCTACAAAATTATCATTATTTGTGATGTTTTCCATGACGAAATACTTAATAAACAATTTAATATTAAAACTGACACTGTATTTCACTTTTAAATAATGTTTTACTCACATATATTGGAGATGCTTGAGGAATGCATTTCACTTCTGAAAAGGAGCTTCGTCAGCCTGCCGCCAGGGGTCATGCTTTGTTGAGGTTAGGATGAGCAGCCATTATGTAGTTAAAAATTGCATTTGATTTGAATTGTATTTGGTCATTGAGTACGTTGGTTCTATCTTGTTTATGGTGTTTGAATATTTCATATTGCTCCAGTGTATTTAATTTGTGGCTTTTTTGGAATGTGTGTAGAATTTCTAAGTCAGTTTGGATGTTATTGTGTGAGTGCCCAGTCGCAGGGGCGCCGACTTTGGGGGGGGGGGGCAAGGCACTTTCTGCCCCCCCCCCCCAATAATTACTCTAGGGGCCCCCCTCTCTTCAGATGACACCCCCTACAGATCTTTCTGGTGGACTTTGCCCCCCCAATATTCCCATGAAGTCGGCGCCGCTGCTCACAACTATGTATGTCTTACACACAGTACACTGCTATTGGACTCCAGTGTTGATTAAGTGATCTGCAAATGTTGAGTCAGTGTTGGAGTGTAGTGCTTTGATGTGTTCTTTGTATCTTGTGTTGAATGATCTGCCTGTTTGTCCTATGTAGTACTTCGGACATGTGTTGCATTTGAGCTTATATATTCCTGGTTTGTTGAATTTGTGCTGTTTGTTAGGTGAGCTGGATTTTATTGGATCTGGTGTTTTAGGTTGTTTGTTGTTCTGAATGCTGTGTTAAATCCGGATTTTTGAAAGATGTAAGCTATTTTGTGTGACTTTTGTTGAAATATGTGAGTGTACGTACTCAATGACCAAATACAATTCAAATCAAACGCAATTTTTAACTACATAATGGCTGCTCATCCTAACCTCAACAAAGCATGACCCCTGGCGGCAGGCTGACGAAGCTCCTTTTCAGAAGTGAAATGCATTCCTCAAGCATCTCCAATATATGTGAGTAAAACATTATCTGTGATGTTTTCCATGACGAAATACTTAATGAACAATCTAATATTAAAACTGACACTGTATTTCACTTTTAAATAATGTTTTACTCACATATATTGGAGATGCTTGAGGAATGCATTTCACTTCTGAAAAGAAGCTTCGTCAGCCTGCCGCCAGGGGTCATGCTCTGTTTGGGTTAGGATGAGCAGCCATTATGTATTTGAAAATTGCGTTTGATTTGAATTGTGTTTGGTCGTTGAGTAAGTTTGTTCTATCTTGTTTATGGTGTTTGAATATTTCATATTGTTCCAGTATTGACCACAAAGAAGAAATCAATACAATCAAATATTTAGCACAACAAAACGGATACAACACCAATCTAGTAGAAAAAATCATGAATAAAATGAAAAATAAAAATCCAAAACCTGCAAACCAAAACAGATTTGTCACACTCACATATCTCAACAAAAAATCACACAAAATAGCTTACATCTTCCAAAAATCCGGATTTAACACAGCATTCAGAACAACAAACAACCTGAAACACCAGATCCAACAAAAACCAGCTCACCTAACAAACAGCACAATTCACAAATTCAACAAACCAGGCATATATAAGCTTAAATGCAACACATGCCCCAAGTACTACATAGGACAAACAGGCAGATCATTCAACATAAGATATAAAGAGCACATCAAAGCACTACATTCCAACTCTGACTCAACATTTGCAGATCACTTAATCAACACTGGGCACTCACACAATAACATCCAAACTGACTTGGAAATTCTACACACATTCCAAAAAAGCCACAAACTAAATACACTGGAACAATATGAAATATTCAAACACCATAAACAAGATAGAACAAACTTACTCAACGACCAAACACAATTCAAATCAAACGCAATTTTCAAATACATAATGGCTGCTCATCCTAACCCAAACAGAGCATGACCCCTGGCGGCAGGCTGACGAAGCTTCTTTTCAGAAGTGAAATGCATTCCTCAAGCATCTCCAATATATGTGAGTAAAACATTATTTAAAAGTGAAATACAGTGTCAGTTTTAATATTAGATTGTAAAACATTATTTAAAAGTGAAATACAGTGGCAGTTTTAATATTAGATTATCATTATTTTCCAACTTCAATAAGTTGTAATGTGGAAATTCCTACATGTAAATTCATAAATACTGCACTTGCAAACGATTCTTCCACATTAAATAGCCTGAAACCAATAACATAAATAAGGTTTTTTAAAGATGTGCTAGGCACACCTCATTGGCATGAGTACTCAATGCACTTTGAAGATAGCAATTTCTGTTTGACCCAAATATACAGTGAAACAAGCGCATGAGTCTATGAGTGTATGACACTGACTAGTCGTGTACAAAATTATTAATTAGTATTTAAATAATAATTTTATTATAATTGATAGATTTTGGTTGGAAATTAATCATTTGGTAATCTATTGTGAAACCATCATTGCCTCTCACTGACCAAATAGACAATTACAGAGCACTTTATTACAGAGCACTAATGTTTGTTGATGATGCCGACATGAGCCTGATGCTTGTACATGAGTAATTAGGTGAATTATTACACAAAATATGCCAGGCAGAACGGATATTGAGCCCCTGACCGCAATAGTAGAGATACCGCCCTAAATGATTACACCACTGCGGCTATTAAATACAAGAGTGTCTAAGCAGCATTAAATTTGTAGGACACACGATTTTTTGCAAAAACTCAGCATAATTCATCTCTATAACGATTTTTTATCAATAATGGGAAAGAGTTAAATAATCCTTTTACAACACGATTAAATTGACTTATCACAAAAAATGAATATGAAAATCAAGTAATAGTGTCAGGCTGTTAATCGGCCAACGTTGAAAGGGATAGGGTGTGCATTGTCAATTGCTATCCATGTTATGTAGCTGAGGAGCCTAGAAAACCCAGTTTTATTAGACGTAGCGAATCAGCACCATTGGTTCAACATAAATGCTAATGACAATTGAATATTTTTCGTAACTCACTGCGTGACACACTTCTACATCGAGTTGACAACTGGTTCAATCATGGAAACCCCCATCTGGGCACCGGAGGACTTCATGAATTTCGGATTAAATTTGGAGGCAACCAGACAAGAGTGATCTTCAAATATCAAAGCCCCCCCCCCCCCCCCCCCCACCCAGGTGATCTAAAAGACATCATGCTACTAATCCTAAAATTTGCAATCATTCTCTCTATTCTATTGATACTGTAGAGGTAGACTGATAATATAATTCTATGATAGGCCTATAAGAAGATGATTGAATCACCTCGAACAGCCGATTGAAAGCCATATTTTATAACCAATTGGTCCTCGTGACACAATTAAAGTACGGGTGATTGCACCCCTAGTAGTCACTCTATGATAATCACCATCGCAAAATGAAACACATGCTGTCGAATGGTGGTGTTCACATTGCTCCAATATGTTAGCCTTTGTTTTGTGGTACCGGTAGTCAAGCTACGAAGTTCAAATTCAAATTTATTTATTCTTCAATTTAAACATATTTACAATATAACAGTGTTACAATATTAATGAATATACTCCCTGCGTGGATGATAGGTCCGGATGATGAATTATACGTCCGTTACCAATGATTTTAATGCGATTACTGTAGGTCCTAAAGTAATGACCAACGGATTGCTTAATATGCTTGAAGGTATTTACATATTCCATAATGATGGCACAATACAAACTGTAACATTTTATAGAAAATAATGGCCAACTTATTTCGTTCGTGCTATGAGAGTACAGTACTGAACGACAAACCTGTATTGATCTTGATAGAATTTCAGTTCCATTTGGCGTTCTCAGTTTGTTGATGATTATTTTCTTCATTAAAAGAGACATGTTTCACTTTCAAAGCTTGATAGTAAAATAAATTATATTAATTTTTAAAGAAAGATTTCAGCATAAATTACTATAGGTTATGTTTCTTAGCTCTGAGAAAAGATAAGTGCAGACTGCAATGAACCACTGATCAGATGTTATTGGTGAGGACAAATAGCTATTATCAGCTGATCTGAGTCTTGTCAGTCAGCTGACTGCATTATTCTTTTTACTTTGAATGTCGGGTTTCGCTTCTGTTTCGGTATTTACAAATTTAGCAACCATTTGAGAGAAGTGTTGTACGTGTGATTACAGTATTTTCATTTTGTAATACTTCAAATGAAACGGGAGTTAGTAAAAAAGTGTTCAGTTTTATAATGTCATGGACGGCTATAAAATTATATAACTTCAAGAAGTAATAGGCTAGGCCAGATTTGTTCACAGCCGACTGCAACATGGTTAGAATCGTTCTACAGTTTAAGTTATTGGATTAAAAGTATGGAAGAATATAATTTTTCGCTTGGTGTTGAGATTGATGGCTGACAGATAGTCTCGTATCTATCTTTTTGCTTAAAAACTTACCCAAGTAGTGTCACGGTATGTCAGTGTGCACAGCGATGGATGTGTTGGATTTCATCAAACGATGGAAAAGAATACTGGAAAATTACTTCACTTATCGGCGTATATTCATTATTTTGATTGTAATTATTTGTTTATTTCTCTACACTGGTCAAAACTTTTTGCGATGGCTGAATTCGGCTACTTTCAAGCAAGAGGACTTAGCAGAACGATGTTTGAATGAAAAACTATCACTTTTCAAATTTGACACTGAAAACTTCGATGCCTACATTCGTCCTAACGCGGCCGAGGATGAAAAGGTGTTTCACTCATTTGTTGGTAATGGATTGTTCGGGGTGAGCATAGAACATGATTCTCCTATTTATGTCAAAAGTTCTAGAACTCTATCGTGGCCTATATATTGGCACCCAATTGTCAATATTCAGTATGATGTCATGACTCCGAAAGAGACAGTTATCACTCATTATTTATCTGGTATTGTTTTTCGCTATCAGTGTTATAGTAATGGTTTACTAGTTAAATATGAACATTATGCTCATCGAACCTTACCTTTCCTTTTTGTTCAAGACATAAAAATAACTAATCCTACCAATAAAATAATCTATTTGGAAGCAAAACAACTTCAACAAACAAAATGGCCAACTGCTGTTACACATACTGTCAATCTACTTCATGTAAACGGCGATAAACTTGAGTATAGTGTCGTGTCCGGTTTTGTGGAAGATAAACAGGCTGCTAGCAAGGGATTGTCTGTAACTATTGTAACTAGAAAGTTGATGCAACATATCGAAGTAGGACCTCAAAGTACGTTATCTCTTCAGTTACTCACCGCCATTCATTACTCTAAACTAATATCAAAGACGGACTATTCAGAAATGAAAGATGTGATTGAAAACAAATGTATTCAGTTAATGAAAACCGCTGTGGAGAAGCCCTTATCTACTTTGAGACAAAATCATATAGAAGTGTGGCATAATCTATGGAGCACAGGTTTTTATATAAGTTATTCCAAGGCGGCAAATGCAATTAATGGTGATTTAATTAATGCCACTATTTATTACGTTTTGTCAAGTGTACGGTCTCCCTATTATGAAGAAGCAACTGCAGCGTCAATGAAAAGTGAATTAAGAAGTAGTTTATCGTATGCAGAAGGTTGTTATGGCTCAAATCATCACACTTTACAGGCAGTCAAAATTTGGGGCGATCTTTCCAGTGTAGAAAAAGTTAATAGAATAGTTTCTTATTGGCTTCTGACTTTAGAAAAACAAGGCTGTCACAATTTGGTGCGTGTTGGTGCCAGTGGTGTTATACAAGCTATGGTACTCAGCTTTGGAGGTTTCAGATTTAGTAATCAACATCTTGAGCTCAATATACATCCTCAGTTTCTTCATCGAGAATACCATTTCAGGAGGTTGAATTATGGGAACTTGACTCATGTCAATGTAAGCGTTGTTTTGCAAGAGGATAATAAAGCTGTTCTAAATGTAGCTTTAGATAGGAGTGATAAGAGCTACTATGCTTGCGACGCTGGCTGTTTGGATGATCCAGTGCAACTCGGACCAGAAAAAATAACTTTTCCAGTAAAGTTGACTGACCCGGTGACTCCAATTTTGTATATAACTTCTGACAAGCAACACATGGAATTACTGCAGCATGCTATTCATGTGAAAGAAGTTGTTGAAGCCCCGGCACATGAACATCATGTGATTGCTCTACACAAACATGGACATCATTTGGGGGGACTTCCGACCCTGTTCTGGGTATCTGTTGGCTTTCTAATAGTTGTTTTCCATCTTTTCCTTTTCAAATTGATTTATAACGAATACTGTGGAAAGCATGAGAGCCGTAGAATGCGTTATGGCAAACTGTAGTTGACAGAAGTTTCTGGAGGATTTCTTAGAAAACTGATGGCAAATAATAAGTCCTCGAAATCAGTCATCAAGTGATGAATTTCTACTAGCATTTGTACCAGTTTAAAAATCGACTGATTTATATTGATAACATTGGGTTCGATTTGGCCTTAAATGTAAATTGTGATATAAAGGTACTAGTTTAGCTTTGTAGTTTTCTATTGCTATTAGATTTGGGGGGAAAAGATGGGAAGTCTTTATTGTTCCAAGCTATTATTTATCTTTTTAAAAGCTTTGAAAAAATCCTGCTTAGCAACACAGCGATGTGCAATGTGTTTTATTATACATTTTATTGAACACTTCTTTCATGTGCAATTTAATAATATTAGGCGTTTATAAGAAACCCGCAACTTTTATAATATGGACTAGTTTAATGCAGCCATTGGGGCATGAAATTTAAATATCAAATTAATGAAGTGGAAATGAATGCAAAATATTTCTTGAAGGTGCGTTAAGACTATTTAACAATTTTATATAACAAAGTTTAATAAACAAGTTCTTATAACAAAGTTGCTGTATGGCATTTTTATTAAATGAAAAACAATTGATTTGAAATATACATCAACTTTGTTATAAAACAGTTCGATTTTGAAAACTGCGTTCCTTTGAGTAAAGTGGTACAACTGTTATATAAGTGTATTGTTACATAGTGTAAACGCATTCTAAATATTCTAAGGAAAACAGCTCAGCTGTAAGAGTGTTGTTGATTACTGTGTTGGAGAAATTTTAAACAATTTATTAGTTCTGAAGCATGCTTCACACGAATATTTTTTTCTTTACTATCCTGAAAACATGTCTTGATGATAATATTATGAGGATCAGTTTATTCTTATTATTATATATTCTGTATAAATATTGAAATATAGCCGTAACGTTATGCTTACGTCACGTTGATAATAATTTAGTGGTAAAAAACTTGTTAATAAAAACTGACATTATCAGAGATGTGAATGAGATCAAGCGTCGGCTATAAATTAACAACCAAGGTCTATAAATAACTAAAGCACAAAATATATAATTATATTATCATTAAATATAAATGATCTGGTATCACACTAGTAAACTAACTGCTGTTACTCTAATTTTTATAATTAGATTACAAGAAATATCTTAATCATGGTTCATTATTAATAATTATTATGTTCACTTTATTCTAACAGTAAATAATATATAATTGTTGTATCAATGCCAATACAGTAGTCTTTATTTCATTGTTGGAGTTTGAATAGTACCGTATTGCTAAATATCACCAATTTTCAATTATAGAATTTTAAATGGTTTTAAAAACGAATCATGCATCCTCATGATTCATGATGTTTTTGAGAATGATTTTTCCAAAACTGTATTTATATACAAATACAGTGTGAGTTATAGAATAATTCAATAACGCACACTGTATTATATTATTAATATTATTGTACTCCCCAGGAAAGCATTTTTGTCCCAACCGCTGATGAAGTTGCACATTAGGAGCGAGAGAGTGCATTCCTGAAATGAGTAAAATCAATTAACTTGTGAAGAAATAAAATATCAGTTTTATAAAATATTGTAAATGGTTAGATTCTTATAAATTGACTCTACTTCATTCTTATTGAGCTATGACTTGATTTTATGTCAAACATGGCTGGTCATTTGTAACGTGCAATATTTTCAATTGCTTGTAGTATTAAATTGAATAAATCGCCAATAACGCTGTGAATTCAGTTCTCACTGTTCTTTCTAAGATTTAGAAAACAGTATTCTCCACCATGTCACTGATATTATTTACACTGATAAGTAGGGATAGTAGGCTATAGGGACTCGAAAAGAGCGCCGGTTTTGATGTATAAAATTTAGAACTGTATTCTTACAAAAATCACAATAATTGAAATATATAATCCGTTCATCTAATACGTTTTTATGTATGAAAATTTGTATTGTACAAATCATCTCTAATCTGCTATCATGTAAGAACTCTATCCAGCTGATACATTATGAGTGCAAATTTCTACATCCTTTTTGCAGACAATATCGTGAAGTTCCCCAGTTGAACATAGGGCTTGTTAGCATTCACCAATGACTCAAGATTACTGTATCTGGGTAATAGATTTTTTATAGTTATTTGGGTACAGTCCTCACCATATTTTATTTATGATGGCGAACTAGTTGGGGTGAATTGTCCAAAATTATTTTTCATACATAAAATCGGAAGATTAGATGGATGTGTCTATGTGCTAGCGGTTTTTGTAAAAATACATTTCTCAATTTGATAGATCAAAACCGGTGCTCCTTTTGAACCACCCGATAAATTGGGCTACACTAGAACATACCTGCTTTTCATTTAATTTTAATAATCTGTGCTTATATTATTGAACTGCTATTGGAAATATAAATGGAATGCATTCTGTTTCTTGTCAGAACATACATGTCTTGTTATTACTCTATTTTGATGTAATTGAAGGGGTTTTTAATAGCCCGATACACAGTACTGTACTAATATCTTCCGATAAACAGAATCATTCTGAACTAATTATTTAGCTCATGTGAATGAAAAAGAAAAATATTGAAATTTTTGCAAATTTTATCCAATTACCCTGAAGATAAGCTCATGGCAATCTGTTCCATCGTCAGCTATTTCTTTTGCTTGATTAAAAGCTTAATCTATTTGAAATTATAATTTTGGCTCATAGATTTTTGTCTTTTATATAATTTTGCACAACTAATATTCCTAAACAAATTACGCAGAATAACTTCAAATCAAATAACAACGAACGTCAGTTTGTGGAACAATAAGTTCAATGGTAACAATAATGTAATTCATTTTTAATCACAGATAGCATTTAATTTCAAGGTCAAATAATGATTTAAAACAAATGGAAGTTAATTGAAATTTATAACTAGCAGCTGCTACTAAAACTAATGGATTTTCATGTTAATTTTATGCATATGAATATGTTTCAACCTCCTCACTCCTCATATTTTTATTGGTGTTTTGATATTTATCGTACTACTATTAATCTGAAAATTCCAAAAGTTGTTTGGCAATTACTTGGGAGACATTAATTTTTTAGATTAATTTAACAAGGAATTATATATATATATAAGCCTATAGTAATTTAGTGAGACAATATACTTTAATAAAATAATCGATGATTCGGTACCGTACATGGCATGCTGTTACTAAAATCCTGAAAATTTAAAAAATAGGTAAATTCTTGAAATATGTAAAAGTATTACTTTGCAGGGAGTACAGTTCAGTGTGGGAGGTCTCACATCAAAATTTCAATTTCACTCAAACCAGACCAGTTGTACCATTGCACAATTTTTCAAGTTTATTCTTAATAAATTGTTTTCCTTGACTAGTCACTAATAAGACTTTAACTATATATTCAACATTCCATTCGGATATTTTAATAACGTTCATTCTACTTATAATATTAAAAAATACTTTGCATTTTTTTTATTTATGAGTTCTATAATAATTATTATTATTCTTCAAGCAGAGAAATATTCGTATTATCGATTCAAATTTATTATTATAATTTTTATTGAATAAATGTGTAATAATAATTTTTAAAGTAATCTATTTTTAAGTTTACATTAGTTGCGAAGGCCTACCGTTATTTATCAATTCTGTCATTACTATCCTTAAAGCAAAGCAATAATCATGTATGGATTCATTATTATCATGTAAAGCATTCTTCAAATTGATTATTCTAATTTCTTGAGTAAGTGTAAATAAGTTTATTTATTGTAAATGTTCTGATTTACTCAGAAATGTTCACCCAAGTGAATTGTGAATTTAAAAATGGGAAATCAACTGAGAATTGGAATTTAAACTTTGTAAATAATAAAAATGATACTTGTTGAGTAATTGCTCTATTATTGTTTTCTGTAAAGTATTCTAGTTCCTTATAATTTTTCATAGTACGATTACTACTCATGTTTTGGGAGGTCAGTGATGCTGCACTATGAGGCCTCGGGCACGATACGAGCGGTGAGCGGTGAGGGAAAAATGTTATGTCAAGAAAAGGCGACAAGCGGTACTGCTCTGCTGTTTTGCCGCTCGTATAGTTTCCGGGTCCTTACATTTCAAAATCTTCAGCTCTGAATGACGTTATCTGCTCTATTATCACTCATCTGGTTGCTCGAAACTATAGATCCACAGTTTTATTCAATTTATAATGAGATAAGATTATTATTATGACATAATTATTATTGGATGATAATTATAAACTTTTGGCTTTTATTGAAGTGGAAATCCTTGCTATGGAAACATTGAGCCTTGTTTTGGAAAACAAAGTGGTACCACAGTTTTGTGTATGAGGGTGCTAGCATAGTAGATAATCCAATACTCGATGATAATCATCACCATTGCAAAATCAAGTGCATGCTATGGAATGGTGGTATTCCGCAACCATTATGGCTGCTCCAATAAGCCTTACACCATTCCACAGCAAATGTTGGATTTAGCATATTTAGAATTTGTGTTAGATGGTGATTATCTCTGTTCAAGCATCCTTGAGTAGAAATGTTGAGCCGCGTCTCCACCAACCTATCTTAAAAAATCTACCGTATCTTAAAAATATAGGCTATCTTAAAAAATTGAATGTAACTGTTTTCTTAAATGGGAAAATGATTCTGTGATGTTTTCCATGACGAACAAAACATGACCCCTGGCGGCAGGCTGACGAAGCTTCTTTTCAGAAGTGAAATGCATCCCTACCTCCAGTATCTCCAATATAAATGAGTAAAGACAATTAAATTGAAATACAATGTCAGTTTTGATATTAGATTGGGAAAATGATCTTGTTATATATGATTTTAATGCACATTCTCAAAAAAACCCACATATTTTTGGTTTTAGCAAGTTCGAATTTTAAGTTACAGATTTGGTACTTAGGTATTTATGAATGTTCCTTCAGTTTCTCTTGACTAAGGGACTCTTGAAAGGTAATGTATTTATATTATTAGTCAATAGGTATTTCAAGTGTCCCTCAGTCAAGGGACACTGAAGGAATATTCATAAATAAGGGAATTAATTAATTTTGATTTTTCCAAAAAATAATTACGAGTGATTCCTTCAAATATCATTGTGTGCAATATCGTTTAAAATCTAAATAAATTCTTGAATAAAAAAATATTAATAATCTGAATTTTTTGGTTTTTACAGAAGTTTATCCGCTTTTTTTCGATGGTAGAAAATGACATGGCAAAATTGATAGCTTAATCTTCTCAGCACTGAGGAGATCCAAATTCATATGTAACGTGTCAAATTCCATCCATAATTGAGAATTTCACTTGAAAGGGTAGTATGCATACAGGTAATCGGAAAATTGCGATTTTTCAATAGAGAAATAGCTGTGATTAGGGGAGGGGGGAAATGGAAAAAGCTCAAGGTTGGTCTCAAATTGTAGTAAATAGCTTTAGGGTATACCTATTTGTAATATAGTTAAAATAAAACATATTAAAAAACTAGTTTTTGAATTTATGAATTTCAAATTATTTAAATAACAATAACTTGGGATTTCTGTATTTGAGAATGATGCTATTGGTGTCATATTTTAGAGAACTCAATCACCTAAACGAATTGTACACCTAACCAAGGGCGGTCCACAGGGGGGCATCGGAAATTCACTGGTGAAGGGGTAGGATGGAGGGGCAATCTCGCAACAAACCCATTTGTGACCCCCCCCCCCAAACGACTGAGCTGGGAGCTATCCTGCAGATAAAGTGTCAGTCAAACCTATTGTTGGGTTGTAATAATAGAAATAATGAAAATAATTAAAAAACACTGGAATTTTGGTACAGTAAAATATAAGTTTTAGCTTTCATCTAAAATCGAATTAACTGGCTCTGATGGTACTGGTGTCAAAGAGGAAGCTATGTCTTATAATATGAGAACAGTCGTCGGTACAGGTAAGTGTACAGTGCGATCAGTAGCGGTAATGATTGTGGTATAATTTTTTAAGTAATGAAGTAGTGTAAAAATGATAATACAATACCATATTAACATTCTTTCTTAATTACGTTACCGTAATTCTAATAATTTTGATCATGAACTAGATAATGTGATACCGTAAATCATACTGCAATAGCAGTCCTACAATAGCAGGAAATCAATACAAATGATGGCTTAACAAGCTTGTATTGACATGTAGTTTGATCAATAAATAAAAAATTGCTTCCACACATTAGTATTTGGAGGAAAGGTATGAGCTAAAGCCCACACTCTGTATGGTTTATTGGCATGGCAACACATTAGTGTCTACAGCTCTTTCAAGCATGGCCTACATTGGGGATTCTTCAGTGGATGATTTCTATCAAAATCTCACTTTGGGTCTCATCAAATTATTAGGTAATCACCAACTAACTGATTTATTTGATTGAATATTTGAGTTCTATTTATGTCTTCACTTGTAGCACGAATATACTATCTATTTATCATGTACACCATATAGTAATTAATTTCACATTTCTTATTGGTTTTTACATATCCTACGTAGTAGCAAAGATAATGTAATTACATTATATTGTCTTTCGCGGTAAAGAAACTTGAAGTTAACTTTTTATGGTAAATTTATAACGACTTGCAGTCATTTGAATTTTTCTACATTGAAATTCGTTGTCACAAAAATGAATCTTTTCTCCAGATTTTTCTGAACAATCAGCTATACCAGTTACATTAATAATTTCTGACTTTTTACTTTTTTCCTCTTGATTTGATATGAACCAGTTCTTTTGAAATGAAAATAGAAACAGTAGGCTAGATATAAAGAAAAATTAATTGAGCAAGTCGTTAAATTTACCATAAAAATTCAATATTAACAACGCAGATCGTTATGGATAAACAAATTAAAGAAAACTTGACATCTTATAACTTTGTAAAAAGAAAACAATTGTTTGAACAAATTATGGCTAATTATGTATGCACTGAGCATGATTGAATAATAAATTTTATTATATCAATTTTTCAGGTAGTACTTGCTTAACCTCTACTAGTGAAATTTTTCTTTATCTAGCCTTCTGTTCTCTTTTCAAAAGAGCATGTTCGTATCAAATCACGAGAAAGAAAAAGTAAAAAGTCAGAGATTATTAATATAACTGGTATAGCTGATGGTCCTTTAAAAAAAGAGTGTTACACACACACACACACAGCAAAGCTCAGAAATACATAAATTTTGGCAAAATGAATTAAAAGCTACAGAAAAGGTTCATATTGTGACAAGGTATTTTTATGTGGAAAAATTCAAACAATAGATGATGACATAAGGGTTCAATGCAGGAATTGTTGAGTAGCACTTTGAGTAACATATGACCTCTTGGTAAAAAAATTAATAAATAATAGGGTTTCAATACAAGAATATATTGGATAAACTGCACTAATACTTTTAGTACTTATCTCAAGTAAAACTGTTGACAGTATCATTTTTTATCCCAACGCTAATTAAAATACCTTACTAAATATTTCATTAAACTTTCTAAATGAGATAAAAATTACGTTCAAGAAGTGAAATAAATAGGAAACTATTTGAAACTGATACTACACACAGTCAACAAAGAAGCATAACTGAACGACACAAAAACTTGTTTTGCACAGAACACAAAGATCAATTATTAGCTAGTTGGTTGCCATGACAATAATAATCATATTTTAGTAAGTACCGCGCCTATTGCACTGAAATGTTATACGGTATCGTTTACAACACATCAGACATGGATGAGTCAGTCAATGATTTTTATGAGAATTTAACGCTCGGATTGATAAAAACACTAGGTAAATAATTTTTTGGAATTATGCATTTTAAAGTTATGATAAATAGTAGTAGTTGAACAATTTGATATTACATAAATATAGTACTGCGGTATCTTAAAGCAGCCGATATTATGCTCTTTTCAAGCATTTTGCAGCAAGCGTAATATCGATTTTCTCTTACAATACTCATCTTCACTTTAAGCTGTTTGGCCAAAGGATATTTACTGAAAAAATTATTACATCCGCTTGTAGAAGTTTTAAAAATTTATTTTAAAATTCTATACCTTTCAAAAACACTCTTTACATATTGTACGGTAGCCTAGGCCTACTGCATTTTTACGTATAAAGAGGATTGAACTCCTTCACATTCAGTTCATCCCCTAACTGTGACAATTTTTTGAAGGAATGGTTTTGGGGGAAAATTATACTATTGTAGATTAATTTAATTGCATTAGACTGTGATTGAAACCCGGAGTGACACTACTTATTGGAGTGACTACACACAGGCCAATCCGGCACTAAAATCTCTCAATACCGTATTTATGAATTTGATCACTATATAGCTCTTGCTATTTATTTTAGGGGCTTTGAGAGATGTCCAACAAGTACGTCATAATAACAATACATAATAATTAAAATAAATTTGGCAGCCACGGTGGCGTAATAAGTTGGAGCGCTTGCCTCTGATAATACTCTGGCTGACTACTATACTCCTGTGGTCATGAGTTCGATTCTCGTTCAGCCTTTGATGTTTTTTGTAATTATTCACCTCCTAAACCACAAACAAGTCTCAAGACTCATGTGGGCATCATCCGTGAAAAAATGACAAAGAATAGCCTAGATCATTTGGAAGTTGGTGATGAAGACAAATTACTTTGTTAACTTCAATTAAAACTATTTTAACG
This sequence comes from Conomelus anceps, assembly GCA_948455865.1. NCBI lineage: Eukaryota > Metazoa > Arthropoda > Insecta > Hemiptera > Delphacidae > Conomelus > Conomelus anceps. Next base: position 115,374,003 of record OX418216.1, read on the forward strand.
ATTAAGAGATAATATATGGTGAGTAAGTATAGCCTAATAGAACTAAAAGAGAACATAAACTGTACACTACAGTAAAACATACCATAAATGAAAACGTTGTTTTGATATAGAATTCCGTAATCTTCAACTGAATGAAAAATCGTAAATAGTAAGATCGCACTCACAAAGAAATAGAATATCTTGAAGAAATGATGGCAGATCAGACTAGAAGACTGTCGAATGCGAATTCAGCATATGAAAAACGCATAAAGGCAAGAAAAAGTATGTAAGAAGAAGCAAGAAATAGTAACAATGTGAAAAAAAGACAAAAAGGGAATAGCAATTAGTGAAAGTTAAAAGTTTCTGGCGTCCATAATAGTTTTAATATAAAGGTCACATTCTTCATACCTTGGGTGATCCCAAAGAGTAATTATTATCATTATTATTATGCCAACTGAAGTCAACCCTGACGGAGATTACGATGAAAATAATACAGTTCAAATTGCCGAACTGTTATGAATAGTGATGAACCTTTATTTAATACATTATTTATATAGTTTCATTATCTTGCCTTATTTTGTTATCTGACAATGATGTTACTGTCATAAAATTGATCCCTCATTTCAATCATTGGCAGAAAAGATTCCTGGTGTTCAGGGTGTTGAACTTGAGAAGAGGCTACCATGTGATCGGATGCTCATTTCTTCATGGGAACAAAGACATTCTTGCACTCTACCGGAAGACATGCGACAATTCTACGCTTCAACAGACGGTTTCAAGCTCATCTGGAATTATGAGTATGCTGGTAAGCCGTTCCAACTAATAATTCTCCAATTAATAACAGATAATGATGTTGAATTAATCGGCACATACTTTTCTACGCCTAAATACAGTATGACTAGCCTACGATACCAGCGACAAATTTAAAATCGGGAGTAGGCGACAAGTGGCGTCACTCTAACGTCCTGCCGCTCTCCGCTCCCATCGCGGCCGAGGCCTAAATCTAAATTAATGTGGGTACAATCCAAAGTAAAAAATGAATTGAGACCCGGACAAATAGAAACCCGAAATCAATTACATTAATTTTAGCAATGATACATTAAGAAACATAATTTTGTCATTTCCTTCAAAACTAAATCATAATTTTCTGTGAGAATTTTCATTGTACATGTTCTTTATACACTAAAAATTACTTGAGGAAAATGAGGAAGAAAAATCATTCTAATCATTTTAAACAAGAAAAATTAACAGCAACCAATAACATTTCATAATTCAGTCTCAGAATATAATAACGATTAATAAGATTTTGCGAAAAGAAAATGTTGGCTAATATCACTACATTAAGAATAATCAACGAATGAATAAGAATAAATTTATACATGAGATTCCCGTAATCTTTTTTTTTTGAAGATGAAGCCCACATAGGTCTGAGACCTGTGCGTGGGTAATGAGATGGATGATTGTGACTGATGAGCTGGACCTACAGTTGATCCATGTTCCGAATCACCGGGAAGTGATTTTACAGCAGAGAATAGTGTCTTTTTTGCTAACCAATCTAATCGGTCACCCTCACAAAGAGTGCCTAGGAGGATACAGCTTATTTTTATCTGATTGAACAGATACCTGCTACGGCTCACGGCTATCACTTCCCGTATCTATCTTGAAGTTCCTATCATCAAACTAAAACTACCATAATTCGTTTGACCAACAATTTCCAGGCGAAATACTTCCAGTGGGCAATCTTCGCATCAATTCAATGATGGAGCTGCAGAGACTAGCAGGAGTCAAGCCACAGAGCGACAACGAGCTTCCGTCTCTGCTCGACATTGAGCTCTGTAATACCGATCCCACCTGCCCAAGCTTCGGCACAAAATGCAAAATATTTGAACTCGATCCATGCCAGAATATAGGGAAGGTATGAATGATTTAATATAGGACGGTCATTTGGAAAGTAAGTTTCTTTTAGAAATAGAAAAACACAAAAATTATATAGATTTCTGTATATGTATTTGAAAGAGCTACTCTTACACCATTTTTCGTCATATTTTTTACCATTGATATTCAAGCATTTGTCATTTCTAGATACAAGATTTTGACAAACGTAAAATATATTTATATATGATAAGTCCTAAAAGTTTCGGAGGGCACCTTAAACCCGTCGGTCCCGGCTGCTTATAGCAGTCGTTAAGTGACGTCAAGGCCCTGAACTTATTCAGGAGCGACCTGATAAATATAATGCCAGACCTGTGACAGCCAAAGCTGAACTTAAATGTCATCAATAGTAACTATGTTAAAAAAAGGTTTAAAAGTAGTCCTTTCATATAAGTTATTTATATCTATAAAAGTTTTGGTCCTTCCTATTAAAACAAAACTTACTTTCCAAATGACCATAGTGCAACTGAATTCGATACCGTATTAAATAAATTTACATCGATAAAAAGTAATGAAAAATTACATTCAAAAGATAACAAGAAAGAAAAATACATAATATAACTTGTGCATTTCCAGTTTTTAGACTAATAAATACTTTTTTCACTGACTAGGTTTGTTTAGCTTATCTTGAGCGTGGCGAGCATGAATTGAGGTACGAAGATCCTAAAATCTGGCTACTTGATCGCAGTCATGAATGGCATTTGCTGGCTGAAACGTTTTCCCAGTATTTTCGAATGATGCTGTACCATCAAGGACTACCACAGTGGCAATTTCGATTCACACCAATGGGCCTCACTCCTTGGGCGGAGGTAAGGACATGATTCAACTTTTGATTGCAATCGATATAATCAAAATCTACATTTAAAGGTGCCTGAAACTCATAAATGAATGCACAATCCAAGGAATGAGAGCTTTGTAAAGCAAGAATCCAACTTTTTTCTTTTTTTTATTGCTGATGATGCCTACATGAATCCGAGAATTGTGCGTGGGTGATGAGGTGAATGGTAACACAAATAGGCTTGGCAATGATGACTCTTTTCAATGAGTCGTTCAATCGCTCTCGCTCTTATAAGTGAGTCGTTCATTTCAACTAGTTTAAAAATGAGTCATCAGCAATGCTCGTGCTCATTACTACATTTACTATGTGCTCATTTGTACCATAGCTTGTTCAGACGCTCAGCGGTCACTCATACACACACAACAATAAACAGCCTTGTCATATGTATGGCGACTCAATATAAATAATTCTCAGAATCTGAGTCATCAGTTTAATATTCCAGAGCACAGAGCGTATTCTATTTTTCAGAAGTAGTCAGACAGGTTATGGAGCTGAGAGAGGTTAGTGAGTGAGCAAGCTGTTGTTGTAGTTAGTTCACTTCACAGTTCGAAATGCTCGTGGAGTGGGGAGATGAGTGATCTTGTCCAGCAGGCTGCTGCACTGCTCTCAGTGCTCTGCTAATTCAAAGAGCGCTCACAAGATGAAAACACAAACGCAGCTCAAAAATGAACGAACTACTTTCTGAATTTGAACTACTAGTTCGTAGTTCATTTTAAATAGTCAGTTACTTTGAACGACTCGCTCATTCTGGTCACATCTCTATAAACACATAAAGATGCCAGACGGAGGAGCGGGATTCGAACCCACGACCGCTGAAACGACAGCAAGTTGAAGCTGTGACGCCCCAACCAACTGCGCTAAGCGGCCCGCCATACAACTTGCCATACAAGAGCGCTTTATGACAATGATTCCGCTTAGATGTGATTTTACAGCCACCATCGACTTTATTCAGAGTGAGTAGGAAGTAGGGACCGCAATCAATACCTGCTAGATATTTCTAGAGTATTCTTCTCTCCTAGTAGGTATTGCCGCAATGCTTCAAGAAATATAAAGAATACTGATCTTGTTCTGAATTGCTATTGATTGAAATAAATTGAGCTTGTCAGCTCTGATAGATAAAAAGATTGAGTAGAAATATTAAAAAACGTTCACTAGTAAAATGACTTAATTACTAATAGATTATCTTATCTTATCGGTCGTACGACCCTGGAGTTGTAGAACCCATAAGTTTTGGGTTTCAAGAAAATCCGATCGATGAAAATTAATCTATAGAAGTAACCAAACTTTTAGCCGAGAAGAATTTATCATCATTCACATGAGAAGGGGTATAAGTTCGTAAAATTAAAATCCGACAGTTTTAAAACTTCAAATTTGTTAAATATGATGAACTGCATCAATGATAAACTTATTAAACGCGTGAAAATTTTTGAGTCAAAATAATAAATCTGTCAACAGGAAATTACTGATATCTATATTTCACTAATAGCGATAACGTAAACTACTGCCAATAAAGTAAAGAGATAATAACATTTCTCGTTCTTCAGTACCACATTTGTAGCTGAGTCTTGAGTAAATCAGTACTTTTAACAAATATATTCAGAAAAATATTTCATGTGTTTGAAATTCATTTTTAAATTAATAGAATTTTGAAATATTTTACAGCAAATGATGACAATGATAGCTCCACATCTTTTAATGCCCGAGTCAAATCCGAATGAGTCGAAATTCTTGAATTGGAAGCAATTCACCAACAACACTATTGATCCTTCAGTGTTTAAAACAACTAATAAAAGCAGTAAGCCACCTAAACAGAATGATTCCAAGTGAGATGCTATTAATAAATTAATGAATGCATAAGAGAAAAAATTTAGTACACTTCATTAGTGTAACGACTACTTGTGACAAATGTCTTTGTATTTCAATCAAAATTTTTATCGATCCTAAATAAAGTCAATTGATTCATTTACGAATTGAAGTATTAATTTAAAACCGAATGTAATTCTTTTCTAATCTTTTACTTCGGTTCAATCTATTATATTATAACGAATTACATCAGACATAACGTAGTACAGTAGGCCTACACTAGAGAAAACTATCAGTTCTACTTCATTGGAACTTTTCGCCTTTTTTGGGAGAAGAAAAAATGCAGTATTGCAATAATTTTGAAAGGCTGCAAAACATTAATCTGAAATAAAAGGTGAAATAATGCAGTTTTTACATGAAGGAGTCTAAAAAAATAGCAATTTATTTTCAACGTGAAACCTTCGTTTATCACAGAATAAATGTATAAATACAGTCAGGAAAAGATGAAAAAATCCTTAAAAAAATCATAGTATTGAACCAAGAATGAGTTAAGCTGCAGCACTTTACATTTTTCTTGACTATGAAGAATTTTCTGTATTATTTTAGACATTCATATATGTAAGTAGGAACATTTCTGAAGCTCAAGATATTTACAGAACGATCACGGCCATTTTATTTTGGCACTTTAGAGTAGTTGTACTATATACGTGTCTTTGCACACCTTTGTTATCGCATAAGATTTGTAAGTACAAATACGAGAATACGAGAATACTTTCGTTGAAATTTCAATTCAAGAATAACATTGTTAGTGTCTGCCAATAGTCAACTCAATAAATTATGTAGTTTCTCCATAAAAAATAAAGACACATTCTTGAATATTATAAGTACAAAGTTCATTTTAGTATAATTAAAATAGTTGATAGTGTTTGGGTTGTTGTCCTGATGAGTCAGGAGATTAAAGCAATCAGTAGATGATTAGTCATCAGTAGATTAAACCAATGAATGTGCTCCAATGTATGTGATAATACGACATATTTATTATTATATTTATTTCAGTTATTATGATTGATTATTATATTTCAGTTGTGTTAATAATATAGGTTCCACTGAACAGGTTTGCCAAAAATAAATAGAATCCTTCAAATGGTATGACGATTGTGAAAAAATAATGTTTTAAATTCAATTATCAACTAATGAATGATGTATTTGATTATCCACACTTATAAACTCACTCTTATTCCTCACAGAGGAAATACACAATAAAAATAATCTGAAATAGAAAATTGAGATTCAATCGTGTATGTCTTAATAGATATTACTCATATATTACAAAAATAGGACTCACATATTTTGAGTTACATATAGTTTCCTTATAGCTTCAATATGAATATACTGAACAGTCTTCTGGATTATCACATATTTCTAATGTTCTGGACTACAATATCCTCAGTACATCTAGTCCTATGCGTTTACGGTCTATTTCTACACTGATAACCCTCACTTCTACCCTGTCACCTAATTGAGGCGATAAGTTTCGTAGTTTGCTCGCTGGTATTAGACCGTCACTTCCAACTCCAATGTCTACAAACGAGCCGAAATGAGTGACATTTTTTACTCTACCTGCAATATAAATAGATAAAGAAAAAGTTTGTTAATAATGAAAGAATTTAAAACATTATTCTTCAGAAATATTATATATGGAGTAGACATGACATAGATATCCTAACCTCTCACTCAGTGCTTAATTTCTAAAATTTTAGACGTTGGAACGCTCATTTATTCTTATAAACCACCCTCTATATTTTCTTATAAGACGTAGTTAAATGTTACCGATATTTCACAAAAACATTTCGCCTATCTTAGAAAGTGCAGAACAATGTTTATACCTTCAAAATAAACCAATTTCTTGAAAAAGAAAGGAAATGTTTAAGGACAACAGGCAGAAAAATAAAAACGTTTAATAGCACAGAGCCCCATTTCTTGGGTTTTGTCCGCGAGCGACAAGAAATATGCGCACAGATCTCGCTTCGCCCTACGCTACAGTACTTTATTATTATTTGCAATATTGCGCATGATTATCTGAATAAATAGCGAGATAAAACACCTTTGGAATCAGACTGTTGCAAACTGTGCGTTTCCTTGCGTTCCGGCACTCTTGGGAGGTAAGGGAATGCCGTTCCCACTGAAATTAACCCCTGCTCTTACTGCAGTAAAAAAGTACAATGCATTGTAAACTACTATATAGTGGAATACTCACTGTAAGTAAAAGGTAATCTCTTGAGCTGATTGGGAAAATTTTCTCAGTTTATTAGGAATATTTATTTATTCAAAAAATTAATACATCTATATATATAAAAATGAATGTCTGTCTGTATGTATGTATGTTCCCTATAGACTTCAAAACTACTTGACAGATCAGCATGAAACTTTGGGAATATGTTGTGTGAATATTGGGGATGGTTTCTGACCATAAATTTTAATAGGGGAGCTTGAAGGAACAGCTGATAGAAGTCAATAGTTTTTAATCATATGGCAGGCCCCTTAGCGGCGTTAATTAAGCTGTCTTTGAATAGCAAAAGACTTTGCACTTTGCATGTAGGCTACCGTGCAGTCGGAGCCATGTAGGAAACATATGACTGGGTATGATGAAATGTAATTATGCCAGGTTGATGACATCTGTTAACCAATGCAGCTAGAAATTTGAAATGCAGCCTCAGCGGGAGGTGGCAAATAATAAAATAAAAAACCTAGCTTCTAACCTTATAGTTGTAGGAGGTTTTACTTTAAATGTTTGAAATGTTTCTTCATTCAGGGTTGGTGATTAAGAAAACAACGAAGCCTCTATGATCAGCTGGAAGAGCCCTAGAACTAACTTATTTCCTGATTTGAAATGTAACGTCAGTGGGAGGTGGCGAATAATAAAATCAAGGAGAATTTTTATGAGAACGCAGCAACGCGCGTCGGGCCAGCTAGTTTAAAATAAAAAAATAACAGGCTTTTCAGCTCAATACTGCTTCCATCACAAAAAATAAAATAGAGAATCTGAATCTTTGTAGATTGAATCCAAGTCTCACTAGAAAACATAGCTCGAATCTTTTTGGGTTGAAGACTATTAATAAGGAATATCACTTTAAACGAAGCACTGAAATTCCTAAAAATTATGTACAAATTGCATAATGAGCTAAGCACAACTTTAATATCCCATTCCCATCTTTGTCCCATTTAAGAAGTATTCACTAATACAGTATATGTATAAATGTGTGTAGTTTTTAGATAAATTCCATTGAATGTGTTACATTTTATGTTACGAATAAATATTGTAATATAACAAATTTGCCGCCAAATCTACTTTAAAGAACTTACAAATAATTTTTGTATTGAACTAATTTCCACTAATATTCCACTAATATTTAATATATTTAAAATCATAATTAATTCTTTTAATATTAATTACATGTAAATTACTAAATTTGTAAAAGACAAAATAGAATATTCATCTTGGTCTCCCTTCAAATCTCCAGATGATAAACTGATTTTTTGATTTCAGATAAACATCTGAAATCAAAAATATAAAAAAATATTAGTTGATTTTGGTTCTTGATGGTGAAAACATCAAAATATAAAAAAAGGATTTTCATAGATTCAAGAAAGTTAAATGATATGATTTCAAGATTCAAATTTTATTAAAATCTACATAAGTGCTATCTAAATTAACGTCGGAAGTATAAAATTGTCCAACTTATGAAGTAATCATTAAAGGAAGAATGAATAAAAGAATCTAGCCTTTGATAAAAATTTTACAACAATGTAAATATCCAAATGGGAAAGATGAGTATTCCTTTTGATTTATAATTAATTATTAAATTCTTAAATCAATTTCTATTTTATGAGAAATGAAAACACATACAACTTCATAAGAAGATACTATTTATTATTCTCATTAAGAAAATTCAAATAAAAATTATGTCAGTCTCTTTTGAAAACAAGTCTCTTCATTTATTTGGGTAAATAATCAAAATTCAAAAAATAACAATATTATTTGAACCGATGTTTTATCCATTAGAGTAACAGTAGGAAGTCCGTTCCAGTGAGAATCTTCCACAAAAAACGGAACGCAGCAATATTTTCAAATTACTTCATTTAATTAATAATTTCAATCGAAATAGAATATCTTGATAACATTTGATTCATCTCAATCATAAATCAAGTTAAATATTTAATTTTAAAGTCCAAAATTCTAAGATATTCAAAATAAACTAATCACAAAAAAGCAAACAGTTAACGGCTTGAAACATCGGTATATTCAGCCAAGTCAATTGAAAATTCTCTCTTTTTAAGTCTAAAATTTTTCCTCTTGTGGCTGGATGATGGTTTTTATTTTTTTTTCAACTTTTCACATCTCATGAACAACGAACAAGCTTCAAGAGCCTACGTAAGATTCATAATAAAATTAAAGGATAATTCAGTTTAGAATTGAACAGGGAGAGTTGAGTACAAGTAGAATCAATTATATAGATCAGTGAAATCCTACCTGTCAGTATATCACCAACGTGAATGTCCTCCATTGACATAACTCCTCTCCTGAAAAGTGGTTGACTGAAATTTGACCGAAAATCATAGTCAGGAGCTACTTGCAATCCATCACTGATCAATTTCATTTGCTCCTCAGATACTTCGAACTCACTGGCAAGACTAGTTATTCCTAGTAAAGGCACACATACAAAATATTATAATATACACATTATAAATATATTATATACAATATAATTGCATTTTTATGAATAAATAAACAATCAAGGAATTGAACTGATTTTTTAGTCTTTATACAGCTACAATGTACGATAATAAGCAAAAGGAATTAAAAAAATAATTTGTAGAAGTGAGAGAAGTAGTCATCGATAGTTATGAAAAATATTAAAATTTATATTTTAAATTTTACAATGTTACTGAGACCACTGACTCTTTAAACTCTAATATCTAAACTTTAACAGGAAAATACTAATGGCAAGGAGGCCAAAATGTATCCACTTAACAAAGAACCTGAATTTAAAGTGACAATAGACATGTTGAAAAGAATGTTACCTCAATTCAAATTGCACCCATCACTCTATAATATATAATTAATGCAATTAATACAGTATTGTGCTGAATATTATGTAAGTTATGTATGTAATGTTATGTGAGTTAATTGAAATGCAATGCTTACCAAGCCTTGAAACTGTTTCTTTGATTTTTTGAATAAAATTAGAAGTTCCCAGATCTCTCAATTCCAAGTGGCACTTTGTGATGAACCTAAATTGAAAAAATAATTTAATTAACTATTGGTTATTGAAATAGTATAAGGTATACACCAATATTAACATTAAAAAAAAAAAAACGGCAACAAAAACCAAGAAAACATTTAAAATTGGTAAAACCTCAACGGAATAAAAAAACAGAGTTTTACAGTTATCCTTATATTTTTTTCTAATAATAATTCTCTTTCTAACTTTCTATTCTTCAAGTAATCAATTTGTTTGTTGTATGCCCGGTTTCTGAGTTGTTCATTAAGTTTAATGGATCATTAACTCACAGCTGGAGCAATGTTAACCCAATATAAAGCCTAATATATCTTCACTTTCTATCACTACTGTTTTTACTAAATCGTACTTTGATTATTCAATTATTTATTCTTTTAATACTTTTGTCAGTGGAATTTAGTTTTTAGCTGTACCAGTGATAATGTGAAATGGCCACTTTGTTACCTACTGTAAGTAAAACCTAAGGGTTTATACTATCACTGGAATCAAAGCTTGAACTCTTCTGTTAGGTCATCATTATACATCACGCCATGAAATTGAACGGTTGGAATAAATAAAATTATAGCAGTGTTGCAAAAAACAACTGACTGCGGTAACAAACCAACTGACTGCTAGTGTCAGACTTGTAGACTAGTCAACACAGCATGGTTGTCAATTCGTGCATTGGGGTTGGCAATTCTCTACTATCAGCTGCTAGCATGGTCCCATATCCGGCAACATTGCAATTATTCAGAGCCACCTAATTTGTTGGCGTGAAGTATAAGTGTGATAATTTACATTGAGTTGATAATATCATAGATGATAATATTAAACTAAGGCTGCTTGCACAGTGGAGCATCCGATACTCTATAATAATCACCATCACAGAACACTTGCTGTGGAATGATGTATGACAGAATGGAGCCACCATGCATACCACTATTCCATAACTTGGGTTTGATTTGCTATGGTGATTATTTTATCATTGAGACCACTCCACTGAGCAAGCACTCTAATAATGATAAAGTCATTAATTACTGCTAAGTCTTTTTGTATACAAATATTGTATTTAACATAATTTGAATTGTATTTCATACAATTACTGTACAGTACAAATCATTGTATAAAAATGTATTTGTATGGATCTTCAGTACAAAATTGAGTAGAAAAATTGAATTTATGTTTCAAGACTTTTTACCCATGATTTCAAATGCCATATTTTCATCAGAATTAAGCTTTTTGAACAATATTGATATTAGTCAGTTTTAATATTAAAACTGTATTAAATTTCAATTATATAGTGACTGATAAGAAATGCTCAGGTTAGGTTAGGTTAGGCATAGTGTAGGAGTATTAAAAAAAGTATGAAAAATCATTGTTACCTTCTAGCAACTGAATAGTTTTCAGAAAGTGTCCAAGTTTGATCCAATGGATTGAAATCCATTTCAATAATATATGGATTTCAATAATACAGTGACTGATGAGAAATGTTCAAGTTATAGTGTAGGAGTATTAAGAAAGTATAAAAAATCATTGTTACCTTTTAGCAACTGAATAGTTTTCAGGATGTATCCAAGTTTGATCCAATGGATTGAAATCCGTTTCCACTCCAACTTTATTTTTCAATTTACTTTCTGTTTTAACCTTCCTGTTGAAAGAAATAGATAACATAGTAAGTTACACACGCTACATTTTACTTGGAATAGATTGTATCATGCTAAAAATCAGTTCAAAATGCACAATTATGGTGAAGACTGGTAAGTCATTGCAGTCAAGTAAGATGTACATTAACTTATTACAAAAAAGTTTTGCCATTAAATAAGTTGGAAGTAATGGAATGTAGAATCCATTAAAATGCAATGCAATGCAATCTACTATAAAAATGTAATCATAATTATAATATCCCGTGGGCAGATTGTTATAATAGATACTTATTGAATACTAATGAAAATTATTATAAATACAATAAATATTAGATAAATTATAAATTTTCATTCACATTAGTTGATCTGATGCCCAGATGATTCTGCATTGATCTGAGACTTGTGCGTGGGTAATGAGGTGAATAAAAATATTCAATGCTGGAATGAGAACCGAAATTACGCCCACAATACAACTACATCTCAGCAAATAGCTACCAATTTCATGACGGCTCTGATACAATAGTCCTATAAAAATGTGATTACTATTGGAAAACTGGGATTGCTTGTTATGAGCATGTGTGCTAATTCTAAATAGTTGTAAGCCATCAGTGGATGTTTGCCAATGCCTCAATAGCTTTGAGTGAACTAGGGCTTACCAACTGTTAGTTTAAAATTCACTAAACTAAATCAGAAGTGGTAAATTACGACTGACCGAGTAGATAGGCCAGCATATCCATTTTATAACTACAAATTTGCTGACTCAATAGAAAAAACTTATTTTTTGTCAAACTTGAATAAAAAATGAAAAATTTGAACGAACAATACACAGAAAAGTGAAAAATTCAAACATTGGAAACTGCAATAAGCGATTTTTGTTATTGTCATTACTACTTTACCATATCTTATGAACTCGTTAAGTGATTATTTTATTTCAACAGTTTTATCAAGGCTTTTCTAAGAATTGTTTATTCAAAAAATAATTAGATTCTGCAACTCAATGCTGACACAAATGTTTTATTTCTGCTGTGCCAAATGTGTGATGTAAATAACTGGAGTTGATAAATATGGGTTTTTACTTTATAATTTTTATAACTAATTCTTCAATAAGTTTCAAGTTGAATTTCAGTACATGATTTAGGCCCGTATTTATGAACGTGACTTACGTTGATCTAAGCAAGAGTTATCCAAGACCGAGTTGTAAAGGCTCTATTACATTAAACGTGGTCACAAGCTAACCCAAAATTGTGTCATATAATCAGGCACTAATAAACATAAAATAACGTATATGAAAAGACAAAGATACTGCACTACATGTAAATTTATAGTTACTGTTAAGTAATCATAACCACACTAATATATTTTAAGTTATAATTTTCTGTTTTCGGATTTTAAAAATACAGCTTTGAGGCAGTGTAGTGTGCGCTACCTGCCAGCAGATCAACGAACTTCATCCATTCTTTTTTAGAAAGAGAATCCTATCCTAGTGCCAAAAAAATGTAAGCTTAGAACTATAAAATAAGTAGAAATAATTTCAAAAAGTCAAATATACAGTGAATTACATTGCAATGGTGCAAAAATTGAATATGATGATTTTATTTTATTATTATGAGCCAATGCTATACTAAAAAATGAAATCAAAATATGATGCAACACAACAATCTAAGAACGGCTTCAAGACAGCTCTGTACCTAGCTTGGCTAAGAACGGATTTGAGACTCCAATTATAAGCACGTCTAGGCTTTTAAGTTGAGAAGATGTTTAAGAAAGGTTCATGAATACGAACTTTATTCTAAGCTTTACTTATACTAGGTGAGTTTACTAGCTGAAAAGTGAGGTTATAAGCCAAACCAGTTGTCCCTGCAACATTTACGTAGTGTAAATTCTCATATTAGTGTAAATTAGAGTTGTTTAATGTAAATTATTGATGTTAAATTATTTATCAGGGGCCAGATCTTTGTTGCGGGAGCTGGATTGGCTTTTAGGGTTCCAGCTGCTCGCTAGCTTGAACCTGTTAGTGTAAGTAAGCCTTATTGCCGCTAAGTCTGACTTAACCGATCTGACTTAAGTCGATCTTTGATAAGTCACGTTCATAAATACGGGCCTTAATGTTGCAATTCTACTTACTTTGCTTGTGTTGCTGTTTGTGGCATGACACGTATGAAGCCTGCACACTGTTCGTAACTCTTCTCTCCAATTCCTTTCACCAGGCGAATCTGCTGTCTATTTGTAAACGAGCCATTGCTTTCTCTCCATTCGATAACTTTTGAAGCTCTCGAAGCATTCAACCCAGCCACTCTCCTATTCATATAACAGTTATTTCAATATAAATAACGTATAAAATATAATTGTAGCTATCACACAGAAATCTATTTTAGAATAAGTCTGTCTTTATTAGTAGTACCAAGATGATATATTTTAGATTTTCTTTGTTGCTGATGATGCCTACATGAGCCTGAGACTTGTGCGAGAGTATTGAGGTACATGATTACACAAAATATCTAAGACTGGACGAGAACTCGCGACCGCAGGAGTAGCAGTCAAAGTATGAAATATCCAGTGAATAAACAAGTTTTATTAGTGAGTAAACAATCTATTATTTATGGGTTAACAATTTATCTATGAAGTACCTGTATTTTAGAAACTCAGATTCCTGCAGATACATTTATTTAGTAATCGATAATTATGCTTAAAATTTCATAAATGTTCCACTAATACAGTCTGGTTGAAATAATACACTCGGCATCATGAAAACAAGTTTTTTTAAAAAGATTACATATCACATATCCTCTAAATGTGTGTCTGAAAGGGAGAAAAAAAGTAAGGTTTTAAACCTGTTATTATTTCTTTAGCTAAAAATAGGATAGAGACAGTAAAGGAAAAGATAGGGAAGGCAGGTTCCAGTTCGTACCTGACTGATGAAGGGAGTTCATAAATCGCAACTGTAAATGGAAGCAAATACATACGTCAATTAATTTAACGGAAAAGAAAATCAACAACCCTTGGGTATCAGGATTACATTAGATGGGAACTACTAACTAAAGATGGTATTTGAAAACTGAAACAACCTTGGGTTTATTAATTCATTCAAAAGGTTTCTGACTTAAATTTGCTCAGTAATAGAATAGAATTTATTATTCCTAAAACGCTGTAGAAGAGTTTACTATTGGAAATAAGTTCATATGGGAAATAGTCTACAGTGGATATTACGGAATATTAACTATTAATGGGATATTAAAAACGTATTTTGCAAATGAAATTATAAAGTACCTTAGAGCAGAATGCGATGCTGTGTTAATATCAACACCAACAAAGCTGACACATTCCGAAACCACTTCATCCAGAGTTGAGCTGAGCTGTTTGACAGGCACATCATGCTGATACATGCCTACGCCAAGATGTTTCGGCTCAATTTTTACAAGCTCACAAAGAGGCTCCTGAAGTCTTCTAGCAAGCGAAACTGCAAATTGTACATGCATAAGATTATTGCTTTGAAGTCAAAGACATTTTTGGCCATTTGATTGCAATTTCAGCAACTATACTACAGTTGAATTTTACAGTCAAACTTCTATAAAACGAAGTGGAAATTCTATGGTGTTCCTTGACATTGCAGTCTTGGAAATACTACTTCTCATTAACCCATACCTCTTTAGAACGAATTTTTGCCTGGTAAATCGATTTCGTTACACAGAAGTTCATTATAAGCTTTATTATTGTGAGGCTCTATCATACTGAATAAAAGTTTCTCATCATCAAGTTATAATCGTGGTATTACTAAGACAGCAAGTTATAATAGTTCTCCCAAAACTCCACCGAACCACCAAAACTTCCATCAAATTGAAGAATGGATAAAATTATCTGGTAGAAAATTTTGGTTTGGAGTGGACTCTGCAGCAATAAAAATGACTGAGAAATAAATGTAATTGCTAACAATGAATGTGGTTGTGCCAATAGATAACACTGTATCGACTTGTATCTAATATAGACTTGTATCTCCACAAGCATTCATCAATTTAATTTGAAAATATTTTCTGCTGATATATTTGAGCATCAATCCATAACTTATTTAATAACCATAGAGGTACAGACGACTTTATTCATTTAAACTGGCAATGAGTCCTGAGAACTCATTATTTAATAATAATTTGCAACACAAAAACCAAAAAATGATGTCCGAATAATTATGAAAATCCAATAAGAGTCTCATGTTGATGAGGTTAAGCATACAAAATTTGTTAATTTCATGGAAATAAAGTTCAATTAAAGAATGGAGAATGAAAACATACATCTTTGATAACTTACTCGAAAAGTCGAAGTTAGGGACGTCAAGTTCTCTATTCTACTAATATAAAAATAAAGAGGGAGAGCCAAACAGAGATGAAGTAATACTTACCAGCACTTATAAGGTTGGGATCCATATCTGGAAATTCTTTAGCAGCTTCTGGACTGCAACTGTATATAGAGGCACCGGTTTCATCTACAATTGTATACTTTACATCTATAGGTTTAAACCATCCAATCGATATTAAATGACTCAAATAGTTTTCAGTCTCACGGCAAGCAGTTCCATTTCCTAATCCTATCAATTCGCATCTGGAAAGAAATTTAATATTGAAAAATAAAAACAATTCTATATCGAAGATTTGTTACAACTGTATTTATGTAACATGATTCAATTGTTGCATTCAAGAAATACAAAGTTTGATAAGCAGAGAAGTATATTTTGAATTCTCTAATAAAATATAATTAAATTATTTATTATGTGGGCAAAAAACAGTAATTGAATGTGCAGAAACAACAGGCTTTTCAGCCGAATATTGCTTCTATTACTAAATTTCGTCTAAAGTATGTGCAAACCTTAGTTGGAAGTAGGCTAATGTCGTACAGTGCTGCCAAGCTGTACAGCAAACCTAGGTCACGTTTTCAAACAGCAGCACGTGACAAAATGTAAAAAAAATGGCAAATCACGCTCATATTCCCATATGAAATAGCATTACCATAAGACTGCAATCCAAGTTTAGCAAGGGATAGTTTATAGTTTATAATTTTTGAAGGCTATGTTTACATGTCATTTTGATTCAAAACAAACTTGACAAATTAAAAGTTGATCAACATGAAATATAAGAAACGAATATTTCTATATGTTAGTTTTATTTACGTGGAGACTGATGGGAGGTAGACAGTTCGCTTTGTTTTGTTATGAGAAATTTGGTGAGCCTACAGGTTTGGTTGAAATCTGAACCACCAGGTTAGTGATTTTAATCACTATTCAAGCTCATTAATAATACAGGACAAAATAAGCATGACTTAATGACTGATACATTTGATTTAAAAACGGTTCTAAACTACGCGGTTCTGTCGCTGACATTCAGTCGCAATTTTTCGGTCGTATAGAATGGGTCTAAAGTCACAACACTCTTGCAATCGGTCAGTTGCATCGACTTGTATCGCGGGTGCAAATATACGTTGATAATGCTTCTACTGTAGTGAATGTTTTACAGGTATGTTTTCTACTGTACATGCAATAGAATTTTTACCGCGATAGGAGAAGATTGCAAGACAATGAAACTGAACGAGGCAAGTGGGTTCAGGGCCTCACTCATTAAGAAGTAGGTTTGTGATTTGAAACAACGATTTCAACAT
Organism: Conomelus anceps; assembly: GCA_948455865.1. Lineage (NCBI taxonomy): Eukaryota > Metazoa > Arthropoda > Insecta > Hemiptera > Delphacidae > Conomelus > Conomelus anceps. The sequence continues at coordinate 115,391,117 of OX418216.1, forward strand.
TGATTTGTACCAAGGACAGACACAAGGACAAGAAACATAAAATGTCACATAAAACATAAAAACACAAGGGCTGATAAAATGTATTTGAAAAAAGACACTTACTGGTGTTTAATGATAAGTTCTCTGAGCTTTGTAGCAGCCTGATCATTTGACACATTAAAATTATTGAAGAATTTGAAGTAAAGAACTGTGGCATCTAAAATTATACCAGTTGATGATGTCACTGCAGCTTTGCATCCATTTTTGAAACCTGTTTAGCAAAGATTGTTGAATTATTATTTTGATTTGAGTTAAACTCTTGATCTTCAAGAGGAAAAAATCATTATGAAATTCAAATGGAAAATTTTATCAAAATACAAGAAATGAACAAATTTTGATTGAATTTGGGACATAATATGTTTCATTTAAGTAGCCAAAGCACTTCTTTACAAGTGGAGGTCCTTTGACAAAAATCACAAATTCTAAGAAAGCCTAGAATCTTGTATTTAGGCCGTTTATTTACCTTAGCCGTGGTTTTGCATTATCCATGAGAATCCTGCCGGAGATTATCCTGGAGAGAATAGAATAGAATGGAAATTTATTTCTGCAATACAGCATACAAGTATACATTCTGTACGGTTACAGTTTCTATATCGGGATAATCGGGAGTTTAATGTGTTAAAAAAAATTGGTTCAGTTGTTACAAAGTTTTGTAGTATTTATTTGGCCTTCTCATTCACTTAACAACTATGATAGAAAATATCTTACCGGGATCCAGAGCTAAAATAGTTTTCCCTTTCAGTGGTGGACTGAGTAGGAGTTTCTTCAAATTTGTGGCGAAAACTTCAATGGCAGCCGTTTCAGCGACTCTGTTCAGTTCCGATCTCACACCACGCACTACCAGCGGCTGAACTACAAACAAGATAAGAGAGAGTCTTGAAGAAATTGATGTTTATACATTTTAAAGCAACTACATAAGATCATTGCAAATCTCTGTTGTTTTTTGCACTTTATCTGATATTTCGTTCCTTGACTTTTCTCCAGAACTCCTTCAATCTTTGGCGTTTTTTGACAGCCTGTTGTTTATTTTTTTGATTGGAGAGTGGAGCTTTCCAGCTAAGAAATAGGAAGTGAGCTGAATTTTTCTTCAGAGCAGATGGGAGATTCACTTTGTTTTGAGTGAAGATTCGTGTCTTTTGCCTTATAACCCCGCATTTTAAACAAAAGTGACATTGAACAGTAGATTCCTAACCTAACATAACCGGGTCTTAGATTAGGTTAGGTTAGGAATCTACTGTTCAATGACAATTTTAAGAAATTCGGGGTTATAGTGCAAAAGACCCGAAGACACTAGAGGAGCTTCACCTCAAGAGCTTCTTAGAACTTGAATTCTAAATAAGATTCTATTCACTACTCTGCTAGGGAGTTTCAATTTTCTTGGAAACAGGTTCACTAGATCAGGCATGTCTTGACTATCCAAAAAATTACATTAACATTGAGCAAATGTTATTTTAATATAGAAATTTTCCTTCAACTATTTAAAATCGATCCAAGTTTGTGAAGGCAAGCGATTTCATTGTGATTTAATCACCATACTGTTCCCAAAATGACACAAAGACCACCATGATATGGTGGTTGACGTGATGAATACTAACCCGGGCTCGATTTCTGGTAAGAGCGGCATTTTTGTTTCATTATTTCACCCTATTACTCATAAGCCTCAGGCTTAGGCTTATGTGGGTATCATCCACAGCGAAAAAACCCAAGTGTTAGACCGAATTGAAATAAATTAAATAATACTTTAATAATAAATACATCTCACACACATAAAGACAGACAATAAAAGTGAAATGAATAAGACAAGAAAAAAATACAACGAATTCTGAAAAGAAAGGTCAAGGTAAGGGTGTGGAGTTGAAATCCCTTTTTAACTATGGTTAGTCATTACTCACGTCCTAGGAAAGGTTATTCATATATTATAAACTGAGAATTAATCTAAAGTTTAAACAATTTATTAAACTAGTTCAATTTAGTTATTGAACTTATCAAATTGAGTAATTTTTATACTACTTACTCAGTCTGGCATACGCATCGTCAAAACTCTTTTTAAACAAATGAGCTCTCAAAGGATAGTACTGTCCTCTGTTCATGAAACGCTTTTGGCAGATCATGAACATGCCTTTGCACAGCCAATCGGTAACGACTACTTTCACGGATAATGCCTTCTGATTTTCTCCCCTGTTTATTGCCAACACCTGTAAAAACATAGCATTGAGAAGTATTGACATATTGGTGTTCAATAAAATGATAGAATTGAGTAAAAACGTACGCTTATTTGTGATGTCAACAAATGTTCGACTATTATTTAAATTCATAATTTTGAATTTTACTCATTTTACTTATCACTTGCCAATACAGTGAGTAGACTCTTTGACAATTTGAAAGATCAGAGCAGCAATTGAATACTTCCAGCAATCATCTAACCAAGTTTAGTACTCTTTAAACCTTGCTTTCTATCTGCTGCTTTACAAATAATGGGATACAAAACAATATTATTTCAATTTATATTCACCTGATGGGGTTTGATGAATTTTACATTTTGTGAGAACGAATAATAATGTTGATATTTTCCTTCAGTATCATCTTTATTCTGATGTTTATTGGTGTTTGATTTATCTTTTTCCCCACCTTTTTCTTTTTTAGATTTTCCTTCAGCACTTTTGGTTGCTTTAGATTTGGAGCACTCAATCTTAATATGTGCATCTTTTTGCCTGTAAAAGGAATACACAGTTTCTTGGTCAATTAACACGTTCACTGCGTCGTGTTTTTCAATAAGTTGCCCTCATTGCGGTGGGAGTAACCGGTGACTCCCGGTATGTATTACTTGTGTGCGGCGGGCACCACCGGTGCCTCCCGACAGAGATGAGCTTCAGTGAATTTTATCGGAGTGAAGAGCTACAGTAGAACGCTCTATGAGAAATTGTTATAACTACTTGGACCTCTACTTTTTTTTTTTTTTTTTTTTTTTTTTTTTTTTGGAGGATGAAGCCCACATAGGTCTGAGACCTGTGCGTGGGTAATGAGCTGGATGATGGTGATTGATGAGTTGGACCTACAGTTTTAGGTGGGTTCCGAACCACCGGGAAGTGATTTTACAGCAGAGAACAGTGTCTTTTTTTGCTGGCCAATCTAATCGGTCACCGTTACGAACGGGACCTACGAGAACGCAGCTTATCTCTCTGATTGAACAGATACCAGCTACGGCTCGTGGCTATCACTTTTCATAGGACAAATCGTATTCTACAATTATCATATGGCCGGGAGTCACCGGTGACTCCCGCCGCATACAAGTAATACAAACATTTGTTTTCTTATAACATGTCATGTTTTTCATTGTTTTCGTGACCACTTTGATACCACTTTGGTTTGATCAGTCGCAATGACTCTCCTGTCGGCTTTAAATCACTTTCCGGTGGGTTCTAACCCACTAGAACCCACCTAGAACTTTAGGTCCAACTCATTATCACCATCATCCACCCCATAACTCACGCACAGGTTTCAGACCTATGTGGGCTTCATCCTCCAAAAATGTGGGTTTTTAATACTTTGTTAGTCACGGGTGAACCACCCCACCCCTGGATAATGAAATTCAAGAATATTTTACAAAATAACATATCTGTTTTCAATTTTTTTATTGCATCTTCTAAACCTTAAAATATGCAACTCAATTCAGAAAAGTGTGTATTTTATCATCAACTCTGTTAACACACTGTAAATGACTCATAACAGGCGTACTTTATAAAAAAGTAATAAATAACGACTCAATCATCATCTTATATCAGAATTTAATTTAGGGGTGATTCATTGTATATAGACTATTATTTTTACTGGTTAATCCCTTATTCTGAAGTATAAGTATTACAACTACCAAATAAAACAACTTACTGTCATAAAAGTGGTGGAGTCCGTATGTTTTGAAAGCGAATCTTAAAATGGCTAAGCAGTATATCATTACACAAGGAGTATAGAACTTAATCATAAATAATAATTTCATTCATAAAATAAGGTTAAACAAAGTGAGAGTACTGATTGGTATATGCCATTCATATTTCATTGAATTCATGTAGATGAAAAAATTCTTTCAGCACTAACAAAAAAATATATTTCTCAGACTTTCTTTTAAACTCTCAAGGTGTTCAGTTTTCAACATGAAACTAGTTTGATTGATAAATGGTCAAAATAATATTACAAAAGTAATGATCTGATTTTTCAATAATATATTGTTCAAGATTTAAATATAACATTATTCCCAGTTTGATTTATAAAATAAAAGCTGAACTGAATGGAGCATTAATTATTTCAGCTGGTATTGAAAAGATGTGCCTTTTGTGAATGCCTTTTTATGCATTATAAGACTTACTAGCTGTTACATCGGCGGTTCCCGTTTAGCCTGTCATGATTGTGCTGGCTCATTATCATTCACCTCAACACCAAAGCACAAGTCTCAGACTCATGTGGGCATCATCAGCAAAAAATAAAAGAAAACCGGTAGGTATGCTAATGCCCAAAAAATGGATAGGTACAAACCCAGTAGAATCAACACAACCATATTGCATTATACTAGTTAGAAAATAATCTTTACTCCAACTTATAATAAGACTAGTCAGGCAGGAGATTCATTGAACTGTTGGGGGTGGTGAGGGGTAAGGGATTAACCAGTAAAAATAATAGTCTAAATAATGAATCACCGATTAAAAGAATTATATATGGTAATTTGATTGTCATAGAGCTGGGTCTCTGAGAAATAATAAAAGAATGGATGTAATTATTGTTATACAATGAAAATTATGACAGAAGAGTTCCAGCATGTAGAATGCCTCATCTGCTGAACTCCCTGCCATTGGAATTATGAACATTGGCAAAAAGAGAGGTCTTAACTAGACTAAAAGCATATTTTATGAGGTTTAATCAGCACTGAACAACGACTAAATCGCATCTTATTTTCGCGGGAGTCACCGGTGACTCCTGCCGCATATAATGAAAATGATTAGTCAACTGCGGCGGGAGTCACCGGTGACTCCCGCAAAAATAAAAAAAACTGTGAGTCCGTATTCAAAAACCATTCCATGGAGTAAAATCAGCATGTGAAAATACCGAGTGGTGTCCAAATGGTCGCTTCCAAAAAACCGGGAGGTAGCGGCTTTACACTGCCGCACCAGTGGCGAGGCAAGCGGGCGTCACCGGTGACTCCCGCCGCAGTGAACGTGTTAAAAACACTATAACACTAATAATATATTTTTCCTACAACTGCTCGTAAAATAGTTCTTTACATACTGAAATCTGATTGTAAAATACCTCTTTACTGCTCGGCAAGCAGTAAAATCAGCTGGGAGCGGTTAAGTACTTTACGGCTCACCAGCTGTTTTTGATGTCTTCTCATTGGTGGATTACGAAATCTGTGAAATTCTCTTAGCCTCATTCTCATGAGAATGGCGCACGCTAACCAAATCCGTGCACGCTAAAAGTCTGTGATGTTACAAACTACAAGCTTTTATTGTGTTGGATCCAGAACTGCAATTGTAGGAAAAATGTTGTATGGAAATCGCGCATAGAGCTTCTTTATCGCTCTCGCAAAATTACTGTGCTCTGCTTCGCGTCGTGCAGTAACTGTTTAGAATCGAGCGATAAAGTCGCGCTTTACACTCTCAATACATAAATAACTAATAAGGGACGTCATGTCCGAGACACTTTCGATCTTCAATATTATCTATCATACCATCATCAATAATGGTATCTACGACTAAGTTATAAAGTAGTTATTGGAGGTTATAAAGTAATGCCAAAACAGTTGACTATATTCACGCTTCATCAAAACCATTGCATAATGAAACTGGATTAATTTATCGACAAAGGCTCTAGACCAATCACAACTCAGGATTCTTCAAAACAAAGTCCGAATAAATAATAATTATGCTATAGTTACAACAGCTGATTTAAACATTTAGAAATAAATATGATTCCAAACCCTCAAGCAATCGTCAACAAGCAAGAATTCTATATTATTTTAGTTTGAGTATGTTATCCAAGTGATTGATAAGTTAAACTGAAAGTAAGTCATTGGTAGTTGTTAAATTAGTGTACACAACGATTGTATTTGGCTTTTAAGCCACTCGTGAGTTGTTTAGGATAGGACACGAGCAAAGCAATGTAAACTTACTTCTTACTAGTGGCTTAAAGGCAGTCAGAGCACAATCGTTTCATAAACTATATAAGTTTATCAAAAGCTAAGTTTCACAGCTCATCCAGAAATTACTTGCATTAGATAATTATTTTTAATACGTAAATTCAAAATATTTGCTTGTCAGAATGGTCATGCTCAATTAGAACCATAATATGAGTCTGTAATAATATGTCTGTAGCAAGAATGTAGATTGCTCTATAATGGTAATTATTGCATACATTAAGACGAGCCTTCAGAACTACAAGCGTCAGCACTTTTCTATTAGATACCAATATATATATATATATATATATATATATAGGGAACACATAAACGGAATTTTCAAAATGAATATTTCAATTTGAAATGAAAGTAAAATTGATATTTGATTCTACCTGAAAGCATCCTTAATCGATAAGTTGAGTTACATATTTGATTTATGAAATAATTTGAATTGTTTCTCAATGTTATTTCTCATGTTTAAATCTAAACTGTAACTGCTAAATTAGAATTTAATGAAAAATATTTCCGAATACTTACAATTTTCTCAGCTGATCCAAAACTTCCTTATCTTTGGAAATAACATCTGCAATTATGAATGAAATATTGTTTTCTACATCGTAAATTGTAGATAATCCATCAACCTTTGGATTGAGGAATGATTCCAAAGAAATGATTGAAGTACCATTGAGCAAACTCAAGGCGGCATCTTCAAGGCCCAATTTTCTGGCATTGTCTGCTTTGGTCTTCTTTCCTCCAACTTTGTATGGTGCATACTGAAAAACAAAACAGAAAATTGTAGTCATGAAAATCAAAGTTAAATTGGGATTAATAGATAAAAAATATTGTTATGGATTCTATCTCTAAAATAATGCTGGCAACACTTGAACTTTATTTACACAAATTACTTACAACACGCAACCCCCCAGTGGGTGGGGGTAGTAGAATTGCACCCACAGTATCCCTGCTTGTCGTAAGAGGCGACTAAAAGGGCAACTGTCCGTTGACCTCATTATCCTAGAAACCTATCCTTTATCCTGCTCTTCATCCCAGCCCCTCCCTCCACCCTTTCCTCTATCTAACGGTGCCTGCAGGACACCAGGCGACCTCCTGCAGTATGTAGCCTTGCCCGGGCATGCGGGGCTCTGTCCGGGTTGACTCCACTTCCCTAGCTGCTCGTGGGAACCACATGAATTTCCAAATACGAACCAGAACCAAACCTAAAGGTAACTCCAGAAGTTGCCTTGCCCTCAAACCTATCAGGTTCCACCCCATCAGGGCAGGTTCCTCGATTTGAATCAACAGTCAAGGACAATGCCCAGGGTCCTTCAGATCAATTTACATCACAGTAAAGCAGCCTCGGCTGCTTTCTGCCAGTTCTTCCTCAGAGAGGGATTTGACCTAGCAAAAGGCTGCTAGCAGACACAAGCTCCTACTTCACCAACTGGCTGGTGAGGCTGGGTAGAGGTCAGGTCAAGCAGTTGATTGCTCTGATAACTGGACATGGCCACTTCAGGAAACATCTCCACACAATTGGACTCAGAAATGAAAGTCAGATGTGTAGGCTTTGCAATCAGTCTGAAGAGACTGCCAAGCACATCATACTGAATTGCGAGAGACTCGGGGCAAGGAGAAGGGCTCTGTTTGGCTGCAAACAACCAGGTGATGAATGGGACGTTAGCATAGGGAAAAAACTCCTGGATCTTGTAAAGGGCACAGGTATTGGTTTGCCCAACTAACGTACTAGGGACACACAATAAGCTTCGGTTGACGTGTGAGGATCTTTGAATCCGTCCCTTCATAACATAACATAACATACAACACGCAAAAATCAGTTATGTCACACAAGAAAATATATTTACCAACTGTCAATAGGCCGATCAATAACTCAACAAATAACTGAACACTTACGAAACACAGTGTCTGTTACAGTATTTGAAAATAACTATAATAGCACTGAGTATTCTGACACAAAGAAGGAAGTCTACTATCAAAGAATTTACCACGTAAACTGAACACGAGCTCTTGATATGCGTAATCAATGTCTATACTGTCAATAGATATGAACGTTGTGAAAAGAAAATTACTACTCAACTCCTGTTTACGAGGACTACTCCTTATATAGTGTTTGAAAGTATTCCAGGAAATTCTGGAAGCTAGTAACATAATCTAGTAACATTATGGAAGTGATAGCCAAGAGCCGTACCTGGTATCTGTTCAATCAGAGAGATAAGCTGCGTTCTCGTAGGTCCCGTTCGTAACGGTGACCGATTAGATTGGCCAGCAAAAAAGACACTGTTCTCTGCTGTAAAATCACTTCCCGGTGGTTCGGAACCCACCTAAAACTGTAGGTCCAACTCATCAATCACCATCATCCAACTCATTACCCACGCACAGGTCTCAGACCTATGTGGGCTTCATCCTAAAAAAAAAAAAAAAAAAAAATCTGGAAGATTGTGGCAAATTGTTGAAAACGCTAGAACTAAACCTGAGTAATAGGAGTGAGAGAGACATTCAAGGAGAAAGAAGAAACCGAGTCAAATTACAACCTCGTTACAGCACATGCCATGAATGAGAATTTCAATCAGCATTGTTTACAAAACAATAGACTATTGTCTATTGCGTCTTGCGTTCTAAACAATATGTTTAAGTTTATTGATCAATGGAAAGTGATCAATTGAAAGTCTTGTTGAATTATTATTGATTACTCATAAAAAAGAAGTATACTTACAATATGCTCTAGTTCAGTGAAGCTTCTTGCGCCTAGAATACATTGTTCCAGGACAGGATTCAGTTTCCCAGTCTTATCGATCATTTTCAGTATTGAAGCAGCTTTTGTTTGTATTGCCCTGAAAGATAGAGTTGTGTCAGATGGTGATTTACGAGTAAAATAGTTTCTTCTCACAGCTGCCAGATTATGCTGATGAACTGTTTTCAGTGAGTCTTTCACAAGTTCTACCTGTATCCATCATCAATGGATTAAGACCTGAAGAGTCTCTAGTGAAGTACTTTCTTGAACTGTCGCAATTAAAACAAAACGAAAAATTGTCTTAATTGAAGTTTCATAGGGCGATGAGGTAATGAGAATTACCGAATCATGTAAGTCGATTTCACATAGTCCTAGAGCGTAATGGAAATTCAGTTTAAGAAATGCGTTACGATTTATGAACATTGAAAATTGCAAAGGTTGAAAATGATCAAGTAACGCTTTTCAACTACAATATGTAGATTTATTCAACCAAAAGGTGTGGTAGGAATAATGCTAATGAGCTCCTGGACTCTGAAAATGTACGAGATACAACTACTATAATACTAATTCAATGTACTAATAAGCTGAATCAGCAAATACAATCCATCAATCATCTTATTCATTTGCCGACTCTCAAGCGTCTCATACACTTGTTACCTCAAACAAATCAGTGACTGTATATTCAGTGTTATGTAACTTATTGATTGAAAAAATCCTACTTTTCTTTTTCATTAATAATCATTTTCCTTACATTTTTTATGATGCCTACATGATTTTGAGACTTTTGCGTGGGTAGCCTAATGTCTAATGCTTGTGAATGATTACATAAAATTTGCGAGGCTGAGTGAGAATGACCTCATAACCGCAGGAGCAGCGTTTTATTCGAGATAACGCCTTAACCGTTTATACCACAACAGTTACAACTGAAAAAAAGTTTTAGACTGGTAAGTGATTATGACTGAGCGCAACATACTTTATTGTTTCGTAGGCTTCCTTTGTTTGACGCAGCCTCTCAGGGGGCATGTAATCAATTAGCTCTTTTCTATAGCGAGCAATGAACGGAATCGTATTGTCAGCATCAAAAAGTTGTATAATATTTCTTGCTAAGACAATATGCAAATCCATCATCTCTGAAAGCAGCTCTGCCGGTTCCCAGGCTGTGTTGGGGACCTGAAATAAACAATGCAATGTATGCTTCAATGTTTGGAACAAGTTTTTTAAAATAAATTTGTTTCATCTGTACTCCAAAAAAATGACAAAATATTTCTGTATTTCAAACAGTAGAATATACAGGTGTTTCAATTCATATCATATTTTGCTTCATTCCAACTATCCAAGCCAAAACAAACTCGATCTGAGTTCTCCTAAGATTAAAAAGTCCGATTCAGATCTAATTGTTCAAAGAGATAAATAAAAAATTAAAAATATTGAAAAAATTATTAACAACTGAGAGAATTTTTGAATTTAACTATTTTCCGTTTTTATTAGACTGTATCATAAAAATAATAGTATATAAATTTGATAAACTGTTATTCAATATTTAGTATTTATCTGTTAATCAGGTAATCTATATGAGGCTCAAGATAAGAACTGGAAACAAAGTGAGGACAAACACTAGAAGTTACAGAAAAGCCATGAATTATTACTGAATTGTGACATTTTCTGCCACATGCAAAGGCTATTGTTAAAGGCTAATCTCGTCATAGGGCCTGGCTAAATCAGAAAGCTGTGACTGACTTTCTGAATCCAAGTCAATATATGACAGATCACTTTCTTTAAACATGTTTTAGACTAGGATTTTATGGAGAGAAGACCAAAGGTAGTTAACTACTTATCATTCTTTATTTTCGAGTAGCCAAAGTAAGTAAAAGCCAACAATTTGGATATCACTAAGTATAGAGGCTACCTAAGCAGCCCAAAATGTTCACCATGTAGGTAGTAGGTCTACTTGCGTTTATCCGATAATAAAATTTAGTCGTTCATACACTTCTATTTGTGTCACTTACATACAGTTAGAATTTCATGAAGAAATGTTAATGATGATAGGTGTTTTTATAGTAAAATCATGCTAAACAGTGAAAAAAGCTGTTGACTGGAAAATTGAAATCCTACATATTTCACACAATTTAAAGCTTAAAGCTACAACTTTTCATAAAGCAGTTACAGAGGCTATTGAAAATCTCAAGTATGAGTGAATCAAGATTGCCCTATGTATGCTATCGGGTACTGTGTCAAGCTAAGTTTGATAGAGATAATAATTGGGTGCATTGTATTAGGAGGCAGCTTGGTGAGTCAGGCTTGAGTGGCTTATGGGGTTCAAATGGCTTTGACACGGTAGACTTGTCTAATAGTTATTTCGAGGTTTTGAATAGGTACTCCGCGCTTCTCAAGGATTCGGATAGGCTGAAGGCATTGAACACTCATAGTTTTAAGCATTATTTAAAGCTGAATCCCAATTTGGAAATGGCTGAGCAATTGGTTTTTCCTACTGCAATAAGTAAAATGCGTTGCTTAACACAGCTTAGAATTCCGACAGCAACAGGCACCCATTTGTATTTCAATTATAAAAAAGCACATATTAACCCGGATAAAATATGCCCAGCCTGCAATTCTGCTTTGGAAACACTCGAACACTTTTTCATCATATGTGAAATATATAAAGAATTTAGAGCTCAGCACCTGAATAAATATATAATTAATATAGTTTATCCCTCGAACCAAATATTGGTATTGCTGTCAAACCTAAATAGGGAGAAAATTGATAGTATTCATTTGTATTCAGTAAAGTCACTTGAACAGAGAGAGAGGTTACTACAGACGGCCAATATTTTTTATTAGTATGTAGATCCAATCTTGACAGTGTTTTGTTATTATTGCTTGCATAAATGTCGTTTTTCATTTGCATTGTTGTTGTATAGTGTTTGATGTTTTATACTCATTGTTATGATCTATGATGTGGTTCTCAGCATTGTTTTTCTTGTTTAAAGCACAACTCATTTGTATAGTTGATAAAACTTTGTACAAATTAATTGATAAATAAATAAATATTTCACACAATTTGGGACAGAAACACTTACACCCAATGTGAATTTCATAAAAAATACAGATATTGAATAATAAGGCGAAATTTATCCATTAACTTTCTAAGGTATGTAAATCGTTCCAAGAAGAGCGTTTGTGGGATTTCGTAAGTTGGATTATTTCGCGGAATTCTTATAATATCTAATATTATAAGTACGGTACCCATCACCAACTTTATCATCCTAGTCAAAACTTCAGGCCTCCACCACATATAAAATTAAAGAACAAGATTGAACAGTTATAGACTGTGTATTGTGTAGTCTGTTTAGTTTACTTACAAAATATTGTTTTTCATCAACAGGATCACCATGATCAGATTTGAACTTCACATTCGATTTTTCAATCTTCATTGACTGGAAAGAGTTTCCCTTTTCATCTTTCATAAAGTGATGGTTTGATGCACCAAACTGAAATTGATTATCTTCACCGACTGTTGGTTTTTCTTCTCCTTCAAAGCAGTAGCTCATTTCTTTTTTCATTAGAGGTTGAAGTTCTTTTTTTACATTGTCTTGAGGTTCTTTTTTAATTTTGTGTAGGGGTTCTTTTTTAACTTTGATTTGAGGTTCTTTCTTAACTTTGGTTTGAAGTTCTTTCTTGACTTTGCTTTGAGGTTCGTTCTTGACTTTGGGTTGAGCTTCTTTTTTAACTTTAGGTTGAGGCTCTTTTTTAATTCTAGGTTTGGTTGATTCTCCAACGGTTTCGGACTTAATTTTCCTGCCTGGAATTGCTTTTCTCTTTGCAGCTGGCTCCTCTTCAGGAAGCCATTCATCATCAGTTTCAAGCAATCGTTTCCTCGTTTTCTTAGTCCGAACTTCATCATCCGAACTTTGTGAAACATCACTATCAGACATTTGAAATGACACAAAATTACACCTGGAATAGAAAATACACAAATTCATTAATAAATATTCATTGATTGGAGGATTAAAGCTATCATTTTCATTTACATTCTTGCAACTAATTAAAAAAAAAACAACAAATAAAAATACGATATTGAGAACTACTCAAACAGAAATTGAGCTTCAAATTCCTCTGAAATCATGGGCTGATAGAGCTGATGCGCATTACGTCATAAATTAATGAGAGAAGAAAATAGAAATGTAAATATAGCTTTCATGGTAAGTATAATCCAGCCTCCTTGACTCAAAGTTACCCAAAATTTGAGAGAAAGTTTTAGGAAATAATACAATTAAAATGAAATTACGTTGCAAAGGTAAAAGAGTTTTGGCATGATAGTATTTTTGAAAGTTGGTTGCACTGTAATCAAAAAGCACCTAGCTACTCCAGCTTTAGAAAAATCTACACCAGTTAATGTAATTAAATTTACATTCAAATCTTGGGAGTTGGAAGATGATAAGGCAGAGGTAACGACTACGCCTTCATTAAGCCAGAATATGGCCAAAAGTAAAGCTAGAACAGCTTTCAATTAAGTGATGCAGAAACAAAATCAATACTCCAAACCAATGCTCTGATAAAATACATTTCGGTACTTTTCCGTTTCAGCGCAGCCAATAATTATTCAATTTTGTGGACCCCTAAACGGGCGCACACTCAAAATGTAGAAAGGATTTGGAACTCAGATAAATGCCGGAATAAAAGTCAACGAGCCACTGCTAGACAATTTCTTGGTCGAATGCATGTGGCGGACTGGACCCGGTGAGACATGCTCAGCAATCTGCTCCATGATATTATCAACTTGTGGGCTTAAAGATCTTAGCCGATTAATATCTGTTTTGTTTCATTGTTATCAATGTTAGGAATTGTTTTTGTTAGAAATAAAGTGTTTTCTCCTCCGTTCAGATGGTTTTCTTTACTCCAGAGCAACTGGCTACGCCACAACGGAAATGTGCCTACATTTCCAATTCCTCCCAATCTGGCCAAAGTTGTCAGCAGTTTGTTACCCCAAAATACGATGCTCAAATGAAATTAATAAGTAATAAGTGCTATAGTTTTGAACTAAAATCAAGATTTGTTTTTCCTTGATGATGAAACCTAATGAGGATGATACAATGGTAACTTTTAATTATTGTAAATTCAACGACTCGCAGCAATTGACTTTACAATAAAAAGTTAATATTAACAACGCAGATCGTTATAGAACAAGTAATCCAAGGATATGGTGTAACCTATTATGAATGCTGGGCCTGCAGCACTGGTGTGTTCTTAGCCACCGAGCCTACCCGATTATGTTGTGTCAATTTAACCGAAAATTTCCAATAATCAAAAAAGCTTTTTCTAGAGAATTATGCAAGTCACAATGACCATAAATTTTGTTAAAATCGCGCATCTTTCTATAGAAATGATTGAAATCATCAACTTAACTTATTGCTTCGACGACACATATCAAACAAAATATTGGCTTTTAAAAACACTTTAAAGTGGAAATTGTGACTCACGTTATGGCGTGACAGCCGTTTTTCACTCTGTAAATAGAGTGTACTGAGTCACATACACCTCACTGAGTGTACTGTGGGTCGTCTGACAATGCTCTTGACAACAGAGTGAAACGGCCGTCAAGCCATTACGTGAGTCACAATTTCCACTTAGAATTGTTTTTTAAAGAGTTATTATATATTAGTGGAAACAACTTGGATCTTCAAACTTCAACATCATAAAATATTGCCAATACGGAAAACATACCAATTTTCGGTCCCTAGACTCTTAAACTAAAAAATCAGTGTAAGGCTTCAACAGTTGATTTACGGTAGATGATTCATAGTTTTTTGTCTTCAAAATAATAACATATAAAGTTTAAAAATCGATAAAAAATTATGAATGTAAAAGGTTAAAAACGAAAGGGGGCCGATAACAGATATGATTACCTTAAATAATTCAAGTATGCTAACTAATATGTTTGTAACGAAACTTTATTGTAGAAGAGTTTCTGCTTAATAACAGAAAATAACTCACCTGCTATAGTATTTTTAACAGTTAAACTGCAAAACAAATTTGTTTAAAATAAACTAGTCGAACTGGAGTAAAATGTAAAAACTCGAGAAACCTATCTCTCCACAATCCACAATACCAATAATACAGTATTTATATTTTTGTAATAGTTATTGTCGTCTACCTTTCCGTCCACAGAGCAAAATAATAGGGATGGGTATCGATTAGTCGATTAATCGGAATAATCGATGTTTTGCTGAAATAATCGATTATATTTTAATCGATGTTTAAGAGCTTCGATTAATCACAGCACCGATTATTTCATAACGATTAATCGATTGATGGCATTTTTCTCATTATTCAATATTACAAGATTTAGGGACATAAATATGTAAATAATTATTGTTTCAAACATATTTCAAGATTAATTTCTGATATTAATGACAGAGCTTTTTCTTTATTTTACGTTTTCCGCATTTTCTTAGTTCCTTGCCATCCTTCACAAGCCCTGTCTAATATAACCTCCAAGTCATAGGGTGGTCAACCTGCTGAAAATTGACAGGCTTGAAATAGTTTGCCTTTTTCGATAAACATGAGCAATAACCTGGAACCATCATTGTTTCTTGTTTTTCGCCAAGATGCCTCCAAAAAGTGTTGTTTGGGACGCTATTTGGTATTATTTTGGCCTGTTTTTGCTATTTTCAAAGACTGAATTAATCGATGTTTTCAGTACCGATTAATCGGTGTATCGATTACTCCCTTACAAAAAATAATCGATGTTAATAATCGATGTTTTGTAGTTCGATACCCATCCCTACAAAATAATAAAGAACTCACAAAATTCAAATTCAACAGCTGTGTCTGTCAGCTGTTCTAGAGCCGAGCCTACGTTACAAAAGGCCTTAGACTGATCAATGACGTATTGTCATTATTTGGTGCTAATGCTCAAAATCATTATTATAGGCGATCTGAAGATGGACTTATAGCGCTCCGAGCGGAAGATCTTGCATTAACTTAGTGAGAAAAAATCTGATTGCTATTAGTTCGTGTGCTAAATTGTCTCACTTCAAATGCGTTTTTTCAAAAAAATATTTTTTTAGACAAACATATTAAAAATGCCCAAGAGCCGTATTATGTGTTGTGTATATGGGTGCAGTAATACCTATTAGAATACAGGAGGAAAAGGTGTTTCATTTTATTCATTTACTGGTCAACGTTATGAAAAGGATAGATGAGAGAAATGGATCACTAATGTTCAAAGGACTAAGTGAGTTATATTATATTTACAAATTATTTTATGTTGAAAAGATTGCTGATTGATGAAAGTTGAAAGTTTTTTATGCAATTGTGTGATTGATATTTTTAATAATTAGAGAAATCAATCCTAATAACAGCTTTGAGGTTATGTTATTGTTGTGAAATATCAATTATTTATTGTAAGCAGGGGCGGAATACTAATACAGTATGTTAAAAGACTACTTACTGTTATTGAAATGTTGTATGGTGCAGCATTGACACTAGTTTGTCTCATTACTTTAACATGTATAATACCTTCGCACTCCTCCACATCAAAAACATGATTCCTCTCTACGAGGAAACATGATTCCCCTCTACGAGGTTCTTCCCTTTTTCTGGAATAGATTTCCTTAAAAAATTGCAATTGACTTCTTAAAATCCTGGTTTTATGATAGGTTTCCCAATGTTAGCCATTATAAACAATGCAATAGACTCACTACATTGCTGCCGATTTAAGCCGCCCAGAGTTCACGTCGATCGATCTTTTGGCCAAGTTCTGACTACCTATGAATTGATTAGCCAAGTCCCATAATTCCTAATTCCCATAAATAATTGAACAAAAATCTAAATTTATATCATGATGACTGCATTTTTTCTTTTAAATATAAAACTTGAAACAATATCGTTCTGTAAGAATTTCACAAAGTAAAAAAAAATAATTATTGGTCAAGCTTAGAACCATTGATATATTTACTAATAGATGCGTAACTCTAACGTTGAAGGCTATGGCATAGTGAAGCCACTTTTTTCTGGCGGGAAAAGGCCAAATCGGGCAACAGTTCAAATTTAACACAGGCTCTTATGGGAAAAAGTCAATTTTCATTTGAAGATTTCTCGCAACTCCCTTGATGGATTTCAATAATTCTTTTTTTGAAAGATAGCCCATTATTTTATCTTACATATAGTAGTAATAATTTAACATTCCAGATTTTTTCTGGCTCAAGCCAATTTCAAACTCAGAGCAGTGCATAAGCAGTATCATAAGTATGTGATTTCAGGAAAAACATACAGTAATTTTTTTCTCAGCGTATTCCTATGTACTTTGACGCACTGAATCCGAATCTGAACTCTCGCACCTCAAAAAACGCTCGCTTCACGAAATATTTCCAAGATGGCGGCCAAAATTTCATAAGCGAATTTTCTCAATCTTTATGAAGAAAAAATTCTAGAGTAATATTATTTGTGGTCTGTGAATCCCTGATTTCGAATATATGATTTTTATTCTGAGAAAATTCGGGAATAAAATATATTTTAATAGAGCAAACATCAAAGTCTAGCTTTTTCAAATTTTGACTAAAATAACAATAATAGGCTATTTTGTGGAGCAGACATACTGAATTATAAAAAACATCATAAACTTGATTCAGCAGTAGCCCTCCAGTTGTGTCTGAGGTAGCATTACAACAATGCGAAATTACCATCACACAATAAATATGTAAATGTTAAACTCTTTAGTGAAGATTTTCTTTATTTCATTAACCTTTAAATATCAAGTGAGAAAGTAATATAATGGAACTGCAACACCAAAGGAAATATAAATTTACTGTATGAATAAATAAATATAAATAGCCTATATATATATATATTTAGATACCGCATGCTTCAAAATTCAGTAGGCTCCTTTTTAAATTCATATTGTAAAAGCCCAAGAATGCTCACCAATGCCATTGCAGTTCAAGCAAAATTGCTTGATTAAAAGAGTTATTTAATAAATTACTGTATGGTATATCACAAGTAATTAATGCTTAAAAGAACAAGATTGAAGTGGTGAATATGGTAGTACATTATTTTTAATTAAAAAAACCCATAAAAGTGAGGAAGCAGAAAACAATCTTGTAAAGCTACGCTCGCACATAGACAATAAAAAGATAAAATTACTTGTTTGAAAATAAATATTTCCACCAGACTTGCACTGATTGGTACATCCATAATCACTTAATGAAATAATCATGTTAAAACATCATTTAACATCACAAAACAAGTCATTTGAACACTGACAAATACGGGTTTTTTCCATTACCGCTATACAAATTTTCGTGGTTTTGCCCTATTTAGAAGCGGGCGATGCTAGCGCTGTGACTTCACAGCGGATCCCGGAGTTACGCATCTAGTAATATATATCAATGCTTAGAACACATGCAAAAATTGCAATACATGGGCTGGATTGCAGAAACGGTGTCTAAACATTGTCTATGATCAGACACTGGCTAAACACCGAATCGGCTTGCAAGAACGATGTTTAGAGGAACCATTGTCTAAAGGGTTGATTACATTGGGATAGTTACTCGCTAAGCGAGTAGCGAGTAGGACGTTACTGACCGACCGTGCTACAGCAGCTCAGCATACCAAGCCGAATTATATTAAAAATTTATCTTCAAGAATCATCCCCATACTATGGAATTTCTAAGACAATAAATAATATTTCAACACAAAATTAAAATATGAAGTTTACCAACAATTATTCAATGAAATTTCATCAAAACAATATACAATATATCTCATCTGAAGTGTTATGCTGGCAGCCTGCGTGATTAAGTGTAGGGTTTGGCCACAATAATATTGTATTTTGGTGTTGGCTACTCTGCCAGCGTGTATGAATGTGACCAAATTCAAAGTTGAGAGCCTGTCTACTTTGAATTTGGTCACATTTATACTCGCTGGCAGAGTAGCCAACACCAAAATACAATATTATTGTGGCCAAGCCTACACTTAATCACGCAGGCTGCCAGCATAACACTTCAGATGAGATATATTGTATATTGTTTTGATGAAATTTTATTGAATAATTGTTGGTAAACTTCATATTTTAATTTTGTGTTGCAAGATTATTTATTGTCTTAGAAATTCCATAGTATGGGGGTGATTCTAGAAATAATTTTTTTAATATAATTTGGCTTGGTATGCTGAGCTGCTGTAGCACGGTCGGTTAGTAACGTCTTTGTTTTGTTTTGTATTTGTCCTCCTAACAGTCAGGTGGCTGAGGAGTCGTCATTCCTTCTTGAAGATTAGTCCCTGCTGATCTTCATTTGATGTGTTGGAAAGTGTGCTCATCGACATACTCAGAGACAGCATAGTAAGGCCTGGCTATCAGATATTTCTTCAGGCATCTGGCAAATATTGCATCATCTAGAATGTCCTTGAGGTTTTTGGGCAGCAGGTTGTAGAAATATGATCCCGAATACATAGGTGAGCAGCCAAATTTTTTCAGTCTGTGCTGTGGGAGGTCCATATTCCTGTTATTTCTCAGATTGTAACTGTACTTCTCACATCTCAGGGTGGGGCAGGTCTTCCTGACAAGGATAATTACTTCCAGTATATACATGGAGATTACAGTCAGGATATTGCATTCCACAAAGAGGTGTTTGCAGTGCTCCATTATGCTTTTTCCCAATATTGTTCTTATGGCCCACTTCTGAATTCTTAGAACTCTGTTTAGGTTTGTCTGTGATGCTGAGCCCCAGGCGACAATACCATATCTCAAGTGGGAGGCAAAAAGTGAGTGGTATGCTATGAGCGATGTACCTTTCTCTGTGATATTTTTTATTCTTCGTATTACATACACAGCTGATGATAATTTCTTGCATAGCAGTTCAATGTGTTTCCTCCATGTCAAGTGTCTATCTATTGTGATGCCCAGGAATCTAGTGCTGTCCACTGTTGTGGTGCTTTCATCAGTCACTCTTTCCTCCAGGTTATTGTTAATTGGGGTGAATCTGATGAGAACTGTTTTTTTCCTGTTTATTGTGAGTTTTAGTCTCTTACATATTGTTGTTGCCTCATCTAGTGCTGCTTCCACTGTGTCGTCTGGCATCAAACGTCTGCAAGATGGTATCAAGATGGTGGTGTCATCCGCAAACAGTATACAACGATTTCTATTATCAATCTCTTTTGGAAAATCATTGATGTAGACCAGAAAGAGTAGAGGTCCCAGGATTGATCCCTGTGGTACACCTCTAGACACTTTCCTCATTGAAGATCTATAGTTTATTAGAGCATTTTTCCTTTGATGTACTATCTCTACATATTGCATCCTATTTGTGAGGTAGTCTTCTATCCACTGCAGTGCTTTACCCTCTATTTTCAAGTTTTTCAGTTTCAGGATTAGTATGTCCCATTCCAGTGTGTCGAAGGCTTTTTGGAGGTCAATGAAGAGCCCTGAGACAGTATTTTTTTCCTCCCATAGTTGATTGATATTATTACATAAGTTGGATATTGCTGTTGTCGTGCCTAGGCCCTTTCTGAAACCATGCTGTTGTGCTGCTATCAGGTTGTTTTTCTCCAGGTGCAGGATTAATTGATCATAGACAGCCCGTTCTGTGAGTTTTGAGGTTATGGGCAGGTTAGCTATAGGACGGTAGTTCTTTGGGTCAGATTTTTCTCCTCCTTTATATTTCGGATAGATCTTTGATATCTTTAGACCTTTTGGGAATATGGCTTGTTTTAAGGATGAGTTTACGATGTCAAGTAGTGGTGTTGTTAATTCATCCTCACAAGTTTTAAATATTCTTCCTGTGATGTCATCATATCCGGCAGAGTTGTTTGACTTCAGTTTTTTTATCAGTCTGTGCAGTTCCTCTCTTGAGACCGTTTGGAACTCACTCAATGATGGTATGCCATCCAGCTCATCCATATTTCCAGGAATAATATTTTCATGTGTTTTCAGTGATGGTTGCAAGAAGGTTTCATTCAGGATATTACTTATTTGGTTGGGATCTATGATCTTCTGGTTTTCCACTTCCAAACAAAAGTTCCCCTGCCTTTTTTTATTGTTTTTATTCCTCTCATCATTTATTATTTTCCACAAGACCTTGGTTTTGTTGTCTGCCTGATGAATTTTGCTCTTGATATGTGTCTTTTTTTTGTGCTTTACATCCAGGTCATACAGATTCTTGAGGTCAATGAATTGCTGTCTATAATCCGGTGATGCTGTTGCCAGATATTTCTCCTTTGCTTGGAGCATCTTGTGCTTTAGATTTATGGTATCTTCGTCCCAGAATACGTGTTTCTTTACTGTGGTTACCTTCCTTGGCCCCCTTGGCATTACTTCATCCATGTGTATGCGTATTATTTTAGCAAATTTGTTGTGTTTATCTTCAATGGGGAGGGTTTTTATTACTGGTTCCCAGTCTATTTGGCCCAACTTTGACTTTAGCTGCATCAGATTTCCCCTTGAATAGTTTCTAGTATGTCTGTATACTGTTGCTTCCTGAACTTGGCTACATTTAATTGTGCAGAGTATGGTATGATGGTCAGAGATGTGGGTTGGATAGGCCTTGGCTTCAATCTTTTCAGGCAAGAGGTTGTGGTAGCATCCATCAATGCTTGTAGCCGTACTTTGAGTTATTCTAGTCTTAGGCAGGTTGTAAATGTAGCAGCCATGTTGAGATAACACATTCTTTAGGTCCTTGTAGTTCTGTTCTTCTGTCCTGTGTATATCTATATTTATGTCTCCAAGTATCACCACCTTGCAATGTTTTGCAGAGTATCTTTGAAGCAGGTGTCCCAGTCTTGCCAAATAGTCCTTTACAGTTCCAGGATCAGGTGATCTGTACGTCCCAATTATTATCAAGTTAGTTTTGTTTAATTGAATCTTCACTGCTATTGTTTCGAATGTTTGCTCTGTAGGTTGTATTGGCTCTTCTAATTTGATTTCTTCTATTGTTGTAAATGTATCATCTCTTGCATACATTGCAATACCACCCCACAATCGGAGAGTCCGGCAGAAGCCTGCAACCAGTGAATAGCCTGGAATGTTTGTGTGGAGCAAATCCTCTTCTCTTAGACCATGCTCAGAGAGGATGAGTAAGTTGGGTGTGTATTTACGAATCTCTATTTGCAGTCTATCAATTTTTACCTGTAAGCCTCTCTGAATGTTTAGATGAAATATTCTGTACTGAGTTGGATTTCTGGGTATGTTGTCTACATCAGGTGGTTTTGCGAGGCTGCATCCCCGTTTGGGTGCTGCTCACCATTCTTTTCATTCTGCCTATGGCACTCTAGTGCCCTTGTCAATCTCCCTGCCAAGATCTTAGACCCTTCAGTATTCAAATGTTTTCCATCCCATTTTAGGTGATGTTTATTGATGTGATCCGTGTTGTCAACAAATGTTGCATTTAGCTGCCAGCACATGAATTTTATTGCTTTGTTGGTTTCTTCTAAGAATCTTTCATTTACATCCTCTCTCGGTGGGATGGATGCAACATACCAGTTAGTTTGTGGAACTACTCGCTACTCGCTTAGCGAGTAACTATCCCAATGTAATCAACCCTTAAACGATGTCTATCTCCGTCAAGAAAGCCGCCATTTTTAGATACTCGCCAGTAGGTTGTTTAAATCGTGTTTAACCTCATTTCTGGTTGTAGGTTGTAGGCTGTGTTGTGTGTTCTACATATACATATATAGGGGTTGGGTCAAATTAATCTGTATTGACAGATACTTTGTATCGTTTCTGCAATCCATTATAAACCTTATCATCAACGGCAGGGATAATTGGATTTATAGATCCCTCAATTTATTTATATTAATGTGATTCATAATGTAATTTATATTAGTTGAAATATAAGTGAGACATATAAATCTAAACCAAGTAGTCGTCGCGTGCAACATCTATCTTCAAATATTCCTACTACAAATTATAATAGATAAACCTTTGCAGGTGGGCATACATAAGCATGTGCCTATAGAATAAAGTTGAAGAAAACCGAGTGAATAATACGAGTATACTCTAATTAGTGCGGTATTCGTAGAGTCTTCTCTCCTTAGTAAACATAAGTGCGGTATTAGTAGAGCAGTATTAGTGCGGTATTTGTAGAGTCTTCTCTCCTTAGTAAACATAAGTCGCCCGTATGGCCCGTAGAGTATACTCTCGACTCAGAGAGTGAATAAACATAGTACGGTACGCTCTGCTCCAGTGTGGACTAGGAAAAATCTGAGTTTACTACAGAGTTTACCCTCCACAGTTTTATTCACATGAATTTCGCCTTAGTTGTTACTAAGTTGAGCTATTGGGAAGTGATAGCCGAGTGCTGTAGCAGGTATCTGTTCAGTCAGAGATAAGCTACAAAACTCCTGGGCGCTCTTTGTAAGGGTGACCGATTAGATTGGTCAGCAAAAGATACTCTGTTCTCTGCTGTAAAATCACTTCCCGATGGTTCGGAACCCACCTAAAACTGTAGGTACAACTCATCAATCACCATCATCCAATTCATTACCCACTCACAGGTCTCAGACCTATGTGGGCTTCATCCTCCAAAAATAATTATAGATGGGTTGATCAGAAGAAATATTTATTGATTTAGAATCAAAAAACGATTGTTAAGATTCCTAGGCTACTATGTCAAAAATTATCAACCTACTTTATTGTTAATATAAATTCCTAATGTTATTCTTCATATTTCAAATGCAGTTATCATTAAACTAATTAAACATATTAGTCATCTTTCGATAATATTGTGCATGGTAACCAATTGAATACTATAATTTTGTTTTATACGCGAGCTGCACAAGACCAAATGAATTTTGCTACCCTACTACCTGACCTAATTATAGACTCAAATAATTCATTGAATTGAACCCTTGAATAGGGAGTTTTTCTGGTGAAGTGCAGGATGAATCACAAAATACACTACCAATACCGTTTCAGTTTTTTGAAGAATCAAAATCCAACAGTCAACCAACAAACCAGAACCAAGGACATGCAATTTATTCATTTGTCCACTTGCTACTTATTATAATAATTTAATTTAGTCAACTCCAATATACTGGAATGACAAAATAAGTTTGAGATAAAATAGATTGGAGGGATATAGAATAGGCTAAATGATTAAATTTTCTTGTAATGAACTTCAAATTGTTTGAGAAAAATTGAATGATAAACCGGGCTAGTCAGCTCAGACCCTACCTTGCAAAAATCTTAGTAACGACTATAGTAGTGAAGTCTTTACTTGGTTTTATTCACTCCAAAGTGAGTAAACTGTCCAAAAACCCTTAAATAAAGTCTTTACTCGTTTTTATTCACTTGGCCCATAATATTGATTTTTTAAACGATGTCTCAAGCTACTTACCCAATAATGCTTTATCGTCTCGTGCTGACACACCAGGAAAACTGGAATTAAAAAGCTCTCGGATTCTCCCCCAAGCCAACTTTTTTTGTGCAGTTTCATAGCTAATTTATAGCTACGGTACTTTTTAGATTCGATTATAGGAAAGTTCTCATGCTAACCTTTTCTACTCTTTTCATCATTGCTGTCAACAGCCTCAAAACTCATTGTAAGAAAGGATGCAAGGACGATAAAGTAACCTACTCTGGATTGAACGACTGAAGCTTGCACAAATTAGGCTACCTCAAAACTAAAATTTAGTTGATGATTGCCATAAACAGACCGCTCAATTCCTAAACCAGAACTTCAATTCTGAAGAATTATACATCAAATCATTGAACAGATAATAAAAAATGATACTATACATATTAATTTTTAAATCTACTTATACCGTAATCAATACAATAATAAACCAAACCTAACTTTCCCAGAATCATGGCTTACGCTGTATAATAATTATTAGGGAGACAAAGATCAACCTGAAATAAATCAAAATATAATTTCAATTCACAATTCAGTGAATCTCCACAACACAAATTATAAGTGAAGGCAGTTATTATTAATCATTATGAATATTCGGAAATGAGATCCAGAATCCAGGCTCAGTAATTTCATATGAGCCGCCAGTTGCTGTTGAAAAGTTACAAGCCAATCAGAGAACAGCCACTGAGAGCCTCTACAATGTTGCCAAACGTCACCCGTAGTTTATGGGTTGATTACATTGGGATAGTTACTCGCTAAGCGAGTAGCGAGTAGGACGTTACTAACAGACCGTGCTACAGCAGCTCAGCATACCAAGCCAAATTATATTAAAAAAATTATTTCTAGAATCACCCCCATACTATGGAATTTCCAAGACAATAAATAATATTTCAACACAAAATAAAAATATGAAGTTTACCAACAATTATTCAATGAAATTTCATCAAAACATTATACAATATATCTCATCTGAAGTGTTTTGCTGGCAGCCTGCGTGATTAAGTGTAGGCTTTGGCCACAATAATATTGTATTTTGGTGTTGGCTACTCTGCCAGCGAGTATAAATGTGACCAAATTCAAAGTAGACAGGCTCTCAACTTTGAATTTGGTCACATTCATACATGCTGGCAGAGTAGCCAATACCAAAATACAATATTATTGTGGCCAAAGCCTACACTTAATCACGCAGGCTGCCAGCAAAACACCAGATGAGATATATTGTATAATGTTTTGATGAAATTTCATTGAATAATTGTTGGTAAACTTCATATTTTAATTTTGTGTTGCAATATTATTTATTGTCTTAGAAATTCCATAGTATGGGGGTGATTCTAGAAATAATTTTTTTAATATAATTTGGCTTGGTATGCTGAGCTGCTGTAGCACGGTCGGTCAGTAACGTCCTACTCGCTACTCGCTTAGCGAGTAACTATCCCAATGTAATCAAACCTTTAGACACTGTCGACATAGACACCGGCTCAGATTAAGGAATTGTGACACCGGCTAGGAATCGTTTTAGCAAGCCGAAAGCAGTTCCTTCTTAGTCAGTGTCTAAGCCGACACTGTTTAGACATTGGTTGTAGACACCGTTTCTGCAATCCAGCCATGCTGTTTGAAGACAATTGATTTTGTAATACTGGAAAATAATAAACGCAGTGGCTACAGTCACGGCAGCCGGGTCTCCATTGGGTAGCCGGCAGATAGATGACTCATTGACTTTGAACATTTGCGCCTGTGCCAAATCTCCTTCTCTTTCTTAACCGATAATAATAGTAAGCGTATGGCTTTTAATGGTGGGGAGACCCTTACGGGTAGTTCCACCTCGCCGTTCGAGCCATGTTACCAATGGGTGTATACTCACTCCCGTAAAGCCAACTGGGGGAAAGTGGTTTCCTTCCCTTATTGCGCCTAACAACCTGTTTCCCAATAAACATAGGGAATAAACATAACTTAAATTGCTTCTTGTGAACTTTGTTCTCAACAGCGCACTGGACAATTATTGAGTACCCAAACGTTTCGAATTTTCCAACAATTTTTGTGAAATCTACACACCCTAAGAAGCAATAAACTATTGATAATTGTGTCCCCCAAAAATTTCAATAGTTTATTGCTTCTTAGGGTGTGTAGATTTCACAAAAATTGTTGGAAAATTCGAAACGTTTGGGTACTCAATAATTGTCCAGTGCGCTGTTGAGAACAAAGTTTTAGCAATTGAAAAATACAATAATGTGAATCACAAGTTATCTATCATTCACAAACAGGTTAGACAAAAATGTTTAGTAAAGCATAAAATCCTTGAAAAGAAGACTTTATTCTCTCTATAAGGGGTTTCAAATGTTGATCTCTAGTAATGATCTCTAGATTCTAGGAAAGCGCTAGTGAATGTAATAAGTACGGTATACTGTGATAATCAGATAATATATATTATGATGTTGAAGATCCATCTTGTTTCCACTAATATGTAATACAAACTTAAAAAAACCCACTTTTAAATGGAAATTAACTCACGTTATGGCGTGACGGCTGTTTCGCTCTGTTGTCTAGAGCATCGTCAGACTTGAGTGTACTGTGGGTCGTCTGAAGATGCTCTAGACAACAGAGCGAAACAGCCGTCACGCCATAACGTGAGTTAATTTCCATTTAAAAGTGGTTTTTTTAAGTTTATATTATATATATTATCGTATTGGCATTAGATCTGCCGTTCTAATATTCGCAGTATTCAGATACTCTACGGTCTACGCCAATATATTAGCTACTGACAACAAACATAGGGAAACGTTGGAGTGGAGGGCAAGACAGGAAAACCCAATTACTAACCAGATAAACAGCTTCATTCACGTCTGTGAAGTTGGCCCGCCCAAAATGGCCCCCCCAAGTGAAATTGTTATGAATCGTTAGTTTAGCGTTAGTTTAGGTTTGTTTTGATAAATTTGACGTTTGTTTAGATTTCTATATACTAGATCCAGCAGTTACTATTTGGGCGGGCCAGCTTCACACTAGCCCGCATGTTCGGCTGGAATTTGTTAAAAATGGTACAGATCGTTAGTTTAGCGTTAGTTTAGGTTTGTTTTGACAAATTTGACGTTTGTTTAGGTTTCTATATACTAGATCCGGCAGTTACTATTTGGGCGGGCCAGCTTCACACTAGCCCGCATGTTCGGCTGGAATTTGTTAAAAATGGTACAGGTCGTTAGTTTAGCGTTAGTTTAGGTTTGTTTTGACAAATTTGACGTTTGTTTAGGTTTCTGAGTACTATAGATCCGGCAGTTACTTTTTGGGCGGGCCAGCTTCACACTAGCCCGCATGTTCGGCTGGAATTTGTTAAAAATGGTACAGATCGTTAGTTTAGCGTTAGTTTAGGTTTGTTTTGACAAATTTGACGTTTGTTTAGGTTTCTATATACTAGATCCGGCAGTTACTATTTGGGCGGGCCAGCTTCACACTAGCCCGCATGTTCGGCTGGAATTTGTTAAAAATGGTACAGGTCGTTAGTTTAGCGTTAGTTTAGGTTTGTTTTGACAAATTTGACGTTTGTTTAGGTTTCTGAGTACTATAGATCCGGCAGTTACTTTTTGGGCGGGCCAGCTTCACACTAGCCCGCATGTTCGGCTGGAATTTGTTAAAAATGGTACAGATCGTTAGTTTAGCGTTAGTTTAGGTTTGTTTTGACAAATTTGACGTTTGTTTAGGTTTCTGAGTACTATAGATCCGGCAGTTACTTTTT
Source organism: Conomelus anceps (assembly GCA_948455865.1). Classification (NCBI taxonomy): domain Eukaryota; kingdom Metazoa; phylum Arthropoda; class Insecta; order Hemiptera; family Delphacidae; genus Conomelus; species Conomelus anceps. The sequence goes on from OX418216.1 coordinate 115,419,133, forward strand.
GGGCGGGCCAGCTTCACACTAGCCCGCATGTTCGGCTGGAATTTGTTAAAAATGGTACAGATCGTTAGTTTAGCGTTAGTTTAGGTTTGTTTTGACAAATTTGACGTTTGTTTAGGTTTCTGAGTACTATAGATCCGGCAGTTACTTTTTGGGCGGGCCAGCTTCACACTAGCCCGCATGTTCGGCTGGAATTTGTTAAAAATGGTACAGATCGTTAGTTTAGCGTTAGTTTAGGTTTGTTTTGACAAATTTGACGTTTGTATAGGTTTCTATATACTAGATCCGGCAGTTACTATTTGGGCGGGCCAGCTTCACACTAGCCCGCATGTTCGGCTGGAATTTGTTAAAAATGGTACAGGTCGTTAGTTTAGCGTTAGTTTAGGTTTGTTTTGACAAATTTGACGTTTGTTTAGGTTTCTGAGTACTATAGATCCAGCAGTTACTTTTTGGGCAGGCCAGCTTCACACTAGCCCGCATGTTCGGCTGGAATTTGTTAAAAATGGTACAGATCGTTAGCTTAGCGTTAGTTTAGGTTTGTTTTGACAAATTTGACGTTTGTTTAGGTTTCTATATACTAGATCCGGCAGTTACTATTTGGGCGGGCCAGCTTCACACTAGCCCGCATGTTCGGCTGGAATTTGTTAAAAATGGTACAGGTCGTTAGTTTAGCGTTAGTTTAGGTTTGTTTTGACAAATTTGACGTTTGTTTAGGTTTCTGAGTACTATAGATCCGGCAGTTACTTTTTGGGCGGGCCAGCTTCACACTAGCCCGCATGTTCGGCTGGAATTTGCTAAAAATGGTACAGATCGTTAGTTTAGCGTTAGTTTAGGTTTGTTTTGACAAATTTGACGTTTGTTTAGGTTACTGAGTACTATAGATCCGGTAGTTACTTTTTGGGCGGGCCAGCTTCACACTAGCCCGCATGTTCGGCTGGAATTTGTTAAAAATGGTACAGATCGTTAGTTTAGCGTTAGTTTAGGTTTGTTTTGACAAATTTGACGTTTGTTTAGGTTTCTGAGTACTATAGATCCGGCAGTTACTTTTTGGGTGGGCCAGCTTCACACTAGCCCGCATGTACTGCTGGAATTTGTTAAAAATGGTACAGATCGTTAGTTTAGCGTTAGTTTAGGTTTGTTTTGACAAATTTGACGTTTGTTTAGGTTTCTGAGTACTATAGATCCGGAGGTTACTTTTTGGGCGGGCCAGCTTCACACTAGCCCGCATGTTCGGCTGGAATTTGTTAAAAATGGTACAGATCGTTAGTTTAGCGTTAGTTTAGGTTTGTTTTGACAAATTTGACGTTTGTTTAGGTTTCTAAGTACTAGATCTAGCAGTCATAATTCGTTCAGGCCAGACTCAGTCTATTGAGCATGTTCGGCTGAAAATTACTGGTTGCGGGCGTCATTATATTGGAGCAGAACAGTTACAAAACCCTAGCTATAATATTAATGAATATATTTTAATTTTAAAAATCTATGTCATTTGAATCTAAATTCACATTTATTCCAACATCATCATCATTATCATCATCTTGTTCATTCATAGTAATTTTTGTAGAACTGTTGTAAAATTCACAATAGTTTTTATTGAATGTTTTCATGTTCTGCAGTTTGCAAAAAAATTTTTTTTTTTTTGTCTTACAAACACATAACAATTTCAACTTTAATTGTAAATTCAATGACATGTATCCAATTTTAATAGTGAATAAATAATATTTCTACTCCCTTTTGGCCAAACGTTTGACGTCGAGTCAAACACGAGCTCACTAGTCTATTTATAAGAATATTATTTTTTGCACTATAATTATTTGTCATTATTTGTACTAGTAATAATAATGGCAATTAATATAATAAGAATTTATTGTCTATCTACATTCTATTTATGACAATATTACTTTGTGTATAACTGTAATTATTAGTCATTACTTGTACTGGTAATAATAATGGCAATTGAAGTCCCATTGATGATTGCGCATGTGGAGGCATTTCTGGGTTCGGTATTGAACTTGCAATTTAACCGTTCTTCTAACACATTCCAAGGACTATTAGCAATGATAATGATAATATTATTATATGAGAATTCTTATTCCTAACTGTTTTATTATTTTTAAATGTTTATTATTAAACAGTTATTATTAACTGTCTTATTATTAACTATTAACTGTTTTATTTGTTATTATTAACTATCAATATTAACTGTTTTTATTATTTTAACTGTTTTATTATTTATTATTATTATTAGCCTAAGTGTTTTGTCTTATTCCCAGTTTTGAAAATACTGGCAAAAAGCAATTTATTCATTCAATTTTCGCAAAACACATAGAAACAACATTTTAGCTTTATTTTTCATTTGAATCATTTTCCACAATAAATTGATTTATTTCAAGTGAATTACGAATTAAAAAATAAAATAATTTTTGTACAATCTACCTATAAAATTCATCTCACGCTCATCTCTCTTAGGACGTTTACCTCCAATTTTTTCAAGTACTAACAATAACTACTCCAAAGAAAAAACTGGTGCATATTTTATGTTTTTTTTTCTTCAACTGTACTATTCCAATGAATTTTCCATTTAAAGTAACATTCATTTCACCTTGATCAGTCAAATCAAATTTCCAGACATATGAAGGGATAAGGGAGCAATTAACTTGATATGAAATCATAACTTAATACAATTATGATGTAAACATAAGCAGCTTACTTATTTTTTAATGTAAAACAATAGATGAGGTGCAATTTCATCATCTTCCTGGCATGATTGGACCTTATTGCAGAGATCATCAAAACCTTCCCAGGTGTAGTCAGAAGGTCTCTCAGCAGTATGTAGGCGATATAGGCTAAATGTCCTAGGAAATGAGCCACGATTCCCGAAAGGCTGTAGTTGAAGCATAAAAATCGAATCGTCTTTGGAAGTGAGCCAAGATAATATAATTTGTTGGAATTGACATTGTCTCTGTGTAGTATTGTGGTAATAAGTTGAGTTTGTGAAAGGAACTCAACATCAAAAATGAGAATAACTTGCAAACGACATGTTATCTTTGCTGACATTTGACAGTGCTTGGAACATACTTTTTTGTATGGAACATACTTGAAACATAGTACCTTTTTGTTAAATATTTCATTTTGTTAAAGTGTACACATACTCATTGCTATTAAGTAAACGGTGACAGACCTGCTCCTTGATTTTTCAACTGTTATTTTTTAGACTATAATTTTTTAGATCTTTTCATATATCTTTCTGTTAAATTGTTTGCATTATCATTACAAAATTGTTTTATGTTGAACTCCCGCTCATATGTAAGGTAGACTTGCTTTCTCACCTTCTTTGAGTGTGTATATTCCTATCATTTTTTTCTTGGTTGGCTTCACTTGCATTTCTTTTTTCATCAATGGCAATACTTTGTAAATCTATATTTCTAATTTTGTGTTATTATTTTTCAAGCTATATATTATTCATGATTTATAAGTTATTCTTCTCTTGGTCATTTTTCATGTGACAAACTCTTGAAAATTGCACAATGAATTTAAATGTGATGTGTTTTTTATTAGGTCATTTTCGAGGAATAAAACATTTATTTATTTAGACTTTTCTTTTTGAATCATGGAACAGTTTAGTGAACAGTTTTTTTTTATATTTGATCAGCCAATTAACAGTTAGTTAGTAATCAGTTTTTGTACAGTAAAATAGCAAATTCTTATTAGCTGAACGTTATTGATTTGTAATGCTAAGCATCCACAATTTTTAATGATAGCAACATAGCATCACTATTTTTTGTAGTGATCCTCCACTATTTGTAATGATTGAATATAGTTAAAGGACGGCGCCTTTACCATTTGTAGCCTCCACCAGGTAAGGATTCTGTAATGGTTATGGTGTAATACTAATCACCACATCCAACCTTACCCTATGAATGTGGGAATCGTGAAAGACAGGGCGCGACAATAATATTTCACTTATTCATATTTCAAGGGCTCCGGATAACTTTTGATTGGAGAACTTATATTATTTAATAATTGATTTTTATAAACTTATAAATTTTTTTTGTAGAACAAATGAAATACAGTAATTATATTAATTTTTCTTTTATTTGATCAATATAAAATACAGAATTCAATTTTGTTCTATTTGTGCGCAGAATTAATTTTCATTTAATCTCCCTCTTTTTTTAATCAACATAATTCATTAATTTTTTTTAATTATAGTATTGTTGTAGAAGAATGATTTTCGGCGTTATCTGCTTGTGTCAAGAAGTCTTCCGGTCTAAGCAATGAATCACTCTTCTTCTGTGCTCTCTTCACGTTGTAGTTTATTTTTGACACTTCTATGATATTTACTTAGAAATTTGTAGAATATTTAATGAGAACCTCATGGGAATTTGTCGAACATTTTAGAAAAATCTCCGTCTTTCTAGATCAAATGAAACCTATTAAAAGCGAGCGTGTAGGTAAAAGTTAGTTTTATTCTTGTTTGGAATTTGTCGAAACAAAATAAGTGACAGTTCTGTTAGTTCTGTAGTGATAATCGCTCGAATTAGTGAGAATTATTTTACCGGTTTTAATTTATACCAGTGGACTCTACACTTATCTATTCTTGTATTATGGACTTGTGCTACGTAAGTTTAATTATTCCTTTAGATGATTCTTCTTGAATTATTGGACAGTTTATTGAACAGTTATTATTTGATATTAGATCGGCCTTTCAACATTATTAAGTGATTGATTTTTGTACAGTAATATTGAAAACTCTTTATCAGTTGAACAATATCGATTTATCTGCTTCCTATTACATTATTTTGTGTTATTTTGGGTTTTGTTCTATTATTTTGTGTTATTTTAGGTTCTATCTCTTGATCCAGCCATTAGGAAATTGAAAATCAATTTTTTTAAAATGCTGACTATTCGATCTGATTGTTAGATTCACGGCTCTTTCTCCTTTATACAAGTTGAGGGAGAAATAGTGTGACTTCTCGATTCAAACGTCTTTTTATGTTTTGTAGACGTGACTATTAAAATTTCGTAATATCATTTTTGTAATTTATGACAGATTGATTTCGTTTGTGCGAGATAACTGATTAGTGCGTGTTGTAAGTAATTTGTAAGTGCAAGTGTTAATTTTAAGTGTGGCCAGCATTATCATCAAGATAGAACCTGTAAGAATATCTTCTTTGAAATTTCACTCCCTTACGTCAATGATTGAAATGGTCCTTCTCTGACAATGCCGGCTTTAGTTTGATGTCGGAGCGGCTTTAGTTTGATGTCCGACCTTTTTCGTTCCAGCTAATTATATTATTCGAAAGAGCCTGAAAGAATTATGTTCGCAATTTTATTTGCCTGAATTTTGGGGTTTTACAAACATAATAGGTGTTTTGAAATAGATTGCATGGATCCAGAGTTAGTGAGTTACCTTCTATTATTTTCATTATGTTGTTCTTGAAAGTCCTTCAATATGTGTTATAATATGTAAACTTTTTTCAACATACGCTGAGGATGGGTTTATGATAGGGCTTTTGTGTAAAGAAGCTTTCAGCTACTCATAAAAATACTTCTTCAAAGTTCATGTTGACACTACCCTCATCAATGATAAAATGTAACATTATAAATGCAACACGGAACTTAAGAAATATCTAATGAAAAGAAGTTGGCTTTTATACTCAATATTTTTCAACCTCTAGCTCTTTTATTTTTTTTAAAGATGAGTAATATTCAATCTATTCTAAAGTTGATTGTAAGGGTTATTTAATTCTCCATGTGTAGCAAGTGTGAAACTGGCCTGCTACGATATAGTGATGCCCGAAACTACTACTGATTGACCAGCGAAAGAATGCCCCCGGCGAAGTTGAGCAGTAAGCAGCCCGACAGGCTTTATCGTACAATCCCACAAACATCAGTCATAAAATAAAAAATGTTTCCAATTATTTCTGAAATACTGAATTATGGATAATAAGAAGGTTAGGAGTATCATTAGTCCAGTAACAACTATTCATAAATTAACGCATTTTAAAGATAAATAAGATTTTTGTTGAAATAATGCGCGCAAATTGTCATTGTAATTTCATATTATTATAAAATTTAATAACCTTAATCTTTATAGTTTTTCTATATTTGATGAATGTGTATTGTTGAATAATTATGAAATTTACTTTGTATATATAAGTATTTGAATTGTATTAACTTTGGTGGAAATCATTTCAATAAAGTTACAGTCAATAATATGATTTTCACAGAAAACTCGTAATTTTTTGTTTACAGCTCATTTGTTCAATAACTATTCAACAGAATTCGATGATTTCCGCAATGAATGTTCTTTGATGCTTCTTCAAACAGATGTTATAGATATTTCCACGAAAAACTTGTTTTTTTTTAATAATGGGTCATTTCTTGCATCAAGTCTGTGAATTTTAATGGCATAACATGAAAAAGTCCGTAATCGACAAACTTTTTCATGGTAGGAGTAAACCACACACATGAACCGTATGAAAGAATAATAACATCCTGAATTTTTTTCTGTGAAAGAATCACTGAATTGGATAATGGGTTTTCGATTTATAAAATAAAATGTAAGTTCAATTTTACTGGAGCGCTTTATGCACAGATCACATTGCATGCTAGCCAGTGTGAAAAAAATGTATGCGAGCTTTCGTTGAGTTTCTTGTATTGTAAGACAAAAGATGACGCATGTGCTTGATGACTGATGTATGTGGGAATCCACAATGAAGTCAGTCGAGCCTGATATTGCTCCAGTGCGCTAAAGGCATTCTTACGCTGGTCAAATAACTTAGTACTTTAAAACCTGGCAAGTGTGAAGCTGGCCTGCTCCGATATAGTGATGCACGAAACTACGACTTGACAACGTAAACAAACGCCGAATTTGCCAATACAAACCGAAACAAAAGCTAAACTAACGATCTATTCTAGAATTGTATAATTTGCTAATCAATTCTCAAAATGTAGAAGGTGTGAAGCTGGCCTGCTCTGATATGGTGATGCCCGAAACTACTACTAAAAAACCTAAACGAACGCGAAATTTGTCAAAACAAACCTAAAGTAACAATCTATACCATTTTCAAAAAGATTCCAGCCGATCTTGCAAGCAAATGTGAAATTGGCCTGCCCAAATAGTAACTGCCGGATCTATAGTACTCAGAAACCTAAACAAACGTCAAATTTGTCAAAACAAACATAAACTGACGCTAAACTAACGATCTGTACCACTTTTAACAAATTCCAGCCGAACATGCGGGCTAGTATGAAGCTGGCCCGCCCAAAAAGTAACTGCCGGATCTATAGTACTCAGAAACCTAAACAAACGTCAAATTTGTCAAAACAAACCTAAACTAACGCTAAACTAACGATCTATACCATTTTCAACGAATTCCAGCCGACCATGCGGGCTAGTGTGAAGCTGGCCCGCCCAAATAGTAACTGCCGGATCTAGTATATAGAAACCTAAACAAACGTCAAATTTGTCAAAACAAACCTAAACTAACGCTAAACTAACGATCTGTACCATTTTTAACAAATTCCAGCCGAACATGCGGGCTAGTGTGAAGCTGGCCCGCCCAAAAAGTAACTGCCGGATCTATAGTACTCAGAAACCTAAACAAACGTCAAATTTGTCAAAACAAACCTAAACTAACGCTAAACTAACGATCTGTACCATTTTTAACAAATTCCAGCCGAACATGCGGGCAAGTGTGAAGCTGGCCCGCCCAAATAGTAACTGCCGGATCTAGTACTCAGAAACCTAAACAAACGTCAAATTTGTCAAAACAAACCTAAACTAACGCTAAACTAACGATCTATACCATTTTCAACGAATTCCAGCCGAACATGCGGGCTAGTGTGAAGCTGGCCCGCCCATATAGTAACTGCCGGATCTAGTATATAGAAACCTAAACAAACGTCAAATTTGTCAAAACAAACCTAAACTAACGCTAAACTAACGATCTGTACCATTTTTAACAAATTCCAGCAGTACATGCGGGCTAGTGTGAAGCTGGCCCACCCAAAAAGTAACTGCCGGATCTATAGTACTCAGAAACCTAAACAAACGTCAAATTTGTCAAAACAAACCTAAACTAACGCTAAACTAACGATCTGTACCATTTTTAACAAATTCCAGCCGAACATGCGGGCTAGTGTGAAGCTGGCCCGCCCAAAAAGTAACTGCCGGATCTATAGTACTCAGAAACCTAAACAAATGTCAAATTTGTCAAAACAAACCTAAACTAACGCTAAACTAACGATCTATACCATTTTCAACGAATTCCAGCCGAACATGCGGGCTAGTGTGAAGCTGGCCCGCCCATATAGTAACTGCCGGATCTAGTATATAGAAACCTAAACAAACGTCAAATTTGTCAAAACAAACCTAAACTAACGCTAAACTAACGATCTGTACCATTTTTAACAAATTCCAGCCGAACATGCGGGCTAGTGTGAAGCTGGCCCGCCCAAATAGTAACTGCCGGATCTAGTACTCAGAAACCTAAACAAACGTCAAATTTATCAAAACAAACCTAAACTAACGCTAAACTAACGATCTATACCATTTTCAACGAATTCCAGCCGAACATGCGGGCTAGTGTGAAGTTGGCCCGCCCAAATAGTAACTGCCGGATCTAGTACTCAGAAACCTAAACAAACGTCAAATTTGTCAAAACAAACCTAAACTAACGCTAAACTAACGATCTGTACCATTTTTAACAAATTCCAGCCAAACATGCGGGCTAGTGTGAAGCTGGCCCGCCCAAATAGTAACTGCCGGATCTATAGTACTCAGAAACCTAAACAAATGTCAAATTTGTCAAAACAAACCTAAACTAACGCTAAACTAACGATCTATACCATTTTTAACAAATTCCAGCCGAACATGCGGGCTAGTGTGAAGCTGGCCCGCCCAAAAAGTAACTGCCGGATCTATAGTACTCAGAAACCTAAACAAACGTCAAATTTGTCAAAACAAACCTAAACTAACGCTAAACTAACGATCTATACCATTTTCAACGAATTCCAGCCGAACATGCGGGCTAGTGTGAAGCTGGCCCGCCCATATAGTAACTGCCGGATCTAGTATATAGAAACCTAAACAAACGTCAAATTTGTCAAAACAAACCTAAACTAACGCTAAACTAACGATCTGTGCCATTTTTAACAAATTCCAGCCGAACATGCGGGCTAGTGTGAAGCTGGCCCGCCCAAAAAGTAACTGCCGGATCTATAGTACTCAGAAACCTAAACAAACGTCAAATTTGTCAAAACAAACCTAAACTAACGCTAAACTAACGATCTATACCATTTTCAACGAATTCCAGCCGAACATGCGGGCTAGTGTGAAGCTGGCCCGCCCATATAGTAACTGCCGGATCTAGTATATAGAAACCTAAACAAACGTCAAATTTGTCAAAACAAACCTAAACTAACGCTAAACTAACGATCTGTACCATTTTTAACAAATTCCAGCCGAACATGCGGGCTAGTGTGAAGCTGGCCCGCCCAAATAGTAACTGCCGGATCTAGTACTCAGAAACCTAAACAAACGTCAAATTTATCAAAACAAACCTAAACTAACGCTAAACTAACGATCTATACCATTTTCAACGAATTCCAGCCGAACATGCGGGCTAGTGTGAAGTTGGCCCGCCCAAATAGTAACTGCCGGATCTAGTACTCAGAAACCTAAACAAACGTCAAATTTGTCAAAACAAACCTAAACTAACGCTAAACTAACGATCTGTACCATTTTTAACAAATTCCAGCCAAACATGCGGGCTAGTGTGAAGCTGGCCCGCCCAAATAGTAACTGCCGGATCTATAGTACTCAGAAACCTAAACAAATGTCAAATTTGTCAAAACAAACCTAAACTAACGCTAAACTAACGATCTATACCATTTTTAACAAATTCCAGCCGAACATGCGGGCTAGTGTGAAGCTGGCCCGCCCAAAAAGTAACTGCCGGATCTATAGTACTCAGAAACCTAAACAAACGTCAAATTTGTCAAAACAAACCTAAACTAACGCTAAACTAACGATCTATACCATTTTCAACGAATTCCAGCCGAACATGCGGGCTAGTGTGAAGCTGGCCCGCCCATATAGTAACTGCCGGATCTAGTATATAGAAACCTAAACAAACGTCAAATTTGTCAAAACAAACCTAAACTAACGCTAAACTAACGATCTGTGCCATTTTTAACAAATTCCAGCCGAACATGCGGGCTAGTGTGAAGCTGGCCCGCCCAAAAAGTAACTGCCGGATCTATAGTACTCAGAAACCTAAACAAACGTCAAATTTGTCAAAACAAACCTAAACTAACGCTAAACTAACGATCTATACCATTTTCAACGAATTCCAGCCGAACATGCGGGCTAGTGTGAAGCTGGCCCGCCCATATAGTAACTGCCGGATCTAGTATATAGAAACCTAAACAAACGTCAAATTTGTCAAAACAAACCTAAACTAACGCTAAACTAACGATCTGTACCATTTTTAACAAATTCCAGCCGAACATGCGGGCTAGTGTGAAGCTGGCCCGCCCAAATAGTAACTGCCGGATCTAGTACTCAGAAACCTAAACAAACGTCAAATTTATCAAAACAAACCTAAACTAACGCTAAACTAACGATTTATAACAATTTCATTTGGGGGGGCCATTTTAGGCGGGCCAACTTCACAGACGTGCTTCACTCCATCATTAATCCCAAGCTAAATCATTGTTAACACTGATGATTCCACACTAATATTAATGTTTCTATAGTCATATGAAGATTATTATAGATTAATTTATCCAATAATTGAGTTCACTTCACAATTATTAACAGTCATACTTTTCCATCCAAATCTACTTAATAAAACGAACACCTCTATCACCTCAAATTGCATCACTAAGAATTTCGAAAAGTAGCTACCATAAAAACGTCAATAAAATCTCATATATATGAACCAAGAAAATATAAAAATATTTTATTTAATGAATTTGAATGTAGATGTTTGCATTCATTTGAAGAAAGACAGTTGACAATTTAACCAATCAAATTTGAAGAATTACTTAGTTAAGAGAGTTAATTCCCTTTGCCTTTCTGCACTTACCGGTACCTTTTCACACATGATTAAAAGTAGTGAAAATTAGTGTTCAGAACAATTTTTGACCAGAAGAGAAGTCTCTGTATCAAGTCGACCGTTTTGCATTTGTCTGTTCGTCTGTTTGTAACACATTTACAGCTGAACACATGAACCCATTTCTTTGAGTTGAAATTTGATCATGAATGTTGTTAGTCGGTGGCCAGGGTCAACACATGATGCTTGAATTTGGGATAATAGCACAGTTGCTGCAAGATTTGAAGCTGGTATGTGATTTTTTTTTTGTAGATTACGTCTTGGAGACTCCAGTTAAGGAGTATAAGACAAGTCAGATCAACAATATTATACACTAGATACCATAATTACTTCAATTAGTTGAGGTGAGGCTTAATTTTGATGTGAAAGGAACTCTTGTACACTATAAAAAGCTTTATCAACTAAATATTTCTTCAATTGTTTTTTAAATATTTCTATATTTTCAAGACTCTTCAAAAACTGCGGTAGCTTGTTGTAGAATTTCCTACCAATATAACTGGGTTTTTGTTTGAATAAGCTACTATTGTGACTCACCAAGTGATAATCTCCTCGGCTTCTTGTATTATAATCATGTACATCAAGATTTTGGTTAATATCATTCGTTTTTACATATAAAGTAGCTTCATACACATATAAGCAGGGTACAGTTAGGAGACCAAGTCTCTTGAACAACGGCCTACATGAATCTAATCTATTTACTCTTTCTATACACCTAACCGCTTTCTTTTGGATCTTAAACACCCTATCAAGATTTTGTTTTGATGAATTACCCCATACTAAGATAGCATACCTAATATGTGACAGTAAGAGCCCATGGTATATAAGCTGTAAAAAGTAACTTTTTGTCATTCAATTTAGCGAGCTGTCGCAGGACAAATACCCCAGATGAAATTTTACTACATATTTTCTCAATGTATGGAGTCCAGGTCAATCGTCTATCCAACATAACTCCTAGAAATGCAATTTTTTCTTCTTGGTCTAATTGATTATCGTTTACAAACACGTTTATAGCCCTATCTTCATTTAAATTATGTTTGTTTTTGAATTGAAGGTATTGGCATTTTTTACTATTTATAGTTAATTTCAACTGATTTAAAAATTGGACAATGGACTGCACACCTATATGGGCACTTATTTCTAAATTATCTAGAATGGAATTGCTGAAATGATGGCTTACTTGTTGGTGATAGTGGCTATGCATTTATCACCCAGCTTAATGACTCCAGTTTTAAATCCTGGAACACAAGGGGAATGAAGATGCAATTGTGCACATATTTTGACTCATAATCTTTATAAAAATGAATGTCTGTCTGTATGTATGTATGTTCCCTATAGACTCCAAAACTACTTGACAGATCGGCATGAAACTTTGGGAATATGTTGTATGAATATTGGGGATGGTTTCTGACCATACATTTCAATAGGGGGGCTAATAATTATTAGTAATTAATACATTTTACAGACCTAACCTCCTGAACTTGCCAGCCATTGGGCTACCGAAATGTTTGGACCGGAAAGATGATCGTGTGCACTTCGAAGTAACAAAAATTTACTTATTACCCCATATCACAGATTAAAGAAGGTTTGTCTGTGCCCATATCTAAGTAGCCCAGTGGATAGCAATCACGTGTCTGGCGCTAAAGGTTCCAAGTTCGAATCTTGATCTGACCTTTCTTTTTTGATCATGGTTTTCTACTCTAATTATTTTCTACGCCAGAATCATCAATTCAGGAAAAGTTATCGTTCGTAACAAAAATGTTTTGTTGTTTCTTACAATACAAATAATTTATCAATCTATGTATATAAAAGGCGATGTGTGTATGTATGTTTGTATGTATGTATGTATGTATGTATGTATGTTCCCAGTAAACTCCGAAACCGCTGAACCGATTTGAATGAAATTTTCAGTGACGATGTAGAATAGTCCTGAGATGGTTACTGTGAAGTTTGGGAGTTCATGATGCCCCCCATTTTTTTCTGGGGGGCCAAACGTAGGCTACTGTACCTCTTAATATTTATGTGTCCTAATTGAACTCAGAATCCGCTGAACCGATTTCAATGAAACTTTCAGTGACGATGTAGAATAGTTCTGAGATGGTTCCTGTGAAGTTTGGGAGTTCAAAGCCCCCCATTTTCTTTCTCCGGGGGGGGGGGGGGGGGGCATACTTATACTTTGATATTTTGTGTCCTAACCGCTGAAGGGATTTCGATGAAATTTTCTGGCACAATGTAGAATAGTCCCAAGATAGTTTCTGTAAAGTTTGGCAGTTCAAAGCCCCCCATTTTTTTCTCCGGGGGTGAGGGGGGCATACTTATACTTTGATATTTTGTGTCCTAACCGCTGAAGCGAATTCGATGAAATTTTCTGGCACAATGTAGAATAGTCCCAAGATAGTTTCTGTAAAGTTTGGCAGTTCAAAGCCCCCCATTTTTTTCTCCGGGGGGGAGGGGGGCATACTTATACTTTGATATTTTGTGTCCTAACCGCTGAAGCGATTTCGATGAAATTTTCTGGCACAATGTAGAATAGTCCCAAGATAGTTTCTGTAAAGTTTGGCAGTTCAAAGCCCCCCATTTTCTTCTCCGGGGGGGAGGGGGGCATACTTATACTTTGATATTTTGTGTCCTAACCGCTGAAGCGATTTCGATAAAATTTTCTGGCACAATGCAGAATAGTCCCAAGATAGTTTCTGTAAAGTTTGGCAGTTCAAAGCCCCCCATTTTTTTCTCCGGGGGTGAGGGGGGCATACTTATACTTTGATATTTTGTGTCCTAACCGCTGAAGCGATTTCGATGAAATTTTCTGGCACAATGTAGAATAGTCCCAATATAGTTTCTGTGAAGTTTGGCAGTTCAAAGCCCCCCATTTTTTTCTCCGGGGGGGGGAGGGGGGCATACTTATACTTTGATATTTTGTGTCCTAACCGCTGAAGCGATTTCGATGAAATTTTCTGGCACAATGTAGAATAGTCCCAAGATAGTTTCTGTAAAGTTTGGCAGTTCAAAGCCCCCCATTTTTTTCTCCGGGGGGGAGGGGGGCATACTTATACTTTGATATTTTGTGTCCTAACCGCTGAAGCGATTTCGATAAATTTTTCTGGCACAATGCAGAATAGTCCCAAGATAGTTTCTGTAAAGTTTGGCAGTTCAAAGCCCCCCATTTTTTTCTCCGGGGGGGAGGGGGGCATACTTATACTTTGATATTTTGTGTCCTAACCGCTGAAGCGATTTCGATAAAATTTTCTGGCACAATATAGAATAGTCCCATGATAGTTTCTGTAAAGTTTGGCAGTTCAAAGCCCCATTTTTTTTCTCCGGGGGGGAGGGGGGCATACTTATACTTTGATATTTTGTGTCCTAACCGCTGAAGCGATTTCAATAATATTTTCTGGCACAATGTAGAATAGTCCCAAGATAGTTTCTGTGAAGTTTGGCAGTTCAAAGCCCCCATTTGTTTCTCTGGGGGGAAGGGGGGCATACTTATACTTTGATATTTTGTGTCCTAACCGCTGAACCGATTTTGATGAAATTTTCTGGCACAATGTAGAATAGTCCCAAGATAGTTCCTGTGAAGTTTGGGAGTTCGAATTCCCCCATTTTTTTCCTTTAGAAATGTAGAAAAAAAATATTTTAAACACATTATCCATCATTAAAGCTTTATTATTGTAAAATAGTTAACAGAATAACCATCTCAATCCTCAGTGGTTCTTTCAAAGGTTCTTTCAAATATCATTTCTTATGAGGATAAATTAAACAATAATTTAATGTCAATACTCAGGGGTGCCCACTTGGTGGAGGGGGGGGGGGGGGGGTGTGGAAAGTTGATTGAAACCGTGTTTAACATGACAACATTCAAAAATATATTATGAAGTCACCAGATAGAATGTCAAAATGGCAATTGATTTATAATTAATATAATGGGATAAATTTGTGAAAAAAGCAGAAGAGTGTACAAAGAAATTTGATCCAGAAGCAATGCAAAAGAGAGCCAGGAAAAGGAAACGCTTTGCTAATGAGCTAGGGTGAACTCTTGCCTGTTAGTGGTCTTTTTTTTATTTGTTTCAAAATGAATAAATCACAATTAAAATTATGTTTATTAGATCTAAGTTCGGATTCTGATTCGGATAGTGCTGCTGAAGACGAGATGTTATTGATTTAACAGAAAAGAAACTGAAATCTAATAATTCATTAGGAATGAAATCTCATTTCATCTTCATTAACACTAATCAGTTGAAGCAGTAGCAGCAGTGGAAAATTAAATTTTTCTAATAGATTAAACAATTTTTCGACAATATTTTAATTTATCATTTTTATGTCTTTGAAGTGAATTTCATTGAGCTTTTGTGGCTAAAACTGGCAGAAATCACTTTGATACAAGAACCAAATTATTAGTAGATATACCTAACCGTATCAATATTACAGTACAGAAATTTATTTTATTATTTAGTTTTTATAATTATTATGGCATCACCAGCAAAAGGAAAAACCTTGTGCGCTGGTGAGAGTCGCATTTATAGTTCAATAAGTTTATTTATTATTTTTTTTAAATTTATTTAGTAAACAATATAGTCACTTGCATATAATTCTATTTATTGAATAAAATTTAAAGATGAGAAAAATTTTGATCTAATCCATGAATTAATGTTTCTGTTCATGTGTATTGTTTTATTATTATGTCTGTTTCTCAGGTATTCGTTTTGTAGGATATTAATGTATTTACTGCTAATGTAGAGGAGCTGTCTTCTAAGTAGTGTTGAATTTGTGTAATAGACTTGATATTCGGTTGTTGAATTGGGTCTCAAATCATAATTTAATGTATCAGTTAACGAGAATTTATTTTTATATTTTAATATGTAATGGGTGATGCAACTGAGATATAACTGTCGTACAGTTAGCACCTGGAAATCGTCAAATAATTTCTTGCTATCATAAATCCGTGGTCTTTTTAGGATTGTTTTAATAATGTACTTCTGTATTACAAACAGTTTATTCAAATGTGTATCAAAAGTACCACCCCAAACAGCTATACCATAACGTATTAAAGATTCAACCAGGGCTACATAAACTTGCTTATGTTCATTAAGGGATAGAATATTATTCAATTTATAAAATTTATATGATAGGTATTTAAGTCTCTTGCATAGAAAATTTACATGGAAGTCCCATTTCATACATTCATCTATCCATATCCCGAGGTATTTCATACTCTTTTTCCTGTGTATTATAGGGCAGGTACAGTTATCAGTGTTAAGCCGGTCACAACAAATTTATTTATTTGTTCACTAGAAATACATTAGAATGTATTTGAATTCATGAAATAAAATATTCCGAAAATTGCGTGGAATGGATTTGAATGGATTTTTAATTTAAAGTAGTAATAAAGTAGTAGTATATAATAATATAGATATTAAAACGTTTTAAAATAAATCTCTCAAAGTTACATTACTGCACATATTTATTATATCCTGGGAGTCTGTACTGGTAGATGAAACTAAAACTGAGCATTTGATTGATCTAATCATATTCATAATTCCATGAGATGCGTGGCGCGACAAACTGTGGCTCTGCCACAGTGCCACGCGTGTCTTGTCTCACGACAATAGCGCTGCGTCGCGTCGTGTTGCCTATTTGTGCTGATCCATTCCTTTAAAAGAGTTACAAAAACTCGCGCTGTGTCACGTCGTGCCACACGCGCTGGTCGCGTCTCAATATGCGCCTAGCCTTATGGAAGGACTGTCTAGAGACAAAAGAGAAAGAATTAAAACAGGTGGTGGAAATAAGGACTACGAAATTGATGGAACGACAAAAGTTATTGTTGAAATGATTCCTTAATTTTTTTGAAAGCATGTCATCTGTGCAATATGATGACAAAGAGGTGGAAGATATATGCAGTAATGAGGAAGGATCTGAAAAAGAAGATGAACCTACACAACAAAGCATTGGTATGATCATAGACGAACCATCAAGACTTACTATCCCTGATCAATGGTATGATGGAGGAGATGCTCACATCATAAAAACGACTAACAGCACATCATCACATAAATGTAAGTAGGATTGATTCATTTTTAGGTACTTATACATATTAGCTAGAGGCCACTATTTTAGCTGTGGTGACTACATCGTCGGTTATTGACTCTGTCAAAAACTATACGGACAATCATAAGAAGCATGATCCACATACGGTTCCAAACAACCTTTCAAGTCCACGAGTGAGGACCCCCGCTCTCGCTCTGAGAGATATTGAGAGGCCATCGAAGAACGCAATCACTAGACTCGTTTCTAGGTTCAGTGCGGAAGCCAATCTGTTTTGATGCTTGCTCTCAGACCGAGGACACAATCCTCTAAACCAAGGATGATTTGCTGAGTGAGATTCAGCGGCTGACAGACAACCAATCGGCCCTGGTGGAGGAGGTTCAACGTCTCACTCTTGAGCTTCAAAGTCGGAATGTTACTCGCGCTGATTCACTCATGTGTGAGGGTATAGCTGCCGTTTCAAACTCTAGTGTAGTATTATTGGATAAGAGTATAAATACAGAACTCATTAGTGATGATTCCATTGATGAACATGTTAATTTAGACACAATAGACAAGAGTAATATAAAACTTAGGGAGGATATTGCTAGTTTATCTGAGCGACTTAAGTCAATGGTGATTTCAATTGGAGCCTTAGAGGCAGATAATCAGGCTCTAAGAAATGACATAAAAAATGAAACCAATAGATTTAGGATACTTTATGATGAATTGCATTGCAAATCAATGGTGAATGGTCAAGATGGTATTCAACATAGGAAATTAGATAGTACTAGGAATAGGAGGAGGGTTTCCAATCACCAATCAAAATTGAATGAGCCTGAATGTATTGGTAATGAGGAGCCAGGTAAGGAATTCAATTCAAGTGAAATTTTAAATTCAAGTCTTGACAAATTCAATTTAAAATCAGTGAAAATCAAGTGCTTCTCTGATAGTCAAGGGAGACAAAATTGCAAAGGGAATTTTATCAAGGAGTGGAGTCAACATAGTGTTTTAATGAGTCACAATGTTTTCATAGAGTCACAATGTAGAATAGTCCCAAGATAGTTCCTGTGAAGTTTGGGAGTTCGAATTCCCCCATTTTTTTCCGCGAGTGGGGGGAGGGGCTGCTTACTTACCCTTTGATATTTTTGTGATCTAACTGCTTTTGTTCCCTTTGATATTTTTCTGGTACAATAGTCCCAGATAGTTTCTGAAGTTTGAGAAATCAAAGTGCCCTTCACCCCTGAGTGATGGGACTGGGGGGGGGGGGGGGTGTCAAAGAAGTGAAATTATGAATATTACAATTTGGAAAAAATGATTTTGATGTAGATTTGAGGTGCAATGCAGTATAGTCTTGAGATAGTTCCTGTAAAATTCGGAGTTCAAAGTGCCCCATTGTTTCTGGGTGGTGAGGTGGGGGGGGGGGGGGGGGTTGGTAGTCATACTTTTTTTAATAATTTTTTTTACTATTCGGTTGATCTTTTTAAGATGAACTAAAATATTGATTTTACATTTTTAAAACTTCAAGCTTAACTTGAACTCATAAATGAAAATTAAATTTTCATTTATAAAACATGTACAAAATGCCATATACTCACTATATGAATGCCACATGAAACAACAACAAATATTGTATACCATTAGCATTTTGATTAAATACTAAGAAGTTAACCCTATGTATTCATATTATATTATTTCTATATCATTGAAATTGTCACTCAATTTATTATTATTTGTAAATATCAATATCAATATCCATTTACAATTTATATTTTTTTTAAAACATGTACAATTAATAAAATTCCTGAAAATATATTGTTACAAAATATGTACAAAAATTAGGTGTGTTTTATTTGGGCATAGCCCGTCTACCTGCCCCACGCATTCCTCATTATCACAGCCCACTATGCCCCCTCTCATTGCTGCCACTGGCGTAGCAACGCACGCCGGGTACCGCTAGTATATTATAAAAGTCGATACATTTATGTATGTTCCCAGTAAACTCCGAAACCAATGAACCGATTTTTATGAAATTTTCAGGCACAATGTAGAATAGTCTCGAGATGGTTCCTGTGAAGTTTGGGAGTTCAAAAGTCCTCGCTGGAGGACACAAAAAGGAGAAATCTATCCTTAAATGAACAGCTGATAGAAGTCAACAGTCTTTAATCATAATTATGGGAGGCCCCTTAGCTGTGTTATTTACACTGTCTGGAACGCGAAGACTTTGCATGATGTACTGTGTAGTCGGAGCCTTGCAGTATGTAGGAAACATGACTGGGTATGATGAAATGTAATTATGCCGGGTTGATGAGATCTGCTGCTAGAAATTTGAAATGCAGCCCAGCGGGAGGTGGCAAATAATAAAATCAAAAACCTAGCTTCTACCCTTATAGTCAGCATAGGAGGTTTAAATTTGAAATTTTTCTTCATTCAGAGGTGGTGATTAATAAAACAACGAAGGAGGCCTCTATGATCAGCTGGAAGAGCCCTAGGACTAACTTCTTTCCTAATTTGAAATGTAACCTCAGCGGGAGGTGGCGAATAATAAAATCAAGGATAATTTTTATGAGAACGCAGCAATGCGCATCGGGCCAGCTAGTATTCATAATATTGTTGAGCCAACTTTTGGAGTCCTAAAGAAAAGATTTCAAATACTTGAGAAAGGTATGAGATTCCATCTGGCTAAGTGTGGAAACATAATAGTAGCTTCATAACTTTGGTATTCAGATTGGTGATGTTTTTCAAGTGGGTGAGATCGATGTAGAAAATGAATCATATAATACAGAAATAGCTGAAGAACGGGGAAATCAAGTAAGAAGAGCTTTGATTTTAAACTACCTACTTTGCATAGTACCATTATTACTGGCAATTAACTTGGTTTTTACTGGAAATTAATGTAATTAATTACAAGCATGTAAATATACTATTTAGAAAAGTGAGCAAATAAATGAAATCATGATCAATCTAAATGGGTTTATTTCTTTTACAAAATGTATAATTCACTGTTTTTATGGAGTTTTTAGTTTTTTTACAAGGGTTATAAATTATATTTGCATAAAAAAAGTTTCCCATGGATGACAAATTGTTCAAGTTCTTAATGAAGTGGTACATTTGAAGAGCTTTGTGTTGGGATATTGTCATTTATTTTACGCAATATGTCCATGCAAGACTATGTTCACTTTCCAAAAATTCTCTTTCTTTCTCAATTATCATCATCCTAGCTTCATGCTGCTCACAAAGTACCTCATTTTTAATGAATGAAAATCATTAGATTTGTCTGCAATTTCAGTACTTGGGCACCGACGTTTTCCAGTTTTTTTCTGCCATGGATCTGTGGGACCTGAAGGGAGAATATAAACTCGAAAATTACGTTAAGGTAGACTACATAAATTGTGTAGGTCTAAGCTATGTAAGGTCGTCTAAAATACTTGATAATGACCTTATGGTCAAGGCCTATCCTTTAACTGTTGCATTGTATTTCTCTGAACTAGCATCAGTTTTGCTGCAAAACTGAAGACATTTTGTTGCTTTTTTTCTAAAGTAGGCCAAACTTTTTTTCTGAGGATAAAGCCCACATAGGTCTGAGACCTGTGCATGGGTAATGAGTTGGATGATAGTGATTGATGAGTTGGACCTACAGTTTTAGGTGGGTTCCAAACCACTGGGAAGTGATTTTACAGCAGAGAACAGTGTCTTTTTGCTGGCCAATCTAATCGGTCACCATTACAAACAGGACCTACAAGAACGCAGCTTATGAACAGATACCTGCTATGCCTCACGACTATCACTTCCCTAACTTGTGTGGGTGATTGTAAAGAAAGGGGGTCCTTGTCTATTTTCAACACAGAAATTTTTTCTGTGTAATTTAACTGAAAAAGCCAAAAAATGGTCCCAAGATTGGGAAAGGTAAAGGAAAAATTAAAAAAACAACTAAAAAATGTTTTTCCTACAGTAGGGTTTGGTTAGGTTAGGTTAAAAAATCAAAATCATTTTATTGTAGAAACCTTTGAGGACATCAATGGTATTACAACAGTCATACAAGAGGATGTAATATGTATTATTGATAAGATATTGATTACTGGAACAGGAATCAATGTAGATGATGGATTGTCTAAAGAGTTGCCTATTCCATTGGGTCAACAGAATGTTAACAGTATTTTTTTAGATTAGATTCCTCACCATCACCTGTTGTGCAGACACCTTCCAAGCTCACGTCTGAACAGAATTGTAATAACTTAAATTATTTCCACTGGAATGTGCAATGCCTCAGAAATAAGTTAGACTCCATTGAATACTATTTGAATCAGAATATAATTGATATTGCATGCTTGGTTGAAACCTGGCTCGAACAGATGAGGTGGAAATGTACAAAATTAGAGATTACTCGATTGCAAGCTCATATTGTCGGCCTATTAGAAAGCATGGTGGTTCAATAATCTATGTTAAAAGTAGGATTTCATTTAAACCTCTTGAAGTTATCAATAATATGTCGTTGGAGATGGTTATTGCAGTTTCGGCAGTATTATTAATGGATTATAATACAATTGTAGTGTCACTGTACAGACCTAACACAGACAATACAAGTCGATGTTTTACTCTCTTCTTAGAAAAGTTGGCTTGCATTCTGGAATACTTGAGTAAGTGTAATTCTGAAGTGGTTTTTTGTGGAGATTTCAATGTTGATTTCAAGAGAAAATGTACTAACGTCACTGATTTGGTAGAGTGTTTTTTATCTTATGGTATGAGTTATTGCTTCAAAGATACAACTAGGCCGGGAACCAATAATAATGATAGCTGTATAGATAACATCTTTACCAATATAAAAACGAATTTATTCTCTTGTGATATAGTAAAAACTCTTGTTTCTGATCACTGGGCTCTTCATTTATCAGTGAAGTGTGTAGATTAAGGAAAAGCTAAGAAAAAACAAACTCAAGCTAAAGTTGAATGTTTAGTGCGTAGCATGAATAATGCAAATATAGATACATATAGGTGGCTACTCAGTGCTACAGAGGACAGACTGGTATAAGATTTACTGGAATTACTCCCTAGACTCAAAGGTAAATTGCTTTCTTAGAATTATTTCAAGTGTAATAAATGAGGCCTTTCCCCTGAAAAGAGTTAGAAATATGACCACTTTGCCAAAGCAAAAAAGAGTATGTGATCCAGAGTTGAATTACTTGAAGGATAGATGTGACTTGCTCTATGATGCATACTCAAGAACAGGCTCAACTAATGTTAAAGCGATTCTCATACAATATAAGAAAAAGTTCAAGACATTGCTCAAGGAAACTAGACGCAAAAAGAATGACAGCATCATACAATCTTCTAGCAATAAGAGTAAAGCTATATGGACTGTCATAAATAATGAATGTAACAATAGAGGTCAGGTTAAGGTCATCGATAGTAAATAGGATCCACTTCAATTTAATAATTTCTTTATTGATGAGATTGTAAAAAATGATGCTAAAAAAGTGAGGAACCAGAACTCCACAGACTATTTGTATTGTAACTCAAGACCATCTTGTTCATTTAGTTTTAGATTGGTCAATAAGAGTGAAGTTGAAAGTGTTATCAAATCCATGAAAGATAGCAAGTGTGAAGATGTTTATGGTATGAACACCTTGATCTTAAAATTGGGAATGGATTATCTAAGTGAGGTTTTGACTCATATTGTAAACAGTTGTATACTGAATTCCATTTTTCCTGATGCATTAAAACTTGTAAAGGTGGTTCCTATATACAAGAAAGGCAGCAAATCAGAGTGCAATAGCTTCAGACCCATTTCTCTTGTTCCTATTATTTCTAAGGTATTTGAAAAGTTGTTAAATAATCAGATTGTTCAGTACTTTGAAACCAATAGCCTTTTTAGTGACTGCCAATATGGCTATAGATCAGGACTGGGAACTGTAAAAGCAACTGTTTCCCTAATTAATTATCTCATAGAGTCATTAGAAAACAAGAATTTCACTGAGATAAAACTATTTGAACTGTCAAACGCTTTTGACACAGTGTCTCATGAAGTTCTTTTGGACAAGCTAGAGTTTTATGGTTTTCAGGAATCTGCATGCAATCAAATACGTTCTTATCTGAGTAATAGGTTGCAGAGTAATAACTTCTTGTTATTTAATCCTTGTTATGAATTACAACTCTTATGAATTACAATTTGAACTCTTGTAATTCATAACAAGGATTAAATAACAAGAAGTTTCTAATTGTCTTCAAAAATATGTGCAATGGCATGTCTCTAATATTCTCAGGTAATGCATTAAAAAGTTTTACAGAGATATACCGTAATAGAATGTTTTTTGAGAATTAGCATAGTTGCAGAAATTTGAAACCAGATTGTTCCTTCCCCTAGTGTTATAACTATGGTACACACCTTGTTGAACATAGGAGCTATAATTCTCCTTGACATAAACTAAACATTCGTATGTACAGTATATACAGTGAGGGAAGTGTCATGATACGATTTGACTTGAAACTCTCCCTACAGTGACCTCTGTGAGGAAGACCACAAATCAATCTTACAGCCTTCTTTTGCAACCTGAACAATTTTATGCTATATCTCTGAGAGCCCCAAATTAAAGTTCCATATGACAAATGGCTATGTATATGAGAAAAGTACACTGCCCGTAGAACTTCCAAGCTGACAATTGTTCTCAATTTCCTTAACATGAAAAGGCCCTTATTCAACTTACTTGCCACTTTATCAATATGACCATTCCAATTCAGTTTTGAATCCACATTGAATCCAAGAAACTTGACCATGTCTTGGCTGTTATTATCTAAACTATTACTATAGGTAACCTTGAGATTTTGAATCTTATCTGAATTTAGACACAGGAGGTTTGCATTACACCAGTCCTCAACCATAAGGGTCATTTCATCAATTGGCCTAATGTTATCAGATGAACTTGGCTTTGTGCTAACACAAATAGCAAGATCATCAGCAAAAAGGTATCCCCTTGCTGAGGGTCCAATTACTTTTGGCATATCATTTATGTATATAATAAATAAAATTGGACCTAAAATAGAACCTTGTGGCACACCATAGCGAACAGGCAAATAACCAGACTCAGTACCATTAAAAACTACTTTCTGCAACCTATTACTCAGATAAGAACGTATTTGATTGCATGCAGATTCCTGAAAACCATAAAACTCTAGCTTGTCCAAAAGAACTTCATGAGACACTGTGTCAAAAGCGTTTGACAGTTCAAATAGTTTTATCTCAGTGAAATTCTTGTTTTCTAATGACTCTATGAGATAATTAATTAGGGAAACAGTTGCTTTTACAGTTCCCAGTCCTGATCTATAGCCATATTGGCAGTCACTAAAAAGGCTATTGGTTTCAAAGTACTGAACAATCTGATTATTTAACAACTTTTCAAATACCTTAGAAATAATAGGAACAAGAGAAATGGGTCTGAAGCTATTGCACTCTGATTTGCTGCCTTTCTTGTATATAGGAACCACCTTTACAAGTTTTAATGCATCAGGAAAAATGGAATTCAGTATACAACTGTTTACAATATGAGTCAAAACCTCACTTAGATAATCCATTCCCAATTTTAAGATCAAGGTGTTCATACCATAAACATCTTCACACTTGCTATCTTTCATGGATTTGATAACACTTTCAACTTCACTCTTATTGACCAATCTAAAACTAAATGAACAAGATGGTCTTGAGTTACAATACAAATAGTCTGTGGAGTTCTGGTTCCTCACTTTTTTAGCATCATTTTTTACAATCTCATCAATAAAGAAATTATTAAATTGAAGTGGATCCTATTTACTATCGATGACCTTAACCTGACCTCTATTGTTACATTCATTATTTATGACAGTCCATATAGCTTTACTCTTATTGCTAGAAGATTGTATGATGCTGTCATTCTTTTTGCGTCTAGTTTCCTTGAGCAATGTCTTGAACTTTTTCTTATATTGTATGAGAATCGCTTTAACATTAGTTGAGCCTGTTCTTGAGTATGCATCATAGAGCAAGTCACATCTATCCTTCAAGTAATTCAACTCTGGATCACATACTCTTTTTTGCTTTGGCAAAGTGGTCATATTTCTAACTCTTTTCAGGGGAAAGGCCTCATTTATTACACTTGAAATAATTCTAAGAAAGCAATTTACCTTTGAGTCTAGGGAGTAATTCCAGTAAATCTTATACCAGTCTGTCCTCTGTAGCACTGAGTAGCCACCTATATGTATCTATATTTGCATTATTCATGCTACGCACTAAACATTCAACTTTAGCTTGAGTTTGTTTTTTCTTAGCTTTTCCTTAATCTACACACTTCACTGATAAATGAAGAGCCCAGTGATCAGAAACAAGAGTTTTTACTATATCACAAGAGAATAAATTCGTTTTTATATTGGTAAAGATGTTATCTATACAGCTATCATTATTATTGGTTCCCGGCCTAGTTGTATCTTTGAAGCAATAACTCATACCATAAGATAAAAAACACTCTACCAAATCAGTGACGTTAGTACATTTTCTCTTGAAATCAACATTGAAATCTCCACAAAAAACCACTTCAGAATTACACTTACTCAAGTATTCCAGAATGCAAGCCAACTTTTCTAAGAAGAGAGTAAAACATCGACTTGTATTGTCTGTGTTAGGTCTGTACAGTGACACTACAATTGTATTATAATCCATTAATAATACTGCCGAAACTGCAATAACCATCTCCAACGACATATTATTGATAACTTCAAGAGGTTTAAATGAAATCCTACTTTTAACATAGATTATTGAACCACCATGCTTTCTAATAGGCCGACAATATGAGCTTGCAATCGAGTAATCTCTAATTTTGTACATTTCCACCTCATCTGTTTCGAGCCAGGTTTCAACCAAGCATGCAATATCAATTATATTCTGATTCAAATAGTATTCAATGGAGTCTAACTTATTTCTGAGGCATTGCACATTCCAGTGGAAATAATTTAAGTTATTACAATTCTGTTCAGACGTGAGCTTGGAAGGTGTCTGCACAACAGGTGATGGTGAGGAATCTAATCTAAAAAAATACTGTTAACATTCTGTTGACCCAATGGAATAGGCAACTCTTTAGACAATCCATCATCTACATTGATTCCTGTTCCAGTAATCAATATCTTATCAATAATACATATTACATCCTCTTGTATGACTGTTGTAATACCATTGATGTCCTCAAAGGTTTCTACAATAAAATGATTTTGATTTTTTAACCTAACCTAACCAAACCCTACTGTAGGAAAAACATTTTTTAGTTGTTTTTTTAATTTTTCCTTTACCTTTCCCAATCTTGGGACCATTTTTTGGCTTTTTCAGTTAAATTACACAGAAAAAATTTCTGTGTTGAAAATAGACAAGGACCCCCTTTCTTTACAATCACCCACACAAGTTAGGGAAGTGATAGTCGTGAGGCATAGCAGGTATCTGTTCATAAGCTGCGTTCTTGTAGGTCCTGTTTGTAATGGTGACCGATTAGATTGGCCAGCAAAAAGACACTGTTCTCTGCTGTAAAATCACTTCCCAGTGGTTTGGAACCCACCTAAAACTGTAGGTCCAACTCATCAATCACTATCATCCAACTCATTACCCATGCACAGGTCTCAGACCTATGTGGGCTTTATCCTCAGAAAAAAAGTTTGGCCTACTTTAGAAAAAAAGCAACAAAATGTCTTCAGTTTTGCAGCAAAACTGATGCTAGTTCAGAGAAATACAATGCAACAGTTAAAGGATAGGCCTTGACCATAAGGTCATTATCAAGTATTTTAGACGACCTTACATAGCTTAGACCTACACAATTTATGTAGTCTACCTTAACGTAATTTTCGAGTTTATATTCTCCCTTCAGGTCCCACAGATCCATGGCAGAAAAAAACTGGAAAACGTCGGTGCCCAAGTACTGAAATTGCAGACAAATCTAATGATTTTCATTCATTAAAAATGAGGTACTTTGTGAGCAGCATGAAGCTAGGATGATGATAATTGAGAAAGAAAGAGAATTTTTGGAAAGTGAACATAGTCTTGCATGGACATATTGCGTAAAATAAATGACAATATCCCAACACAAAGCTCTTCAAATGTACCACTTCATTAAGAACTTGAACAATTTGTCATCCATGGGAAACTTTTTTTATGCAAATATAATTTATAACCCTTGTAAAAAAACTAAAAACTCCATAAAAACAGTGAATTATACATTTTGTAAAAGAAATAAACCCATTTAGATTGATCATGATTTCATTTATTTGCTCACTTTTCTAAATAGTATATTTACATGCTTGTAATTAATTACATTAATTTCCAGTAAAAACCAAGTTAATTGCCAGTAATAATGGTACTATGCAAAGTAGGTAGTTTAAAATCAAAGCTCTTCTTACTTGATTTCCCCGTTCTTCAGCTATTTCTGTATTATATGATTAATTTTCTACATCGATCTCACCCACTTGAAAAACATCACCAATCTGAATACCAAAGTTATGAAGCTACTATTATGTTTCCACACTTAGCCAGATGGAATCTCATACCTTTCTCAAGTATTTGAAATCTTTTCTTTAGGACTCCAAAAGTTGGCTCAACAATATTATGAATACTAGCTGGCCCGATGCGCATTGCTGCGTTCTCATAAAAATTATCCTTGATTTTATTATTCGCCACCTCCCGCTGAGGTTACATTTCAAATTAGGAAAGAAGTTAGTCCTAGGGCTCTTCCAGCTGATCATAGAGGCCTCCTTCGTTGTTTTATTAATCACCACCTCTGAATGAAGAAAAATTTCAAATTTAAACCTCCTATGCTGACTATAAGGGTAGAAGCTAGGTTTTTGATTTTATTATTTGCCACCTCCCGCTGGGCTGCATTTCAAATTTCTAGCAGCAGATCTCATCAACCCGGCATAATTACATTTCATCATACCCAGTCATGTTTCCTACATACTGCAAGGCTCCGACTACACAGTACATCATGCAAAGTCTTCGCGTTCCAGACAGTGTAAATAACACAGCTAAGGGGCCTCCCATAATTATGATTAAAGACTGTTGACTTCTATCAGCTGTTCATTTAAGGATAGATTTCTCCTTTTTGTGTCCTCCAGCGAGGACTTTTGAACTCCCAAACTTCACAGGAACCATCTCGAGACTATTCTACATTGTGCCTGAAAATTTCATAAAAATCGGTTCATTGGTTTCGGAGTTTACTGGGAACATACATAAATGTATCGACTTTTATAATATACTAGCGGTACCCGGCGTGCGTTGCTACGCCAGTGGCAGCAATGAGAGGGGGCATAGTGGGCTGTGATAATGAGGAATGCGTGGGGCAGGTAGACGGGCTATGCCCAAATAAAACACACCTAATTTTTGTACATATTTTGTAACAATATATTTTCAGGAATTTTATTAATTGTACATGTTTTAAAAAAAATATAAATTGTAAATGGATATTGATATTGATATTTACAAATAATAATAAATTGAGTGACAATTTCAATGATATAGAAATAATATAATATGAATACATAGGGTTAACTTCTTAGTATTTAATCAAAATGCTAATGGTATACAATATTTGTTGTTGTTTCATGTGGCATTCATATAGTGAGTATATGGCATTTTGTACATGTTTTATAAATGAAAATTTAATTTTCATTTATGAGTTCAAGTTAAGCTTGAAGTTTTAAAAATGTAAAATCAATATTTTAGTTCATCTTAAAAAGATCAACCGAATAGTAAAAAAAATTATTAAAAAAAGTATGACTACCAACCCCCCCCCCCCCACCTCACCACCCAGAAACAATGGGGCACTTTGAACTCCGAATTTTACAGGAACTATCTCAAGACTATACTGCATTGCACCTCAAATCTACATCAAAATCATTTTTTCCAAATTGTAATATTCATAATTTCACTTCTTTGACACCCCCCCCCCCCCCCCAGTCCCATCACTCAGGGGTGAAGGGCACTTTGATTTCTCAAACTTCAGAAACTATCTGGGACTATTGTACCAGAAAAATATCAAAGGGAACAAAAGCAGTTAGATCACAAAAATATCAAAGGGTAAGTAAGCAGCCCCTCCCCCCACTCGCGGAAAAAAATGGGGGAATTCGAACTCCCAAACTTCACAGGAACTATCTTGGGACTATTCTACATTGTGACTCTATGAAAACATTGTGACTCATTAAAACACTATGTTGACTCCACTCCTTGATAAAATTCCCTTTGCAATTTTGTCTCCCTTGACTATCAGAGAAGCACTTGATTTTCACTGATTTTAAATTGAATTTGTCAAGACTTGAATTTAAAATTTCACTTGAATTGAATTCCTTACCTGGCTCCTCATTACCAATACATTCAGGCTCATTCAATTTTGATTGGTGATTGGAAACCCTCCTCCTATTCC
Organism: Conomelus anceps; assembly: GCA_948455865.1. Classification (NCBI taxonomy): domain Eukaryota; kingdom Metazoa; phylum Arthropoda; class Insecta; order Hemiptera; family Delphacidae; genus Conomelus; species Conomelus anceps. The sequence continues at coordinate 115,448,681 of OX418216.1, forward strand.
TAGTACTATCTAATTTCCTATGTTGAATACCATCTTGACCATTCACCATTGATTTGCAATGCAATTCATCATAAAGTATCCTAAATCTATTGGTTTCATTTTTTATGTCATTTCTTAGAGCCTGATTATCTGCCTCTAAGGCTCCAATTGAAATCACCATTGACTTAAGTCGCTCAGATAAACTAGCAATATCCTCCCTAAGTTTTATATTACTCTTGTCTATTGTGTCTAAATTAACATGTTCATCAATGGAATCATCACTAATGAGTTCTGTATTTATACTCTTATCCAATAATACTACACTAGAGTTTGAAACGGCAGCTATACCCTCACACATGAGTGAATCAGCGCGAGTAACATTCCGACTTTGAAGCTCAAGAGTGAGACGTTGAACCTCCTCCACCAGGGCCGATTGGTTGTCTGTCAGCCGCTGAATCTCACTCAGCAAATCATCCTTGGTTTAGAGGATTGTGTCCTCGGTCTGAGAGCAAGCATCAAAACAGATTGGCTTCCGCACTGAACCTAGAAACGAGTCTAGTGATTGCGTTCTTCGATGGCCTCTCAATATCTCTCAGAGCGAGAGCGGGGGTCCTCACTCGTGGACTTGAAAGGTTGTTTGGAACCGTATGTGGATCATGCTTCTTATGATTGTCCGTATAGTTTTTGACAGAGTCAATAACCGACGATGTAGTCACCACAGCTAAAATAGTGGCCTCTAGCTAATATGTATAAGTACCTAAAAATGAATCAATCCTACTTACATTTATGTGATGATGTGCTGTTAGTCGTTTTTATGATGTGAGCATCTCCTCCATCATACCATTGATCAGGGATAGTAAGTCTTGATGGTTCGTCTATGATCATACCAATGCTTTGTTGTGTAGGTTCATCTTCTTTTTCAGATCCTTCCTCATTACTGCATATATCTTCCACCTCTTTGTCATCATATTGCACAGATGACATGCTTTCAAAAAAATTAAGGAATCATTTCAACAATAACTTTTGTCGTTCCATCAATTTCGTAGTCCTTATTTCCACCACCTGTTTTAATTCTTTCTCTTTTGTCTCTAGACAGTCCTTCCATAAGGCTAGGCGCATATTGAGACGCGACCAGCGCGTGTGGCACGACGTGACACAGCGCGAGTTTTTGTAACTCTTTTAAAGGAATGGATCAGCACAAATAGGCAACACGACGCGACGCAGCGCTATTGTCGTGAGACAAGACACGCGTGGCACTGTGGCAGAGCCACAGTTTGTCGCGCCACGCATCTCATGGAATTATGAATATGATTAGATCAATCAAATGCTCAGTTTTAGTTTCATCTACCAGTACAGACTCCCAGGATATAATAAATATGTGCAGTAATGTAACTTTGAGAGATTTATTTTAAAACGTTTTAATATCTATATTATTATATACTACTACTTTATTACTACTTTAAATTAAAAATCCATTCAAATCCATTCCACGCAATTTTCGGAATATTTTATTTCATGAATTCAAATACATTCTAATGTATTTCTAGTGAACAAATAAATAAATTTGTTGTGACCGGCTTAACACTGATAACTGTACCTGCCCTATAATACACAGGAAAAAGAGTATGAAATACCTCGGGATATGGATAGATGAATGTATGAAATGGGACTTCCATGTAAATTTTCTATGCAAGAGACTTAAATACCTATCATATAAATTTTATAAATTGAATAATATTCTATCCCTTAATGAACATAAGCAAGTTTATGTAGCCCTGGTTGAATCTTTAATACGTTATGGTATAGCTGTTTGGGGTGGTACTTTTGATACACATTTGAATAAACTGTTCGTAATACAGAAGTACATTATTAAAACAATCCTAAAAAGACCACGGATTTATGATAGCAAGAAATTATTTGACGATTTCCAGGTGCTAACTGTACGACAGTTATATCTCAGTTGCATCACCCATTACATATTAAAATATAAAAATAAATTCTCGTTAACTGATACATTAAATTATGATTTGAGACCCAATTCAACAACCGAATATCAAGTCTATTACACAAATTCAACACTACTTAGAAGACAGCTCCTCTACATTAGCAGTAAATACATTAATATCCTACAAAACGAATACCTGAGAAACAGACATAATAATAAAACAATACACATGAACAGAAACATTAATTCATGGATTAGATCAAAATTTTTCTCATCTTTAAATTTTATTCAATAAATAGAATTATATGCAAGTGACTATATTGTTTACTAAATAAATTTAAAAAAAATAATAAATAAACTTATTGAACTATAAATGCGACTCTCACCAGCGCACAAGGTTTTTCCTTTTGCTGGTGATGCCATAATAATTATAAAAACTAAATAATAAAATAAATTTCTGTACTGTAATATTGATACGGTTAGGTATATCTACTAATAATTTGGTTCTTGTATCAAAGTGATTTCTGCCAGTTTTAGCCACAAAAGCTCAATGAAATTCACTTCAAAGACATAAAAATGATAAATTAAAATATTGTCGAAAAATTGTTTAATCTATTAGAAAAATTTAATTTTCCACTGCTGCTACTGCTTCAACTGATTAGTGTTAATGAAGATGAAATGAGATTTCATTCCTAATGAATTATTAGATTTCAGTTTCTTTTCTGTTAAATCAATAACATCTCGTCTTCAGCAGCACTATCCGAATCAGAATCCGAACTTAGATCTAATAAACATAATTTTAATTGTGATTTATTCATTTTGAAACAAATAAAAAAAAGACCACTAACAGGCAAGAGTTCACCCTAGCTCATTAGCAAAGCGTTTCCTTTTCCTGGCTCTCTTTTGCATTGCTTCTGGATCAAATTTCTTTGTACACTCTTCTGCTTTTTTCACAAATTTATCCCATTATATTAATTATAAATCAATTGCCATTTTGACATTCTATCTGGTGACTTCATAATATATTTTTGAATGTTGTCATGTTAAACACGGTTTCAATCAACTTTCCACACCCCCCCCCCCTCCACCAAGTGGGCACCCCTGAGTATTGACATTAAATTATTGTTTAATTTATCCTCATAAGAAATGATATTTGAAAGAACCTTTGAAAGAACCACTGAGGATTGAGATGGTTATTCTGTTAACTATTTTACAATAATAAAGCTTTAATGATGGATAATGTGTTTAAAATATTTTTTTTCTACATTTCTAAAGGTTCCTGAGGACTCTATCCCGCGCCAGTAAGAAAAACCACCAAATTTGTTTAATATATTGGTTAGTACAGTTATGATCATACAAATTTATCAATATTTGCTTTACTTGGCACAATATACAAGCGTTATTACTGCATAAGAAAAACCACTGAGGATTGAGTTGATTATTCATACCATTTCTTTCCTTTCGTACGACGTAACTGTTTTACAATAATAAAGCTTCACTTGAATAATAAAAGTACTTTTTGAATAGATTTAAATGATTAAAATTAGGACTTACCACATCAGTAGCAGTTGATAACAAAGATTAGGACATCATTGGTACCTCTTGATCCGTTAGGAATAACATCTGATCAAAGTACCATAGTTAGGTACATACATGTCAACTACACTCATTCCACTAACCAAACCGTCAGTTTTACGCAGTTCTTTACGAAAACTGTTTATCTTCTATGCCACTAATAATTTGTTAGCAAGAGATAACTAACTTTTTGCACGAGTGTTTCACGTTGCCTCACGTTTCTCTTTATCGAGGTAATTTAAAGAGGTTATCTTACCCCCCTCCTAAACAACTCTATGGGCTGAAGAAATAAATTCTTACTCCAAGAACTCATTGCACTAACAACACAATGTACTGTAAATAAAAAACTCTGGTGTCACTTGAAAAGGGCTACAAATGTCACTATCTACACACACAGCAAAAATACGTGGGACAGTTGCAGCTAGACAGATGCCAACCACTGGTGCGCATGCGCAGAACAACTGATTTGAGGATTTGAACTGACGCTCCCACACACAACCACTTCGGCTTGCCGTCAAGCCGATGTGTCAAGCAAAAATGATGAATTTCCATCATACCATCAGTTCAAATTTCTGGCTTGAGCTCACATCGTTTGAACAAAATTTTGCACACACAATCAATTTGGCTTGTCAGTTAGGCTTATTCACATCGAATTGACAAGCCGATTTGAACATGTCTAGGCCGCTTTATACAATAGTAGTTTCCATGACAGATCGCATTGCTAAATGAGCATAAAATGCTACATTTCTGTATACACGCATAAGTTTATAGAATTTGGAACACTCAATCTGTATCATCACTATGTTTTCAATAACATGGCTAAAACGGTGAGGTGGAACTACCCTTAAGGTTAAGGGTCTCTCGATCATTAAAAGCCTAATAATCATTACCCGTTGGTTTGTGACCGCAGAGTGATACTGGAAGTTTTTACTGTGTTTCTATGACGTACTATTCTTTCATCCACTCGTTATCGCATCATCAATTCAATTAATTTATTTTTGTTAACCACACAAATACAAACCATTCTTACATCTAAACAAAAATACATCTTAATAATAATTAATAGTTACATAAAACTTCTTTGAAAGAGGTTCAACGCCTCTGGCATAGCTTGTGATGAAGGATCATCAAATTGTAACAAATTAATGCTGTGATAATTTATATCATAGTTTAGAAAAATATGATATCTTGCAGCAGCTATTTCACTTTTTGTAGGATGCATCTCCTAATCAGTTGATTTAGCTGATAAATTATATAATTATTGAACATCAGTATTATTCATTTCGGGGTGCTAACACAACATACCACACTGAGATGGGTAAGGTCCTACATTGCAATGATACAGCATATGATATCAGTCTCCATCAGTGTATTTGGTGCGCATGGGCATTATATTGTACTTGGGATCTCTGCTGTAGGGCTTCCTTAATGCACCAGCTGCATGCGTCAGCTGCAGTGCGCAGTCGGGGTGAGCAGTTCCCGGAAGAAGTGTGCACTCTCTTTCTAGAATAGCGGCAAGTCCATCGACCAGAGACATGAAACCCAATGAGATTGCAGCTCTTCGGACACGGTTCAGCTCCTACATAACAACAAACGAATCATCACACTATTCTTAAACGGTCATTACACAATCATTAATAATGTCATTAATTTATCAGAATGACATAATGATCGCGTTATGTCGAACAAGTTGGAAAGTCCGGATTTTCTGATCTTAGCATCATTACTAGCCATCATTATGTATACATAACCTACAGATATTTGGACTCAAGTTTTAAAATTTATTAATTGCAGCAGTATTGGACTGAAAGCTTGTACTTGTTGCTTCTTTTCATCCATTTGTGCAGTTGTATCTAACCTTTATGAAGAAAATAACTTATTTAATTACTGGGGACGGGAGGGAATACTTTATTTACTAATGATAGAGTTATGTCAGTCGACAATTTTTATGCAAACTTAAAAAATACTCTACATTCTTTGTTTGAAAATTGTAATGACAATTCATCTATCAACAAAGTTAATCAACTTTAAACCTAAGAATTAGAATTTTTGACCAATATTTCCAAATATCTCACACATTAATGCAGATACAAACTAAAAAAGTTGTATACGGTATTCAATTTTTCAGCTCACTTCACATAAGCAATTAAAAATTAAAGACCTGAATGAAAATATACTTTTAAAAAAGTATAAATTTAAAAAAAAAACTGAAATCTTTCTTTATTTTTATAACGAAGTGTTTTGAGACACATGCTTATTTTTTCAATTGTACACTCAGTTCCTGAAGTATGATCCGTATCTCCTTCTGCAATCTCTACAAACTTAAGTCCCACAAAAAACAGATACCACAGCTATAATGAAGGAAAGTAATGATAATAAAAATGATTGAGTAGCATTACAGAGTAATGATAATGTGGAATGTCCAAGAGATTCCATTGTTTATGACAGAATTACACTGGAGATACATGAATACACTACTCATTGGTAATGCCATTATTAATTATCGTGTTTAAAACAAAATTGTCAAGAGCACATTTTTCTAATTTTATCTCTACTTCACAGCCTACCTTATAGAAATGCGAAGTTTTTTCAGGCAATTTTCTTGCGTGCCTTAGAATCTTTTGAATGTCCGACTGCAAGCCAGCTTGTCTTATCCAAACTACACAATTCTGAGAGTAGCTTCGTTTTTCTGGAGGCCGTACTGGGAAAGTTTCTTCAGGATCTAGAAAAAAGAAAGGCAGCTATGAATAAACTATAGTGGAAAAGATACCACTAGATACTCACTGAATCATAAAGAACTTTTTCTCACTAGTAAAAGTAAATGCGTATGGCTTTTATTGGTGGGGAGACCCTTACGGGTAGTTCCACCTCGCCTCTTGAGCCATGTTATTGAAAACATGGTGGAGCTAAAATTTTAGGTGGGTTCCAAACCATTGGGAAGTAACAGAAGAACAGTCTTTTTTGCTGACCAATCGGTCACCCTTACAGAGAGGGCCCAGGAAAGCGTTGCTTATCAAATCTGATTGAACAGATACCTGCTATGGCTCATGGCTATCAATTCCATTTTTCTCACTAGACCAGTAATAAAGAGATTAAACATGTTTTGGTTTCCCAAAATAAGCAATCGACTTGATTTCAAAATCGGCTAAACACATCCCAATAAGTAGCTATAATTATAAATAATAACGATGAATAGAAGATCATTTATTGCCAAAAATGTAAACAAAAAGAACAAGAAGTATTTCACAGTAGGATCAATGCCTCGTTTGTATTGTCCGTATTGGGGTAATAATAATAATAATATCGTGTGACCTGGCTGGCTCAGGTCTGGTGTCAGAGTTATCAGGTCGCACCTGAATAAGTTCAGGGCCTCTGACGTGACTTTACGACTGCTTTTTAGGCAGCCGGGACCGACAGCTTAACGTGTCCTCCGAAACACGGGAGTGGCCCGAGGTAAAATCTTTCGGTCAGAACTGGGATCGAACCCGGGACCTTTGGGCTAGCAAACCAGCACTTAACCCACTCGGCTACGGCCACTCCTGTATTGGGGTTACCTACACAGAAACAAATTGGCTACACAAGAACAAAACTTCAACAAGAGATGAATTATTAATATATACATATGCTTTATTGGTCACTACAACTAAAGCCTCTTGGTCATTGGGCAGCTTTAGGGTATGGTGTGACCAATTCGATCGGGAGATATATATAATGGGTCCGGTCATCAAAGGTGAGCTTTAAATAGAGATTATCTCAAAATTCACTCATATACCAAAATAATTACAGTACTCAAGGAATAGGATGAGCTATGACTTTGAGATGCGCAGTGACAAAAGTGCTAGTGAGCTCACTCACTCGCCAGCAGTCTCTGTTTCTCTCTGTCTCTCCATAGGCAGTTGCTTTCGCGCAACTCACAGCTCATCCTATACATCCCGTACTATACACTCTCATTACAATAGAAGAACTGAACATATGAAAAGATGCCAAACTAAGCAGAACCAAAAAAAAAAAATCACCTCATTTAAGACAGAAAATACTAAAGACTAATACTGTACAATTTAAAAGGGACACACAGATTCGTAAGTGTTCAAGTTAGTAGATACAATATAATTATTACACTTACTTGGATTTTCAGAGTCAGATAGAACACCAAGGTGCTTGAAATTGCCCAGCCAAGGAACAGTGTCTGTTCCTGGCTCTAGAAGCGTTAGCATCAGGTTTGATTTCTTCTTGGAATCTGCCCATGAATAAAGCACTCCAAACCATTCGTTGCCCACCTGACAAATTGCTGCCATGTTTTCAACCTACAATCGTTAAAAAATATTGAAACAATAAGAAAACACAAGAACATAGATTATTGAAAAAATATCTGCTTCACTGAGCATCCAACATTACAATGTAGCAATAACTATTAAATATTGATACACATACAACAGCATATTTATGCTCTTGTACTGGAATATAAGTGGATCTAACTCAATATTATACTATGTTCTATTCTATTATCTACGGCTACTTTATAATGTAGACATAAGAGGTTAGAAAACGATATCAATAAAGCTTACTTCATTCAATTGTGTATCAAACTAGTTGTATAATGAAGCTACTTTTCACTACTAACACTTTTCAGTACAGGTTTAGACCAATCAGAATTCAGGATTTCTTCAAGACGGCGTCGAAGTGAATGTTATGCAATAGTCACATCAGCTGATTTAATCATTTCGAAATTAAACTGAATTTCAAATAGAAATCTAAAAATCACGGATTGAAAGTTATGTTATATTTTGGGTAGATTGAAATAAAATATTGTATGCAACGATTGCATTTCGCTTCGGAAGCAAGCCGTGAGATGTTTACAGCTCACTCCTCACTCGTTGCTTAAAGGCAGTCATAATACAGTTGTTTATTTTCAAGAGTTGCAGAACAGAGTTTTATACTCCTATTACTCTGCAACTGAGCAAAAATAATACATATTGACAGTAATAACATCAAATAGAGAAAAAAGAGAATATACTGAGGTTAATATAGAAGAAAAATAATGATACAATTAAATATATAAGAATGATCTAAAAGGAGGCATCTACTAAGAATAATTCAAGGACTTAACAAAATTATAGAATTTTGAGGAGTGCAAGTGAGTATGTATATCAATATCTGAGGCAAAAGAATTAGCTAACTTGACAAATTGATATAAAGGTGAGTATAACATTAAGTTTGTATGACATAATTTATATTGAAATAAATCCATAGATCTTGTTCGACTGTCACTAACATTGAAGTTTATACACGATAGAATTGATATGTCATCATAATTGCAACGAATAACTTTTAAAAAATATATAAGGCAGTTGGTTTTATGTCTATTTTCCAAACTATCCAAATTGAATAAAGTTAACAAATCAATATAAGGAATGGTTGAAGAGTAGAATCCTGTAATCCTATAATACAAATACCGCAGGAATCTTTTCTGCACACTCTCAATCATATTAATGTAAGTTTTCTGATGAAGTGACCAAACAATCATTGCATATTCTAAGCGAGACCTTATAAATGAAATATATAATAGAATCATTGTATGAGCATTTCTAAATTTAAAACCTATCCTTTTAACTAAGCCTATAAGTGTATATGCTGATTGACAAATATTTATTATGTGAGTTTTGAATGACATATTACTCTCAAAAGTAACTCCTAAGTCTTTGAATGAATCAACTCGAGTCTGATATTTATTATAAATTTTATAATTATAATGAATATTATTATACTTTTTGGTAACAGACATAACATTACATTTACTAACATTGAAAGATAATTTATTGTGAATACTCCAAGCTTCTAAGTTACAAACACCCTCTGCAAGAGAAAGCAATCGTCATGGGACTTGATACTCCTGAATAATTTCAGATCATCAGCATATAAAAGGATATTAGAGAATTCGACACTTCCTGGGATATCATTAATAAAAATATTAAATAATAGCGGACCTAGATTTGACCCCTAAGGAACACCTGAATTGACAGTAAAAACCCTAGACTCAAAATTAGGCTATTATACTATTATACATTACATATTGTTTTCTGCAAAACAAATAAGAAGCAAAAAATTTAACCAATAGATTAAAAAACCAATTGCCAAATTAAATATATGGTGCAATGGAATAATGAAGAATTCTGCACAGCCTTTATAAATGTAAACTGGTGAATTTTCCGGACCAGTAGACCGTTTGGATTTCATCTTATGGATAGCCTTCAAAATGTTTAACTGAGAAATTTCTTTAATATGAAAGCAATCAAATCCATGTACAACATTATCAGTTAATGATTTTTCAAAAAGCCGTTCCTCAGAGGTTTCACCAGTCATATAAAGTACTAAAATAGTCAGCAAATGCATTCACAATTGAAATTCCTCCAATTGTGAAACACCATTATAATTTATATGGGACAAACTCATTTCACTACTCTTGTAGTTTTTAACCATGCTCCAAAAACAGTTTGGATTATTGTTAATACTGAATTCACAGTTATTTACATATGAAGTATACACCAATCTCAACTCTTTTTTTCAACTGTTTCCTTAATTCCTTATATTTAAGAGTATACAGCTCAACATTATGTTTTTTATATATTTTCCTATATTTATTTTTCTCAACTTTTCATATGAAATTTAACGACTTGCAGTCAAATATTCATTAAGAATAAGTATAACTTACTTAATCTGTAGGCCGAGCGCTTTCGAATCTTTGAGATCCATCTTCAGAGGCCGTTAAATTTCGTTAAATATAAATCGTTCAAGTCGTTAAATTTCACATGAAAAGTTAATATTAACAACGCAGTTCGTCATGGAACAAGAAATCCAGGAATTTATTTTTCTCTTTGAATTTATGAATTATTTCTTTGGTAAACCATTTCGGGTTTGTTTGTTGCACAAACTACTATAGTAGATTCAATGAAGTAAATGTTGAGTAAAATGTAACGTATTTTAAAGAGTAAAATGTATAAAGGGTAAGAAAAATAGAGAATAATCATATCATGGAAGGAAATAATGAAGTTGGGTGTAATGAATTTTCGTCCCGACTTTCCAATGAAACTTCAGATTGTTCTAAATTGGAAGAAGGGATTAATGGGAAAATAAGTTGTGCAATAATTTGTGTAGGAAGTGATTAGCCACGAGGCGCTTGCACTGTTTTGGCCGTTTTGGTTTGGCCGGCAAACAAGACTCTGTTCTCTGCTGTATAATCACTTCGCGGTGGTTCGCAACCCATCTAAAACTATAGGTCCACCTGATAAATCATAATAATCCAACTTAGTACCCACGTACAGGTCTCAGACCTAAGTTGGCTTAATTCTCCAAAAAAATGGAAGTAAGAGGGACAGAAATAAGAAAAGAAAATGAAAGCAGGAAGACCAAGGACCAAAGAATGTAATGCTCAAGACAGGGAACTTAGAAGAATATTTAAAAGCATTGCCGACTTTACATACAGTAGAGCGTCGATAATCCGAATTAATTGGGATAAACCTCATCCGGTTTATCAAAAATCCGGATTTTCGAAAATAGGCTGTTTCATCATTTAAATTACTAGAAACTCAACTGAAACCTTGAGAATTCACTTAAATATGTATATAAACAAGTACAATAGGCAAATACAGTTAAAGTATTTGTGTATTACTTAGTACTGCACTTTAATGAAACTGAAACAATACAACACAAAACGTGAAGTAAAGTACAGTAAAAAAAACTGTACAGTACGAAGTTGAAGAATATTAAACACTCCATACAATGTCAGGGCTCTTAAAAAAGTATTTAATTGAATTTTGTACTGTAGTAGTTGTTCGCTTTTTTGCAGCTAAGTTTAAACAGAATGGACTGGGAAGGTGAAAGTGAATTCGGATTATCGACGGTCCGGATTTTTGACGTCCGGATTATTGACGTTCTGTATTGTGGGATAAAAGTTAGAGAATAAATAGCTTGCAAGATCTATGGCACAAATACGAAGATTTCTTTTTCTAAGTACTAAGAGTTCTTCTTGCCAGTACTATATTGTTTGATTATCAGGGGTTGATATGGGTTTCTGTTCTCTATTTTGATGAAAAACTTCAAACCTTCATCTGTAAGTTTTGTTTTTGACGGTGTGTAAACAAGTTTAAATTTTGTGAGTAAAAGAGTTAGAATCTGAATTCCTTTACTAATAAAATCGAACAGGAAAGTCATAAACACAGATTTTTTGATTAGTAATAAAATAATCAAGTATATTTATATGATAATTACTTAAAACTAAATGACAAAATATGAAAATAATATGGGGCATATCTAACACATTGTAAGCTTACTTTATTTGAAAAAGTAAGTATAGGGCAGAGGATGCTGAAGAATAACTATAAAAAAAAGAAGAAAGGCAATACCTAGAAGAAAAATGAATAGCTGAAAACCTGTTTTTTACATTCGATTGTGTTATTTGCCAACATATATTAACTTTGTCAAGCAGTACCTTCAAAGCTCCATGCAGCAGAACGCAAAAAGAAGGTGTCCTTCCATCATCATGATTATCGTCATCAGACTCAGGTGGTTCAATTTTGACAGCTGGATGCGGAATGGACTGAGAAGAAGAAGAGCCCGGATGGGGCAGAACCAGATGCCTGGAAACAGCAGCCGGACTGCCCACGTGAGCTACTTCCACAAAACCACAGATCTCCAACAATCCAGACAGGCTCATTGTCTCCAAATCGAAGTCTGTCATTTTTGTGTAAGGCTGAAATTAAATGGATTATTAGCAATAGGACATTTGAATTTACTTAAATGTAGGTTTTTTGTCTTGACTAGTTATGATTAACTAGTTTTGTTAAAAATACTTTCTTCCACAGGATATCTGTTTTCCCAAAACTTGATTACCACACTTACGTTTTACTTAGAGCTATCTTTAGGCGAAACTTGTAAATAATTTATAACTGAAGCATGCACAAATGAGATAAATCAAAGATTACAGTGGTGAAATGAAATTAAGAATTAGCTGCGGAATCTTTAATGAAGATGAATATTGAACGATGACATAATTAAATTAACACATTGTAAGCTTACTTTATTTGAAAAAGTAAGAGTAGACAGAGGATGTTTAAGACGGATGTTCGAACTGTTATTCGAAAACCTGATAATAGTCATAACGTATCCGAAATAAGAGTGTTCCAGTGAAAACCTTTCGGTATAGCCTGGAACCACACCAGGATCTTTGAGTTAGCACGCTACCGTTTAACCACCTCAGTACAACTCAGTTATGGGATTTTGTAATATTAAAAATTATCTTAATCGCTTTCCCCAAAACGTTTCTAGTGTATGACTTTTGGTGGACCTATAATCTTACCACTGGTGATGGAGATAGAATAACTTTGCAGCTGAGGTGTTCGCATTTATACCTATACTGTATTTCTAACGCATTTTCAATTAAACGAGCAAAAACACGTTTCAATTGGCCATATGTATCAGTGCAATGGGGATTAGCACTTTTTTAAGAATGAGCAATATTATCGAATTTCATAACAAGTTTAAAACTATTATTATTTATTAGTTTCTATTGGGAAGTTGGCACAAGTCAATAGTAACTTTTCAAAATGGAATGCATCAGTGAACTGGGTTCCTGTCCAGCAGAATAATTTATTAGCACAGGCGGCGCATCCATTAGGGCAGGTGGGGCTGAGCCCCACCAATAATTCCGTAAAAGAAAAAAATATTAGTTCATTAGAATAAACTCTGTATTAATAAGAGAACAGTGCATGAATGTTTGTATACTAATTTGCACGCCGATTGTGAGTAGCCGTGGTCTGGACTGGTTGTACTGTTATTGGCCTGGTCGGGCTGATTTCCAAGTAGTCCTGGCAACAGAGAGCTGATATACATTGGCTCTATAGGCGGGTGACGTCAGACTGTTAGCTTTCTCACTTTGCAGCGCCATAATGCTGCGGGCAGTTTGCTCTCGGGCTTAGCCCAAGCTGATATGAGCAGTTGTTATTATGTTGACCGAGTGGCTCCGTTCCACAGTTCACGCTCCGCCAGAAGAGTACGTTAATACGTTGCCAGGACAACACCCATACGGAAAGTAGACTATTAACGGCATTATTTATTAATTAACCCTTATTATTTATTACTTACTTTTTGTTAGTAAGTAAGTTAATGTAAACAATGAATTTAAATCATGTCGACAGTTTACTTTGCACAAAGTTTTCGATGTTGCCATTGGAGGTAAAAAACAGAATAAGAGTTAGGCACACATCAGCCCAAAGATTTTAAGCTTGTTGTAACATACACAAAGCAAAACAGAAACTTTTGTACCTCGTGGTTTGATGAAAAGCCGTGGTTAACTCCAAGTATTGAAAAACAAGCTTTATTTTGGTTTATTGTTTATGTTTTGATGATAATAATAATCATGAAGGAAATTATGATCTTTGGACAAAAATTGGCTGTAAGGATCTCAAAAACTTGAGTGAAAAAATTAAAAAAAAAAAACACAAGGAAAGTAACACTAATTTAACCAATGCAATTAAATATCCAGCCAAAGATCGCATCTACAATGGTAAGATTGTTATTACTTTAATACTTGAATTTATTTGTTCATTGACCTATCCTCTACACTCCTCTTGACTGTGACAATATAATCACTGACACAGGAACACTCAAAAACTTTACTGCACAGTAATTATAGCCAGTATTTATATCAATTTCTTTTTTCTTACGAAGAAAGGCAAAACCTGATTTTTTTTACAAATTGGCCATCCCAACATAAGTTTTATAATTTATCTGTTGGGAATAGACAGTACCGTTTCAACAGATGATTTGAAAAAAATCAAGAATTCGTCTTGAATACTGGTTGGTCTTGACAATATTCTGACTGAAATAGACCTCACGACCGACCCACAGGTGTATTTACAAATCATTCGAAAAACTTGACGCGCCGCTACTGATTATTAGTACAATGAAAATAAGAAAAATAACAAGAGAGCTTCAAGGAATTTATTCTTTACAAGAATAAATCAATGATTGAATAACGTTACACTTTAATAACTTCTCAGTCTCTGGCGTGAACAGTGTCTTTTCATGACGACTGTTATTCGAAAACCTTATAATAATTCTAACGTATCCGAAATAAGAGTGTTCCAGTAAAAATCTTTCGGTATAGCCTGGAACCGAACAGTATCTTTGAGTTAGCCCGCTTCCGATCAAACACCTCAGTACATTCAGCTATGGGATTTTGTAATATTAAAAATTATCTCAACTCCTTCCCCCAAAAAGTTTCTAGTGTATGACTTTTGGCAGACTATGATCTTACCACTGGTGATGGAGATATTATAACTTTGCAGCTGAGGTGTCCGCATTTCAAAGTTCCGGTGAATGAACTATAATTATCTTCGGCCAATTTGTGGAATAAATTTTGTATGCAGTTGGGTGATAACTGATTTTCTGGAATGACAACATTTCCGTCACCACCAGACATCTCCACTAAACGGCGCAGATTGGGCGTCTGAGAGCTGGGACTAGTCAATGCAACTGCCAAAATTTTCCCCGGAAATGAGAACGGCAACGTTGCATTGGGCTGGTTCAAGTTGATTGCATCAGAACGTGTATCCCCATCAGTTATCAGAATTACCTAGAAAACAATAGATTAAACAGTCATACGAAAACGCATTATTTCCTTAGTATTTTCTCTCTTGATACATAGCGATTAGAATAATAATATAACCTGAGATATCTTTCCTACTGTTCAGAGTAGAGGGATACCAGGCAGCTGAATGCAAAGAAGGCCATACCTAGGTTTATCAGGGACGAATTAATATTTTATAACAGGAATCGTCAGCATACACTAGGTTCAGGTATCTCTTTCAATAGTAGCGATGGAGGAACTTTATCAAAAGTAATATATGACTGATGGTGGCCAAACCACTCTAATTGTTCAAACACAAGAGACTATAGTTTCAACCGTTACATCATTTTCAATCTCAACCGTTACATCATTTTCAATCTCAACCGACTCTATTTTTATTGTCTCTCCTGTTTTAATAATGAAAGTGGTTTGGAAAATATGATTCTTATTCATTATGGATAACGACCACAATATCACCATCACCAACAAGAAGAAGACACTACTATCAAAGACACACACAAAACAATAGTAGGCTATTAAACAGAAAATTCGAGAAACAAGTTCAGGACTGGCTAACAAATGTCGGAGACAAAACAGAGGGAAAATTTTCTCAAATGGTTGAAAAAGGAAAATTGTAATAAAAAACAGAAACACCTACCATAGAACATGGCATGCCATAGTGGAGCAGGTTGATTTTCTGTATTTTTGAAAATAACTATTGGAATGATAAATATATTAAGTATGATATTTTTTTAGTAGGCTCTGTTATGTAGCGTAGTATAGGTTGATATTATGCAAATAAAATATTCATCTAAAATATTCTCTACAATAAACACATAGAAAATTTTATGTTTCTATTATGTCGAACGCGATAGAGTAGACATCGTAGTTTATTTCGTAGTTTCGCAGTATTGTGCAGTCAGCATTTTTTTTTCGTTGTATTTTCTAACATCGTAAATTCAAGTGTTATGAACTTTTTAGTGTCAAAAAACTCCAATAATGGATAAGCCGGCGAAACTTCGTTCACCGGTCAAATTACCATCTTTCTTGGCACCCGAATTCGAGGAAGAAGATGGAGATCAGGACCAAATTAGTAATGTAATAAGCATAGAGAGTCACAGCCTCAACAACGTAGGAGAAGTTGATCTAAATCCGAGCAACATATCCACCATCATCGACCAGAGCCTTATGGAAGACGTGGGAGCTCTTCACGACCTGTACTCTGACCTCATAAACTGGGGTAGTGAAACCTTTGAGAAAAAAAAGCTATCCAGAAGCGATTTTGATCAATATAACTCGCTTTGCAACAAGCTTGCAATAATAATAACCAGAGTTGAGACGAGACGCACCACTGTTACCAAGGAAAAGAATGAAGTGGCAACCAGGCTGGAGAAATTGGAAAAAAGTGTGAACCAGCTCTCAACTGAGATCATCAAAGTGCAGTCTACGAATACAAGATCGTTTGCTGAGACGGTCCAGCTTCCAGCGAGAATGAATAAGGACGTGAAGCAGCAGCCTGAGATGAGACAACAACTGCGGAAGATTGTGGAAAAAAATAACATTGTCATAGTGAAACCAAGCATAATGGAAGGTAGTGAAAGTGAATCTAGTGATAAAATCCGAAAATCTCTGAGGAAAAATATTCCGAAAGAGGAATCTTTGAAAATTAAGAAGGCAATGAATGTGCGCGGTGGTGGAGTTTTGCTAGTAATGGATCCATCTGAGGATAAAAATAAAGTGTTAGGGAAAAATATAGTGGAAAATAAAAATTTCAAAATTAGCGTACCAGAACTGAAAAAGCCAAGAGTCATCATATATAACATCTCAGCAGAACTTGATGAGAGCAATCTGAAACTAGATATTTATAATAGGAACTTCTCTAGCACAATAGATAAAAAAAAATTTGACCGGGATTTTTCGCCATTGTTTAAAGTAGGACAAAAAAGTAAAGAGCATACTCATTGGGTGATTGAGTGTTCTCCGGACATACGGCGAGAAATGATCAATAAAGCACGTATATACGTGGATTGGTCGTCTTGTAGGGTTAAGGACTATGTTTCGGTCTCCCGCTGTTTCAAGTGCCAAGGTATTGGACATGTTGCTAAATACTGTAAGAGCAAATCCCAAATTTGTGGTCATTGCGCTCAAGAGGGTCATGATTTCAAAATATGTCCTAATAAATCACAGGGCCCCACATGTGTCAATTGCCAAAAACAAAAAAATGAGCACAAGCATAGAGTCAATGACACTAACTGTCCAATGTACATTAAAGCAATCCAAGCACTTCTAAATAAAACCGACTATGGTAAATAAAATTTTCATTTTAGAATCGAGGCCAATTATTGATTTATTTGTTGTTTACGTGATAGGATGTGATATGTCAACTCGACAAAAAATGGGAACTGTAATTAAATTCCAGTGTATTGTTATTCATTTGCTGATTCAATGACTGAAATAATTTTTTCAGACTTGGATGATTCACTCATATACTATCACAATAATGACACAATTGAAGTAAACGATTTTTTCTCTTTCAACCCACTAAATTATCATGGACAGACACATGGACCTTTCAATATTATTCACATGAATATACGTAGTATTAAGAAAAACTTTGATGAATTTCTTTATCATATAGGCAATAGTAAAACAAGTTTTGATATAATTGTTCTTTCTGAAACTTGGATTGACAACTCTTTCGAATTTAATTTTAATATCGATGGCTATACTGCAATTAATCAAAGCAATAAGTTTACTAAATGTGATGGGCTGTGTATTTTTGTGAGGAATGAAGTTAAGTTTAATAGGATAGAAATAAAGATTGACTTTGTAAACACAATCTGTCTGGATTTTCAAACTGATGAAAAAAATTACAAATTAATAGCCCTTTATCGATCACCTTCTTTAAATATAAACGAATTTCTCAACAGTTTAGATTCATATCTACGGTCAATAAATACTGATAACGTTATCTTAATAGGCGATATAAACATAGATATAATACGGAATGATAATTTGAGTAATGAATATCTTGGTGTAATGCAACTTAATGGCTTCAAATCATATATAAATAAAACTACACGATCACAAAACAATAGCAATACTTGTATAGATCACATATTTTTCAAATCAAGATCTTTCAAAATGGACGATACATTCGCAGCAATAATCAAAACTAATATCACTGACCACTACTGCACTTCTTTCCATATAAAGTGCACCTCTGATATGGTCGAGAAAAATACGCCAGATAAAACTAAACTAGAAAAAATTAACTTTGAAACATTAAAAGAAGACCTGAAATATGAAAATTGGGATGGCTTGAAAATCTCGAATCTTGATAACATTGATGGAATGGTTGACACATTTATCAATAAACTCAAGTCTTACCTTGACAGACACACGGATATTGTACAGTTATCACATAAAAGAAAGCCTATAAAAAAATGGATAACTCCAAGCATGGTAAGTGCAATGCATAAAAGAGATAAAATTGCTAGAAAATTAAAAAAGCAACCTCATAATACGACACTAAAAGAAGAATATAAAAACTATAGAATACATTAAATAATATTGTCAAAGATGCAAAAATTGAATATTTCAATAATAAATTCAACTTAAATAGGGGTAATACTAAAAAGACTTGGGAAAACATCAGAGAAATTTTAGATATAAATAAAAAGTCTAGGACAGAACCAGGTCTCGATGCAGGAATATTCAATAATTATTTTGTTAATGTTGGAAAAAATTATGCTAATGTCTTGAATAACAATATAAATAATAACAGATTTAACAAATTTTGGCCTCCCCCAAGGTACCGTTTTATCTCCCTTATTATTTATTTAAATGATTTACTCAAGATAGATATTCCAAATTGCACCAAAATATAATTTGCTGATGATACTGTGTTGATATTCACAGGTGAATCATGGAATGAGGCATATGACAATGCTAATGAAGGATTAGCCATGGCTAAGTCTTGGTTTGACAATCACACGCTCACTTTAAACCTGCTTAAGACAAAATTTATTGCATTTTCTCCTACCAGAAGTGGTGAACCTCCACCTGGCTTACACATAAAAATACACAACCATGATATTGATACTCCTAGAAACCAAAACAATTGTCTCTGTCAAACTATAGAAAAAGTTCACTTTCTAAAATATCTGGGAGTAATGGTTGATAGTAACTTAAAATGGAATTTTCATTTACAGCATCTAATATCTAAATTAAAGTATCTTATCTACATATTTTATAAAATTAATAGGTTAAATGACATCAAAATTATAAGAACCATATATCATGCCTATGGCCAATCTTTGTTTGAATATGGGATAGAGTTGTGGGGGGCACCTTTGACACACATTTCAATAAGATATTCAATTTACAGAAACATTTGATTAGAGCAGCTTTAAGAAGACCCAGATTATATCCCAGCAAATGTCTATTTGTTGAATTTAAAGTTCCTACGCTTAGACAGGTCTTTGCTAAAAAAATTATCACTCTTATTAATAAAAATAAAGATCTTCTCACATTAAATACTAACTTACACAATATACGTCCATCTGCATTTAATGTTTATAATAGATCATTCACCAGATTAACTATAAATAAACACCAATTCACATATTACACGGAGTACCTTGCCAATATAGTCCCCAGTCACTTCATAAATAGTAGATTTACTAAGAAGCTCAGCACTGAAATAGATGAATGGATAAAAACTAACATTTACTACAAAATAGTTTAATGTATTCTTAATAACATGTCTCATTTCCTTTCCTGAATTTTCTTTCTTATTTTTCAACTTTCTTGCTTTTCTGAACTTACCTAAATTTTGAGCTCACTGCTGGCGATCAAGTCCTACTTATGCCAGTAGTGCCGTATTGCATGTATAAATAGTTATGTTTGGATTTGTTATTAACTTTAAGTATGAATGTTCTTTGTTTTGCTTCTTTGTTGATATTTTGTGTGAATATGGCCAATAAATGAATTTGAATAAATGTCGGCAATGCAGGATGAAGACATTCAACTACAGTTTTTTATATTGTGACGTAACAATGAGCCTGATATTTTTGAATCGTCATCATTCACTCCATAACTATTTTAAGGCTCCAAAAAGAATCCAAGGAATGTAAGATTAATCATAAATCTTCTCGGTGATGGAAATATTGTGAAAGATATCCATAGTGAATGAGACTGATAATGTCCAAACCACTTTCATTATTAAAATGCGATGAACAGTCCTCTCTCATTTCATGTCATTAACAATCTCAATACAATGTATTGATATTGTTTTTAATTACTGCAGAATCAGTAATGGTTTGGACAGCATCAGTCTCATTATTTAACAATGAATTATTGGAGCTATAATAACCTAGTATTAGTGAACTAAATAAAGTAAATTTTACCTGACAAGGAGTGGCTGTGCCCCATTCACTGAGAACAATGGTATTGATAGCCTGCAGTGCTGATTCAATATCCTGTTTGTCACATTCTTCGAGTCGATTCAATTTCAATTTTAATTGATCGAAATCTCTTGTGAAATGAGATATTACTTCACATGTTGAGGAAAAGGCCACCTGGAGCACAAATTATACATGTTATTTATCCAATTGAAATACAGTATGAGCAATTCAAATTTAATGTAATTGTGTTGTAGAAACTGTAAGTGAATTTCTTCGATGTGAAGTAGTTGAGTTCACTTTTATGTAGCCATTTTATTGAAATAGGTTGCCTGTAATTTTATAAAATATGAATGGAATTTTATGAATCTGTCAGTCACGAGCACTCGGGACTGCGCTTGGAAGAGTGACCGGCAAAAATAACACATCATCATGAACTATTTCCCTATTTTATCTTTGTTGCTATTTATGTGCACTGGGTGATTTTCCCAGTTCCCTACTCTATATATATATATTTTTTTTATGTTTTGCCCGGCGCCAATCAATCTTTTAGATTGATAAAAGAATAATTATACAACTATAACACATATAATAACCTACAAAATAAACCTTAAGCCTAAGTGATCAGTTACTGGCAACGACCTGTGTCAGCAACCAAACACTATCAGTAATGACACTGTTTTGTATTCAAATGGGGAGAAGCTAGCAAAGGCTCAGAACTCCTCTTGTCCACTTGAACACAAACCAGTAATCACACTGTCTCACAAAAATAAATCAATTAAGGTAAATAAATAAACTTAAAGAAAGAGCAGGGGTCTCAGGGGCGTAGATAGGGGAGATAAGTGAAAGAAAACAGGACCTTTTAACTTTAAATTTATTTACAATAATAAAATGCAAATGTGAACATAAATTGAAATCTTGAAAAAATAATCAGATTAATAGTTAATACTTAGAAATAAAATTACTACCGACTTTATACAAATTAAAGTGATATAAAGCTTTACTTTGAATCTTTGAATTATAAATAAACTTACAGGAAATTAAAATGGGTAGCCTCACAAAAATAAATGTGTTTTGTGTTTGGAATTAATAGAAGAGATAGTATTTAAAACAGAATAGAAGAACTTTAAAAAAAAAAGAATTGAATCTGTGTCTACATTAATAATTGTTGGCAAATAAAAGAAAAACGGCTGGAAACTGAGCTGATTGTAAATTTGATGGCTATTTGGGGCTATAGAGGTGGTGTGGCAGAAAAATTTGTTATAAGTTGAAAATAATATGTTAAAATAATAATTATGATATATGCTTTACCATTCAACTCCCTATGAGATATTGAATTATGGTGCCTCTGGTGTCACTTCACCTCCTTGTCACTACTCACTCACGATTCCAAAAAGAGAGCGAGCCAAGGGTTGCTCCCTCTTATATATTACTCTTGCCACCACCATACCTCCCCCTACCATCACTCCTGTGCCTCGCCCACAGTCAGGTCCAGCTTACAAATAATAATGGAGGATAGAATTTAACTGTTAATTTAAAATTACTGTTGAGTCATTGTTCTGTTTGTATTTGTGTTTTTTTTTTTTATTTACAAAATTTTAAAATTATGGCTCCCATGAAAAAATCTGAAGTACAATTAATTTCAATAATGATTTTCAATAGCGAAGTTTATTAACAATCAATAATATAAAAAAAATACCTCTGGAAAATATTTATCAGAATTTGAAGTAATCAAGTAATATTTAACACCTAATGAATAATCAAATGAAAATTAATAATAATAATAACAGTAGCTTTGAATCTTAACATATTCTCACATTTTCATCTGTACATTAAAATCTATGTGTTTAATTTAATTACATGAAATATATTGAAGTTGGTATTTATAAATATGAAATTAGTACATACAGAAATTAGTAAATACATAAAAGAGCATTATTATCTAGAACAATAAATATTCAATAGTTTTAATGATTGAGACTAGATTTCAATAAAACCGGCATTAATTATATTTGAAATTCATTCATGGCTTCAGAAATATTATTTAATTTGTTTGAATAATATAACAGAAATTTTCGGTGATCACCTTTTTAAGGAAAACTTGATACAGTTTATCAATCTTAGGTATGCCTATATTTCCTATCACATGCCAAAATAATAAAATTGATCAATACAAATATATATAAATTTATGAATATGGATATAATAAATTTATCAAGTGTCAGGTTGAAAAATCTCTATAGTTTATTTATCCAATTGAAATTTCAATTTAAATTTAATCTTTGCCAATAAGCGCTTTTTTTATTAGATTTATCATTAGTGGTTAATTATTAATAAGCATGCAACATTCCAACATATCTATATATTAGTAAAGTTAATACTATATCTATATTACACGGTTAGTTCTACATTATCTATTTCTACTCAACTATATATACATGCAGTTAGTACTAAGACATTCAATCAGTTATGGGAATTCCATTTTAGGCCACTATAGGTAACGTCTATTGTTTGGAGTCTCAGCTGTATTGGGATTTCAGGTAAAAGTTATTTTTGATGCCAGTTCCACATCACAATAATAAAGCATCAATACAAATGCACACCTGCACGAAATCGTATTTCCATATTTGTCTGGCCAGTCCTTCATCAAAACACCTTCTTCCTTGAAATTCCCAGACCCTCTTTATTTTTAAAACTTTTGAAGCATCTTGCCCTTTATGGATTTCTATGAAAACGTGGGTTTGCGAAAATGTTTAACTTATGTCGTCGGCTCAATCACTAACTGGTGATTTGAAACCAACCTAGAACTGCAGGACTATCCATATAATCATTATCATCCTCTCATTATCATTACTTTCATTAAGCTGCACCCCACATTTCAAGAATGTATTGGAAGAGTGAGTGTGCATAGGAAAATACATTTTTCTAATAATTCCAATATTTTTCGAATTTATTTAATCTATAGAATACGCTAATTGAATATTTCAAACTCGAACAAAAGTTGGTCGATATGCCCATTTCAATGGTTAGTTTACAATTATTTCAAGATATATTCAATTCAATTCAAATTTTATTCAAACACACAAAAATACAACAGAAAACAAATTTACAATACAACAGTACAATAGTATAATATACAAAACAGAAAAACAAATGGCTATATGGTGGGGTGTGCTGAAAAAAAGAAAGGAGGAGAAATACCTAGCCAACTATGGTTTCCCATGTAATAGGCAGGTAGAGGGCAATAAGAAAGGAGTGAAAGGGTGTGAAAAACGGGGAAAGCAAGGAGGAGAAAGAGAAGATAAGCGAAAAAGGAAGAAAAAATAAAAAATGGTAAGCGAGTCCACTGAAACTTGAAAAACACAAAGCTACAGAAAACATGGCATTCAAAGAAGAGCAGAAATCCTAGGTCTCACATATCGATATAGAAGAAAAAATTACTGTAGGTCCAGTTTTTTATATCAAGTTTTGTTTTTTTACTAATTTTAGAGTTGATGAGGAAGTGGTCCGGGATAAGGTTTATTAATTTAGTACTAATGAATATCAACTGCCTCCTTATACATTCAATATTAGTGTTGTAGGTTAAATATTTGTTAGCAGTGCCCCTTAAATTATAGTTATTACTTATGGAGTTCAAAGTAAGCGGAAATTCGGATTTATATTTTATTATGTATTTAATTACATTTTTTATATATAATTGTCTTATTGTCATTACCTCAAAATCGCTAAAAACCATATCGGTTGGGTACAATCTAGGTTTATTTAGAATGATTTTAATTATAAGTTTTTGCGTTACAAATAATTCATTAATGTGACAATGGAAACAACCCCCAAACAATTATGCCGTACTGCAGAATTGATTTCACCAGAGCATGATATATCATTTTTAAGTGTTTTTTATTAAGAATTCTATTTAATTGGTAAAACTTGAAAGATAAGTATCTGATTCCTTTACAGACGGATTTAATATGAACATCACACTTAAGGTGATCATCAATTATAATTCCCAAGTATTTAATATTAGTGACTTTTTTTATTGAGGGACAATCACAATTATTGGAGTTAGAATTGCACCTGGAGTGGATTTTCAATGCCTGATTATCGATGGGTTGCCCTATTCTATTTACTGAAAACGTTATGTAATTAGTTTTATCGACATTTAAACATAAAGTATTTTTATCTAACCAATTTTTGATGGTTAACATGTTTTGTTCAGCTATGGTATGAACTTCGTTCCAAGATTTACCGTGGAAAATAGCTGCAGTGTCATCTGCGAAGGATATCAGAGTTGAGTTAATAAGTCTTAATTTCAAGAGATCATTGACATAGAGTATAAAAAGAATGGGAGATAGCACAGTACCTTGAGGAAGACCATATGCAGTTAGATTTGTGACACTAGTTTGACCATTAATGGTTAGCGACTGAGTTCTATTACTAAGGTAGCTTTTAAATAAGTCAAGGGAGACACCCCTAAAACCATAGGACTCTAGTTTATGGAACAAGGTATTATGCGGTATTGTATCAAAAGCTTTGCGGATATCAAGAAAGACAGCAATAGTTTTCATGTTGGAATTTATTCTATCGGATAGGGTGTTAGTGAATTTTATTAGAGCATCTGATGTGCTTTTACAATTTTGGAAGCCAAATTGGTTATTGTTGATTATTTTGTGTTTATTTAAGAAAGACACAAATCTTGACTTTATTATTTTCTCCATTATTTTTGCTAGATTGCTAATGAGACTAATCGGTCTATAATTACAGGGATTTGTGGGGTCACCTTGTTTGAAAAGGGGTTTTATTTTAGCAGATTTGAGATGATTAGGAAAATATCCCTCTTCAAAGCATCTATTGAAAATGAAAGAGAGCGGTTTTGATATAAAATGAGCTATTTTCTTTAATACAATATTGCTTAAATTATCGATTCCAGGGCTGCAATTGTTCTTGAGACTTTTAATAATGGCTTCAATTTCGTGAGAGCTGGTCGGCCTCATAAAGAAAGTGGAATCAACCCGGTTTGCCCCATTGTCATGGGTAGGAACTGCTCCATATGGATTTTTAAGGGTATTAATGCTTTCAGCCTGTAATTTACCAACATTTGTGAAATAATTATTGAGAGAGTGAGCATCTAGTCCAGTACTCTTGTCCTTCTTACAGTTTTCACCAATAACTTCGTTTATGCACTTCCACAACTTCATGCTGTTGTTATTGCAACCATCTATTTTCAATTTATAGTAGGTTTCCTTTGCAAGGTTGATGATTTTATTCAAACCATTCCTATAGACCTTATACTCATTCTTCAAATCATTGTTATTGGGATCTCTTCTCAGTATAGAATGCATCCTATCTCGCGTGTTTATGGATCTTATAATGCCTTCAGAGATCCAGGGTTTAAGGGGACGAAGTCTATTTGGTATCTTTTTTTTCTTCTTGCATTGATCGATTAAACAGGTCAAACGATCAACAAATTTATCCATAATGGTATCAATACTATCATTCATGGCGTAGATGCTATCCCAATTCTCATTCCCTACGTGTTCCAAAAGGGCATTATAGTTTAGTCTAGTTATTGTGTTTATCAATACGTTTCTATTTTCTCTTGGAATTTGTTTAGAATCCTTAACCAAGTTCAAGACAACAGAGAAGTGATCAGTTACTGTTGTCTTAAATATAGCACCCTTCATGTATTTAAAATTATTGTTCGAATTCTTGAAGAAAATATGGTCTATATACAGGATTGGGTTGTGTTTGTGACTCTGGTATCACCATTTATATAAGATTTGAAACCATTACTATTGAATATATGCAAATAATCTTGAACAGGAACACTAGTTGAATGCGTATTGATATTCATGTCTCCAGCCACACATACATCTATCCCATTAGGAATGTTGTTGATTTTATCGCTCAAACTATTTAGAAAATTCTCAATGTCAAGATTACTAGGGGACCTATAGACACCAATCACCTTAAAAATATTACAATCTATATTCAAGTCAGCACTTATTACATTAGCATCAGAAATATCGAGTGAGACTTCACTGAAACTTATGTTATCTCTTATGTACATGCACAAACCATCGCATTTATTCTGTTTAGAATATTTGTTTATTGCTGTATATCCAGGAATGTTGAAAATAAAGGGCATATCAGCAGTCAACCAAGTTTCCGATAATATTATAATATGAATATCAGTTTTCAACCCATTCAAACAACAAATAAATTGATCAAAATTAGCATTCAAACTGAGTATATTCATAGACAAAATATTTAAACATTCAGCATCATTATTCCTAAGTGAGGATGATAATTGAAATAATCATCAATTACGGCTGTTTCGTTGTCAATTTCCAAAGTATTAAGAATTTCATCAGTGTCACTCATAACTTATTCTTTCAAGTTTGCTGCTTCTTTCCTTGTTCCATTTTTTTAGCTCCATGTTATTTATTAATTTGAGTTTATTTATTAGTTTATCTACCGCATCTTCTACCAAGCTGTTTGTTAGATATCTGAAAGTTGTAGTGTGTCGAGACAGCGCAACAATCGCATGAGGCATACTGTTATAGATTTCATTCTCCTTATAATCAATCCTGATTAAAATAACATTTTTTGAAGTTAGAACCTTGTGCTTCATGTATTGTGTGAAGTGCAACATCTTCTCTCCACTCTATAATATCACCAACCTTATGCTTCTTGGGTGAATGTTAATATTAAAGTGTCGGGTTCTATCTGGTGGTATTCCCCATTTCTGTAAGTAGGCAATATTGAGAGAACTCTATTATTAAGAGTGGTGATTTTTTCATAGACTGTGGAAAGGGCAAAGCAAACATCTACGAGTTACCGTTAGGGTGGCCAATAGTAGGGTGGCTTTAGTTGAAGATATTAATATAAATTTCTGAAGGTTTTTTGTTACAAATTGTGAGAATAAGTTTAGAAAACATTGACATTCACTTAATAACCTTCGATAATGTCTTCAGTCTTAGACATAACTAAGTCATCTTATTAAGTCAAACTTATTCTTAACCAGCCGAGGCAGTTTTACTGTACCAATTATTATAATTTTTCAAGAAAGCTAAGAAGCTAGCAAATAGTTGAAAAAAAACTTACAACAGCGACGAATTCCAGTTTTGAGTACAATGAAAAGTAATCAAGAAGTGTGTTGATGCCATGAATTGCAAGTTGAAGTCGAGTGAACGTTTCTCCGGAATCTAGAGCGACGGGCTGAGCCATTGATAGAGAAACATCTACTGCTACAATGGTCGGCATTTTTATCTGAAAAATAAGAAAACATTCAACAAAATATTTTCGTAGTGAAAGGTCATTATAAAAAATGAATTTTAAGAATGAAAATAAGTTAAACCAAATCAGATGATCAATTCAAGCTGTCAATTCAAATTGAAAGTGACATACTTATAATAATGAATGAAAAGTTTTAGCACAAAGCCTTCGGTTCATTAAAAGTACATATTTTAGCAAAGTGAAAAGTACTATTTTGAAATAAAGTACTTAATGAGTTATTATATCATATAGGCTACAAGAAAACATCATATGAACCAAAATCAGTCATAGTTATAGTGTCTATAATGCAAAATGTGGGGTAGGTAAAGGATATTTTCTAAATAATTGGATTTCTGGTAATTTTTTATATAAAATGTATTAACGAATAGGAACAGAAAGCTGAAACAATGCCTAAAATACAAGCTTATTAAAAAAATGACTTCCTTCAAGTGACTACAATATTTTTAAAGCAAAGCTGGAGGCGTTCACGAAAATTCCTCTGTACTCTCTCCAAAATTAGTCTGTCGATTGCACCGATTTTCCGAGGAATTTCAATTTTCAACTCTACTTGAATTCGAGGTTATGAATCAACAGACGAATTTTGGAGACATTATAGAAGGAATTTTTATGAACGCCTCCAGCTTTGCTTTAATGAAAATAGCCGTCACTTGAAGCAAGTTATTTGTCGCACATGAGCTGATATTCTAGGAATTATTTATGCTTTCTGTTTCTATTGCTCAACCAATTTTACATAAAAGATTCAGAAAGGAATTCTAACTATATTATAAATGTAAGTTTCCCACGCCCGTCATCCTCTATTACTATTACAATTTAATTGATAATGATATTGTTAAGATGGGATATATATTATGCAACATATTATACATATATCAGTACAATTCAAAAGTATCTAATGTAAAAACTCTTTATCAAACTGATGTTTCGTTTTAATATTTCCTACAAAAAATTACATCCAGATTTGAAACAACTTTGGCCCAAGATGATAGTTAGACAAAGGTCACACAAGCTTATTTTTATAATCTATCAATTTCTACCTTGCTTCGACAATGAATTTTTGAACTCATAATGCAGCACTGGCACTATTAGTCCAGATAAGAGGAACTTATTTTCAGAGGAATTTCAAGCCCAAATTCTATCTTAAATAACAGAGCGTGGTTTTCTCAACAATTAATTTTTCCCTTTAATTTGCATTTTCAGGCATTTGGCATTGTTTGATGTAGAAAAACATATTGAAAAATATAAATGATTCACATTATTTGCTGTTCACAAGCTGTGAATAGTTTGTTTCCATTTGATCAAATTTTTCTCACAAAATCAATTTTATAGAAATGTATTATGGTTTAAAATTTTGGGCCAATAGCTTGTCAACTCATTCTTAGTAGTAGGCAGACCTGGTATGATTTTGCTTCCCGTATGTCCGCCAACTCTCGCCTACCCTCCCTCATTTTTTCATACAACACAGTCAGTCCTCACTCCTTGACGCGCTCGCACATGCCCGTGATTAAGCTTGTGCCCAGAGCTTCACTGAATCACACAGCACACACTCAGCTGACACCATACAGTAGGTATACTTTTGGGGGTACCGTAGTCAGTTTGTTGCATACAATGTCAGCGGCCATGTTTCGGGTTCAATTCGCTAAATTTTTGTTGAGAATAGAATAAAAATATACCGCAGAACTCCAAAAAAGACATAAAATTTTCCCCAAAATTCTTTTTAAAAAATCATGCTACTTTTTTGTGGGGTAGCGCACGGTTAGAGGTCCAAAACCCCGAACTTTTCTGGCTGTTTCGTAATTGAAATCGACTTTGAGGAAAAATAATCTTGAATTTGTTTTAGCGAGTCTAAGTTAGCCCAATAGGGTTTGAGCTACAGTTTAAAAATTTGAGTAAATTTTTATGCTTGGGCTGTAATCTATTGGGCTACTAATGATGGACTATTGCAAATAGGGCTACCACACTTCCAGATATTACACTGGCTTCGAGGTGAAAATTCAAATTTACCAAATTTACTTTTGTTAGGATTACAATGAAAAATCATTATATGTTTAGGCCTAGGCTATACATTTTCTCATGTAGTATTATAATTCAAGAGCATTTGTAGTATTATATTTTAACTGACATCGTTCACGCTTTATTTAGAGAAACGTAGGCTAAACATAACATAAGCAAATTATATAATATTTATGTGTTAGAATTCATGAAATTATTCTTAAATTTGAAAGTTTTCAAAACTTTCATCTGAATAGGTTTGCAAAATCAGGTAAGAATAGCCATGAGACAGTCTCGACTATAGAAAAAGTCTTTCGCATGTCTTTGGGGTCAGGAGACAGTTTCAGGCGCACGAAGTCATTTTACACGGTCAAAGGGCTTCGAGGTACATGGGAGCTATTAGCCGCAGGAGCCTGTGTGCAGCGAGTAACAATAAATAGACCCTTCACCAATTAATTATTTACAATCTTGAAAAATAGGCCTATTCTTTTTTAGGTTAGAAAAGTAAAAAAAACGATAAATGGTGTTTTGCCATACATTGTTCGAGCTAGGGTTTTAATTAAACAATTTTTGATGTATTATTCTTTTTTTTATTTTTTGAAAATAGTCTACTTATTAAAAGAAGTGAAAACCTGAAGAAATCAACAAACACACAGCCCCTTAATTCATAATTTCAGGAACAAAGCAGAATTAAGTTATTCTTGATCATGCACACTCACAAAATTCCCTTTAGGCCTATAGCCTTCAGTTTTTCAGTATAACATTAAGAATTGAAAATGCGAATTTAATATTTCGTACCTTATAAATTCAATCTGATTCAGAATCTGTGGAACAGTCAGAGTCTGCACTCAAATGTTGGTCCAGCGAGATGAAGAAATCTAGAGAGGAATCCATAATTTTATCGTTCCTTCTATATTCTTCTTCAATTTTCTGAACGTGTTCACAACAATTCCGCCATTGTTCAACACTATACTCGCTAAAAAGCCTGTAGCACATCTCTTGCTTGTCTTCTAGGGATGACGAATCCTCGCGAAATATTTCTTTTATGTTACCCCAAACAAGTTCAAAAGGGTTAAGGTCACAGTGGTAAGGGGGCAAACGTAGAACACTGTGTCCAGCTTGCTTCAATACTTCGTCTATTTTATAAGTTTTCTCACACTGAACATTTTTGACAATAAGAAGCAACTCGTCTTTTCTAAAATTGTCATTGAACGATATGTTATTCCTCATGAGCCATGCTTTAATGTCTTCCTTGAGAAATGCAGCATTTGGCTTTTCATTAAGTTGCTCGCAATGATAGCTAGCATTGTCCATTATCACCACACTTTCCGATGGTAAATTAGGGATTAATTGCCCGTAAACCCATCTGGAAAAGTTCTCCTGGTTCATTTCATGACAATCAGCAGTTTTCTCTCCTGATTTGAAAATTAATAAGGCGTTACTAACAAATCCATTTTCACCCCCAGCATGAACAATACTTAGTCGGGGACTTCTACCAACTGGTTCACTTACCCCTGAAACCCCATCAGTCTGAACGAAAGTTTCATCCAAATAAACTATATTTCTATTCGATAACCTGTACTTTTGAATTTCACGCAGATAGAGGTGCCTCCAGACAGAAATATCAGGCTTCTCAATGAGAAGTTTACGTCCTGACTGGGATTTTTCCCAGCGGAACCCTAGAGACTTCAGAAAATGTCTTAAAAATTCATGGCTACAGTCCAACAAACCATCGTCTGATAATGACTGTCTCAGCCTTCTTAACGTAGGAACAGTTTTATCAATACAATAAAATTCTTGAACTTTTCTACGTACTGCTGCTCTGGTCAAGTCATCTATTGTTAAAGTCTTTGGTTTATTTTTTTTACGAGGAGATGCCAATTTACTCTTATCTTCTTTCAAAATCCTGTAAACTGACCTTTCAGACACACCAGTCGCTTCACTAACAGATTTAGCTACACTATATTTCAACTTATATTTGCGTTTTTGTTCTGCCAGAAAAGTTCCTACATTGTACACGATGTTACGTGCCTGTCCACTAATTTGTATTCCTTCAATTCGCCTACTTTCTCTGCGAACTTCTTTGTAACAGTTATCATTAGTATTACTTCCACCACATGGAAGAGATGACATACCTAATGCATAACCTAAACCTCTACTAAATAAACTATATTTCTAGAATATTTATAAAATATAATAAACCAATCTTTTATAAACTGAATATATTTAAACTAGCACTTGACCTTTACACAGAGAAAAAAAAATATTCATGGAGAAAGAAGAAATATACGCAAATTTATGTGCCCTCCTGCTCCGTGCTGCTGATTTTCGTGCCCGTTCGAAAACAGAATACCGCTACCGTAGTTTCGATCATCTCCGACGTCTAAAATGCAAAATGTTCTACATAGGCGAAGCCCAGGTAAATGATAAAGTGATACTGTAATTTAATTATAAATATTGAATGAACTTTCATAGAATAAGCGCGTACTTACACATTGTAGGCTCGACCGAACCGACCACCAAATTCCTGATTCTCGGCGTTTGGTTGTTTCTGTTTCTGTTTCAGCTGATCAACATCATGACATGATGTTCTTACCAACTTAACAACGAGGATGGCATTGTTGATTTTTCACTCATCACATTTTTGTGAATCTGACAACAATGATTCAAAACAATTTTTTTGATAGTTTTGTTTCTTGATTGAAAAATTAGCATTCAGATACATATAATGAGACTATTTTAATGCTTCTGATGGCAATCTATGGTCATAGACCTTCGACTATTATATATAAAGTCTTATCGTCGAAGTCATAGCCAACGTTATCATCAAAGCAGTGCAAGGGCAATGGGCATGGCTGGGCATTTCACCAATCACATATCACAAAATCATAATAAAAAAAAGTACTGTTCTGTCTTCTGTGTTTTCTGTTATGTGCTTATGTGGTTCTCCATGTCTGAATGAGTTCTGTTTGTTAGATTTGATAAGATATTAGTTTGATAACTATAATGCCGTTATGGTTTTGACTCCTACATATTTTATGAAATTTAATTTCTTTTTTCGTTCAAAAAAACTTTGTTTCGTCAGATGACTTGATGTAATATGGCTGTGAACCATGGAACTAACATGTGTGTAAGTGATGAAGAGGACGATTCTGAAAATTGTTTTCAAGCTCCGGAATTACAAGGATACCTTAGTAAGTGGACAAATTATATACATGGTTGGCAAAACAGATACATTGTTTTGAAAGACGGCACACTCTCTTATTACAAATCTGAGCAAGAGTCTGGTTTCGGCTGCAGAGGGGCTATCAGCCTATTCAAAGCCACGATAAAGGTAGGTCGTACAATATTACAGTATTTTCTTTCGTATTCGTGCTTAGTGTTAAGAATTTTGTTCTGTCATTTTCAGTGAAAATTAGGTCTGTGTAAACGTAAATGGCTTTTAGTACCTAGCTTTACATAATTTTTAAATTTGGAATAATTTTAATTTCTAAATTGGTGAACTTTACAAATGGAATTTTATAATTCAGTATAATTTTGCTTGTTAACGTAAGCCATCTCAAATCTATCTGCAGATTTAGTACATGTAAAATTTTTCTGTACATGACCGTTGACCCATGATAGTTGTAGGCTATCAATAAAACTATAATTTTTATTGTAACAGCATTGGACAGTTGTATAGTATTTATTTTGGGTAGCCTAAATCCTTGTTCGATTTTGTTTACTGGCATCAATTATTTTGCAATCTTTCTAACGTTTTAAAGAGTGATTGGAATTTTTATAAGGTAAACATACCAATTATCGTCCTTTTCATTTTAAACCTTACGGTATATTAAATACATAATTTTTCATCAATTTTCAAACATAATTTGTAATTTTTGAATCACTTACAGTTGAGAAGCAGAGGCAATTTTTAGGGGTAATAGAAGTACTAGTATAGTATAGGGGCCGATAATATAGCAATAAAATCTAGATCTACATCAACGCATTTCAAAGATTTCATTCTCTTCAAGTTCATAAGATTCTAAAGGTTTTTGGATCACGTCATTTTATTTAGTAAAGACCGCTAGCGAGTTTTTAGGTACTCGTAGTAATAATGATTATTTTCAGCTGTAGTCATACCGTTGCTAAAACATTGCAAAAAAATCAAACATTCCTCTGGTTTGACAACCAGTAAGTCAATTGTTTCTTGAAATTATTTTCCCCGTATGCATTATAAAGAGGTATGAGTTTCTAAAGAGGTCTAAAGAGGTATGAGTGTGTAGCAAGTGTAGGTTCCACACTTGTTAAATTTGTACATTTTTATCTCTTACAGCCACATGAGTTCGATGAATGTCGATTCGACGTTTCTGTAAATGATTGTGTGTGGTATCTGCGCGCTGAAACTGCAGAAGACAAGCAACATTGGGTTGATATACTAGAAGCGTTCAAGGTAATAAATAACCAAAATGTAATTAATCAAATCCATTCAGCGCAATCTATACCTCAATACAAGCGTTTAGCACTGCATGCTTCCTAAAATCTAGAAATGTCAGCACCAAGTGTAATGAAATGAGCAACTATTCATACATTATTAACTTGCGATCATCCTTCCCAATTCACTCTAGATAAGGTAATATTTGCCCAGAGCGTTTTTCCCCAAGTTTTTTAAAAAAAATACACTTTTCTACGAGATTGATATAGATTTTAAAGATCTTGTGCTTTATTATCAGAATACTCTTCCCCTCTAAGTCACCGCTTTGTTATCTCCAATTTATATACATAGCCATAATTGTAAGCTTGGTGAAAAGTCAAGTGCAATAATTTTATTAATTGATTTCCTATGAATACGTTGCCTTTCATGCGTCATTCAGTGGCGTAACTAGAGTTGACTTATGGGGTGTTTACCCCCACCAGTCTTACATATTACTTCCTTCAAAAAAATTCTCATAATATACATATAATATAATTATGTTATACAATATTCATGCATGTAGCTTGAAATTAAATAAATAATCCTTCAAATTTTTATTTTTTCAAATTGTTTCTTTAATTTTTTTAAATAAAATTCTAAGCAATGGCGGGTGACGTCCCCAATAAACCCCCCTCGTTACGTCTATGGCGCATCTAAGTTGAAAAAGTGTAAACGATACCAAGGAAAATTTTTTTATTTTTTTCACGGGTAGTTGAAGAGTAAAATTCTTCTAAATATCGTTAATTCTCTTAGGTTACATTTTAGTAAGTTGGGGGATAAAGTTTATCATTAGTCTAATTACTCGATAACAGTAGTGCTTATAACAAGTATTCGTCGAATTTCCTTTATTGCATTCGATTCTAAAGTGCATTGCACTTTCTGATATTATAAGTAAATTCATACGTTCTTCTTTTATTAATTAACGTCACTGTAGTATCCAGTGAAATAATTTTAATGCCGTATCCAGGAGTTGAACAGATTGATAGTTGGCAATAACTACAAGATCATGATGCTTTGTTTACTGATTTGTGTTGTAGAATCAACTTTTCAAAAGAAACAAATTCCATTTACCTCGTTCATGACATAACTGTTTCGTATTACAAACGGTTCAAAGATTCGCGGGTTCAAACAATTGTGAAAAATCGGGGAAATCCGTCTAATTATGAAATTGATTGAATGGCGTGTTTCAGGCTGAGTCTGATTACGGTAGCGAAAACAGTTTGAAAAGACATGGAAGTGCGGTTTCTCTTACTTCAAACACTTTGTCATCCACTTCAGCATCCAGCTTCAGGAAAGGGAGAGGTAGCAAACTATTTTTATATTATATCAATGAATAATTATAACAGTATTAAGTTTTTTTTAGGAGCTAAATCAAGAAATATTTTTGAAAGATCTTGTGATAAATACTCTTTCAAAAACTTTAAAATCATTTTCCATGATTTCATGACTGCTAGGAAGATATAGTCTTCAATCTGCTACAGAGCAGAAAATCGACTTTTGTCGACCATTGAACGTCCTTAAGACGTTCCCTCCTCATGCAAATCGTTTTTATTAGTCTTGAAAGTCCAGACTAATACCCTATTAAGAGGTTTAATTGAAACATGAACAAACCACCACCATGTCATTCCAAATCTCATGTTTGGTTATAGTTCCCTTTTAAATTAGGTTTTGTAAACAATCATTCTTAATTAATTTTATTCGAATCGATTTTAGAAATTTTAATAAATGCAAAGGATGATTCTGAATGAACTTTTCCAGGGCACTCATTAGGACGAGGAATAAGTTTTCTTTTAAACTAGAACTTTCAACCAATAAATAAATTCTTTATCTCTATTAGCTATTCAACTGAAATTTGTGAGATATTGCAAATTTCCTTGTGAATTTAACACGTACATTTGTTGGCCGTTGACTGTGGACCAAAATGAACAGTATGAGCTAAAGTGGTGTTTTTTCATTTACCCGAACTTAATCAACGAGCTTATCTTCCATTAAATTAATAAATTCAACTTCTGTTTATCTTCTGCTTCAGGATTGAAGGAGAAGTTGGCTGAAATGGAAACATTCCGTGATATCCTATGTTCGCAAATGGAAACACTTCAAGGATATTTTGACTCGTGTGCTCAGGCAGAAACAATGAAAAAGTCTTCAGAAACTGATGAAAGTGAGTAGAAGTATATGCACAGAGTAACACCTTAATTTCCTACTTTATAACTAAATAGCATACATAAAACTTTTGTTGTAATGAATGAAAATTGAAAATAAAATTAATTTCTCTTCACAAACTTTGTTATATCACATATTATTATTACAAGAAAACTATATAATACCCAGAATACGGTAAGAAATTACAGGATTTTTCAAGAAACTTTGAATCTATAAAAAAGATTTATTTATTGATTGATTATTTGCCTTTATTAAGGGCGGAGTTAGGACTCTTGGTTCTCTTTACCAATCAACCCTAAAAGAACTAGGAAAAAACTTTTGAAACTAGATAGCGACTATTTAGGCAAACGACTAATATTCTCAGAATTCAGGTCTAGGATTGAAAAAAGTACGTGAATTAACTTATGTAAAAACGTGAAGTCTATGAACTATCATTGTGAGTTTCGATTGTGCAGCTTTTCAACCAAGTATTGATTTAATTATTAAACGACTACTGGGTATGATTGATTTTCGAATACTCACTGACAGTTGCATTGTCAAAAGCATCGTCATTTATTCTTACTCTTTGCTTTTGCTTTGGACTATTCAAATTAGAAACGGCTGGAGCAATAAGAGACGATTGATAAATCAAAATTTCAGTTGTCATTAATACTTTAAAAAAAGGGGCATCAAAATCGAAAAACTTAATCATCCCCTACATTAGAGAAGGCTTTCATGATGAACTCTCATAGAAGCTGTTTATAAAAAGCTTTATGAAAATATTTTTGGAAGTTACATTCCACAAACGTCCAGTGGTGTTAATCTACAAATGCCGAAGAATTGAATACAAAATTACTAGCATTTAAAGCAACCTATTTCACTCAATTTATTTCCTCATAAAGTTGATGGTTATTTCTTGAATATATTTTGCTATATTACCAAATAAATCAAATATTTAACCAGAATCATTAAAAAATAATTAATATTTCTTCGTCATTAAACATTGTTTTCATATTTAATATGATTCAACTATTATAATTCGTAATAATAATGTGTGTATTACTTACACGCATAGTAGACCATAATTTGTATTTTAGGGAGATTTGCTACTTTTGATGACCACTATGTCAATTTTTAATGCTCATTGTGATTGCTTCTGGATTTATTAAAAAAATATAGCCTAGTCATGAATGTTCCTGAGCTTCTAGTCATTTCGTGCTATTTATCAAGACAAGTATCTAAGAAAGTAAGCTATTTGAAATATTCAAGTAAGTTAGCTTGAAACTTTTTCTTTGAACGATTGAAACGACTGTTGCCACTGTATCTTGATTTCTATGAAGACTACACGTTTTTTGTCAACAAAGTTATTGTTAATTGAACTGTTTCTGACAGACAGCTGTTGTAATAATGTCATGGTTGGCAATGCTATTATTATAGTCAGCTCACTACACTAGTCTATTATCTAATCTTACTGATAAAACTTTGGAAAATTGCTAGTGTGCTACGATTAAGTTATGCCTGTTTTCTTCCCAAATGTGTAAGCTCATAGAACTCTTTCGAGGACTGATTTCTTCGCTTTGTGATGTGAGTGTTTCGTACGGGGACATTTCAATTTATGTTGACCATTCATAAATAATCTTCGTAATATAGTTTGTCATCAGTGCTCACATTTGCTTGAACAGTAAACATCTTTATTGCTATGCTATTCTTAACGCACCTGCATTATTCAAGGTTCATTTAATTTCATTCATCTGCAATATAAAATTTACAACAGTAATTATGAAAAGTAATAATTTACAAAATTTTGTTTTTTACAACTGACGCTCCCATATTTATATTTCATGGAAATATTTTACTCTCTAAGAGTGTGAGATCCAGTTAAAATATTACTCATTATGTTGATGCTAAAAATATATTCCATCTTAAATTGTTTTTTTTTTTGCGAAACTGGTAACGGATATTTTGTAAACTGGGATTCAAAGAGCTTTAGCTCTCTAACTGTTATTTTGTTTCTGTGGCTACTTCTGTACTATTTTTTTTATCAATTATCAAGTATCTAAAACACTTAAAATCGGCTAAACTAAGTTTTGGAGTATCCATACTCAGTCTCATATTTCTCATACTTTTTAGTCCTATTTGTAACAGTAATATTGATAATTTTTTTATTGCATTGGCAAGAGTAGTGGTAAAGTGTGTTAGCACATTGAACTCGATCATGTCATTTAGTCATGAAAATATAACTACTTGGTAACATGCGAGTTTAGCCGCTATGCAAAAATTTAATAATATTCTATACATCCCTAAAGTGGAACAACTGGTGACAGCGCGACATTTTCGCAAAACGATAACTAATAATAATAATAACAATTGAAAAATCTTTATTGGATTTTCTTACATACAGTATATACATAGTTTGAAAATAATAATTTTTTTACAGCTATGGCCTAGAGGCCGTCTGCCAGGAGTTGGCTTCTGAATAATACTGTCATACAATTTTTTTCTCTTTTTTTCTTAAAGTATTTTTTTCTTGTGATAACCTGTTAAAGAATTCCAAAAGAAGAATAGAATTGAAAAATACAAATTGAATATGAATTAAATCTTATCTTATGTATTAAATTCCTCTATTAGCTGCGAGCGATATCTCCCAGCTATTCTCAAATATTTTACCAATTTTTCCCAGCTCTCAACCATTCAACCGTTCTAATACTTGCCGCTCTGTCTATTCCCGTTCACCCCAAATACCCCATCTAACTTCTGAT
Source organism: Conomelus anceps (assembly GCA_948455865.1). Lineage (NCBI taxonomy): Eukaryota > Metazoa > Arthropoda > Insecta > Hemiptera > Delphacidae > Conomelus > Conomelus anceps. Next base: position 115,487,847 of record OX418216.1, read on the forward strand.
AAAATAGGACATCTCCCTATGAAATGAAATATGTCTTCTTTCAATCTGTCATTACACATTGAACAAAGCAATTGGACTCCCTCTCTGCCCACTGTACAGTTAAGGGGCAACAACGCCGCTCTCGTCTTGAGTATGATGGCTATTTCTATTCTATTGAACTTCCCATTTGTGTAGGCCCTGTCGCCCAAATCCTGCTTTAATTTTGCATAAATATCATGATACGTAGCCCTACTCGCCCTCTCCCTACACTTCTCACGAAATTCCTTTATCATACAGTCAAGAAGTCGTTCTTGTTGAGCAGCTTGATTGACAAAACTTAATGGGCTTACGCCTAATTCACATTGATATATGTCGCTCAGATGCTCCCATTCTTTGAACCAACCAATATTTTTTTCTATCATGACTTCTATCAGGGTGTCGGCTGTAGACAGCCGTGGTGAAACGAAAACTACTGCTGCAGAAAAATTGCAACTACAGAAAAATTTTAATATTCTAAGAAATATTAGAATTAATTGAATAACACATCATTTTCGCGCCACCTGATTAATTCGTAGGGTGTAAATATCTTGTTTCGTTATTGAAAGAGTCGGAAAATGAATTTAAGCCTTTCATTAACAGCATTTATACGCTGTTATGTGGAACGCAACACTTTACGTGGTACTGGCAGAAAGTTTAAGGACACTGTTTTGTGCAGAAACATCAAGACCATGCTGCTTTTAGGTAATACACGGGGAATGATCGAATGCCATTATAATAATATTATACTATAGTAGCAGCGAGGGTCAAAGGCGGACGGAGTAGCAGACTTTTGACTCGGAGTCGCTTACAAAGAGACCATAACACGCTGTAATGAGCTGACTCTCCATATCCGACTCTGAGAATCTGTGAATTAATCTGCCCTAAGCCGCCCTGGCCTATAGTCTATTTTAAACATAAACTAGTTTAGTCTGGCTACTATAAATTTTTATCTCTCGATAGACCTCAATCTAGTTTGGAATCTAGAATCCCATATGAATGTGAAAATTTTTATTCGTAAATTTAAAATATAGGAGGCCAAGCTGATGGGTTAGGTCTTTTTGTTCATATATATTTGTAATCCAGGTTAAAATGATATCATATATTTGTAATTAAGTTTAGAATGAAATTAAATGTATTCAGGTATAAATGTAAATGTAAATTTAATTTATAAATGTATTCAGGTTAGAATTAAATTAACTAATTGGTTTCAGACTAGGTGCTATGAAATATTATATTAAAAACCCTCAATCCCAGCTGTGAAATCTAGGGTCCGTTTTGCAAAATCACAAGATGGCTACTATGGGGATAAAAACTGAATGTATGTTCATTGATTTCCAGATAAGGCTGAACATGCCCTTAAAGCAGTTGATTTTAAGGGTGAAGCGATGACATTCAAAGCAACCACAAACGCAGTGCTCACAACGCTGGGCCATTGTCTGGACGCTGTTAATCAGAGAGAGGACATGTGGCGGAAGCGATTGGACCGCGAATCTGAGAGACGCCGTCGGCTGGAGGATATGTGCCGAGCCATCAAGCAGCAGTCGGGCTCACGTGTCATCATGCATGGAGGACCCGATCATGAGGTTAGTTCTATTACTCATTTCATTTGCAATGTGCAACACCTTCACAAATCGTATACGATACTCTAAATAGTGATTTTAAATTACAAATTTCAAGTTGTATTTTCTAGGATTTAATTTGTTGGATAATCATTAATAATGGGAACACAAGAAAATTCAATAAGGAAAATTTTCTTTTTAAATAGGTAGGTTTTATTTATCTTTTAAATTTATTAATCTAAATTATATAAGTTAGTTTGAATACATATAAAGAGGTTTCGACAAGTTCATTAAGAATGACAGGATGTCTAGCAGTCGGGAAATTCGGGAATTAGCATGGAAATGAAATAATGTCTGGAAAAGACGGGAATTACTCTAGAAATTCAAAGTTAAATCGGGAAAATTCATAGATTATAAAGTTGCAATAATAAAGTGTGAGATGATGCAACAAAAGATGTTTTTCTTTTCCTTTAGGGTGGTATTTTACTTTAAGTACAGTTATTGAACTTTAGTACAGTTCAGTAAGTAACTATTGAATGTACTTAAACAATCAATTTTAAGCGTTGGTTTAAAACAAAATGTAAGTTGAACAAATAATCAGACTTATAAAATCATATGAGTTGTAATGTTTAAAAACGCGTAAAGAAACTTTAACTTTGTCTTTAAAAAAAGTCTGTAAAAAGTCTTGAATTTAATTCATGCAATTTGCTAGACACCCTGGAATGAATAATCTTAGGTAAAGTCCAGTTAAGTTGGGTTCAAGTCTCGTTAATAACAATTGTTCAGAACAAGCTTTTGTGATAACAAGTTGTCAACCAACGACAAAGTTAAAGTTTCTCTACGCGTTTTTAAACGTTGCCACTCATGATTTTATAAGTCTGATTATTCGTTCAACTTAAATTACGTTGATACTATTATTATTTTTTAAAATTATTTTTATCATAATAACTATTATTATTGTTCAATTATAAATTCTTTTACAATAAAAAAGTAAATTTGTTTTATTATTAGACTTTTCATAATTTATTAGTCTCTGCTGACTACCGCATAGTTGATGAATAAAACAAATAAAAAACGATCAATTAATTTTTTTATGAAATTATAAAATATAATAAAGAATATTTGGCGCCAACTTCAAAAGATTACTTTCATTAAATTTAAAATGTTCTGAATTTACAGTAAATAATTTATTTTAAACTTTTTAGTAGGCCTACGTGAGTATTTGAGTAACATTTCATTTAAGTTGCTTTTCTTTTTGTTTTATTTTGAGCTTTTTAGTTGAATCTTCAAATTTTAAAAATATGCGAAATTTATTATAGCTTACATTATGAAATATTTATTAAATTAGCAAATCAATATAACATTTAACTAAAAATAAGTAAAATTCTACTGCTTTCTATATAACATAGAATATTGTATAAATTATTTAGGAAAATAATAGCAAAAGGCTTCTTAAAAGTAAAGTGGCCTTTGATTCATCATTTTAGTGTGGTCCCTTATAAAATCTTGTACTTACACTGTAAAATTAATAACTAGAGAATATTGTTCATTTATTTATTTTTCAAATTAACTATTACAAAAACATTTTTCACTCAAACTCATGATTGAAACTATATAACCTTATTTCTACGATTCCACAACATCAACTAAATTATTTTTTACAATGCTCATATGAACAGAAATAATTACTTTATTCTTCTTATTCTTAATTCAAATTAAGTTCACCTGATTGGTCAAAACGGGACATTACACGATTGTTTCACACATAACCAGCTTTCGTTAACCGATGTCGTTTACCCGGCATAATTACATTGATACATATGATACAATGATCAGCCTGGTAAACGACACCAGTTATCCGAATGGCTTATGTGTGAAACTATCGTATTCGAACAAAATTGAAATGAAGACATCGATTAATGCTCCTTTCTGTTTAATATTGGGCTAAGTGTTGGTCCGATCCTTGCAAAACTTGGATGGGACCACCGCTGAATGATTCTCATTCATTAAAAAAAAATTATCGAAATCGGCTCAATAGTGTTCAAATGATTAATTTAAAAACATTAAAAAAACAAGTCGAATTGAGAACCTCCTCCTGTTGAGAAGTCGGTTAAAATAATAGTAAGTAACACTTCCTGTATACTTAATATTCAGAATGCACCTACTTCTTACAGTTTCAGTTCTGTACTTTTTGGAAGTTGTTAGTTTTGTCCCTGCTCAAATCTGTGTCTCTATGTAACAAAAAAGAATAATGATAGCCCAATGTGAATTTGTCATTTCGGAATTTTTAAACATCTATAGGCTATCTTATTTATTTTCTCCGTGTTTTGAAGCTGCATTCTGTATTTGTTTGGAAATCAATCAATTAAATATAATTTCTAGATGGCAACTTCCAAAAAGGTTTATCTCGGGTATACCTAATTTTCAAATTATTGTGTTTATTTTTATGCATTGCAAGTATTTAACTGTAATAATAATCTATTGTATTTTTATTTAGCTATAAAGTGCTTAATGTTTTAAAAATAAATATTTTATTTTGTGCAGGAAGGGCCACACAGTACACTGCACGAAGACGAGTTCTACGACGCAGTGGAATCTGGGCTGGACAAGCTGGAGGAGGAAGCGGCGTTTCGCGAACGCCTGAACAAGCAGTCGCTGGCGCCCGCACCACTGCGCACCACCAGCCGCGCAACTCAACACCATCTATGGCCTCAAGTAATTAACCATGCACGTTCATCATGAAATTAAGCCGCGCCATCTAAAACATTCTCATACACACTCACATACCTGACTCCGACACACGTTTCAATCCTCTTCAGCCGTCTGAAGCGATCTCACGGTACAGTTCTCATTTCGTGCTTTATTTTCTCCTACTTCGAAATTAAAATTTGATGTACTTTCTACAGTATATAAGCATTTAACACGTTGAAAATTATTTAGCAAACTTGAAAATATTTTCCGAATCTCTTGTAAACAATCCATCACGGATCTTTTATAGTGTTTTGAGAACAACCTGTTCTACCCGTATTTCTCATTTCTTACTTTCTGGTCCTAATCATTGAAGAATAAGCAGTTGGAAAAAAATGTTCAGTTGAAATGTGGAAAGTTCAAACAAATTGTTCAAAAACAAAATATCCTGAATGCAAAGCTTCTATTAAACTTATCTTTTATAAGGACAGGGACAGCCAGTTTCATCTTTACTAACTGCATCGTCTTCCAATTTAATGAGTAATAAGACTTGAAGTTGTCACAACCACATTTATTTAAAACCGGGAGTTACTAGTTTTGGTTGTTACACCGTTATCAATCTGAAACTAACTCGGTTGTTTGAGATTGATAATGGTTTAACATCCGAAACTAGTATCTCACGGTTTTCATTGTATGTGGTTGTGACAACTTCAATTAGTGATGTAAAATACCCTGGTATTTAAAACTCTGGGTAAATACCCAAAATTCATAAATACCCGAGTATCTTGGGTATTTATCAAATAGAAAAAGATCAATAAAAATCATTGATGTTTACCCCTGAATATGTTATTATTATCATTTTATGATATATTGAGTTGGACTATAACAACTTATTTATCATTTTTTCAATGACTTAGTAATTATTTTTAAATATTACCCAAAGTTTGTAAAAAGGATTTTTTTCGTGTCTAAAATCGGCATAAAGAGAAGAAACTAGGTAAATAAGAGTAATTCTATTGGTGACACTGTGATGCACAGCACAACAAAGGGGGAAGGGGGTAGGCAAGTGTGCAGTGAAGCAAGCCAGTGATGCAACCCAGGAATGCCAAAACTAAAATTTCCCCATGATATGAAAAATAGTGAACATACTTCTACTGTTATTAAGTTATGTTATGATTTTTATTTTGAAAATGGATTGGAAGTAGGTCTAACTGACATGGAGGGAAAAAAATAAAAGATTATAAACATTTTCAATGTAGATAAAATATGCAGGTATTCAGTGATACTTAGCTCCAATCCGGATAAACCTATTTTCAAAAATTCCTTCTGTCTTTTGGTATATTTTTTATTTTAACGATTTGTGTCATAGAGTTTATGTTTGTTTAAGTTATGTTTGTATGAGTTTAAGTAGGTTTTATTTTAGTACTAAACAAAAATCCTTTTAAAATTATTATTGAATCTTCCCATCCTACAGACTGAGTTTTTATTATTTCCTTGGATTAGTTTACACATATAAGGGAAATTTTCCTCTGTCTAAATAATATTTATTACTTTTATAAACTCGTTTTGTCATTTTCAATAAAATCCCCACAAAAAACGAAGGAAATCATAAATACTCAGGACCTGGATATTATTGTCGATCATGCTCAGAAGTAAAATGCTATTGGGGACCATATGAAAAATTGTTGAACACATTTTATCATCATTTTCCTATCCTTACATGATAGTAATTGCAAAAAGACTACTCAGTCTTCTCTAAAAACAATAAAAATTATAAATACCAAATTTTTGGGTATTTACCCGGGCCTGGGGTAAATACCCAATTTATAAATACCTACCCACTGGGTATTTACCCGGCCCACATCAGTAACTTCAAGTCTTACTATTCATTATGGATGTCTTCCACAATATCACCTTCGCCACTACAAAGAATCTTCCAATTGATTTTATTTATATCTTTGAATTGACAATGTATTGCTTCTTTTTAAAATTTATGTTTTAATTAAGAAACTACACAATTCAGAAAACAGCCAAAACTCTGAACAAGCCGTAGAACAATAATTTAATGTTGAACAAAATATTTCCGATAATTGTTGGATGTATGATGGAATTTATGTGCTTCCTTGTTCATGTCTTCATATTGTGATAGTAGTAGTAGAACTATTTTGTTTTTGTAAATAAATTTTAATTTAAAAAAATCTATCTTTCTGTTTTTCAAAGTACAACAATTTTTGAGAACAACCTGTTGTACTTATTTCGCCCTTATTTCTTACTTAGAACTGGCCGTTTGGTGTCATCAAACTTAGTTGGTAATTTTTGTTACTCTCATTTCAGAAATGGATCCCTCAAATCAAAATCCCTGAAATCCGAACGTGCTTCTCCAGAAACCATAATTAGAATCAGTAGAAAAAATTCGGGAAATAGAAAAACTTGATACATGAAAATATCACTGTAATTCCAGGCTACAAGTCGAAAACACTTGAAAATTACAGTCAACTTTCTTAGTAATATTCTTTCTAGCGATTTTTAAATTGAGATCAATTGAAGTTGTAAAAAAGGAAGTCTTGTACTTCAACATCAGCAAAAAATTCACAATAAGAATGATTCTTGTATTAAAGTTTAATAAATTCGAAAATTATTGTTTTAAACATTTTTTACTCATCGTTTATCTTTCAGTGGGAAGCAAGTTAAAAATTCAGAATATCATTCAATTTTAGATTATATCGTCCTTCTTAAATATTATCGCTCGAGAGATATGAAAATTCTGTTCATGCAAGTATTAAAAAAATTGTATCATAAAATTTAATGTAAAAGACTGAAATTTGAAGCTCACAATTCATTGAAGTACTTTAATATTCTCTATTATTGAATTGAATCGAAAGACGCTATATATTATGTAAGGTATAAACTATTAAAACAGTGGGAATTGCTCATACTTGAGCTAAGATATCACTGAGGTCTCGTAAATACATAATATAGACTTACGACGGGTAATACAGGAATTTATTTTCATTTATGTATCACGATGATTTTAGACTGCAGTAGATAGATAAAGATTATGAATTTGTGTTATTTGTAATAGTTTGAAACGCATGGAAATGATTTCTATTCTACTATAATTTTAATTATATCCCATTTAGTACAATAATACTGTAGTAGACATGCATATTTCGTTTAGTAAAGTATATCCCAATAAACAAGTGAAAAGGAAGTAAAATGAAAGAAAGAATTACATATAGTGTATATTTAAGAATACCATTACGAATATTGGCGGCTCTGGTAGCGCAGTTGGTTGGAGCGCTTGTCTGTGATTAGATAAGGGGCTCAGGCTGGCTTCGTTTCCTACAGCCTTGGGTTCGAATCTCATTCAGCCATGGATGTTTCTCATCATTCACCCATTCACCTCATTACCCATGCACAAGTCTCCGGCCTTATGTGGGCATCATCCGCAATAAAAAATTAATATTATTAACTGGTACCACTGGAGAATAAGTGAGAGGTTTTGGCTTGAGAAGGTATTAAAGTTGATTTGCTTTGAATTAAACTTCTGATGAGTGAAAACTGCATTCTAACAATTAAAATACAAATAATGAAAGTGATCGTGAAAATGTACCAGATACGTATGAAGGCTTTAAATTGAAAGACGAGAGAAAAAACTTGTGGAAAGAAAAAGAATAATCATCTTCATTCCAATTTTAGATTATAATTTTTTTAATAGTCGTGCAATTGCATTATTCATGTGAATAAGTCACCTGAGTGTGCCGTGCTCACAAAAATTCCACAGATCTGATTTCTCAAATAATATTATTGATTACATTAATAGTACAAATTAAACTAATATTATAATCATATCAACTGGATGGAAATTAGGAATTGTTTTCGCAGCTTTAAGAGTGTTTGGCCTGAAAAAGCCGTAACGTCATAAATCAAACAGTGGAACATAATTAGTTGGTTCTATTGCATAACTATGTAGTTATCTCAGACTTTATTATAATTTCTGTCCTATCAACTTTCTATTGTTTATTCGTATTAATATTGGTTTATTTATTCTCCTATTAATAGATTCAAAATTCAATCGATATATCTGAATAATTGATTTAAGTCTTTCAATTCAGACAAAATTATTATCTATGAATTTTTGTGCAAAGATTATTTATTTTTATCATCTATAAATTATAATACAATATTTACATTTGAGAGAGTTTAGGCCATCTATGTCATTCTGATTCTGGTTAACTGTAGTTAATTTGCTATTAATCAGGATGTAGGTAGTCTATTTGTTGTCTATTGTTTATAGCAAGTGGTTGCTTGTTGATATTCTTGGCCACATAAAATCAAGTTTTATTTGATGTACAAAAGAAATACTGTAAAATGAGTCCATACCTTACTATGAGAAAGGAAAGTACAATAAATTTTATACAGGTCAGTTCAGGAACAAGGAACTTCTTGCTGGCGGATAGTGAACTTTCAACTTAACTATTCTTAACCCATGGATGTTTCGAGAATATTCATTCAGTATTCTACTCAATGTCATGGATTCACATAAGAAATAAATTTATTAATTTACACTGTTCACATAGTTTACATCAGAACACCAATAGTAATATTCAACAATTAAATATACAGTTTGAAGCCAACAAAATATTAATAATTAATAAAACCAAATTATAATTATAAATTACACAATATATTTATAAACTTGAGAATAAGTTATACCACAAACACTATATAAACCACCTTAAAAGGTTTAGTACAATAATTTACTCCTCCGTGTTAGGCAAACGAAGCAACATATTATTAGTACTAAACATTCGTAGTCTTCCAAGAGAGCTGTATTTGTATTTTGTTGTGGGAAAGAAATTTCTCTTGTTTCCCAAGCAATCATTCAGCTTGCCCTAAGATGAAAGGTAAATGGCACTCTTGTCAAGGAATTGCAACTCAGAAACAATGAGCTGGAAGTCATTACAGACAAAATACATAATCATGATGCATTTGGTACATATAAGCAATGAGTAGAACCATATAAAGAATTCTTCCTACTCATGACGTCAAACGTTGATTAGAATTAACAATGCAGAGTAATGAAAACAATATATTTTCAAGATTAAAAAATTGAAACTCCTTATCTTGTGAACATTAGATATTGAATAAAATTGAAACATCTTGCGAAATGACTCGAGGCTAATATTTTTCTTTTTGCAAGTTGGTCTTCATCATGGATCAATTCACCGTTCAAACTCATACTTCATTGATCTGGAGTCAACTGCTGAATAACGAAATCCCGATTGATTTTCGTCAATGCAAGTAGGATGAGGAATGAGGAAAATAGTAATAAAAAACAGAGGGGAAAGGAAGCAAAGACCGATGATGGAGTGGTAGAACGGGGGGGAGGGGAGGTAAAAAACTAGAATTTTGAAAGACGGAAATGCCGATCTGCCTTGGAGTGTAGTGCTGAAAAAGGAGGATTTCAGTATTATTTTATTCAGAGCAATGTCTCTAAAATGAAATATTTCAAACTACCTCATTCTTTCCATACCAGTTCATAACACTGTTAAATTTCCATTCAGCAATATTGGGAAGTTTTCTACTCTTTATTTTTTATTCAGGATAACTCGCTATCAAATTCTTGTATATTTACCAAATCAGAATCTTGTTTTCTTGAATGTTTCGTTTGAATTGAAGCTATAAATTCTAAAGAAGCTAAATTTTATAGATGCTATAAATTGAGGCTATGAATTCTATCAATCCCATCATACTTCTCACCACACTTGATAATAAACGGATATTTAATTTGAAGTTATGAGACTTGAGATGGAGTACTCTACTCAAACGGAGACACTGACGTTTGACATGAGTCTAGCTAGAGTGTTAGTAGTGTAGTGAGAGTAATTCAATCTTCTACGCCAGGGTAAAATTCGACAATAAGTGCACCTTTAAATGGGAATTGCGTTTCAGACCACACGAAGTAATGTGCATTACAATAATTGTGCCATCTCTAGCCATCATTTAAGTACATTTTTGACGTGAGTCAACGGATCTCTTATAGTCAGGCCATTTTACTTTTTTGCTGAAAATGATGTGGGCTCTCGACCTGTTATTGATGAAAATAGTATTATTTATAATCTTAATATCTTTTTTTATCTTACAATGCTTGTGAAGAATTTACTTCTGCTGTCTGCTTTTTAACTAATAAATTAATGTCATTACACTGCCATTATATTTGTTTCAGATTGAAAAAGTGACGCGTGAGCAGATTCACTATGCGAGAATGGGATTGGGTGAAGGAGGCTGGCAATTATTCGCTGAAGATGGGGAGATGAAAATGTATCGCAGAGAAGAGGAAGTGGATGGACTAGTGGTTGATCCGTTGAAAGCTTGCCATGTAGTGAGAGGGGTAACAGGCCATGAAATGTGTCACTATTTCTTCAGTCCTCAATACAGACACGAATGGGAAGGTAATTTAATTTTTCCCTTCAATCGACATATTGATTATTTTTCAACTAAATAGTTTACCAACTGTAATATATTAGTTCATATAGTTGTCTCATCCCTCATTGCCAAGACAGTTCATTTCCACTTCATTCGAGAAGCACTGTAACTCCCTCCTATTGATATGCAGTATTTTCAAAACTGAGGTATAAAATTTGAGAAAAGTAAGACGACATAAGAGATATCTTGGTGTGTGCAATATCAATATGACTCCGAGTAAAGAGTGCTCGGCTATTTTCTTGGATTGGTAATGACTTTGCTACAATCTCCTGGTGATTTAATACCTGAAAAATAATTCTAAATTTTCTGGCTTCAACTTGAAAAATTATCATTTGTTTTATATTTTTAGACAAAAGTGACAATTATTCTGATCAAAAAGCTTACTAAATATGTGAAAATACAATAAATTAAAATTGAAAGATAGATAAATTGACTTTATTAAGGGCGGTGTTAGAACCCAAGACCCTTTCTTCCACTGAACCCATAAATAATGAATGACGTCACACATAAGATTTATAATCTTAAACAAGCTTTTGGATAAGATGAAATCATCTTACTTCACTTAGATCTTCGGCAGATGACATTATTACTAACTTTTTATGTGAAATTTAACGACTTGCAGTCAAATATTCAATAAGAATAAGTATAATTTACTTACTCTAGGCCGAGCGCTTTCGAATCTTTGAGATCCGTTTTCAGAGGCGTCCTTCTTGATCATCATGTCAGTTTTTTTTGGTTAGAAGAGTTGTGGTTTTTGTAAAATGTGATCGAAAAGTTTGTGTGATTTAAAATTTAGTTGTTCGTTGAGGATGTTTTGTTTATTGTGTGTGGTGTGTTTGTATATTTCAAATTGTTCCAAGGTGTTGAGTTCGTGTCCTTTAGGTTTTATATGTAGAATGTGTAGGTTGGTAGTAATATCAGTAAAAGTGTGTCCAGTTTGAATGATATGGTCGGCAAAAAATCAAAAGCTGAATCGAATTTTGCCGACCATATCATTCAAACTGGACACACTTTTACTGATATTACTACCAACCTACACATTCTACATATAAAATCTAAAGGACACGAACTCAACACCTTGGAACAATTTGAAATGTACAAACACACCACACACAATAAACAAAACATCCTCAACGAACAACTAAATTTTAAATCACACAAACTTTTCGATCAAATTTTACAAAAACCACAACTCTTCTAACCAAAACAAAACTGACATGATGATCAAGAAGGACGCCTCTGAAAACGGATCTCAAAGATTCTAAAGCGCTCGGCCTAGAGTAAGTAAATTATACTTATTCTTATTGAATATTTGACTGCAAGTCGTTAAATTTCACATAAAAAGTTAATATTAACAACGCAGTTCGTCATGGAACAAGAAATACAGGACATTATTACTTCTCGTAGCTATGGTCTAGAAGATTATAATTCTCGTATCTTAGGTATATAAGACAATTATTTCTGACTCAACCTTTTTTCTCTCCAGCAAGAAAAGTCTTATGTTCGCAAAGCTCAAAGGAAAAATAAAATAACTTCTTACTTATCAATGTGTTCTAATACGGTATTGAATTTCTTCACGATCTGCTATCTTGACTTAATTACTTATCAGCGACTTGCAGACAAAGTTTATGTTATAAATTATTCTAATAATATTAGTTCATTTTTAACATGTTGATTTCTACGTCTGCATTTTGCAGGTACTTTGGAGCAAATGACTGTGGTTGAGAACATTGCCGAAGACACACTTATATTCTTGCAAATTCACAAGCGAATTTGGCCGGCGTCCCAAAGAGATGCATTGTTCTGGTCACACATCACTCAAGTTCCCGACCACAACGATCAGGACTCCCATAACATATGGGTGGTAGTCAATCATTCCACTCAGCATCCTCAACATCCTGTAAGTTGCATTTGTCATCCATCACACTCTGCTGTTTACTGATAATCGTTTAGGAATTTGATCCAAATCAAAGTTTCTTATGGTTCAATATTCATCTACCAGAGATCTCTGTTTTGCATCTGTCATGGTTGCATTTGATATTCTTATTCTTATGAATGTATAGTTCTTAATTGTAGCATGATAATTGGAATTTTTTGTTTATTTATCGTATGGCCGTGTGCAGTAAATAAAATGCAATTCAACATAAAAAAGTAAAAACGATAAAAATAAAACTTTATTACCTACTAGCTGGCTCGACGCGCATTGCTGCGTTCTCATAAAAATTCACCTTGATTTTATTATTTGCCACCTCCCGCTGAGGTTACATTTCAAATTAGGGAAGAAGTTAGTCCTAGGGCTCTTCCAGCTGATCATAGAGGCTTCGTTGTTTTCTTAATCACCACCTCTGAATGAAGAAACATTTCAAATTTAAACTTCCTACGACTATAAGGGTAGAAGCTAAGCTTTTTATTTTATTATTCGCCACCTCCCGCTGAGGCTTCATTTCAAATTTCTAGCTGCATTGGTTAACAGATGTCATCAACCTGGCATAATTACATTTCATCATGCCCAGTCATATGTTTCCTACATATTGCAAGGCTCCGACTGCACGGTAGCCTACATGCAAAGTGCAAAGTCTTTTGCTGTTCAAAGACAGCGTAAATAACGCCGCTAAAAGGGGCCTGCCATATGATTAAAAACTGTTGAATTCTATCAGCTGTCCCTTTAAGCTGTTTGGCAGGCAAGTTCTGTAGGTTAGGTCTATAAAATGGAATAATTTTATTAATAATAATTATTAGCTCTTCTATTAAAATTTATGGTCAGAAACCATCCCCAATATTCACACACCATATTCTCAAAGTTTCATGCCGATCTGTCAAGTAGTTTTGGAGTCTATAGGGAACATACATACATACATACATACAGACAGACATTCATTTTTATATATATATAGATTGATTGTCAACTTAATAACGGTTTTAGCTGTTTGAATGCAAACATTTTTACTTTTTTCTACTGTTTTCTATAGAAGCTTGACGCGCGCTGTATCTATGACATGTAATTCAAAAGTGAAATTTTGTTTATTTTGACATTTTATTCTACATGGTTAATTGAACATTTATCATAATCCTTGTATTTTGCGACTTGTATTTTTTGTTTCTAGTGAGCGGATTATGATTATTCATAAAATATTTCTCAGATAATGCAGTTAACAAAATACCAATGGGTCGGTTCCGTTAATTTTATAGTTTTCAAATAAAATCTTCAGCATCTCGCATAAGTACAAAACTAATGCAAATTGTTCTCCTTTCAAGCTAATATATTCCATTCAATAAACTGGGATGATTTTAGAAATAAAAATGGTTTGGGTTCGATATTCAGCTAGGTTTGGCGTTTGCTATCACCTTACCACCGACACATAATCCCAAAAATAATATCGAATATAGTAGAATGGATTTAAAACACTTTTATAATTATTTTAAGCACTGTTACTATTATTTTGGTAGAAAAAATGAATTCAAAATTACCTCGATTGACTATCCACTATTATTATACTTATCTGTCCACTATCCACTATATGTTTATAAATTTATAATACATCTTTACATCTTACACCTAATACATATTTATTTACTACTATAATTCACTATCCACTATTATGTTTACTTATCTTTGTTGTTTCTTATCTTCTATTTTAGCCGAAAACTGGAAAGTATGTGCGAGTTGCATTGACAGTGTGCTTGTATTGTCAAACATTAGTGACGCCTCCTGCAAATGGTGCCGAATTGACTCGTGACAATATCACGTGCAAAATAACTTACTGTGCAGTTGGTAAGTTGTAATTCCAGCATTATAAATATTGAAGCCCAACAACAATAATTAATATCATCGGTCAAATATTTACCACTAGAATCAAATACGATTATTATTTTCATGTTTTCTAGAATTTTATTGGACAGGATTGAAAATAGCAAAAAAGAGTAGGAATACATATTTGTCAACAGCTTTCGCAATTCAAGGAAAGTATCCTTACAACAATTTAGTTGCTCGATTCGAAAGTTTATTCTGATTTTCTCAAATGCAATTTCTCATGTGCTGGTTCCAGTCAACTATAAGTATAAAAGTTCAGTTAATTATAAATCGATAAGTAATTCTAACTTGCCATTAATTCTTGATAGTCAATAGTCATTGATGTATTATTTTCAGAAATGTTTACGTTCTGGTAATGAGTATTATATAATTGGGCCGATCTAGTAGACAATGAACTTATTTAGGCTCCGGCTGGGTCTTATAGAAATCTAGCCATTGCCTGTCTATTGGTACTGTAACTTTCGAACGGAAAATAGTAGTATTTAAACTTTGTTAATAATTTATTCTTAGTCGTAGGAGAACGCTATTGATTTTCTTCGTTGAGGATAAAATATAAAAAGGGATAGAAACTATTTCGTGAAACGTTAGTTCATATTAATATTAGCTAGTAAGATCATATCGATTAAATTTGCACCATTCATTACATGTTTCCCACATTGAGCCTTTCAGTCCCGGCTTGCTAAAAACAGTCGTCAAATCACCGGGTCTGAACTTTGTTCAGGTGCGACCTGAGAACTCTAATAACACCAGACCTTATAAGATGTTATGTTATTATCTACTTATTTTTAATGATACAATAGGTGAGTGGACTAGGCTAAATTACGTGGAAGTCTTCTTTAAGGCTGGGCGCAGGGTTTCTGGTCTTAATTTTTTTCTAAGTTTCTTGTATTGAATATTATTACGATTTTAAATGTTATCTATTGCAGTGAGGAAAATTTTTTAAAATTATTTTGTGAAATATGTGGGTTCAAAGTTGATTTTTTTTTAGTTTTTGGGCAATTGATCTCACCTAGGAATGATTTTTAACTTTTGATAAATTTTCCATGACTAAAAGACGTCTTGAGGAATAAATTGACATATTGTTTATTTCAATCTCATAATATTTTTTACAAACTTTAAAAAATGTGTTTTGATAAAACTAATTGCTTGATTGGAGTAAAAAATATGTCATTTTATTCCTCGAGTTACAGAAAATTAGTCAAAAGTTCAAAATAACTCCTAGGTGAGATCTATTGTCCCAAAAACCGAAAAATTTCAACTTTGAACCTCCATGTTTCACAAAATAGTTTTTGAAAAAACGTTTTCTCCCAGCAAAAGATAACATTTCAAAGCCCTAATAACATGCAATACAGTAAACTTCGAAATATATGAACAAAAACCCTGCGCTGTGAAGTAGAAATAGAATTGTTGACTGCTTTTCTAAAAATCAAAGAATATTCAATAGTATTTGCATTTTTGTTGCAGTCAATCCAGGCGGATGGGTACCGGCTTCAGCCCTCAGAGCAATCTACAAAAGGGAGTACCCAAAATTTTTGAAACGTTTCACAAATTACGTCATTGACCAAACCAAAAATAAACCGATCTTCTTTTGAGATTTCTAGTCTGGTGGACGGTGTTCCACCACCTCACAAAATTCATGTTCATTCATTGCTTTATAAGAATGTATGGTATGTAAAACATTCGTCATAATATCTCCAGTCTATGTAAGAATGTTACATAACTTATTACTACTACGAGTATGCGATAAAAGCATACATATTTATATATTATTATTATTGGACGCTTTTCTTAATACGATAGGTGAATAAATTCCTAAAAGAGCTATTTATTGTGAAGTTGATTCGCCTAGTGAATATTCATTCCTCATGGAAATACAATACTTTTGTCGATACAGAACCTCGATCGCGTTGATTAGGATAGTAACAATTGCTAATTCCAACATTGTAAATAGTCCCACTAGTCTTGTATACTCTGTCGCTTGAATTTTTATACACGTTTAAATTAGGTATTGATCGAGCTATCTGTTCTAAATATCATACTGTGAAATTAGTGTAAAACTATGTAGAAAAATCATATTTCTGGATATTTTTGTTTCAATTGCACATAATGATACCAGATTTGTTATTTAAAAATGTGTAAAGAACAAACGTTGTTGTGATCAAAGTGCAGATCAAATTCTTGGTTGAATAAATTCCAGATTTATTACTCGATTGTAAATACCTACATGTGGTTAATATAGTCCTACAAATTCCCATGAGACAGTTTTTATCACACACATTGAAAATCTTTAAAGTCTGTGATGCTCTGTGCTTGCTAATTGGTTTGTTACCCAACTAAATGGAGACATTTATTTCACTTGTAGAGCGATCTCAAGATATTGTTGCAAGTGTCTTCGTTTAGGTGGGCTTTGAGTGAATCATTAAAGCTGTATTTCATTACATTGAACTAGAATGGGTCGATAATTCTACTTTTTAAGAATATTAATATTGATGAACCTTTCTTTTTTCGTACTCTCATAATAATTATACAGAATTCTACAGTACAGATTGTAGGCTAAATATTTCCATGGCTACATTAATTATGCATAACGATAGTTGGTTTATTTGATTCTAGTTACTTGAACAAAAATCAGAATTACTTAATTTTGTAAAAAGTATTTTTAGCGTGCAAAATGCATTTGTTTCAAGCAGATTTTGTAAAAAATATGATTTTATCTTCAGCTTCTTCATTATTCGGAAGGAATTCTAATGAATAAAAATTTTTTTTGAAAGCCAAAGAATCGTGCAGAGTTACAAAGTATTTTGTACTAATTGGTATTTTAGGCTAATTGGTGACAGTTCAACAACTGGTGAATGTACCTTTTGCTATGCATGCGCTGGGAAATTAATACAGTTGCTACGTTTACTCATGAAATATGCGTTTTAATTAATAATTATTACTGGTACTTGAAGGAAGCCAGATTAAATGTAGTTTTATTAAATGGACAATTATCCATTAATATAAATATTATAACTATTATCGAAATGTAAAAAAGTTGAACCTATCATGTTCCTTTGACTACAAGTTGAAAATGCATTATGTAAATTTTATATATTATTGTTCATATGTATTCAACTTTGTAATAAAAATGTATTTGTGAAACTAGTGAATATGATGCACAACTCCAGAGAATTGATTATAGTTATCTTATATATATATAGAGTTGCTAGAGCATTGAAATAGACATAATATGTACTCATATTAGATTGAACTTCTTGAAATCACAAGTTACTTAATGATATAGACTACTGATCTTTATATTAATTTGTGCATAGCTGAATTTGTAATACATTAATTTAATAGTAATATCCAAACTCTTTTAATATATTTTTAGAGAAACTTCCATTCACCACAGCTTGAAGACTGCTATTCATGCAAATCTGCCAGCAGCTGTAAATTGTGAATTTCCAAACGAAATATTATCTATTGATAAATAACTAGAAATTCCTTTTCAAATCATTCGATGCGTTCACTAATAGAGTTTATTATCTTAGTGTTATGTAACTGCATTGAAGTGTATCAGTTTTAGTTGCGATAGTGGTTTTATGAAATTGAATATTTTGTATACAAAGATGTATAAATATATATTTTTTGTAATAATCCGAAATTTGTATATAAGTGATCATTTTATAGCAAACAGTACTGTAATGTTTAGAACTGTTTAGACACTGTTCTTGTATGTTTATTATAGAATCTTCCAGTTGACATTTAATCTGACTTTGTATCAATAAAGTCACGGTTGCTAGAAAAGAGCAATCGTGAAGAAAACTCTACTTTGAATTTGCTTGATTAGTTCAATCACTCTCCCAATGTAAGAAGAAACATAGTTCTCTCTAACCAAAGAGAAAGATGGGTTCTCAACCCTTGTATTCTGACTTCCAAAATTACAAGTTTTACATTCTTCCTGTCGAAACCATTTTTCCCCATTCGAAGCATTTTTTCCATTAGAAACCATTTTACAGTAGGTGCCTCTTGATTAAGTAAAACCCAAAGTTCCTGCTACTTTTTCTAGAAAAATGCTGAATTCTGTTTAGGTTTGTGTCCCCATGAAATTATAATTTAGTAGTCTCAAATCTTCAGATGTCGTCTTATTTATAAGTGAAGTGATTTCCAACTGCTTTCGTTTTCACTAATCATTCAGCAGATGATAATTTAGATGCATTTCGAATACTCAATTTAACTTCAAATGCACTGAAGACTTTAGGAATACAACTATTGACAAAAGTAACAAATAAAAACGCAAAAAACACTGTTGTAAATATTCGTATTCCGAAAGTCTTCATAATGTTTAATTGAAAATTCGACATTTATTTCCATCTACATTGATTCAATTATTATTGTTAATTATTTTAATATCCTTGGATCATTTATACCATTAAGTTTTATTATAATTATTTAGCGTACTGTGACGTGTTCACCATTTCGCACCGGCATCTATAAGTGCGCGTCCAAGTTTGAAATATACTAATAAAGGTTTAAATACCACTAAACTGGATACCAAAACGCAGCTATTTAAACCTTTATTAATATTAACTGGTATTCGGATGCTAAAGAATCCAATATGAAATACACTGTTTGGTCTGGGGGTTTGCTACTGTGAAGTCATGTGGTGCCTCTCAGGTAGACACGTCTTTCACTTCATAGACGATGTGTTCCGTTGTCCAACAACCACACTGTGAGGAGTCAAAAAAATAGAGGAATCGCATCACTCGATTATTAAATTGCACAGGATCTCTAAGTTAAAAATTTATTAGTTTGTTCTACTTATTCATAAATTAACAATATAAATCTAATGTATAGAAAAATTGTGGTTTAAAGTAAAGTATATTTACCTAAAAATAGTCAATTTGATTACACAAATGAGGTCGGTATGAATTAGCATGAAAATGAAAGTACTTTAGAATTAGTATCTTCTCCATCAGTCTAGTCTTACTTCTAATTTCGAAAAGACTGTAGTTGAGCTAATTACAGATTTGTATGAAATCTATAATGTTATTAGTTGGCTACAAATTCATGAATTCATTCACATCTAGTTTTGTATTTATACACTAATTTACAACTTCCTCAATGACATGTGGAGTGTCTTGTTTGGCTTCATGTTTTTTATGTTTCTTTGAGCCCGATGAATTATTGTGGTTGTTCGACGTTGAGTTATTTTCGTTTTGTACTTGGCTTTGATTGTTGCTCATGTGTGCTGGAATGTTGTTTTGAGGCGGTATTTGCAATGCAGCTTTCTTATTGATGACGGTTGGAGACTTATTCGCTGGGTGCTGGCTGTTCGTAATCTGTCTTGGCTGGGGTTTGGGATGAATTCGGTCAGCTGATGAGTTCACTTGAGACAAAATTCTTTCCTGAAAAGTCAAGAAGTTAATATCATTTCCATATACAAATTCAATGATTACTCCCTCAGCTCAAATCATTTCTTATATTACGTACAAATATTAATTATTGTAATTAATTGATGATTATTAACAAAGTTATTACTACATTCCGAATCTCTTCTCTTTTTTCCGTATATCTGCAATATCGTCCTAAAAATATTATTTTTAAAATAACAGTTAGTTTAATCTTTCCATGATCAAATCAAATTTATTAGTTGAAATATTATTAATTGTGCTTAATCTATTTATTTCCAAATGAAATTTTCCTGTAGCCTAACTTACAAAGATTTTAATTTTGTAGAACAAATTTTGTGAAGACAACAGTTTTGGACTTGAACCCCAAATCTTTACATTTCATTGTAATTTGTCTTCTGCGATGCTTTCCATGAGGAAATACTTGATGAACAATCTAATATCAAAACTGACACTTTATTCCCATTCAAATTATGATTTCTACTCACTTATACTGGAGGGATGCATTTCACTTCTAAAGAGAAGCTTCATCAGCTGATGAAACAGTAATAGTATGAAGGAGTAGATTGTATAAGTGAGTACAAATGATAATTTAAATAAAAATACAGTGTAAGCTTTGATATTAGATTAATTTGTCTTAACGAATAAATAAATATGAAACTTTATTCCTTACAATATTTATAACTCAACTGCAAAGTCCTTTTGAATATCCCCTTTATTTGCATGTTAGGTCATGTATCTAGTTATATTTATCAAATTTGGAAAGTTGAAAAAATTATATTCCTTATGCTCAATTTTTTAATTTTCATTGTTTTCACTAGTCAATAATATTTTGGTTATATCCCACATGTGCTGTCGGAAATCTTATTCCAACAAATTATTCATCTGAATGCAAAATATCAAAAATATAAGTAAGCCCAGTTCTTTCCAAAATGTCCTCATATATGTTTCAAAAAACTCAATTATTCCGTTTTTAATCCTTTGCAGATTTCAATAATTGAAACAAATAGTATTTAGCGTGTTAGAATTTTAGCTGATTGAATTATTTTGTTTACCAGTAGCTTCACTCCGAAAACTTGAAGATGGTTAATTATTTCTTGAGCTTTAACGTACTGTAATTTTGCTTGAGCCACTGTTGCGACCTTCATACTCTCGAGGTGGACTGTCTGAAAAGAATATCCATGGAAATATTTTGTAGATTTTGTTTGTAATCGTTGGTATAATTAAGCAGTGAAGCTTGTTGAAATAAATAAAACATTCATGGGAATGAACATTACACTAAGAAATAAACTAAATAATGAAACGGAAATAATTGAAAACTGGAATAATAATGAAACTGATCTATGAAATAATAAGTAAGTAGGGTTTTAAGGATAAGAAGGCGAGAATATATCAATCATTACTACAGTTCAACGGTAACGTTGAAACACAAGATAAAGCAGAATGACTGAAATCTCTTTGAAACCCTCAACTTATCAATGGTCTCTCAAGGAAATTATAAAGTTTCTGCCCAATTATATTTGAATTTGTAAGTGTACATCCGATAACAGAAACTCGATAGCAATCGAGCAAGGTAAATCGGTGGTTCGGAACCCACCTAAAACTGTAGTTCCAACTCATAAATCACCATCATCCAACTCATTACCCACGCATAGGTCTCAGACCTATGTGGGCTTCATCCTCAAAAACAAAATTTCCATTAACCATTTAGCTTGGCAATCAAGACTATAATCATTTTATTTTGAAAGCATATATGAAATATTGATTCAAATTCATTGTGCAGTCTATAATCTTCAGCTTGTCATATACCGTAGTTTAGCATTTTCAATTAGAAAAAAGGCTTCATTACAAAATAGCTCTTATCAATTTGAAGTGAAGATGAAAAGAAGAAGCTGTCTGCTTTCTCTCAACGCATGACAAAACTTCGGTTCTAATACTTTATTCTAATAAAGTATCTTAATAATACTTTATTCTAATAAAGTATCTTAATAATACTTTATTAGAACCGAAGTTTTGTCATGCGTTGAGAGAAAGCAGACAGCTTCATCTTTTCATCTTCACTTCAAATTGATAAGAGCTATTTTGTAATGAAGCCTTTTTTCTAATTGAAAATGCTAAACTACGGTATATGACAAGCTGAAGATTAAGTTCTAATACTTTATTACCCGTAAGGGTCTCCCCACCACGAAAAGCCATATGAATTTACTTTACTTAATACTTTATTATACAGAAAATCAAAAAATAAATATAGGCTATAAAGGCTTTTTTAACATTTTTTGACAAATATTTTTTGCTAGTCTCCATAGCGAAGCGTTGTCAGGATGAGTATACATTGTGTTTTTAAGTTGAAGATCTAGGTTCTCATACAACAGTTCTATAAGTTTCAACTAAAGATAAAACAAGACTTAAACAAATGTATAGCTTAACACAATCAGTCAGACTTGTGTTTGTGTTAGAAAAGTTGATCAATATATTTAATTAGTAAAATTATCTTATTCCCGTATGTATTTTACAGAGCAAAGTATAAAACTTACTTTAAACTTACTTTAAGAATGTAATCCGTTAGTATGTTGGCATTGTGAACTGCCACCTGAAGAGTGTGACCGATGCGCTGCGGCATTTTGACGACAGTGGCGCCGGTGTAGTTGACCAGATGCACCACACGCCGCGCCACTTCCCTTGTCAACATTGCAATCAGCTGTTCAAGATTCGCCGGTGGCACCTGATTTTCTGGCTCGTCCTCGCTCAAATGGGCCCACATGGTTTTCGCTTTCTCCATAAATGCTTTTGGATCCCTTGCCAGCTGAACACATCATTAATATTGTAAGTTAGTGCATAATTATTTGTTCTACTTTAATCATAAAATCTATCTATCTATCTATCTATCTAAATGTTAAATATATTTATTATTTTATGTAATGAAAAAAAAAAACAATTGACAATAATAATGGTATGTTACATTTTACTTTTGAACAGAACCTAAATCTAAATGCTCATTGCATCATCTTAATTAATTTCAGTGTTTTCACATGTCGCTGAAAATAGTTGGAATGCAGAAATTGACAATAATTCCACTAAACATTTTACTTTTTAACAGAGCCTAAATATAAATGCTCATGCATCATCCTCAGATGTGTGCCGGCATGTCGATAGAAATAGTTAACATGATGGAAATTTAAATAATGATAACTCACCAAATCGGCGAGGTAGATGAGACACTGAAATGTGTCGGCACTCTGCTGTTTGAGCGCACGCGCCTCGGCGATGGTGCGCCGTGTAAGACGACGCTGCAGCTTCCTGGAGAAGCGATTGACGTGGTGAATGGTCTGCGCCGCCTTGCTCTCCCCTTGAGCCACAACCACAGAGTCTGTTAGAACCACATCAGCATCATATCGATGATGTCAATAATATTGATTGATAGTTATTTATATTTAGTTGAAAGTTATTAGGAGTTTTAGTTAGCTTTAAGATACGTTTCTACTTAGTTTAACTAGTTTTTCTATTTAGAAGTTAGACGTTTAGTTAGTTTTTTAAAGCCCTTCGAATTGTGTAGTGTTGGGGTGTTGTGATAAAGCAGAGCAGTGATAAAAGTGTGAATGTTTTATAGTGCACACATAATTTAACTTGTATATTTAATATCCTTATTGTATAGTGAGTATTTAGAAGTGGTAGTCCTGCTAAGAACAACTCAACTTATTATTTGAACTGTATGATAACAGGAAAAAATTGCTCATTAGCGTTCTTCGACTAGATTGCAATATTAAAAAGATGAAGAAGGTTTTTTAAATTTAGTTTTAAGACATTAGAAGATAGTTTTATAAAAGATATTGAGTATCTTGCAATCTGAGCTCAGTGAACATTAAACGACTGTTAGATGTAAATTCAGAATTGTGTAGCCTAATTCTTCAAAACCAAAAAGTTTGTAAACCAGTAATTTTTCTTTTTGGAAATTATTATGAACAGAAGAGTGTAAGCCATGTTTACTGTGTCGTACTAACTACATTATTAATACATTTTATCTACGACCATGTCATAATGTATACATTACAGTTTCACAATTGATGCCAAAACAGCTGTCTTTTCGAAATTCTTTTTGAAACCCATTGCATAATGAGCTCATTATAGTACAGGTTCTATACATTATAACACAGGTTCTGGACCAATCAGAAGCATTTTTGATGGAATCAATATCGTAATTCAATATTGTGAAACTATCAGCTGATTTGATCAAACTGCTACACCAGCTGCTTTAACCTAACAATCTACTAAAACTTCTCGTATTTGAGATGAAAGGTTAGGTATCTCTGACAGTCACAGGTAAAATGAAATTGTTTTAATTAAATGTATACTAGTGGTCGTAGATAAAATAGTGTATGCAACGATTTTATTTGGCCATTAAAGCACTCGTGAGATATTTATAACACTCGCATTCACTCGTGTTATAACTTACATCTAACTCGTGCCTTAATAAGGGTCAAAATAAAATCGTTGCATAAACTACTATTAAAAGCTTGATATCTTGATCCAGTTATTAGCAGTATCGTACATTAGATCACTGTAGATCACATTAGATCACACAAAATTTATTAAGACAAAGAAATTATAATGGAATTCAAATATACAACAGACTTTCATCCCAAAACTGCTTTCTTCACAAAAACCAAATCTTTGAAGGTTTAAAGATGGAATTAGATGAATAAAAATTTAAAAATCATTACGTGCATGATAATAAACCTATACACTGAGTCACAGCCCTTGCTTCAGATTATGTTGGTGTCATACTAAAGATAAAAGTTATTTATAACTAATAAAGAAATTGCACGTTAATAATAAATTGGTGCTAATAGTTGATGGCTCTAACTACAGACCATTATATTTACTTTGTATATTTATACTAATCATCAAACTGAACTGTTTAGTAGAGTGGTTGCCGATGGCAGCACCAACTGATGTATGACTATTTTATTATGAACATTTTATAAAGATAATTACTTTATTATTTGTGGGCCTTATCCCACAATTATTCCTTTGCTGTAGGCCTACTGTAGAATATCAAGGATGCGTTTCATCATTACGTCCTTTTCTACATTTTCCAATATACATTAAAGATCATTAAGCAATATTAATAATCATAAATTCATTATTAAACGCTATATGCTCTTTAGAAATGGAAAGTACAGAGGAAAAGCGAAAAATAAAAATTCATTTATGGAGAACGAGGTCTCCACAGTTTGTCAGCACTTTATACAGGTGTTTTTGTCTTTTTTCTCATTGTTGAACGCCTTCAAACAATATTTGTTGTCAAACGACATAACATATTCACAACTTGGAGGATGTGCTAACTGCTGATTTATATAATTTGAAAGAAAAATAGTGTTTTGATATAGTATTATATTGAGTTAATATCAAGTACCTGTTGCATCTTGTGGGTTATCGCCAACATCAGGCAAGTACTTGTCCACGTACTTGTCAGCAACATCTAGTGCACTATCAAGTCTGACAGCGGCCATTTCTCTGTACTTGGTAGCACTATTCAAGCTAATTTGCTTAACTGAATCCGCCCTTTTCAGAACAGGCTGGACAACAGTCGCACTCACGTAGTCCTTAGTTCTTGTGTAAATCTGAAATTTTGCCAAACAATAATGTTTAAGAAATAGACATTCTATGACACTAATAACAGATGGAGAATTGGGAATATCTTTAATAGGTCTCTTCTAATCGCGGCTCGCGGCTATCACTTTTCCAGTATAAGTGAGTGAAAATCATATATTAAATAGATATACAGTATTAACTTTTCATGTGAAATTTAACGACTTGCAGTCAAATATTTGTTAAGAATAAGTATAACTCACTTAATCTGTAGGCCGAGCGCTTTCGAATCTTTGAGATACATCTTCATGCCTCTGAAGATGGATCTCAAAGATTCGAAAGCGCTCGGCCTACAGATTAAGTGAGTTATACTTATTCTTAACAAATATTTGACTGCAAGTCGTTAAATTTCACATGAAAAGTTAATATTAACAACGCAGTTCGTCATGGAACAAGAAATCCAGGAAAGAAATACAGTGTCAGTTTTGATATTAGATTGAAAATAATATGTATAATATACAAAATTGTGATGACTGGGTCAAGAAAATCTCTTGCATCAATAAAAAATATCATAGTTTTATAATAAAAAACTCCATTTAAGAATAAATTACGGTACAGTATAGCTAACTTCTGCAAAGTAGTCATCCTCTTTCTTATGACATTAGCCTGATCTATCAATAGTCATTGAATAAGTTATAAAAAAATGTTATAATTTGAAGCTAACCACTTTTGGAGGATAATGAATGGCTGGGACTCGTTCTTCGACAATGTCCAAACTGCGGCACAGAAGATCATCGACCGTGTGAATGGGTGATTCGAGAAGTGAAACAGCAGGCAGAGTTATTTCAAGTGCCAAAAGAACTCCGGCCTCCGCCGACGTCAGTCCCCACGACACTAAGCTGTTGGATCTCTGAAAAGATATTTCAAAAGAATTGAGTAATCAGGTACTACACGGAAGTCAATATCAAATCATAGGTTATTGTAATATTCATCTTATTGGGTACTTTTGGTTTGAATGCAGCCAGTGGGTGTCAGGTTAGATACTTAGTAGATACTTACATATTCTCTGGCCTGAAAGACCTAACCCCAGAGAGCCTGGCGGGCTACCGTATGTAGTTGGAGGTATTTTTAGACAATAGTTTGTGCATTCGCTGCATAAGAGTAGGCCTATGGCACAACGTGCATCAATGCATTTTATTCTCCAGAAATAAGAGAAAAAATCAAACAGGCATAAAAGCTCATATATTATATCATTTATAAATGAATGAATACATAAAAATATATCAACGTGCATCAATGCATTTTATTCTCCAGAAATAAGAGAAAAAATCAAACAGGCATAAAAGCTCATATATTATATCATTTATAAATGAATGAATACATAAAAATATATCAACGTGCATCAATGCATTTTATTCTCCAGAAATAAGAGAAAAAATCAAACAGGCATAAAAGCTCATATATTATATCATTTATAAATGAATGAATACATAAAAATATATCAAAGTGATATAAGATAAGGCACGAGCGCTTAAGCTGTACTTGTGAGGGTGACCATTTTGACTTGGCCAAAAAAATATTTTTCTCTGCTGCAAATCACTTCCCGGTGGTTCGAAACCTGTAAAAACCGACAGGTCTAACTCATCAACTACTATCGTCATTCAACTCATTACCCTCGTACAGGTCTCATACCTATATGTGGGCTTAATCCTTCGAAAAAAAATAGTGAAATTGAATTGTATTTGAATGCAATGAAATTATACTACTGTGTCTCATATTATGGTACTATGATACTCTGTTGCATAACAATGTATAAACTATAGTTTTAGTACTTGTATTTGTAGTTATTGCCAAATTTTGTGGAATTACTATATTGTAATATGAGAATTTTTATTCAACAGGCCCAAGCTTGTTGCTGAGAAAAACTGAAGTAATAGTGCACAAAAAATGTTTGGGATAACAGAGCGATGTTTTTGTCGGTTAACTGACTTGTTTTCCTATCTATAGTACGTGTAAATCCTATTGACAGAAAATTTATTTGTAAACTGTAAAAAAATCTCTTTGACATCAGACACTTTTTCATTAGGCATGAGACATAAGCTTATAGCTTTGTGTTGAGTTGTTCCATCATTTCCTGGAGTTTTGTTGCAAAAATGTTGTACCTACACCTAAATAAAAAACAAATAATGATAAAGCATGTTTGTGTTTTGTGTTTTTGTTTCAATTCAAGTGATATTTGATGTAATATGTATTGTATAGGTGAATTAAAACAAAGGAAAAACCATGCAGTATAATAACTTGAGTTCATTCTTTATTTTTTGCTTTTTTTTGTTTAGGTTTACAATAGGTTTGCAACCAAAAACCAGGAAATGATGGAACAACTCAACACCAAATTTTAAGCTTACGTGTCATATGTCTCATGGGCATGTGTCTGATATCAAAGAGATGCTCTTTTATAGCTTACAATAAATTTTCTCAGCGGAAATAGGTAGGCCTGCGGACGAAGTTCAAAGATTACATTACAACTCCGATAAAGATGGGGCAATCACTCCATAACGTTTTTTTTTCAACGAAAAATCAGACATTTTAATGCTTAGCTGTAAAACAATTCCTAATAATAATTGAACTAATGCCATAACAAGGTCGCTAGGTTCATCGCAGGATAGCATGTGATGGATTTGTGATTGTCAAGGTTAGTTGGGGCTCAAATGGGAGGAAAAACTAATGTGAAAACTCCCGGTTAAATGATTCGGTTGATGAACTGTATCAAAATATGTTATCTATTTAGAAGAAAACTCGTCCAATCTCAGAAAAATGCTGTATAACAGAAACTGAGAAATCTTTGCTCGAATTGATACTTATAATTCCATTCTTGTTTCGAATTTATTCTAGTGTCTTCTACAAGAATCTATCGCATGGAAGAATGTTTGCTATTGAATTAGATCTTTGTTTTTTCATAAAGCTTTTTCAATACTGTACAGTAGCTATGTATCCATCAATTGTATTTATCATTTATTTACAGTTATAAAGAGAGCTCAATTCAATATTTTAATTTTACGAATTCGATTTAAATTCAATGAATGTTTTTTTATTCATTAAAACCTATTCAATAAAAATTAATATTGAAGGTTCTCCAATCCAAAAAAAAATAAAGGCCACTTGAGCTCATTACAGCTATAGATAAATTATCTATTGAAGTGGTATAAATTATTTTTCTATTGTCTGTCAGTCTAATTTTTTAGCATAAGTAATAAACTTTTGATCAGCAAATTATGGGCTTAACAGTAAGGGCCGATATAACATGCATTAGCATATATAGGTTCAATTATAGCATGTGTATAGTATGGCTATTCAGTTTTCATTGAAGGAGGGGGGGGGGGGGGGTTAATGAAATGGCTGTCAGCTCATAGGGGAGTGAGAGGCCCTCCTGTGGAAAACTTTGTACCAAAATTAGCATCGCAGAAAAGTTTTTTACACACAGTGTTTCATATTCCATTAATGAATCAGCTAATATTTGAGGTGATATTAGAGTGAATTATCAGTGGAGTTCAAAAGTTGCTAATACTATTACAATAAACTACAAGCTAAAAAACTTAAATAATGAATTGTGAATTATTCTAAAATTGAATGATGATGATCGTTTAATTATTCAGTATCTTATGCAAAATTTTACCTAGAACTTGTGTTAATTGTGAATGATTTAATTCACCAAGTATTCAGTCGGCTCAAAAAATGTATGTTGCTTAAACGACTTGAAAATTGTAAATAATAATTTCAATTCTATAAATTCGAACTTGAAAATATAAACCAAGTACAGTATGTAGAAGTAGTGATTTTGTGAAGAGAGTGAATGTTCCTAATTAGAAAAAAATTGATACTTTAGTTGTATTTTTAGTTCAATTTATGAGTTTTTAGACTGATATTTTTTTGATAGAGGTCGGACCCCCCTTAACTTTTCCTAGACTTCGCCCCGGGTCTTTAGTGGGCGGCTCTGGTAGCGCAGTTGGTTGGAGCGCTTGTCTGAGATAAGATAAGGCTCTAGCTGGCTTCGTTTCCTGCAGCGTTGGGTTCGAATCTCATTCAGCCATGGATATTTCTCATCATTACCCTCGCACAAGTCTTCGGACTCATGTGGGCATCAAAAGCAATAAAAAAAGAGCTTGAGCTGGATATATGAAGCTTCAATAGAACAAACTTCTAAGAGATAATGGAAACATTCAGAGTAAGAAGAAATCAATACCTAGTCCAAATGTAATAATACTTATATAATATCTTGAATATTAATCAATTAACTATTGCTATTGAAATAATACTGTTTTTCACATTACCGTACGTACTTAAAATTCCTATTAGAATCCGGCAAATAAGTAATTAGATTTAAAAAAATAAAGAACAACCAAACAAAGAACAATAAAGAACAATCTTTTTTAGCTGTACAAATAAGAGTTCAAATAAAATAATAAGGATTAAGTAGTACCTTGGATAAAATACTCTCCCAAATTTATCATCATCAGAGAAGTTCTCATTATTTTATGGATTGACACTGACTATCATTTAGATCCAAAAATTAAGTACATGACTTCATAATGCTTATTAATAGCGTATTCTTTATTATTACATTCGATTGTGTCCTAATCAAAAATATTTTTATAAATCATAAATTTTCATGGAAAAAATGAGCTCACCTTTAGTCTGTCATAGATAGCAGTGGCGTAGTTGTAGCCAGTTTCAACAACAGGAATCTTGGATAAGCGATTCACGGACCTCAAATGCGGAAAGTCCTGTTGAAAATTGGGCTTCATTATCAAACAGCAGCCAATCCTATTGGCAGAAAACAAAACACAACAAAAAATATAGTTAAACTTTGAACAAATGCTTGCTGAACCGAAGATGCTATTCACAAGGCAAGATAAAGAAAACTGTCTGGGATCAAACTCCCCGTGTTCACTGTTGTAGCGCTCAAATGCTACTGTTCTATTTCACTGTCGACTGCTGATCAATTATTCCCGCACCACTTATAAAAGATTGGTGAGATGACTTCGAGGTGATTGCACCATGATTGGGGGGGGGGGGGGGAAGGGGAAGAGTGAAGAAGAAGAAGAAGAAGAAGAAGAAGAAGAAGAAGAATGAGCTGTTCGAAATTTCTCAACTTCAACTAGACACATGTTGATGTCGGGGAGGCTCCCTGCATGTAGGAGTCAAGATAAGTCGCACATCAAAGCCATCGACTCAGCGATAAAGTCATTCTAGGTTCAAACGTACACCATGTCGAGCCCGCACACGTTCAAAGGTCCCCTAATTAGGCTTGGTCAGAGTGTAGAATAAAAACATTATTCTTGCTAATGTGTCAGATAATAGTTGGTGTTAATCGATTATTCCGGTTCAGTTAGTTTGCAGAGTGGGTTGAATAATCAACATTTCCCCCAGTATTTTTGTGTATCGAAGTCTAATCGATTTCACAATAATAAACACAGAACTAGTTACAGTACCTGAATGCATTGATTCGTTTGACTAAAACTTGCAAATTATTGTGAATCACATTCAATTCACTTGATCTCACAAGACTAATATACAAACTCGACATAAACTGAATGCACTGCTTCATATAACTAGTTCTCTGAAATTCCTTTTTGAGGAAATGAGTAAAACTTCAGAAAAATAATAACAATTCATTGCAACTGCTATATAAAGAGAGATGATTTACTCGGTTCAAAAAGTAAATAGGTTTAAACGTTTAAACAGAACACTGTATAGCATTAGCTTGGTTTGTTTATTGTTCAATATATGCTTGTCTAATAGAATCAAATTCAAATTTTTATTGATTTCATTTGCACAATACATAAAACATTTTTCATTATCTACATACGTATTATGAAATCATACTCACAAGACTTCCCGTCCGTTCGTGAGTATGAGTTACTATTTATTTGAAGTTTTGAGATGAAAATAAAATAATAAATTGTTCTCTTCAAAGATTACAAATACAGTAGTTATATAAATTAATGACAAAAACAAAAGTCAGTTATAATTTATCTAATATAGAGATGTCTGTAGCCACACTACCCCGAAGCGCAAATAAAACATATTACTTAAGTATACCGGAACACACTTCAAGAACATGAAAAACTCGAGCAAAGTAGAGAAAAGAAAAAAGAAAAAGAGAAAAGATAATGGAAACCCTTTTAGTCCACAACCGAGAATCACCAGTTGATATTTGTGGTTGCTTTCATCCAGAGTGTTGTTTTTATTTAGCTGTGTAGGTCCGTCTAATAAGAATGATTGGGGGATGATATTTACCAGATTGTAAA
Organism: Conomelus anceps; assembly: GCA_948455865.1. Lineage (NCBI taxonomy): Eukaryota > Metazoa > Arthropoda > Insecta > Hemiptera > Delphacidae > Conomelus > Conomelus anceps. The sequence goes on from OX418216.1 coordinate 115,519,702, forward strand.
TGTTGTGTGAATGATAGAATGTTGTGAATAAGTTATAAAATACAAAAAATATTGATTTTTTAGTGTTCTGCAATGGTATTCTATATAGTGGAATCTTTAAATAAGAGGATGGCTAGCTTAACATTCTAAGAAGATTACCCCAATTTCATTTACCAGTAACCTCGTTATTAATTAATTATTGTGAAAAATAGGGGGAAAACAGAAAGAATCTTTTATAAGAAATAAACAGAATTAATCACAATCAAACTGAAAACCACTCACATGAATCAATACTGTGAATGTTTCTCTTTGGGAGCGAAAATACATTTCTGATTTGAGTGAGTATAAAATTAATTACCGTACTTTCAAGAAATGTAGTGTAATTGTTTCATAGACTATTGTTCAAGAATTTTTTTCGTGCTGCTTGCTGATTTTTATTTGATGGACCCCGAACCATTGAGGCTTTCTCCCAGGCATTTTTATACACTTGAAATAAATTATTTTGTATTTATATTGTCAAATAATATTTTCGCATGTTTCACAAAGGTACATTTTTGATACTGATCATCTTATAGTAATTTTTTTATGAAAAAGATCACACAGAAAACAATATTCAATAATTATCTTTTTGAAAGAATCATGTTTTTGTAAAATTAAATTATGGTGTGACACGGCCACAGCCTATTTGAAATCTCATAAAAAATCCTCTAATAATAGCATTGAGATTGATTTTAATGTAGTTCAATGCATGTGCGCTTGCGAAGTGATTTAAAAGATACTGCTGTAAGGGTACGAGTTGGAGATCCTAGAGATTCGGAAGCTATTGATGAAATAATAAAAATAATTTCGCTTTTCAGCACCATACCTTTTAAAAATATTATTCAATTAAAAACAAAGCGATCTGTTTTTTGTTTTTGTTGTACAAGCTTACTCATAACTGCCAAATGTATTGGTTGAGAGTTTTAATTTTGTATAATATCAACATTTTTGGTTGTAACAGATTCCAACAAAATGATAGTTCTCATTTTTACTATCGTCCAAGTTTTAAAACCTGCTCGAAGTGTAAATAAAAATTTCAAAGGAAAAGTGATATTAGATCAAAAAGCTTGGACTGATCAATAACAAGGCTTGTAAACAACAAACAATAATTCATAACAATTGCAGAGCATGGTGTCAGGGTAATCGTGATGCGCTCTGTACTAAGCTTGGAAGAGTGACAGGCTGCGACAAGATGCTTTAATCAGCTTTATTACCTCTTACTTGATGGTTCGGAACCCACCTGAAACTGTTTCCTATGACAACATGATTCACCTAAAAGTATCAGAGACTCATGTGAGCTTTATCAACATGAAAAAATCAATAGTTTATGTATTACATTTTTCAACATAATTATATACTTTTTATCCTGTAGGCTAATAATTGAATATTTCAATTGACTGAAAAAATCTAGTGCTGTTAGCTCAATTTAATTCAGTTGCATCTTGGTTGTAAGTATAAAAACATAACATACATTGACATAACCCCAGTTTTCAAACCTGATTCAGTAGGTCTCCAGCCGTGTCTGAGGAAGCATTACAACAATGCACCATAACACGACGAAGAAGTGTTGAATTCACTAATAAAGTATTTTTAATAAATATTTATGTAGAGAAAAATGTAACTACTGTATATGTTTTACAATAATATCCACGATCCACGATTCAGATCAACATCTTAATTTATAATAATGATAATCTACCTCTAAATGTTAAATAATAGTAAAATTCTCTGTTAAAAATTAATTGGGCAGATTAGAAACTGGAACCTAGTAGTAATGTCAACCTTTCGCACAGCCGTTGTAATAGTATACCATTGGAGATGGAAAATACAACAAATTAATAAAAAAAAGGGATGCACCCCACTAGTTGTGAAAAGAAACATATTATCCAAATATAAAACATATAACAAAGTAAAATAATCATAATTTTATTATTTGCAATGTAGTAAACGCCTAAAATCTATAAAAATATTACTTAACAGACCTGGTTTTTAGTTGATGAAAAGAGAGCGTGTTGCTAGGCACAGCACTACTACGGTACTAATGCGCCGGTAGAGGAGATTACGCCAAGCTCTATTTTCTCTTATTTATTATCTTTCTTCTTTACTTCTTTATCACTGTAGCTTCATGGCTAGCGGAAGCCCAATTGGTGCACGAGTCATATGAATGGGTGTTCCACTATTCATCACCTTTCACGCCCACGCCAACCCCTGCTCACTGCCGCTTCAACAAAATGATGCACTTTGCTTGCTCCAAATTATTAGAAATTTATGAGGAACATGCTTTTTTATTGATACTAATCATGCTTGGCCGCTAGCTTGGAATGCGATTTAAGGTTATCTTGCCAGGCAACACAGCCACAATTCAACAGTGAAAATCGGCAGCTCTAAAATGAGCAATGATATCATCGCAAATAGTAGGCCGCAGCCTATTTATTATGAAATCATAAATATTCCAACAAAAAATAATGTTTGTTCAAATTCTATTTTATAAACATTCCATTGAAGTGACTATCTTTGAAAGAAAACTGCTGCATTCTTGGGAAGCCTGAATGAACGAAATGAAATTTTCTTCATCAGTCTATGGAATTGAAGGTGCGCGCCTATACCCACACTGGTTCTATAGACGTGAATAACTATAATTTATCTATTAACGAAAATTAATGTTCGTTTTCAACGAGAAATTTCAATATTAATATTTATTGTATGTATAGCCATCCCCCCTTAGCCGATTTCGATTGTGGGTAACTGTTCAACATTGTGCTCTTTTCCAAAGAGCTACGGTACTTCGCAAACAAGAAGTGAGGTGGGTTGCGATTGATTTTCTTACTGCGCTAACAGAGTTATATCAGTATGCCAAACCCACCAAAACAAATTCTGAAGCCGTATGCTTTACAGTCCTCTCCCACCTTTACACAGGGTCAGGCTGCAGAGATGAGTGTATATACGGTCTAGCACACCTCTAAGCTACTTCCGGCGTCCAAGCCATCATTCGACAAAGATGTTTGGAAAGCCATAAAATTAGTGCAGTCTTTTTTGTATTTGACGAAAACTTGAGTCACTTCAAGCCACAATAAAGCAAAAAATAAATATAATAATGAACTATTACAAATAAAACCCCAAAGTGCTGAAGCCGTCTGCTCTTCTCATTGTGAATATTGAACTATTTTTTAGAAAAAAAGTAATGAATATTTTTGTTTTGAACGATAAGAACTTTTGAAATTTTTTTGTAATTTCTTTAGCATACAGGTATACGCCTAAAAGCTGCTTCCTTGATACAATCAAAAGAGACCAACTAACGATAAAAAATATTACAAAATATTAGAGAAGATAAAGTAGAATAAAAAACTGGAAAAATTACTTTATATTTTGTTTAATTTTGAATATTTATAAATTGCGTATAGTTTACATGTGAAATTCGAGATGAGCTTTATGATTTTTCATGTTTTGGCACATAAAATTGTAGATGAGTAGGTTCATTATTTTTGAAAATCTTCCTTTTACGCTCTTCTTCCTTAAACGCTCCTCACTTACTATAATTTACAGTCAAACCTTTCCTTAGCGGACCCTGTAATAGGCGGAATCCTGTCTACAACGGAAAATTTTCCTGGTCCTTTCATTTTATGTAGCCTATGTAATGTTTATTTCACCTGTATTAAGCGGAACCTGTCTAACGTGGAAACGGAATGAAATATAACGGAAAATTAGTGATAAAATTGTCACCAGTAGACAAAACCAAACACCAAACCAAAAACCAAACAGGAATCTGAAAAAGGATTATTTCGTAGGCTAGTAGGCCTACAGTATTCTACTGATTCAGTACATGAATGTAAACAGTGACCGGTCACCGGATGTAGGCAATTTTCTTGGAGATTTACTTGAACATTTACTTGGAGACATGATATGTGTTTATACATACACAGTAGTATGTACAGTAAAAATGAATTTTGGCAGTAAATAACATACATAGGTCTCATGGACTAAATTTTTAAAATACAGTACATACTGTACTTCAGTGAAATAAGTGAAGTGTGAATATAGCGTTGTTTTTCTCTTGATACAGTTCTCCAAACAAAATGGATTATCCAATATACATATACAGTACCTAGTACAGTATTAAGGTATGTAATTTTGCAACATTTTTTTTATTTTTGAGTTTTGACCTGTGTTCAGCGGAAACCTGTCCAGAACGGAAAGTTTTTCCGGTCCCGTGCCTTTCCGTTATAGGCAGGTTTGACTGTATTACATTGTAAGTGGAACAAACCCCCATTGTTTATTAACCACAGTCTGGTGTAGCAATTTGGAACAGCCTAGTGTAGGTACGGTACCGCCGGTATGAATTTGTCATATAATATAGGCCTAATGCTATAATTATGGTGTCGTGTGCTATTAGTTTGCTTTTCAGGTGACTTATTCCACATAAATACAGTAGTGATCAGAGGTGCTCATCCCCCCAAGGTCAAGAGCGCAAATCCCCCCCCCCCCATTTTATACAGCCCCCTTTTTCACCCCCCCCCCAAACTTGTGTATCTGCCCTCCAAATACAGGAGACACTATTAGATACTAATGGAAAAATGAAATTTAAATGATTTTCAAATTCAAATTTATCTCACCAAATTGATACAATAATAATTATTTAGCCTAATTTAACATATTTATATACATATCATGCACATATTACATTTTTTAATATAAACACATCTAATAATTCATTGAACATATATAAATTAAAAAATTATTTGTGCACGGCAAGCAAAGTAGGATAATTGTGTGCTGGCTGCAAATAGAAAACAAAATGAAAAATCTATTACTTCCTCAAAAAACCGAAGTAATAAAGTTCCCAACTGTTATTATGCAATACTTTTATTCAATTGCAATGTGGGTTTCACAAAATACTTCTCTACATTAACACTTTGAATTTCACAAAATGAGAATTATTTCTTTCAATATTGAAAATTAAATTCATGTATTAAACAATCACAGCATAAAACTGGTAATTTTAGATTAACATGAGAAATTGAAAGTGTAAATACTCTACACAAAATAAAATAAAAAATATTGCAATAAATTTGCTTGTTGTGAGTTTTGAGATGGTTATTCCACTACTGATGAATTCTATTTTTATGCAATTCAATTGCATACTACCTTTATTAAGACACATTTGTTAGGGATTGTCATTAAATATGAAGTTTCCAGCTGTCAAATGATTCGCTTGCATCCCTAGAAACTTTAGCCTTTTAGCTGAAATTTTCCAGGCAATAAATAGTCCCTCTAAATTCGTATTCCAAGAGATGTCAGACTCATGTCTAGAAAAGCTTAAATCCATTCATTTAGTCCTCTTTATGGATTTTTTTTGAATTTTTGATATTGAGAGCTTGATTTGAGGCTTAAAATCAGTAGTTTTATATGAGTATTTATTAAAATGAAGTTTATAAATTGGGTAAAATGAAAACTTAAATTCAATAAATCATTGCTTTTATGAATCGTTTGCTTAAGAACTTGAACCCACTTTTCGTATATTGTTAGTTCAAAATTAGTTGTAAACAAATTTTAATGCATAAAATACTACTTTTATAAAGTCATTTCAACAGGTTATAGTGGTTTTAAATTATTATTACAGGGCCACTCAAAGACATTTTATTTAGTGGCCCAGGGCAGAGTTGTGGCTGGAGGCTCCCTTACACCTTCACCCTAAACACCAATTTTCAATTTATGACTTGATTTCCCATATATACAGTATTGATTGTCTTTAATCTCTTGAGTTCGCATCGAACTACATTAATACTGGAATATGACTTTGATTGGAACTTGATTCAACTTGCAAAGAGAGAATAAATTAATAACACATCCAATTCCAAACTTTAACTTATAATAATTCTGTATTTACATATAGATAGATGGTAATGGAACCCCAAAACATTGGGGATTCTGAGACGAGGGTTCTCCACCGGAGAAAAGGATTGTTTTCCAGGTCTTGAAAGTGCGACTAAGCTTTTCTTGTGGTTATTAACCTCTTTCCCTCATAATTATCAATTATCTTTTGTTGATTGATTCATGATTTGACAAATTTCACGATCACAATAAACTCTATGGGGTACCACTCTGAACAGTATCATAAACGGTAACAGAAATGAGCATTTGAAGCCCGTCTGCAAAAATATTGAGAGACCTTTTCTCCTTTCAAGCCTACAGTGTCAACTTCGTTCAAGTGGTCTGGGGATCTTGAAACCCATGTTTGGGGGCTCCGAAAATACTGGCACCCACCAGCATCTTGTGGCCTTTGATGGCCCAAGCCGAGGCAATTAGGGAACCTTTGTTTATAAATGAAGAAATTTGAAATTAGAATATAATATAAATTTGAAATATTCTAGGTGCAGCCTACTTGAATTTCTACTTCACATGAATATACTGGCAATGAAAACGGGCCCAAAGGGCCCGCGCCGCCAGGGGCCTCTAGGGTCTGTTAGGCTTCTAAGGGGCCTCGAGAGGTCTAAACTGGAGAAAAAAGGGGCCCTGGGGGCCCCTTTTAGTTGGACAATTTGGGACAACTTATTAAATTGTTTTTGTAACTTGCTTACATTTTGTAAAATGATGTGGCCCCTTGAAGTTGAGGCCCAAGAAAACTTGCCTTGCTCACCCCATCGCCTCTGTAATCTTGATTAATTCATTTTTTTAGTTAATTTAAAGTATTAAATTTATAGTATTTTTTCTAGCTGTAACAGTTCACGTGTGAAAACTTTTTTACCTCCAGTAACCAATATTATCGTTATTTTTATTGATGCCTTCCTACTCGTTTTTGGGGCCTCTTTTACAGGCTCAAGGAGGGGGATTTGTAACCCGAACCCCCCCCCCCCCCCGTCCATACGTCAATGCAAGATACACCTGTATGACTTTACAAATCCTCTCAATATCCATTGGACAAGCTTAATTTTATCATCATTGTCAACTGTTTCTTCTTTGTCACTGCTGTCTTCTTCAGTGATAGGTTCTTCTTTTATAATATAAACTTGAAAAAACCACTTTTAAATGGAAATTAACTCACGTTATGGCGTGACGGCCGTTTCGCTCTGTTGTCTAGAGCATCGTCAGACGACCCACAGTATCAAGGCTACCTCTAGACAAGGCCCGGTCCTTCGCACCGGCAACGCCGCTCTCCCCACCACCATCAGGGTCAGTGCAGCACTGTTGCTATACCATTTCTTTCTCTTCTTCAATTGAATTCATCCATCTTCGCAATTATCACAGAAGGCTTTCTTAACTGCTAGTAGGCTATTTATTAATTGTACTCATTATAACACTTAATGTAGCTATTTTAATTCTAGCAGCTGGTAAGAAAATATATAAATGAGAATAACATTCTTTACAATAAAATGAATAATTTATTAAATTGACTTATATTTTGTTTCTCATTGGGCCTAAAATATTGTATTGAAATTCATCTAAAAAATTAGATAAATCAAAAAAATTCCCAATTACATTCTGCAAATTAAAAAAAAATCATTACTGTGGTGAATATAATAAGCTAATACACCATAGTACTCTAAGATAAAATGGTTACTTTTTTCTATGTTTAGATGCAGGCCCAGGTAAAGATTTAAGTGCATCATTTCTTTGTTTTGAGTAGTTATTAAGCATAACATTGGACATAATTCCTACTACTTTTCTGGCTAATTTTGAAAACTTTTCGCCACAATTCTTGCAAATCAACACATAAACTTAAGTCTTGTTCTATACCTAACATTGACAATGTGCAAAGGACCTGTTTTTGACAGTCGCCTGTTAAAAAAGATGGTTCATTTAAACAGATTATTAAAGACTGCATGATCCCTACCACATGCTTAGCTATGGATACAACATCTGATGGCACTGACAGTCCTCCCCTATTCAGAGTATTAAAATACACATCGTCTTGCTCATTTGTGCTGACAAGTAAAGAAGTACAATATTTACAGTTTGTCTTTTTAGACAACAGTAGGGCAGGGTAGCGGTTCTGGGCCAGTTTAACGGCGGTTAACTAACCATGATTAAATTTTAACGGCCGTTAAATTTAACCTAACCTAATTTAACATAGGAAAACCTAATTTAACGGATCAGTTGAATTTTAACGTCGGTTAAATTTTAACGGTGATTAAATTTTAACGGTGGTTAACTAACGATGATTAAATTTTAAAGGTGATTAACTAACGAGGGTTAAATAAACAGACTGAAAATTTTCATATGAAATTAAATTTATGTAGCTCACCAAGGCGTTCCAATTGCATGTATCAAGCACTCTGATGAATAAAATAAAAAAAAAAATAAATAAATAAAAAAAAAAATAAATAAAAAAAAAATTAATTATCATTAATATTATCATGGAGTAGGTGTAAAATGAGAGTTCGAGGCCAGTTTTCTTTAACCTTAAATTTAAGGTTAACCTAAGTCAACCCATCCAAACCTAACCTAACCTGAAATAGGTAAGTCAAAGTCAAATCAACGCAATCTATCCGATCCCCAAAATTCCCATTTTCACGGGAGCTAAAAATCACGAAAAATTTTGAACTTTTTAACCCCTGGAGCGATTTTAAATTTGAAGACGCCATCTTGTTCAGCCTTCCAAGGCACCTCAAATTCATGTATCAAATACCATTTTCCGATCACGATCAATTGGAGAAAAAATAATAAAATTTTTGGATCATCTGTACTAAAAGCAGTACCGCTTCTGGGTCTAACCTAACCTCAAATTTAAGGTTAACTTGAATGAATCCAATCAAAGCTAATTCAACCTGAAATAGGTAAGTTCAAGTTGAATGAACGCAATCTATCCAATCTCGAAAATTCCCATTTTCACGGGAGCTAAAAATCACGAAAAAATTTGAACTTTGCAACCGCTCAAGATAAATTTAATTTGAAGACGCCATCTTGTTCGGTTTTCAAAGGCACCCCAAATTCATGTATCAAATACAAATTTTCGATCACGATTAATTGGGGAAAAATAATAATAAAATTTTTCGGTCATCTGTACTAAAAGCAGTACCGCTTCTGGCTCAGTTTAACGCTGGTTTCAACAGTAGTTTTAACGGTGGTTATAGCGGAGATCTAACTCTAGTATAAAAAAATGAATACAAGAGAAGGACTTGCTCAAGAATTACATGCAAATGTTAGACACAATTTTCCCACACGTCGTACAGAAATCAAAGCAGTGGCAGATTAATGAATTTTTATGGGAGGGGGCGACATACCCCAAAAATACCCGTTGGTCGGGGGGGGGGGGGGGGGGGGGGGGTTATGGAATAATTTTTTTGGAAATAGCCTTTAACCGCATTTTACACCATTCTAGCACTTAAAATGTAGTAGAAATATAATTTTTTCGTGATTAAGAACAATCAAATTTCCCCTAGCTAGAGTAGTTTATTTCTGTATATTCATGTGGAATTAGGAATACAACTTTTTTATACAATACAATATGTCTTGAACAAAAATTGCTTTGCTAGCTTAATTTTTATCAAAATTTACAGAGAAATGAACAGAGTCTAAGCAATTTATTCGTGATCGTGATGATTTTTAGACCTATATATATATTTAAATTAATCTCAACATTCTTTCATGTTTCATAATACCAGTACTACAATAAATACGTATTAGGTCAAAAACAAACAGAGATGTATATGCCCCTACCTATTCTATAAAAGATTAATCTTATTCAGACTAATTTCACTTGATATAAGATTTCCTTCATTCTCTGTCATTTGTTAATTCGTCATTGAATTAAAATTATGTCAACAGTTAAAGATAAAGTAAAGGTAATATAGAAAATAAGACAAAATAAGTATTACAACATTAATTCCCGGCCGGCGGAGGCGGAATGGTAAGACAAGTTGGAGGTATTCCGTTTGTGGCGGAATTAAAATTTGAACCATGTGCATGTCACAAGTGTTACCCTTTTTAATTTTTTAAAATGTCCAAGCCCTCGGGGGGGGCGGTCGCCCCCTCCGCCCCCCCCTTTAATCCGCCCTTGAATCAAAGGCGTAACAGATCTGTACCAGGCCGATCTTGTTGATATGTCAAACTACAGTACCATCAATAGAAATTTCAAATTCATACTAACAGTAATAAATTGTTTTAGTAAATTTACATTTGCAATACCATTGAAAAGTAAATCGGGTAATGATGTGGCAAACGCCCTCAAACCAATACTTGAACAGAATAAGATAAAGAATTTTCAAACTGATGCCGGTAAAGAGTTCTACAATGCTACTGTTCAAAAACTCTTTAAAATGTACAATATCAATCACTATAGTACTTTCAGTAATAAGAAGGCGGCAATCTGTGAACGTTTCAATAGAACCCTGAAAGAGCACATGTTTCGTGAATTCACTGTACAGGGAAATTATAAATGGTTGAATTTACTCCCAAAACTGTTAGACAAATACAATAACACCGTTCATCGAACCACTCGCATGAAACCGAGTGAGGTGAATACTGAAAATGAAAAGTATGTACTGATGAATATTGATAAGGCGACCCTGCGTTCCTTCAAACTTAAAAAGCAAAAGTTTAAAATCGGTGATAAGGTTCGAATCACTCGTTACAAGCGAATATTTGATAAAGGATACCTACCAAACTATACTAATGAGATTTTCACTGTATACAATGTACTACCAAGCATTCCCCTCACCTATCACCTCAAAGACGATAACAATAAAATTATTAAGGGTGCATTCTATGAGTATGAAATGAAGAAAACCAAGTACCCAGATGTGTATCTTATTGAAAGAGTGCTAAAGAAGAAAGGCAATAAATTGTATGTGAAATGGTTGGGTTTTGATTCGAAATACAATTCATGGGTTGATAATAATACATTAAAAAAATGAAGCTAAAACAGTACAAATCAAAATTGCCACTGATTAACTTTGACAGGTATTTAAATAAAAAGCAACAAATAAGACACAGTGTGCTTCTACCAAATAGTGTAAGATGTATTGTGTGTGGGCCGTCCAATGTTGGAAAAACAAATACTGTTTTTAATTTATTATTTGCCGAGAATGGTGTCAAGTTTTCTCATTTATATGTATTCACCGAATCTCACCAGCAAGACAAGTACCAACTTCTCAAGGAAATTATGAGTCAAGTAGCCGAGGTTGGATTCAATCTGTACCAGCATAATGAAGAAATACCACACCCAAACGATGCACACCCCAATTCAGTTATGATTTTCGATGATATTTGTATGGAAAAACAACAGAATATTCGAGACTATTTCAGTATGGGTAGACACAAAAACATTGATAGTTTCTACATTTGTCAAACGTACTCTAGTATTCCTAAACAACTGATTAGAGACAACAGTAATTTGATTGTTATATTCAAACAGGATAATCGTAATCTACAACACATATATCATGATCATGTATATCCAGATTTGAGTAGAGATGAATTCAGTAGAATGTGTGCACAAGCATGGAATAATAATAATTTTCTAGTCATAAACAAAGATTGTGGACTGGATAACGGGAGATACAGAGTTGGATTTGATAAATTTATCCTATTATAAAAATGATACTGAAAAAGGATCTAAAAGAATTGACAGCCATCAAGAATAATATAAAACAGCTGCGTGACTCTATACGTCGAAAACATCGAGAATTATCGTATGATGCAATTAGTGAAGAAGAAAATTTACAGAAACAATATAAACCAATTACAGAATCATTGAATCAATTTAAACAACAACAACAATTTGATGTTAAACAGGAAATGAAAGAGGAGGAGGAGGAGGAAGAGGAGGGGGAGGTAGAGGAGGAGGAAGACTACCCCATTCTAGACTCCACTAATTTAGATACAACAAACATTTTCGATTCTTCCAATGTTCCCAGTTTTTTAGACTCTTCCAATTTAGACACCTCCAATGTTCCCAGTAATTTAGAATCTTCTAATTTAGAATCTTCTAATTTAGACACCTCCAATGTTCCCAGTAATTTAGATGAAAGTAGTAGAAGAGACAGTAGAGAGTCTAGTCGGAAATTTGCATCTAGAAATCGTATAGGTAAATACATTGATAATTTTATGAGAACAACAAAAGGTCAAAATCTGTATGGAGTTCACTTTAATCCCACAATCAATGAATGGCAAATTGGAAACAAAGTTATCAAGTTTGATGATAAAAAAATCATTATTGATGGTAATAAATCATTCCCGCTTACACACGGTCTACTAGAGCTGCTATTCAAAGCAATTCCAGATACATTCATCTATAGGAAAGGTGATCTTGTCGACTATAAACGTATACTTGAACTAACTGGAGTTCATCTTGATGCATTGGGACGTGTGAAAAGAAATACCAGTTATAAATACACTCGCATAATTAAAGATTTATTTCCACCTAAACGTGTTAAAGGAGTTGAACAAAAACTGGGTAGTGGAATACATGATATGCAAATTGAAACCTCACCTAACAGCAACGTCTACACCTATTGGGATAATCCAAATGAATTGTGTGAAAGATTGGAATTGTTGATTAATTCAAAACTTGCCGGACACACCGGTCATGATTCAGAAATTGCATCAATAATTGAAGAATTACGTGAAATCGGTATCATTATAGGTGGTAATCTAGTATTATAAAAATGACTATTGATAAATTTGGACGACATTTGAATGCAAGTAGAAAGGCAAATATCAATGAAGAATTGAAACAGTTGGTGCAGAATTTAATTGATATCCTACAATTGATACCACTTGCGGCACACCACCTTCCAAGAGTTGATCTCAACAACATTGATCAGTGGCGAGCAATGACAGATCCAACCCTATTTGATCAGTATAGAAAATATTCAGAGGAAACTGAAAATCCATGGTTTTTTAGAGCATGGTTTGAGAGTAAATTTATCTACAAACATGAATTATAATAAAAACAAGTATGACTATTGATAAATTTGGTCGACATTTGAGTAGAAAAGAGACAGTGGACTTGGAGAGAGAAGAGATGATAAGCTTGTTTCAAAATGCCATTACTCTTGCACAACAAATAGATACAGTTAAAGATTTCTACTTACCAAACATTGATATTAGACAACAGTGGAAACACATGACAGATCCACAATTACTTACCAACTATAGAGAGGCTGTAAAGGATCTCTCCATCTATAATTCTTCATTTAAAAGATGGTATGAGAAAAATTATCTATATAAAAATGAATAGAAAAAATACTCCGAAAAAGAAGAGGTCAATGAAAAAGAAGTTGGGATCTGGTATATTGGGTTCCGTAATTAATAAAGCAATTGATCTACTGCCCATGGAGCTCCATATTCCCGGGTACGAATTCTGTGGACCCGCGACAAACTTGAAAAAACGATTAGCAAGAGGAGATAAAGGAATAAATAGATTAGATGAAGCGTGTCGAGAGCATGATATAGCCTATAGTGACCCAACACAAAATCGAACGGAAGCTGATAGGAAACTTGCAGCACTTGCATGGGAAAGAGTAAAAGCAGCCGATGCTAGTCTTCCTGAACGAGCAGCAGCCTATCTAGTTACAAATCTTATGAATGCAAAAGTGAAATTTGGTGGAGGAGGAAAGAAAGTCGGCAAAGGTGTCTATTTGAAACCGTACAAAGGTTGTGGTATAAAGAAGAAGAAGAAGAAGAAGAAGGTAGAGAGTGCATTGAAAGCCATTTTAAAAAAAAATCCCCATTATCAAATGTAGATATAGTAAAGTATGCAAAACAGCTTGACTTACCGTTACGTGGAATTTATATGAGAGATAAACTACCAAATACACCACTCAAACACCTAGAACTGGGTGTAATCAATCTGGATAATGAAATTGGTGAGGGCACTCATTGGACATGCTACTTTAAAAACGCTAATCTGTGTGACTATTTTGACAGTTTTGGTAATCTAAGTCCACCACTTGAATTTATGAAATATATGCAGGGTGTAAGAGTTCGATACAACTACAAGAAATATCAGCAAATGGAGCACTCATGCGGACATCTGTGTCTATTGTGGCTGTATAAAAAATATAGTGATTATGTTTACACTAACAGCAAACGAGAATCCGTTGGTTAGTGAAATCTTCCCACCAGTTGAATTGGATAGCTTTGACTATGAAGTGGGTCTAGTAAACATGTACACATACAATACAATTCCAAATATTGAAACAAATGTAAATAATAAGTTTGTGTATGATGGACGTGTGGTTGAAATACCAGAAGGATCATACGAATTGGAGGATATTCTAAATTATATTCGAAATAATCTTAAACTGACTAGCAGTCAACTGAGAATCAAAGCCAACAACAATACACTACAGTGTGAGCTGTATGCAGATAAAGATATTGATCTAACTATGAAGGACAGCATTGGTCCAATACTTGGATTTCAACATGAAAAATTACTAGCAAATAAATGGCATATATCAACAAAACCCGTTCATATAATGCGTGTGAATAGTATACGTGTAGAATGCAATATTGCACAGGGTTCATACAATAACGGCAGTGAAGGTCACACAATTCATGAGTTTTACACAATTGTACCACCTGGCTATAAAATAATTGAATCACCCACAACTGTGGTGTACATGCCAATCAATACAAACACAATAAATCAAATTTGTATAAATATAATCGATCAGGATGGGAATGTGGTAAACTTTCGTGGAGAAACAATAACAGTACGCTTACATGTAAGAAAGAAACCAGTTGGTGTATAATTACATATATAAAAAATATGCTAATATTTACAAAAAATCATCAATCACAACAGCATGATGCAACAGATAGGAAATCACTTACACCTAAAAATAGACAACTACTACAAAGATTAGGTTTTTTTGTATATAATAAAAATATAAACAATGAATCACCAAATTCCTCACGGTATGCAAATTGATTCAATATTCAATGTTGGTGAGAAAGTACAATTCGATGAGAGTATAACCCAATTCGAGTATCACACTCACACACCATATGCATCACAAACATACAAAAATAATGATGAAATTCGTATCAATGTAAATCAACAGGATGTCTACACACTACCATGTAAAAGCTATCTTCTAATAGAGGGTAATATTAAAGTACAAAAAGCAGACAATACTGAAGTTGACTTTGTATTAGTGAACAATGGAATAGCCTATTTATTCGATGAGATTAGATATGAGGTGGGTGGAGTCGAAGTTGACCGCACACGTAACGTTGGCATGACAACAACAATGAAAAACCTCTTGTGCGAAACTCCACAAAATAAATGTATATGGGAGAATGCAGGATGGAATCGAGATGGATGGGCAAATAAAAAGAAATTCAGCTTTTGTATTCCACTGGAAATGTGGTTAGGCTTCATGGAAGACTATAGAAAAATTATTTTGAATGTAAAACAAGAATTGGTTCTGCTTCGATCTTCATCTGATTTAAATGCAATTCAAACCACCGCTGGTACTAAAATCGAAATTAATCTAACAAAAATACAATGGAAAGTACCCTACATACATGTTGCAGACACAATTCGTCTTAATCTACTGAAATTATCTCACAATGATAAACCAATTAGCCTTCCATTCAGATCTTGGCAATTACATGAATATCCTACCCTACCGGAAAGCACAAGTCATCAGTGGACTGTTAAGACGGCATCACAAATGGATAAACCAAGATTTGTTGTACTAGGACTGCAAACTAATAGAAAGAATAGTCTTCGTAACGATATATCTCAATTTGATTTTTGTAATTTGAATAATGTTCGCTTGTATTTGAATGCACAATACTTTCCCTATGATAATATTATGGGTAATAAACATACATTGTATCAGATGTTTGCCGCCTTTCAACATGCCTACTACAAACAAAGTGATTCGGGAACATCAATAGCATTTGATAAATTTGAAAAAACACCACTAATTGTGATAGACTGTTCTCGTCAAAGTGAACTTTTGAAATCGGGTGCATTAGATGTGAAACTTTCATTTGACACAACTGCAAATATCCCAGAAAATACATCTGCATACTGTCTCATTATATACGAAAATATCTATGAATATACACCATTGAGTGGAATTGTTAGAAAAGTAATGTAAACAAATAATATTAACAAAACAAAACAATAAAGTAGTATAGTAATTTTAAAAAAAGTATAAATATAATAAGTTATATAATAAGAGTAATTTAAAAAAGTATAAATCAAATAATAAAAAATATTTTTTTTTTTTTTACCTACATACATTAATCTAGGTATAGGTACCTGCACCTACACACCCACATACATTAATCTAGGTATAGGTACCTACACCTACACACCTACATAGGAAATACATTAATCTAGGTATAGGTACCTACACCTACACACCTACATAGGAAATACATTAATCTAGGTATAGGTACCCACACCTACGCACCTACGCAGGTACCTGCACCCAGGTTTACATAGATTGTATTTTTTAGATGAATTCTTCAATTTATCATTTCAATATAAACTAATTCGATAACAGTTACATGATATTTTTTTTACACAGTAGTACAACAATGAAAAAAAAAAATTAAAATTAATACTTCAAATGGTTCGGAACCCACCTAAAACTCTAGATCTCAGACCTATTTAAGCAAAAAAAAAAAAATTTTTTATTTTATTTTAAAGTTTTTCAGGTTTTAAAGTTTCTTTATATTTTAAAGTTTTCAGGTTTTAAAGTTTTTGTACTTTTCCTTGAGATGGTTGCTCACGAATTTTACGTTTTCTTATTGGAATATCTTTATGGCCCCAAGCTAGAGTATCAATTTGGTTTGGCAGTATGAAACGTTTATCGTCATGAGGTTGAAGAGCTAGTTTTTCACGTTGAACAGTATAGACATGATGCAGTTTACTTTCAATTGCTGATGATGTTACATTTTTGTGTTTTACATCAAACAGACATTCTTTATAATCTTCAAATCTCAATTGATTTCTATTTGCACTCTTGGGAATTCCCTTTGCAACCTTCTTTTCTGAATCACCTATGCGAATTGCATACATTTTAGCTTGTAGTCCAACAAACCCAGAAATTATTTTTCCACCACACTCATCCTTAAATTTACCTAGTTGTTTTTTATGTTTTGTGCTGTAACATTGATGGTCTTTTGGATAATTAGATGTGTCAAATAAATCCAAATTTCTTTCAATATCTTTATAAATATCGTTTGTTTGAATCAGATACATAAAACTATCTGTATCGGACATTAGCAGTTCAACATTGGGATACATTTTTAGAATTTCATCATAATGGAATTTGTACATTATTGCTTTACTTGACTCAAGTATTGCCATACCCACATAAATGGGACGATTTAGATGAACCTCAAGCTTATTTAGACATACACCAGCAACATCATCGTTAAATCTGGACCAGTATTTCATTCTTGGATATGTAATCACTTTATCAAGTTGCTTTTCATCAGTTATAATCCTAAAATCATTGTGATTCCTTACATTTTCCAACGTTTTTCCATAAATTGCATTAGAACATAGCTTGTATAGATCTCTATCAAAATCATTATTTGAATTCTTTCTCAATTCGGTATTTAATGATATAAATTGCTCTAACCAGGCTGATTGATTGAATTGCATCACTCTGTGTATTTTTGTTAATTTCAAACCTAATCTCATGTAAAGTTTCAAATTTTTGTAGTGTAGAATATAATTTTTACGATTTTCAAAAGTTGTAATCAATTTCTCATATCGCCCTGATGGCGGTGTGGCTTTTACTGGCGCAAGGGGGTAATGGTTGTGCATATCATGTAGACTTTCTGGATATTCAAGATCGACTTCTAAAAAGTAGCCAACGTGTGATTCATCTGAAATTTTTGTAACATCGAAATTTTGAATTTGCTCATTAGATAGCCACTTGAATCCAGAGTGTGGCAGTGGTTCACTCATGCTTGTACCATATAAATTATTTGCATCTAAGTATATTATAAATGTGGTTTTGGAATTTTTATCATATGTAGATAAATATTGGTTGTTGGCTTTTGCATATCGTTTGGGGATTACACTTAAACCTCCGCGAATGCCGGACTCTACAAACAGGTGCATATCTGGATCACTTAAAAGTTCAAGTTCAATACCAGTCATTTTCAACATTGCATTCCACGAATAGTGTGGTAGCGAATAAAAGTGGGATGGATCAAGACTGTATGTTTTCTGGAATGTTGATCTGAAAGATTGAAATATATCGGCGAGTAAGAGTATATCGGTGGTTAGGTAGAGATCGTGAAATTGACCAAGATTTTTCAAGTTGAACGCATTCCAAACGGTTATAGCATTTTGATAGTCATTCTCACTTACATCTGAATCGGTTAGTTTGTTGTAGAAGTTTTCCCGGGAAGGTAATTGTGTTTCTTCGAATTTCTCAAAACAATCCATATATTCGTATGGGTATATTTGTTTTTTCAAGAGTAAATTTGTATTATTTGGAAAATGT
The DNA here is from genome assembly GCA_948455865.1 of Conomelus anceps. Taxonomy (NCBI): domain Eukaryota; kingdom Metazoa; phylum Arthropoda; class Insecta; order Hemiptera; family Delphacidae; genus Conomelus; species Conomelus anceps. The sequence continues at coordinate 115,538,148 of OX418216.1, forward strand.
GCTGAAATCAGTTGGAAAGCATTTGATAATATATTTTCTGCTAATTTTGAAAGAGATGAATTCAGAAATTGTAGTGAATCGATAAATCTTAGAGTGTTATTTAGTGTAATTGAAATTATTTTTTCACTTGTCCTAGCTAAGCAACTTATTCTCTTTTTATATTTATTGAGTGATTGAACAATGAAGTGTGAATCGTAACCGGTGAAATTGTGGAATATTACAGGAATGAACTCCACCTGTTTTGCATTAAGATTACACGATTGATGAGCAGCTCCAATAAACTTTCCAGTTGAATGTGAATGGTGTCGCACACGATCAAACAATAGGCTCTTACTACACAGGCAACACACGTCTACCATTTTAAATTTGTTTTCTTCTTCTACTGTAATCTGCATTGGCACTTGTATTTTCAATTGCTTTTTCAATTCATTTCCATGCTTATCTAATTCATCTAGAAACTGTTCTATTAAATTTGATGATTCAGACAGGTTGGATGCTCTAACTGTCCTTGGCCCATAATGAATTGATCCACTTTCATTTACTATTACATATCCATAACCACATGGTATATGTTTTTCATCTTTAATTAAACATTCAAAGTCGGCGTATATGGTGAAGGGGGTGGGTAGGGTGTAGGAGAAATTTGTGAACTTTAAAACAGTGTTTCGTTCAGGAATTTTAATGCATTGTGTTTCGTGTGATGAGCACAATTCAATATGTTTTTCTAAATTACGTTTTGCGTTTGATTTGGTGAATCTTTGAAAACAGTGGGGACAAATTTCTACTTTACCTTCATATTTTGTTAGATGTGATAGTAGTCTGGATAGATTTTTAACAAGGGTGTAGTGTTTTTGTTCTTCTTTGTTAGATAACAACAACAGGGTGATTGTATGCTCTCTCTTTCTGTGTTGGGATGCAAAGACTGGATAGAACATATCTTTCTCTTCTTCATATGCAATAACATTAACAGCTATTGTTGTGTTTTGATTCTCAAATTTAGGTATGTCTTTCAATTTTAGTGGGAAGCATAAATTTTCAATATTAATCATATGTTGTAGATTTCTAAGCGCAGATACTCGATATTTATTATTGGTGTTGAAATAGGAGAGGATGGACCAGACAAAGCAGAGATCATCTTCATTTCTCACATTTATAATAGCTTTCCTATTTATAATTTTAACTGGAGTAGGAATGTATGAGCCAGAACCACTTATTGGTCTGTATCTAACCATATTGAAATTGAATTGTTTGAATATGTCTATAGTCCAACCACTCCCTAACTTTATGAATTTATCTAACCCTTCCATAATTTTTCCCTCTGCCTCCTCCCATTGTATGTTGAATTTATCAAGATTCTCATGGACTGAGATTATAGACCTCGATTGCCCATGGAATGTTGGTTCAACATACAACTCTTTATCAGCAGAAATCTTTTTCAATTTAACTGTTAAACTCACATACCATTTAATATTGTGGTGGAATTTTTCAGAATTTTCAAGTATTATATCAATTATATGAGGTTTAAGGTTTTCAAACAATATTTTCACATCAATTGTTTCAAACGAATTCCATATGAAAAAGAGGCAGTTTTTGTTGATGCTGTGTTGGCAGATTGGTGATGAGTAGGTGGATGAAATTATTTTATCCATTTTTATATATACAAAATTTTTTGTGGTATTGCTTGATTCTGTTGTTTGATGGTTGGTTGTAGAACCCACGTTCCATGGGCAATCGAGGTCTATAATCTCAGTCAATGAGAATCTTGATAAATTTAGTGTGCAATGGGAGGAGGCAGAGGGAAAATTGGATGTTAATTAATACATGAAATTGAATTGCCTTGGAAATTTGAACAAGAAGGAACCATCTAATAAACTTTATTTTAGGTGGGTTCCGAACCACTGGGTAAGTGATAGTACAAGATGGCTAATCAGTTGGTGTTTAATCTCCACTATAACCACCATTAAAACCACCGTTAAAACCACCGTTAAAACTACCGTTGAAACCAGCGTTAAACTGAGCCAGAAGCGGTACTGCTTTTAGTACAGATGACCGAAAAATTTTATTATTATTTTTCCCCAATTAATCGTGATCGAAAATTTGTATTTGATACATGAATTTGGTGTGCCTTTGAAAACCGAACAAGATGGCGTCTTCAAATTAAATTTATCTTGAGCGGTTGCAAAGTTCAAATTTTTTCGTGATTTTTAGCTCCCGTGAAAATGGGAATTTTCGAGATTGGATAGATTGCGTTCATTCAACTTGAACTTACCTATTTCAGGTTGAATTAGCTTTGATTGGATTCATTCAAGTTAACCTTAAATTTGAGGTTAGGTTAGACCCAGAAGCGGTACTGCTTTTAGTACAGATGATCCAAAAATTTTATTATTTTTTCTCCAATTGATCGTGATCGGAAAATGGTATTTGATACATGAATTTGAGGTGCCTTGGAAGGCTGAACAAGATGGCGTCTTCAAATTTAAAATCGCTCCAGGGGTTAAAAAGTTCAAAATTTTTCGTGATTTTTAGCTCCCGTGAAAATGGGAATTTTGGGGATCGGATAGATTGCGTTGATTTGACTTTGACTTACCTATTTCAGGTTAGGTTAGGTTTGGATGGGTTGACTTAGGTTAACCTTAAATTTAAGGTTAAAGAAAACTGGCCTCGAACTCTCATTTTACACCTACTCCATGATAATATTAATGATAATTAATTTTTTTTTTATTTATTTTTTTTTTTATTTATTTATTTATTTTTTTATTTTATTCATCAGAGTGCTTGATACATGCAATTGGAACGCCTTGGTGAGCTACATAAATTTAATTTCATATGAAAATTTTCAGTCTGTTTATTTAACCCTCGTTAGTTAATCACCTTTAAAATTTAATCATCGTTAGTTAACCACCGTTAAAATTTAATCACCGTTAAAATTTAACCGACGTTAAAATTCAACTGATCCGTTAAATTAGGTTTTCCTATGTTAAATTAGGTTAGGTTAAATTTAACGGCCGTTAAAATTTAATCATGGTTAGTTAACCGCCGTTAAACTGGCCCAGAACCGCTACCCTGCCCTACTGACAACTTAAAACTTACGTATCCACACACATGAACTAAGCCAGACTTATCAAAAACAGAGCTTTCTAAATAATCTGTTTCTAAAATGTTATGTAAAGTTTCATTTGTTTCAAAACATACTAACTTTTTGTTTACTCTATTATTTTCATCATCAAACAAGGTTTAAGTTTAACTACATAATTTCACGAAACTATTGAAAAAAAACACTGCAGAACGAGCGCTGCTACACGTATTCAGGAAGACTCTCCGTGCTATACTAGTGAACTGTAACCCGGGTGCGCGGTGTTGCCAGTTTGTGCGTGGCCGGGCCTTGTTAGAGGTGGCCATGACAGTACACTCAGTGTACTGTGGGTCGTCTGACGATGCTCTAGACAACAGAGCGAAACGGCCGTCACGCCATAACGTGAGTTAATTTCCATTTGAAAGTGGTTTTTTCAAGTTTATATTACATATTAGTGGAAACAAGATGGATCTTCAACATCATAATCTTCTTTTATATTTAACACATATAAAAATATTCTCATGAGTCAGTTTATAATTGAGGAGAATGTTTATAGGTCTGAAGCTACAAGTACTTCATCCAGCTCATAATACAGTACATGCATCTGCAAGAAGTTAAACATTTCACTTTTAAATAAATAATAATAATAATAAGCGTATGGCTTTTTTAATGGTGGGGAGACCCTTACGGGTAGTTCCACATCGCCGTTTGAGCCATGTTACGGGGAACATGGTGGACCTACTATTTTAGGTGGGTAAATAAATAAATAAATAAGCTTCATAGACATATACTTTCAGTTTTAAATGAGATAATTTGAGTTTTTTATAAATTAAAAATCGTGGTTGAAAAGTAAAATTTAAAGCAAAAATATTGTGGGGGGGGGGAAATTTAGGGTTTGGTCTGCCCCCCCCCCCTCCGATTCGTTATTGAGGTGGCCGAAAGTGACTTGACTTGCTCCCCCCCTCCTCCAAAGTTGGTGCTACTGGTTGCAAAGATCTGTGCGGGAAGGGCAAAAGCAGGTTAGCACAGTCAATGGTTGGTATCCCTTGTCACTGCTGCCTATGAAAATTGCAGAGCAAAATACAGCACAGTATTGTTGCAACAAACTGTCAATGTTAATATGAAAAGCAAAAATTCTATTATAATTAGGCTATGAAATAGTGTTAAAACAAATAATACTCCCCAAAAATCCCCCCCCACAATTATAAAAAGTTATAAAATATCAAGAATAATAATATTTAAAAAAAAATTCCCCCCCAAAAATGCCAGGAGCGCAAACTGCGCACCTGACCCCCCCTCTAGGCACCACTGGTAGTGATGAATATTTGAAAATTAAAAAGTGGAACGAACGTTCCCAAAATCCTCCAATATTATGTATATTAGGCATTGCGTTCAAATTTACAAGTAATTCCCTTGAAAAGAAATGCCAAAAACCTTACAGAACGTTTTTTAAAATAAGGGATTGAAAAATTTTTTGTATTGTACATAATGATTTCATAAAATTTGGTGCTATTTTTGTTACCTCTACGACTGACAAGCTACAGAATACAGATAGTACAACAATTTTATCCATATAATTATTCGGTAACAGTATAAGGTAGCCTACCGGTGCAATATTGATAAACAGATATTTTATAACTACCGGTACCACTTATCAACAACAACTTATTGACTGGTAAGATTTGGAGAATTTGACTAGCTATATCGTTGGCATTGTCTTGCCATATTCAAGCGGAATGTTCATTACCAACTAGGATAGCCTATACGTACATAGCCTTTGTATTTTTCATGTGATGGCGTGCCTTTCCCATGCCTGACACCTGATACTGATGTTGTCCACTTCTTGATTCATCCTCTTTTAGAGTCGATTTCTCAACTGAATGTAGTAAAAATGTAGGTACTTATTGCAAAGTCGCTCAGATTGGATGCCGACTGGGAGTACTTAACCTGGCGTAAGTTACAATTGGAAGGCAGAAGCTCCGCATAGTAAAGAAGAATTTAGAAAATATAATAAAAGACAGAAAAATAACAAGTATCAAAACTTAAATAAAAGGAAATAGAAAAAAATAAACACTGAATATGATTGAACTAAACTATATTAAAACTAAATTAAAATTATTGTGCTAAATTTCCGAGAAAAGTATAAAATATAAGTTTTATACATTGCTATTATTGCAGATTGTGACAGATCACACAATTCAGTTCCTAATTTATGCACTAAAATAAGGACAAAAAGTTGAAAGCTAGCAAAAAACAGCTATTCAGTATAGGAGAATGGAATGCTTTCATTCATCAACATTCCTATAATTACCGTGATCATTTCAATTCGGTTGAAAATGCTGCTGTGGAAAGTTTATTGAGATTGCTTGATAGTATATAAAACTATGCATACTTTATTCTAGAGGTCATATATCGGGTCACATACATTCAGCCTATATTTTTGTCATCTCAGTCTCAATTTGTTGTACAGCAACGTGGCTGTAGTGGAAGCTATATTTTTTATCATATTTTACATTAAAATATGGTCGAAAAATCATTGTTATGTTCATTATTAAGATATGAAAAGTGTGTTACTTGATAGAATATAGGTGTCACTCGCTTAATTAAACACTAAATATTTTAATAAATGCTTTGTAGATTGTTTTGAAATTATAAGATTGAATATAACTAAACAGAGCCAAACTGAAGTAAGCGAAATTAAAAATAAAAAAGCATTATTGTAAATTAAAAGAAGCGTGCTTGATATGCAACATCAACTTGATCATTCTGAGACAAAAAACTCCATAGAATCACTCACAAACAACAAAAATCCACACAGCCCTCACCAGAATCCAAATACATCATATTAACATACATCAATCATACAACACAAACAATAGCAAATACCTTCAGAAAGCTCAACTACACAGTCGCATTCAAAACCAACAACACCTTAAGAAAACTCACCACCAACTACACCACCTCCAACATTCATAGTCATTCTGGCACTTACAAACTGACATGCAACGAATGTGACAGCTTCTATATTGGACAAACTGGCAGATCTTTCACAACCAGATTCAAAGAGCACATAAAAGCCCTCACCCAACCAGACAAAATCAAATTATGCTGAACATCTACTCACAAAAAATCATTCATTCATCAACATTGATCAAAACCTCCACATCCTTCACATAGCCCCCAAAAGTAAAAAACTCAATACTCTTGAACAATTCGAAATTTACAAACATTCCATTTCACATCCTCAATTCATACTCAATGACCAACTTAATTTCAAATCTCATACCCTCTTCAAAATCATCACAAACCCCTCCTAAAAACACCTCCACCACACCCACTTCCCCCACCACATCCACTTCTCCCACTACCTTCCTACGACCACCAGACCTTACATACTAGAAAACTACTCAGTCTGCAACCAAGCGCCGAAGAAGAACGACATAGTTCGAAACGCGTCCGCCGCGACTCAAAAAAGGCCAGTTCTGCACAGCAAGATAATACATATGAATAAAACAAATTAAATTATTAATAAAAATCATTATCGTAAATTAAAAGTAGCGTAAAAGCAGCTCCATTCTAATGGAGCCTGAGCTAAAAATATTGATGGTAACTAACAATTGAGGGTTTCAAAGCTACCCCAGTCTGAGAATAATTTCTGATTTTCATATCTTACGATGAGTGATATCTGTCGATGAGTGACTATATAGGTAGTGATTATAGAAAGTGTAGTAATGCAAACAATTGATTAATCAAAGTGAAATGATAAGACACTGAACATGTTTAGAGCATTAATTAGAAAAATGGTGTGTGTTCAAAGACTGATTGATAGCACTCGCCCAGACTGAAAAAACAACAGAAGAATCTATTTTCTGGATACCTACATTTGTCTGGTGTGGCTAACAATTCAAATTTTAAAAATGCGAGAAGTACTAACTACTACTTCTTTGACAGGGCAACGAGCCTGTCAGACCCGAGTTAAATGGAAAAGACTAATAATTATTATTTTATTATCTAATACAAAGCATTTTTAAATATCGAGTAAATAGTCTTGGGCACCGGGTACCAGTCGGTCAAAACTAGTCAAATTGAAAGAAAAAATATTTATGAATTGCAAGATAATTATAATTATTCATGTAAGTTATCTTTATTGGACTAATTTTTTGGTTCGGCTAAATTTTATTAATGTATATCACATGCAAGGGGTGTGATCGATTCTTGATAGAAAGTTTAATGTCTTTGAAATCTCAGTTCTGATAATACGAAATATAATGTAACAATGCCATTATAAAATACCATCAAGCTTTGAAATTTATTATCAAATACTTAATTCTAGACTTATCTTCAATCACAACCCATTGTCTTAAGAAATAAATTACGCTTACTTTTGCAACAGTGCCAAATATTTTAATGTGCAATTATTTTTCAATTACTTATCTTCTATTCAAATAAGATAAAGTAAACAAATTTTTTTATAACTAAAGATTAGAGAATTGCATGACATTAGGGAATGTTTTTGTAGAAAAAAATATAATGGCAGAATCAGGCTGTGATATTATTCGTATCCACTAGTCCACATTGATTGCTTTTAAACACATCCACATTGATTTTAAATACATGAGATTAATAGAATGAAATATTCTAATTAATTAAAGCTTGTAGAGTGGAACATCCAATACTCAATATGATAATCACCATCACGAAATCAAACACATACTGTGGAATGATGATGACAGATCTGTGCTGCGTGAGTACCACCATTTCACAGAATATATTTGATTTGCGATTATTATAGCATTGAGAGTATTGGATGCTCCACTGTGCAAGCACACCAGGAAAACTAATTGCAGACAAACATAAGTTGTATTCATTTTGAGATATCATTTTCTATTCCATCAGTTTCATCACCACTTGGTACTTGAAATCACTCAATAAAATCCAGCGTCATCATTTTGAATCAAGTTTACCAACTGAATAGTAGCCATAGTCTTCATTGTGCAAGCTGTCTTAATCAAAGGGTGATCAGACTAAGCTTGGAAAGTTATTAAGTTCTCATGATGGGCTGATGGTCGACTGAGACACATTGCAAGATAGATATGTGAGCAATATTTTTTTGCTGATGATGTCCACATTAGTCTCAGACTTGTGCCTGGGTGATGATGGGATTATGATAAGGTGGATGATGACACAAAATATGCCAGGCTGAAAGGGAATCGAACTCGTGCTGATCAGGAATCGTAGCAAACAGTCAGGAATTAGTATCCCAACTGATTTCACCATTATTTGAGAAATAGGGTGTAAAAGTATATATACCTTTTATTAAACTTATACAGTATTTATTTCGCCGCACCAGTGGCTGATCATTTTAGGAGACAACAGCACGGTGCGAAGTAGCGCGCCTTTGCCACTTCTCCTATGGTAGTCCACTTCAGGGGCGGATCCAGCAGCAGATTTTGGGGGGGGGGAATACCTAAGTGGGTATGGGTATCACCAGGGGGGAGGGGGGTTGACCGGGGCGTTTAATAGGCCTAAAATCGCCATTTAAGGTTATTTTCAATTGAAACTTTCCAAATTTAATTGTTCACCTATTTGCCTGTGATGATGTAATAGTATACTGTTAATACGAAAAGATTCATGATGAAATGCCAAGCATCCACGTCCTATACTGCCAAGCAACCCGAAACTTTAACTAATGGGTGTAAATAGAATACAATTTCTGAGTGTAAATAGAATAATAAATTAACGTAGGAAGAAATTTGAGTTCAACCCATAGTTATTCAATGTTTGTATCTCACATGAACATCAAGTGGGAATATCACATTGAAATGTTCATAATATGAGCTTAACTACAAAAAAATATGCTATTGGTTAAGACAGCAGCTATCAATTGAATTAAAATATATTTTTTAAATAGATAATATATGAATCCTGGGCTGACTAGATTTCACACAGAAGAATTATTTCTGAAAAAATCCCCTCATCCTCATTTTAAACTTATCTGTGGACAGGGTTTTTCTTTCCAGAGACAACCATTGTTCCCTTTCAGCCCTGCTTTACATTCACTTAGATAACACAATCATTGATCACCCTAAATCCTTAGTCCAAAAATGTTGGACTCTTGACTGTCTACTGTCTGCTATAAAACTGTTGTTGAATAAACAATAGAGATTTATTAGAAAAATAATTACATTATAATTACTTGTTTCTAGAAAGTATAAAAATAATGCAACACAAATTTTAATAACCTTTTAATGTGTATCGACATCACATAAAGCAGTGCCATAGCTACAGGGTCAGCCTAGGGGGGGGGGGGGGATGACCAATGTTGTTGCTGGGAGGGTTAGACTCTCGGTATAATAATTACAATAGTAATTTGTAATTTGGAGGAGAAGACCTCTAACGATAAATTGAAGCAATATGCATATGCATGGCTTTCTATTCCAAAACGGGGGTTCGGGGTACTCCCCGAGAAAATTAAAAAAAATCACCTCTCTAAAACCACAGTTCAAGTGATTCTAGGCATTAATTCTTCTAACATAACACTTCAACCCATGTAATGAATCAAAGTAAATTTTATCTAGTTCTTGTGTTATTGTCAATGGGAGATCCGGACTTTACTTAAGACTTCCACTTTCCTATATTTGATCCCTCACTGGTCACTGCTCCTGATTGGGGCACAATACAGTAGCGAAGGCTACTTGAAAATTTATTTCAATAAAACTGAAATAACTCCTTGGAAACGTTTTTTTAAATAAAATCCCTACAAAACCACATATTTAACGCGTCTTCTTTTAATCTTGCCAAAAATTGTCTCACAATGGCCTGTTAAATTCCAAATTTCCTTTGTCTAGGGGGACAAAGGAAATTCAAAGGAAAACTCATGTCCCCCTGATTCCTCCCTATAGTTACGTCACTGGCTCAAACTGTTAATGAAAAATGAAATTTACAAGAAAAATTACATACATTATTTGCAATTGAAAAACTATTCATTCAGCCAAAATATCACAACAATTTTTTGACGATTCAGGGTCTAGGCTCTAGGGTGAATGTAAAGCAGTGCTAGTAAAACAAGTCAGCTTTTTCTGTCATAGTAATTCTCAGCCAGAAAAACAGAAAATAGTAATACAGAAAAACCTTTCAGAACTGGCATCATTTCCAGACCAAGTACAGTAGTACACAATATTTTCGATAGAAAATTAATTGTTGGTCAGGCATTGCTGTCTCAATTTTCTCCCTTGTCAGCAACTTTTAAAACTCATTTTCTTCTACTTTTTATTTCATCCTTATTCCCCCTCTTTTTTTTACACTTTTTTGTCTTTTATAATTTTCAACTCTCTCCTACAAATTTCTATCCTTCTACTTCTTGTCATCTCTTTTCCACTGTTTTCTATCATTTCCATTTGTACCTCTTTTCTTCTTTTTGTCTTCTTCTCCTTCTTTTTCTTCTTCTCTTTCTTTTCCTTCCTCTTCTTTTCCTTTTTCTTCTTCTTCTTCTGCGTTTGGGGGAGGGGGGAAATTTCCCCTCCCCCCCCCCCCCGTGGATCCGCCACTGGTCCACTTGAAGCATCTTTCTAGAAAGGGTGCTTGTACAGTGGAGCTTCGAGACTATTAACATTTACTTCACGCAATCAAATTAGGCGGATGTAAGAAATTGCGGTGTTGTCAGATATGGGACCATGCCAACAGCTGACAATAGTGAATCACCAACCTCAACGCACGAATTGGCAACATCACTCGTGCCGTATTGCCTCGTCCACAAGTCTGACGCTAGCAGTTAGATGGATTGTCACCGCAGTCAGTTATTTTTTGCAATACTGCAATTTCTTCCAGCCGCCTAATTTGATGGTCTAAAATTTAGAGTCAAATGTGATCTATGTTTGATCAATGAGCCTTTATGTACTTATCGCTCACAGCCCCACTGTGTCTCAATTTATTCCACAGTAAGTGTGGTTTCGAGATTTCGCTACGAAAGCTCTACGCTCTAAGTATCGAAGCTCCACTGTGCATGCACCCTTACTATCTTGACTCTATGACAACTTGAAACAGACTTTCGCTAGGCTTCATATGAAATCTCTTAAAAAAATGAATGAAATTTATACAGATTAATCAATGATTAAAATTCATTGACTTTTCACGTGAAATCTTACAATAATGGAATCAATTATTCAAGATTGAAGAGGCAATGTAAACGGTACTATCAAAATTGAATAATTGTATGAGCAAAAATCGATCTGAAAGGTCTTATCATGTTGTATTGAACTCAGAAAAGCTTATCTTTTTTGACCCAGCCTATATTTAATTGAATGTATCTCTATAAACATTTTTACTGTCAAGGACATTCCCTTTGTAATTTCCCTTTTCCCTTTGTAATTTCCCTTTTCCCTTTAAATTTCCCTTTGTAATTTTGTAAAGAAAACATGCAGCCTAATGTGGAAGAGTGATGAGAAAACAGAGAAAGCTAGGCTTGAAAGAAAATGAGCAGGGATCATCAAGAGCATCATATTATTAAAAATATAAGATCGATAGTTAATTATACAAATGGAGAGCAACATAAACTTCACAAACTACATGAATATGAAAAATAATACACTCAAGCCAAAATAAGAAATTTATTATCTTACAATGTTTTTAGATTTAGTATTTATCTCATAGAATGACATATTTATTGTTAAATAAATTAAAAATCAACTTGATTACTTCCTGGAAATGTTAGAGTTTATTCAGACACAGCTGAAATTTGATAAAAAATTATTTATAGATTTACACGTAAAAGAGGTGATAACCAGAATACAACCCTTCCAAGTAATCCAAAGACTCTGAAATCTGAATGCACTAAAGAATTTCAGAGCTTGGATACATCAAAAATTACCCCCCTTACATTATAAGGTTTACGGTAACTCTATCATAGTTTGAATGAGTTATATTCTAATTTTCACTCATTTGTGAATTTGAAATATAAATTTTCTCACGGGTTAGCAAAATAGCTTAACTAATAATTTCTAGCATCATATTGTTTGATTACAATAAATGTTTAACTAAAAGAAACAATATCAACTCATTGTTGACTCAATTATTATATCGGGCCTCTTAGACAATATAATGAATAAATTAATTTTTATTAAAAAAATATTAATCATTGATGTAAGCTGGATTCTTCATTAAGTTTTAATCTTGCCTAGGAAGAAATTTGATTTTTTCATTCTTCTACTCCAGATGAATAAGGCTTTCATTATAATAACTCTTGATTTAATTTTTTTTCTTCATAAATGACACATCATACAATATAATTGGGAAGATTTTCAAAATTTTTCATCAACACAGCGCAATAAAATTACCATTTCATAATTCTACAAATAAAAAAGTTACAAGTATATTTGATACAGATTAGACAAGTATTAATCTTGATGAGCTGATAATTGATAATAATCACTTCACTTATCATTTTCCTTGCTTTTGTTCTACAATTTTTGTTTCAACTAAAGTTGAAAATAATAGCGTCTAGCCTCTAAATTGATGGATTTCCTATGTTTTCAAGTTTGACTTGGAGCTGGGGCTCATTACTCCAACATAATTTCTTATGTACGTTAACGGTAGCCATTATCACATTGAATGATGTTAATTAATTGTGTGAAGTTTCACGATGAATGTAAACATGATTATTTGTAAACAGAATGAATTTAGAACTCATTGCGTAATATCTTTCTCTGTATGTGTTCTCCAATTAAGCTGGGCTCACCACTACCATCGTAACGCACAATTGGCTTTCCTTCTCTGTTGATCAAGAATTTTTCAAAGTTCCATCGAATATCCCAGTTCTTTATCGGCTCATAAAACAAGTCTTTTACATCGGCATAGCCATCTCTTGTTGGTGCACAATATTTCTGTAAATAAACAGTAATTTAACATTCACATGAATTTATTCGACTATTAAACCAAAATAAAACTGTCTCCAATGCAAACTTTTAGTTAATATAAGTTATACGTTGAAAGAGACAGGCAGGTTGAATAATACAGCATCATTAAAATACTAAAATCTCTCATATAAATTGGAATATTTATTGAAAATTTTATAATATAATGAGTGACTATGGTTGGCCGACAAAAGTGGGGGAAGTGTACAGTTTCGATGAAAAGGAAGGCGCAAGACTAAAAATCAAACGAACTAGTGAAACAAAGTAGACCTATCTCTTTTTTTCTCTGTAATAGTGGGGCAGCAAGAAAACCTTTCATTGCCGCCACTGTAGTATTTTTTGTCCAATTAAGAACAGTAAAAAGTTACCAAATACCAGACCTTGAGAAAACAGTGGCCTTAATTCGATCTCCAGTACTCACTGCTGCTGGATATTACTTATTAGATCAACAAGCGGAGCCAAACTGAAAATATAACGCTCATAAACAATCTACAGAGATTTTTTTGTATTTAATCATTGAGTTGGAAGTTGACTTTTTGAAATACAGAAATGAATTAGAAAACTGAAAATGAAATTAAGGAAGAAGATTGATTCTGTATTTCAAAGAATTTTCCCCTTTTCAGCTAGATTCTCTTCTTTTCTTGGTAGCCTATCGACATCGCATTATTCACGTCATTCTTCCATGGTCCTCCTCTTCACCCACTCCCATCGTAATTAAGTGGAAAACGGGGGATCTTATTTTAAACTTTGCTAGAGGTACTTGTGAAGTGAAAAAGACAATAAATTATATAATATGTGTGTGTGTGTGTGTGAGTGTGTGTGTTTGCCTTACAGATTTCACAAAAACGGCAACGATTTGGAGCACTAAATTTGGCACGTAGCTTCCTCTGAACTTGATTCAGTGCACCTCGAGCCCCTATTTTTGATTTTCCTTTCAACATTTTCAAAATTATTGTTTAAATTTCACTTACGGAAATTATTACTGTTTCAAAACATGTTTAGATGCAGGAAGCTCATAGAGCAGCTGATAACCTGATAGGTACCGTACGTCACTATGGTGAAAATATAGATGATATGCCAATTGTTTTGAGGATGAAGCCCATATAGGCCTGATACTTGTGCGTGGGTAATGAGTAGGATGATGGCGATTGATCAGTTGGACCTACAGTTTTAGGTGGGTTCCGAACCACCGGGAAGTGATTTTACAGCAGAGAACAGTGACTTTTTTGCTGGCCAATCTAATCGGCCACCCTTAAAAAGAGAGCCCAGGAGAACGCAGCTTATCTCTCTATCTGATTGAACAGATACCAGCTACGGCTCACGGCTATCATATCTTTAGCCAAAGCAACAGATTCGCTCTGTATTAATATTACAGCTGCTAACTACCCAGCGTCATAATTATATATTTTAATTTTTCGATGGTGTGGAAATTTCACTAACTTGTAACTTTCTCCCCAAAGACACACGCATTTGAGTTATACCCTAGTTAAATACTGTTATGCTATTTATTCCATCTTAATTTTCCCAAGTAAAACTATCAAAAACTCTATGCAGTGATTAATCTAGTGTATTTTTCTCTTGGCAACTTTTCATTGACATTATTAGATTACTAGTTATTATATATTTGAATTCTCAACGAGGAATTTTTCTCTTTACTTACTTATTGTGTGTATTGAGCTTTTCCTGTAATACATTAATTTAAAGAACTAAACACAAAACAATGCAGGTGGGTAGAGCTGCAAAGTTGCTAAAAAGGTAGTTCACTAAAAAAAACACTAAAAATTCACATCATCAGTGGAAAAACAGCTTATTTGTTAACTTTTCTTTTCGAACAGATGAACTGTTTGGTATAAACACTGTATGGTATCTCACTCACACTTCGTAATTTTGTGACCATTAACATGAGTTATCTACCAGAAAAGAAAAACTCCAAAGTGGATTCCCGGGCAAGAACGGGTAAAATGCTATTTTATCTATATACCTAGGCAGTGGCGGATTAATGAATTTTTATGGGAGGGGGCGACATACCCCAAAAATACCCGTTGGTCGGGGGGGGGGGGGGGGGGTGTATGGAATGAAATTTTTGGAAATTTAGTAGCCTTTAACCGCATTTTACACCATTCTAGCACTTAAAATGTAGTAGAAATATAATTTTTCGTGTTTAAGAACAATCAAATTTCCCCTAGCTAGAGTAGTTTATTTCTGTATATTCAAGTGGAATTAGGAATACAAGTTTTTTCATACAATACAATATGTCTTGAACAAAAATTGCTTTGCTAGCTTAATTTTTATCAAAATTTACAGAGAAATGAACAGTCTAAGCAATTCATTCGTGATCGTGATGATTTTTAGACCTATATATATATTTAAATTAATCTCAACATTCTTTCATGTTTCATAATACCAGTACTACAATAAATATGTATTAGGTCAAAAACAAACAGAGATTTATATGCCCGTACCTATTCTATAAAAGATTAATCTTATTCAAACTAATTTCACTTGATATAAGATTTCCTTCATTCTCTGTCATTTGTTAATTCGTCATTGAATTAAAATCATGCCAACAGTTAAAGATAAAGTAAAGGTAATATAGAAAATAAGGCAAAATAAGTATTACAACATTTGTTAATTCCCGGCCGGCGGAGGCGGAGTGGTAAGACAAGTTGGAGGTATTCCGTCTGTGGCGGGACAATTAAAATTTAACCGTGTGCATGTCACAAGTGTTACTCTTTTTAATTTTTTTAAATGTGCAAGCCCTCGGGGGGGGGGCGGTCGCCCCCTCCGCCCCCCCCTTTAATCCGCCCTTGTACCTAGGACTCAACTCCGACAACATTCTATCATCAGCAAAGGCTCCTCTCATGTGACCGTACCACTCCTCTATGTGAAGGCTACAGTATGCGATGCATCTTTACTGTTTAACGTCTTTGAAAATCTTCGTTCTCATACACTCTGTTCTCACCCAACTTACAACACCGCCTCCATTACACTATTCCTACAGTAAGAGTGTAGAATTTTTTTGTAGATTACGTCTTGGAGACTCCAGTTAAGACAAGTCATATCAACAATTATACAATCTTATACACTAGTTACCATAATTACTATATCAATTAGTTGAGATGAGGCTCAATTTTGACAAGGAACTCTGAAAGGACACGTTTATAGCCCTATCTTAATTTTAATTATGTTTGTTTTTGAATTGAAGGTATTGTCAATTTTTACTATTTATTGTTAATTTAACTGATTTAAGAATTGGACAATGGACTGCACACCTATAAGGGCACTTATTTCTAAATGATCTAGAATGGAATTGCTAAAAATGAGTGATTTATCGTCTGCAAAGAGGGCTCTACCACTAATTAATTCTTTAGGTAAACGGTTGACATAGGCCTATAACAAAAAAAGCAGTAACTTCTAAATCCATTTCCACAACAAATTTCTCTACATATTCTAAATTAAAAGTTTACATATTCTTAGCATTTTTAGTGAAGATACCCACTCCCCTACTTTGATGAGATGCTCTGCAATACGATGCTTTCAATGAATAGTTTGGAATATCAAGTTGTGACAATTCGTGTTCTTTTAAGCTGCGCTCTGTGTAAATAACTATATCAGGAGCCTCTTGTTTCAAAAATACTTCGATTCTATCTATTTTGTTACGAATGTATTGAATAATCTGATGGAACACAGAGAATATTTCCCTATCATTCCTCACTACTTCATAATTGTTTTTGTTTACTGAACTAGATTTACTTGATCTCTTAGAACCTTGGGAGCCTATCAGATTGTTACAAGAGTTCCTTCCACTAATGCTATCCTGATTTTTGATCGATTAACGTCTTTAATACAATTGATGATACAAATTGATCGTTTGAAACTAGTTTCCCTTCCCGGGTTTGAGCCACTTTACTAGAAAAGGTTCGCTAGATGATTGTTTAGTAAAATTATTGACAGTACATTGCAAACGACTTTCAATCAGCTCTGCCAGCTTATTACAAAATATTACTTTGGCACATCAATTTAGATGTAGACCATGGTTAGTGAAGTTTTGTTTTTTCAGCCTTTCATTTAGAAAAAATCCCCAATTACTTAGAACTCTTATTTTTTAGGCTGTTGATTGTATTATGAATTGATTTATTTGTTGACTTGATGGTTTCGTTGAGCTCTGGCCTATCAAACCTATACGGAATTGTACTTATTATTACATTAGTTTTTTTGGCTGAGTGGCACAATCTCTATAATCTTTTCATTTATTTCAGGAAGATGTTTTAGACTAGGTTCATTTATATTGTTTGAGCCACCCAATACTATTATAAAATCGTTTTTACCAAAATCGTTTGTTTGTTCCTTAGCTGACTCTACAATAATTGCGTTTATAGGGGCACTTGGCTTGAAAAAACTCTGCACTATTTATTTTTAAATCTTTTATCCAGTAGATCACTGCAGTCTCGTCAATGACGGGATGTTATGTTACTTAGTCAATCCAACCGACCTTTTAATCTTCTTTCACGTTTCTGCACCATACGTCATGACACTCTTGGCAATGACATATTAATAACTGATGATTTAATAGTATTGATAATGTGCTATGTTCAGTACATAATATCTGGAGATGTATTATTCCATATTACTGGAACTACTTTCCTTTTACACTCTCTAGTCTGAACTTAATCTCACTCACTACACACTACTATCATCAATTAACTTTTCAAGTGAATTTAACGACTTGCAGTCAAATTTTCATTAAGAAGAAGTAGAATTTACTTACTCTGTAGGCGGAACGTTTTTGAATCGATTACAGAGTAAGTAAATTCTACTTATTCTTAATGAAAATCGTTAAATTCACTTAAAAAGTTGATATTAACAACGCAGATCGTCATGGAACAAGAAATCCAGGAATCTACTATCATCCTGTGCAATGGCGGCAGAGCGTTGAGGAATTTTAAAATGTTGCATCTCACACGGAATTTCAAATTCCTTTTTTACTCAACATCACATAGTGTTTGCAGGAATATAATAATTAAGATATCATATTTGAATAATTTTCACCTTAAGGAACGTGAAGAGAGGGTGTTCTTTGTGGCCGTTTGTGTCAATTTTCGAAAAAAGTTGGAAGTTGGGAACGAATCCATTGCCAGGACGCACCATGGTGACTCCATTCCAAATTTCAGTAGCGTTGGCGCCAGGCTCTTGCTATAAAATCAAAAGTGTAAATGAAAATTGAATTTCAGTTGTGGAAATTCGAAAATATGAATTTTATTAATAAATAACTGAAGAGAATAAAGATTGAAGATTAATCAATGTTTAATATTTTATCCATTTCTAATCCTTTCGAGAAAGTCATATATAATATTTTATCCATTCCAATCCTTTCGAGAAAGTCATCACATTTTATTTCACGTATTACAAAATTTCCCCATTATTTGAACAAAAGGACTTATTTGTATCTGTATTTCATTATCAATCTGTAGTACTGAATATCTTCACAAGAAATTATTGCTCTGTAGAGCAGCTAATTTCTTATTAAATATGAGTAGCCTACTTCTTTTGAATTATTAATCTTCACTTCTCTAAAATCCACAGGTTGATCATGAGAAAAATTGTTTAGTAAAATGCAAAGTATAAAAATATAAAAATGATGCTGCTTGATAATATTTCATTCTTCACCTTATCCCATCTCAAGTGAGGTCGGCATTGTATAATGGCCGAATACTCTTCCTGACATGGATTCTAAGCAACTATAACTAGTCAGATTCTAAGCAACCATAACTAAATTATATTTTAAAACATACTAGAAAATTGATATTTTTATTAGTAGCCTATTAGTGAATACAGTACTAGCCACATAATATAAGTTGACGACATGATTGATAAAACGAATTTTTAATGCTATCGAGAGATTAATTTTGTTGCATAGATTTGATTGATTTATTAAAGTTTTTTTTACAGATAATACCTAAATGAGTCGGCATGTATAAGCGTATGCTTTACTGGCCATTACATTCAAATATCTATAATTACATTTCTATATCAGAATAATTGAAAGTATTTCATCTTGGGGTGAATGATAATAGTGAAATTATGAATGGTGGACCTGCAGTTATATGTGGGGTACGAACATATTTCTAAATATATTTTTTAACTTTTTATGTGAATTTAACGACTTGCAGTCAAATTTGACTGCAAGTCGTTAAATTCACATAAAAAGTTAATATTAACAACGCAGTTCGTCATGGAACAAGAAATACAGGAATATATTTTTTATCACTTGAACAAAAAAAGGAGGTTGAATCCAATCATAAGAGATCTTTCTTGCCAGTTATCAGTTATATATGACTTTTAAAAAAAGGCTTTAACATCCCAGTGACGTTGATGGTTGAACTACGTGCCACTCTTGAATATCCACTAATTGGTTCTCACATCCATTGCTAAATTTGATAGTTGGTTGATTCTCAACAGCATTGGTTTGAAAAATAGTAATCTAGTGTCAAATTGACTGCAGCATTTCTAATCAAATGCAGTAATAGTAAGTAGTAAGTAATTGTACTTACCGGTAATCAATCAAACAATAATTTGCATCATAATTACATGTGACTTATAGTAAATAAGTTAGATGGCAAGAAGAGAAAATAACAGTAATGAATGAATCCTACAGGATTATTCTTAGAATTTCAAATGCATATGATGAATAATTATTATTGTCAGGTAATAAGACAATAAACACTATAAAAATTTACAAAATCAATGCAGTATTGTGTGAAATACAGGAATACAACTGCTTCTTCATTTATAAACTTCAAATTATTTAGGCAGTAATTCTCTTTCTTTTAAAAGATTTTGTGTTGCGCAAGCCCAGAACCCACTGTTATTAGTATGCATATGTTATGTCGGTAATGAATAAATCATTCTTGAATGCTGTATAGTGGTAGAGCATAATATTCTCATGGAGATTATTTCATTAAATTTCAGACAATCATTAAGGCACGGCACCGTAACGACTTTGAATTAATTTGCAAGAATTGAATAACATAGAGGACTGATAGAAAATGTTTCCATATTCTGCTGATAGATCATAAACTTGATATATTATTTACACTTATAATAATCAAATTCGAGTTTAATTTTCTAGTTTATGTTGAAACAAGACAATATAAATGTATATAAAATGAGTTGGACATTGACAAAAACTTATTGAATATCCGCTTTTTTACTCTTTTATCCTCTATTTTTCGTATTATTTTTTCTTAGAGTGAGAGTGATAAGCTATTTGACATATTCACTTACATATCCAAACTGATTGCAAGGAAATCCAAGGACTGCGATGTCATTACCGTAGGTGGTTTGTAGTGCATTCAAACCTAGGTAATGTTTGGTGAAGGTTCAGTAGGTCGCAACGTTCGCAATCACAACAATCTGTCAAAAACAAAATCGAGTATTATTTAATACAGCATCCACCAACTACAGTGTATAACGAATTATTTGAAATCTGTCAACAGCAGATTATAAGTTAGATCAGTAAGCTAGAATGACAAGTTGGTTACTTTGCGCCCCAAGACAGTCTTGAATTTTAGGTCTACGCCTTCTTCACATGCAATTCCAGGTTCATTATTCCTAGATTAATTAAATCTCATTAATAGTAAACCTATATCATAAAAAAATAATTTATCTGATACATTTTTCGAGTTTTTGTGCTTGAAAAGCATTTTCATGATTTTTCAGACTGATTACCAATTAATTTATCAGTTTGAAATTAGAACTCGCATGCACACACATCCTATATATATTATGTGTGTATTACAATATTAAATATTCACACATATTTCAACTGAAATTGTTTTTTTTTTTTTTAAATTAGAACATATTACTTGAAGAGGATATCAACAGAGAAAGAGGACCTCTCAATTGTCACTAGTTCAATTACCGGTATCCTTTTCTGTAACTCCAATAGTATATATTTTTTCAAGTCTTGAAGACTTCGGTTATAAGGTATTATAAGTCAAGTCAGATCAGAAAATTATGTCGAACTTCTCCAGCCAAAGTTCTATTTTTTAAACAGAATTTATTAATTTCGAATTCCTTTAATTGCTATTACTTTATACTGAAGACTTCCGCAATGGCGGATATTGACAACAGCATTGAAAAGCTGTTCGAAATTAATAAATTCTGTTTATGTATATTTGTCAGTTTATTCAATTGTCAGTCACTTCAAACTAACTTGTGAGATACGAGCCGATATGGCCAAGTTGAAAATGAATGCTCCTGTGCAGAAAGGTCTCCATGGTCTAGTGGTTAAGGCGCTCAACCGGCAATTGAGAGGTCCGTGGTTCGATTCCCGGTGGTGACTGATATTTTTGTACAGTAGCATTCATCGATTCCCATCAGCTTTTCAATGCTGTTGTCAATATCCGCCATTGCGGAAGTCTTCAGTATAAAGTAATAGCAATTAAAGGAATTCGAAATTAATAAATTCTGTTTATGTATATTTGTCAGTTTATTCAATTGTCAGTCACTTCAAACTAACTTCTATTTTTTGTATCAATTTCCACCATTCAGCATTCAATTAATCAATCTAACATAGCATAACATAAATAATGGGGTCTTTTGTCAAGAAGGCTTTTTGCAGAAAAAGTACTATAATCATCGTATATTGTAACTGTATTTTGATTTCACCTGTGAATTTCATTTTTTTTACTTTATTATCTGGAAACCGTGATTTTCTGTCCCTTTTGCTTTTAAAAGCCACCTAAAAATTTCGCTTTGTGATGCCAAAACATCGCTTTGTGATGCCAAACAAGTCTAAATTCACCTTTCAATCTCTTATGATGATTAATTAAGTTCATTCATCCATTCACCCATTTGTAATTAAAACACATCACTGAATTAGATTGCACTTTCATAGTGCTGCTACACTGCATCTGTACAACTCTTTGCTATTTCAGCTACTACGGGGGATAATTGCTGTGCCAGTAATATTTATAAATATTAAATAAGAGTTTATATATATCATCCAATACCTTTCCTTTATAATCAGATAGGCTGATGTTGCGAGTCTTCCATAGATCTTCAGCTACAAAGTCATAGATGGATTCGTTGGAGCGAATCGGCAAGCAATCTCTGCTGGGGATTCGCTGCACTTTAGTTGCTTCTGCTCCACAAGCAAACCAGAGTACTGTCAAGCTGATGACAGCATTCACGGCCGCCATTTCACCTATAAAAACAGGTAGAACGTATTTATTTTTCATCAAATCATGTAAAATATTATAATAATCTTACTAGAAAACACCACGATTAATATTAGTCAAAACTGGGAGAATAAAACAGAAGAGGGGTCTAATAAAATTTCAGTTTATATGAAGATCTTCTCCAACACCATTTATTGTGCAGGGATTGGGAATGATCTTTGTAGACAGA
Source organism: Conomelus anceps (assembly GCA_948455865.1). Taxonomy (NCBI): domain Eukaryota; kingdom Metazoa; phylum Arthropoda; class Insecta; order Hemiptera; family Delphacidae; genus Conomelus; species Conomelus anceps. Next base: position 115,560,540 of record OX418216.1, read on the forward strand.
TAAGCAACAGAAAGACAAAGCCGGCTGCCTTCTCATTATATTGTCTTTGGTTTTAGTAAGGACTAACGAGAAGACTAACTCGCTCGCTCTTCAACGCTCTCTCTCTCTCTCTTTATGTAATCAAATATTTCATACAATTAAATATTTCAAATACCGTATGTCATCAAATATTCAAATACTTGAATTTTCTCATATCACCTTCTACCCATAACCCTCACCTACGCAGGTGAATACTTCCTATATTACTTCACAACACAATAATTGACAATAAGGAGAGTCGCTCTTAGTTCAGTACAGAATTCTATTATTTTTTATACTTATATAGCATATAGTTCACACGCACCACCCCAAACAACCTTAAAAGTTGAACGTGTATTTTTTGTGAATGCCTTACGTTTATTATACGTACCGTATAGTGATTTTTGGAATTATTATTAAATGTATTGTATATTCTTAAAAACTATTTTTTTTTTCAAAAAATAGAGGATGATTGAAAGTCATGCATGTTATGTTTCCCATGACGAAATATCTGTTGCACAATTTACTGGATAGAATAATGACACGACACTGTATTTCTGACATAGTGACTCTGCATATCGTATTTGAAACAGTAATTTTATATTAACTAGTAACTAGTAGATTGTTCAAGAGATTCTCTTCGTATCCCTTCAGCTAAATAGTAGCTAGATTAGTATGAACTTTTTTATAAATAAAATATATCATCCCACCTCCAAAAATTGATAGTAATAATTTTATCTATAATACTTAATATACGTTCCTTCAACTTTGAGGCATAGTTAATTAGAATATCAAGGAAAAAATATAGAGCTTCTCAAACTAAGTTTTCAAGTCCTTTAAATGTAAATGTAAGTGGAAAATGAATAATTGATATTCTCTGTTTATGTGTCATTCATAGGTAATTTATTTTGGTTTCGCAAGCAAGCTCATTCCAATATGGGATCTTATGGTGTGGTAATCGTCATAAACGTAGTTCCCAACTCAAGTCACTTAAATTACAAAGAAAAGTGTTGAAAGTACGTGCCAAATGCGTAAAACTGAGATTTGTGTCTTTGTGAGATTAAAGTCAATCTTGTGAGACTGAAACATCTAGTAGATTGTTTGAGAGAAAATCCATTTAAATTTCGTTTAAAAACACCACAAAGAACTTCTTCTATTCATTAATGCGTGAAAAATTGTGTCAGAGGAGTCGGATATGACATTATGACGGATATGTGACCCAAGGCCACACGGCATTGAGTAATTTTTAATGAATTTAAAAAGAATTGACTCAGTAAAACTCGTTTTTCCACAGTTTGGTATTTTAACAATCTATGGGCAATATATTTTTGATGTAGTCATGTACTTTAAAAAATACTCTTTAACGGAACCAAGAAACGAAACACACATGGCTACAACACCAGATTTGGAAGGATCGCGGAGAGGCATAGATTGGACTTCTATAAGAAAATACACTATTTATGAAGAGAAAATTTTTCAATACACTTCCTATAGAGAGTTGCAGGAAATAGAGGAGGTTGAACACCTTCATAAGAAACTGAAGGAATATTTGGTGGGACATATTCCTTTCAGGAGTATGTCAATATGACTGTATGATTTTAGAATCTAGTTTCTATCAAAATTGAAACTTCTAGGCTATTATTATGTGTAAAAGATGATTTGTGACTTTTAATTCTTGTGCAATTTGACACTATTCAAATATATTTGTACATTTTTTAATGAATAAAGATGATTTCAATTCAATTCAATAATGCGTTCATTGAGGTTCGCGATGAGCGTTGACAAACACCTGTAGTATATATGCCGCTATTATAATAGCCCTATAAATTTCAACCTACAATAAATTGAGGTATTATCTGGAGTTTCTGCAGGTACACTTTTGATTCAACAAATCCCCTCAAAAAGTAGCATGTCCTTGGTTGCCAGGCAAAAACGTGAATTTTTGAAGGAATCTCTCATTTACTAAACGTATAACAAAACACCATTTTGTTGAAGCCAAAAATTGTTATCTAGCATTTACCTTCCAAAACTGGGAATGCCTTCAAGGTTGTTTCTGTAACGATTGGCATTCATAGTGGTACCGTATCATCTCTTAAGATGAGCAGATCACTATCTATCAACCCAGAAAAAAAATCCAAGCGCAGCCATCTATGGAAAATGTTACATACATGGAAAATGTTACATACATGGAAAATGTTATGGGAGAGTTAGTATTGTGAAAATTATAATAAATGGTAGGAGTTACTTGATGTTATGGTAAAACAATTGTATTTTCAATGAATTTTGAATACCGTATTCTCTAAATCATATAGGGTGGCCCATTTAGTTTGTTTAGTCTATTTAGTTTTGTCTTCATAATTATCATTATTGCCTACATGCCTTAATGCAGTGGTTCTCAAACTTTTTACTTCGAGCCCCCCTGTATAATTCAGCCGTAAGCCGGGCCCCCCTACATGTAGAGCTATAAGCATACTATACGGTACATGTAGTACGTATACGCACGTATAAGTGACGAGTCTCTTTTGACATTTTACAGTCAATGTTTTGCACATTCTATGCATACTCTAATGGGGCAATAGTTTTAATCATAATAAAAAACAAATTCTATACCAACAATTATAATTTATTCAGGTACTACAGCTATTATAGTACATAATTTTTATTTGTAACAACTCAAAGCAATAACAATAAAAAGAGCTTCAGTGTGAAGGATGCGCATGTTTTTTCCGCGCATTGTTTGTTGAAACGTGGCGTCAGTTCTGATAACGCTACTCTGAATTCCTTGGTCCCATCCAGTCTTCATCGATATTTACTTTTCATGACAACTAGAGCAGAAAACCCAGTTTCACAGGAATAAATTGAGGCGAATGAAGTTAATATTTTCGATGCCTTTTCAAAATTGGGTGTTTCTTTTGTACACCAATCCAGAAGGATGTAAGAGAAGATTCTTTAAATTTCATTTCAAGCACAGTGTCACCATGGAGGTCAATGAGATTTTCCATCATGTTGAGAGAGCACTCATTGACTGAGAGTTTGAATGGGTTTTGAATCCATGCCAAAACCATCCAAGTTCTCATCAAAATATTTTTCAAAACTAGATTTGAGGAATTCTAAGTGTTCAAGAGAGCATTTCTTTTCATTGGTTGGAATAGTTGTTAGATCCATTTCTTCAGTAATAATATTAGGAAATAGCTAGGAAATTATACACTTGCAATTTTTTAAATAAAAAGATTGCTTACCATAATTATTTTGTAAGTGAATTTAATTAATTTTCCAACCAAGCTTTGGGCCCCCCCATGCCTTCATCGCGCCCCCCTTGGGGGTCAGGTCACGCCCCACACTTTGAGAACCGCTGCCTTAATGATTAACTAGATAGAATTCAACAAACTATTTATTTTGTCCATTATTCTCAATGAATTTAGAACAATAGGCTAATATGAGGTTGGAAGCCTGATAGGCCCTATGAGTTTCTTGAAGAGAACAATGTTGTATGCAATCCACCAACTGATAGAAATCTGTCTTATCATTAAAGAATTTGTTATCCTATTTAATATCTTTTACATTCTATTTTATCCGTATCTGTAATATCCAAAAGCTTTCACTGGATGATTGCCTAGACCTGGCGGCAAGAATGAGCCCATGAATGAGCTGAATGAGCCTATAGTGTTATTTTGAGTTGAATTTTTAAGAATTCTTCGATAAAGCTGCTTCAAAAACCCGTTTACAGACCATAAAATAAACAACTGATGGGAAATAAAGAATGCGGAATTGGCATTTTAATAGGATCTCATTGCTGGTGAGTTGGGTAGATAAGTACTAGCTTTTATCGATTGGTGCTTTATCTCTGATAAGCAGTGGCGTAACTAGAGTTGACTTATGGGGGGGGGGGGTTTCCAAGGTTTACCCCCCTCCACCATAAAGTCCCCAGTTACTCACACAGCCGCCATTTTGTTTTTTTCACTCATTATTTTTTTATTCAAACACCTCTGAATGTATAATTTTGAAATTTTGCATACAGATTTTTAACAATTAAAACAATCTAAAAAAAATCAATCAGAATTTTCCGACATCAAAAAACAAAATGGCGGCCATTTGAAATCTTTGAACGGGATTAAATTAATAATGGCTAATGATATCAAAATTTGACTAGAATAACGTTTTTTAGATATTTTTATTGCAAATTCAACGATACCTCATTTTCCAAAATTGACCAACAATTAACAGAGATATGCTACTTTTTAGGGTTTTTAGTGGTTGGAAGCGAAAAACTGCAACCCGTTCTCAACCACCGCACACCCTAAAAAGTAGCATATCTTTGTTAATTGTCTGTCAATCTTGGAAAATGAGGTATCGTTGAATTTGCAATAAAAATATCTAAAAAACGCTATTCTAGTAAAATTTTGATATCATCAGCCATTATCAAATTAATCCTGTTCAAAGATTTTAAATGGCCGCCATTTTGTTTTTTGATGTTGGAAAATTTTGATTAATTTTTTTAAAGATTGTTTCAATTGTTATAAAGCTGTTTGCAAAATTTCAAAATTATACATTCAGAGGTGTTCGAATAAAAAAATAATGAGTGAAAAAATCAAAATGGCGGCTGTGTAAGTAACTGGGGACTTTAGAAAAAAGTTATTACAATATTTAGTTAGTGGTCCAGAAACACTGCCTAGAAGTATTGGTAGAGAGTTCCGAAACACCCTGTATATTTCACAATGTTCATGTAAAGATTGTAAAGGAACCAGAAGCAGTGGGTAGTTTTGAAATTCAAACCATTATTGAGAATTAAACTCTGTTATTTTGTGCATAAACTGGTACCATTGAATGAAGTGCTAGGCATCATTTTTGACAGGAAAAAATACTTTGAGGATAAAATGTCAGAGTCTACAAGAATCCTTTATAGGATTTTTTTAATCCTTCATCATTTCTAGGTGGAATTCTTTAGGCAATATCGAAGTAAGAGTGTTTGAAAATCTCCAAGTCCTGCCAAAATAATTATTATTTGAAATGTACTAATGCTAGAATATATGTTGATTACACCCTGTGTTCTCTTATTAGGGGATGATTTTCAGATTTTATGTCAATCTATTGGGTATATTTTTCAACACATTCTAAACTACACCAACCCGGTAAATTTGATTAAGAAATCAGTTGATAAACAGCTCTATATATGCCTTCTGTGCTTTGACATTGTTGAGCTTGTTCTTGCGTTTGGCTAATATAATTCAACCTGAATTGTAGAGCGCAACAATTTATTTATTTATTTGTTTTTTTTTTATTTCTTGGACTATACTGTTAGGTCTGTTTTATATAGAAGAAAATAAACAAATTAGTTGATTACAATGAGGACTCTAAGCTATTGCTTTTGCATTAGCCCAAAGCTGGGCTTTTGCATTATATTAATTATTATTGATTTTCAAATTTCTCTACTATGCTTATTAATATAATATTATTAATTATTTAATATAAGTTATTAGAAATTATCATTTTTAAATTATTGTTATCTCCAGTATGAGTTGTATATGTTTTATACGTATGATTATCATTTGATTTTTTAAATCAAATTAATTCATTCCTTACCTGATACGGATGTCAGCTACTGGTGTCAAGGTATGTCAGCTAATGGAGGTGACAAAAATAGGGGTGTCAGCTATTGGTGTAGATGTCAATTGATTTTTAAATCAAAATTAAATTTTAAGTTCAAATTTGTATCCAGATTGATTCTAATTTCAATTAGCCCTTTTATTTATTTCTATTTTATTTTGACATTGACAATAGTTTCAAGGCTTAAGCCTATTGAAACAAAACTTTATTCCAACAAAAGGAATAGAAGTTGCAAAATATCTTATTGCAAAATAAAAAGAAAAAAGAAGAAAGAAGAAAAATAGTGATAATAATACAATAATAATAATGTTAGTAAGAAGAAAACTAAAAATATAATAAAAGTGGGAAGAAGATAAAAAACAGTGAGAAGAGTTGATGAAAAACTTAACGATGATGATACAGCATGTACACTTTCATGTACATGGTAAATTTGTCACAAAGGTTGTTCCCTTATAAATGAAGATATAGGCGGGATTTAAATGAATGAATTGTTGTAAAGGGTTGAACGGTTTCTTCCTATTTCTCTAAGAATCACCCTTGTATGTGCTCTGATACTGCCAGTATTTGACTATTGTTCTGTTGTTTATAATGACCTGCCTAAAACCCTCAAATTGAAACTACAAAGGGCTTTCAACTATTCAATCTGTTTTATTTTTGATGCCTGAAGAGACGACCATATCACACCTTTCTTCTGTCGTCTGCATCAATAGCTGAGACAATATGAAATGGCAATGAATTCCACAAACTAGATGAAACAACTAGGAAATATTTAAACAGAATTTATTAATTTCGAATTTCTTTAATTGCTACCGGTATTAGTTTATACTGAAGACTTCCGCAATGGCGGATATTGACAACAGTATTGAATAGCTGATGGAAATCGATGAATGCTACTGTACAAAAATATCAGTCACCACCGGGAATCGAACCACGGACCTCTCAATTGCCGGTTGAGCGCCTTAACCTCTAGACCATGGAGACCTTTCTGCACAGTAGCATTCATTTTTAACTTGGCCATATCGGCTCGTATCTCACAAGTTAGTTTGAAGTGACTGACAATTGAATAAACTGACAAATATTTATTAATTTCGAATTTCTTTAATTGCTATTAGTTTATACTGAAGACTTCCGCAATGGCAGTTTATTCAATTGTCAGTCACTTCAAACTAACTTAGGAAATATTTATTGAACATTCCAGTTCTGTGGAGAGGCATCTGCAGTGTGAATTGGTGGGATCGAGTGGCTCTGGAGTGAACATCTGTGAAGAGAGTAAAGCTATTTTTCAAGTAGTCAAGGCCAGAATGTTTTACTATGAGAAGGTATGTGATTGAAAGGATGAAAAACTTTCTATATGTTGCGTCAATTTCAACCAATGCAGACGACAGAAGAAAGGTGTGATATGGTCGTCTCTTCAGGCATCAAAAATAAAACAGATTGAATAGTTGAAAGCCCTTTGTAGTTTCAATTTGAGGGTTTTAGGCAGGTCATTATAAACAACAGAACAATATAGAGCGGAGGCCGATGTTTAACCCCCCCCCCCCCCCCCAAGGGAATTTTCGACACATACCGTACATTTTTATGTTCGTATTGACATTTACTTAATGAATTTAGGTGTTTGCCCTATTTAAATTACAGCATGTCTCCCCCATTGGGCGAAAACCCCCCCAAATTCGGCTCATTTTCAGTTTTTGGCCAATAAATCGGAAATTATTCGTCACCAATTCGAAAAAATTGTTCGTATCAAACTGAAAGCCAGTGCAATTTCCGACAAAATGAGTGGTCGATGTTGATTTTCTACCCAGCGGTTCTGGAGCTAGAGCTTGGCCAAAAAGTGGTATTTTTAGGCCATTTTTCAAAATTGACAAAACCTCCTGATTTCACTGAACACAACTCATGATAAATGCATTTTATCGTGGAAATTCCAATATCATGTGGAAGTACAATCAATTTTGAACCAGTTTCATATTTGTTTTCACAATTTTACATGAGGGGAGGGTGGATAATTGCAAAAAACGAATTTCATGTTCTACAGCCGCATTGACCCCCCTTGTTATAACACCTTTTCAAGAAATTCCTAAGCAACTTTTAGCAGTTTATTTCAGCAATAATTCTTGAAAAATAGCTACAGATAACTAAATAGGGATGTAAACATGGGGTGAAATACCTCTCTCACACCCTCCCCAACCCTCACCTTAAATCCACTATTAACACATGACTATCATGCAATAATGTCAACAAGTATCTCTTTTATGCACAAACAATTTAGCTCAACCCTATAATATTATTTTTTAGGGTGGGAGGTTCATCAATCCCCCGTCTCCCACCATAATACTATCATAATCCTTCCTCGTCAAGCCGTGGGAGGGGGAGGGCATGTTTATAATTATTCCTAATTATCATAAAAACATTGAAAGACAAAGAAGGGGTTGTGGAGATTCGTTTTTGATAAGAGGGCCTAAAACAAATATTCCACAGGATTGGGAAAAATTCCTTGCTAATGGCAAAAATAAGGAACAACTAGTTAACCTGCTACATTAATGAATGGGCTCAGCACAAGTATGCCCACTACTTACATAATAGAAATCTTTACTTGTCACATGGTAGTAAATGCACTTGCTTGACTATAGTGAAGATGGATTAACAATCAAACATACAACACAAGAAGACCTATGCTCTTCACAAGAGGAAGCTGATACCAAAATAATACTACACTGCTTCCATGCTTAAAAATATTGTCAAGACAATTCACCAATCAGAGTTAGATCTCCAGACACAGATGTATTTGTGTTATTAATAAGATATGCCAGCAACATTGAAAACGTAGTATTCTTTGATATAGGAACTGGAAACAAACGAAAGGCCATAAATGTCACTGCCATTTCTCATAATTTAGGTGTAGAAATGACCCATGCTATGTTGAATGTGCATGCCCTGTCCGGATGTGATACCACCAGTTCCTTTGTTCGTCATGGAAAGTTGTCTGTGAAATCTAAATTGGAAAAGTTTTCAAAGTCTATCCTTACATCATTAGGAGCATCACCAACAATTACAGACACATTACTGACTGGCCTGGAGGAATTCGTCTGTTGCTTGTACAGTAATAAGGAATACACAAATATAAACAAACTATATACGTTCTGATTTGTTTTCCCAAAAGTATTCTCCAACAACTGTATTTTCTCTGCCCAACAATCAAGGTGTGGATTTAAGTCTACTGCCCTCATGTAAAACGTTGTTAGAAAACCACATAAAAAGCGTTAACTACCAATGTTACATATACAAAATAATACTAAACAACATCGGCAGCGGAAGAAGGACAAACCTATTAAACCATGGATCACCAGAGGGCTAGTAACAGCAATAAGAGCCAGAAACTTGCTTAACAAAAGAAGAAAGGAAAATCCAAATGACATAAACTTATCCAACTACTATCGCCGATATAGGAATACACTCACAACCTTAATTCATGAAACAAAGGAAAAATATTATAGAGAAAAATTAGATGAAGCTGGAAAGGACAATAAAAAAATGTGGAAGTTAATCAGAGACGCCACTGACTCTAACCAGAAAACAAAAATGAATTTGGATGCTATAAAAATAGATGATACAGTTGTAACATTGAAGGAAAATTCAGAAGCTGTGCTCAACCACATGAATAATTTTTTCACTAATATTGGAGAAAATATGGCTGAGAAAATAATAAATTCTTTGAATAAATCACTGGATCAAATCATAACACAACATAAACCCATTACAAGAACTTTAAAGTCCATGTATTTTCATCCAATAAATGAAGAAGAGCTTCTTGAAGCTATTGGTACTTTGCGTAATGACAGTGCCCCAGGACTTGATGGTTTCAATAATAGGACATTGAAGTGCATAGAGGATTATATTGCTAAGCCACTAACACACATATTCAATTTGAGTCTGACAAAAGGAATTTTCCCAAATGCTTTGAAAGAGATATGTGTTAGACCATTGCATAAAGGAGAGGATAAAACAAATGCCACAAATTACAGACCTATTTCACTAATTAGTAACATTTCTAAGATTTTGGAAAAACTAGTTAAAAAACGTCTGGTGAATTACTTAGAAAAAATAATTTACTTTCCACAAATCAATTTGGATTTCGTGAGGGTAAGAGTACAGAGGATGCGGTATTAGAATTGTCAAAATTTGTCATAGATAAGCTAGAAAATAACAAAAAATGTGCAGCAGTGTTCCTGGATTTGGCAAAGGCTTTCGATACTGTAAATCACTGTTTGCTGCTGAAAAAATTAGAAGCCATGGGAATTAGAGGAGTAACTTTGGAATGGTTCAAATCATACCTCAGTGACCGTCATCAGAAAGTCAAGATAGAACAACACCTCAGCTCAGAAACTACAATGAAATTCGGAATTCCTCAAGGAACGGTACTGGGGCCAATTTTGTATTTGGCATATGCAAATGAGCTATGTTCGTTGCAGATAGAGGGGAGAGTCATTGCCTTTGCTGACGATACAGCATTACTGTTCGAGGGAAACACCTGGGAGGAGGTTTTTCATTTGGCAGAGGAAGAATTGTTGAAAGCTAATCAATGGTTAAGAGAGAATTTGCTCACAATAAATGCAACCAAAACAAAATTCTTGGCCTTTTCTCTGACAGAGCGCACGCGACCACCTGACTCTTCAATCAAATTGCATCACTGTGGAAGGATCAACAACACATGTGATTGCCCCTCAATTCAACAGGTCAACGAGATGAAATATTTAGGTACAATAGTGGACAGCAAACTCAAGTGGGACAAGCACATCAATCAATCAGTAACCAGGATTAGGAAACTTCTATATAAATTTTATCAACTGCGTAAAATCCTAAACTATGATACAATAAAAACCGTTTACTTTTCATTAGTCCAATCAATCCTAAGATACGTCATAATTGTCTGGGGAGCTACACATTTCATCCATATTGAACCACTTTATAAAATTCAAAAACGCATTCTAAAAATAATTGGTTTCAAGGAGAATCAATTCCCCACGAACATTCTCTTCAAGGACAGTAAAGTACTCAGTGTGAGGCAACTCTACATCCAGGCTATCATCACAAGAATGAAGAAAAACACCGAAGAATTAAGACTGGTAAATCACATACACCAAACAAGGCAAAGAAACACAAATTCAATAGTACCAAGGATGCACACAACTTTTGGACAACGAAATTACATTTACCTAGGGCCGAAAATTTACAACATAATACCTGCAAATATTAAAGAAGAAATTAACACATATCATTTTAAAAAGAAGCTTAGTCAATGGCTGATAGACATTGGAGTGGACATTAGTGAGAACTTAGTAAAGACTGTAAATAGTTGAGCAACTACTTTTTTCGTTCTTTTTCATGACTTATTTTAAACTTTTCAACTAATTTTCTTTTTCACTTTTATTTAATGCATTGTAATTAATCACTTTTAAAACTTACACACTAATATCTTGAGTAATATAGAAAACATTTGAAGTAGAAAAACCCCAACACATAGTATTATAGTGGGGTATATTAATTTATTAATTACATTTTTATTTTTATATGGAATAATGCACATGTGGCTAAACTCTCAACACGAAGAAAATGACTGTTGATTACAAAATATTTATAGTATATAAAGTACAAGTTATTATTGAAAAAGTATTGAAAAAGAGTGTGCGCGAGTGCAGTGAATGAACCCCCAAAAATTAACACAGGCCTGTGTCACCGGCAACCCAATTTCTGAACTGCGACCTCACCTGGACTTACAACCGCGTGGTAAAAAGAAAAGGAGTGGCAGCCCACGACCATTGGCCGAGTACAGAGTAGGTACTTCAGAGAGAAAGTAAAAGGCGCCCAATATTATTCACAATATTATTTACTCAATCAAGCCAAAAAAGTCAATTTCCTTTACTAGTCAAGTTAATTTTGTATTTCCATTATTAGCCCTTGAATACATAGGCCTACTGAATTCTTTCATAAAAAATAAATATGGTAATAGACATACCTTAGTTGTAAAAAAAATTAAAAAGGAAAAACAATTTTTTCAGCTCTTTTAGTCTTTTAGGTTTTAGGGGGTCACGACTTTTTTCAAATTTGAAATTGAACAATGGATTACCCAAACAATACCTTTCTTACGCTAATAACATCCATCAATTTGACAATAATGAATGAAAAGGAAAGAATCAAACAATAAAATACACATCTAATACATAACAGTGAATGAGGGGATATGAGAGCGCTGTGCGACGGTTCGGTCTTTCATTTATATATTTGCAGAAAATCTACGAAATTTTCAAAACCAGGACTTTTATAAAAGAAAATTGAATGTTCTAAAACTTTCACCGTCAACTTTTTTGTGTTTGAGTGAGAATTTTTCAAGATAAATGCATCAAAACATAGACAATACTCGTTTTTCAGAAAAGGGGGCAAAAATCGATGGTTTTTGATATTTGATTGTGATTGAAGGGCTTATCTGATTTTGACTTTGTACATATCATTCAACGCAGAATTTTATGCTCTTGAACTTTAAATAAAACAATCTTTTCGATTTGGCTGATAGTTTCCGAGTTATTGGCCAAAAACCAAAAAATGAGCCGAATTTGGGGGGGGGTTTCGCCCAAAGGGGGGGAATGCTGTAATTTAAATAGAGCAAACACCTAAATCCTTGAATTACATGTCAATACGACACAAAAATGTATGTGTCGAAAATTCCCCAGGGGGGGAGGGTCTCTTATTGGTGGCTCATGGTCTAATAGTCGAATACTGGCAGTATCAGAGCACATACAAGGGTGATTCTTAGAGAAATAGGAAGAAACCGTTCAAGCCTTTTCAACTTATGCATAGCTCCAAAAACCTTATTAGTAACTGACTTTACCTGAGGAGCCCCTGAAAATGAGCCGAATTTGGGGGGGTTTTCGCCCAATGCTGTAATTTAAATAAGTAGGGCAAACACCTAAATTTTTTAAGTACATGTCAATACGAACATAAAAATGTATGTGTCGAAAATTCTCCGTGGGGTGGGGGGGAAGGGGTTAAACACCGGCCTCCGCTCTATATGTGTTATTGCTGGAAGAAGAATAGGTAAAATCTTCTTGTAAAATGTGATTGGAATGTTTACCCTTTCTGTTCTTAGCAATTGATTTAATTGAAATTTCAACTTTATTTGGAGTGACATAAGAAAATAAAAATTTTCAGGAGGATTAGTGTGAGTATGTTGGTTTTGCATGTTTGAAGTAATCATGTGGTTAGGAAAACTAGTGGGGGTGAGTGGGGTTGCAAAAAATACATTGAGATCATTAGCTGGCAAATGAATCTTTGAATTTGAAGGACCAGCATGGTGCACACCTGTATTCTTGACGTTTTCCCATAGAGCAGAAGATGATTGATTTGATTCAAATAATTCATTGTAATATTTCCATTTATAGTAACGGCACTTTGATTTGAAGGTATTACAAATTTGTTTGAACCTGTTATGATCAGTAGTACTTTTGGTTCAAAGAAAAGTGCGTTGGATGAATGAATTCTGAAAATCAGTAACCTGATTCTCCCTTTGAGAATCTTGAATAAATAGATTCTGATTCCTTTGCCCTAGCTTCAAATTAAATAAATAATCTTTCAATTTTTTTCAATTTCTTCCAAGCAATGGGGGGGTACGTCCCCAAAAAAAACCCCTCGTTATGCCTATGCTGATAAGACTCTGACTAACTACCTACTCTTGCTGTCATGGGTTCGATTCTCGTTCAGGCTTGCATATTCTGTGTACGGTAATCATTCACATCATTTCACAAGTCTCAGAATTGTATAGAGGCATCATCAGCAATAAAAAATTTAATAGCAATTATTTGGTCAACAGTAAAACAGAAACTAAAGATATAACTCGATTTGTGTTATTCCATCTGAGATGTAAAAGAATGTCAGATTCAATCAGGTTTGAAAATCAAGAATGAACACAATGATAGATCTACAACTTTGAGTAAATAAATGCTGCGTAGGCTATTTTACTCAACTACTAAACTCTCTATTCTTTGAAACAGAAATTACATTTTCTGATTAAGATCAATAGAGCATTATTTAGCTTTATAGCTGTAATCAACTGCTGGCTGTAATCTAAGGACATCAAAATGCATTTCAATTGAAATAAATCACAGTGTTTCAATATCGACATTTTACTGACTAATCTTTAATTCTGTAAATCAATCAGACAACTCTTTGTTTTCTTTTTAAATTCTTCGTGATGATTGTTTCTTACATTATTGATTGCTGCAATAACCTTGAATTTTACAATGTACAGGTAGCTTACAAAAGAGTAGCCAACAAGAGGATCACCTTGAAAAAGGCATGCGGTAATACTTTCTTTAGCGTACCGATACGGTCACACGATCTGTAAACTGAAGCCGTCGAATGCTACTTGGAAATTATACAAAGGCAATGTAATGAAAAAGGGTTATACTCGCATTAAACTTTCTCATCTTAGCTGTCAAGGTTTGATGACCTTTTGGTCATGATGTTGGGGTGAATGAAAACATTCATCCATCAAGAAACATAAAAATCAACTCATTCTTCACAATTGTTCAATAATGTAATAACTTCTATAATTGAATAGATATAATATTCTTAAATATCAACAATACCACTAATTTATTAATGGAGTTAAAGTATCACATAAATTATGGGACACCATTACAGTGCTCTACAGTTTTTATGAGACTGATGTGACAACAATAATGAAATATTTTATTATGAAAAGGTAAGGTTATTACGAATTACCATGGCCCCTCAAATCCATTATACTGATGATACAATTAGTCTTCAACAATTTATAATGAATAATAAGACGAAGTTGTCACAACCACATTTATTAAAAATAGTGAGATACTAGTTTCGGTTGTTACACCATTATATCAATCTCAAACAACAAACCGAAGTTGAAACAACTGATATCGAGGAGTCGGTTGATGGGGGGGGGGGGGTGATACTACTACTCACAGGTAATAAAATAGACCGGTAGGGTCCACGAGGTGGATGCGCAGTAGACTAGCAAGCCGATGATGTAACTGGTGCTCACTGCTGCTTATCGCTGTTGCCTGAACTAACAAATACAGCCAGTTTACCAGTGTTTCTGCAGAGATTATCATGGAGAAAATCTCAACAAAGCATATAACGTGATGAATATCCTTATCAGCTTACATGAGATTTCTGCAGAGATTTTCCTGTGCTAAGTCATACATCATGAACTATAACTTCGGTTGAACCCGATTATTTCCCTAAATATTATTATAATCAAGTAGGTAATTGTATTTTCATGTTCGGAAATATTTGTGCTACAAAACCCTTATATGAACCATTTTAACGTTACTTGACTTCTTAAACGAAAACTGAAACTAAATTGACTGGCTCTATGTCTAGACAGTGGCGGATCCAGGGTACCGAGTTAGGGGGGGGGGGCGATCCACAATACCACACCCCCTTACCGCCAAAAAAGATCTTCCCATAGCTTTTTTTTAAATGGAACAAATAAGTCAAAAACCAATCTGTCCATATTATTGAATAAAAGGCACATTTCTTTATAACACTTTATATATTCCTGTCTATTACAGAAACAAAATTCCATTGTTGAAAGTACAATATTATATCGAATTCAAATGCCGAAAATATATATTATGCAATATAATAGATAAAAATGTTACAAAATTTGGAAATCCACTCTTGTCGTTCTTGTGCTTGCATATCTATCAATGACTTTGTCTAAATCTATATAGATTCCAGAATATACTGATATACAAAATCCATATGGATGTATCATGGTGCGCATGAAGCAGAGCCAGTCCTATCAATCTTTCTTCGCCCATGATGGACCGTAGCAAAGATTTTAACCTTTTCAAGGTCGAAAATAACCTTTCCGCACTCGCCGCACTAACTGGCAGCGTTACGTAAATTTTTAAAAGGAAATTGACACACTCATAAATATTGAGATCACAGTGTTGCAATAAATCGATTGCAAGAATTGGAGTTTTCAATTGGTTTTTGTCAAATCGTTGTACACAATAGTTCAGCAATGGTCGACGCTCGGTGTGTAATTATTATAGAAAAAGTTTCAAATTGCAATGCTTAAGTCTCAAATGTGAGAAGCACAATAGTATGAGCTTAGTTTGTCAAAGAGATAACTCAAACAGAATTTATTAATTTCGAATTCCTTTAATTGCTATCACTTTATACTGAAGACTTCCGCAATGGCGGATATTGACAACAGCATTGAAAAGCTGATGGGAATCAATGAATGCTACACTGTACAAAAATATCAGTCACCACCGGGAATCGAACCACGGACCTCTCAATTGCCGGTTGAGCGCCTCAACCACTAGACCATGGAGACCTTTCTGCACAGCAGCATTCATTTTCAACTTGGCCATATCGGCTCGTATCTCACAAGTTAGTTTGAAGTGACTGACAATTGAATAAACTGACAAATATACATAAACAGAATTTATTAATTGGAATTCGAAATTAATAAATTCTGTTTATGTATATTTGTCAGTTTATCCAATTGTCAGTCCCTTCAAACTAACTTGTGAGATAACTCAAATTTAGAATAGAACAAGAAGTATCTTCTCTTCTTGGAGGATGCACGTGTCGAGTTCATCAGCTGCTATAATTCCTGACATTCTCGATGTTTAATACTTAATCGATTACAGTCCCACTCACCCTGCCCCACAAATCAATATATCAAATTGATTGTGATTGTTTAAATTTTGAATAAGCACGCGGTATTCAATTTGTGTGTAACACCAACACATTCTTTTAATATGTATTTGCGAGTAGAAATCAAATAATTAGGTAAGAATAAATTCTCAACCTTCCATAAAATTATACAAATTTAGAAAATCTACAATAATAACAACAATCTTTAAGTTCCCTAGGGGGGAGGGCGATCGCCCCCCGCTGGATCCGCCACTGTATCTAGATGCGTATCAATGGTGCTCTATTCACCGAGCATCGGTGACATCATGCTGCAGGTGGAGCAGAAGGGGAACATGCGCTTGTACCCTACCGTTCTCTTCTATTACTCGTGCTACTACTGATTCTAATATAATGTCTAAATTTGTCCAGAAAATTGGTGAAAAAATTCTTGTCAGACAACTACCGATACTCGACACCACGGTCGATTATATCATTATCTCTGATAGACAGAAATGTGTATTTTAAAATCAAAGATATTGGAAAATTGTTAAATCTCAGAGAGAAGAGTGCAGTTCAAAACATCAAATATAGAGAATATGTCAAAACTGAAACAGAACTTTTACTTATTGCAAATATATCAACTATAAGATGGATATTACCACACGGATATCACTCCAATACTCTGGAAGTAAAACATTAGTCAAGATATTGATAGCAAACTCTCAATCCCCATTCAATACAGCTTGTTTGCAAAAGTTTCTAAAACATTTTGGTATAAGCAATAATTGTATTAGAAGATGGAGACTCATGTACAAAGAGCAAGAATTTGTGGGAATAATCATAATAATTCTTCCAAAGATCCAATTTTTCAATACTTTGTAGACCTGTACAAGATTTATATCTGTTGAAAGCTAATCTGGTAGTGGAATGTGACGATTTTGGTCATTGTAGTTACGATCCCATAAAAGAAAGAGAATGACAAGAACATATCAAGAATATCCTGGATTGTAGATTTTTCCATTTCAATCCGGATGTCAAAGATTTTGATATAAACAACATATTGAGTAAAGTATACAAAATGTTAGATGGAACCAATTGATTCTGTTTTGTATTCTTTGTCTTGTTAATATTTTTTATCAACAACATTGGAAGGGTAGTACTATTTTTTTCAACTTCACGCCAATCAAGAGCAATGCATCCTTTACACGCAACTATCAAGTGTAGGCTACCTGTATCATCAATGGTGGAAAACCGCCATTTGACCAGGAAGAAAGAGGAAATTGCCAAAATCAAAAAGAATGCTGTTTTCAATACTCATGGATTTAAGTTAGTTGTTGACTCTCTAGAGAAGAAAATTGATATGACTCTCATACATCCTAATCTCCAGCACGCTGAAGAAACCTCCTTTGCAAAAATGTTTGGCAGCATGTTTACCACCCATCAACCATTGGCAAACAAATAATTAATATCCCAGGGCTGTAATTAAAAAAAAATTATTTTGATACTTTGTTTTATAAATTTGTCTAGATTATTTCATCATCACTATTGCTATCTGACATATCAGATTTGCTTGTCAAAGATTTCTTGGGTTCCGATCTCTCCAACAAATTGCTGACCCAGAATCTACATCTTTGTCCTTTTATGATGAGAGAAATGTGATAACGCAATAGGTTTTTACAAATCATACATCTGTGAACGTTTTTGGACTTGTAGGCACAGTTACAGCAAATGGAATGCATACGGAATCCATTGAGGAACACAAATTTCTTATGCACCAATGCAATTTACCTCAATTTTTCCAAAGCATTTGATAAGGTAGATCATAAGATACTTTCTACAGAAAATGTATTCAATGAGGTTTGTTTTGGCAGAAGCCGTAGCATTTTTATTGACACACAAAAGAAATATTGTCATCTTTGTTCACGTCCTTGATTACTCTGAGTAATTTTGATCTTTTGTTCTGTGCATCACCAGTTTTTT
The DNA here is from genome assembly GCA_948455865.1 of Conomelus anceps. Classification (NCBI taxonomy): domain Eukaryota; kingdom Metazoa; phylum Arthropoda; class Insecta; order Hemiptera; family Delphacidae; genus Conomelus; species Conomelus anceps. Next base: position 115,578,825 of record OX418216.1, read on the forward strand.
TATAATCTTTCATTTAGGTGGCGGATTCAGACTATATGGGACTGCAAACTGCAAAAGGGAATTTTGACACGTTGGCTGCTGTGAGATGCGCTGGTGCTACTCAACAGTGAATTCAATTCAGGCCGTGAGTAGCCTGGCCTCTCAAGCAGCCTTCTCGTACAGGCCTTGTGTAGCCACTAGCCACACTGGCTTCTCAAAACGGGATGACGCCAAAAGTAGTCGGCGACAGAGGTGGTGTATTTCTATCTTACGCTGACGACAGAGTAGGTCGATTTTTATTTTACGCTGACGACAGAGGTGTCCACATTCCTGAGTAGTCCCAGTCTGACGGGTGCATGCAGCGACAGACTTGGTCTATTCCTATTACTTCTCCTCTCGACAGAGTGGACCTGCGACAGAATGGACCTATAGGGTTCGCAATATCGATACATACAAAATATCGACAGTTAAACTTCAGTTAATCGACCTCAGCAACATCAAAAACTTGATTATGAGATTGGCAGCTCTGTCCTCTCCTCTGTGAGTAGGTTTGAGGCTCTTTAATAAACACTGGAATAAAAGTATAATTTGATGAATGAAGTCTTCTTAGAGCCTCAAGTTTGTGCCATTATTGAGGTGTACAAGACAAGTCACATCAACAATTATACAATCTTCTACAATAGTAACCATAAATTACTGTATCAATTAGTTGTGGTGAGGCTCAATTTTTATGTGATTTTATGAAATTCACAAACCCTATCCGTTCTTCCTCAGATTTTTTTAGTAATGATTCTAATTTTTTTTAATTCGGTGTGATCACGCAATAGTTTAGCAACTGTTCATGTCTATAATTTTTACATTTGAAGCCAGAGTTTGTTAAGTAGCTCAGTAATTCTTTATTGGCTTACAATACATTGTAAGGTGCAATTCTTTTGATGGTAGTTTTATTTCAGACAATTGATAGTTTAAAAATATGTCAGAAATAATATTTTAATAAGTTTTCGGTAATAACAATCATAAATAACACAAACAATTACAGAAATTGCTATGGCTACTATCAAAAGTACCACATTTATGTTTAATTCGAAAATAGCTAGACAAGAGCCTTTTGTCTGTGTTCATGGTTGTGAAAAAAGAATTGATGTTTAAACGACTTTTAATAATAATGTAAATCATATTTTTATGATAATTGTAATAAAGTATATTTGTTAAGTTGTGCATGAATTAAAGTTACTCTCCTCTTGACTGCTAACTACTGTTTCTGGCTGGATACCATTCAATCTTATTATTTATCTACATACGTAATTCTTCTCAATTTTTTATATATATTTTTATTTTGAAACCGATTTTACATTATAATATATCAGTAGGTATTCTATGCTCTGTAAATTTCAAGAGTTCAATGTTGTATTTGATATGGTCACTCTGCAGTGGCATATTATCCAAAATTCGAAGAGCAAATTAAGAATAAGAATCTTTATTTGCCATTAAAAAATAAAACATATTGCAATATAGGCTTCATCAATAGAATCATAACATAGTTTAAGTTGTTGATTTTCAGCTAAACCAAATGAATAAGTGTCATTTTACCTAAAATTAAAATATTTTATACACTAAAATACACCAAGTTTGAACAAAAATTAAAATAATATTTTCAAGTCACTAATATCACAATACATGTATTCATCTGTGATGTTTTCCAAGACGAAATACTTAATGAACAATCTAATATTAAACCTGACACTGACACTAATATGTGGAAATTCACGAAGAATTTTAACCTATAATAGATACAATATCAACAAAGAAGTTGTATAAAAGAAACACCTTTTTAACACCATGAACAATGCGATTCAAATTTCGAGGCAAAGCCAGGTTATACAACCAATCTTCTGGCTCGCCGAAGTCTATACCATATCGATTAGTTTCAATGAATCGATAGAAGAGAATCGATATAATTACCTCATTCCTGCGTAGACCCACTCTGTCGGGTGCGTGCAGCGACAGAGCGGGTCGATTTCTATTTCTTCACCAAACGACAATTGTGGTCGGCGACAGAGGTGGCCACATTCCTGAGAAGACCCACTCTGTCGGGTGCGTGCAGCGTCAGATGCGGTCTAAAAATCGTCCACGTTTGTCGTCGACCACTTCTGGCGCTCGCCCCTCAAAACCCATTGAAACTAATACCATATATCTTATAGTTCACGACCTGTAGTGTATAGCTAGCTTCAAAACCACGGCCTGGCATGTGTCTGAAGGAACATTTGTGCCACTCCAAGTGAGTGTTATTCTCTGGTCGTTCCAACCAAGTAAAACAACTGAACATGAGATTCATTGAGCACCAGTGGCGGCGATAAGAACTCGCGGGCCCCCCTCCCCCTATAATATCTTTAAAACTATTATTACAGGTATTTCGGGTGGATCCTAGACAAATACCTTTCTGAAAATATTCCGCTTCTGACTCACAACTTAATAGCATTTCGTATTTCATCTATTCTAGCGCCTTCACTCGGGCTGTGAGGACAGTTGATGCAGACAATATTTTTTACCTAGTTAGTAGAGAATTTATATCGATCCATTAAGTGCCAGTTTAGCTGTTATAAACAACTACCTGTCCTAGCGTAACCCTCACAGACAATGAATACTGAGTCTTGTCACAGACCAAATGTACTTTTTGTTAATAGAAAGATTTAAACTGGTCTAAAACACACTCTTATTGGTTTTAACTAATTTTTGTCATAAAAACGTATAGTAATATTTGTATTCCTCTTAAATGTAGCATTAATAGTATTAATCAGATTAGATATTAGTACTTATTAGAAAAAATCCAAGAGATTGTGTTTTTATGGCTGTAAATATGTCACTTGTTATAAATTTATATAAGATTATGAACTTACCAAAAATCCATTCTGCACTGGTCAGTTTCTACTATAGTAAGTTATATACTTTTTGGATTATCTCGTGCCCTTTGTTTATCCGATGTAAATGCTTTAAACTGAGAATTTTGTAGTTTTGTTCATTGTATGGTACCTAATCGTTTATAAGTTATTTAGGTAATTGAACAACTATTTACACAATCACTAGATCACTTTATATAAAAAAATATGGTTGAATAATTGAAATATTGTCAGTGGAGACAGTTTATCATAGTTTTACAGCCACATACACACTGAGTTATTGAAGATGGCTTAACCTACGTTTTTTCAAAAGAAGAAACTCTTCCACAATGTTATCTAGCCTACATTAATTTCTCACATTTCCTGTTGTTCAATACTGATGATCGCCAAATCACTAAGTCTTGATTTTGGCTCATAGTACTTATCAAATAATTTTTGATAAGCTTCTTTCTGCCGTTGCAGTCGTCACTGGTAGGGTGAGGTACAATTGCACCGTTGTGGCAAGGTTTGGAAAGCTACTTAAGAGCAAATTATTTTCTTCAATCAGCAGTTTTGCTATATCTCTGACAGTTTTTTTGCGGCAATCTCATCTGATAAGAATGACCTGAATGAGAGTATTTCTCTCATTAGCTGGTCATTGATGTCATCAGGATACTTATTTATGAGGACAATTGCTTTTTCTGTAATATCTTTCTCAGGAAGTTTTGTCAAGTATTGCGGCCTCAAAAAAGAAAAGTTTTCGACTACCATTTGTAAACTTGAGAACCTGTTTTGTATATGATTAATTACAATATCCATTGAGGCATTAAATATTTTTATTTCGAACGATTTTACAGGGTTGTCAATTCTATGATCAGATGCTAGTTCATCAAAAAACCGCTTCACAATTCTCTGTTGCTTTTTCTTCATTTCAGTAGATATATTACAACTTTGTGCAAACTGCGTTGATTCAGAAAGAATAAATACTGCTATCTAAAAATAATGATTATTGCAGTTTTGGATACACAATCATGCCTGCAGACATTTAGCTTATTTTAGTAATTTTTTTGACAATACTTACATAAATATTGTTAATAACAATATTCTGGGCCTGGGTCCCAGTAAAATTTCCCGAAAAAAAAACCTGGTCAAGACTTGCAGGCTCCCCCAGCTCGCGGGCCTGCTATCGCCACTAATGTTGAGCACTACTGGCTAGTTTGTGGTTATGTTTTACAAAACAAACATGTGCGAATTTCTATGTTTGTTTCTATATTATATCAGTTATAATGGATGATTATCAGCAAATAAATTTGTTCTAAATTTTTAAAGTTTTCTCTTGACTTATCATGGCAGATCAACCAGGTTGCAGTGGTCTGCAGTCTAGGGGGGAATGACTCGCCTTATACATTGCAACCAGTGTTGCCAATCCAATTTTGCCCAATTACCCCCTCCAGAGCAAAAAATTACCCAAACAAACCAAAAATTCCCTATTTAACACTCTTGTCTGTCCCTAAGTAACGAATTCAAACCCTGTTAATTTAGTTTTGAGAAATCCCAATAATTAAGATGTTAAGGACTAATTATATAAGACTTGAGACTAGTAATTAACTGTCATAATTAACACAGACTGTACTGTAGTTTTCATATAACTTGGCAGCAGTATGTTGGGTTCAGATGTAGCATGTTCCATCTGCTACATGCTGCCAAGTTATATGAATACTACAGTACAAACCAGCGTTGCCAACCATACAGATCTCAATTATCGTACAGGCCGCTCAAAATTATCATATTTCGACCCATGTTATCGTACTTTTTTCTGTTGTTGCTTTTTCAGCAATTCTCTTAATTTATTCTAGAACTAGGCAATTTATTAAAAGATATCATGTTATTTTGACGACTTACACATTGATGAGATAAAGAAGTGTCCAATGTCATTGATTCTGAGGACAAAATTATCTTCATGGACTAAAAAATTTATTTTTAAATGCTATTATTTGAGTTTCTACATTTGTTACCTAAACATGTGACAAAAAAACCAAAGACTTCAGTAGTCTTCATTTAATTAAGTGCCTATTTCATCATACTATTTTTTTATTATTCCAATGTTTCCTAAATATGGCACTGAAAACCAAAGACTTTAGTAGTCATTCATTATTAATATATATATTATATTACTATTGTTTATTATTCTTTCCAATGTGCAATAATAATAATAATATCGTGTGACCTGGCTGGCTCAGGTCTGGTGTCTGAGTTATCAGGTCACACCTGAATAAGTTCAGGGCCTCTGACGTGACTTAACGACTGTTTTTAGGCAGCCGGGACCGACAGCTTAACGTGTCCTCCGAAATGTGCAATTATACAAGTCTTAACAGAATTCAACGAGTTAACTTTTTAATACGGTAGCCCTGAAACCCTAATGTAAGATAAAGAAATCAGTAATCATTTGAAAATATCAGTAAACATTTGTGAGTTATTTTAAACTCAAAATATTAAATTAATGAGTAGGCTAAATGAAATAGAACGTGTATGATCAGTGAACTTTAAAAATTCCAGCTTAACTATATAAGACAGTGTTCGCTTGATAGAAATTATCGTACATTTACCATTATCGTACATCTACATATCGTACATCATACAAGAAGCTTATTTATCGTACAAAACGATAATTATCGTACGGTTGGCAACACTGGTACAAACAGTAGTGTTGTTGTGAGCTTGTGAGAACGAACTCAGAAATCACGTGTCAGAACTGAAACTGAACCAACTGACAACGACAACTGATGCAGGTTATGTAGATAAGTAGATACATAGAGTAGCGACTTTGTGAGTCTTAGCATTGTGCATGTTAGTGCTCACTCCAGGATATTAGTCAAAGAAAATTTTTCTTGCAGTGAAATATAAAAGTAATAATATGAAAAACAAATAATTTTGAGTAAATAAAGTGCGAGTGATAAATTAAAGTGTTGCCAGCGTTATTTTAGATATAGAACCCGAAACAATACTTTGCAGTAGACTATGTGCAGTATCTTAGTTTTTCATTGAGATATTTAAGAAATGTAGGAAGTTATTTTACATAGACCACATAGGTGGCTCATATATTTCAATAAACAAAATTATATTTTTAATCAAGAAATATCCTTTTTTCTTTAACTGTTGCATCTTCTTTACTAATAAAAATATTGACAATTTCTTCCCAAGCATGATTTTTCTTCTCCCGATTCGAGTAATCACTGAACTTTATATCCCATATAGCAGGGCGACCTTGAATTTCAATGATGAATGCTTACACATCTAGCGAATCCATGTTTGATGTCAGCGCTTCTCGCTGCAGCGTGTGACAGACTGACAAGCGTTCTCATACTAACGTTACCACTGCCGACTGGGTGGTACCACTCACAGGTGGTCGGCTGAGTCGCCGATGGTCGACCGGGTGGCGCGACCTGAGAAAACGCGCCACGCTGTGTGAACATTCAATCAGAAAATACTTGATGACTGGGAGGCGCGTCCTGGGTAGCGCCACCCGGGTCGCCTCGTCTGACACCGGCGTTACCCGCTTTTTGGCAACACTGATTGCGACAGCCAATGTGTTAATAACCCTCTATTAGAATGAGATCAAGAGACTGAGAAGAAAATATTTCTTTGTGTTGGTAACATACTTATACAGACAAGAAATATTGTTATTAACAAGAAATATTTTCTTCTCAGTCTCTTGATCTCATTCTAAAAGAGGGTTATTAAAATTCCCTTTTGCAGTTTGCAGTCCCATAGTCTTGGTATTTTATTAATATTGCATATTCAACATACACCCCATAGCTACCTATATGAGCCAGGTTAGGTAGAATTTTGTGTTGTACAAACTTAGGTAATTATATATTATGATTTTATGTATATATGTGTGCATATATATATATATTATGATGTTATTATAAATTAAATATCAATTTTATTAATTAGTAATTTTCTATAGAAATTATATTATTACCATAGTAATAGTTTACAATATTTAAATATACAACATGCAGTTGAGATGTTGCCTCACCTGCCTTATAATCCTTTCAGGTTATGTACCTATTACAAATTCAGTTTAGGCTCAACCACTGATGATGGCATGAGCATTGAAACTCAAGTTTGGTTTTTTTAAATAATAATAAAACATATTTTAAAACAAAAAAGAAACTGACTTCAGTGAAATGATAAAATACTCACATACTAAAAAGTTTAAAATAAAGTATTTACTTTAAACTGAGAAATTTTTTAATTTCATACAAGTAATCTTTTGAAGTTGCGCCAAATATTTTATAAATTCTTTTTTAGGATGAAGCCCACATATGTCTGAGACCTGTGCATGGGTAATGAGTTGGATGATGGTGATTGATGATTTGGACCTACAGTTTTAGGTGGGTTCCAAGCCATTGGGAAGTGATTGATAAGAAATTCTATCTAATATCAAAACTAACACTGTATTTCAATTAAATATGTGATTTACACTCACTTTTACAGAAATACGGTGATTGATAAGAAATTCTATCTAATATCAAAACTAACACTGCATTTCAATTAAATATGTGATTTACACTCACTTTTCCTGGAATACAGTGTCAGTTTTGATATTAGATTGTTCCGGTGGTTCGGAACCCACCTAAAACTGTAGGTCCAACTCATCAATCACCATCATCCAACTCATTACCCACGCACAGGTCTCAGACCTATGTGGGCTTCATCCTCAGAAAAAAAAAAAAATTATTTCGTCATGGAAGACATCACAGAGTAATTCTGTTATATTTTAAAAGTTTATGGGAAATTTGGCATCAACTTCAAAAGATTACTTGTATGAAATTAAAAATGTTCTCAGTTTAAAGTAAATACTTTATTTTAAACTTTTTAGTACATGAGTATTTTATCATTTCACTGAAGTCGGTTTCTTTTTTTGTTTTAAAATATGTTTTATTTTAAGCTTTCCAGTTGAATTTTCAAACTTTGAAAACATGAGAAATTTCTTAAAGCCTACATTATGAAATATTTATCAAATTAGCAAGCCAATAATTAATTTATAACATCCAAACTTAAGTAACTAAAAATCCACTTATAAGAAAGGATAAACTAAGGAAAATTCTACAAGGTTTTATTTAAATTCCTGGATTTCTTGTTCCATGACGAACTGCATTGTTAATATTAACTTTTCATGTGAAATTTAACGACATGCAGTCAAATGGCTATTTGAGCTGGTTTCGATTTGTTGTTGGTTTTGAATTTAGCGTAGTTTGGTGTAATGTTGAGTTTAAGACAGTTTTTATTGAATTGAATGTGTAGATGTTTACTTCTAACCTTAAACACTGTTGATCTGTAGGATAGGATTGTAGCTTGTCTTGCCGAATTAAATTCCTGGATTTCTTGTTCCATGACGAACTGCATTGTTAATATTAACTTTTCATGTGAAATTTAACGACATGCAGTCAAATAATTAATGCATGTATTCAAATATTGAATACATGTAATCAAATATTGAATACATGTAATCAAATATTGAATACATGTAATCAAATATTGAATACATGTAATCAAATATTGAATACATGTAATCAAATACATATTAATCATGTAGTCAAATATTTGACTGCATGTTGTTAAATTTCACATGAAAAGTTAGTTTTATTTAATGTGGAATATTTTATTTAGGAAAATTATAATAGCGAAAGGCTTCTTAAAAGTGAAATGGCTTTTGATTCATTTTGATGTGGTCCTTTTCCTACACTGAAATAGTAGGCCTATATTACGTTACAAGTGTGGAAAATTGTGTTTACTGAAAATATGACAAGTTAACACAGGAGATGAAGTTGAGTGTGATATTATCATACAAATATGGTAAACATCTTCCCGGATGAGTTATGTACAATATTTTTCGTGATATTAGTCATATATATTTTTTTAATACAAAAAACATAAACTTTGAGCTAGTACAAAAGGATCATCAAACATAACCTCAAAATAGCCTATTGTACAGACATGTATTTAATGGTGAATAAATATTCTTAAGCCATCACAGCAGTGAAACTAAAAATACTTCTGAGATCAGCTGTTTTTTAAAATTCTCCAACTTATGATTGAAACTAAATGACCTTATTCCTATGACTCAATAACATCAACTAAATTATTTACAACAAGCTATTTTGCCCGTCCTTTGTACGGATTATGTTTAGAAATAAGACTAAATATGTTTCGGCTTTTTTGATAGCAACAATCATGAAGTTGTTAGCAGCTTAGGCCCCGTTCAGACGATACAGTTTTTTTGCGGTACGGTTTTTTTACTGTACGGCGTCAACTGTACTGTGATGTTCACACGGTCCGGCTTTACTGCTTATTGCTGTGCTCTCCTCCTTCTTCCATTGCGCTTCCTTCTTCTTCTTCAGTGGCCCTACAACCCAGGACGGATCTTGGCCTGCACTAGTAATTGTCGCCGACGGTCCCTATCCAGCGATCGTTTAAATGTCTGTTCCTTTACTAAATTCCTTGACGGCCGTCCGTTCCTATCATTTTGTGCTTCCATAACAAATGTTTTTTTTTATGGAGTGGGGGAGTTAGCCCCACATCCAACCCCCAACCTGGAGGACCAGGGAATTTTTTCAGGTTTCCTTCCTTAGCCTTTAACAAACCAATGCTGAACTACAAGGCAGCAGTCAATTTTCTATTTGGGTTTTCTTCCCCTAGCCTTTGGATTTCCAATGACCTCCATCTGCAAGGCAGCAGTTTCTATGCTGGTTTTGGTCCACCCCGGGTATTTCATTTCCCCGGTACCACCTATATCTAGGAGGCATCCCCCAATCCGCCACCTGGGGAGGCGCCCGATAGGAGACCAGCAACTCCCACCATTGCGCTTCCAGTTCAGTTTTATTTATTCCAGTCCAGGATTTTTTTTTTATTTGTGTAAGATTTTTTAAATAAGTTTCTTACTGAAGGTTTCTCTTAAAGTTTGATCAAAGTACGCAAATTCTGGTTTCAATATTCTACACATTTTTCTCTCTTTATTTTTATATTAATCTTAAGTCTTGTCCCACAAGGCGGGTCTCTCATATATTAGAGAAATTAAATTTTCACAATTAATATCTTCCACTTCTGGACACTGGAATTCACTAATAAGAAGATCAATGCTGAAGAATATCAATGCTGACGATCTGAAGATTGCTTCCAGCGTAATAAGCATATCGTTTGTACATATCCATTACCGGTACAATACATGTGCACCGGATACGGATAGTTATTTTGCGGTACAGCTGATTTTAGCGATACAGTTTTCGAAGACAAAACCGAATGTAGAAATCGGCTAGAACAGCTTTTTTACTGGATCCAGTCGAAACAGTATTGTGTGAACATACAATATGAAATGTACATGCAAACGAAAGCACTGCAAAATAACTGATACAGCAAATTTACTGTACTGCACAAAAACTGTATCATGTGAACGGGCCCTTAGTAAACAACTTAAAAGTGAAACTTGAAAGTCAGCAATTCAGTGACAGGTATCAGAGAGAATATTTTTTGAGAACAGCTGATTAATATATCATGATAAATTACGTGATTTGTTCTTATGTGGTAATAATAGTGCTACCTGGCGAATTCCCAAGAGCCTAGCACAAACCGCACCTTCCTAAAATGTTAATTTTTGTTTTGATAAATTTAAATTAGAAAATTTTGTTTTTTTTTTCAACAAAGAAATAATTGATGAGCTTTGATTCACCGGACATATGTTTCCTACCTAAAATACTGCAATGCTCCGACTACACAAGTCTGCAGACAGCGTAAATAACGCCGTGAAGGGCCCACCATTTATATTTGAGAACAGCTGATTGATATATCATGATAAATTACGTGATTATTTGTTCTCATTCTTATGTGGTAATAAAACTTGGAAGAAATGTATCCAAAATCGCACAATACTTGGTTTTTAAACGTTTATTATTCTGTTAAAAAAAAAAGTTAATTTAGTTTTTTATAGCTAAAGACATTGTCAAAAAGGTTTTCAATACTGATAAATAACTTAAATCCCGATCGATGCTCTCGTTTTTCAGGAGAAGGCCGCGTAAAATGTATCCAAAATCGCAAAACACTTGGTTTTTAAACGTTTATTACTCTGTTAAAAAAAAAGTTAATTTAGTTTTTTATAGCTAAAGACATTGTCAATAAACTGTTCAATACTGTTCAATAACTAAAATCCCGATCGATGCTCTCGTTTTTGAGGAGAAGGCCGCGTAAAATGCCTTTGGGGCCGTGACAGACAGACAGACAGAAAGTGAGATTAGACTATTTTCGGCTTATTTGATGTATAAAACGTAAAAATAACCAAAAAATATACAATTCTGATAAATGTACAGACAAAACTCTAATTTTATTTATATAGATTTTCATATGAACATCATTTTCATATGGACAGAAATATTATATTCTTCTTATTCTCGATTCAAATTAAGTTCATGTGATTGGTCAAAATGGGACATTACAGGCTTTTTTCACACTGAACCAGCTTTGGGTAACCGATGTTGTTTACCCGGCATAATTGCATTGCATCATATGATTTCGAAAACCATCTAGATGTGAAGTGCTCCATATGATACAATGATCAGCCTGGTAAATGACACTGGTTATCCGATTGGCGGTTATGTGTGGAACTATCCTATTCAAACTTGATTGAAATGAAGACATTGAAGAATGCTCCTTTTGTTTAATATTGGGCCGATCCTTGCAAAACTTGGATGGGACCACCACTGAGCGATGCTCTTTCATTTAAAGAAATTCATCGAAATCGGTTCAATATTGTTCAAATGATTGATGTACAAACATAAAAAAAAAACAGGTCAAATATAGAACCATGTTCTTTTTGGAAGTTGGTTAAAAATCATCAATGTGGAATATACAAAATTTGTTTTATTCATTCACCTTAATATGGAGAATTTCCACAACATTTCTGAATCAAGTGTGAATATTTATGGTAGTTTGTAGTTTTCTCAACCATGTCTTATGTCTCATACTGGAGCAAACCCTGAACCAGTCTTTGTGCATATCATCTCTCTCATGGTGGCAGCATTATCAGCTTCTCAAGCAGCAGCTCTTGTTTTACCCATTATTACTATTATCTCTTTTATGTGGTCATTGGCAGCAGAAGAGATATCTGCTTATTATCTCTTTCTTAATTGAAGTTAACAATTTCTTTTCAATGGGGCACTCTGTCCCCCGGCATATTGCATTGAGCTATCAAATCTACAAAGATGTCTTATTCTAAAATTGAACAGAGATACCATTCAATTTGCAATTACAGTTGTGATCACAAGACTATTTTTCAACCAATTCATAAGTTTTGAAAATATAAAAATTATAATAGCTTTGACAGATTTTTTCAACTGATTTTAAGATTGAATGAAGCCTTTCATCATTTATTAAATATACCTACAATGATGACATTGAATAAATTTACAATTGAAATTGAAAATAGTGAAATGGTGGAACAATACCGAACTTTTGACCTGGGTTTTCAAGCATACAAATACTGGAGAATTGTGGTTTGTGGGTACAGAGACAACTAGAGCTATGGGTTATAAAGATCCTAAAGGAGCATTATTCAAAAAATTATAAACAATAGAATTAAAAGTCCATGGAGCTATGTGGTGGCTGATTTAGCTACCATTCAAATACCAGCTTATTGGAAACTAGACATGGTTATAATCACTGAGGCAGGGGTGTGGAAGCTCGTATTCTTGTTAAAATTGCCTTGGGCCGACAAATTCACCAACTGGCTGGCCAAAGATGTGATTCTAAGCATACACAAAACTGGCCAATTTAATATTCTCCAGACTACAAGTAAATATGATGGAAATGATGTAATATCAAAAAATGAACATGACTTGAAAATTGCTCTTGTCAAGAAAGAATGTGAATTGAAGGCAAGCAAAGAAAAATTGAAGACCATCATAAAGAGATATGAGGAAAAATTGAATAGTACTGAGGATAAATATGAGGAAAAATTGAAGAGTGCCAAAGCGAAATTACTGTCTCAGATGAAGACAACCATGGAGAGAATCTGCTGTACATGCCTCACATGCAGTATGGCAGATACAAGAAGATCAACTTGAACAAGTGGGACCTTGAGTCAGCAAGCGATCCAATCAAGGTACCCCATCATGTGGACATCTGGAACGTTTTTAAGATGACATATCCACATCTGATGTTTGGTGTCAATTTCTGCAAGGGAAGCAACATCAAAAATAGAATGACAATCTGTAGTGAGCAGTGGGTGCACAAAAAGATTTGCCAATGTGAGCTGGCTAAAGATCATGATATCACAGATGTAGAGGCCCAAGTCTTGCACAACACTACATATTGGCAGTGGTAAACAAGGAGAAAAAAGTTGCTACTAATGATACCTTCAATGATGAGAAAGAATTGAGAGACAAGAACATGCTTGTGAGGTTAGCTTGCAAACTCAAGAAGCATGATCTGACCATCAACTATGTACATTTCTTGATTGTGCTAGATCAGCACTTGTTGAAAATAGAAGACTGCAGACTGATTGGTAAGTGACACACTGTACAAGACGATGTGGGAGTTGCATGAGAAAGAGTAATTTATTCTGGAACCACCACTGGTTGATCCTGTCAAATTATTTTGCAAGTGTTTTCCAAATTTCAACTTTAAGCAGTTGTTCACCAATAATGACAGTATAGGCAATGTCTACAATCATAATCAGTTTTTCCTAACTACCAGCATTGCTCTTTTTGGAAATGAACAGCAACCTCCTACTAACCTCATGCAACAACCAACATTATCACCTTGATAAGCACAGCAGTATCTTTGAAGAATTATTGTTTTTCATCCAAATTTAAAAATATTCACAATAGAGTCCACAAAGAGAAACATCATGTCTGAGAACATAGATGATATAAATACAAATGAGCATAATTGATGTTTATATATAATTTTTTTTTGTTTTCTAGAAAACATCTCTTGTACACTCTGGAACTTGTCTCCATGACTCTTGCTTCTACTTTGAGTAATTTATATTTTTTTAACTTCAAGTACTTGTTTAAATTAGCATTGGCTGACTGATGAGAAAATGGCAGCATCAGTGACAAGATTACTGAAACACAATACTAAAGAGGCTATCAGTGTGATAGTTTTGTTGACACCTCCTTGTTGATATTACTCCAAAAAATGAAAATTTTGTTGTAAAGATCATAAAAATTGCCGATATCAATGATGAGGATATAAGGATAGCTTTACACTTTGCAAGAAATATAGGAGTGATAATGCATGATACATATTCAACAACAATACCTCTTACCAAAGGCAATAGATCCACCACTTGGTTGGAAATTGATAAAGAATTTGCATTGCCTGACACATGGGATTTACTTACAGAATACGAGGATGACAATACAATCGAAATGTCATGTTTGTTGGAAATATCTAACCAAAGTAATAAAAAATTGATTATATGTGAGGGGACTACTACAGTGTCTGGAATAGTTTTCAAAAATCCACTTCAATGTGATGAAGCCGCTGCCATGATCATCCATGACAATACCAATGAAGTAATGATAGTTTTGAATGAGAGATTTTTTGACAGACAATTGAAAAATAAATGATGTCAGTCTCATTCTGATAGATTTGCCTCTGATGGAAAAAGGAGAAACAATCAAATTCACAGTATTTTCTCCTTCTGTATACTTGGAAAAGGAACTGGAAGATGGTGTCAAATTTTGTATGATCATGTACAATGCTTGTTATTTTTTTTTTTTTTTTTTTTTGAGGATGAAGCCCACATAGGTCTGAGACCTGTGCGTGGGTAATGAGTTGGATGATGGTGATTGATGAGTTGGACCTACAGTTTTAGGTGGGTTCCGAACCACCGGGAAGTGATTTTACAGCAGAGAACAGTGTCTTTTTTGCTGGCCAATCTAATCGGTCACCGTTACAAACGGGACCTACGAGAACGCAGCTTATCTCTCTGATTGAGCAGATACCAGCTACGGCTCGCGGCTATCACTTCCCTGTTACAATGATGATAGTGAAAACATGCTAATAAATACCCTAAAGAAAATAACTGCTTCTTGACAAATGGAGACTACATCTTTGTGATTATATTTTTTGACTACTTCAATATTACAGAACAACTGAGATTTTTTTTTATCAAAACAGCACTTTTATTATATATAGTTTTTGACAAAATTTCATAAAATGATTCGTATCTAGTTATAGAAGATGTTGAAAGACTCTTTCTTCTCCATCTAAGGTGTTGGAATAACAAGGGCTGCTACACAAGCTGCTTCACACACACCAAATGCTGTGTTGCAGGCCGCTAATGCTGGAGTGGCTGCTATCACGGCACCAGGAACTGTACCAAATGTAAATCCAGCAGCAGCAAAACAGGCCACAGTGACTGCAGCACATCCTGCGTAGCAGATTCCAGCTCCAATGGGTCCTGCTGAAACCACTGCCATGCTCATTAGCAGTAGTAGTATTTTGGCAATTGTCAAGTTCATTTTTCTACAACAACAACAACAACAAGTTTGAATGACAGAATGATATAAACAGTAAAAAATTGAATACAAGACAGAGTTAAATATAAATTACCCATACAGCACAAAAACAAAACAGTAATGTTATAAAAACATAACAATGTTACCTTGTACCATTACATATTCAGGGTGTCTACTGGTTCCTATTTGTAAAATTCCCGACTTTTTCTGACCACATTTCCAAAATTCCCAATCTCTAAAGATCTATAAAACCAGTTTTACTTCAGGTAATACAGTATATTTCATGACATTTCAATAAATGGGGGTAATTAACTGAGACTCTTTTACTTAGACATTGTAAGGGACTCCTTGGGCTTGCAAGAATGAGAACCTAAGAACAGTGGAGGCAGTAGCAACACTGATAGTGTGAATTAGTCTGCAATGTTGATTGCTTACATACACAGGAGTGGATCCAGCAGCAGATTTTTTTTGGTGGGGGGAATACCTGAGTGGGTATGCATCACTAGGCACCAGGATGGGGGGAGGGGTGGTGGCCTGGGGTGTTTTAAAATGAGGCCTAAAATCGTGAATTTGAAGAAATTTAAGGTGAAATGAAACCAACATTCCTAATTTAATTGTTCACCTATTGCCTGTAATGATATAATATTATACTGTTGATACAAAATTATTCATGATTAAATGCCTTTACAACATCCTATACTGCAAAAAAAAACCAGAAACTTTAACTAATGGGTGTAAATAGAATATAAGTTAATTTCTGAGTGTAAATAGAGCAATCAATGTAGCAAAAATTTCAAGTTCAATGTATAATTTAATGTGTGTATCTCACATAAACATTAAGTGGGAATATCACAATGAAATGTTCATAATATGAACTTAACTACAAAAAAAATTATGTTATTGGTTAAGACAGCAGCTATCAATTGAATAGAAATATGATATTCTATGAATAGATAATATGAATCCTGGGAGCTGACTAGATTTCACACAGAAGAATTATTTCTAAAAACCCCTTTGTCCTCTTTTAAAATTTATCATTGGGAAGAGTTCTTGTTTCCAGGGACAACCATTGCTTCCTTTTATCCCTGCTTTACATTCACCCAGATAACACAATCATTGATCACCCTAAATCCTTAGTCCAAAAATGTGGGACTCTTGAATGTTTACTGTCTGCTATAAAACTATTTTCAATAAACAATAGAGATTTATTCGAAAAATGATTACATTATGAGGTACTTGACCTAGAAAGTATTGTTGTGGAAGAATGAACAGTGATTTTTGGTGTTATCTGCTTGTGCCAACAAGTCTTCTGGTCTAAGCTAATTGTTTACTTTTTCCCCCTGCACTTTCTTTCCTTGCAGTTAATCTAAATGACATTTAAATGTTTAACTCGAATTTAATTTTAATAGAAATTTATCAACTTAATCAAATATTGTGGAAAATGCGAGAGTCCTTAACTGTTTATTTTGGAAGTTGATAAGTGCCATCTAGTCCTCTCTGGAATGTTGAAAGGTGTAGGTCTGGAAGTTTAGGAGAAACTTTTGTAAAGGTGAGTTCAGTTGTTGTTCTACATTGGTAACAAGTGGCAGTGTACTGTGACAGTTCCCGTTTCCATTAATATGGACAGTGCAATCCCTTTGGCGCTATTACAAACTGTGTTAATTAACTTTTGTTGTCTGTAGTGTTAATTGCAGTATCTTGTGACAGATTATAATTCAGGCAAACTTGACAGTTATACAAAGAACTCATAAGTGCTTGTAGAGTTTCAACTATTATGTATTAGACACTTCTCCTTGAATTATTGAACAGTTTATTCAACAGTTATTATTTAATATTAGATCGGCCTTCTGACATTTAGTGATTGATTTTTGAACAGTAGTATAGCAAAATCTTTATTAGCTGAACATGATGTTCTGATTTCATTATTTTGTGTAAGAAATAACTGATCAGTGTGAGTTGTGGATAATTAGTGTTAATAAAGTGTGAGTGATAAATTTAAATGTTGCCAGCATTATTTCAGAGATAGAACCCATACCAGTATAAAAATTACGGCTTCAGGATCTGTGGTGGGTCCACATCTATTTTCTACCTGTAGTGGCAACAGGTTGTTGGGTTGTAGAAAAGTACAGCTATTGTTCCTAGATCTATGAATGCCCATTGTTGGTGACTAGTATGAGAACTGGACCCAAAGTGATTTGTCATCTGAAGCGAGCATGATTTGGAGTAATGTGGAATACTGGGCTACACATGCAGAGTGACAAAATCTTAATAAAATGGAGAGTTGACAGTATAATACTTTTTTAAAGAGAAATGTTCTGTGGTGATGGATTTCTTGATTAATTGATTTTATTCTTTATTTTATTGTCTTCAAACTCACTTTCAGCTATTTTACAACTTTCAGGGGACAATGCTTTTTCCTGAAAGATAGGTACCATAATACAGAAGTAAGATATTAAAAAAGAGAAGTGAATAATTACTTCTGGCAAAGTAAGAATCACAAACTTATGCTATCAAATGATAGGATCTCATTTTCAATTTTGATACATTTCAGCTACAGTATGAGTAAGACAAAAGTAAGACTACTTTGTCCAGTGAGATATTTGACTGAGAATCATGTTGGTGAGAAGTAGCTATAAAAACTCAAGGTTTGATTTGGGATAAGAATTTTGTAATGTAATGAAAGTTTCTAGCAGTTTAATACTGGCCATATCAATTCAGTAGGCCTACCAGCCTTTTAAATATAGATTACCAGATAAAACTTCTCTTTTTTATAAACTATTTTTAGTAGACTATTTTCTTCTACCTATCCATTCCATAGAACCTGAAAGGGCATTGAAATACTTACAAGTTACATTGATTAAACTATTTTTTTCGTCTTACAACTTCACAAAATATCTACTCCAAAATGTGCGCTCTATAGTCAACATCAACAAGGAAGGCTCAAAATTAAAAAATTGGTCAAACTTCACAACTATTATAGAACAATAGAAGAAGGATGAAGGAAGGAATATTTTCACCTTTACAAACAATAGGACAACCCTTTCCGATCCCAAAGCCAAAATTACGAAACACAAATTTTAAACCTTCTTTTAATGTGTATCGTTACATAACACAAAGCAGTAGCATAACTTCAGGGTCAGTCTAGGGTGGAGGATGACCAATGATGTTGCTGGGAGAGTTAGACTCTCGGTACAATAATTACAATAGTAATTTGTAATTTGGAGTAGTAGTCCTCTAAAGATAAACTGAAGCAATATACAAAATTTGTGAAAATTACCTCTCTAAAGCCACATTTCAAGGGATTCTAGGGATTGATTCTTCTAACTTAACGTTATGGGTCAATGCAAATTTTATCTAGTTCTTGTATTATTGTCAATGGGAGATCAGACATTACTTGAAGCTTCCACTTTTCTATACTTGATCCCTCACTGCTCCTGATTGGGGTACCGTAGAGTACCATAGGATACTTGAACATTTATTTCCAAAAAATTTAGGTGTACTCCTTGAAAACGTTTTTAAAATAACAATTCATACAAAACCACATTTTAGCGATTCCTGACATTTTCTTCGACTCTAGCCAAAAATTGTCTTACAATGACCTTCAAAAATTCCAATTTTTTGTCTGGTGGGGGGGGGGGGGTAATATTACCCTGATTCCTTCCCATAGTTATGTCACTGCACAAACTGTTAATGAAAAATTAAATTCACAAGAAAAATTACGTATATTATTCGCAATTGAAAAATTATTCTGTAATCAGCCAAAAACTCCCAACAATTTTTTGAGGATCCAGGGTGATTATCTAAGTGAATGTAAAGTAGTGCTAATAAAACAAGTCTGCTTTTTCTGCCATGGTAGTCCTCCGCCATATATTGATAAGTTGCAGAATCCAGAAAATATATTGATAAGTTGCAGAATCCAGAAAAACCTTTCTGAACTGACATCATTTTTAGACCAAGTACTGAAGTACCGTACTCAATAATTTGCAATAGAAAATCAATTGTTGGTTAGGCATTGCTGTTTCATTTTCCTCCCTTGTCAGTAACTTTGAAAACTCTCCTTTATTTTCTTCTTCTTTTTTCTCTTTTTACCCTTTTTTGTATTATTTAATTTTCATCTGCCCTACCAATTTCTATTCTTTAACATATTGTCATCTCTTTTCCACTTCTTCACTGTTTTTTATTATTTCCATTCGTTAAGAATTCTACTTTTCTCTCTTTTCCATTCTTTTCTTTCTTTTTCTTCTGCGTTTGGGGGAGGGGGAATTTCCCCTTCCCCCTGTGGATCCGCCACTGCGTATACAAGAGATCACTAATAATTAGATGATTGGAACATTTCATCTGCTTTCTTTTTTTTTCAGACAAAAAAATATTATAAAATACAGCAAAAAAAATGCAACAGCACCCTTCGGGGGAATTGACCTGCCAATTAAAAGAAAATTACCCACTTCAGGGCGATGTAGGCTGATGACTCCATCAAAATAGCAAGTACTAGTAGGCCTACTACTTGTACTAGCTACATATTGCAAGTTGTTAAGGAATGTTGTTCTAACATTAGTAGAGGGCAGTTTAGAAATTCAAGCCATTAAATAATTTACTTAGACCTTGTACTTGAGAAAATAATTTAAAATGTTAATCTTCTAAATTATTTTTAAAGCCAGGGGGTTCTGAGCTCTTTCTATAAGTCTCTTTGGCAAGCTATCATCATTATCATCTGGAATAATTGCAGTAATCGAAGGTGTTAAAGGGCTATTTCACACAATTTGACTAATATTAGAAAAGGCATAGTTGGCTTTGTAATCATATTCATGTTTAGAAAAATTAAAGATAGCTTGAGACTGAACAGTTGCTTGCAAAAATGCGTTATACTTGCTTAAATTACCTAATTCAAGTTTTCACAACCTTGGACAAAAAATATATAAGGTCAAATAAATTGAACTTATGGTATGGAGAATCACAGTACAATAGCAAAACACACACTATGTACAAAATGGCCTTTGATTATTTTATTGCTAAAATTTATTGACTAATTGTTCCCAGCTACACATCGAATTATTCTTGTTTCCTTGTTAGCCAATTTAATTATGTACTCATAGCAAAAGTATAAAAAAACGTGTTATAATCAATTTTCTCATTTTCCCGACCAAATGAAAAAAAAAAAAATTCCCCGAACTTTTCCCGGTTTTCCCCAATCTATTTAGAATTCCCGACCTCCCAACTTTTCCTGACCAGTAGACACCCTGATTATTTATGGGGAACGCATCAAGGTGTCACCCTGTCAAACTAACCCCTTTTAAAACAGGTTTTGAGGTGACAGTTTGGTGCATGTCATCCCTGTCAAACTGTCACCTATCTAAGGAGGTCACAAGTTGTCATTGTGACACTTTTATGCAAGTGTGCAAGGTGATGGTTTGTCATCACTGTACACAACAAACTGTCACCTCAACACCACACCACAAGAAATCGCCATTCCAGCTGGCTCTTCCTTTGAAAATTGAAAATGATGTTGGAAAATGAAGCCAAACTATTCAGTTTTATATGAATAGGTTAGGTTAGGTGCAAGGCTTGTTGTGTATGGTGATGACAAACTATCACCTGCAGGTACAGGAGGTGACAAATTGTCATGATGACACTTTGATGCGAGTGTGCAAGGTGCCAGAGGTTGTTGTGTATGGTCACAACAAACTATAAACCTTTGCGACTAGTTGTCAGGGTGACACCTTGATGACATTGGTATATTTTTACAAGGGTACAGGTTGTCTAATGTGGCCAAAATGCCCAGGTGACAGGTTGTTGTGGTGACACCTTGATGGCGACCCATATTTATGTGATATTAATGTTGTTAAATGGTCTAATAATTGGGTAAGGTAACGTTACATAGTAACGTAAATGTAAACATAACATTACATATTTACATAGCATGAACATAAATAATAATTATTTAAAATAAACTTCACTAATGAATTCAACACTTACTTGTGTGAAGGCCATTTTGCATTGTTGAAATCCTTCCTCAGAGGTGGCTGGAGGCCTAACCATGGGAGTAGGTCTCCAGCCTAGGCCTCCAGCTATGACTGAGGAAGCATTCCAACAATGCGAAATGGCCATCACACAAATAAGTGTTTAATACACTAGGGAAGTTTATTTTCAATAATTATTTCTGTTCAAATAATGTAGCACCCCATTTCATGAAGAGCAGGGAGAAAGAGACATCTACACATTTTCCATCTCTTTCTCACCCACTTCATCAAAAGGTGTCAGCCCATTGAGTAAAGAAGCCACAGGGAGCCTGTTGTTTTTGAAGAAAGACAAACAAATTTATTGAAATGTACACCCAGTCAGAGAGACAATATGGGAGCACAAGCTGAGAAGCTGAGATTGTCTTCAAGCAGTGGGGAGGCATGGAGCCAATTCCCTCATCAACAAAGAGACCCAAACTAAAGGCTTCTGGGAAGGAAGATGTGACAGACCAAGGGTCAAGAAAAAATGGACCCACACTTAATCTAAATAACATCAAAAACAATAAGGGAGCATCGAGCACGACTTCCTCACCGGGGGGTCAAGGCACCGAGGATTGGTACCAGTGCAGATTATCAAACAAATCAAGTAGCTGACAGTTTCCCATGGGAAAAGAGTTGTGGACATCTGGAAACTATCATCAAAAGGGAGGCCAATACACTGGACCGGTTATTCAAATTGGAGTACTAGAAAAAACACACATTATTAGAATGAGAAGAATCAGTAGAAATGAGAGGGAAGACTTTTCCAAGAATTAAAAGACCAAAAATACACCCCTAAGACAGGATTGGAGGAACGTCAGAGACCATGACAAAACGCTCCAATAGCAGAGGAGGACGACTTCCAGGCTTTCCACCAATGGGAAGGAAGAGGATGCTGGTCACCAGGAGTCAGTGAGAGAGATTGACAAGACATTACTCATTGAGAAGTGAACCGAACAACATGTCTGGCTAAACACTCCCAAGTTCCCCTTATGGGGAGGAAACTATCTTAGAGTTAGGTGTAGTCCTTAGGAAAATCATCCATATCATGTCAAGTTAGGTTTAAATCAGTTTAAGTTCATTAGAGTATTGGTTGAGGAACATCCGTGAGGCCGTTTGTCAGTATTTAGTCACCAGGTTAGTTATAGATAGGCCCCAGGAAAATTCCGATTTTCGGCACCTTTGAGACTGATGGCTGGATGAACTGTCACTGATCATCAATGGAGAGAAGGCCAGGAGCAGGCGACAGGTGCAACCATGGGGCCGCCATGAATGAGAGCATGATAGCTGCGAAGGGGATGGAGCTTGGTGTACTGATGGTCAAGTGAAGTACACACCTAAAGGATGCTTTCCAGGGTCAAGGGCGAGCAGACAAGGTAGATGGTTTTGAACTTTGATTTTATTTAACAAATTTAAATGCCCCTCCCCCCTAGTTTCATGTCAGCTCAGTAATGCATAAATTCTGATTGTAATATTATTAAACAACATTGCTTGAATCTATCAAAGAGAGCTATTCTCATGCGATAGTAGTAGTAAGATATAAGAATGTTTATTCATTTGTAAAAACAAACCCTGACATAAGAATCACATGTTATGCCATAGCATTGATATGATAAAAGATAGTTGTGTAGTTTCAAGAACCTGATCGATTGCTGGAAGTCAAGAACCTGATCGATTGCTGGAAGTCAGAGTTTCAGACATTCAATTCATTGGAGTTGAACAGGAAAATGAAATGTTAACGTATTCTAAATGAATGGGATTAATAAACACTATCATCTCTTAAATCATCTGGTGTCATCTACTCATTTTAGTGAGTAAAAACCTTTCTTATTACTTAAGGTTGTATTATACTCTCCAGAGAGAGTAAACCCATTATATAATATTTATACAAAATAGCTGGCCAAACTTGGGGCTTACATCATACAAACAGGTAAAAAGAAATACAACCATTTGTATATAGAATATTTCTATAAAATAGCACCCCAAACGTGGGGAAAACCACATTGCAAGAATATTTCTACAATATCAACTGAAAAAGTGCTAAAAGTGCTGAAAAATGGAACTACATGAAATCCTGAACAGTTTTGTTACTTAATAAGGTTTAGTAACCTAACACCGCAGAAAGACAGTATAGTGATGCTACAAAATTGTTAAAAAATAACACTTGTAACATTCTCAATCATTAACATAATGTTTCATTAACATTCCAAAGAACATAACACTGGACAGTTTTTGCATATTGTACCATATTTTAATTGTCCACTAATTAACTTTTTGGGCTCTCTCCTCAAGCAGAGTTTATTCTGCTCATGTCACACATGCTCATTGACCATTAGTCTGCAAAGTCTACAGTCCATTAATGGTCTGTAAAAATATTGTACAATAAGCAAAATCATTATTTAGAATGTTTCTATAAAACTGGAACTGTATCTCAATGAAGTAATAAGTTTTACTTGCATTATCAGGATGAGTGCACTTTCATCCTTTAAAAGACGCTTTGTTAGCTGACAAAGGGACAAAAGTGCACTCCAGATAACATGAGTAATAGTATATTAATTACTTGAGATACAGTGCCAGTTCTTTGGGAGCTTGAAATACTTGTTCAAGTATTTTGGCATGGAAAAAATTATGAATATCAATTTGCATTGTGAAGATAAATCCGATTCTGATTCCAGATAATCTGATTCCAGATAAATGTTGGAATGAACAAATCAAGGTTTGTGAAAACAATAATAGCTAAACCAAATAAATCAGGCCTAATAATGATCTAAAAACAAAAAAATATATGTATCTAAATAAATCTGGGTTTAAACTACATAAAAAATTTATTTATTTATTTATTTATTGTGACAAATTTACAACGAGTGTGAAGGTGCAACAGACTCAGGTCCAAAACTGCTCCCTTCACAAATTTTGATATGTAACATTGTCCAAAACATTGAGGTTAACACAGAATAAGGGTACGCGCATGTTGAGGAGGTGTAGGTGAAGGTGTAGGTGAAGGTGTAGCTCGCCATCACCGCTAGGTAAAACAAATGCATTATCTGTTACGGGTGCGCGCATAGTGAGCAGGTCGAGGTGGAGGTGTAGGTCGCCGCTTACAAGGAGGTCTTGCTGGATGCTTTTCAAGAACAAACTATTTTGATTTTACCTCGCCGCTTAGCGCACTGCTTCTTCGTGATTGGTCCGTTCAAGGCCACACAATCCTCCCCCTCCTCCAAACAGTTCACTTCTACCCAGAACTACGTACTGAGCTGTACCGTACGTATGTGGTTTGATAAAGTACTGTGCGTTTTCACGTGTTTGAAATTAAGGAAGAAGTTATCATTGCCGTGCACTGTCAGGGGATGATCTAGCAAAAAAGGCAGAAAAACGTCAGCCTTGGAAAATTTTTAAAACCCGTTGTGTATGGGTACCAAATTTCAACTTTTTTGGGCTAGTAGTTCTTGAAAATTAGTGATGAATGAGTCAGTGGTATTTGGCTTTCATATATAGGCTATTAGGCTATATAGATTTGGCTTATAAAACTCGCGGTTTATTAGTTATAATGAATAATAAGACGAAATTGTCACAACAACATTTATAAAAAATAATGAGATACTAGTTTCGGTTGTTACACCATTATCAATCTTAAACAAACGAATTTGTGTGAGATTGATAATGGCGTAACAACCGAAACTAGTATCTCATTATTTTTTATAAATTTGGTTGTGACAACTTCGTCTTATTATTCATTATGGATATCTTCCACGATATCACCTTCGCCACTACAAAGAAATTATTAGTTATAACTTATATGAGTGATAATGAGATTGTAGTAGACATGGCCTTAGTAGGCCTATAATAATCATTGGTTTTTTCATAAAAGGAATGGTAAACATAATTATTATAGTTTAATATTTCTGCTTTGTATTTGTGCTTGTAATGGGAAATTTTATATTTTTTAATAATTTGTGTTGTTGAATAGCCTTATAAAGAAGTAATATAATATAAAAAGTAATATAATATAAAGAAGTATGTAGGAAAAAGTTTCAGGAGTCATTCTTAAGTACTGTTCAAATTTCTCTGGGTACGATTTAAGTTGAAACAAGTGATGATATTCGCCCACTTTTTGCCGTACTTGGTTAATGGGATGAGCACTAAACTCTCAATTGCTTAATGTACTAGTAAACCACCACTTACTTGCCGAAGACATCTTATCACTATTATCACTACTGTCTGTAATCATTATTACAGAAAAATTATGCACGAGACAATGAGAACGTACTATTGCCCCACATAGTTGGAGACAGACGACACACTGTCTGTGGACTGGAGTGGTGGGAGAAAAGCAGCCCGGTAAACCTCCTGAACATACGATACCTACCTCCACCTACACCTACACCTCCAGCTACACCTCCAGCTACACCTACACCTTCACCTCCTCAACATGCGCTTACCCTAAGAATTTAAAATATGCTGAAAACCTTCACTCGAAAAATAATAAAATGAATTTTCTCACTTGACCACTATTAATTTAAAAGTTCATTCGAAACGAAACACTAAAAACAGTTAAAAATAGTTAATAATATTAAATTTTTATAGAAACTTTTGAGTCGAAAAATATTATTTGGTTGCTATGGTAAAAATTGTCTAAACCTTGGAGAGCATGCTGTTTAGATCAAAGGTGTTCCAATGTGTTGTTTTATTTGAGGTCCCTTTCATGTACAGGATAGTGCTATCATAGCTTGTGGAATGTGCATTCCAATAATTTTATTAATACTTAATGTACTAATATTATAATTATACTATATATTTTATACTGTTGAAGTATAAGTCTCCAAGCAATTCTTCCATATAATTACATGTCATGACATACGATTATGTCTTAGTAAATCAACCATTTTTACAGAAACAGTAAGTATGTACCTGCATAAAATGAATTAGGTCTTTGCAGCCTTTTTATTTATTAGATTGTAGAACTGATGAAGGGATGCAAGCAGAATGCACAAATAGAAGTTTTAAAATAATTAGTTCTATTGAAAATTATAATGGATAAAGTCTGGGAAAAAACCTTTGACAATTGAGATTAAGATATATTTCAAGGTTAAATCTTCATTGTGAAATATGTAAGAGCTGAATTATTTGAAAATGTTATTTTTCCTGAGCTACATAATAAATTTTGTGCAACAATGTTTCTTAGAGGGACATACTTTTGCTGAAAAAAAGCTGCAATTATAATATCAAAATGATGAAAAATTAAATTATTTAGTATATTTATACAGAATTTATCACAGTATTTATTTTTTCAGTCAACTTATTTTGCCTTTCAAGCTGCTGTTTGAAAATTTCAGCCAGTTTTTCATGTGCTGGCTTACCTTCTGTAGCATCCAACATTCTAAAAAGTAAAAAATGATAATAATCATTGTGTATATTATATATATTTATGTGAAATTATAGATAACACTGACTATATGGCACAGACACTGCACATGAACTTAAATAAGAAATCTGGTTGCATCAATTCATTATTTATTAGGGGAGGGTTCAGGGCCTATTCTACATAGACAGAAGGTCTATGCATATTATAATGCATAATGCTTATTATATGCATTAAATTTAATAGGAGTGCTTTTTAAACACTGAAAAGAAAATATCTGAGATCCAAAATTTTAATATTAAAATTAAAAGTTTTGTAGCCTGTAAGAATTCAGCACTAAACAGAAAACAAAATGGTAACTGTTCTATGATCCACACAGGCTCAGCAGCAGTCTTTAAATCTCATTGTAATTGAATAACCATAGTCAATTCATATGAAACTTTTCAATATGTGATTTATTCAACTCTCAAATCTTCATTTTCCAAAAAGGTGTTTATTAAACTTAACAAAATATAAATAAAAAACAGGAAAGCTAGAAAATCTTTATCCAGTTACTAAACAACAAAATGTTCTGTTGATTAATTTCGATTACCAAGTTACCTTATAAAAAAATAAGCATATGCTTTGAGTTATCAACAAATGTTATACAGGAAAGTAATCGTTGATATTTGGGGTTTTCAATGACAAATGGGTTCTTATGTCATCAAAAAACTATGGATTCAGTAGGCTACAATAACTTGGCAAATATAGTATTACCCATGGATATATCTAAATTTTAAATTATTCCTTTTAAGAATGAAAAGAGAAGCAAAACTGAGTATTGACAAATATTTCAAGATTTTTTAAAACTTTTCCTACTACAATCTTCTTGATGTGGCTCCAGCAATATAAAACAGATTTCAGCTTTTCTGAAAAATTGTCCTGGGTGGAGATAGCCATTTGTGTTTGATACCATTTTTTAAACAGGGTATGAACTCGAGTATGTTGAACATGTGATTGAAATTAATTGACTTCTATATTTTTGGCACTAAAATCTCAAACCAAAATTCAAAACTATTCCCACTGTCATTGGACTATTGAGTTTTGTTTTCAAAGTTAAATTCTAAATTAATAAATGCTAATAGTGCCGAATGAGGGCCTACACATTTTTCAACTTTTTATGTTCTTACTTCAAAGTATTTTTGATTCTGACCACAAGTAGAACAATCACTTTGCGAAAAAACGCCTAGAAATGTGTAAAAATCTTGATCTTCATACAACGAAAACCTTTGTTGGTTGCAGTTCCATATGTAGTCCAGTGGAATAATCAACTGAGAGAATCAATAGTTGGTCAATCTGTACCAAACCCAGAACTAACCTACCCTTAGTCGATTGTTTCACTGGACTTCTTAAGGAATTGTAGCCCATTTCTCTACTTCTATCATTTCAATATAGCCTAGCAGTATTGCTCAGGTTAGGAGCATGAACTTACTAACATTTTTTTAATTCTGTAACCGGGTAGGTTAGATTTTCTTGCCTTTGGCAGAAAAGGTTAGAAATGAAGGGACAAGTTCTAGGATTGGGGCATGCCATTTATCTCAACAATTTCAAATGGGATTGTGTCAAAATTACATTTAAATGAAAATACATAAAAAATTAATCTGTGGAAACATAATTTCAACTTTATAACAATACTTTTTAATTATAAAACTACGTTTTGAAATTTAGTTCAGTCACCCACCATTTTCAGCATTTCAGTTAAAACGGTCAAAAAAATTGTTCACAAACCTAATTGAGCAAAATTGATTATGAGCATATATGGCACTATCAGTGCATAAATTATACTTATTCATCACAAAACTATGAGTATCTATATAAATAAAATTAGAGTTTTGTCTGTACATTTATCAAAATTATATATTTTTTGGTTATTTTTACGTTTTATACATTAAAGAGGCCAAAACAAGTCTTATCTCATTTTCTGTCTGTCTGTCACGGCCCCAAAGGCATTTTATGCAGCCTTCTCCTGAAAAACGAGAGCATCGATTGGGATTAAAGTAATTTATCAGTATTGAAGACCTTTTGACAATGTCTTTAGCTATAAAAAAACTAAATTAAATTTTTTCAACAGAATAATAAACATTTGACAACCAAGCATTGTGTGATTTTGGATACATTTCTTCTAAGTTTTATTACCACATAAGAACAAATCAAGTCATTTATCATTATATATCAATCAGCTGTTCTCAAATATTCTCACTGATAACTGTCACTGAATTTTTTACGTTCCAAGTTGAGCTGCTAACAACTTCATGATCGGTGCTATCAAAAAAGCCGAAACATATTTAGTCTTATTTCTAAACATAATCCATATGAAGGATGGGTACAATAGCTAGTTATTATTTAAAAAAGTTATTTAGAAACAATAATGCTTCCTAACTATCAAACATGTTTACAATAAAAACTAGTACAATTGACTAGTTGTATAAATCTTGACAATTAAAGTTACTTTACAATTGACCAGTTGCTAAATAGTATTCTTGACTATCAAAAGAGCTGGGTCGATAACAGTGGGCAATTTAGTAACTAAGCGAGTAGCAAGTAGAAACGTTACAGGGCGACTGTGCTACAGCAGCTTGGCATGTCAACCCAAATATTATAGAATTAATGGAACTCCCAGAATTACTATGGAATTTCATAGACAATGCAAAATGAAATTTACCAAAAATTATTTAATAAAATTTCATCAAAGCAGTTAATTGGTGTTATCACAGAAAATTCAATATGTCTCATCTGAAGTGATATGTTGGCAGCCTGTACAGTTGTATGTTTCATCCATGTCGCCTTTGGTCACAATAACATTGTATTTTGGTGTTGCAAAAAAAGTAGACAGGCTCTCAACTTTTTTTGCTTTTGGCAACATTTACTGGTAAATGAAAAGATTCCCATGAACTTATTGATCATTTGTTTCCTCATTCAGTAGTCTAAGATAGAAAGACAAATAATATTTCCTTGTGCAGATTTGACTTATTTTAAATGAATGCAGTTTATTTGTCAATAAGCCTTTTCATTATTGTATTATAGTAATCAACATATGGACCACTTTTTCATTTTGAAGTTTGAAACCTAATTAAGAGAATTTTCAGTAATAATATTTGGTAAGGAGTGAGCTTTTTTACTATTTTGTAGTATTAGATATTGATATCAGTGTTCAAAGCTAATCCAACCTAACCTAGCCTAACCAAAGCCAACCTAACATGACCAAAGCAAACCTAACCCACAGGCCACACAGCCAACCTAATATATTATTACTGGATCAGACATATTTAGCAATGCTGGGTTAGCTTTGGTTCAGCTAGGTTAGGTTATTTTGGCTAGGTTAGGTTAGCTTTGGTTAGGTTGGGTTGGCTTTGGTTAAGCTAGGTTTGGTTAGGTTAGATTGGGTTTGGGTTAGGTTAGCTTTACTTTGGTTAGACTAGGTTGGCTTTGGTAAGGTTAGGTTAGATTAGCTTTGGTTAGGCTAGAAGAGCATCAATGACAATTGGCAAGTTTAGTAACTAATGAGTAGTTAGAAGAAAAGTTATAGGCTGACAAAGTTTCCCCTACAGAGACACCAATGCTGGCATTGTTGAATGTATTTTTGGTTTTGCAGTGTTGTGCAACTTGTTACTTACCTGGGTGTCAACTTACCCCATGACCACTAATCTGCACTAGCCAGTTAGTCCACTGTCTACTAGACTAGCTACAAAAAATTTGAGCAAATCTACTTTTTTTGTTACTTGCTGGCAGTGTAGCCAACACCAAAATACAAATACCAAAGCTAACATACATTAATGATTTATCCACAAAGGCTGCCAACATAAAACCTCAGATGAGACATACTTAATTTTCTGTGATAACACCAATGTACTGTTCAATGAACATTTATTTAATAATTTTTGGTCAACTTAATATTTTCATTTTGCATTACAATTTTGCAATATTATGTATTGTCTTTAAAATTCCATAGTGTGGTGTAATTCTGGAAGTGCCATTAGTTCTATAATTTGGATTGACATGCCAAGCTGCTGAAGCACAGTTGGCCTGTAACATTTATACTTGCTACTAACTTAGTTACTAAACTTGCCCAGGTCAGCTTTGGTTAGCTTATTAGTTATTGCACAGAAAATAATAAATAGACATCCATTCTATAAAATATCATCACCATATTAAACTTCATTTTCAAATAGTTTAAATTTATTATTTATATTCTTAATTTATATTGCTCAATTCCTATTCTATTTCAAAATATCACATTATTTCTTATGATTATAAAGGATTCTGATACATCAAAATTATCATATTGATATAATCGATATGGCCATGAACGGTATAATTGATATGATCATGAACAATATTAATTTGATTGATACTCAATGTTTTAATAACAATGGTTTAATCGCTTTCTGCTACAATTATGATATCTCCAGAAAGATACTGGTGACACAATTAATTATGGATGTTTGAAAATGTCTCTTTTATAGTAAATAACATGAATATTCATGCAGTGGAAATTAATTTTGCATTAAAAGTATCAATTATTCACAAGAAATGTTATTAAAATGCATTTGGATAGCTTTCTGATAGTTTTTCAATGGAAGTGCTGTAAATGGTGAGTGATTCAACTAAATTTCAAAAAGTATTGTTGTAGAGTTGAAATTACATTTCCACACCTCAATTTTTTCCATGTTTTCATTTGAAAGTAATTTTGACACAATTCCATTTGAAATTGTTGAGATAAACGGCATGCCCCAATCCTTGACTTTCTCCAAATGAAGAGATCCTCAATTTTAAACCTTATTGTATGCTTCAACCTATTTCTATATGTTTATACGATGTAATTATGATTCCACATAACCCCAATGAATCATTTCAATCTCGATTTTGAACCATTTCTAGGCGTTTCCATACAAAATGATTGTGATATTCATGATCAGCTTAAAAATACTTTCAAATATGACCATAAAAAGTTGAGAAATTTGTAGGCCCTATTCGGCACTTTTACCTAGTAACTTATTCTTGCATTGGGAAGAATTGATAATTAAATAGTACTACAGTGTGATTTATAGTTAAACTTGGACATAACCTAAAATGTGTAATTTTCAGTTGAAAATTTGTGAAAAAAGTACAGTTGTACACAAGTGACCATTGTATCTCAGCTTGATTGTGTTTTTGTAATGAATATTTAAATATAGGATATATCACAGCATACACACCAGGCGGATTACTCAACTATTTGAAAAGCTATTGCCTCAAAACTATATTTAAATGAAAATACAGAAAAAATTGAGCCGCTGAAGCACAATTTCAAACATGAAACTCTTTTTGTAATACTAAATAATAACGATTAAAAATGACACTAACCTCTCATAGCAGATTTGTCAAAAAGTGTCAGAAAGCAGTATTTTTAGAAATTCAATAATGAATTATCTGCATACATGACACAATCATCACATAAATTATGTTTTTTTCATATTTAATCATGTATGTAATTAAAAAAAGACGTTTTTTAAAACAATGTACAGATGTAAACTTCCAACTGTATAACATACATCTTGGATTCTTGGCAATCATTGGATTGATTGGATTGAGTAATCGATATCAACTATTGATATGGTTCTATCAACACTATTGTACAATATCGTACATTATTGGCTTTTGACTCGACTAACAAAATGCAAGTAATCAATAACCTCATTTTACTTGTAAATTGGTTAGGTTATAAATAAAATTAACTAAGTAGTCTAATAAAAAAGTAAAAAACAGGTAACTATAGTATTTTTATAGACATTACACAAAATTTACAAATAAGTTATTTCAAGTACAAACTGGTATTTTTCTATCTTGTAAAAATTTTGATTCTAAATGAAATGTTGAATAACTCAGTATCAAAAAACACTCAGGTTGCATAAAATCGGATTTTATTGATTCAAAACATTAATTTTCAACAGTTTGCTTATTATGTTGTTTAATTCATTATAATCCTAATTTGAGGTGTGATTTTATACATTTAGTCAACTCAACAAAAACCTTAGTTTATTAAAATAATTGAAAAATTGATGTACAAAATATTCATCCCTCCTTCAACACAAATAGTAATTATTGTAATAGCCTTTTACTTAGTATGTAGATTTTTAATATAGGAACTGGGTGAGTTGGGTTAGGGGTAATTGACCAAAAAGGGGTAAGAGGTAGAGGTAGATCAAGGCTATAATTGAGAAAAAACATGATTTAGGAACTGATTGCATGAAATCTACTTTAATTTATTTTTTGTAATAAAACTGTGTGCACAAGTGCACTTAAATAGGTAAGACGGTGCACAAGTAACTAACATAAACTAACCTGAACTTACAGGCATTTGTAATGACAACATTTTTGAAGAATAATGAAAATGATGTTGAATATAATTTTTGTGTCTGTTATCATACTATACGAAATTTGAGATATTCAGCCAAATCCAACTCCTACCACCTAACCAAAACAAAGCGAACCTAACCTAAGCCAACCTAACCTTAAGAAACCAAAGCTAGTTTGGCTTTGGTTAGGTTGGATTAGGTTTTGGTTAGGTCAGCTTTGGTTTGGTAAGGTTAGGTTGAATTTGGTTTCATAAGGTTAGGTTAGCTTGGTTGGGTTGGGTTTGGTAAGGTTAGGTTACCTTTGCTTAGGTTGGCTTTGGTCTGGTAATGCTAGGTTTGGTTTAGATGGGTAGGTTTCATTAACATTTAAATAAACCTAAATTAACATTTTCAAATTCATTGTCACACCACTAGCCATTTTCCACATAAGAACGAAAAACATGCAAGTTCAAATTTGAAAACTTGATAATGACAGTGAAGTAGAATGACTAATCTATCAAAAATGTTGGTTGGTAGCAGCATAGATAAGAAAAATACTATATTTTTTTCAGTAATATTGGATTTTAATTAACTAATATATTTATCTATATCTATCATCTAATTTTTTAATATTATTAAGCTAATTTTGGTAATTGTGCCGCAGATGTTAGCAAGAAAAAAATCACATGAAACTTCACTAAATAGTAGTATTATGTCTCCTGATCAAAATTATCAAGTTTTTAAGTGTCGGTCTCAATTAATTAATTATTCAATATTAAAAACTCTCCTTTTGAACATAACTATGATTCTGTAAAGGCTTTATAGTACCTTAAGCATAACATCATAGACGAACAGATAGATAGAGCAATGGAGTGTCATCAATATATCAGTGCCATCTATATCATGACATCCATGACATCGGTAATAACAGGTGTGCTATGGGAGCCTGCATTGGTTCATTCGAGCCTTTTACCGTTTACCAATAAATGAAATTTTAAAATATTTAATTTATTCCAGTTTGGGTTTCAGTAAAATTCCATTTACCGGCAATGATAAAGATCATATTCTGAGCCTATGAGTCTGAATAGTGGGTTTAGAATTATGAACGTAATTAGACCAACAAAATGCTCAGTTGCAGTTTCATGCACCAGTAGACTCCCAGGATATAATAAATATGTGCAGTAATGTAACTTCAAGAGATTTCTCTCTTTTTAATATCAGTATTATTTCTGTTCTGTAATATTGATGAGGTTAGGTATTGCTACTAATTTGGTTCTTGTATCAAAATAATTTCTGTCAGTTTCATGAAATTCACTTCAAAGACAAGAAAAATGAAAAAAGTAGAAAATTAAAATATTGTCAAAAACTTGTTTAATATATTACATATATTTTAATTTTAAACTGCTGCTACTGCTTCAATTGATCAGTGCTAATCTTACTCTTTTCAGTGTATCTAATTAGCTTATCTTTTACCATGCTACACATGGCATTTCAATAGGCAAACTTGCCGTTATGTGTCATGAATAAATCTACATAAGGTAGTGCTAATTTGTTTTTCATCCAAATTATTTTTATATTTGACCCAAAAACCTACAAATCAATAAAAATCTCACTTAGTGATTACAAGGAGCCTGTTATGTTCAAAGTTTTAAATGTCAAGAATCTTCTTTCTAAGAGATTTTTCACAGGTTTATGGGTGAAACGACATAAGTGAAAACCTAAACTGCCAATTTTTATACACCTAGCACATTTTGAACATTTATTGATTGCCCCATGAGCAGACTTCCAGAGAGTCTAGTATGGCTAGTTGCAGTTTGTGATATTTAACCTAACCTAGCCTAACCAAAGCTAACCTAACCCAACCAAAGCTAGCCTAACCTACCCTAAAATTGCTGAATTGGAATGCTAAAAATCTAGCAATGCTAGGTTTGGTTAGGTTAGGCTAGCTTTGGTTAGGCTAGGTTAGGTTAGCTTTGGTTAGGCTAGGCTAGCTTTGGTTAGGTTAGGATGCATATGCAAATTACATTTTACATGTCACATTTAACCTTGATAAATTGGTCCAATCTAGCAAGGCTGGGTTGGTTGGGAATTTCTATAATTAGGCACAAGGCATCACAAACACACACAATTATCATTCAAAGGTTCCACCATGATGAACAATGAAAATTGTGTTATTTCCTTTTTTTCAATGTAGGGATGGAGTATCAATACCAAAATAATCAATATTTTGAAACTGGTATGATATTTATTGTGATATAATATCAATGTATTCCCGATATTCTGTCACATTTCTAATTGTTGAGAGAAAAATTATTTTTGACATATTTAATTTAATTAAAAAGAGATTTAAAATCATACTTGGGTTATGGGCCCAATAGCTTTAATTAATTATAGTGATCATTATTATGTTTTCATTAATTCTGAAATGCAAAACATCTCTTTGATAATTTTTTTGTTACTTTAAAATTTTTACATTTAGAAATAATATCAGCAGAATTTATTAATTTCGAATTCCTTTAATTGCTTTTACTTTCGATTTCAGCTTTTCAATGCTGTTGTCAATATCCGCCATAGCGGAAGTCTTCAGTATAAAGTAATAGCAATTAAAGGAATTCGAAATTAATAAATTCTTTTTATGTATATTTGTCAGTTTATTCAATTGTCAGTCACTTCAAACTAACTAAGAATATCAGGTTGGAAAATAACAGACGAAAATCATTATTCAACATAAAATGTATTAGCCTATTCTTCAAATATATTCTCATTACAATATATCTGTGAGATCAGAGTAAAACAAAAGCATCAGTTTCAGATTCTATAGCACCCTATGATATTATCATCCATCATCGTTAGTCACAGTCGTTAAAGTTCATAAGCTAAATAAATAGAAGGCCCAAGCGCCCAAAACCCAGGCTGTGGCAACAGTTATGTAGAAGTATGTGCAATGCATCAAGTGATAAGATTAAGGAACAAATTGAAAATGCTTTTATTATTGAATAGACAAATTGTATGAGTAAATAATTCATAAACTAGAATGCAAATTATTGTGTTGCAATGATTCATGGATTCTAAACACTCAATTCAAGTTGCTAAAGATAATCATTTTGGGGTTTAGTTCAAAAGGTGAGTTTTTAATATTGAATAATTAACTTAATTGATTGAGACCGACACTTAAAAACTTAACAATTGTGATCAGGAGATATAATACTACAATTTAGTTAACTTTCAAGTGATTTTTTCTTGCTAACATCTGCGGCACAATTACCCTAATTTTTAATGAAAATTATAGTATTGTCAATTATTATCTTAAATGACAAAAGCTGCAAGTCAAATAATTTAATAATGTTAAGAATTAGTCGATAAGACCGTGATCGATACTCGATCTGAGAAACTATCAAGAAGCCGAAATAATCAATCTTAGTCCAGTCAATAAATGACCCAAAAGGAGGTGTAGAGTGCGTGAGCAGGTAACTAAGCGATTTCTTCAGGAACTTGTTCAGGGGGCTTAGGGTGTTAACATACCAAAAGTCCTGACTCCTAGGTGGCGAGCGGGGTTGTGGAGGGGGAGGGGAAGGTACGAATTTTGGGTTTTTCGCTTATATCTCGAAAACGGTGCATCGGAGGGAAATATTTTTAAATAATAAAATGAAGTTCTTGAAATTATCTAAAACTTTTATATCATCTGTTTTTTTCTAATTCCCAACCGTTTTCGAGCTATACCCTCGGAAAAAGTTGAAATTTACAAAAAAAATCAATTTACCTCAAAATATTCATAAAAACTGCATAATATTGTCTAAACCTATTCATAAACGAAAAGTATGCATAGAAAAGAAGTTGTAGATATTTAAATTCCCTTTTAGAATATATATATATACAGTACAATTAATATTGATTATCGGACCCTCAGTTATACGAGACTTTGGGTTTTCCAAGGTCGTTCAAAGCTAAATATATGTTTGTTTTTTTTCGGTGGGAACATATAATAACGTGATAAAAGTGTATTTTGTTTAAATTACAGATAAAAATATCAGCAATTTGTTAGTCAATTCAATTTAATACTTGAAATCAACATTAAAAGAGCCATATACAATAACAATGCCGATTAACCGAATCGCCAATTATCTGAATCGGTCCTAAGTGTAATATAAAAAAATTAAAACCAAGTACTTTTTCAATAGAAACAAGTTTTGTGGGAATGCAAGAATACAAATATGTGAGTGACAATTGCCATGTAGACCAATGTTGACGCGATCGCAGCATGGTGGTGTTGTGATTGAGTTGCCACCCTCATGACTCATGACAGTGTTTTGATGTGCCGAGTGTTTTGTACATCCAAGGCCACACCCTCTATGACAATTGAAACCATGTTGATGCGATCATTCGAAAGCCAAGGAGGCATGACTGGAGGCAGAGGTGTTTCACACAACATACTTAGCAAATGGTTAGTTGGTATGAGTGCAACTCATGAGATATGCATTTTGCTTGAAGAGTTTTCTGGAGTCATATTCACTTCAAGTGAACAACACAAGGACATTGGACAGGCTCGCATGAGGAAAGAGGCAGAAGACATTGTCAAACTCAATCAGTGGTTTGATTCTCATCCTCCCTTCCCAGAAACCTTTCAAATCATGTCAATTTCGAGTGGAGTTGCCAGATATGCCACAATAACATGCTATGATGCTGTTTGAGTTGGTTAAAGGGCTATGAATTCAATAGTTGACTTGACATTTGCAGACATAAAGTTATCACACAAGGATCAGGCATTGCCAATATCTTCTGTCAACTCATCAATAACAGTTCATGATGAAAGGGTAGTAGTTGACCCAACATTGCTCTTTCAGCAGATATGTATAAGCAAACGATCAGATGAGAATTTGATGAAACATTTGGAGTATGAGTTGGCCCCATTTCCCTTAGCACTGTTCAATGAAAGTGGCATGAGAAAGACAATCAAATCAGTGCTGTACAACTTGTGCCAACCAAGAAAGATATTCTTCTGCCTCAAATGAACATTGTAGGATTCCTACTCCACAGAGTTATTAGGCCAAAAGATGCATTTGTTGCATCTATTTGTAATAGTTATATCACCTACATCGACAACCATTATCCTGGGACTATTCACATTGTGGTGTTTGATGGGTATGCAGACACAGCCAATAGCACTAAATCACAAGAACAAATGCGTCGTTATAGACTAAAAAGGTCAGCTGACATCAATTTGTCATGGGACACACAAATACCTGTTAAACAGGAAGACTTTTTATCAAATCATACCAAAAAACTAACTTCATCTCCTTACTGGAGACAAAGCTGCAGGAGAAAGGGATACATACTCTTCAGGCGCTTCATGATGACACTGATGTCCTAATCATTGGGGGTGGAAACATGTAGGAGACAATAAATTGATAATTGCCCTGGTGGCAATTACAATGGAAAATCTACCAGCACCAGAGGTTCTACTGAAAACTATATTTTGCTGCTGCACCAAGGATTGTGTAATTGGAAAATGTGGCTTCTGAAAAGCCATGCTGACCTATTCTGCAGCATGCCTCCACTGTCAAGGGAAGTGCCTGTTGACGATGAGGACGATGAAGACGACATAGAGCCCATTCAGCAAGAGCCACCCACCACTGAGGAAGAAGATGCCATGGAAGAACAACTATTTCCTGGGCCCTCAAGTTCAAAGAGGATGAAAATATGATTACTTTTAAAGTTGAGAGTACAACATTAGGAATATATTGAGAACAATGGGGTTTACAATTATTGTATTGGTGTAATGAAAATATCTGTAGAATAAAGTGTGAAATTTGTTATCATCATTATTTTTTCTACTTTATTTAATAACTTGCTTATTATAAGTGGCCATATATATGTTATTAGATGAATGAACAAAGGTTGTGGGTTAAGAATATGATATACAAACCAATTTTCTGGAAATTGCAAAATGCTATAAAATTTTTAAAATAGCTGTATCTTTAGGCGGGTTGCAGCATATGTATATATATTCTAAAAGGGAATTTGAATATCTACAACTTCTTTTCTATGCATACTTTTTGTTTATGAATAGGTTTAGACAATATGATGCAATTTTTATGAATATTTTGAGGTAAATTGATTTGTTTTTGTAAATTTCAACTTTTTCCGAGGGTATAGCTCGAAAACGGTTGGGAATTAGAAAAAAACAGATGATATAAAAGGTTTAGATAATTTTAAGAACTTCATTTTATTTTTTTTAAATATTTCCCTCCGATGCACCGTTTTCGAGATATAAGCGAAAAACCCAAAATTCGTACCTTCCCCTCCCCCTCCTCAACCCCGCTCAACACCTAGGAGTCAGGACTTTTGGTATGTTAACACCCTAAGCCCCCTGAACAAGTTCCTGAAGGAATCGCTTAGTTACCTGCTCACGCACTCTACACCTCATTCCTTGACTGGACTATCTGCAATATCGTGCATAGGCATAGGCGACGCGAGTGTGATAATTAATGACTACTTAATAAGTAATCATAATGAACTACTGTACTTACGGTCCAATAAACAACGTAATCATACATATTTTGAAATGATTTCAAATTGAAAAATACATTGTATGTCAACTAAATGAATACTATTACTCATTAATCAAGAATATAATACATTGTTAGAGTGCTAGAATATTGTTTACTGACACTTTATTGACGGATTTGCAATTAGAGGTTAGTTTCTCCATGTCATTTTTAAACTTTTTTATTTAATATTCAGAAAAGTGTTTTACGTTTGAAATTGTGCTTCCGCGGCTCAATTTTTTCTGTATTTTCATTTAAATATAATTTTGAGGCGATAGATTTTCAAATAGTTGAGTAATAGGCCCGGCGCGTACGCTGAGATATAACCAAATATAATATTGGGTAAGTATCATATAAGTTGAGCCCTTAGCAAAAAGGTAATTGCCAAATTGGGTTAAATTTCGATTTCAACGTTTAGTGAAAATGGCATCAATGTAACAATGTTCCATAATATATAAATATAATATTTCAATAATAAATAACAGTTTAGATAAGACGGAAAGCTCAGTACTCAATAGAATATTTTTTTATAGCTATAATACAGGCCATGAATATTGAATTTGTTCAGCATTAGCCTACTACTCCAAATGAAAGAAAAATTGCAATGTAACATTGGCGTGTTTACAAAATAACATATATTTATGTAATAATGAACTCAACTTACCTTGTTGGATGAATGTGTAGTGAGAAAGATAATTTTTAGAACAAAACTGAAGTTACTATTTCCACAGATTACAGAAACGACGAAATAGTTCTATTGTCTGTGCTATTACTAACACGTATGGTTAATAGGGACGTTGCGATACTTGCGATACTGCTTGGTATCGATACTTTGCTTGCGATACCAGCAGTATCGGTATCGGTATCGGGCTTCCGATATTATCGGAGTATCGCAAGAAAACAAGTGGTATCGGTAGCCGAAAGTATCGAATCCCAAGAAAGTAGTACCAAATAAAAACTCTTGCTGTCTTGAGTAGAATTTAAAAATATTCTATTTGAGTAATGTGTAGTTTTTCTTATTGAGATATGAGTAGCTTTTTGATGTTGTGAAACTAAGAACTTTTCAATTTCAAACAGAAGTATCAACATGAAGGCAATAACGGTATCGAAAGTCTGAAACACTGCAATGCACAAAAATCCTTCCGCGGTTCTAGAGTAGTGTTACTGACGTTTTGCTGTGATAACAACCACTTTCATGATTTGAATTCAATCCAGTCTGTCGTTAAAATGTATTCATACATACACATAAACACACAAAATTAGTACAAAATTGAAGTTTAATTCAACATTATAAAATTTAATATACATTAAATCGAGAATAGTAAAATGATCAAGAATTGGTATCTTCAATTTATGAAAAAAAAAAATGAAACCCAATTAAGTTATGTAATTTATCCTATGAAAAGGTTGGTTAACATTCTTCAGCCAAATACAAGGATAAAATGGTTTAGGATTGGATCCAAATGAAATACATTTTTGGTACTTTGGTACTATACAGAGGCCACTAATTTATCGATGACCAAACCAAAACCAGCTCATGACTTTGACACACCCTAACCTTGTTACTCATAACCCAAAATACATTCAGAATTTTTCCACAAGATTTAAATAGGGGTATTCACGATGTTGGAGTTAGCCAGGACTCATCTTGTTGTGTGAGGGAAAAATTACATTAAGCTTTTTTCATCATTAATCATCTATTCCTCCAATATTTTAATGCAGTATCCTCAATTCAAAAAATTTTGATAAAAAACTCATAATGACAAACCAATTTTCGAAGTGCAATGCACTGAGTTATTGAACTACCTTTCCGTTACAAATACTTTGCTTACAATACCAGAAACCTTGTTGCGATACTCTTCCGATACTCTAACGACAACGATTCTTTGCGATACTATTCCTTGTAATACCAGTTGCAATGTAGCGATACTGTTCCGAATTTCTATTCAGTTACCGTACCGATACTTTCCGATACCGATACTCTTGGTATCGATACTTTTGACGTAATATTACTTCGGTATCGATAGCATTGTTCCGATACCGTATCGATACCAAGTATCGTATCGGAACCAGTATCGCAACGTCCCTAATGGTTAACTAAACGCATTGACGCAGTCACAATCACAATAAAGCTAGTGATGCGCGATAGCGAGATGTTACAATCGAAACGTTTCGATTGTTTCAGCCAATCGATTGTTTCGATTGTTTCTGAAACGAATAAATGGAACAATCGATAGCAAAACGAAATGTTTTGTCAATTCGATTGCTCCGGTTTGAAATGAATAGTTTTGAAACGAATGCATGAAATAATCGATACCGGCGATTGATTCATTAGTGATACGAAAGGACGGTTTTGTCAAGACGATTGCTTCAGTTCGTTCTGAACATAGATTGTTGCCGGCATATACAAAACATTTCAAAATATATAACATATAAATAACTTACGGTATGCTTAATTGCTTATCATAGTTTTGACGATAGTCTTTCAATTCATTACATTCATGCAACATCCAAACTATACATATTTTGTGATGATGCTTACTGAAATAATTCG
This sequence comes from Conomelus anceps, assembly GCA_948455865.1. NCBI lineage: Eukaryota > Metazoa > Arthropoda > Insecta > Hemiptera > Delphacidae > Conomelus > Conomelus anceps. Next base: position 115,621,014 of record OX418216.1, read on the forward strand.
TATTCATGAATTCATCTTGGTGCAAAACTTCAAATCGGTCCATTTTTGATAATAAATCAACATTGACTGAATAATATATACATAACTTTTCAACTAATGTAAATTTTTATTTGTTTATTGTGGAATAATCTACAACTTAGTTTTGGGTTACTTGCTTACAATCAAAATTTAAATTTTTAAAGAAATAGTTGAAACCTATAACCTAAATAGTAATGGTTATAATATGCTTTGAAATAAATCACAATAGTTAGTCAAATAGGAAAAAGCATCTAAATTTTAAATTTGAAAAGCCTAGTCGTCTTTAAAAACTTTATTTGTATTTTTCTCTGTTAACTCATTTTCTGCTTATTCAGTTGCAAACTCAGCAACAGACATAATGACGATAATATGAGCGCTTGTATTTCGTAATTGTCGAACTTCGTGATCATATATAGCATCATGCTGTGCAGCTATAACTATAATGCGGGTCTTAACGATTGTATCGTAGCTGCGCTCGTGTGCAGCATTTCGAATTACTTTCAATAACTGGCTTAACGATAGTAAACAATCGAAGTGTTCCATTCGATTGTATTTCCGTATCGATTGTGAGCACTTCAATTGTTAAAACACTTCGCTATCGCGCATCACTAGAAGAAACTATTTTTCCTATTCTGTGAGGCATTGGCTAGTGGCTACACTCACGGCAGCCGGATCTCCATTTGGGGATTTGGGTAGCTGGCAGATCAGTGTGTCCAGCGCGGGGAAAAAATATGTACTGAAATTTCCCCATAAAATGTACTAGATTTTTAAAAAAAGTTCTAGATGAAGATATTGGTAAATATTGCATAATTAAGATCAGTGTGTCCAGCGCGGGGAAAAAATATGTACTGAAATTTCCCCATAAAATGTACTAGATTTTTAAAAAAAGTTCTAGATGAAGATATTGGTAAATATTGCATAATTTCATCAAATGAAAGAAGTAAATGAAAATAACTTCACCTTTGATTCTTCAAGGTGAGGCAATAAGTTTAATAAGACAACTTCAACTACATGAAAATAATATTTCTTCAATATTACTGTTTTGCATCACTGATCACTGCATACGTAGAAATAATTTAAATTTAAACTTATTATTTTCACATGATGATAGTGAACGAACTAGACTAGTATTCACACGTCAAAGCAATTTTTTAGATTGATATTAAATTTTTATTATTTTTCCTTTATTGAAGCTTTTTGAGTTGAAGTAATTAGTTCTGCTGAAATCTTAAAGTTTGAAGCAGACGAATGTTTGAGTTTTTCCTTTGTTAATAGAGGTAAATTTATTGTGGGTGTTAATAAACGATTTCTCAACTTGTTTTTTAGCCGACTTCCAAAAAGAACAAGGTTCTATATTCGACCTGTTTTTTTTTTATGTTTGTACATCAATCATTCGAAGAATATTGAACCGATTTCGATGAATTTTGTTTAAATGAAAGAGCATCGCTCAGCGGTGGTCCCATCCAAGTTTCGCAAGGATCGGCCCAATACTTAGCCCAATATTAAACAAAAACGAGCATTCTTCGATGTCTTCAGCTCAATCTTGTTTGAATAGGATAGTTCCACACATAACCGCCAATCGGATAACCAGTGTCGTTTACCAGGCTGATCATTGTATCATATGGAGCGCTTCACATCTAGACGATTTTCGAAATCATATGATGCAATGCAATTATGCCGGGTAAACGACATCGGTTACCCAAAGCTAGTTAAGTGTGAAACAAGCTTGTAATGTCCCGTTTTGACCAATCTCGTGAACCTATTTTGAATCGAGAATAAGAAGAATATAATATTTCTGTTCATATGTTCATAATATGAAAATAATTTTAACTTATGGAACAAGAAATCCAGGAATGAAAATAATTGTAAATAACTTAATTTATTAAGTTACTGTTATGGAGTCATAGGAATAAGGTTATTTAGTTTCAATCATGTGTTATAAGAGTGAAAAATGTTTTTGAAATCGTTAATTTCAAAAAATAATTGAACAATATTCTTCAAAGTTATTAATTTTTCGTCGAACTCGCCACTTCACCATGAATTTTGAAAAACAGCTGATCTCAGAAGTATTTTTAGTTTCACTGCTGTGATGGATTGAGAATATTTATTCGCCATTAAATACATGTTCGTACAATAGGCTGTTTTGTGGTTATGTTTGATGATGCTTGTACTAGCTCAAAGTTATGTTTTTATATTTTAGACTAGTATCACGAAAAATATCGTACTGTAGTTTTCATATAACTTGGCAGCAGTATGTTGGGTTCAGATATAGCATGTCCCATCTGCTACACGCTGCCAAGTTATATGAATACTACAGTACGTAACTCGTCCAGGAAGATAATTACCATACTCGTATATGATAATACCGCACTCGAATTCGTCTCCTGCGTTCACTTGTAACGTTATAATAATATTATAACGTTCTACTATTTCTAGTCCTACTATTTCAGTATAGGTATATTCTGAAAGGGACCACATCAAAATCAATCAAAAGCCATTTCACTTTTAAAAAGCCTTTCGCTATTATAATTTTCTTAAATACAATATTCCACATTACATAAAGCGTTGTGGAATTTTTCTTAGTTTATCTTTTCTTATAGGTGGATTTTTAGTTACTTAATCTTGGATGTTATAATTTAATTATTGGTATTAACTTTTCATGTGAAATTTAACGACTTGCAGTCAAATATTTGTTAAGAATAAGTATAATAACTCACTTAATCTGGCCGAGCAATCCAGGAATTTAATTATTGGCTTGCTAGTTTGATGAATATTTCATAATGTAGGGTCTAAGAAATTTCTCATGTTTTCAAAGTTTGAAAATTCAACTAAAAAGCTTAAAATAAAACATTTGCGCCTGCACCAAATTTCCTTTTCTTCTCAACCGATGGGTAAAACCGTAAAGCCAACTGGGGGAAAGTGGTTTTCTAACCTTATTGCGCCTAACCTGATTCCCGATAAACATATATAAATAATTAGTTTGCATTTGCACTGTGTTTGGGAGCGGTAGAGTTTTGGAAATGTTATATTCACTTGATTTAAATCGTTTTATGGTTTAAAGCTCCTCATATGTTTGCAAACTATTAATTTTTCAAATAAAAATGTAAATTTTCATTTTTTTTTTTTAAATTTAAATTCATGTGAGAAAATTGTGACCCCCAAAAAATTTCAATGGATTATTGCATCCTGGGGATTATTGCTTCTTGTGAGAAAATTACGACCCCCAAAAAATTCATTAGTTTATTGCTTCTTAAGGTGTGTAGATGTCACAAAAAATTGTTGGAAAATTCGAAACGTTTAGATACTTAATAATATTAGTCCAGTGCGCTGTTGAGAAAAAAGTTTAGCAATAAAGTTTAACAACCGTTTTAGCAATTGAAAAATACAATAATGTGAATTACGAGTTATCTAGGTCTATCATTCACTAAGACATAAATGTTTAGTAAAGCATAAAAGCCTTGAAAAGAAGACTTTATTCGTCTCTATTAGGGGTTTCAAATGTTGAATTTAAATGAAAATGAGTGTTCAATGGTTATTTTCCAATGATAGGCTACGTTTGTAGGCTATGTGTTCTTTGAGAGATTACGCCAGTTTCAATTGATAATAAAAAGAGTCTTCAAATTCCGAATATACTGTACGGAAATTCGTTTTAGCTCGCCAAAGCTATTGAGGTTGTGTCACCAGAGACGCTGTGGAGCTGCACTCGAACATTTCAATTAAGGCTAGTATCCACAGTGCGAGGCAGCTCGCCCCGCATGCCTCAGGACGCATTCTCGGTGTGTCGATACCGGGGTCGCTCGCTGTGAGGCATGTGGGACGCACCGTGCGGGGCGAGCCGTGTGCCTGTCGGTAAAACGGCCGTGCTCAAAGGTGCCTCGACCCGAGCCGTGTGTCAAGTGGATACCCGCTTCCATCTGCCTCGCTCCAAACGACCCGGTCAGCTTCATGGAATGGAGTTAAACAATACGAAAGCAAGCGTTTATTGTGGGACTCCGTCCATACCGAATATTAAACAAAAATAAACGGGAAGATGTGTAGGCTACCTAATAAGCTTATCTTGAGACGTTTTTTTTTTAAATTCAATTTAGTAAAAACTAAAAATCTTTGATCTTCAGAATTGTCTCTAAATCATTTCAATGTCTCCCAAGAACCAAAAAATAAACTTTCCACAAGTATGAGAATATCTTATGACATGTTATATTATTTAGATATTATTTTTGTCGACACTAAATATACCCATAGCAAAAACTAAAAATCTCTGGTCTCCAGAATCCTCTGTAAATGATTTCAATGACCACAGAGGGGTGCCCCCCTCAAGCCTCATGACTCACCCCCCTAAATTTAGCACCAGCCCCCCCCCCCCCAAAAAAAAAAAATCGAATAAAGTCACCCCCGTATTCTTTCAGCAACTAAAAGAAGATTTATATAGGTATTGAAAAAATTCAAACCCAGTCGATAATATACAAAATGTATGTATATTTCTTTGAGATTCTTTACATAGTTAACATTTTTTTGTAAAGGTAAAAAGAAATATCAATGAAATGAATATATAGGGTATGAATTTCTGCTCAATAAACTTAATTGCAAAATATCTAAATAAGAATGTGAACCTAAATGGTTTTTAAACAATAAAATTTCCCCCCCCCCCCCAAACTTTTTTTGGAACCCATCAATGACGTAGTCTGCGTCGTAGCCCCCCCCCCCCCTGTGGGTACAGAACACCAAAAATACACTTCCCAAAACAAAAGTATGAGCTTATTCTGACATTTTTTTAATTATGAAAATTCAATTTCTAACAAAAATAAAAAAATACAGTTTCTACAAATATGAGATTATTTTAAGCTCAAACGCATACTTCTGGAACAATCACCGATATAGGCTGTTTGGATATGCAAAAGAGATATTGCAGACTTTTAAAAGAATCCTCAGTTGCTAATCTTTCCTTGACAGTATAATAGCACTTCGCATTTAGGCCTAAGTATCTCTTTTTTCACGATGGGTTCTATCAATTAAACTAAATGTTCGAAATCTTGCTTATACATTCGCAGGAAATTTGGAACATCTTCCAATCTTACGTTTTCTAGAAGCCTATTCCCATATTCTGACCGATTTTGATCATTTTTTTGACCCCCCCTACGTAGCCTGCGTCGCTTTTTTTGTTGTTGTTTTTAACAATCGTTGCAATCAAAATATAAGCAGCGGCAGCAACTTGCACGTTTCTCCGGAATGACGGGGCCATGTCGGGAACACTGACTAGTTTCCATTCGTGGGTGGTTCGTATGCTCGCATCGAGCATTCGTGGTTACAATTTGACCCAACAGCGCATGCCTCACCCTGAGGCAGATGTCGCAAGGCATGTGGGGCGAGCAGCCTCGCACTGTCGATACTAGGCTTTATTCTTATGCTACATTTATATTCTGTTCCTCCAGGCGGATAAACGGTGGGGAACAAACGAAAAATCTTGTACGTGCGCCTCCTTAAAAAGTTTGGCTTTGTTAATTATATTAGGCCTATCTCTGTAACAATATTTTTATGTGCAGAGTGGCTGCAAACGGCAAACAAAGGAAAATGTAAAAAATACTGAAATACAGTCTGCATTTCATCATCTGCATTCTTGACAGAAAAATAATTTATTATACTTGATTCTTTGAGGTGTTTCAGTTAGAAAGTTTTCATATCGTTTAAACTTAAAATCTCTTTTCTTATTAACTTTTTATGTGAATTTAACGACTTGCAGTCAAATATTTGACTGCAAGTCGTTAAATTCACATAAAAAGTTAATAGGCTATTAACAACGCAGTTCGTCATGTAACAAGAAATACAGGAATCTCTTTTCTCTTCACGAAGCCAATATATACTAAGCCTCCCGATAAATCTCAAGTGCGACTTGAACAATTTTATCTCTTGTCCAAATCTCTGAATTAAAGTGATCAGGTTTATTCAATTTTTCAAGAAATTCACAGGTACCACAAATTTCATCAACAATTTCATTAATTTTAGACGTCATTTGTTTTTTTGTTAGCGCTAGTGTTTTCTCCGTGAATACAGACATATCGAATGTTTTACTATAGTAGGCCTAATCTCGGTATTGATGTATAAAAGTGTTCACTGCAAAAAAACATATAGCGTATTGCTTCCTCGATAATGCCTGTTTATAAATCTCGAATGGCATTATCCATTTTTCTGTAACCCAAAATACAAGTGTTGGATCTTTCGACAAACCTTCTTCATAATTATTATATTTGAGGTAATTCCGATAAAGGACAAAATCGCCAATCCTCTTGACTTTATACAATTAAAACATGTTCGTCAGTTGACATTTCAACCCGGTTAAAATCCTGCAATCTTTGGGTTGAATGATGATATCATTCTCCAATCTCCAGGCATTGAGAACAAGTGCACAGAGTTGAATATTTCAGAGTTGCTTTGTGTGCGTCTCTTTTGTGAGCGTGTATAACTTACAGCATAGTGTTTTCGAATATCGCCAAGCATGACGGCATGACAGCTCAATTTGTCATATCCAAAGCAGAAAAAAGACGTTTCCAGCGTCTTGGGGAAAATATTGAATGATGCTCAATTGTTTCATAGTGTTCTTTCTCTGCCAGAGGAGTTGATAATTCAAATGAGTGCAATTTACTTTTGATATTCGAGTTTTATGTTTTATGTTCTCATAGATTGAAACATGGATCTTAAAAATTAGTAACGGATTCAAAACTCGAAATCTTTTAAATGTGTTTCAAAAATAACACTGTAGTTGAACCAGATGATCTATCTGTCAATACGGAACTAGAGTGTACAATGTTGTAATGATTGATAGAAATTCGCAATGTCATAAATGAGATTGTTCTAGATATTTTCAATCGTATTGTTTCTCCGGATTCGGATGATACGAAATTAATCGTTGAAATGCTTACATTACTCGTCCTATATATTTCCATATTTTGCGGTTAAAAATTGGTTGCGTCAGGGCATCAAAATAATTTTGTTGAAATTCTTGTTGATGAAATGGCAGATACTAAAGCCAAGAATCGGCGGTGAAAAAAATGTTATTTTAGACGACTGGGAGAAACTTGAAATATATATAATTTGATCATTTCTATCGAGCACCAAAATGAGAAATTTATCTTGGAAATTGATGCGTTTTTATGATGGCAATGTTGAAAAAATATTGTGATAAGTTTCGAGAGACCATTGAACGATCTGTCAATTCTTATCATTGGATTGTTGGGAGATGATTCTCTAAAGCCATACGATACATTGACCACAACTGTGATTTCGCAAGATTTTTCAACCAGAGAAATGTGTAGGCCTAATACAGTTTTTTTTTTGCTCTGCGGGACTGCATAGACGATGACAACAGTGATAGTTGGACAATTCCGGCAATGAGACTTTTGGCGAACGTGGTAACATTTTCCGGTAGTGTGAAAGCAATAAATAGATACAACATCGACAAATGTAGAGATCCCATCAACAGATCGCTTTTCGAAACATCACTCAAAGCTATTTTGAATAACGATATCAACAATCAATACAACTGATAATGGTGCAACAACCGAAACTATTATCTTAAAAGAGGGGAAGATCTTGCCAATCTACAAAAGTGGTGATAGAGAAAAGGTAGAAAACTATAGGCCCATTAGTATTTTAAATGTAATAAGTAAAATTTTTGAAAGAGTAGTTCTAAATAGGTTACTTCTGCACCTTCAAGAAGCTAACTTTATCTGTGATGAACAGCATGGCTTCCAGAAAGGGAGATCAACAAAGACAGCCATAGTTTCTCTAGTTGAAAAACTAATAGATATAATAGATTCAGGTGATAAAGCTACTGCAATCTTCTTAGATCTGTCAAATGCATTTGATTGTGTTAATCATAGAACTTTATTGGAAATACTGCAAAATGTTGGTGTAAATGGGGTTGAACTGAAATGGTTTGAATCATATCTTATTGGGAGGAAACAATGTGTAGAACTAACTACAGTAGTTGGTAGTAGTATAGTAAAGAATAAATCTAATAAATTAGAGGTGCAAGCTGGAGTGCCTCAGGGGTCAATACTAGGTCCATTGCTTTTTTTGTTATATGTCAACCGTTTATCTAAAGAATTAATTAGTGGTAGAGCCCTCTTATTTGCTGATGATACATCACTCAATTCTAGCAATTCCATTCTAGATAATTTAGAAATAAGTGCCCATATAGGTGTGCAGTCCATTGTCCAATTTTTAAATCAGTTGAAATTAACTATAAATAGTAAAAAATGCCAATACCTTCAATTCAAAAACAAACATAATTTAAATGAAGATAGGGCTATAAACGTGTTTGTAAACGATAATCAATTAGACCAGGAAGAAAAAATTGCATTTCTAGGAGTTATGTTGGATAGACGATTGACCTGGACTCCATACATTGAGAAAATATGTAGTAAAATTTCATCTGGCGTATTTGTCCTGCGACAGCTCGCTAGATTGAATGACAAAAAGTTACTTTTTACAGCTTACCATGGGCTCTTACTGTCACATATTAGGTATGCTATCTTAGTATGGGGTAATTCATCAAAACAAAATCTTGATAGGGTGTTTAAGATCCAAAAGAAAGCGGTTAGGTGTATAGAAAGAGTAAATAGATTAGATTCATGTAGGCCGTTGTTCAAGAGACTTGGTCTCCTAACTGTACCCTGCTTATATGTGTATGAAGCTACTTTATATGTAAAAACGAATGATATTAACCAAAATCTTGATGTACATGATTATAATACAAGAAGCCGAGGAGATTATCACTTGGTGAGTCACAATAGTAGCTTATTCAAACAAAAACCTAGTTATATTGGTAGGAAATTCTACAACAAGCTACCGCAGTTTTTGAAGAGTCTTGAAAATATAGAAATATTTAAAAAACAATTGAAGAAATATTTAGTTGATAAAGCTTTTTATAGTGTACAAGAGTTCCTTTCACATCAAAATTAAGCCTCACCTCAACTAATTGAAGTAATTATGATATCTAGTGTATAATATTGTTGATCTGACTTGTCTTATACTCCAAGACGTAATCTACAAAAAAAAATCTTCACTATCTTCAATAAATGTGGTTGTGACAACTTCGTCTTGTTATTCATTATGAATATCTTCCACAATATCCAATATCATCTTCATCACTACAAAGAAAGTTCAACAATTTACATATAAACTACAGTGCCCATGATAAAATCACCTTGAAAGTTCTCGAATAAGAAATCATCACTCAAAAGAAACTCCAAGAATTTATTGATACATTCATTATTTGTTGCTGAATTATACAATATATGATATTTGAAAAGCTGTTTATTATTGTAGAAATTTTTTGATTACTGGGTGGATTACTTTTTGTAATAAGAATGTTATAAAGGGCTCCAGAAATTCTAGAAGTAATTAAAGAGTCTTAATGTTATGAAAAAAGAGTGCCAAAAACTCACTGGCAGCCTATAGGCTGTGATGTCTATTCGAGGAATATTCCAGAATTCAACAATTTACATAAACAGCTACAGTGCCCATGATAAATCACCTTGAAAATTCTCGAATAGAAGCAAATCATTAAAAATAAATTTGTTGATACTTCTATTATTTGTTTGCTGCTGATAATATATTATCATAAAAATTTATTAAGAAAGCTGTTTATTGAATAAATTTGTATGAATTAAGATTTTGTCTACTGAGTAATTACTTTTTGTAATAAAAATATTTGTAGGGCGTTATAAATACTACAAATATGTGTGGCCTTAATGTTATGAGAAAAAGGGTTCTCCAAAAACTCACAGGCAGCCTAGGCTGTGATGCCTATATTCAAGGAATATTCCAGAGAGACGACGCAATAGCTTGCAAGGTTTTTTCAACACTGGTATCAACTGACTCAGTTTACAACGACACGAGATAGACAAGTAGGCTATTACTGCACTGACACTCAGCCGTTGATCGCGGTCGAACAGGATGTGATGTTGTTTGGCTCAGTTCACTTCTCCCAAGTCTAGTGTTGTTGGGGCGTTACACAACTGTCTACCCCCACCCATACCCTCCTCCCATCATGCCTGAACAAGGTAGAACCATAGACGAACCATCACTATCCCTGATCAACCTAACAACTGCCCTCCTCTCCTTCCCAAAACAACCTTCACGGCATGCGATTTCAACTTTTCATAACTCCTTTAATTGAGCCCGGCAGTGACTAGCTTATTAAAACTGATTAAAATGATGGGTCAGACTGTTTCTCTTTATTATTTCGATTTCATCAGCAAGAAATCACATTTTTATCAAGGTAAAATAATATCTGTGATGTTTTCCATGACGAAATACTTGATGAACAGTGGAAAACTGACACTGTATTTCTATTTAATATATGATTACTCACTTTTACTGGAAATACTGGAGCAGTAGCGGCGCGTCAAGTTTTTCACTGGTGGGGCTATTTTTTAAATACACCTGTGGGTCGGTCGTGAGGTCTATTTCAGTTAGAGTACCGGTATTGTCAAGACCAAACAGAGTATTCAAGACGAATCCTTGGATTTTTTCAAATCATTTGTTGAAACGGTACTGTCTATTCCCAACAGACAAGTTATAAAACTTTTGTTGGGATGGCCAATTTGTAAAAAAATTAGGATTTACGGTATAGTATTGTCTTTCTTCATAAAAAAAGAAATGGATAAAAATACTGGCAATAATTACTGTGCAGTACAGGTTTTGAGTGTTCCTGTGTCAGTGATTATATTGACACAGCCAAGAAGGGTGTAGAGGACAGGTCAATGAACTAAAATTCAAGTAATAACAATCTTACCATCCCACACAGCACATAGGCCTAAGCTTAAACTAAGTTTGTATTTTACTTGGTTTTAACACTGTCAAGCAAGTTTGGCGATCCAAGTTATTTACAAGCTCAAATCAAGCTGTCTAATACAAGTTGGTATTCCCAAGTTTATTAATAACTTGGGTTTCACGGCATAATATTATAATAATGGAGCTGAGTTTGGTGCGCGCGCAACCCATAAAGTTTCTTTCTTTGAGCACTAGTCTCGCTAGTAGCGTGTAGCATGACTCGTCATTGTTGTCGTTATTTCATCGGTCCGCCATTGCCATTACCGGATTACCGCCATCAGCACTCAAAAATTTGCAACAGTAAATCTGTAAATCTATTTAGTTATTTCATTTCGATACTTTAATTGCTTTCCCACTTGAGCAGAGTCCTACGTTTTAGTTGAACATCAGGATCCAAGGTAAGTGTTTACCGAGTACTATTCATGTATTTTGCAACTATGTGCATATGCACATAATATTTATATTTTAGGACGAAACCATTGTACATAGGGTTACCATATGGAAAATTGAAAAGTCCTGACAAAGAGTCCGATTTCCACAGAAAAGTACGGTACTGGCACTACAAAAATGTAATAGCTGTGAAATAAAAAGCAGAAAATATTTCTGTATTAAGTGCAAGAGCGAATGCAAGTTCTATGCCTATCAAAGTCAAAGAATTGCTGTGAAAGTCAACTTCTTTAGACCTTGATGAGCAAGATGTTAAAAATATGTATCAAACTTGCATTGACTACTTGGCCAAGCAGCCTTTGGATGATTTTAAAATTTTCAATTGGCTGGTAGGCTACTGAACAAAAACTAAATTATTGACGTTGAACAAACTGCTTCATCAATTCATTACTTGAATGGCAGAGGAATAGCCTACACATCAATGATGTAAAATTGCTCGACAAAATAGCAGTTTTGAACACATTAATTTATATTGAAACAAGAAGACTCATTTCTCGATGTAACGCCTCATACATTGTGGGTATCCATTTTAAACAATATAGGAACTGCAGGATGCTTGAATTATTGTCTGTCAGTATAATTTTTCTATTACTGCCCAAAACGCAAACGTAGAAAGAATTTTTTCTATGATGGGGAAGTCAGTGTTCAAAGGAATGAAATCGTCTATCTATCCTCAATCCTGTAGTGCAATACAATCTGAAAAACTTGACTTGTGAAGATTTTTATAAAACAGTGTCAAAGGACAAAAATGTACTTGATAAGGTAGCTGTACTTGATTTTTTTCTGTAATGTACATTTGAATATTTTTTCTCCTTGAATACAAAATATTGAGAAAATCTTTTGTATTTAATTGAATATTAAAAAATCCTGACAACTCATTTAAAAAAGACCGCAGTCCTGACGAGAGCCTCAAAATCCTGACATGTCAGGACAAATCCTGATGTATGGTAACCCTGATTGTACATCATGTATTAGGTAATGGTGAAAATAAAGTCTTATTGACTCTCATAATTCCATTAGCAGCATCCTTAGACTAGGATTCAATATGATTTTTGATGCCAATTAAACAAAAAAATCACAAACCAGTCTGCAATAAAGGTGTTACCTACCCTAATTTATTTTATTTCAGAAACCTAACTTTCTTTCTTTGTTTTGTGTAGTAGTTATCACTTAACTTACTAGGCTTTAAGCTAAAGCTGTGCAAACTTTTAGGTAGGCAAAGGCCTTGATCTATTATTTATTTTGCATAATATTAGCTTTGCCAGAAGTCTAGGAGATCCAGCTTAAATTTATTGCCTGCAGACTGAGTTTGGCACTGTGCAACAGCAAAAATGAATAGTTTTTGATCTATTGATAGACTACAGATAGTATTTATTGTTTTGACTAAATGAGAATTTTACTTAATGAAACGAATTCGTTTTTTTGTGCAAACACGTTTTTAAATAACGCCTATGCCTATATTAATAACTTAATATTTGCTGAAATAAATAATTTATTTAAAATAATCATATGCTAATACTTTTTTACGGCAATATCATAGAAAATAGTGTTCAAAACTGGGGGATGTATATTGGGAAAATGTTCTTTTCTGGTTCTTGTTATCTTAAAAGTGTATGACAACGACTTGCATTTGGAAAAATCTCACTTTTCCCACTAGTTGTGAAATATACTATTGTAACTTATTTGCATTAAGGCCTACAAGAAGGTGTCTTAAGGCCCACCTTAGGCTAACAAAATTTATAGGAAAAATACAATAGCCTAGGCCAGGGGTGCCCAAACATTTTTAATTAAGGGCCACATTGTCAACAGTCAAAGGGCAGGCGGGCCAGGCCGGTGGTGTCCCGGGAGGGGGGCATACCCCCCAGGAAAGCGGGGGTAATTTCTCAAATATATATTAAAATGATTATAATTAACCACACAAGTATAAAAATACAACAATTCTAAAGTCAATTCTAAAAATCATTGCCAAGTATTTTATAAAAGTAACTGTGGTTTACCTACTCAGTAACTTAGTAAGACTGCCTAAATGTGTAGTAGGTCTAACAAATAAATAAAAAATAGCCTAAGACCTGGCTTAGCCTACAGTCAGCACTAATTCTATTTATTGTTACAGACGACAACTAGAAAATCATATTTGGATCTTACTAAACATGGTATAATCATATTTTCCTACAACTGCTCATAAAGTAGTTATTTACGTACTGAAAACTAATTGTAAAATACCTCTTTACTGCTCTGCAAGCGGTAAAGTAATTTACGCTCACCAGCTGTTTTCTTTACGCTTCTGTTTTGATTTCGATTTCTTCTCATTGGTGGATCACAGAATATGTGAAATTCTCATAACATCAACAATGGCGCATGCTAACCAAATCAGCATACGGTCTGTGATGTTACTACAAGCTTTTATTGTATTGGAATCCAGAACTGCAGTTGTAGGAAAAATATTGTATGTTATTTGCATGTGAAGCTTCTTTATCACTCTCGCAAAATTACTGTGCTCCGCTATGCGTCACGCACTAAATGTTTTGGCTTGAGCGATAAAGTTGCGCTTCATGCTCTTAATACATAAATAACTATTTTGTATTTGTGCTAAACATCTGGAGTGAGCTACTTTGGCCATATTATGACTGCCACCTAACACTGATTTAAGTGACAATTTGGTTTAAATTAAGCTGTAGAATTTGGATGATCACTGTCAATTAAAATATATAATGGCTCTAAAGTATAGCAGCAGAACTGTTTGCACATGTATGTGCATTCATGATATTTGCCCAATCAATCTACTTCCACTATTTTAATTGTGATTCTTTTTTCCAGGGCCTATGTAGAAGAAAACTCACAAGCAGCTACTACAGAGTAAACACTGCTGTTTGTGCTGTACATATTAAAATGATTTCATGAAGATACCTTCTTTGTACATATAATTTATCCCCAACCCCTACTAACTATAAAAACTATATATTCTTACTTTGTTTTACAAGTGATTTTTTAATCAAACCTGTTAATTTCATTATAAAAGACCTATATACTTTATTTTTAAAAAATAATTTTAAATACTATAGTTTTGTCCAGGAAATTATAGTGTTTTTTTAAATGTTGCTCTCCAATTTCAATATTGTTGTTATACAACAGCGGTGTTTCAACTGTTGTTATTTTGTGGATTTTTGTTGATAAAGTTCAATCAGCTACCTAAAAGCCTGTTAATAACTTATTAATGTAAGTTTACTTTAAACTTACTTTAGACTTGTTGTAATAAGCTTGTTTTCAGACTGGTATTGTAAGTCAGTAAATAACTTGATAATGCAAGTTTACTTTAGCCTCTAGTTTAAACAAGCTTGTTATTAGCCTGGTACTGTAATTAAGTTAGTTTTAAGCTTGTAACCACAAACTTAGAACAAGTTGAAAAAGTGGTAACATCAAAGCTTAAAACAAGCTATTTTTAAACTTAAAAGCTTGTTTAACCAAGCTAAAGTTAAGCTTGTAAGCTTGTTGTTTTAGGCTTGAAACAAGGTTGGAACAGGTTTATTGTGCTGTGTGGGATTGTAAATACGATCTTTGGCTGGTTATTTAATTGCTTTGGTTAAATTAGTGTTACTTTCCTCATGTTTTTTAATTTTCTCACTTATACTCAAACAGTGTTTGGTAGTCCTCTAAAGGTGTTTTTCCATCATAGGTAGGCAGTCCAGTGTGTTGAGGTATAACTACTGACTGTTTCTGGAGATCTTCCTCCTTAGCATCCATCATTAACTGAGATGGTGTTTGATATCCTTACAGCTAATTTTCGTCCAAAGATAATCATTTCCCTTATGATTATTATTAGCCTATCATCAAAACATAAACAATAAAACAAAATAAAGCTTATTTTTCAATACTTGAAGTTAACCACGGCTTTTTATTGAACCATGAGTTACAAAAGTTTCTGTTTTGCTTTGTGTATGTTACAACAATCTTAAAATCTTTGGCATGATGTGTGCCTAACTCTTTAATTTGTTTCTTACCTCCAATGGCCACATCGGAAACTTTGTGCAAAGTAAACTGTCAACATGATTTAAATTCATTGTTTATGTTAACTTACTAACAAAAAGTAAGTAATAATAAGAGTTAATTAATCAATAATGCTGTTAATAGTTCACTTTCCGTATGGGTGTTGTCCAGACAACGTATTATGCACTCTTCTGTCAGAGCGCGAACTGTGGAACAGATAGCCATTGGTCAACGTAATTACAACTTTTCAGCATGAGCTAAGCCCAAAACTCAATTGCCTTGAGCATATGGATTTGGAAAGTGGGAGCGCTGCCAGTCTGACGTCACCCATCTATAGAGCCAATGTATTTCAACTCTGTATTGCCAGGGCTACTTGAGAATCAGCCCAAACGCTCAACACTGCGGCTACTCTCGCAATCGGCGTGCAAGTTAATATACTTACAAATTAGTGCGCTGTTTTCTTATTAATTCAGTGTTTATTTTAATGAACTAATATTTTTTCTTTTACGGAATTATTGGTGGGGCTCAGCTCTAATGGACGCGCCACCTGTGTACTGGAGGAATGCATTTCACTTCTAAAGAAGCAGAGAAGCTTAGAAGTGAAATACATCCCTCCAGTATCTCCAGTGAATGTGAGTGAAAATCATATATTAAATAGAAATACAGTGTCAGTTTTGAAATTAGATTGTATAATAATACTCAAATATGCCTAATGGGGCCATACTGTTGGATGTTGGTCAACAATTTATAAACTACAAATTACAGTTTACAAATAAAACTTTCATAAGGTGCATTAGTAACTGCAAAAAATACAAGTACCGTACCATACCTTATTATTGATAATGATAGGCTAGTATTTTCAACGTACTTACAATTAAGATACTTTATATTTGTCTGTTCTGATTTATGCATATAAGAATAATATTTCCATTAATGATTCTCCACAGCATTGTTACTTTACATGTAGCTCATTTTCTGCATCATTTCGGACTACCTCGAAATTCGCGATCTGCCTGCGATAGAAACGTATCATATTTGACACACGTGATCCTTCGAAATGTTCCTCCAAGAATTAGTCAGTCGGGTGAATGTTCCATGGTCAGCTACAAGTGTACATTGCAGGTGTGGTTATCTACCCTAAGTGATTCAAGACTGTTGTCAGATGATAAGGTCTATGTACACCTAAAATATTTTTCAGCATCTAACAGCTAATTAGTGGTTTTTTTCTCCTAGGTGTGATGGTGTGTGTGGGTGTGTGTAGTCTGTGTGAGAGTGTGGATGTTCCCCTCCCTTTGTATGAATGTGCGAGTGTGTTAGGAAATTGTTTTTTTTCTTCCGTGATATTGTAATTGATGGATAAATTTTATTTTTATTATTATATACATTTTTTTCAATATTCTTAAAAAAGTGAAATCGAACTCAAACAACTCACAAATAGACCGACAGGTCGTCCATGTGAGTGTTGTTTCAATGACATTATGATTTGTACACAATGATGTATTTGTTATTTTTCTTTTTCGTTATATTTATATTTGTAATGTTTTTGTATTACTATGCTGGAAACAAATAAATTCAAATTCAAAAAAAGTTTGCTATTAATTGCTTATTTACAACAGGATATTTCTGTTTTCAAAGTGGTTTGGAAACCACCTAAAGCTGTAGGTCCAACTCATCCATCATCCAATTCATTACCCACGCACTGGTCTCAGACCTATGTGGGCTTCATCCTCACTAAAATGAATAGAATTACCAATATTAGAATTAGGATGGGGAGTATATTATATTATGTAAATGTACGTAATGAGTGGGAATAATTTTGGTTGTGTAGTATCTAATAATGTGAAATGTTCTATTCGATAATTATACTTGGACAATTCAGAAACAAGAGGATCATGAATTTACGAATTATAGTCAGAAAGTCTATTGTTTCGAATAAAAAAATTACAAATATTAAACCAATCGGAAGTAGGGGAGGAGGGGGGTTCTGGCGCAGTTTTTCTTTAACCTTAAATTTAAGGTTAACCTAAGTCAACCCATCCAAACCTAACCTAACCTGAAATAGGTAAGTCAAAGTCAAATCAACGCAATCTATCCGATCCCCAAAATTCCCATTTTCACGGGAGCTAAAATTCACGAAAAAATTTGAACTTTTTAACCCATGAAGGGAATTTTAATTCGAAGACGCCATCTTGTTTAACATTTCCAGGCATCCCAAATTCATGTATCAAATACAATTTTCCGATCACGATTAATTGGGGAAAAATAATAATAAAATTTAACCTTAAATTTAAGGTTAACCTAAACCTAACCTGAAATAGGTATAGCAACACCTTGCGGTATAGCTGTATAGTTGTATAGTCAAATTCGAATTAACGCAATCTATCCGATCTCGAAAATTCCCATTTTCACAGGAGTTAAAAATCACAAGAAAAATTTGAACTTTTAACCTGTGAAGGGAATTTTAATTTGAAGACACCATCTTGTTCAGCAATTTTAGGCATCCCAAATTCATATATTAAATACAATTTTCCGATCACGATTAATTGGGGGAAAAATAATAATAAAGTTTTTTTGTAAAGTTTTTCTTTAACCTTAAATTTAAGGTTAACCTAAACCAACTATCCAAACCTAAAATAGGTATAACAATAACTTGCGGTCTAGTTGTATAGTCCCAAGTCGAATCAATGCAATCTATCCGATCTCGAAAATTTCCATTTTCATGAAAGTTAAAAATCATGAAAAAATTTGAACTTTTTAACCCCTGAAGGGAATTTAAATTTGAAGACGCCAGTTTGTTCGGCTTTTAAAGGCACCTCAAACTCATATATCAAATACAATTTTCCGATCACGATTAATTGGGGAAAAATAATAATAAAGTTTTTCTTTAACCTTAAATTTAAGGTTAACCTAAACCAACTATCCAAACCTAAAATAGGTATAGCAATACCTTGCGGTCTAGTTGTATAGTCCCAAGTCGAATCAACGCAATCTATCCGATCTCGAAAATTTCCATTTTCATGAAAGTTAAAAATCATGAAAAAATTTGAACTTTTTAACCCCTGAAGGGAATTTAAATTTGAAGACGCCATTTTGTTCGGCTTTTAAAGGCACCTCAAACTCATGTATCAAATACAATTTTCGGATCACGATTAATTGGGGAAAAATAATAATAAAGTTTTTTTGTAAAGTTTTTCTTTAACCTTAAATTTAAGGTTAACCTAAACCAACTATCCAAACCTAAAATAGGTATAGCAATACCTTGCGGTCTAGTTGTATAGTCCCAAGTCGAATCAACGCAATCTATCCGATCTCGAAAATTTCCATTTTCATGAAAGTTAAAAATCATGAAAAAATTTGAACTTTTTAACCCCTGAAGGGAATTTAAATTTGAAGACGCCATTTTGTTCGGCTTTTAAAGGCACCTCAAACTCATATATCAAATACAATTTTCCAATCACGATTAATTGGGGAAAAATAATAATAAAATTTTTGGGTACTGATTCTGGCTCAGTTCAATGATGGTTTTAACGAAAATTTTAACGCCAGTTGAATTTTAATGCAATCTATCCGATCTTGAGAATTCCTATTTTCACGGGAATTAAAAATCATGAAAAAATTTGAACCAAATCTGCTATTTCAACCCCTGAAGGGAATTTGAATTAGAAGACGCCATCTTGTTCAGCATTTCAAGGCACCTCAAATTCATGTATCAAATACAAATTTCCGATAATAATTAATTGAAAAAAAAAATGTAATGAAATTATTTAATGGTGGTAAGCTAAACCTAGCATGTTTGTGGTATAGCTGTATAATCAATTTAATCTAACATATCCCGAAAATTCCAATTTCCATGAGAGTTATACTGCAGGGTAATTATAAAAAAAAACTCTCCTTCCCCCCCCCCCTCTATCATAATTCAAGCCGCAAATCAAATTTAATCTATTGTGACCTAGGTAAGTTCAAACTATAATTGAGCCTATACTATATCACAACATATTGCTTATAAGGAAAATCAAGAGTTGAAAAATCACAGAACCAAATCTGCTATTTTATTCCCTCAACCTAAATTATATTGAATGGTGTCATCAGCTTTCCCAGCCACTTCAAAATAATGTGTCAAACCTCAACTATATAAAGGCTTGTAACCGCATTTCTTGTTCAGTATTCACAAGTAGCATGTACAGTAAATACCTTTCTTAATGAAACACAGGTTGGTGGGATAATAATGCTATTATTGGTAACTGATGAGATGGTAAATCTATTTATTTGAATGATAACCAATGAGATGGGAAATGGTGTATCATATTATTGGTGGTTGACAAGATAGCTGATATTTCAATCAAATTGATAATTGAGAAGGTTGAAAATAGAGCATAATGTGAAGACTCTATTGGAGAGTATCAGTATAATATGAAGGCTTGTGAATCCACCTTTTCCACTTCATGTCTGTGAAGACCTCTGATAAACAGTAAGTTGGATAATAATGTTATTAAATTATTGCTAACTGATGAGATGGTAAATCTATTAATTTGAATGATAACCAATGAGAGATATATATCAATATTATTTGTGACTGACAGGATAATCTTTCAATTGAATTGGTTATTGGCAAGATAGGAAATAGAGTATAATGTGAAAGCTTACCACACCTCACCTAATGTCTGTGAGAATGTTAGGGTATGTATCAATATTATATTATTGGTGGTTGATAAGATGACTAATATTTTAATTTCAATGATGATTTTACAAGATAAGAAATAGGGTATATATATCAATATCATATAGACAAAAAGGCTAATCTATCAATTGAATTGCTGTCTGATGAGATGATTGATTCATTAATTACATTTGTGTTTGAGGAGATATACTAAAATTCAGGTATAGGTAAATTTAGATGCAAATCTGCACAAATCTTATTCAGTTCACAAAGTCGGTTCAAATCAAAGCCAACACTATATAAAGGCTTGCGATTCTTCACTAGCAACCTAAACAGTGAGTACCACTCTCTTAATCAGATACAGGTAAGTGGGATAATAATGTTATTAAATTATTGGTAAATTATGAGATGGTAAATCTATTAATTTGAGTGATAACCATATTGTTGGTGGCTGACAAGATAGCTGATATTTCAATTGAATTGACAATTACCAAGGTTGGAAATAGAGTATATATCAATATAAAGCCTATAATTATAATGTGAAGGTTTATGAATCATCCTCTTCATCCACTACTCACCCAATGTCTGTACAATGAGGATCTATCATAATCTGGTCTGGATGGTGATGATGTTTTGGGTATATATCAATATTATTGGTGACTGATAGGATAGTAACCATCAATTTCAGTGATGATTTTACAAGATGGGAAATAGGGTATATATCAATTTAATACTATTTGTGGCTGATAAGATGGGTAATATATTCATTTCAATAACAACTGACAATATGGGGTATTATTTCAATGTAATATTATTGGTGTAATATGGTTAGTTGGGATAGTAAAGGTAACGTAAATGAAAAGAGTTTAATTTTTTCTACTGGGGTAACGCTTGGCATACGAGAGGTGTTTCGGGTACTACTCTAATCTCATGAGAAAAAGGTGCTACTATTAAAATAACTTCAGATTGAGTTCAGAAAAAGAATCTAGATGTTTATTTTAATGTTATAATAATAAGTAATAAAATGCTAATGAGCTTATCAAGAATTTAAACAAAAGAGTTTATTTACTTACAAACGGTCACTCGCTCAGCAGGGAAGAGTGGGGCAGGTCATCTGCCGTAGATGTAGCCAGCTCCCTTACTCGACACCGACTGCCCGAGCCACTCGTTTTTTCAGCACAATTTTACTTGTCATGAATTTTCACTGATGTCATCATTTTTCTTTTAATAGTCAACAATGGCTCTCTCCTCTTTTTGTGAAAATTCATGGCAAACAAATTAATTATGCTGTTACATTACATCCCCGGGTCCCCCTAAACTTCGACCCGAAGTTTCCAAAAAAATAATTACTTTCTAATCATTAAAAACTTATTTTATTAATATATTTGACATTTAAAACTCTTAACCCTCACAATAACTTAATTTACATGAATATTGTTAAATTTTGTTTTAAACATAAAACATTACAAATTATCAACCCTAACGAAATATAGAATGAAATATATAATTTTGAAATAAACTTCGCTTTTACTTTTACACCTAACATTTAAAGATCCTGTGGGTAGTCCACAACTGGGGTCCTTCTTGCAACCAATAATTTCCTAGCTCTTGCTCTTATATACTGTTGCAGACAACCATATAATATTACTACAGTAATAGTTGTTTGCCAACAAAGAATTATGTATATAAGTATTATATTGTTCATTCCTAACAAATAAAAATTTGATGGCATTTCCACATGCTTAAATACATCCTCAGAAAATAAGTTGTGCTCTTCAAATCTTGTAAACTTTGTGTTCCAGTGTTCATTTAAAATGTCTGATAAATTTAGATACTGTGGTAAGTGCTCATGTTCAAAAATAGGAATTGCTAGTTTTGGTAGATTGGTCCACATAAGAGGTATTAATTTGGTGATATTTGGTGAAGGATGTGAACGGGAATCACATGGATAAATACTGCTGATAATTACATCACCGTCGTGTCGAAGTTCACAAGCACAAGGGATGTGGAGCGATAGCGTTCCGGGGCTGTTTTCTGGAACTCTTGTTGCAGTATTTCCGCAGCGAATTTCCATTTTGTCCTTTACGTTGTGGATGAGGTAGGTGTCTTCTCGTAATCGTGTGATCAGCGTTTTGTTGTTGTTTGCTTCACATTCGAAGTTGCAGACTTGTTGTAATTGTGTTACTTCTGGTTCAGAAATGAGTGATTGTAGGCATGTCTGAGTTGCAGTAGTGGAAGTTTTGATTCGTGGGATGGAGCAGAGGCCTTTTTCTTTGAATTTGCAGTCTTCTTCTTCATCACCTGTCAGAATTCGTAGATTGTTTTCTTCTTGCAAGATTAGATGATGTTGATTAGTAAGATGACAAGTGAGACCATTCCAGTATAACGGTATAGTTTGTAGATGAAATAATTCTGTAGTCAAATTTTTCTTTATAGGTATTTTTAGTGTTACCCATATTTCATTTGTTGTCTTTTTGCAGGTAGTGAGCTTCAAATTTCGTAATTGTTATATTTCTTGAGTCGCCAATATATAATGTTTCTTCTTAATTCTTTGTTTGAGTTTTAGAAGTTGTAGTTGAAGTTCTTTGTTAGGAATGACGTAATGTGATAATTGTTGGTTGTAGCATTTTGCTTCTATCTCTCTGTAGTTGTGGATAATTGTTGATATGTACATGAACATAGATGTCCTTAGTTGGGTTTTTAGTAAGTCGATTGTTGAATTTCCTTTTTCAAGTTTATTCTGTTTTGCAAATGACTCCTGCCAACGAATTAGATCCAGTTTCATATTTCTGAATACTTCTTCTACATTTTCTGCCATAATGTTCATCTTGCGAGTATTATTTATTAGATCTTCATGTTCAGCATGGACAAAGTCTTGTAGATTGTTCAGATGTGAAGTAATGTCACCTTCAGTTTTTACGTACGTTCCTAATTCTTCGTCTGTTGCTACTCCACAACACCAGTTCAAGGCTGCCCCAATCGCGTCGATTGAACGTCTGTGGCGTGGAACTCGATTCTTCTCATCCGAAGTGTAGTCATCCTCATAGTAGTTGTCATCATCGTGTAGTTGCAGAAGTTGTAGTTCAGTGTGATGTATCTGATCAAATACAGAACATTCCGATGTGGAAAGGAAAGGACATGATTCATTGGTAGAGTGTACATTTTTTAGATATCTTATAATAAAAGCATGGGATCTAGGAATACGAAATGTTAAGGGAATTGTGGACTCATACAAAATTACATTATGAATTTTTCTAAATAGAGCACCATGAAATAATGATATTTCTTGAGAAATATACTAGTAATTATTATAGATAAACAAAGTGATAATGAATTCATTTTAAGTGATCAATTTCAATCGTTATAGAGCACAACTGTCTTGAATCAAATTTGAATCAAGTTTTAATTGTAGGCCTAATAGACATAAGTAAAGAGGCTTTATGTAGAACAATAATACACTTCATCTACTAATATTATTGATAATAGCAAAAATCAATATGGGTTCTGCACTTATGCTAGATAATATAAATTGTACCTATAGACTAATTTAATAATTGTGAAACACCACACTTGATTTAATCATTAACAATAACTATTATATAAACAAAATCCAAAATTATATTCCTGAAATAACAGCAAAGATGTGTACTTGATTGAATTTATTAGGTCTACAGATAGAACAATGAATTTATATAGAGTGGTGTCTCAACGAATGATGACTAACATATAATCAAAACAGAATTCCTCCCTAAGCTACTAAAATTATCTAGAAAATTCTTGATAGCTCTCAATAATCAAAAGTATAACATAATGGCGTATTTTTATTCAACAATAATTATCAAGATAATTCCTTATATCATAGTATACATTGATCATCCGATTTTCTGAAAAATAAAAATAAAATTATACTTATTTATCAAAATTACTTAAGCATCAAATTACTGAATGCATCTTTTCAATAAGGACCTTTAACACATGGGAATAATTGTCATTCATTAAAATGATTTGACAGCATTTGGCTAAAATTGCTTAAAATACTCAAAATCACTAATTAATCAATTGTTTGCAAATTATTGTTGAGACAACAGTTAAATCATTCTGACAATGCTACAATGAGAATTTTGTCATAAATGATTTTGTAAGCCATTGTTCTTTTGATGAATATTCTGCTAGTGTTTGCAATAATGAAATTATTCTTAAAATATCTGTTTGATCTAAACTTCCGCTATCAATTGTGTTTCAAGTGAATGAAAGTCAAAGAATTGAACGTTGAGCTGTTGAATTGCTGAAATTAGAAAAATGATTAAACAACGGAAAAATCAATTTAACGGCGTTCGTGTGAAATATTTTTTTAATTTATCTACATGAAAAGCAACGTTCCTGAAATATCCTCTTAGTGGAAAAAATATTTCGTAAACCTCATCTGTTACCTTTTTTACAACCTCATAAGGACCTGAATATTTTTTAATCATTTTTCTTGACTGTCCTTGTTTGAAATCAGGATCGAAAACCATAACTAAATCACCTGGTTCAAAATTGCAAAAGGTTCTGTTCCTATCATAATAGTATTTCTGTTTATCTTGCGCTTCTGTCATAACTTTTGGAATCTGTTCTCTGATTTCTTGTAGATTTTTCAAACTAGTCTCTAAATTGTATGTAAAATCTGTAGACTGAGGAATAATTTTCAAGTCTAAAGGGGTAGTTGCTTCAAAACCATGCAAAAGGAAAAATGGTGAGTTTTTCAAAGAGCATTGTTTAGAAGTGTTATAAGCGAATAATACCTTAGGCAACATTTCCACCCACAATTTTCTATTATCAGCCACATAAGCTGTTAACATTTCTTGTAGTGTCCTATTTGCTCTCTCAACCAATCCTTGACATTGATGATGGCTTGAAGATCCTAAAATATGATTGATTCCTAATTCAGCTAAGAGTTCATTAACTTTTTTATTTACAAAATGAGTACCTCTATCCGTACGAATCTCTTTAGGTACTCCAAATCTATATATTGTCTTCCATAAGACTTTTATTGTATTGTTAGCATCAGCATGTCTACATGGTTCAGCTAAAATATAACGGGTTGTTAAGTCTACCATGGTTAGAATATAAGAGTAGCCCATTGAACTCTCTAATGGTCCAATGTAGTCCATCATTATGCATGAAAACGGTTGTGCATCACACTTTATTGGAGATAAGAAACCTTGTGGCTTTGAATTAGAAGTTTTTCTTTCTTGACAGTTTTTACATGATCTTACATAGTTTACGACACATTCATACATTTTGTCCCAATAATATTTTGATGATATTTTCTCATGTGTTTTATATATGCCTGTGTGTCCACCTGTTAAAGGGTCATCATGATATATTTCGAGTATTTTGTTGATAAAAGATTGAGGTACAACTAGTCTTAATTCATTAGAGTGTCCATCAAATTTTTTAAAATAGACAATGTCATTCAAAATGGTGAACCTTCTTGCTTTTCGTATTGCGTGTTTATTGCTAATCTCGGGAGTTTTTATTGCATCATATATGTTTTTAATGCTCTCGTCTTTTTTCTGTATCGATCCCATGTCAATCTCTTCTATTCCAAAAATGTTGAAGTTTTCGTCACTTGTCATGTCAGTAATGTCTTTTTGAACAGGGTATCTACTTAAAGCATCTGGTACATGCATTTGAGCTCCAGGTTTATATTTAAGATCAAATGTGAATTCTGTTAATTTCATCAATAATTTACTGACTCTTGTACTAGGATTCTTCCATGTTTTGTAATATTGTAAACTAGCGTGATCTGTGTAAATGGTGAATTTTCTCCCTATTAAATATTGTCTGAAATGATTCACACAGTACGCTATAGATAAAAGTTCAATTTCCCCAACTGCCCAGTTTTCTTCATTCTTAGTTAGTTTTCTAGAAACAAAAGCTACAGGGTGGAGTTTTCCATCGTCATCTGGTTGTGAAATTACTCCTCCTATACCTATACGAGAAGCATCCGTGTGTACTGCTACCTCTCTGTCAGTACAAAAGTGATGAAGTACAGGTTGTGATGAAAGTCTAAATTTTATTTCTGTGAATGCTCTATCCTGTTCTGCTTCCCATTTTATCGGTTTATTTTCGTTATCTTTCGATATTAAGTTTGTTAATGGCCTTGCTATATTTGCATAGTTATGAATAAATTTCCTGTAGAAACCACTGAGACCGAGAAATGCTCTTATATCTTTGATTGTTTTCGGAATTGGATATTGTTCGATTGCCTCTAAATTTTCAGGGGTGGGTTGGATTCCATCTTTCGAAACAGTATGACCAAGTACTTTAACTTTTCTATAAAAGAAATGACATTTGGCTGTATTCAATTTCAATCCAACATCTTGCAATCTGTTAAACGTTTTCTCAAGCTGTTGATACTGTTTATCAAAGGTGTCTCCATAACTTATGATGTCATCTAAGTAAATCAACACTCCTCTGTACAAAAGGTCATTGAATACTTGATTTATTGCGCGTTGGAAAGCATTAGGGGATGTTTTTAACCCGTTTGGAAGTCTGGTAAATGTGTATAATCCTTTATGAGTTGCAAAAGCAACATAGTTTTGACAATCTTTATGTAATGGCTGTTGGTAGAATGCCTGACTGATATCAAGAGTAGAAAAATAATCCGAGTTTTCAAGTGAATCAAAAATTGTTTGAATAAGAGGAAGAGGGTATTTATCGGGTAAAATTCTCTCATTGAGAAATTTGTAGTCAACTACCAATCTAAATCCACCACATTTCTTTGTCACTAAAAATGCAGGTGAGGAGTAATCGCTTTGAGTCTCACAAACTATTCCTGCTTTCATCAATTGATCCACTTGTCTATCTATTTCAGCCCTCTGTGCTATGGGTAATCTATATGGTGGCATTGCAATGGGTGTGTTATCAGTTAATTTAAATTTATATTCTGGCAATTTTGCTTCCTGAAAATCAATTTCGTTAGTTGAAAATAGGTGTTTGTATTTACTGATTAGTTGTTTTGCTTTGAAATCCTGTTCCGATGTTAGGTCTTTGTTTATATCTATTTCACAGCCTGCCCCATCAAACATTATAGAATCAACTGTCAGTAAAGTTTCATCTGTAACACTTACTTCTCCCTCTATTTCTCCAATCACAGTTTGACACAGTAATCTTACATCCTGTTTCCCTGTATTGAAAAATCTCATTTGTGCTACATCACCTCTATCATAAAGTTCTTTGTCCCAAAATACATGTAACTTTTTATTTCTTATTAAAGATTCATTAGGAGTGAAATGAGTGATCTTATCCACCTTTTGAGTGAAACTTACAAGTACTGTTACTTCTCTTTGTGCCGGAATTATTGTTTCAAGAGCACATTTGACAAAATTTACGGAGTTTGATACAATTTCTTTTTTAATTTGTTTGTTTGAGTTGTTGAGTTTATCAATGGTATCAATCCAGTCTTCGTCAATATTCCACTCAATAAATCTACCATTATCAGTCATTGATACTTTATTAGTATCATAATCTATAATCACTTTATATTTAGATAGGAATGAATTTCCTAGCAAAACATCGCACTGTAATACATCGGTGATCAATAAGTTCACGTCAAATTTATTTTCACATATATCTAGCCCACACGTTAACATTCCTGAAATTGGGAGTAGAGTACCATTAGCAGCAGATAAAGTTATATTGCTATTTTCCAATTTCTTGAAATCATTATCACTCAGAATACTTTTTCGAGCAATATTTACATTAGAACCTGTGTCAATAGTAATTGAAACAGTTTTCCCACTAAATCTACCTACAACGGTTAATGCTGAATTAATATTTTTATGCTCATTATTCAATGATCCATTCACTGTAGACTTATGCTGCGTCTGCATATCTGAACACACTACTTTGTTTGAATGAATATTGCTTTGATCATTATTGTTACATAATCTATTATTTTTATAAGTCTGGAAAAAGTTTCTAACAAATTCTATCACCTTATCCTGTTCTTGTTTTTGGGCGAATGAACACATAATTGCGGATCCCAAGTTCGAATCAGATTTTTCTAAGCTCGGGACCCTAGTTTCGCGTTTTTTGACAAGAAGAAGCAATCATCTGTCCAGTGATTATCACGTCTACAATACTTGCAGAACCTAGATCTATGGCCTTCATGATGATTATTATTACGATTCCTATTCCATTCATAAGTTTGATTTGCTGGATTGTTGAAATATTTTTTATAGTTAGAACTGTTTTGTGTTGAGTCAGCATGTTCCCTGTTTCTTAAATTATAATTATTATTATTATTTGCTATTGGCTGTCTTTGAAAAAATTTCTTATTCGAATTTTGGTGAACACTTCTACTGAGGTTCGTCACTACATTACTCAGATTGTCCAATTTCTTTTCCAATGTTTCTACACTAACTCGTTGAACTGGTTGTTCATTTGAATTGAGTTCTTTACTAATAATTCCTAATTTTTTATCCAATAGAAAACGAGATCTTTCATATTTTGCCAAATTTTTCTCCAATTCTTCAATTGTCGCATTATCCATAAATGCAACATGTTGCAATGCACCTACATCTAATCCCCTTAGAACGTATCCTACTAATCGTTTGTCTGACATTTCAGGTTCCAGTATATGGCACAATTTTATTATATCTGCTGTGTATTCAGTGTAGGTTTCTGTCTGTAATTTATTTCTGTTTTCCAATTGCTGTCTGGTAGTTTCCTCGTGTACTGGGTCTACTAATTTCTGTTTTAGGTGATCTACTACGTCAATGAAAGTTAAGTTTGAATTTTTATCAGCAAAATTATCGAAAATAGTTAATGCAGTTTTTTTTAAATAAAGTGGCAAATACAATATTTTATCATCATCATCCCATTTATTTATTTTAGCAGCTCTGTTGAATATTTTCAACCACTCATTAAAGTCTTCAGTTTTTGACCCCCCATAAGTCTCTGGTTTGGCAAAAGGTCTACTCTCATTCCTAGCCATTTTCTTTTCTTTATCAATATCTAAAGCAACAGTATCGTAAAAATTATCTAGTTTATTTTCCTGCTTATCATTAATATCTGGTGTAACTGTATCATAGAAGTTCTCAACAGGTTTATGATTTAATATTCGTTCGTAATCAGCTAACATAGGGAACTGATTACGTTCCTCATTTGACAATTTTCCTGTTCTGAGCAATTGACTCAAAACTTCCCTAGCACCTGAATCTTCATTTGCATAAATACTAACTTTTTTTGCCAGATTCACTGCAAATCTCAGGTATTCAACATTAACAGATTGAGGAAAATGGATTTCCAATTTCTCACAAAGATCGATCAATTGCGTTTTGTCTAATGTTTTTTCTTGTAAATCTATTGGTAAATCTAATATTGATAAGCTCATTTTAAAATCACTGAAAATATAACTATACAAAACATTATGACTTCTTTAAAAATTACTAGGTTTAGAAACAAATAATCTCAAAAAAATGTTGAAGTTAAAAAAACTAATCTCATGAGAACGGCGCCCAACACCATGTAGTATGGTTAGTTGGGATAGTAAAGGTAACGTAAATGAAAAGAGTTTAATTTTTTCTACTGGGGTAACGCTTGGCATACGAGAGGTGTTTCGGGTACTACTCTAATCTCATGAGAAAAAGGTGCTACTATTAAAATAACTTCAGATTGAGTTCAGAAAAAGAATCTAGATGTTTATTTTAATGTTATAATAATAAGTAATAAAATGCTAATGAGCTTATCAAGAATTTAAACAAAAGAGTTTATTTACTTACAAACGGTCACTCGCTCAGCAGGGAAGAGTGGGGCGGGTCATCTGCCGTAGATGTAGCCAGCTCCCTTACTCGACACCGACTGCCCGAGCCACTCGTTTTTTCAGCACAATTTTACTTGTCATGAATTTTCACTGATGTCATCATTTTTCTTTTAATAGTCAACAATGGCTCTCTCCTCTTTTTGTGAAAATTCATGGCAAACAAATTAATTATGCTGTTACATTACATTGGTGACTAACAAGAAGGTTAATTGAACCGATGTCTGATGAGAGAGTAAATATATAACAAGAATGGTGAGTAATATGGTGACTAATCCATTCAATGAAGTGATGAGATGGCTATCATTGGTATCTGATGAGATGAGAAGATATTTTTTAGAAGTTCAACTTTCCAAAATACTTCTGTCAATTCTACTTGCTTCCCAATTTATTAATTGACTGATGAGATGACATTGGTTACCAAGAAGATATGGTAAATTATACTGGATGTGAGGGTGTACATGTATTATTCGTGACTGATAAGATGGTAATTACACTGCTAACAGGGGATATAGCAAATAGTGATATACCAAATGTTAAGGTAAATAATATATTTTATTATTGATCACCAATAAGATGGCTAAACCATTCATTGAATTGATAACTGATGAGATGATTAACTACACTGGTAGCTGAGGAGATGGTTGGGATATTTATTTGAACTTGGGTCAGTTCTACTAACCAAGGTAGTTCAAATTCATACATCATACACTAATTTCTACAGTTCAAATATCCAATACACCTACACTGTGAGGCTCTCCACACTCCACCCATTCTATTAATTTCATTGATAACTGATGAGATAGTAAATCTATCAATTGGATTGGTGAGTAAGGATATAGTAAATAGTAGAGATGGGTCGTACTAGGTTTTTCTGATACTAAGTATTCCGAGTACGAGTACGCTCTAATACCTATTCCAAATACCTGTTCCAAAATACTAGGTAGTATTTTATATTAGCCAGTTTGCCAGAGTAGACGTACAAGAGAGTATCGTACTGCGGTACTGGTACTGTTTCTCACATTAAATACAGCACGAATCTTTATTACTCATGTTAAATACAGCACGAATCTAATTATTGAAATGCTCTCAAATGTGCTGTAGCGAAATGAGACGCGGACGGCAAGACCTTGAGATGCTTGAGTAACAAAATACTTTTTAGTACCCGTATACTCAAGTACTGAAGAAGTATTTATACTGGAAAAGTACGCGCGTACGCCATACGCAACCAAAGACAATGTAGATGCATGCGCCTACAATCGAGTATAGTGAATAGAGAGAGAGCGTTAGAGTGAGCGAGAAAGAGTGAGTGAATAGTTGAATAGTTCTATAACAAGAAATGAGCTATCAATAGCTACTGTACAACTGCAAATTACAAAGCTCCACTCCCACTCCGTAAATTGGAGTGGGGACTTGAAGTCGCGTAGTTTACTAGTGTCTAGAAATACTCACAGATATCTGAGTATTTTGTTCTTCGAATACTAGGTGCTAGTCCGTACGTTCAAATACTCAGTAAAAATACCTGTTCCAGTAAATACGCCTCATCTCTAGTAAATAGGGATATATAATGTTGGAGTATATAATATTATTGGTGAGTGACAATATAACTAATCTATCATTAACATATATCTAACATCTATCTAACATTGGTGTGTATGCAGATGAGGAAGAGGTTATAATATATACATTGATATTATATTTTATTGGTGACTGATCTATGATTGAAATGGTGACTGATGAGATGACTAATCTATTTATTATTTCACTGTTTCATGAGAAGGGTGGTACTGTATTGATGGAATTGGTTGATCAAATTTGTAACTAATAAGATGGATTGAATGCTGATGAATATAATAGTAGATGGGTATATTATATTAATGGTGAGTGAAAAGACAGCTAATATTTTAATTGAATTGGAAACTAATAAGATAAGCAATCTATAATTGGGATGGGGACTGAAACACATAAAAAGATGTTTATTTTATTGGTTTCTGATGACATGGGAAATCTTTCAGTTAAAATGGTGGCTAACTAGTTTATCATTGATGTCCAAAAAGATGGAAAATAGTGGATGATCTCACATGCTACCTAATGAAATTATGAATGAATTTATTAAATTGGTTGCACAAGAGGTGGTGGATGTACCGATTGAGTTGGTAACTCATTATATGGTTAATTTACTAATTAGGCTACATCAGCAGCTGAAAATGACAAATCTTTTGAATTTAAAGATGGTGGGGTACTTATTTCAGTCCAACTTTTCAAAACATGCATCCCTGTAATTTCTACATGCTTCTCAATTTATTAATCACATTGATGACTAATGTGAAGAAGGTTAATCTATTTTAGGATATATATATATAATATTATTGGTCACTAGCAAGACAGCAGGATGTTTACAGTTTAAATTCCCAATACACCTATAATGCATACCTCTATCATTTCCACATGTTTTCTATTTATTTATGGAATTAGTGGTTGATGATATATATTAGTTACAATTATTACTGATGATATGGTTGAATATGTATAAATGCTGAATGCTAGGGTATATTATTTATGACTAATATTTTCATTAAAGTGGCAACTGATGACTTTGTGACTGATGAGATGTCATCATCTATCCATGAAAACAATGAAGAACCAAATTTTAAAATTCCATTTTCCCCAATTTATTAACTTAATATCAATAAAAGATGCTACCGTTTGAAGCTCAAATGAAGCCTCCATATTGTATTACTGATGACTAATGTATTAATTACATTGAAGACTGAGGGAATGCTATACTAAATTTTAGGATATATATATCATATTATTAGCAAGACAGCAGGATGTTTACAGTTTAAATTCCCAATACACCTATAATGCACACCTCTATCATTTCCACATGTTTTCTAATTTATTTATGGAATTAGTGGTTGATGATATATATATTAGTTACATTGATTACTGATGATATGGTTGAATATGTATAAATGCTGAATGCTAGGGTATATTATTTATGACTAATATTTTCATTAAATTGGCAAATGATGTCTAATCTATTAATTTACTTTTTGTGACTGATGAGATGTCATCATCTATCCATGAAAGCAATAAAAAACCAAATTTAAGATTCCATTTTCCCCAATTTATTAACTCAATATCAATAAAAAATTACCATTTGAAGCCTCCAACATTAATTATATTTGATTTTTTCATATAATTTACATTAAAACGAATGGAGGTGTGAGTCTCTTGAACAGAGACTTTTCATCTACTGAAGTCAACCTTAACCTCCCCTTGGGTCTGGGGGGTACCCCCAGACCCCTCCCCCCTACGACCTCCAATCAAGTATATATCAGTGACACAATAGAGATCCAAAATTGGGTATGAAGTTGAGGTACACAGAAGAATACAACTCACCCAGTCTTGAAGACCTTTCTGGACCATCCTTTCCCCCCCTCCCTTCTTCAAGTATATATCAATATTTATCTTACATTAGGTGTGAAGTTGAAATAGTTGAATACTTATATTGATTGAAATGACCAATGGTTTTGATTGACCCATCTACATTCACACAGATTTAGGTATCTAAATTCACACACCTACATAGGTACCTACATTTACACACCTATATAGGTACCTACATTTACACACCTACATAGGTACCTACATTTACACACCTACATAGGTATATACATTTACACACCTACACACCTACATAGGTACCTACATTCACACACCTACACACCTACATAGGTACCTACATTTACACACCTACATAGGTACCTACATTTACACACCTACACACCTACGCAGGTACCTACATTTACACACCTACACAGGTTCAGGTTTCTACACCCACATACATTAAACTAGGTTTAGGTACCTACATCTAAATTTTGATGGGTTCAGGCATGAGGCTCATGCCTGAGCCCATCTAAATGTATATGTAGGTACCTTAACCCACATAAATTAACTTAGGTTCAACCACCTACACCTAAATACATTTACCTACATTTACATAATAAATGAACTGATGATGAATCTAAAATCAATAAAATGGACTGTATTATTCAGTTGCAATGATAGTAATTGTTCACTTAATTGTATAATACATTTAAGACAAAAACAGTTAGAAAGTTATAGTTATAATTGAAAGTTGTATTTTGAAATTGAATTTGTGATATACCCTCAAATTTACCCACCTTTTGTATGAAAGTATAGATAGGATTTTGAATTGCTTTGGGGGAAGGATGGTCCTGAAAGGTCTTCAATGGACAAGACTGGGTGAGTTGTATTCCTCTGTGTACCTCAACTTCATACCCAATTTTGGATCTCTATTGTGTCACTGATATATACTTGATTGGAGGTTGTAGGGGGGAGGGGTGGTTAAGGTTGACTTCAGTAGATGAAAAGTCTCTGTTCAAGAGACTCACACCTCCATTCGTTTTAATGTAAATTATATGAAAAAATCAAATATAATTAATGTTGGAGGCTTCAAATGGTAATTTTTTATTGATATTGAGTTAATAAATTGGGGAAAATGGAATCTTAAATTTGGTTTTTTATTGCTTTCATGGATAGATGATGACATCTCATCAGTCACAAAAAGTAAATTAATAGATTAGACATCATTTGCCAATTTAATGAAAATATTAGTCATAAATAATATACCCTAGCATTCAGCATTTATACATATTCAACCATATCATCAGTAATCAATGTAACTAATATATATATCATCAACCACTAATTCCATAAATAAATTAGAAAACATGTGGAAATGATAGAGGTGTGCATTATAGGTGTATTGGGAATTTAAACTGTAAACATCCTGCTGTCTTGCTAATAATATGATATATATATCCTAAAATTTAGTATAGCATTCCCTCAGTCTTCAATGTAATTAATACATTAGTCATCAGTAATACAATATGGAGGCTTCATTTGAGCTTCAAACGGTAGCATCTTTTATTGATATTAAGTTAATAAATTGGGGAAAATGGAATTTTAAAATTTGGTTCTTCATTGTTTTCATGGATAGATGATGACATCTCATCAGTCACAAAGTCATCAGTTGCCACTTTAATGAAAATATTAGTCATAAATAATATACCCTAGCATTCAGCATTTATACATATTCAACCATATCATCAGTAATCAATGTAACTAATATATATCATCAACCACTAATTCCATAAATAAATAGAAAACATGTGGAAATGATAGAGGTATGCATTATAGGTGTATTGGGAATTTAAACTGTAAACATCCTGCTGTCTTGCTAGTGACCAATAATATTATATATATATATCCTAAAATAGATTAACCTTCTTCACATTAGTCATCAATGTGATTAATAAATTGAGAAGCATGTAGAAATTACAGGGATGCATGTTTTGAAAAGTTGGACTGAAATAAGTACCCCACCATCTTTAAATTCAAAAGATTTGTCATTTTCAGCTGCTGATGTAGCCTAATTAGTAAATTAACCATATAATGAGTTACCAACTCAATCGGTACATCCACCACCTCTTGTGCAACCAATTTAATAAATTCATTCATAATTTCATTAGGTAGCATGTGGGATCATCCACTATTTTCCATCTTTTTGGACATCAATGATAAACTATAGTTAGCCACCATTTTAACTGAAAGATTTCCCATGTCATCAGAAACCAATAAAATAAACATCTTTTTATGTGTTTCAGTCCCCATCTCAATTATAGATTGCTTATCTTATTAGTTTCCAAATCAATTAAAATATTAGCTGTCTTTTCACTCACCATTAATATAATATACCCATCTACTATATATTCATCAGCATTCAATCCATCTTATTAGTTACAAATTTGATCAACCAATTCCATCAATACTGCTAAGGCCAGGTGACAAGTTGTTTATGTAAAAATCAGCTGGTAATAGCAAATATAATGTTTGCAATGTTTGAAAGCTCGAGAAGGTTTTTCCAATAGAAGTATAAATAGTTGAGTTCGTGTTAAGCAGTTCAAGTGTTAATTTTCCAAAAGTTATTCTTCAATAAAATCCATGTTTAAAACGCCTCTGACTGTTTTATTTATGTAAATTCATAACAATTGGTGTCAGAAGTGGGATAAGTGCATTTGAGGTGGGTTTATCTATTCGAAAAGTGATTTTATTCATGTTTTTCAACTATTCATTTGTTCATCCATTTTTTTGTGTTTACTTTTAACAGTTATACTGGTTTGAGATTTAAAATGGCTGGAAAAGGTTTAAAACTTTCATGTTTGAAAGTGAGTGAATTAAAACAAGAATTAGAAGAACGAGATCTTGAAATAAGTGGTAATAAAGCTATTCTGCAAGAACGACTTCGTGTGGCATTGGTTGAGGAAGGTTTGGATCCGGACATATTCCTCTTTGAAACCCCATATGGTGAGTTAAAGTCAGCTTTGGAAAGAAAATTAGAAGAGAACAGAGATATATTTGAGGAAAAATTGCAGGAAAATCATAATTTCTTAAGAAATGAAATAAAAAACATGGAAGATAAATTTGAGAAAAATCATAATTTTGTAAGAAATGAAATGAAAGACATGGAAGAGAAAATGAAAAACATGGAAGATAAATTTGAAAAGAAGTTTGAAAAACTACAGGAACACAATAATGGCATTGAAAGATCAATCTCTATGGTTGATGTTGCCTCTGTTAATCAAATTAGAGAAGACACTTCTGTAAGTTATCAAAAAGCACCTATCATCCTGCCAAGTCATCCAATTGGGCTACCCACTTTTGATGGAAAGATGCCATGGGAAGATTACCGTTCCTTGCTTGAGACAGCTGCTGACATACATGGCTGGACACCTGCAGTGAAAGCTGCAATGCTTAGCCTGTCACTCCGTGGAGATGCATTAGCAGTTCTCCAAACAATCCCTATGGCTGATAGGCAGAACTTCGATGTGCTTCTGAGACACATAGAAATGAGGTTTGGCCATCAACACATGGATCAACTTTACCGTTCACAACTCAAGAATAGGATCCAGAAGCCAAACGAATCACTCCAAGAGTTCAAAAGTGATATTGCCCACCTGGTAAGAAAAGCCTACCCATCTGTGGATGATAGAGTATATGAGATTCTAGCCATTGAGAGGTTCCTGGATGGTCTTTGGGAACCTGAAACTCAACAAGCTATTAAATTGGCTCGCCCTCAGACACTCAGTGAGGCCCTCACCCAGGCTTTGGAATTCGAAGCAGTACGACAATCAGTGAAGGGTAATGCCCGAGTCCGGGCTGTTGAAGCAAAGGATAGTAGTGATGAGTCTCTGGAAGAA
The DNA here is from genome assembly GCA_948455865.1 of Conomelus anceps. Taxonomy (NCBI): domain Eukaryota; kingdom Metazoa; phylum Arthropoda; class Insecta; order Hemiptera; family Delphacidae; genus Conomelus; species Conomelus anceps. Next base: position 115,658,050 of record OX418216.1, read on the forward strand.
TTGGTGAAGAAAGTCATAGAAAAGTTAAGAACAGGAAGGAGGGAGATACGTTGCTGGCGCTGTGGAGAGAGAGGGCACCTGCGTAATAAGTGCCCAAATAAATCAACCACTGAGAAGAATCAGGAAAACTAAAGAGGGTTGATGTAAAGGGGCAACCATCAACCTATAGACAGAAGACCCTCTCCCCATGTACAAAACCAGTCATTGCAATGTTATCTGATAAACCCCACAGTCTTTACATTAATGGAATGGTGAATGGAAGCTCCTATAAATTACTTATAGATACTGGAGCCACTAAGACAATAATAAACTCCAAAACAGTAGCTAACCAGCAAGATATCTCACCAACAACCTGGAAGCTGAAAACTGCTACAGGTGGGCCTGTGAGTGTCTGTGGAGAGATGATTGCCACCTTCAAGATTGGTAAGGCCTGTTTTAAACATTGTGTACTTGTGGCAGAGATTAGTGAAGAAGTCATACTAGGCTTGGATTTTCTTTCTACTTTTGGCCTAGAGTTGGATCTTAGAAGGAAGACATTGACCATTGGTGGAGATGAAGTTGTTCTACACTCTGGAAAAGACTGTACAGCCCAAATACAACTGCTGAAAGAAATCACAATACCAGCAAGGAGCCAGATTGTGACTCATGCTACGACAAAGGAGGATGTCCCTGTGGGGATTAATGTGTTGCTAGAGCCAGAAATCCATGAGGAGGAGCTTGGTCATGGTGTCCTAGTGGCTAGGACACTTTTTCTTACTAGCCAAGAATTCCCTGTCCTCTTGATGAATGTGAATGATTATGAAGTTACTTTGAAGAGAAGTAGTACTTTGGGATATTGCTCACCAGTCACATCTGTCATACAACAAATGCAGACAACTCAACCACAGAAGAAGTGTCTCCCAGAGAAGCTGAAGGCCTTTGTTGAAGTATCCTGTCAAGATCTAGTCAAAGAACAACAAAATGAAGTAAGGGACCTCATAACTAATTATCAGGATATTTTTGATATAGGAGAGGGCCCAAAAGGCAGAACCAACATAGTTGAGCATGCAATAGATACTGGAAATGCCAAACCCATCCGCCAGAACCCTAGAAGGTTACCTCTGGCTAAAAGAGAGGAAGCTAGAAAAATAATTAAGGAAATGGAAAATGAAGGTATAATTGAACCATCCAATAGCCCTTGGATTTCACCAGTGGTGCTTGTAAAAAAAAAGGATAATACACTCCGGTTCTGTGTGGACTATCGTCTTCTGAATGACGTCACCAAAAAAGACAGTTACCCTCTACCTCGAATTGATGACACACTGGATAGCCTGGAAGGTTGCAAGTTGTTTTCGACTCTGGACCTGAAAAGTGGATACTGGCAAGTTGGACTTGAACCTAAGGACAAAGAAAAGACTGCATTTTCAATCGGAGAAGGTCTTTGGCAATTCACTGTGATGCCATTTGGCTTGTGTAATGCTCCAGCAACCTTTGAAAGATTAATGGAGAATGTGTTGAGGGGACTGTCATGGGAAACTTGCCTGGTCTACCTGGATGACATCATTGTCTTGGGAAAGTCTTTCCAACATCAGCTGGAAAACTTGAAGCAAGTATTTGAAAGACTAAGACAAGCTAACCTGAAGCTCAACCCAAAGAAGTGCCATCTGTTTAAAAGACAGGTTAATTACCTAGGGCATGTGGTATCTGATAAAGGTGTGTCTATGGATCCTGAGAAGGTAACAGCCATAACCAAGTGGCCAGTGCCCAAAGACAAATCAGAAGTGCGGAGTTTCCTTGGCCTTTGCACATATTATCGACGGTTTGTGATGGGATTCTCTGGTATAGCAAAACCCCTCATCAAGCTGACAGAGGAGAAACAGAGTTTTCTCTGGGACAAAAATTGCCAGCAGGCCTTCAACAGACTAAAGGAGACACTTTGCCAAGCACCTATATTGGCTTACCCAAGAGTTGAAGGCAAGTTCATTCTTGACACTGATGCCAGCAACACAGCAATTGGTGGAGTACTTTCTCAAGAGCAAGATGGGGAGGAAAAGGTCATTGGATATTTTAACAAGGTGCTGTCAAAACCTGAGCGTAACTACTGTGTTACTAGAAGAGAACTGCTAGCAGTAGTGAAATCAATCAGCCACTTCCACAAATACTTATATGGACGTCAATTCCTGCTGAGAACTGATCATGCATCCTTGACATGGCTTCTCCGGTTCAAGTCTCCTGAAGGACAAGTGGCAAGATGGATCCAGCACTTACAAGAATATGACTTTAAATTTGTACACCGAGCTGGAAATAGTCACCTGAATGCTGATGCCCTTTCTCGAAGACCCTGTGAGGAGGACTGCAAACACTGCTCACGCCAGGATGGGAAGGAAGTTTTGGTACATAGGACAACTATTGCCAATGACCACTGGCAAGGTGCTGAGTTACTTAAGGATCAGGAAGAAGACCCTGATCTGAAGCACCTTTGGTTGTGGAAACGTTCTGCAAGACGACCTAGTTGGCAAGAAATAGCACCTTTTCCACCACATGTCAAGTCCCTCTGGGCACAATGGGACTCTATTGTGGAAGACAGAGGAATCCTGAAAAGGAAGCTAGAGAATGCAGCTGGTGATCAGCATAAGCTGCAAATTATTGTTCCCAGGAAAAGGATTCCTGAAGTGCTGAGACAAATACATGATGGAGTCTCTGGGGGCCATTTTGGAGTTCATAAGACACTGGAGAAAGTACGAGAGAGGTTTTACTGGCCAAATTCAAGCAAAGATGTCAAGAACTGGTGTCGCAATTGCACTGTTTGTGCATCTGCAAATGGCCCCTTGCATAGAAAGAAGGCCCCCATGAAACAATACAATGTTGGAGCACCTTTTGAGCGAATAGCCATTGACATAGCTGGACCATTTCCATTGTCTGACAGTGGGAATAAGTATATCCTGGTAGTGATGGATTATTTCAGCAAATGGGTCGAAGCCTATGCCTTGCCAAATCAAGAAGCAGTCAGTGTTGCTGATGTAATAATCAAGGAATTTGTCAGTCGGTTTGGTGTCCCATTAGAGTTACATTCTGATCAAGGAAGGAACTTTGAGTCTTCAGTGTTTTCCCGTATATGTGAGGTGCTGGGAATCCATAAGACAAGGACTACACCCCTTCACCCTCAGTCAGATGGAATGGTGGAGCGTATGAACAGGACCATGGGAAAATACCTGTCAAAAGTTGTATCCAAGCATCAACGAGACTGGGATCAATATCTTCACCTATTCCTGATGGCATACCGAAGCTCTGTCAATGAGTCTACAAAACTTTCACCAGCCAATGTAGTGTTTGGGCGAGATATTAGACTGCCTTGTGACTTAAAGTTTGGATGTACACCTGGAGAGGATTTGGTAGGAGAGGACTATGTCACCCAGTTTCGGAAACAGATGGATGAGATTCATGAGATTGTTCGAACCAACATCCAAGGAACCAGTGACAAGATGAAAGAACGCTATGATATCAAGGCAGATCATGGTGGATACCAGCCTGGAGACTTAGTTTGGTTCTACAACCCACAGCGACGTCAAGGGTACTCCCCCAAATTACAGACTTCCTGGGATGGACCTTTTGAAGTGGTTACTAGAATCAATGATGTAGTCTACCGGATCAAGAAACCTAGAGGAAAACCAAGAGTTGTCCACTTCAATCGACTGGCACCATTCCAGGGAGACAATACTGCAGGTAATGCCCAAGATGTGAGAACTATTCAACCAGTTGATCCCAACTTTGAAGAATTTATGGCCAATTTGGACATGTTCCAGAAAGCTGAGGTTACAAAAGTCTGTTATCAAGATTTGTTCACCCTACCAAAAGACTATGCTCTGGCTCACTGTGTAGCTAAAAATCTTGGAGCTTCTCGGGGTATTGCTACAGTATTTAGGAAAAAGTTTGGAGGACTGAATGATCTGGAACTTCAGAGACCAGCTGTTGGAAGAACACTACACCTTCAGAGGCAAGGAAAACAGCTCTTCTGCTTGGTGACAAAAGATCAACCTCAGCAGGAGTCCACCTATCAAGCCTTGTGGGAGAGCCTAAATCATCTGCGGAATTGTCTTCAAACTCTGGGAGTGAAGCAGCTTGGAATTCCCCGATTAGGTTGTGGCTATGATGGGTTGGACTGGAAAATCGTGAGGCCAATGATTGAAACAATCTTCAAAGAAACTGGGATTACCATCTCAGTTTGCATGTTTGCTCCATGGGCAGCTAGTCAGTTGTATCCAGTAAGGCCACCGCCAATCTGCAGACCTGTAACTGTTCTGGGACAGAACAGTCTTAAGGAGGGAGCAGTGCTACGGCCAGGTGACAAGTTGTCTATGTAAAAATCAGCTGGTAATAGCAAATATAATGTTTGCAATGTTTGAAAGCTCGAGAAGGTTTTTCCAATAGAAGTATAAATAGTTGAGTTCGTGTTAAGCAGTTCAAGTGTTAATTTTCCAAAAGTTATTCTTCAATAAAATCCATGTTTAAAACGCCTCTGACTGTTTTATTTACGTAAATTCATAACAATACAGTACCACCCTTCTCATGAAACAGTGAAATAATAAATCATAGATCAGTCACCAATAAAATATAATATCAATGTATATATTATAACCTCTTCCTCATCTGCATACACACCAATGTTAGATAGATGTTAGATATATGTTAACGATAGATTAGTTATATTGTCACTCACCAATAATATTATATACTCCAACATTATATATCCCTATTTACTATATCCTTACTCACCAATCAAATTGATAGATTTACTATCTCATCAGTTATCAATGAAATTAATAGAATGGGTGGAGTGTGGAGAGCCTCACAGTGTAGGTGTATTGGATATTTGAACTGTAGAAATTACTGTATGATGTATGAATTTGAACTACCTTGGTTAGTAGAACTGACCCAAGTTCAAATAAATATCCCAACCATCTCCTCAGCTACCAGTGTAGTTAATCATCTCATCAGTTATCAATTCAATGAATGGTTTAGCCATCTTATTGGTGATCAATAATAAAATATATTATTTACCTTAACATTTGGTATATCACTATTTGCTATATCCCCTGTTAACAGTGTAATTACCATCTTATCAGTCACGAATAATACATGTACACCCTCACATCCAGTATAATTTACCATATCCTTTTGGTAACCAATGTCATCTCATCAGTCAATTAATAAATTGGGAAGCAAGTAGAATTGACAGAAGTATTTTGGAAAGTTGAACTTCTAAAAAATATCTTCTCATCTCATCAGATACCAATGATAGCCATCTCATCACTTCATTGAATGGATTAGTCACCATATTACTCACCATTCTTGTTATATATTTACTCTCTCATCAGACATCGGTTCAATTAACCTTCTTGTTAGTCACCAATAATATTACATTGAAATATATCCCATATTGTCAGTTGTTATTGAAATGAATATATTACCCATCTTATCAGCCACAAATAGTATTAAATTGATATATACCCTATTTCCCATTTTGTAAAATCATCACTGAAATTGATGGTTACTATCCTATCAGTCACCAATAATATTGATATATACCCAAAACATCATCACCATCCAGACCAGATTATGATAGATCCTCATTGTACAGACATTGGGTGAGTAGTGGATGAAGAGGATGATTCATAAACCTTCACATTATAATTATAGGCTTTATATTGATATATACTCTATTTCCAACCTTGGTAATTGTCAATTCAATTGAAATATCAGCTATCTTGTCAGCCACCAACAATATGGTTATCACTCAAATTAATAGATTTACCATCTCATAATTTACCAATAATTTAATAACATTAGTATCCCACTCACCTGTATCTACCCCAGTGGGTGGGGGTAGTGGAATTGCACCCACAGTATCCCTGCTTGTCATAAGAGGCGTCTAAAAGGGCAACTGTCCGTTGACCTCATTATCCTGGAAACCTATCCTTTATCCTGCTCTTCATCCCAGCCCCTTCCTCCACCCTTTCCTCTTTCTCTGTTATAGGCCAACCCAAGGTGTGATGTGAACCGTGCTGATGGGTGGATGGCACTGGGTCTTTTGTACAGTGTCTCAAATGGTGCCTGCAGGACACCAGGCGCCCTCCTGCAGTATGTAGCCTTGCCTGGGCATGCAGGGCTCTGTCCGGGTTGACTCCACTTCCCTAGCTGCTCGTGGGAACCACATGAATTTCCAAAATTCAAAACAACCAGAACAAAACCCCAAGGTAACTCCAGAAGTTGCCTTGCCCTCAAACCCATCAGGATCAGCCCCATCAGGGCAGGTTCCTCAATCTGAAATGGGTGCATCAGGAACACAGGAGGTTCCGTTGCATTCTCATGTAGAGGCTATCAACATTGAGAAGGCTTCTATGGATATCAACATGGACAACATGAGCTCAATCGCATCAGCCCCACTGGAGGGAGAGGATGAGCTTCTCAGAAGTCCAGAAACACCAAAATCCGCCGGTATGCTTGAAGATGCCATAGAGCAACTGAGCAGCTTGCGGGTGAAGAAACCAAACCTCACCACTGCCCAAAGGAGGGCGGCCATTCAGGCAAAACTTCTTGAGAGAGGTGAAGCTTTTGACCCAGCAAAGTTTCGGAGGGGTGAAAAGAAAAAACCTAAGAGACCAGAGATGGGTGAAACTCCAGGCACAAATGTGGGTCTAGAGGCTGGGTCAAGGGTGGCCAAGCGCCCTAGAGGCAACATGGCCACCCCTCCCTCAGCGGAAGGACCTACAAAAAAGACCAGGAGTGGAACTCACAGAGGTCATGATGTCCAACCCCTTAATCTAGGGACTTCTAGTAAAGGAGTCTCTTACAGGGACATTTCTGCCACCAAAATGGCCATTGTCTTGGAAAGCTATCCTGAGGCTAAGCTTTCAGCAGAGCAAGGAGAAGTCATTGAAGATGCCATTATGGATGAGCTCCTGGAGGATGGCTGCACTCCATCATTTGCAGGCACCTACATGGAAAAAGGTGTCTTGATTATATCCTGCATTAACGATGCTACTAAGCATTGGCTGGAGGTACTCATCCCCAGACTCAAACCACTTGGGGAGAAGAAACTCATTGTTGGTCTGAGGAAAGACATTGTGAAGTCAATGAGGGTATTCTTTAGAGCTCATCCAAAGCTTCTGAAAAAGACTCCAGAAAAGGTCCTTGAGATGCTTGACAAGCAAAACCCCACCTTGAAGGTGAAGGAGTGGAAGGTCCTGCCAGCCAAGCCAGACCCAAAAGGTTATGGATTTGTCTGTTTCCTGGATAAGGCCTGCTTCAATGCTGTTAGGTCGGCCAACTCTAGAGCCAACCTAGGACTCTGGCAAGTCTCAATTGTCTCAACAACAGTCAAGGACAATGCCCAGGGTCCTCCAGATCAATCTACATCACAGTAAAGCAGCCTCAGCTGCTTTCTGCCAGTTCTTCCTCAGAGAGGGATTTGACCTGGCACTGATCCAGGAACCATGGCTTCACCAAGGAAGGGTTGCAGGCCTGGGCGATACCAAGGGTAGGTTAATTTACTGTACCTCTCTCAAAAATGTCAGAACCTGCTTACTTGTAAAGAGAGGTATGGACTGCCTAACACTCACTGAATTCTGTTCTAGAGATCTCACTGCGGTGTCTCTAACCTGGAGCAATGAAGGCAAGGAATGGAGCACAATTGCAGGCTCGGTTTACTTGCCTTATGACTCCGGGGACCTTCCTCCATCAAGAGAACTCGAACTTCTGGTGGAGTCATCTTGCGCTGGCAGACAACAACTCCTTTTAGGTTGTGATGCCAATGCTCATCACACAATTGGATGGGGAAGCTCTGACACTAATCCAAGAGGTGAGGCTCTCCTTCAGTTTCTCATATCTAATAATCTTTATGTCTGTAATGCTGGAAACCGTCCGACATTCGTTACACGAAATCGAAGTGAGGTTATTGACATTACACTTTGCTCAGAAGGACTCCTTAGTGCCATCGACAATTGGCACATAAGTCATGAGGCCTCTTTGTCTGACCACAGGTACATCTGTTTTAACCTGCAAAGTGAAGGCAGCTCATCCTGCTATCGAGATCCAAGGAGAACAGAATGGTCACTCTATAAGTCTGACCTCCTGTCTCAACTTGGATCATTAGGCAAGAGGGTCACCTGCTTTGCAGACATTGATCAGATTGCTTCCGATCTTCAGAATGCAATCATAAGCTGCTTTCAGGACAATTGTCCATTGTGGTGGGGAAAGAGTCGTACTAATACTAAGTGGTGGACTGCTGACCTTGACCGCAGAAGGGCGGTTGTCAGGAAGCTTCATAACCATTGCAAACGGAGCCGTAACTGGGAACCATACCACAGGGCACTCACAGAATACAGCCTTGCAATCAAGAAAGCCAAAGAGAACTCTTGGAGACTGTTTGCACAGGAGGTAAATAGTCTTAGGGCAGCAGCAAGACTGCAGCATGTCTTAGCTTCAAGCCCAATTGGCCTCCTGGGAACTCTGAGGTTACCAGGGGGACAATATACCACTGGAACTGGTGGAAGTCTCAAACTTCTCCTTGAGACTCACTTTCCAGACTGTGTTTTTGAGGGTGCTTGCTCAGGCATGTCCGGCAACAGCGAAATGGGCTCACGGCCAAGAGCTGATCGTGGAAGCTGGACTTTAGCCAGACATATTGTCACACTTTCCAAAGTTAAATGGGCCATCTCCAAGTTTGGCCCATTCAAATCTCCTGGGGGGGACGGTATCATACCGGCTATGTTGCAGCAAGGACCAGAAGCTCTCTTGGTCCTCCTGTGCAAACTCTTCAGAGCAAGTCTGGCTTATGGGTACATCCCTCAAGCCTGGCGCCTCAGTAGGGTGGTCTTCATTCCCAAGAGAGGAAGAGCAGACTACTCAACTGCAAAATCATTTCGCCCCATCAATCTTACATCGTTTCTCTTGAAGACACTGGAGAGACTGGTGGAGAGACATCTAAGAAAGGGAGTGCTTTCAGGTACTCCTCTTCATCGGAATCAGCATGCCTATCAGCCTGGTAAGTCCTGTGAAACAGCCCTGCATCAACTTGTGAGCAGGGTGGAGGACAGCCTTGCTGCCAAGGAGATTGCTCTATGCACCTTCATGGACATTGAGGGTGCTTTTGACAATGTTACTTACACGGCCATGGTCCAGGCAGTGCATGGGCGTGGTCTTGAGTCTGCTATATGTAGGTGGATTGAGGCCATGCTCTACTCCAGGCGGATCAGGGCTGATCTTCAAGACAAATTGATGGTGATCATACCTGCAAAAGGTTGTCCGCAGGGAGGTGTGCTTTCTCCTCTTCTGTGGAACCTTGTGGTGGATGGGCTCCTCTGTGAACTCACTAGTAGAGGCATCTTTGTCCAGGGCTATGCAGATGACATAGTCCTCATGGTACAGGGAAGGTTCACAAATATTGTTGCTGATGTCATGAACGTCAACCTTCAATTTGTTAATGACTGGTGTCTTGGAGAGGGACTAAGTATAAATCCCTCAAAGACTGTAGTTGTTCCATTTACAAGGAAAAAGAACCTGGTGTCTCTCTCCCAGTTGAAACTTGGACCAACACAGCTCAAAGTATCAGGTATAGTCAAATACCTAGGGCTGACTATCGACTCCAAGCTGACTTGGAACAATCATTTGAATAATATACTGCACAAAGCAAAATGGGCGCTTATGACGTCCAGGAGATTTGCAGGCTCCATGTGGGGGATCAAGCCTCACATAGTGCTGTGGCTGTACAAGGCAGTAATAAGGCCTCAAGTCACATATGGATCACTAGTCTGGTGGACAAAGGCGAACCAGATTACAGCTACAGCCAAACTCACAAGTTTACAAAGGATGGGCACACTTCTAGTCACTGGAGCTTTCAGGAGCAGCCCATCAGCAACTCTTGAAGTTGATGGGGTTTCAGCTTATGCCATTAAACTTGCTAGGGATTTTATAAGTCCAGTACTAACTCATTTGATAAATTTAAGTTTTCAAAGTGGTGAATTTCCAGAGTGCTTGAAGAGGGCCATGGTCATTCCATTATTTAAAAAAGGAGATTGTTCGGATTTGAATAACTATAGACCGATCTCATTGCTTTCTGTGTTTTCTAAGATTATAGAAAGGCTAGTTAAGTCTAGAGTCTTAAATTTTTTTAGTTTTAATAACTTTCTAAGTAAAAACCAATATGGGTTTGTTGAAAAAAAATCTACGGAAGATGCTTTGTTAACCTTTTGCTCAGGTATTTTTAATAGTCTAAATGAGAACCTCAATGTAATGGGCCTGTTCATTGACATAACCAAGGCATTTGACTCAGTGGACCACAACATACTATTAAATAAATTATGGGAAGCTGGTATAAGAGGTACTGCTTTGAACTGGTTCCAAAGTTTCTTGGTGGGTAGAAGTCAGTGTGTACGTGTTAAGGATGTTACAAGCTCTTTTTCAACAGTTCCTTGTGGAGTCTCACAAGGTTCTGTATTGGGACCAATTCTGTTTCTAGTTTATATAAATAAATTATGTTCAAGTAACCTCAAGGGAACAATCACTTGTTTTGCTGATGATACAGCTCTGTTATATTCTGATAGTGATATTGATTCTTTGATTTTGAATATGCAGGATGATTTGGACTGGCTCAAGGTGTGGTTTACTGTTAACAGATTGGCTCTAAGTTCCAAAACTAAATGTATTCGCTTCTCATTAAGACCAAAACCTGTCTTACAGAATCCTCTCCTCTTCAAATGTAAGGCCTGTCTCTACAATGAGAATTATCTCTGTATAAATTGTGTGCAAATCGATCAGGTAAAGAGCATAAAATATCTTGGATTGGAGCTGGATGAAAACTGTAATTGGAAAATTCATATAGAATCACTTAAGAAACATTTAAATATGATGCTTAGAAAATTTTACTTACTGAAATATATTTGCCCTAATACAGTTTTGAGATCTGTTTATTTTGCCATTGCAAATAGTAAGTTGCAGTATGGGTTGAGCTGTTGGGGTGGTGCATATAAGTCAAATTTAAACTCAGTTCTTGTTGCACAAAAAAAGTTAATAAGATTGATGTCTTCAATTCAAAGGAGAACTCATTCGTTTCCATACTTTCAAGCCTTGAATATACTTCCATTGAGGCATCTTTATATTTTTAGAGTGTTAAGAATATTCTATTTGAAAAGTGGCCAAAAAATTGGAAATGCCTTGGTTTTCTCAGACAGATTAAGACAGAGAAATTACGTTGCATTAACGAATCCTTCATGTGAGGCCTATAAACGATTTTATGTTTATAGTGCACCCAGTTTTTTCAACATGCTGCCTTCTCACGTCTCATCTGAAACTTCATTTTCAAAATTTTTAAAACGGCTAAAAACTTTTTTATTTACATTTGATTTTGATGAAATTGAGGAAAGGTTCTTTTGCTGAATGTTTAATAATACATTTCAACTTCCTTCTTTTATTCTTTTAGTTAACTTTTTATTGATCCTATAGTTTTCTATTATTAATATTCTTCTCGATTCATTTCTGATGTCTTTTATTGTATGTAGTCTTTGAGCTCGTAAGTTTTTTAGTTCTTTATACTCCTTTCATTTAATTGATACTTGTTAGACAATTTAATTATTCAAAAATTTCTATTTTAGCATCTGTCTCTTGCTTATGTCATTTTATAGTTTAATTTCTAGTGTAGGTAACTCCAACTCAGCGATCTGCTAAGGAGTACCTTCAATCATAACACTGAGGTTATACATAATTTATATATAGTTTATTAAGTTCTTTTACATACTCTTTAATGATTTGATTTAATTGTATTATTGTCAGTTTATTGTTGTTGTATTATCTTTGTCCATTGTGTATCATAGTGATTTGTATGTCAGTGTTATGAATAAATTTCATTTTCATTTTTTTCATTTTCATTTACCTATACCTGAATTTTAGTATATCTCCTCAAACACAAATGTAATTAATGAATCAATCATCTCATCAGACAGCAATTCAATTGATAGATTAGCCTTTTTGTCTATATGATATTGATATATATACCCTATTTCTAATCTTGTAAAATCATCATTGAAATTAAAATATTAGTCATCTTATCAACCACCAATAATATAATATTGATACATACCCTAAAATTCTCACAGACATTAGGTGAGGTGTGGTAAGCTTTCACATTATACTCTATTTCCTATAACCAATAACCAATCAATTGAAAGATTATCCTGTCAGTCACAAATAATATTGATATATATATCTCATTGGTTATCATTCAAATTAATAGATTTACCATCTCATCAGTTAGCAATAATTTAATAACATTATTATCCAACTTACTGTTTATCAGAGGTCTTCACAGACATGAAGTGGAAAAGGTGGATTCACAAGCCTTCATATTATACTGATACTCTCCAATAGTTCTAATAATCAATTTGATTGAAAGATTAGCTATATACCTTAACATTATCATTCCTCCCACCCAGACCTGTTTATAATAGATCCCACTGTTCAGATATTAGGTGAGGAGTGTATGAAGATCCATAAGTCTTCACATTATGCTCTATTTTCAACCTTCTCAATTATCAATTTGATTGAAATATCAGCTATCTTGTCAACCACCAATAATATGATACACCATTTCCCATCTCATTGGTTATCATTCAAATAAATAGATTTACCATCTCATCAGTTACCAATAATAGCATTATTATCCCACCAACCTGTGTTTCATTAAGAAAGGTATTTACTGTACATGCTACTTGTGAATACTGAACAAGAAATGCGGTTACAAGCCTTTATATAGTTGAGGTTTGACACATTATTTTGAAGTGGCTGGGAAAGCTGATGACACCATTCAATATAATTTAGGTTGAGGGAATAAAATAGCAGATTTGGTTCTGTGATTTTTCAACTCTTGATTTTCCTTATAAGCAATATGTTGTGATATAGTATAGGCTCAATTATAGTTTGAACTTACCTAGGTCACAATAGATTAAATTTGATTTTTGATTTGCGGCTTGAATTATGATAGAGGGGGGGGGGAAGGAGAGTTTTTTTTTATAATTACCCTGCAGTATAACTCTCATGGAAATTGGAATTTTCGGGATATGTTAGATTAAATTGATTATACAGCTATACCACAAACATGCTAGGTTTAGCTTACCACCATTAAATAATTTCATTACATTTTTTTTTCCAATTAATTATTATCGGAAATTTGTATTTGATACATGAATTTGAGGTGCCTTGAAATGCTGAACAAGATGGCGTCTTCTAATTCAAATTCCCTTCAGGGGTTAAAATAGCAGATTTAGTTCAAATTTTTTCATGATTTTTAATTCCCGTGAAAATAGGAATTCTCAAGATCGGATAGATTGCATTAAAATTCAACTGGCATTAAAATTTTCGTTAAAACCATCGTTGAACTGAGCCAGAATCAGTACCCAAAAGTTTTATTATTATTTTTCCCCAATTAATCGTGATCGGAAAATTGTATTTGATATATGAGTTTGAGGTGCCTTTAAAAGCCGAACAAAATGGCGTCTTCAAATTTAAATTCCCTTCAGGGGTTAAAAAGTTCAAATTTTTTCATGATTTTTAACTTTCATGAAAATGGAAATTTTCGAGATCGGATAGATTGCGTTGATTCGACTTGGGACTATACAACTAGACCGCAAGGTATTGCTATACCTATTTTAGGTTTGGATAGTTGGTTTAGGTTAACCTTAAATTTAAGGTTAAAGAAAAACTTTACAAAAAAACTTTATTATTATTTTTCCCCCAATTAATCGTGATCGGAAAATTGTATTTAATATATGAATTTGGGATGCCTAAAATTGCTGAACAAGATGGCGTCTTCAAATTAAAATTCCCTTTGTGGGTTAAAAAGTTCAAATTTTTTCGTGATTTCTAATTCCCGTGAAAATGGGAATTTTCGAGATCGGATAGATTGCGTTGATTTGACTTTGACTTACCTATTTCAGGTTAGGTTAGGTTTGGGTGGGTTGGGTTAGGTTAACCTTTAATTTAAGGTTAAAGAAAAACTGTGCCAGAACCCCCCTCCACCCCTACTATCGGACACCCTTACAGAGAGAGCCCCGGAGAGCGTTGCTTATCGGTATACTTAAATTTTATAATTGGGTAAACTACTATAGAGAATAAAGTACAACGTGAGTTTTTTTTAGTCAGTACAGTAGTAGAAGCTTGCAATTGTCTATTCATAAGGCATGGAGTTTACTAAAATAACCTCGCCGTTGGCCAGGTCAAAGGCCTTTGACTTTCGACTTTATTTACTGATAAAAGACCTTGTTTTAATAAGCCAGCCTTTTGTGTAGTCAAGCTTGAGAGCAACGAATAATCGTTGATCTTCAGCAGTATCAATAATAATCATAATGACATGAAATGTTTTTTTCAACATAACTTCAATATTGAATGATTTTTCTCCATTAAATCATAATGTGGATTGGAAAAATGACAATGATGATGTTGATGCCTATTATTACAGTACAAAAACAATGCTTCCAATTATCAGTGAGCAAACGATCTGTTTATTTTTATTATCATTCGATTAAGAATGCCAACCATAAATTTAGATTTCTAGCATATATTGCATTTTGATCATTCAGTGTATGAAAAGGTCAACTTTAAAAAAAGATTAATTTTGAATACCGGTATAAAGTCTCACCACAATCCATTACAAAAATGTGCTTAGAATTTACTGTTATTTTTAAAATTTGCTCATCATCTACATCCTTTATGCAATATACTCTTCCTTAGAATTTAAAGAAAAATGAATTGTCAAAAGTAAAAATCTGAGAGCCGTATGGTCACAAAAAATAATAGTTGAGAGCACTACTTATGTAACTAAAAAACATAGGAAATACTGTTTAAAAGTAGGCTATGTTTCTTTTACAATATTAACAATGTTAAAGTAGTTATACATGCATGGAATATACAAAATGAATGATATCTACAATGTATATAATATAAATGTACCGTAATGAATATGTAAGAATGCTATCTACAGCGGATGAAACACTGGTAAAATTAAGAATTAACTGTAGGTGAGCGCCATACAATTTTTATTTTCAGTAAGACAAATCATAGAAAACCAGGAACTCAAAGAAAACGGACCTGCTCCGATATTCCTCACTTTAGATTTTTCAACACAAAATCAATTCTCATTTATAGAGTGGTTATGTTACTTATGCTTACTTTGTACATAGAATGTAAATCCTGTACTACTTTCATGCAAATTTTATTTTTGTTAGAAATTGAAGGATGAGTTAGTAGCAGAGTTCAAGTGAAGTAATTTGAATATAACAAATTTTCATTAATGAATAAATTAATCAGGAAATCTACTCACCCCATTTACACTGAATAATTTTGTTGCTTAATGAATTTTGAGACTGCCATTGCACGAATTAATACTTATTTTCTTCCAAATTCTCCCAACATGTGATTTAAGCATATGATTTCAAAACCTTTAACGCTCCCACACCGGCGGGGAACATATTTGCAGAAAAAGCGACAGCAGAAGTTTTTCATTGACTGTGATAGTGACATGCGCCCCACCCCTCTTCATGATCTTAGCAACATGTCTTCTCGGGAAGGCTGGCTGTAAGACATGCAAGAGAAATTCATTGTCAATTTCTTATAAAACTAAAAATTAGAATTAAAATATAAATATTTAAAAACCAATAGGCCTATAAATAACTTGTCAATGGATGAGAATGGATACGAAATGTTAAAAAATACCTAGTACTGGCCAAAATAACCAACAAAGAAAGTTACAATAGAAAAAACTTCAAAATAAAACTTTATAAATGGGAAGTTATACCAGACAAAACCTCCAAGAGTTGGAACAAAATGGACTGAAGAGAGAAAGCTGAATTCGCACAAAAAAAAATGAAAAGCTGGTGGGCAAACAAGAACAAGTCCAAAAAATGAACCATCTTTACTCAGCGTCTTCCACTTTGGGAGTTTTACGTCTAATAATAATAATAATAATAATAATAATAAATAAATAAGAATAATACCAAACTAGCAATAAATGGCTGAATAATAATATGCAAATAACTTAAAATCCATCCTCTTATGAAATACAAATTCTGCAGTTTTTTCTTAGGTTTATATAATGGTTATTAGGTTGATATAATTAGTAATTACCGTACTAATTTCTATTTATTATAATTATTTTTATTCTTAATCATTATTATTAAGTATTATAAATCAAATTATTATCTAATTTATTTCTAATTTCTATTAACTTACCATAGCTATATAATATCTAATTCGGATATGATGGGTTTTGGAGAGATGGAAATCTTCTGATATAATAATGCGATACGAAAAAAGGTCTCCAACAGTTTATTTTGGTCCTTTACATAATACAATAAACAATATTGTCCAATATCATAAATTGGACAAATAAAATGTATACTACAGAAATTTCAATGATTACATGTGAAAACGTGTTTATAATGGAACAGCTAAGATTAATAACCTATCTATAATATTCTTAATAAAGAAGTACTAGGTTTAGTACAAAAATAACTATAGGCCAAAAACAATTAAGTTCAAAAGTTCAGAAAATTTCTATACATTCATAAAAATATAATGGTATAAAATATTGGTCATAAGAAATACGGTATACGGACTATCAAATGTGGAGTAATATTGTTTGAGTTCACAGTTTCAACATTTTTATTCCAAAAATCTACAGCATCCACTAAAGTTTTCCATTCTACTAAAAAATAAATAACAAATTAATACTTTCAAAAGAAAACAACTACTTTATCTTGAATAGTATACTAACAGTCTTCGAATCCATATTATCATTATGTTTTCTATTATTATGTAACTCGTATGGCATATAGGTTATATAAGTATTACATAGCCGTTTGAATATTGAAGGAAAAACGAATAGAACAAAGTGAAAGAAAATATTCTAGCACATTTTCAAGTGATGTAGTAGCAGTAACAAACAAGTAATAATTACAACCATATACAGTGTAATATAACATATTGTATAGATCAATATAATATCCCTTATTTGAATAAATACAAACTCCCAGAATACCTGGGATTTACATTACAGTTAACAATACATTTCATATTATATTATAAGCATATTTTCAACAAATTTATATTAGTTAAAGAATTGTTTAGCAAATTGAGGAACGAAGATAATCAAGTAGGTCGCAAATTGACTATATTTCGAAATATAAGAAGTTCTGATTGTTGATAAATCTAAATTGTTCAGGGATTTCATGTTTGGAATGAAAATACACTGCAATTAAAACTATATGAAATTGCCACATATTTATAACAGCCATTTATTTTTTTGTACTGAATCTCTTCTACATAATTAATGAATTGATATTTCTTGAGAAAATCTGAAATACCAATTCAAAACCTGTAACGTCTATCACTATTGCAACTATCGTTATTTATTTTCTTGTGAACTTGTGACTCCTACTTATATCAATAGCCTTTAATTTTTTGTACTGAATCCATTCAACAAATGGATTTGAATTTGCAGTTCTTGAAAAATTCTGTAACACCAAACTAAAATCAGAACCCTCTATTTACATCAGTTGTCAACTGTGAAGTAAGGTACATCCACCAGCTATTAAATGAGGAGGGTTAAGAAGTGGTGTTGTAGAATTTTTAGTTCTAAGGTTTGGTTTGGTTCTTAGCAGTAATTACGTTTTTTACCTCCACTAATTCCCTGATTACCTATACACAAGTTACTGATTCGTCAACAATGAATAATTGCAAATAGTGTAATTTGCACATAGGAAAACTTTCCACAGACCATTGATTCAGGCTCGATGTCAAAAATTATTGCACAAACCTTTCAAAAGATGGTCAGATATTGCCACTAATCCTGCTAGTGAGAAGAGCTCATATCAAAACAGAGATATGAAATTATAGCATATAGTCAGAATACCCTCGACTACGTTCAAGCGCAAGGCACAGAGCCACTAAAAAAATAATGATAACTAATCTTGTCAAAGTGGTGGAGCAAAGTTGGTTTTGGAGTAGAAAACCATAACAAATTATTGATACACCAAAAAGTACCCTGCTAACTCCCAGCTTTGTAAATGGAACAAAAGTCTACTGTAGTAACACGATTTACTTCTAATTTCGATCCACTAACATTAGGATATCGAACTACATTAGCACTTGGAACTGTGTACTTTTTAATACTCTGTGAGCAAATATTTTTTCTTTTGCAAATCTACAAGCTATCTTCAATTTGAATTGAACATATTTGAGACAAATCAAAAAACAATGAAAAAATTTAGCCTAATATGGCATCAACTTCAAATATTTCTTCTTTAGTGGATATCAACACTTGGTGGACGTTGCCTTAAACAATAGTCACCAATATAGTCAGACAATAGCTCTTCGCCAGATTGTATCCCATAACCCCACTCCATTCTATCATATACTGGATGCTTACATTATATCCTGCATTAATATCCTTTTTGGTGGGTCGCTTTTTTTCCTTTCTTTTCTCTTATTTGAATATAATGTAAGTCACCTATTAATTTAATCATAAGGTGTTGCATTATATAAACATAATAATACTTGTCAGTTGTGTTAATACTCATTTCTATCACAATACGTATGTCAATAGTTGTAAATATTTAACACAGTATAACACAGTTTTATTTTTTTTTAATTTAATAAAATATTTAACAAAGAAATATAAGATAAATATATCAAATATTTACAATAATTAAAGAGATTCAAGTTTCTGGTAATAACAGTTATTGAACAAAGGAAAGCATAACAGCACATCCATTAATAATGTGTAATATTTAAACTTTGAACTGACTCCTAGACATCTTAAGTCTAGAATTTTCATAGCTTAAACGAGAGCAGCATGAGCAGCACATGGAGAAAAAGAAATTGAAGAAAATAACAATGGAAAGTATGCTTAGGGCTAATATATAGAGGAATATTAGATGAAACCTCGAAGGCAGAACCAAGACACTGTAGCAGAGAGTATCTCCTTTTTTATCTAAAAAAAACCAAAACAAATAGTAGCATGAGAAATATTACAATATTTATTAATACTATTCATATGTATTAACTTGCTGTGCAGAACTGACCTTTTTGAGTCGCGGCGGACGCGTTTCGAACTATGTCGTTCTTCTTCGGCGCTTGGTTGCAGACAAGAACGAAGAACGCCGAAGAAGAACGACATAGATCGAAACGCGTCCTCTGCGACTCAAAAAGGTCAGTTCTGCACAGCAAGTTTATACATATGAATAGGTCTACTGCAGTTCACGAAAAATGGATATCCACAACAATAATTTATTAATAATTATTATAATAGGTAAAACAATCCAACAACAACAAATTTCAAAAGAATGAATTAATGACAAGGTTAAAAGATTGAACATATGTTCGGATTTTAATGTCATAGTTTTGGTTTGTATACCTTAGATTAATATTATACCTACAGGTATAGTTTTTCGAAATACACTTCCTAATTTTTCAATACACTTCCTAGAGAGTTGCAGGAAATAGAGGAGGTTGAATACCTTCATAAGAAACTGAAGGAATATTTGGTGGGACTATCCCTATACTCCTTGCAGGAGTATGTCAATATGACTGTATGATTTTAGAATCTAGTTTTTATCAAAATTGTAACTTCTATTATTATGTGTAAAAGATGATTTGTGACTTTTAATTCTTGTGCAATTTGACACTATTCAAATATATTTGTACATTTTTTAATGAATAAGGATGATTTCAATTTAATTCAATAGTGGCAGCTAACACTAAAGGCATATGATATAGAAAATTCAGGCTCAGAGTCGGCTTATAGAGGGTCTGCTATTCAATCTGCATTTAGTCCTGACTAGTATCAATAATATACGCCTGGATAATAGTGAGCTACCCAACGTTTTAGTGGTTACCGTGGCAACGTTTAAAGTCCACCAATATAACTTCACTTTTTGTTATCTTTTATTACCGATATTTAATCTTTTTGATTGGGAAAAGTAGTATAAGCTGCATCCTGCATCAATGTTTGAATACTCACGTATACCTTTTGTTTGAACCTATGGATATAGATTATGTTAAAACACACTGGTAAATGTTACAGATTGCATCTACCAGTGACGAATTGGAGTCAGCACTAGATGAGAACTTGATGCAAAACAACACCATGGAAATTATTCTAAATTTATTAATAACTAAATGATAAAGAATTGGACCACAATTATGTAATATAATACACCAGTAGTTAAAATAAACAACAGGAAAGTAGCTTTCGAAATCACTTTATGGTTGCAACCATATTCGTTAGATTTGAGTCATAAATAGGTTACTATCAAATTATTTTGATACGAAATTTATACCATAATCTTCACACGTTTATACGAATTACAAACATGTGAACTAATTGAACATCGAGCCACTGCAAACAAAGATATAGCGGTTTTTGTGATGGCGAACATGGTACCACCGTAAGCCGTGCTGTATAAGAGCGCGCTTCTACATGGACTAGTAGTGGGGGAAGTGCTGTCGAGAGAGCCGGACAGCAAAAGCTCACTGCCTCTTGCAGTGAGCGATCCAATTTTAGTAGTAAGGAGATCGATGGTCGGTACTAGGAGATTGAAACAATCCGCTTTAACATTCTTTGTAGTGGTGAAGGTGATATTGTGGAAGATATCCATAATGAATAATAAGACTTGTAGTTGTCACAACCACATTAATTTATTGAAATCAGTGAGATACTAGTTTCAGTTGTTACACCATTATAAATCTCAATCAAACTAAAACTAAAGTACAGAGTAGCTTAATATATACGAAACACGGAACGACACTATTGGCTTTGGGAGAAAGTGCCTCTAATAGACGGAACTTCATTGAAGGTCCGTGATTGGCTGAATGCCAAAACAAGACACGCCCACTGGTGGGAGGAGCAACAGAAGGACGCCTAGTGGGCGTGTCTTGTTTTGGCCTTCAATGACTTTCAATGAAGGTCCGCCTATTAGAGGCACTTTCTCCCTTAGCCAATAGTGTCGTTCCGTGTTTCGTATATATTAAGCTACTCTGCACTTTAGTTTTAGTTTGATTGAGATTTATAATGGTGCAATAACTGAAACTAGTATCTCACTGTTTTCAATAAATGTGGTTGTGACAAATTCAAGTCTTATTATTCATTAACAATCAGCTTTAAGTAAACCACGCACTTTTTCCAAATTTCCATGACTGCCTTGCAGCCGAAACATCAATGTGACAAAGCTGTACACAGCTCCAGTCCTATTTTGTAATAAATAAAAATACTGTAAAATTGAAATTAAAAAGATCAATGGATGGATGTGTTACCTATCACAGCAGCTCCATAACCCATTTTCAGTGTGCCCATACGGTAGGAACAGGTTGGTACAACCACTTCGTTGACAATCTGGCTGGTGAGTTGAAATCGCCACGTCGTCGGCCACGAGTCGCTGAAATCGTTGAAGTTCAAAGGCTCAACCAGAGTGCGCTCGCCGGTCGTCAGGTCACCCGCAAAATGCACAGATTTGTGATCGTGGGCCGAAAATATCATCTGTGGGCGCAGCCTCACTACAGCCTGCAAAAATTTATATAATTTTAACATTAATGGCTAATTTTACTAACTGCGGCTGCTTCAATTCAGGGTTGGAAAAAGCCTAAGAGGTAGCCTTCTAGAACAATGTTTCTAATTTGTTTCTTAGGAACAGAGAATTATTCAACTAATACTCTGCTTTAAACCAGCGACGTCACAGTGAAATTCTTCAACAAATTATTCTGTAATTCAATTACAAATATTCTACTAATACTAATATTACTAAGCAAACAGCCTCAAAACTTCAATAGTAGCTTTATATACATATACTGTATCAAGCCACATACGATACGATATTACATGTAAAAAAAAATTGGATACAAAGTAATGTCCTGTCATTTATTTAAAAGAATAATGACTATAAAAGCTCCCCAATGACTTCATCCAACCAAGTCAAAGCACTCTCATCCACCAAGTGGATCCCCTGTGTATTCATTGATCGATTTATTACAATTTTGAGCATAACCTATTAATTTCAGTACTTCAACATCATAGTTAGGTGAGAAAGGGTTGACACAAATGTATAACAGGCTACCATTATAAATAAATTCTAATGGTTAATGACTTTGCAAGGCAGAATAAGGCTACGTACACAGTGGAGCTGAGAGCAAAGCGTAAAAGAGCCAAGAGTAAAGAGCCTAGAGTCCGCGATAAAAGAGCAAAGAACTACTGTGTTCATAGTGAGGAGTTGAAGCAGCGAGCATCAAGGTCGTTCATCTCCCCACTGTCCAGTTCGTTCACAACTACATGCCGAAATGTATCGTGAAATTTATTAATGAAAAGCCTATTTTATTGATTATTGGGAATATCCTCTGCATTACAATAGTTATATTTATCTAATAAATGAATAAACAAAATATTTCGAATGACAAATTTATTAACGATACAGACAGTTAATGAATTAATTTATCAATAGCACAGATGGTTTGTCTTCCTCATACATTTATGGGCATTGATCATATTAAATTTTTATTGTAATTCTACGACTTGCAGTCAATTTTAATTGCGAATAAATAATAAATTAACTAAAACTAATAAACTAGTGAGCAGAAATATTATTTATTCACAATTAAAATTGACTGAAAGCCGTTAGATTTAGCCTACAATAAAAAGTTGATATTAATTTATCTTAACTTTTTGTTGTAAATTTAACGACTTGCACTCAGTTTTAAATTGTGAATACATAATCAATGCCTTGAAAATGAGATTAAATAACTCGAAAACGTTCGGGAAAATGTGAGTACATTTATTATTTATTCACAATTAAAATTGACTGTAAGTCGTGAAAATTTACAATAAAAAGTTAATATTAACAACGCACATCGTTATGGAACAAGAAATTAATTTATCATTTCTAGTAGGCTATACAGGTTAAATCATTTATAACGAACATAAATATTTTATGAATGAAGCAATTGTGGTGATTCCTATTTTTTTGGGCCCACAAAGGTTGCCTCTTGAACACTCCACTTATCAGCAAATCAACATTCATTTTGAAAACCGATGAAACCCGATTCTAAAAAGTTTTTAAAAGCGAACGTATGCTGCTGAATGCGGTACGGAACGCAGAAAAATGGCAGGACCGGCTGGCATCGATAAGCGAGCAAAGCAGAGAAATCAAACTTGTTTTAATTCACAGCTCTGCTCTTTCAAGACCTCCTCGCGTGACCTTGAAGCACTGCTCCACTATGTACAACTACATTACCACAGTATGTGTTTGAATTCGAGGCTTTGCTCTATGCTCTTTGCTCTCGGACGCTTCACTATGCACACGGCCTAAAGAGGTGTGAACCTGGAGGATGCATCCATTAATTGATGATGCATTTGAAGATTAATTAATGTGAATTTCGGTTTTTTAAAACAATTATTATTAATTACATTAATTCAACATAAAATTTAGATAAAGAAAACGGGTTAAAACAAGTGCATAACAGGCTGTCATTGTTAGCTAATTACTGGTACATGATTTTCAAAAAAATCAAGATTGATAGGTTTGATCAAAGAGGATTCAGCTTCAAATATACCCATGATAGATTTATTTGAACTTTAAACACAACTGTCATCTATTTTATTACTCCAACACGGCTCTGGTAGCGCAGTTCACAAAATTAAATTACTCAAATTTATTTTACAAAATACAAATTCCATATAGGCGTAATGCAAAAGAAAACAAGAGTAAAACAGCTTTCAACAATTTAACAATTCTGCATAAGCAAAGCCAAGGCTGTGCGCTTTTGCAATTTGCTATGACGAATCAATTTCATCATAATATGATTGTAGTATATTTTTGTCAAACAGCTTGGAGTCTATAGTAAGCTTTGGCGGTTCTAGTAGCGCAGTTGGTTAGAGCGCTTGTCTGTGATAAGGTAAGGCTCTGGCTGGCTTCGTTTCCTGCAGCCTTGGGCTCGAATCTCATTCAGCCATGGACGTTTCTCATCATTCACCTAATTACCCACGCACAAGTCTCCAGACTCATGTGGGCATAATCCACAATATAAAAAAACATCATATTCAAATGGGATAGATTTGCACAGACGCATTACAGGCTTGCATCATTATTTCATGGGTCATAACTTTTAAGAAGGCGGTGTTGAGAGGTGTAAAATTAAGAATTTAGACTCAAAAAGATGAATTGATTGTTTTTCAAACATAACTATCATTCATATTATCACTCAAATATCACATTCAGATAGAAGATATAAGTGAGACAGACTTTTGTTATTATTTAATAGTTCTTGTCTTCAAAAAAGGCAAGATTAAAGGTTAACAATATGGAGGATGCAGTCTCAACTATTAATCCAATGATTCATTTATTTCAATTTTTAACAAAATTATTTTTCATTTCATACTATAAAACTTCAACACTATAATATATTAAATGAGAAATAGTAAATAGTGATGCATAACAGGCTCCGCCCTTATTATACACTGGCTTATAATTTTGAAAAAGGAATGCATGATGCAGTCTTGAATAGACTGATTGATTTTTTTGATTTTTAAACACATCTATCCTAAATTTGATAAATTCAACATAATTTTTAGATCACAAAGATTTAGCAGAAATTCTACTATCATAGGCTTCTACCATAATTTACTAGTTCATTATTTCGTAAAATATAAGGCGAAATAAAACGGAAGATTGAAAGATGTGAGCAAGGAGGATGCAGCCCTAAACAGTCAAACAAAATATTGTTTGTTACTATAAGTTATATCTGTTTGTCCAAGGTTGATAATAAATGCGAAAACATGTGAAATGATTAACAATCTAGTTAGGTTAGGTTAACAAGAGTTTTTGCAACATAAATATGGCAGTAAATACTCACGTCTGCTGAAAACCCACTCGGTAGACCCAGAAGAGGAATATGAGAGAGAACTACCCTGGTTTTATCGTTAGACAATCTATGTGATTTTGGAAAATTGTGTTGCAATTTGTTGACCTGAAAAAATAATGAGAAATTTGACCTTCATAAAGGGTCAAATGATCCCTTAGCAATACTATATTTTGAACAATAAGACATTATTCTCATAAGTTGAAAAATTGATTGATTTTTTATGTAGGCTACTTGAGGCTTAGGCTACTTAGCAAGAAAGTACTGTGAGAACTTGAGTTAAATTATGAATTTCAAATCTGAAGTATACTATATTACTATACTACACTAAGCTATACTATATAGCTAGTACGGAGACTAGTTTTATTCATCTTGTTTCTAACCTGGTAAGCTGGTACTAATGAATAAAGTGATTATATAATTGCAAGTGAATCATTTGCCACATTTTTATTAAAAAATAATGGATAAGAGCATAGACCTTAAACCAAACAAATGTGATAAGTCCTAGATTTTTATTTAAATATTTTATTTCAATAATAAAGTGACATGCAATTGAAATGAATATAAGCTAATTTGACTTGGAGATTCTAAATTAATATTCAAAGCGAGCATCTAAATTAATATTCTTCAATTGAAAATAATCGGTAATTATTGTTCTTCAAAGGGAAATTTCTAGTAAAAATGGAATATAACCTAAAATCTGGATTCTGCAGTTAAAAATTTGTGAGGAAAGCATTTATGGGCTATATACTTTTAACTTTGCATTGATCGTGTTTTAGACATGAATAAATATATCACTCTGGTTCATAATGTGAATTGTGACCCTTAAGCACATTGAAACCGAGTATAATGCTATACTATAAGATATTGAGTGATAAGAATGACTGAATGTTTTATTGGACTAATACTTATTGAAAAAAACAGATTGATTAATTAAAGTTTGGTGACTTACCTTGATAAATTCAATATTATCCAAAGCAAAGATATCAGGTTGATTGAAGTGACTGTTGAATCGGGAAACTTTGAATCTAGTCACTTGTTCATCTTCACCTCCTATATCATTGTCACCTGGAAGGAATATTGTCTGAAAAATTCAACAAAAATCTTACTTTTCGTAAAATGTTTCTCAATAACTTCATTGATTTCAATTAAATTCATTCACACATTTTAGAAGAGTATTTTATTTTTTATAAATAGTAGTTATTTTTATGAATGAAAATTTTCCATTTGAAAACATTCAGAGATTTTGTTATTAAGGCAGTTCAAGTTCAAGTTCCACTTAAACGGATGCTGCCAAGTTTGAAATTTACAAGGGCCAATACTAGGAAGATGCCAACTGGTATAGTCTTCAAAAAAGTTATCAACTTATTTACAACACAGTATCAATTATTTACAAAACTGCATTAAAAATATTATTAAAATATAAAATCGTTTTAATACAGTATTGGTCGCTGTCGGTAATCCAAGATTTTATTTATAATTGACTCAAGTGCAATTGAAATAACAAACAATTAATCGTACCATGTTAGACGGAATTGATTTCAACGAAAAAATATGAGCAAAACGTTCCATGTATCTTTCATATTGGTCAGGACTTGCGATGCTTCCTTCATCCATCAAATCTCCGAGAAAAATGATTAGGTGAGGTTTAACGTGATGGTACGCTGCGGAAAATGTCTTGAACAGGTACCTGTACATACACCATTGTTAGTAAGACAGAAATCAGGTTGAACATGAAGACAGTGAAGGCTAGAAAGACTAGTAAAGGAAAATAATTGCAAATGGCATCAATGTTAAAGGTTTCATTAATCAAAAGACTAGCGAAGAGGATATTGTAGATAACAACACAAAGGTTTTATCAATCACGGAGAAAAATATTACTAAAAAGGGTGCGTACTACACAATAACATATATACACTTATCGATAAGTTGAATAACTTTCTAAAGGGTTAAATTTTGATGGAAATGTACAGCTGACAGAAGTATAATATTCCTGTATGAGTTAGTAAGATTGTGATAACATCTAATCTTATTCATTGTGGAAATCTACAACATTGAGTGGTGTGAATAAAGTTGAGTCTGTTGAGTCTCATATTTTTGAATCGACGCTTGGGATTCTTGTTTATTTGATGTGAATAACAATTAGTCAATCACAGCTGTTTCACACGCCTTCCGATCGGCCTCCCGTTGATTCAACAGAGTCGACTAACTCAACTTACTCGAATTTATTTATACCATCCAAGAAGTTTATCTTCACCAACTCAAAGAAGATTCAGTTACATGAAAAATGAAGTAGAAAATTTTCATTGGTAAGAGAAATTCAGAATGAAAATTAGCAGTTTCAGGGATTGGAAGTTTTGAACAAGTTTCAAGTTGTAGAAACAAGTCTCAAGAGTGAACAGTCATGTATATAGATAAAAATCCAGTATCCAAAAAATAGCTGAAAAGAAACATTGGAATAGTATAAACAATCTTTTAATGTGGCGAAGAAAGAAATTCTTTTCTCAGTACTGTAGGAGAGCTGTTAAAAGAAACAAAAGAAGAGAAGGCAACTTTAACGTGACATTTCCTTAATTATAAATTATTTTATGAAAATTGCAATTTAAAAATGTGGAAATTGTTGTAACCTGTCATTGTCCCATCGTGCGATCCACGGTTCGCTGTCTTCCCCAAGTATTTGCGGATCCGCGACAAGCAGAACCTTATAAAATTCTTTCATATCGCCGCAGTCCATTTTTGGCCATGTCCATCCACTCAACACGTACACAAACCATTCATTATAAACGACAACACCACACAGGAAGAGCAGGCCAAATTTCAAAAAGGGTCTCCTAGAAATAAATAACATAGCTTGGAACATAAAGGAAGCTTAATATGACATGAAAGAGAAAAATAATCTCTGATTGAATAATATAGGTTAGCTCTAAGCTTGTCAAATTTTGAAGGTTCAACTTGGCTATTGATTTATCAGGATGCAACTTAGCCCTGTTTGTCATAGGAGGAAAAACCTAGAATTAGAGAAGAAATTATCTTACTCTGAAGAAAGTTGTCATGGACAAAAATATACTCAAAAGAGTATAATTCTTAATGTAGTAGCGGTACCTTGTTTCACTAGAGTACGGTACACTGATCGAAGAGAATTGAATTTTTACCGAGTAAAAATAATTTTTATCAATTTTGACTTTCTTAATAAACGCAAACCCTAACCATAACAAGATATAGTTGTAAAACAAACCTAGTAGCCTACTTCATTTACATCAAAGACTGATCTCCTGACAATGAAATAAGTTGATATTTAAAAGTTATTGAATTATGTAACTTACTTTTTCCGTGATAACATTGATGACAAATCTCATGAAGTTAGTTCACAAATGTCACAACAGAAGTGAAATTGAAGTAGGAAAGCACCATCTATTGAATAAACAAGTATTATCCATTTTAACAGTAACTTAAATTGATAATGGCATCAAATGGGCACCAGAACGATATGATAATCTCTCTTGCCACTAATGGAGCTGCTATTGCAAATTTGAATTGAATGACAGTCAGTGGCTCAATAGATTTCGATCTTCTTTCAGCTCAAGACGCTAGAATATAACAAACATAAATGAAATATCACCAAGTTCTTAAATTTTATCAATATGAAAGATAAAGAATTTACATAGTGTAAAATTGATTTCAATCAATTTTGAATGCAAAGCAAAACAAAGCACAACAATCAAGTGTCAGCGTAATCCTAACCTCTTTATTGAAGCAGCAGCAGCAAGCAGCTGATGGAAAGCAATGCCACTTGAATATGATATTTATACAAGGCCCACGCCAATTGTGAAACAAGGCCTGCATATACGCCTCTACAGAAAATACAGGCTTTTACAGCTATACAGAATGATTTTTTGGGAAATACAGAATCAATTAGAATTAGACCAACCCATTGTTGATTTTAATTGGAAGAAAGAAAGGTAATGTCACTGCTACAGAATACAAATCATGGGCGTTATCAGCTGTTAATTTATAGAGGTGGCACGGCCAACGGGCCAACTCTAGTAATCTAGAGTTGGCCGTGGTGGTGGGGATTTTCCTGTGGCTGTAGCCAATGCCTCCTAGAGGTACTTTATGAGGGGGGGGGGGAATTTTGGAATTTCTACATGAAATAATATTTGGGGTTTACCCCCCCCCCCCCCCCCACTCTATTAGAGAGTAATGGGGCTCTCCACCAGTAACATTTTTAAATTTTATCAAGTAATTATTGAATTTTTAAGATTTTTTTAATTGGGCTTTGAAAGTTATAAAAATATTGCTGAAACAATATGCGGGAGTATGTTTTAAATGTTTGAGGAAATAAAGTGTTATATTTATATTGAAACCTGTACGTTACCACTATTCAGGAACGTGAAAGCCAACTATATAAAAGTTCAAAATTTTTAATACATGTACAATCTGTCTAATAAGCCCATCTAGTGTAGACTATTCTTCATTAGTTCCGGTGGGGGGGGGGGGGGGGGGGGGGTATGTATGAATATCACTAGGTCTATCAATGCTAAGTATTAGAACTGGCTAATGCCTACTTCCGCTTCCTTCACAAATTTATAACTAAAGAATTCAATTTCTAGTTCATGTCCAAGTTATACTAGAATAGTTTATTACAATTATTGTTGTGGAAATCAATTTTTCGTGAACTGCAGTAGAACTATTCATATGTATAAACTTGCTGTGAAGAACTGACCTTTTTTGAGTCGTGGCGGACGCGTTTCGAACTATATGTCGTTCTTCTTCGGCGCTTGCCTGTCTGCAACCAAGCGCCGAAGAAGATCGACAAAGTTCGAAACGCGTCCGCCACGACTCAAAAAGGTCAGTTCTGCACAGCAAGTTTATACATATGAATAGTTTATTACGTTTTCATGTAAAAAATGGCACTTGTGCCCCCTCCCTAGAACCCACTACTGATTTTGCCTGTTGTTTTTTCATTCATATTCCTGTCTAATATATCTAAAGTATCATCTATTCATCTGTGCCCCCCCCCCCCCCACCCGCTTCAGATTATAAGTGCATTTTTTATCAAAATTCCTATTATATTTCTTGAATTCCCTGTTCTATACCGATCTGCATTGTTAATATTAACTTTTTTATGATAAATTTAACGACTTGCAGTCAATTTTAATAAAGAATAAATAAATATTTACTCACGTAGGCTGTAAGTAAGTAATTATTTATTCTCTATTAAAATTGACTGCAAGTCGTTAAATCTATCATAAAAAGCTCCTATTAGGCTCTATAACTTGTATATCCTCTGTCCGTCTGAGGGGGCACTTGCACCTGTCCCCTCTCCTAGATTTACCTCTGAGAACCTGCACCATAATACAGGAGAAATTTATGAGCTATGCTTCACACATAGGAACTATACTACTATACACATATACTACTGTCCCTTTAATACAGGTGAAATTCCAGTAGTATGTAACACATTATAATATGTAAGAGCCGTATTATACAGAGCCACTGCAGTTTTGGTCACGTGTCACAATTTGATGCTAAATTATACCAGCTGACCGTGAGACCAAACTAAACAATATCAAAGTAGACGGAGACATGCACTTTTTAAAGTCATCAGCTGATTTTTCAAATCAAATTCACCCAGCCTGAGACTGTGACGCGCGACCGCGGCTGCAGTACCTTTTTATAATAAGGCGCTTAGATGTAACATCTAGTTACTTCTGCACCTTCAATAAGCTAACTCTTCTGTGATGAACAGCATGGCTTCCAGAAAGGAAGGTCAACAAAGACAGCCATAGTTTTTCTAGTTGAAAAACTAATAGATATAATAGATTCAGGTGATAAAGCTACTGCAATCTTCTTAGATCTATCAAAGGCATTTGATTGTGTTAATCATAAAACTTTATTGGAAATACTGCAAAATGTAGCTTTAAATGGGGTTGAACTGAAATGGTTTGAATCATATCTTATTGGGAGAAAACAATGTGTAGAACTAACTACAGTAGTTGGTAATAGTATAGTAAAGAATAAATCTAATAAATTAGAGGTGCAAGCTGGAGTGCCTCAGGGGTCAATACTAGGTCCATTACTTTTTTTGTTATATGTCAACCGTTTACCTAAAGAATTAATTAGTGGTAGAGCCCTCTTATTTGCTGATGATACATCACTCATTTTCAGCAATTCCATTCTAGATAATTTAGAAATAAGTGCCCATATAGGTGAGCAGTCCATTGCCCAATTCTTAAGACAGTTGAAATTAACGATAAATAGTAAAAAAAATGCCAATACCTTCTATTCAAAAACAAACATAATGCAAATGAAGATGTAGGTGTAGATGGGTTTGAACTGAAATGGTTTGAATCATATCTTATTGATAGAAAACAATCAGTAGTACTAGCTACCGTAGTTGAGGAATGGATTTAGAAGTTACTGCTTTTTTTGTTATATGTCAACCGTTTACCTAAAGAATTAATTAGTGGTAGAGCCCTCTTATTTGCAGACGATAAATCACTCATTTTCAGCAATTCCATTCTAGGTCATTTAGAAATAAGTGCCCTTATAGGTGTGCAGTCCATTGTCCAATTCTTAAATCAGTTAAATTAACAATAAATAGTAAAAATTGACAATACCTTCAATTCAAAAACAAACATAATTAAAATTAAGATAGGGCTATAAACGTGTTTGTAAACGATAATCAACTGGACCAGGAAGAAAACATTGCATTTCTAGGAGTTTTGTTGGATAGACGATTGACCTGGGCTCCATACATTGAGAAAATATGTTGTAAAATTTCATCTGGGGTATTTGTCCTGCGACAGCTCGCTAGATTAAATGACAAAAAGTTACTTTTTACAGCTTACCATGGGCTCTTACTGTCACATATTAGGTATGCTATCTTAGTATGGGGTAATTCATCAAAACAAAATCTTGATAGGGTGTTTAAGATCCAAAAGAAAGCAGCTAGGTGTATAGAACGAGTAAATAGATTAGATTCATGTAGGCCGTTTTTCAAGAGACTTGGTCTCCTAACTGTACCCTGCTTATATGTGTATGAAGCTACTCTATATGTAAAAACGAATGATACAGGGCCATAGCCAGGGGGGGGCCAGGACGGGCGAAGCCCGACCTGGAAAAATTTTCGCCCGACCTAGAGGGAAAAAATTATTATGAATTTAAATTTGAAATTACGGTATAATAGAGGAGATAAATTAAATTTGGAGGAAGAAAAGCAATTATTTGTCTATATTTCTAATCTGAAGTAAATTTCCGAACAATTACATCTCTTTTTTTAGGCTATTTTAGTTGCACAGTTCCACCGAAAATTTCTTGGTTGCACCTAGAAAAGTGATTCAGAGTTCTAGAGCTAGAGAAGTAGCATAAGAAGTTGGAATAGAACCCGTTTTTGAGAGACAAAATCCGGATTCGATAAAAGAAGTTTGAATTCAAACCAAATTTTAGGAGGGGATATGTTTGATTACAAATCAGCAGATGAATCTGAAAATATTGCAAGTGACCAGAATGTTTAAAGATCCAATTTTATTTCACTGCTATAGGCACAGCTTGTAATGCTAAAATTAAGGGTTTCCCTGTTAAATGAAGTATCTGGTGTCTTTGGAATTTATATGACATTCCTGACCTTAAAAACAAGACTAAGTCAATGGGTAACAACTTAGAAAAAGCATTGACAATCGAAAAAGATAATGCGCGGTTCGAATGAATCTGACATTGCTGCTGTGGGACAGTGCTCTGAACTAAGAATTTCTCATCATCTCCAGGCCACAGTAACAAAACCTAAAGAAGTCCTAAACTAAATTATTTATGAACATAATCTGTAAAATGGGTAACCTAACATTTGTGTAGCAATGTAATAATTATTAAAACTGACACTGTATTTCACGTTTATATATTGTTTTACTCACTTATATTGGAGATGCTAGAGGAATACATTGTTCATTAAGTATTTTGTCATGGAAAACATCACAGATTTGTGTAGCCCTCCGCATTTTGATTACTTTGCGACTTTTCATAGCTAGTGCTGAACGAAGTGTTTCAAAAACTCAAGCTAATTAAAACATATCTGCGTAGTAACATGTGCCAGGAGAGACTTGTGGGTTTGGCGACAATTTCTACAAAAGGTAGATAGCAAGGCAGTTAAACTCAAAAGCCCTCATACAAGAATTCGCTGAGCAAAAAGCAAGAAAGTAACATTATTAGGACTTTAGTCTTTATGTTTCTGGAGGTTTGTGGATACTGTACTGTATGTATTACATTAAAAGTGAGTTTTATGTAAAATTGACTTTCATTTTTTTCCTTATCCCAGTAATTAATTGAAGGTTATAAGACGAAGTTCTTTGTTATAGCAATTATTAATAAAAACACATTTACAAGGTTCCTATACATGGTAGACCCTACCAAATAATCTCCATTATTAATTTGTCTATTATAATTTAAAGTATATCTTAAAAAAAGTCAAATTCTATTTTCGAGGTTAGGTGTACCGATATTGATAAATTCTCTTGTAATTAAATAGTCTCAAGTTGACAATTGTAATAAATTAAGTAATATTTCATTAAACATTTAACTAAAATCAATTGAAAACAATTTTTAGCTAGGAAAATGAGTCCAAACAAGGCATCTAAATCTAATTGTTCAACTAAAACTCAGGTAGCTACGCGATCTCAGCAATTATTAACAAAAAAATCTCCAACAGCTCTTAAAGCTACTGTAGATGTAGAAGAAAAGGTTGCTAAACTATTGAGTGATCACACCAAATTGAAAACAAAATTAGAAACATCACTAAAAAATTCTGAGGAAGAACGAATAGGGTTGGTGGATCACATAAAATCTCTGGAAGTTATTATAAAATTGCAGCAGGAAGACCATAAAACTGAAATACTAAATCTCACGAGTCAATGTAGGTCTATGTCAGAGGAAATCGAAATATTAAAATCAAAAATAAACTTGGCTAATGTAAGATCTGAACCTCTGATCAATACAAAAAAAGTAGAACCTAAATCAAATGGGGAAAAAATTAATAGAAATGGTCAAACAAAAACGTTTAGTCAGGTTTTGCAAACAGCAACCAAAACTAAAGTAAGGGCAAATAATAACGATTGGAAAGGTAGAGTACTGCTCTTGACATCCAGTCATGGACGAGACTGTAGTGACCTACTAAATAAAAGATTAAAAAATAAGTATGAAGTTCAGAGCTTTTTCAAACCAAGTGCCCCTATAAACGCAATCATAGAGTCAGCACAGGAACAAACTAAAGATTTTGGTAAAAACGATTTTCTAATAGTACTGGGAGGCTCAAACAATATAAATGAACCTAATCTAAAACATCTTCCTGAAATAAATGAAAAAATTAAAGAGATTGTGCCACTCAGCCAAAAAACTAATGTAATAATAAGTACAATTCCGTATAGGTTTGATAGGCCAGAGCTAAATGAAGCCATTAAGTCAACAAATAAATCAATTCATAATACAATCAACAGCCTAAAAAATAAGAATTCTAAGCAGTTGGGGATTTGTTTTCTAAATGAAAGGCTGAAAAAACAAAACTTCACTAATCATGGTCTACATCTAAATCAATCTGGCAAAGTAATATTTTGTAATAGGCTGGCAGAGCTGATTGAAAGTCGTTTGCAATCTACTGTCAATAATTCTCCTAAACAATCATCTAACGAACCTTTTTTAGTAAAGTGGCTCAAAACCGGGAAGGGAAACTAGTTTCAAATGATAAATTCATATCTTCAATTGTATTAAAAGACGTTAATCGATCAAAAAATCAGGATAGCATTAGTGGAAGGAACTCTTGTAGCAACCTGATAGGCTCTCAAGATTCTAAGAGATTAAGTAAATCTACTTCAATATGCAAAAGCAACGATAAAGTAATAAGGGATGATAGGGAAGTACCGGTACTCACTGTGTTCCATCAGAATATTCAATACATTCGTAACAAAATAGATAGAATCGAAGTATTTTTTAAAGAAGAGGCTCCTGACATAGCTATTTTCACAGAGCATGGTTTAAAAGAAGATGAATTGTCACAACTTAATATTCCAAACTATATTCATTGAAAACGTCGTATTGCAGGACATCTCATCGAAGTGGGGGAGTAGCTATCTTCACTAAAAATGCTAAGAATATGCAAACATTTAATTTAGAATATGTTGAGAAATTTGCTGTGGAAATGGATTTAGAAGTTTCTGGGTTAAGAGTAAAAATCGACGATAATTTCGAAGTAGCGGTGTTAGGTATTTATAGGTCACCAAATGGGGAATGGAACAATTTTTGTGAACTATTCAATAGGATTTTAGAGATTACTACTACTCGTTTTACAAACCTTTTTCGTAGCGGGAGATTTCAATACAGACTTTGCAACACAGAATAAAATGACAGAAGATTTAAGGGATATTATATACATGAATAACTTGGAAATAAAAGTTCATGAATATACCAGAGTCACAAGAACATCACAAACAATAATTGATAACATCCTTACTAATATAGATTACTCTAAAACAAGATTAGGCGGCTCGGAACTATCTGATCATTACTATCAAATCTTAGAGGTGGGGTTGCAAGGTTATAAATCAATTAAAAAGAGTAGAGTAATGAAAGAAATTCAACAATGTGAACAGGGGAATATCGATTGTTTGAAGCAGAATCTGCTACAAGAAAACTGGAGTAGGGTTTACAATAGCAATAGTTTGAATAACAAATATGATAGTTTCATTAATATTTTAAGGTTTCATATTACTGTGAGTTGTCCAGTTATAAAAGTCCCTGTAAAAAACAAATTAGACAAAATTGAAGAGTGGATAACTGATGATATCCTTGCAGAAAGAAATAGGGTTAAAGATGCATATGATGAATTCAAACTATCTAGAAATATGTTAAGTGAAGATAATTACAAAGCTCTAAAGAAAAACTATATGAAAGAAGTGAAAAGAGTGAAATGTAAGAAAACAGCTGAAATTTTGAATAATAGTGTGTACTTTAACACAGCAGTGTGGGATGTAATAAACAAAAATAGGCATGTAAGCTCATGTTGATGCTTATACTAGTGTCCCCAGAATAATTAACGAAAATGACAAATATATTGATGATAGTGTAGAGTTGTAGACATTTGTAATTTCTTTAACAGATATTATCAACTGGTTGCTAAGAATCTTCAAAAATCTCTTAATACAGGTATTAGTGACATGAGGAATACTGAGGGGATTCAGAACAAATTAAAATTCCACCCAGTATCCCAAGACGAGTTGGCAAATATCATTGATAGTTTAAATAATAAAAAAACTGTAGGAATGGAGGGGGTATCCAGTAAAATTCTGAAACAATGTAAAGATCAATTGTTAGACCCTTTGATTCATCTGATCAATCATTCATTAGAACAAGGTATTTTTCCAGATAATTTAAAAGAGGGGAAGATCTTGCCAATCTTCAAAAGTGGTGATAGAGAAAAGGTAGAAAACTATAGGCCCATTAGTATTTTAAATTTAATAGGTAAAATTTTTGAAAGAGTAGTTCTAAATAGGTTACTTCTGCACCTTCAAGAAGCTAACTTTATCTGTGATGAACAGCATGCGGCTTCCAGAAAGGGAGATCAACAAAGACAGCCATAGTTTCTCTCATGAAAAACTAATAGATATAATAGATTCAGGTGATAAAGCTACTGCAATCTTCTTAGATCTGTCAAAGGCATTTGATTGTGTTAATCATAGAACTTTATTGGAAATACTGCAAAATGTAGGTGTAAATGGGGTTGAACTGAAATGGTTTGAATCATATCTTATTGGGAGAAAACAATGTGTAGAACTAACTACAGTAGTTGGTAATAGTATAGTAAAGAATAAATCTAATAAATTAGAGGTGCAAGCTGGAGTGCCTCAGGGGTCAATACTAGGTCCATTGCTTTTTTTGTTATATGTCAACCGTTTACCTAAAGAATTAATTAGTGGTAGAGCCCTCTTATTTGCTGATGATACATCACTCATTTTCAGCAATTCCATTCTAGATAATTTAGAAATAAGTGCCCATATAGGTGTGCAGTCCATTGTCCAATTTTTAAATCAGTTGAAATTAACTATAAATAGTAAAAAATGCCAATACCTTCAATTCAAAAACAAACATAATTTAAATGAAGATAGGGCTATAAACGTGTTTATAAACGATAATCAATTAGACCGGGAAGAAAAAGTTGCATTTCTAGGAGTTATGTTGGATAGACGATTGACCTGGACTCCATACATTGAGAAAATATGTAGTAAAATTTCATCTGGGGTATTTGTCCTGCGACAGCTCGCTAGATTGAATGACAAAAAGTTACTTTTTACAGCTTACCATGGGCTCTTACTGTCACATATTAGGTATGCTGTCTTAGTATGGGGTAATTCATCAAAACAAAATCTTGATAGGGTGTTTAAGATCCAAAAGAAAGCGGTTAGGTGTATAGAAAGAGTAAATAGATTAGATTCATGTAGGCCGTTGTTCAAGAGACTTGGTCTCCTAACTGTGCCATGCTTATATGTGTATGAAGCTACTCTATATGTAAAAACGAATGATATTAACCAAAATCTTGATGTACATGATTATAATACAAGACGCCGAGGAGATTATCACTTGGTGAGTCACAATAGTAGCTTATTCAAACAATAACCTAGTTATATTGGTAGGGAATTCTACAACAAGCTACCGCAGTTTTTGAAGAGTCTTGAAAATATAGAAATATTTAAAAAACAATTGAAGAAATATTTAGTTGATAAAGCTTTTTATAGTGTACAAGAGTT
Organism: Conomelus anceps; assembly: GCA_948455865.1. Lineage (NCBI taxonomy): Eukaryota > Metazoa > Arthropoda > Insecta > Hemiptera > Delphacidae > Conomelus > Conomelus anceps. The sequence continues at coordinate 115,695,762 of OX418216.1, forward strand.
CCTTTCACATCAAAATTAAGCCTCACCTCAACTAATTGAAGTAATTATGGTATCTAGTGTATAATATTGTTGATCTGACTTGTCTTATACTTCTTAACTGGAGTCTCCAAGATGTAATCTACAAAAAAATAAAAAAAAGGCACTTTAATGAGGGCGCTGAATTTGTTTTCGCCTAGGGTGCCAAAACCCTGGAGCCGGCCCTGGGTTCAACGTTGCAAATTAAGTGTGAAGTGATACAGTACTCAGTGGCGTACTGACAAAGTTGGGGGCCTGGGGCGGCTATAGATGAGGGGGCCCAATATATAGTACCGTAGCGAAAATCTTTTAATGGGTGGGGGGGGGGGGTTATCGGAGACTTGGGAGACTATGGAATACCCCCGAGGACAAGATGGGTCTGGGGGGCTTTCCCCGGGGAAATATTGATAAATAGTCCCTCTAAAATCGTATTCCAAGAGATGTCTTGGACTCATGTCTAGAAAAGCTTAAATCCATTCATTTTAGTGCACATTATGGGAAAAATTTGGAATTTTTGATGTTGAGAGCTTGATTTAAGGCTTAAAAACAGTAATTTTATACGAGTATTTATTAAAATGAAGTTTATAAATTGGGCTAAGTGAAAGCTTAAATTCAATAGATCATTGCTTTTATGAATCGTTTGCCTAAGAACTTGAATTCACTTTTCGTATATTTTTATTTCATTAATTAGCTCTGAACAAATTTTAATGTATAAAATTTAAAAGAAATACTACTCTTATAAAGCCAATTTAACAAGTAATAGTGGTTTCAAATTATTATTACAGTCAGGGCCACCCAGAGACATTTTAGTGGCCCGGGGCAGAGTTGTGACTGGAGGCTCCCTTTTACACCTTCACCATAAACACCAAACGACTAGATTTCCCAACTAGCATTAAGTCTTCCAGCTATGCCTAGTTACCTAATGTACTAAAAAAATCTGTGTAACTAATTTTAATTTTTTTTATTATTTAAAGATGAAATTCGAGTGTAGGCGAAATGAAAACAATTCCATGAAAAAGCTTTGGAAGCTAGGGAAAAGGGCGATGAGTGGCACCAGAGAGAGAGCAATAAACTTCTCTTCTATTTTTATGTAATCTCTTAAATTCGCATAGAACTATTCACTAATACTGGAATATGTGAAATGTGCAAAAATATAAAAATTATTATGACTTTCAATGGAACTTCAATTCAACTAAATTAATAACACATCCAATTCCAAACATATGGATGGTGACGGAACCCCAAACCATTGGGGATTCTGAGGGCTCTCCACAGGAGAAAAAATATGTTTTCCAGGTCTTGAAAGTGCAACTCTAAGCTTTTTTTGTTCGTTATTAACCTCTTCCCTCATATTATTTTTTGTTAATCGATTCATGGCGTGAAACATTTCACGATCACAATAAACTCTATGGGGTTTCAGATCTGAACAGTAACAGAGATGAGCATTTGAAGCCCGTCTGCAAAAATATTAGACCTTTTCTCCTTTCAAGCCTACTGTGTCAATTTTATTCAAGTGATCTGGGGCACCTTCAAACCCATGTTTGGGGGCTCCGAAAATACTAGGACACACCAGCATCATGGGGCCTTTGATGGCCTATAGCCGAGGCAATTAGGGGACCCTTGTTTATAAACGTTGAAATTTGAAATACTCTAGTTGAATCTATACTTCATATGACTATACTGGCAATAAAAACGGGCCCGGAGGGCCCACGGCGCAAGGGGCCTCTAGGGTCTGTTAGACTTACCTAAACTAGTGAAAAAAGGGACCCTGGAGGCCCCCAGTTGGGCAATTTGGGGCCCCTTATTTCAATTTTGTTTCGTCACTTGCTTACATTTGTGAAATAATTAAGCCCCTTGACGTTGAGACCCATGAAAACTTGCCTTGCTAACTCCATCCCCTCTGTATCCTTCATTATTTTTTTTTTTAGTTAATCAATGTGTAAAAATTATAGTTTTCTTCTAGCTGATAAGTAATTTTTATTTTATTTTTTAAATAAATTTGTATTTTTTGGGGGCCTTTGCTGGTGCGGGTCCTAGGGCGGACCGCCCCCCGCGTTATTTACGCTGTTTGAAACGCAAAGACTTTGCATGTACCGTGTAGTCGAAGCCTTGCAGTATGTAGGAAACATATGACTGGGTATGATGAAATGTAATTATGCCAGGTTGATGACATCTGTTAACCAATGCAGCTAGAAATATGAAATGAAGCCTCAGAGGGAAGTGGCGAATAATAAAACCAAATACTTAGCTTCTATAATTATAGTCGTAGGTTTAAATTTAAAACGTTTCTTCATTCAGAGGTGGTGATTAAGAAAACAATAAAGGACCGGAAAACTGAAGGAAACTATGATCGGCTGGTAGAGCCCTAGGACTAACTTCTTCCCTAATAGTCCTAGAAGGTTGAAATTCGAAATGTAACCTCAGTGGGAGGTGGCGAATCATAAAATTAAAAACTTAGCTTCCGCCCTAATAGTTGTAGGTGGTTTAAATTTGAAATGTTCATTCAGAGGTGGTGAGTAAGAAAACAACGAAGGATCGGCTGGAAGAGCCCTAGGAATAATTTCTTCCCTAATAGTCCTAGAAGGTTGGAATTTGAAATGTAATCTCAGATCTCAGTGGGAGGTGGCGAATAATAAAATCAAGGAGAATTTTTTACGAGAACACAGCAACGCGCGTCGGGCCAGCTAGTATAATATATAATATCTATATGTCAAATCAGAATGACTTAAAAAGACAAGAAGGCAACATTAATTACTGTGATATGTGGTGAAATCTGTTAAAATTCCTTATTTTTTAGTTTTAAAGTTTATTATTTATTAAATGTTGATTGATAGATAAACTGCTCTTTGCGGTCTTTAAACTTTGAAAAAAATGTAGAAATTACATTTTAGTATAACAAATTCACATGACATACCTTAATAGCCAAAATTACACCCAAACTTCATAAAATTAATAATTAAGTGTGAAATATTTCATCAAATATGTGAGTACATTTATTATATATTCACAATTTAAAACTGACTGCAAGTCCTCAAATTTACAACAAAAAGTTAATTATAATTAATTATTCATGAAGTTTGGGCCTATTTTAGACTATTATTATGACCTTGATTTTATTCCGAATCAATTTCCATACAAGCTTTGTTTGTAAATTGAGTTGTCTATCAATCAATTAAGAAATATTTAAACCTAGAAAGAGGAAAGCTTTTGACCAATTTTGCCAATATTCATTAAAAATCACATCAGTTACTGACTTCTGAAGTGTTTTATTTGATTTTTTAGCTCATTTTACATGAACAATGACCAATTTCCAATCCAAATAGAGTCTGAACACTTTTATAATTCATAAATCTATTGAGATATGTGTACCGTATTTATTTTATCAAATAATTTTTAATTCTCAAGGAAGGGATAAGATTTTAAATTGTGTAGAGAAGCGCTTTCAGACCCATAAACTCTTTTTCTTATTCTATTCACTTATTTTTTATGCAGGCAACATACAACTGGTTTGGTCAAACAAAGAAACATTAGGCCTAAGCCTGGTTTACACGGGTCGAGTAGAGTGGGCGAGTCAGTATGCGAGTTGACACTCGCCCTCCTACTCGCTTGATGTAGACAGATCGGCGAGTCGAGTAGCGGGCGAGTCGGAAAAACCGGTCAGTTGCAGGGCGAGTCGAGTGGTTTAGTTGGGAAGCGAGTTACTCGGCCCAGTAGCTACCTCCTCCACCACAATTTGCCCCAGCGAAACGTCTGTTCAGTTTTGAGGTTAGGTGAAGAGTTTGTCTGGTGGTTCACTGTTTTAACTGGAAACTAGAAATGAAGTGGACTGAAGAGGAGACAGTGATGTTTGTAGGTTTATACCAAGACAATGAATGCTTATGGAATATGCGAATTCCACAATATAAAAATAAATTAAATAAATAAAATAAAAAAGAAGGGTTTGGATTAGCTGAAGCCAAACAAAAAATCAAAAACCTAAGATCAACTTACAACCAAGAACAGTTGAAAACTGTGGTTCGGAACCCACTAAAACTCTAGGTCCAACTCATTAATCACCATCATCCAACTCATTACCCACGCACAGGTCTCAGACCTATGTGGGCTTCATCCTAAAAAAAAAAACCTAAAACTATTGCCTGTGGCCAAAAAGTTGAGGGTAACTTCTAACTTGATTTGGGAGGGGATAGCATCTCTCATAACAGAATCTTGTTTTGATATTCTAGGAGTTACCATATCTAAAAGTGACTCAAACATTTCAGGAGTCATCCTCAACACAGATATGTACTCTTTCACATCTTCTACGGCAAGTTCGCGTAGCAAAAGAGAGGACGCCCCAAGAGTGTCTCTTCTTTTTAACCAATCTTTAATCCATACTCTAGGTTCTTTGCTAATTTCCTCTTCCAAAACGTCATATATTTCTTCTAATATAACCTCATAGGCTCTTTTAAAACACTTTCTAACTTGGGCCTTTCTAACTCTTGGCGAGCCATTATATAAACTCACAACGTTAAAACTAAAGCTGTCTGTCAACAGTCGCTCTGAAATGTGATGCGTGTGGACATCTGGTCGAGTACTGAGGCGAGTTCAAACAAAACAACAACTGGGCCCAGTGACTGGGCCGAGTAGCTCGCCCGAAGTACTCGACCCGTGTAAACCAGGCTTAGTTCAATACTGTTCTTATCATTAAATTTCTACAACAGTAAACTTCCAACAGGATTTTGAGGTTTATTCTACAAATTTTTTCATTCAAAATAAAATTCGGTGAGGGAGTTCCTAAAGGCTTTTTCCTCGTTACGCACTTTGTATATGATGAAATAGATGATACAACTTTTTTGCTGATGAAGCTCTAATGAATCTAAGACTTGTGAGTGAATAATGAGGACAATGATTATACAATCATTCAATAATGTTATGAATGATAAACCTCAAGTATTAGATGGGTTCCGAACTGCTGGGAAGTGATAATAAATTCGTTTTCCTACAGTTACCCAAAAAAGCCACATCCATGACGAAATACTTGATGAACAATCTAATAAATAAAATGACACTGTATTTCTATTTAAATTATGATTTTCACTCACTTATACTGGAGATACTGTTGGCCCATCACGAGAATAGAGGCGACGTATGAGGTGTGCGGGGAGGCTCTTCTTCACTGTCTCTATCACACGCTATTTCTCTCTTTCTCGCACACTTCCGTCTACTACCCAACGTGGCTGTATTGGTTTAGTTCAGTTCGCAACGTCGCCTAGCAAACAAGCCGACCAATTGTTTTACAAATGTTGATAGATTCAAAGACCGGTTTACTGTGTTACCCCCACTCGGCCAGCTCCTACATTCCTAGAATTCCTGCCAGATCTATTCTCGTGGTGGGAGAACAGTACTGGTGGGATGCATTTCGTCACTTCTAAAGAGAAGCTTTATTAGCCTGCCGCCAGGGGTCATGTTTTGTTGAGGATAAGATGAGCGGCCATTATATAGTTGGAAATTGCGTTGGATTTGAATTGTATTTGGTCATTGAGAAAGTTGGTTCTGTCTTTTTTATAGTGTTTGAATATTTTGTATTGTTCCAATGCATTTAGTTTGCGGCTTTTTTGAAAAGAATGTATGTAAAATTCCCAAGTCAGTTTAGATGTTTTACAATTTACATGAATGCCCAGTGTTGATTAAGCGATATGCAAATGTTGAGTCAGTGTTGGAATGTAGTGTGCTTTCATGTGTTCTTTGTATCTTGTTTTGAATGGTCTATGTAGAACTTGGGACATGTGTTGCATTTGAGTTTATTTATTGAATTTGTTTAATTTTTGAATTGTGCTGTATGTTAGGTGAGATGATTTTTGTTGGAGCATGTGTTTCAGGATGTTTGTTGTTCAGAATTCTGTGCTAAATCCGGGTTTTTGGAAGATGTGTGCAATTTTGTGTGGTTTTTTGTTGAAATATGTGAGTACTGTAGTGAGTGTGACAAATCTGTTTTGGTTTGCAGGTTTTTGATTCTGGTTTTCATTTTATTTAGGATTTTGTCTATTAGTTTTGTGTTGTAATCGTTTTGTTGTGCTAAGTATTTAATTGTATTAATTTCTTCTTGGTGGTCAGCTTGTGACAGTGGAACATTTGAGAACATGGATCATGGTGTTGAAAGTGGCACTTTTTTGTTGATGTGGATGATCGGGTGAGTTGTGAATGTGTCTGTGAGAGTTGGGTTACTGTGGATTTTGAATTTGTGCATGCTATTTTGTTTTAAGATAGTGAGGTGGATTTACACATAGCCTGCCATGTCCATGCTGTGTTTCTGCCATGTCCCTGCCATGCAATTTTGACAACCGGTAACCGGTCGCTGGCGTGCCCCTGCCATGCCGTTGCCTAGTTGCTTGTTCTTCTGTAAGAGTGCACCCTACGCAGTTGCTAAAATGGACACGGAGGAGGTGGACATAGTGATCGCGACCGCTGCTGTGGCTATATGTGGTGACTTCAGACGTTTCCGTAGCAAACCAAAGATTCCCAAATGGCATCAGAAATACAAAAATAATAACCGATGAGGCGCCGAATCAGCGCTCAGCCAGTCATTTTTATAACCAGCTACCTTCTGCTGCCATGCCACTGCCGTGCCGCTGCCATGCCACTGCCGTGAACCGGTCGCCTGCTCAAATCACCCTCAACAGCGATTGGATGAAAATGGAAGAGGCATGGCAGGGACACGGCAGGCTATGTGTAAATCACAAACATGCTGTACAATGTATAGTAAATGGAGAATCCAAACTAGTGATTCAGACAAAAACGCACAGCAGGGACATGGCAGGGGTATGGCAGGCTATGTGTAAATCCACCTTAAGAAGTTTAAGATGGGTCTATTCCATATTCTGCTGGGTTTCTATGGGTTTAGTTCAGTTGTGTTAGGAGTAATTCACATTACCTTTGGTTTTCATTGTAGAGAGTACGATAATGTCACCAACGTGTATCGGTGCCAGTAAATGATTTTGTTTGAGTATTTTGTATTTTTTAGTTTTCTCTATGTGCTGTAAAAATATTTCTGCTAGGATGCTGGAGATGAGATCCCATTGGTAGTCTGTTTACAAGCATACTGGTAACTGAAACCGTTTCTGTAACAGAGAACATAGGTACACAAAGCACAGAACAACCCCCATGAACACACAACATAACTAATAGAGATATTAAAAATCATCGTATCACAAAACTACTTCACCCACAATAACAGTAAGTTATATAGTGTAGCAATGCTACATTGTTTTAGTTGAATGTGGTGCAGTTGGTCACACCAATTCATTCATTGAGCCTTCGATTTCACCCACTTCAACATTAATTTTATTATTTCTAGCTATAATATTTTATTTTCTACTTAGGTATTTTTCATAATATTTTACTTTACCTAATTCTCCTTTTAACGTTTCTAGTCAATCTTTTAATTTAAATTGTAACTGTCCTTTGTTGGCTATGTTACCAGACTGCCCTAGGTTTTGCTTTGTGCATAAACTAGCCTGTTGCATCTTGTTTTTTGCAGCTTTGCACTGGCTCCTAAAATATGATTTGGATTGTTTTGCAGTTTCTTTGATTTCAAAATAATATGTTATAATTAACACCTTGATGCCATAATTATCAATTTTAATTAAGAATATGAATTTGTTTACAGCCATGATGTGTTGGTAATCTGTCTTCTTCTTTTATTTAAATATCTCTCGTCGTCAAATCCAGGTACAATAATTCAAGTTTTTAACTACTATTATTCAATGTATTTTGTTACTACTGTCATTATTATAGTGAAATTGTTATTTCCCAATTTATCCTTTTGTATTTTTGTATCAACAGGTTTTCCTGGTTCAGGTTTAGATTGACATCGAAAATATTAATGTAACCTCAACACCTTGGTTCATGAAAACATTTGGAAAATATAAAATAATTATTATGGACCGGACTTGAAACCAAAACTGCTATCCAGGTGACATACTTCCTTTTTATATTACTTTTCCGTGGAGTCAAGATTTCAAGATCCGGGTCTGTCCTCAACAGACCTTTATAATTTTCATTTAGTATGCTTAGGCATATCTTCATTTGTTTCAAGTTGAGAGTTTTATATCCTAGCCAGTGATATTTTTTAACTCAAGTTTCCAACTATCTTTAAACCTAGCTACTGTACAAAAAACAGTAGCTGAAAATTCTATTTACCTTTGTAAGGAAGACGATGAGAGATTATTCTATTGGCTGTTAATTTTTTATCTGTGATATTTTGAATTTAACCTTTCTTTAATATTATAAACGCAATTTTCTTTTATTCTGGACCTTTTTTGACTTGAAACCCTTCATCATGTGTGTCTGTTAATTGTTTTAAAGCCTTGGCTTTATCAACCACAGCCTAATTTGATTTTTACTAGTGAGTTCAGTACAATTCGTATGTGAAACAACCAACCTTAATTTGCCAAGGTAGGTTGGTTGGTTCAATAGTAAGTTATTACTCGCAACCAGAAGGACTAGAAATCATTTTTCAGGCTTTTAAAGTACTTATAAACTAAAAAACTGTGTGATTTTTTCCATGACAAAATACTTAATGAACAATCTAATATTAAAACTGACACTATATTGCACTTTTAAATAATGTTTCACTCACATATATTGAAGATGCTTGAGGAATGCATTTCACTTCTGAAAAGAAGCTTCGTCAGCCTGCCGCCAGGCGTCATGCTTTGTTGAGGTTAGGATGAGCAGCCATTATGTAGTTAAAAATTGCGTTTGATCTGAATTGTGTTTGGCATTGAGTACATTGGTTCTATCTTGTTTACGGTGTTTGAATATTTCATATTGCTCCAGTGTATTTAGTTTGTGGCTTTTTTGGAATAAGTGTGGAATTTCTAAGTCAGTTTGGATGTTATTGTGTGAGTGTCCAGTATTGATTAAGTGATCTGCAAATGTTGAGTCAGTGTTGGAATGTAGTGCTTTGATGTGTTCTTTGTATCTTGTGTAGGATGATCTGCCTGTTGGGGCATGTGTTGCATGCGTTGGGGCATGTGTTGCATTTGAGCTTATATATTCCTGGTTTGTTGAATTTGTGAATTGTGCTGTTTGTTAGGTGAGCTGGTTTTTGTTGGATCTGGTGTTTCAGGTTGTTTGTTGTTCTGGAAGCTGTGTTAAATCCGGATATTTGGAAGCTATTTTGTGTGATTTTTGTTGAAATATGTGAGAGTGATAAATCTGTTTTGGTTTGCAGGTTTTGGGAGTTTTATTTTTCATTTTATTCAGGATTTTGTCTACTAGATTGGTGTTGTATCCGTTTTGTTGTGCTAAATATTTGATTGTATTGATTTCTTCTTGGTAGTTAGCTTGTGATAGTGGAACATTTAGGAGTCTATGGATCATGGAGTTAAAGGCAGCAAGTTTCTGTTGATTTGGATGGTTGGATGAGTTGTGAATGAGTTTGTCTGTGAGAGTTGGTTTTCTGTAGATTTTGTATTTGTGCATGTTATTTAGTTTTTTGATACTGAGGTCCAAGAAGTTGAAGGTGTAGTCTGTTTCATATTCTGCTGTGAATTGTAAGTTTTTATGGATTCTGTTAAATTGTGAAAAACTACTCCTTAAACTTAATAGAGCTCAGTATCAAAAAACTAAATAACATGCACAAATTCAAAATCTATAGAAAACCAACTATCACAGACACACTCATTCACAACTCATCCAACCATCCAAATCAACACAAACTTGCTGCTTTTAACTCCATGATCCATAGACTGCAGGATGGAACAGGTGCTTACATCTTGCATGGCATCCCATCACAAAAGGTAAGACCTTAGTTAATTTCATAATTTCATTCATGAGCTGAAGAATAGGCCAACCCCATAACTAATCAACATCTATTTTGCTATAACATTTTAAATAATCAGATATGCCAAGTGAGTTGCCAATCCCCTTATTTCTAATAAATTAACAACTTGTATTAAAGTCAATTTAATAAAATAATATTATATTTTGTTGTGAAGTCTACTGGATTGTAAGTAGTTTGTAAATATCATTACTGTTAGAGGTGAGATGTTAAACTCATCTAGCATTGACCGTAAAAAATGATTTGCCCCCCCTTTGCCCCCCCCCCTGATGGATCCGCCCTTGCTTTATAGTAGGCTGATCCTCAAAGTACTAAGGAGATGTCATGCCATAGTTCTGAGGAAATATGTAACTTCATTGTTCAAAGGGGGTCCTTGGGTACAGTACTCACCCGAAACAAAATTGAGAAATAACTACACAAAAACGAATTTTGAGCATTTCTAGACATAAAATTAACCCACAATATGGATCAATGTAAATAATTCTATCTAGTTCTTGAGTCAGCGCCAATATGGCGGGGGGGGGGGGTCCTAACCCGGCGACCCCCCCCCCATCCTTAGCTACGCTAGTTATATCAAGGAATCTTTTTTTTATTCAAGGAAGTAAGCAGGCAAAAATCGATTTTATTTGATTTTTTTTTAAACCTCATGTATGATATTATTAATGGCAAAATTTCATGTCATTATTAGTTATAAATATAATTACAAATACACTTACAATTACATTACAAATAAAAGGGGGTGATTCTGAATGGATAAGAAACTGTTCATCTTTAAATCTATCTATAAAATATTGGAGAATCATTATTAAATAATAAATCTATTATTCACTGTTTCGTAACAGTTTTCTTCATTCATTGAAAAACATCAAACTATTTCTTCATTGTTCATAAATATTAACAACATGGGATTTGCTAGTTGTTATTTTCACAAACCCTCTGTTAATAATATCATTAATATAATACGTTATTAATAATGTACTAACCGAGAAGATTTCCAGAGTTAGCGAATCAGATGAGATGGATCTGTGGTTTTCTTTCGTGAGGTCACTCCATTGAATGGCATAGCAAGCTCAATATTTAGAAGAGAGCATTGCTAAAACCATGTCATTCAATGTGGAAAACAAAAATGTGTTCTCCATAAAACAATATGGGTTTTGGATAGTTTCAAACGTAGCCGTGTTTCTCGGAAATGTTTGCAATAACTTGTTTCTAAAAGAAAATCGCTTTTCGTTAGTAACTGGTATAAGTTATTGTCTCTGCTAGTTAGTAATCTTTAATATGGAATAATGGAATGTACTATGTACTTAAAGCGAAAACATGATTTCCTTCCTATTTAAAGCAAATAAAACTCATCTTTAAATCAGAAAAATTTGTTTTTTCAAAATAATGTAGGAAATTCAAAGCAATTTTTTTCAAGGCTAAGTGGGTTTGAAAATAATAATACCAAGCATTACTAAGTTTGTGGATACCCCAGTGGGTGGGGGTAGTAGAATTGCACCCACAGTATCCCTGCTTGTTGTAAGAGGCGACTAAAAGGGCAACTGTCCGTTGACCTCATTATCCTAGAAACCTATCCTTTATCCTGCTCTTCATCCCAGCCCCTCCCTCCACCCTTTCCTCTATCTAACGGTGCCTGCAGGACACCAGGCGACCTCCTGCAGTATGTAGCCTTGCCCGGGCATGCGGGGCTCTGTCCGGGTTGACTCCACTTCCCTAGCTGTTTGTGGGAACCACATGAATTTCCAAATACGAACCAGAACCAAACCTCAAGGTAACTCCAGAAGTTGCCTTGCCCTCAAACCTATCAGGATCCACCCCATCAGGGCAGGTTCCTCGATTTGAATCAACAGTCAAGGACAATGCCCAGGGTCCTTCAGATCAATTTACATCACAGTAAAGCAGCCTTGGCTGCTTTCTGCCAGTTCTTCCTCAGAGAGGGATTTGACCTAGCAAAAGGCTGCTAGCAGACACAAGCTTCTACTTCACCAACTGGCTGGTGAGGCTGGGTAGAGGTCAGGTCAAGCAGTTGATTGCTCTGATAACTGGACATGGCCACTTCAGGAAACATCTCCACACAATTGGACTCAGAAATGAAAGTCAGATGTGTAGGCTTTGCAATCAGTCTGAAGAGACTGCCAAGCATATCATACTGGATTGCGAGAGACTCGGGGCAAGGAGAAGGGCTCTGTTTGGCTGCAAACAACCAGGTGATGAATCGGACGTTAGCATAGGGAAAAAACTCCTGGATCTTGTAAAGGGCACAGGTATTGGTTTGCCCAACTAACGTACTAGGGACACACAATAAGCTTCGGTTGACGTGTGAGGATCTTTGAATCTTTGGATCTTTGAATCCGTCCCTTCATAACATAACATAACATAACAAGTTTGTGGATACCTGACGTTTATCATGTCCCTCATCAGAATCATAAGAGCGGGTATGTCATCTATGTTCTGGTTATAACTTTTAGGCATTGAAGGTTATTGGAACAGACTACATAAACGTGGGATTTCGAAAGTCTAAAAATAAATCGCAATGGCTCAAATAAGGTAATTGCACAGGGAACACTCAATACTCGAGGATAAGTACAATCACCATCGCAAAATCAAACACATGCCGTAAAAAGGCGGCATTCACGCTGCTTCATTCTGTCATACACCATTCCACGGTAGGCCTATGTATTTGGTTTAGCGACTGTCATTGTCCTTATCCTCGAGTATTGGATGCTTCAATTACCCTACTCCAATCTGTCGTATATCATTCCACAACATATATTTGATTTCACGATGGTGATTGTATTTATTCTCGACTATTGGATGTTTCACTGTGCACTATACTCGATTTACCAAGATTTACTCGATTTCTCCAAATATTCACCTTTGTAATTTGAGTCTGTGTTTTTCAGTTGGACCACAACATACGAGTATTTTCAAATAGGCCCTGTCTGAAGGAACAATCCAAAATCAATACAGTTTGTAAAATCAATCCGAAATCATGAGAGTTGACTACAGCCAGCTGTTCAAACAGAAAATTTCTCCAAATAAACTGTGTAAGGAAAATCCAAATTGTCCGTGTTCCGGGCTACCAATAAGGCGATTTTGGCGGGAAACAGAGTTACTCGTGGATTTTGCCCTTTTCTTTATTTTTCACTCGTACTCTCTCACTCTCTCTGCAGTTTACTGAATGGCGCTTTGATTAAATTAGCCGGCTCGTTTGAGTTGCATCACCGGTGACTGAAGTGTGAATCAGAATTTAACAGAACAGGAGCAAGATAAAGTCGCTTGGAATAGGGTGGTCGCGGCTGTCCAATATTTGGCGTGCTGTTATGATTGGGTGGGGGTGGAGGGTGTTGTGTTTGTTGGTGTGATGGGTGGAATGGAGGGGAATGGGACTGGTGAAGGGGGTGGTGGTGTCCCATTGACATAGTCCCCGGCTGTTGGACGAGTCAGTTCTCAGTTGGTGCGTGGCCGGGTTGCTGGCAGGACGTGTGTCAGTGTGTGGCATGCTTCCTCATTCAAAATACCCGAGGCAAGTAAAACTACGTTAAAACTTTTACTCTCATTTCACAGTATACGACTTCTCCTTTATTCTTCCGCACCTCAACACTTTATTACCAATTTCTAAAAATGTTTTCATTAGCCTCAATAATCCACGATGTATTGAAAATTATTGTTCTTTTTTGACAAGAAACTTGAGAACTTTACTTTCAAATATCACACATTAAAAAAAGTTAACAGATTGTGGTCACGTGCGAAATAGGCCTGCAGTAGTTAAATGCATAACTTTTACTTAAACCTGAATTCATAAGAAATTTTATTTCGAAAGTTTTATAATTCTGAATCACATAATTCTTGGCGGTTATCCGACCAAGTTATTATTATTCTTACTAACCTATAAGTTTATTCTCTTAGTATCATTTATCTTTGAAGGCCTACTGTATTTTCTGAACCTGCATCATATAATTTTCTCCTTCCACAGTAAAGCTTTGGTTAAAAATTCTGTGGCCAAATAATTGTTGATTTTAATATTAAAGTTGTTCTTCAAACTATTTAATAACATGAATATTTTTGTTTTTTGTTTAAAGTAACAACTCTCGTAATTTATTGTGGTATAACATCATTTATGCTACCAATAGTCCGTAGTGTAGCAGTTATTACTAGGGTCATTAAATAATTAACTAATGAAAAACTACTACTATGTTGGTTCCATGTAGGTCTGCGTACCTACTAGACCTAGGTTTTCCAGTTATTCTCTCATATTATCTCTCACGTGCAATTAACTATAAAAAAACAGAAATTAATAAATTCTGTTTCTGTGTATTTGTCAGTTACTCCAAAACTAACTTGTGATATACTGGACGTTATGGTCAAGTTTAAAATGAATGCTGCTGTCCAGAAGGGTCACTGTAGTCTAGTATTTAAGGCGCCCGACCGGCAATGGGAGGTCCGCGGATCGATTCCCAGCGGTTACTGATATTTTTGTACAGTAGCATTCATCGATTTCCATCAGCTATCTAATGCCGCCATTGCGGAAGTCTTCAGTATAAATTAATAGCACTTTGAGGAATTCGAAATTAATAATTTCTTTTTCTGTATATTTGTAAGTTTTTTTAACTGTCAGTTACTCCAAAACTAACTAACACTACAAGTCTCAAGTTCAAGTGGTTATCCACAATAAAAAGGAGCTTCTTTTTTCGGAGGATGAAAAATATGAAGCGCACATGGGTGTAAGACCTGTGCGTGGGCCATGAGTTGGACCTACAGTTTTAGGTGGGCTCCGAATCACTGGGAAGTGATTTAAAAGCTGAGACGACCTTTTTTTCCTGGCCAAACCAAAGCAGTCACCCTTTCAAGAGAGCCCAAGTGCTCACGTCTTATCTTATCTGAATGAACAGATACCTGACATGGCTCGTGGGTAATTACTCCCCATTATTACCACAGAAATTTGATTAAATCTTGAAAATAGAAAATTTGAGGCTATTATCCAAGGTTATCAAAACCAATTAATGAAAATGTGCAGCTACAGCTACATGTTATTAGTTGCAACAACTTACTCTTATACTACAATATTATTTTTCCTTTTCATTTTTGACTATTCTATATACGTAATTCAGTATTTAGGATACATTCTAATTCTATAAATATGGTCAGAGTAAGCAAAATATTCATTGTTTGCATATACTGTATAAGCAAACAAAATGTACTTCTTAATAGAACATTCGGGATAATGTTTTCCAATCACGAACTGTCACGAATAAATAACTATAAACAGTCATATAACCATTAAATTTAAGTAGCATTCTATAACAATTCCACTAGCGTAGTTTAATTTTCTAATAAGGTTGTTCTAACTCATAAAATATCAACTCCAACTAATTGAACAAGTTATAAACCTATAGAAATCTCTATAGGCCCAGGTAGGGTAAAGCATTTATTTAAAATGAAATGCTTGAAAATAAATAACCATTATTTATTATAACAGGCAATACAGATTTACAAGTAATGAGATGATATACAATGCAAAAAGACTTACCTTCGAATGGATAACTCTTTTAAAACAAGAATCACGTTCTTGTAAATAATTGCAGCCAATTGAGGTAATGGGATATGGGGGAAATTTTCACGATTACACAATTTATTATCCGGCTTGTAATAACCATCAAAATAAAATAATTTTCAAGTTATTTGGTATTATCACGCTCAAGTTATTCAAAATTGAATATTTTTAGAAATGTGATTTGGTAGAATTAAATGAATAAATTTACAGTAGTTATTGTTCAACATTGAAAAAAACGAATTGAGGGAAATGATGACTGTTCACTCTTCTAATAATTTCGCATGTTAAAATGATGAGAAATTGTCGATTCATTTTCATTTGGATGTTGAAATTTTTGAATCTTTTGACGTTTAATAATAACGTAGATGCTAGTACATTAGATAACTCTACATACCGTTATATGATATATCTATATGTTATGTCATGATACCAGTATTTTATTATGTGATATGTTGCATATAATATAAGAGCTTATTTCCACTTCAAAATAAGTATTTTTTTTTAGTTTTATGATAAGCTGACTCCACAAACTACGACATTGCAGGAAAATTATTAAAAAACGAACTCTCATGTCATAATCTATAGTCTATTATCATGCTCATGCTAATGAGAGATGAGGTACTAGAAATAATCTATCCATGATAGTATCACAGTATAGGCATGTGCAAAGATGATAGCTCGAAAATTAAATTTCAATCTTTGGCATTTGAGTACATACTACCGTATTTGAGTACAAGATTAGTGTTGTTTGATAATGGCGTTATGAGATAAGTAACCAAGACTTTGCAGAATTCGATTTGTATTTCCTCAATCCACAACCGGGTGACATGATCTTAGAAATTTATGCGAGAAACCAGCGTTGGCTCCAATAGTCTGAGTGAAGTGTTCACTTCAAAGAAATTTGCTAAGAAAGTGGGCCAAGTGAGTAGTTGAAATTTTGCAATATATCGTATTCAATTGTTAAAATCTAGATAGCATGAGAAGGAGGGTCGACTAAGTTTAAGTTTGCTTTTATAATAATATACAATTGTGTTAATCTTAGATGCGAAGAAAGTATGGTGATTAACCTTTCTTATTTTTCATAGCAATATGATAAGTTAGCCCTAAATGATCGATTATTTTACTTCAAACTAAAAGTTTAGGCTCCACGTGGGTGGTTAGCTAGAAAATTCACTTGGGTTTAGGTCTGTACTCTGTAGACACTCAAGGAAATTTTAAAATTCACCATCTCTAGTCCAACAGTTCTATGCCAGTTAATTAAAAAAAAAAAAAAAAAACCTATCAACAGAGGCTTAGGCGTATGCTATACTATACAATATACACTATTCTATACTGCTATTTGCTATAGTAGCAATAAATAATTTCTGATACTCTTCCTACTCTTTGATTGCAAGCAGCCTATCTAGAAATAGCGTTGCGAAAAAAATATGAATTGAATGCTAATCAGCAGCTTCTATAGGTCAAGTGGCAGCTTTTTCGTTTTATTTAGTATCACTCGTCACGTAGGCTACTGACAACCAATTTGAAATACAAATAAGTTAGGCGAACACTTCTGCCAGTGTGTTGTCAGTTTTCCTTGTTAGTGTGGCCGTATACAGTTTGTGTTCATTGTTGTTTTGAAGAACTGTTACCACATGTGTCAAAAAATTAAATTCTGTTTGATAAAACAATAAAATAGAATTTAAAAAATGAAAATATCGAAATTTAAAAATATCTCATTTTATAATGAGAATAGAAAACGAAAATCATAATGAAGGACAGAGACGTCTCCTGGACAATTGATTATAATATATTATTTTCTAGGTATTTGCAGCAGTGGCTAAAGTTGACAGTTAAAATTTGATCTTAAACTTTAGAAAATAGAAAAATAACGATCTGAAACCCGGATTTTCCGATTGAATTATAATTTTTTATCAACCAAGCGAAACGTAGATTTTTATGACTCACCACGTGTTTGATATTAATAAAATATATATTTTTCAAAGTACTGATGCTTTATGCTAGCAAGCATTCCCAAATAGAAGCATCAAGCTATCTCAGTCATATTGTTATTGCGAATATGCTTAAACTATTCAAGAGAAGGTGGAGAAACTGTATTGTGGAGAGGTTCCGAGCAAAAAGACTGTAAGAGTAGGTTGAGTAATGCAAAAGAGTGGGTGCAAAAGAGCGATTACAAGTTCCAACCCTTCTTTCATATTATAAAGAGTTGAGCTGAGGGAGAGGAAGTGGCTAAATAGTTAGTGGATATTTACTTTGATTATTTACTTTGTGAACTCACTTAAAAAGCAGCTGCAGCCGAAAATTCAAAATTAAGACTCCAAGAAGATATACTTTAAGAGATCCACTGGTGATGTCTGTTGGCATTTAAGCCTTTACCTTTATAATTAGTGACATCTCATTCATCTTTATTCTACTGTGCTATATTGAAGGTCGAGGTGAATGAATTATTTGTCTCAATGA
This sequence comes from Conomelus anceps, assembly GCA_948455865.1. Taxonomy (NCBI): domain Eukaryota; kingdom Metazoa; phylum Arthropoda; class Insecta; order Hemiptera; family Delphacidae; genus Conomelus; species Conomelus anceps. Next base: position 115,713,614 of record OX418216.1, read on the forward strand.
ATAATCAGAAATTACAAGATCAGTGGCCTTTGAAAGAAAAACTATGGTGAGAACTAGTTGAAACTTTCAATGTTCTTATATTATGATCTGCTTGGCCAAGGGACTCAAAGTTTACATTTTTGCCATTTCCAAAGCCATTTCTTTTCGATTTTCGGTTTCGATTTCAGAAACAAACTTTAAAATGAATTTCCTGGCTTTATTCAAATGATTAGTTATCCATCTGATATTTATTAAAATAAAATTATTCTTACTGCGCTATGTTCCTCACTTGGTTATGGCATATTATGTTTTTTGGAATACTCGTAAGTACAGTTTTTGTTTGGAGTAACACTTGGAGCTCAGCAGGTCGCAAACTGCTGCATCTGATAGTTTTGAGTTATAGAAGCTTTTAAAGAATGATTCTCAGATTAAGAAATCTACTTCCGAAAGTTTCAAGAGGGAAGTCACGTGAAGAACCTATTCCATCTTCTTTGGCCTGAATCATTCATCTTAATTATTATAAAGGAGGGAGAAGCGGAGCATAACCAGGTTGCCTGGGGCTACGTAGTCTCTAATGGGATATACAGTATTTCATATCGCACCAGTACACTCGCACTCCCACTCCCACAAGCACAACTACACCCTGCAATTGAAGTGACAGCTATTACAGAACAGATTACAGGTGCAAGTACTACTGCACTGGTATCAGAAACAGGGTCCATGTTGTGCGAGCATGCTCCTCCAATTAGTGGCCCACCTGCTGTTCGCTGTTAGAGCTCACCACGGTCGTGCTCAGTGATTTACAACCTGCTTCTGTCACCAAAAGGCGATCAGGTACAGTACCAGCTTTACAATTGTACCACTTGAACAATAAATAAATTCAATTAAAAGTACAGCCGAGCCTGGAAATAATTTGTAAGCGTTCGTAAAGTTAAAATTTATTATATTAAATTGAACGTAACAAACACATTTCTTCACATTTAGGCGGCGTCCTAGCTGGACGACGAAAAATCGCTCGGTCGTCCGTGCGAGCGAATCTTGTCAGACGACGGAATTGAGTGTCCACAGTGGGCCGTGAAGTCGTCGCAGCGACTGACGACAGTTCCCTTTCCATTCGACCATTGTCACCATTGTTTTTAGGTGTACCACCATGACCATATAGGGATCTCAGTAACTAACGATTTTACATCAAACTTTAATAATAGGGAACATTACCTTAATTTCTAAGGGTATAAAAAATCCATTCTTCAAATTTTTAAAAATGGCCACCATTTTCCAATATGGCTGCGTAAGTTTATGAAAAATTATGCAGGGTAAAAAATTCTTGAAATAATGTGTTTCATCAGAACTCATCAAGTAGCCATGATGTAAACCTGTAATTGTTCAGTTGTTAACCTCTAATAACTATATTTCAAATTTACTAACTTGTTATATTTAGTTCATCAGCGACTGAAGTCCATAGACGATCGCTCATTAATCAGTTGTGATACTGGGGATGATTTAGGTTCCATAAACTAGGGTGTGTCTAGTTGTTGATCAGTGAAGATACTTCACTGATCAACAACTCAGACATGTTCACTCTTCAAGGCCTACAATCGCCCTAGTCGGTCTGACGATCCGCACCGTCGTCCGGCGCCGTCGGTCGGCCAACTAGGACGCTCTCACGCTTATCCACATGTTTGAAATCTTTTGGTGCGACGGATTCGCTCGCACGGACGACCGACCTAGTTGAATTTTCGAATCAACACATGCTCAATGAGCGTAAGCAAAAGCAATGAGCTTTTTATATTATCGAGCTAATAATTTTAATATTATCATGCTAATAATATAATGTTGATATAGTATCGAGTCGATTACATTGAGGCATCTCCACAAACCGACCAAACAGGTCTATGTGGGCAATTAATATTTCATTGATAGGGGTATATGTATGCTGCACAGTATTTAAACGATGATTACTGTAAATTTATTATTGTTTTTTCTTTCAAAATGAATTGTTATTTTTTATTTAACTTATTATCTTCTTATTATTACTCTTATTCATACTTTATGATGTGTATTATGTAAACTAAATTGTACCCTGAACAAATGTATTATGTAATCTGCTTGTTTTAATTTGTTGAAATAAATATAAAATATCAAACTAGAAAACAAAAGTTAATGGTTTGCAAATATGCCATTCACTTTAAAAAAGGAGACCCCTTCTATCCTCGGGCCCCAGAGACCTACGGGCCTGGGTACTTGAACACAACGTTTTTACCCACTGCTTATGTAATTTAGATTCAAGTATTTTTCAACCCAAGAGTGAGAACTATAAAAAATTATGTGACTTTCAAACTATATACGATAATATATATTTTAAAATATATACGATAATATTATATACTCGTAAGTAATCTCAGATTCACTATCCCAGTAAACGCTGATAACTTTACCTAATCAAGGAGAATACATGTCTTTATCATGACTCCAGTTATGTAGTATTAGACAAGTTAAGTGATCAGAGATGAAGTAGGGGAGTTTGTAAAGCCTCCATGAGCCACAGCTACTCTTAGAGTTCTCCAGTCTCCTTTAATTGTGTTAAAGTTACCTCAAATAAACATATTAACTGGTGTAGCTTGTATTTTTCAAAAATATATCCTAAACTATTATAGCGACGGTTGAATCAGAGGCAAATGGATTGATGATTCAGAGAATCTTCAATTTAATTTGGATAATCTTTAGATGTGATGCATTGCTAATATATTATATCATAATATCATTCAATGTCTTTAAAATTACATAGCTTACTGCTTTTTTAACAATCATTTTTTTGAAGACTCCAGTTATGGAGTGTAAAACCCGTCAAGTCAGATCAATTATATACAATACTACCATTCTTATTCACTATTTACCACAATTACAATCCAAATTAGTTGAGATGAGGCTCAATTTTGATCTGAAAGTAATATCATTCGATGGCTTTAACAATAGAAACCGCTAAACGTACGAGCGTCCTGCTCTTTGCCATAGCATTCATTGAATCAGAGTTATACTTGTCCGAGACATTTTAGTCTTGTTAACTTGCATCGAAATGTGGCAAGGGAAATAAAGAGACACGTGAAAGACAATTCGAAAATAGGAGGAAGGAGGGGTCATGGGTGCACCTATTTTTGAACGAGGCATACTGCAGTCGACGTCAGGTCTACAATCTGATTGGTGCATTCACCTGTTTGTGCCTGAAATAGAAATTCAAAATCAGAGAGTGAAACCGCACCCTGCACCTTGAAAACTCGAGCGGGCGATGACACTCCACTTAACCACTTATTATTGTTGTTCTGACACCGTTTTATTTCAGATGATCTAGAGAGGAAGGTGAAGAAAGAAATAAAGAGTGTGTGTGTGTGTGTGAGAGAGAGAGAGAGAGAGAAAAAAAAAGAGTGAGTGAGGGCGTTAGTGAGAGATGCTTCCTTCCCCTTTATTGTACAGCTAATTGCGGCTTTTGTAAAGCCGCTTAGACTACGATTATATATTATCGATCGCCGTGTTGAAGCATAGAAGACTCTTGTGAGGTTTCGTACTGTTTAGCGTGTAATTCAGCCATACCTAATTTGGCTTCCAAACCGGAAAAACGACGAGACTACGTTTGTAACCTTGAATTTCGCTAATGTAATATTTTCGGGCGATGAGTCGTGCGAGATCCTTCCTTTACAAAAAATGATGTGCAGGGTTTTAACCCGTCTTGCCTCTTCATAAATAATTTAAAAAATTCGCATCACTGACGAAATGTTTTAGCCCACTCGTATAAAAACCTCAAAATGATCGACCAATCCTCCATAGGATCTCCAATAATGTTTTTCTATGCTCACTGTAAGTTAAATTTGAAGGATTTCGAATTTTTGCCCAATGACTTCAGTTCCAACAGCTATGGAAATTTGTGAATGCTTGACTCAGAGAACTTTTAACGTTGGTTTTGCCGCTTCTGGTATGGATCATACCATATCTTCAAGGTGGTCTCAGCTGGAAAGTTTGAAGGGTTCATAGACTGAGGAGATTTCGTTTTGTGGAGGGGGGGCGGCCGCACTTTGTGCCTGTATAATTAGCAATAACTTTTACAGTTATTACTTTGGATTGGAGCCGTAAGATTAGAGGCTAATCTTGATTGGCTTGATAGTGGAAAATTAAACAGGCTAAACTGGAATAATCCAATGCAAGTGGCTCTCCCCAGGAAATTTCAAAGAAATTTAGTGCTAACCCTCAATTTTTCTTCAAATAGCAAGCTATTGCAATTTGATCAAATGAGGAACTATGAGAAACAGAAGATCAATTTGAGAGAGATTAGGCTGCATGGAGTTTTGTTATACCTAAAAACGTTTATAGACCTTCAAACAGAAGATTGAGATCTACCGTCTTACCTATCGAACATACCTTATTTGCATACTTAAATAGATTCATAGTTCATATATCATCAGATTTCTATTTCGCTACCCATCCTAGATATTATTTGTACAAACGTCTCTGAGATTGTAAGACTGATTATAAGTTATATCATACAAGTGCGATCCGAGACATTTTTAAATAGAATAGAATACTTTATTTATATTTCCTTGACGTGGCAAAGTTTGGACTAGAAAGTCTACTCTCCCACTCAACCACGTCCATGAATTACAATGAATATATACAGCAATATAAACTAAAATAAAAGATATTAATAATATTAAAGCTCATTTATACCAAAAAAGACAAAAAAAAAATTGATTCATATTCACGCTTATTGTGCAGCTGCGACGTTGTAATGATTGTAGATTTGATCATTCATGACAAAAAATCTTTTGTACCAATGTAAAATGTATATATTATTTAAATAATGATGAATGTTTAAATAAATAATGTTACCCTCTGTATTATGAAGTATGATGGGCACCCCTATCACCGACCCATCCCACCGCCGGAGCGACCGCTACCACTAGCCAACCACACATATACTAACTATAAAAATGTCTTGTTTTTCATAATGTGCTGATATAATTCTATTAGTGTCAGACTGCTGTCTGAACTAACAGATTACATTATAAACATTTTCGTTTTTTTATAAAAAAAAAATATTTTATTCACGGACTTCTAGTGTTTTAGACTTTTAGTGATATTCATTATGTTTCATATAAACAACTCGTGTCTACGCAAAGATTTTACCTATTGATTTTAAGTATTGGAATTGTACATTCCTATACAATATGGATGATTTTTACTTATGAATGAAACAGAATGTAACAATTTTTTCTGACATATTTCAAATGTTTGTATTTTTTATTGGAAATAAATAGTATTTGATTTGATTTTGAGAATTTCGGGGATTATCTCCCTCGATTCAGGGTACTTAGTGAGACATTCAGACATTAGTCATGAAGAAACATTTCATCAGAATAGTTGTGACATAGAAGAAACATTTGGCATGCAATAGATAGCCCACTGCAGTTTCCCCGGGGAAATTACTTTCAACTGTTATTAGTTTCAGCAAGAAAGCCGAAATTGTATCAGATATCGATTTCATGGTTCTTGTGAAGAACAGTAAAGAGATACTGTCAGACATGATGTATGAAACTCTGTGTGTGGAAGCTCCCCAAGCTATCTCCATTCTAGGAAGCCATAAATATCGTGTGAACTCTTCCTTCTACTTGCTCAAGAAGCTGAGATTGGTTTCTTTCATCACAGTAGCCAAAACATGATCGAATTTCTTAGTCTATAGATACAGATGGAGCTTTCACAAATTTTTATACTTTTCAAAATTTGAATATTTGTGATTGCTTCTGTTTCACTCCTCTGCTCTGATTGAAACGAATTACTAGACTGCGATCTCACAGATTTTTTCCACAGCCAAATTTCGGAATCAAGTAAGTAGAATTTCAGAAATCTATTCAACTTTATAAGATTTCACTTAGATTTATTTATGGAGAAAATATTTCTCAAAGTATTTGAAATTTATTTTAGCATTTTTTCAATTGCTCAGCTATTGTATTTTATTCGCTTGTTTGAAAATTATCAAGGATTAACACTTTTCACCTTTAAAATTTGCGTTTGTTCAACGTGTAATCTTCCTCTTTATTTCAATCGGTCTCATCAAAAATCCAGTTTTATTTTACAATGTATCTTAACAACCGTATTACCCTACATTTTACATTTGTATTTTACATTTAAGTTAAGCAATAATTTTGACTCTTCTATTCAGTTGTTACTTATAAAAGAACGGCTTATACTAAAACATTGAAAAACTCGTTTCACTACCATCATTTCTATAGGCCCCTGGATGTCATAATGCATGAAATGTTTGCAGTAGAGATCCAAGTTATTATAATTTTATGACGTTCCATGCGGGTTGTCACTGCTATTTTTGTAAAACTGTTAAAAAAGGAAAGTTGAATTAAGTGTTTTGAAGAGAGGCTAAAAGAGAGATCTATTCTGATATTCATGATGGTGTGATTGTACGAAGTCCAGCTATCAAATTGACAAATATATTCAACTGATTGATATTCTAAATTTATTGAGGCTTAATCTGCAATGGATGCTGTTGCACAAATATGTCAATGTGACTTTGGATTCTACCGGCAATAAGTAGGTCTTCGTTCAATTCCTGGCGCTGGCTAAACATTTCTGTACAATGGTATGCATTGATTTCCACGAAGCTATTCAATACTGTTGTCAAAGTCAACGCAAAGGTCTCCAGTGTGATTTATAGCAGTTGTGCGTTGTGGTTGGTGATTCTCTACTATCAGCTGCTGGCATGGTACCATATCTAGCAACACGACAATTTTCAGAGCCGCCATCATTACTACAGGAAATATATTGTAGAATTTATTAACACGTTGCTTTGATTCATCACAAACAATCAAAAATACTTGGACACACCACTTGTGTTTTGTATACATGTAACATTTGACATAGGGAGACTAGAAGTGATAGAAGTGAATACTAAAAACGGGTGAAAAACATGTTTCCGAGCATAACTTGGCCCCAAATCACTTCACGACGATCACATTGGACAAAAGGAGACTAGAAGTGAGTGATAAAAAAGTTTGTAAATTCAATCAAAGAACATTACTGTTAGGAAAACGTGAGATGAAAATAACTCATATCTGCGCTGCCTATTGTGTAAACAGTACTTCCATTTACATTGATAACAGACACCTTTTGTTTATTCTCCTTCTCTTCTCTCCATCTTCCTTACTCTCAAATGGTCATCTAGAATGTATGAGACAACATTATCTGTGTAAATAGAGACATCGAGAAGCCTATGGGGATTTAGAGAATTCGCCGGAATGTTCCAGATTATGTTATCAGTTTTCAGCACTTTCTGGAATATTTTTAAACATTATATAAAGAACACTCCTTGTGAACAGTTAGTTATTGTTCAAACTTTCTTCACATTCGTTTCATAACGAGTGGCAGTTTGTGGTGGCAGTATACGAATCGACTCGTGCTCGTGACAAGATTATGTGTTAAATTCTTTTTAACAGTAGACATTCTTCGTGACATGTGCTTCGTCAGTTTTTAGACATTCATCTTTACATTCATCTTTCATCTAAACAGTTTATTGGACAACTATTATTATTAAATTATTGATCGGTCTATTGCCAGTTAGTAATTAGTTTTTGAACAGTGATATTGTAAATTCATTAATAGCTGAACGTTATTGATCTGTTTGTTTCTTATTTGTTTTTCCTGTGTGATATAACTGATTGGTGTATGATGTAAGTAATTCGTGTAAATAAAGTTCGAGTGTTAATTTCAAGTGTTGCCAGCATTATTTTAGTGATGGAACCCATAACAATTTGTGAACATATTTGTTTTTGTTACTTTCCTTAAGAAACTAAGTGGTAAGTGAATGCTGGTAACTTTTTTTGAAATGTATGTAATGTAAAATTGTCTCGTCTTAATTTTCAATGTGTGTGAGTCTAATAAAACTACACTAATTATGTTTTCAACTACTTCTTTGTCTTTTATTTTACCCCAAGACATTGCAAATATGTCAAATGGATCAAATGAACATTAGAATTTAGCAAACAATACATGGCATTTTGTTTGACAAACACCGGTACGATATGTGTAAGAGTGATGGGCCGTTCTTACCGTAACTAGCTGCCAGAACTGATAGAAACTATCTAATCGCAAACACATTGACAAGAATTCCACATTTAAATTCGTGATGCAAATAGGATTAACATTCTAATATGGATCAAATGAATTATTAATGATAATAATTGAAATATAATTTTATATAGAGGGAAAAAATTTGAAAGTTGAAAACTTTACAAGAACACCAAATACATTATTGAAAAATAATTTGCATAATTCTTCATTTTTGAAGAACGAACTTTTTGAGCACAGAGCTATCTGAAGCATTTCAGGAAGCTGTTGCGTCTTAATTTAGTCGCATAACTAATAAGCTTCTCCCCTTTCATCAAGTTTCCTAAGAAATTAATTAAAGGCAAGCATGACGGCAATAGGAATCCAATCTTCCACCTTTCTCTTTCTCTTCTTTCTCTCTAATTTGTCTCCTCTCGCCTTGATGTTCTCCCTCACACACTTCCCTCTAATTCGTCATTGAGTTTTTCTATTTCTCTTCTGTAGCAAATTTATAAGCTTTGTTTTCACAGTACAATGCTCCTCATAAGACCTTCTTTTAAATAAGGGCTCAGAAGAAATTTCGAAAAAATTAGCCAAATAATTATTTTGCTGGCAACTAAGCATAACCAATGTTAATCCGACAGTCCGGTAGATGAAATTTAAACCAAGTGGTAGTTATACCAGTGACATATAAAAAGGGTTCCGAATGGAAATTGCATAATCAACTTACTGACACTGTATCTGAAATCAATAGAATTTGTTTAATTGCAATGCAATGCATTGTCGTTGCTGAACAGAATCTCCATCATTGTCTTCAGAGTGCTGCCTGTCTGCCTAGATTGGATCAAGTGACGACCATCATTATTATTTATTGAAGTAAAATTGAATTTGGTCTAAGTCCGGTAATTCATGTTATTTGTTTCGATTTAGATGATGCTGTGGAAAGTCCCAATCCAAAACAAATATAATTTTTTAATGCATAATGGTGATTCAAGCCAACCTCAACAAGCAAACCTGAACCTGGCTATCATCTGATGAGGATTTTCTTTGGGAACAAAAATGAATTCTTTACTTGGTAATAGTTCAAGTAATCCTTTTAATCAAGATCATAACAGACTATTCAAGTATATAAGAACTAGCTATTGTACCCGTCCTTCGTACGGATTATGTTTAGAAATAACACTAAATATGTTTCGGCTTTTTTGATAGCAACGATCATGAAGTTGTTAGCAGCTTAGTAAACAACTTTGAACGTAAACAATTCAGTTACAGTTATCAGAGAGAATATTTGAGAACAGCTGATTGATATATCATGATAAATTACGTGATTTGTTCTTATGTGGTAATAATAGTGCTACCTGGCGAATTCCCAAGAGCCTAGCAAAAACCGCACCTTCCTTAAATTTAAATTTTTGTTTTTATAAATTTTAAATTCGGAACAGGCAGTAGCCTAATCCCTGTTTGAAAGAAGAAGATAAATTTAAATTAGAAAATTTTGTTTTTTTTTCAACAAAGAAATAATTGATGAAACATAAGATGAGCTTTGATTCACCAGTCATATGTTTCCTAAAAGACTGCAATGCTCCGACTACACAAGTCTGCAGACAGCGTAAATAACGTCGCCAAAGGCCCACCATTCAGATTATATTTGAGAACAGCTGATTGATAAATTACGTGATTTGTTCTTATGTGGTAATAAAACTTAGAAGAAATGTATCCAAAATCGCACAATACATGGTTTTTAAACGTTTATTATTCTGTTGAAAAAAAAGTTAATTTAGTTTTTTATCATGATATATCAATCAGCTGTTCTCAAATATAATCTGAATGGTGGGCCCTTCGCGGCGTTATTTACGCTGTCTGCAGACTTGTGCAGTCGGAGCATTGCAGTCTTTTAGGAAACATATGACTGGTGAATCAAAGCTCATCTTATGTTTTATAAAGTACTAGCTGGCCCAACGCGCGTTGCTGCATTCTCATAAAAATTCTCCTTGATTTTATTATTCGCCACCTCCCGCTGAGGTTACATTTAAAATTAGGAAAGAAGTTAGTCCTAGGGCTCTTCCAGCTGATCATAGAGGCTTCGTTGTTTTCTTAATCACCACCTCTGAATGAAGAAACATTTCAAATTTAAACCTCCTATGACTATACGGGTAGAAGCTAGGTTTTTTATTTTACTATTCGCCACCTCCCGCTGAGGCTGCATTTCAAATTTCTAGCTGCATTGGTTAACAGATGTCATCAACCTGGCATAATTACATTTCATCATACCCAGTCGTATGTTTCCTACATATTGCAAGGCTCCAACTGCACCGTAGCCTACATGCAAAGTGCAAAGTCTTTTGCTGTTCAAAGACAGCGTAAATAACGCCACTAAGGGGCCTGCCATATGATTAAAAACTGTTGACTTATATCAGCTGTTCCTTTAAGCTGTTTGGCTGGCAAGTTCAGTAGGTTAGGTCTATAAAATGGTTCAATTAATAATAATTATGAGCTCCTCTATTGAAATTTATGGTCAGAAACCATCCCCAATATTCACACAACATATTCCCAAAGTTTCATGCCGATCTGTCAAGTAGTTTTGGAGTCTATAGGGAACACACATACATACAGACAGACATTCATTTTTATATAATAGAGATTTCTTTGTTGAAAAAATCAAAATTCTCTAATTTAAATTTATCAAAACAAAAATTAACATTTTAGGAAGGTCCGGTTTGTGCTAGGCTCTTGGGAATTCGCCAGGTAGCACTATTATAACTAAAATAACGTTGCAACGCATGGGTGAACCGCTAGATTCGTTTTAAATGGATAAGAAAATGTGATGCTTCAGTACTATTCCGCTTTACAACCAATGCACCATGGACAAGACAAACGTTGTTACATGGTAATATGTAAATATTTACCAGCATATTAATATTTGAATTATTCAAAATGCCTCCGAAAAAAAAGAAGTTATTTTGTGTTTGGATTCCAACATATTTTATAAGTGGATTAAAGTAGCTCACTTCAGGAGAAATTCAGGCTTATCAATTCAATAGATTGGTTTTAAATTGGTAAGGAAATGTGATGCTTTAGTACTATTCCGCTTTACAACCAATGCACCATGGACAAGACTCAATCCGATTACTACTTATTATTATTATCGAATTGAAATTATTAATTGCTTCAACTATTATCAACCCCCAAAACACTAAGACTTGACAATTATTGTTGGATAACATGCTATAAAAACTAAGTGTAATTAAAAATGTTTTGTTGAATGATATCTTATGTCTTATTCCTAAACATAATCCGTACGAAGTACAGGTACAATAGCTAGTGTGGTAATAAAACTTGGAAGAAATGTATCCAAAATCGCACAATACTTGGTTTTTAAACGTTTATTATTCTGTTAAAAAAAATGTAATTTAGTTTTTTATAGCTAAAGACATTGTCAAAAAGGTTTTCAATACTGATAAATAACTTTAATCTCGATCGATGCTCTCGTTTTTCAGGAGAAGGCCGCGTAAAATGTATCCAAAATCGCACAATACTTGGTTTTTAAACGTTTATTACTCTGTTAAAAAAAGTTAATTTAGTTTTTTATAGCTAAAGACATTGTCAATAATGTTTTCAATACTGTTCAATAACTAAAATCCCGATCGATGCTCTCGTTTTTGAGGAGAAGGCCGCGTAAAATGCCTTTGGGGTCGTGACAGACAGACAGACCGACAGACAGACAGACCGACAGACAGACAGACCGACAGACAGACAGAAAGTGAGATAAGACTATTTTCGGCTTATGTAATGTATAAAACGTAAAAATAACCAAAAAATATACAATTCTGATAAATGTACAGACAAAACTCTAATTTTATTTATATAGATGTAAGACTCAAATTATCTTGTACCACTATTGATAATGATTGTCTGGTTACCATAAAATCTTGGTTTTCAATGGTTTCATTCAAAATCAGTGATTTTGTACCCTACAAAATATCGTACGTCTAATAACTGGATAAAATATATGTATCAAAGGCAATGCAATTTCAGACTGTGATAAGTGATAGTGATATGCTCGACTCAGAGTCGAGACTAAATGTAATAGACTCATCATTTTATGTTGACACCCCTCATGAAATCTATGTTGTATTATTTTTTGGAAAGAAAAAATAATATCAACTAATATTAAAAAAGAAAATTGAAACAAAAGTTTATATTAAAGAGTGACTCGTACAGTATATGTTTTTCATGTTTGACGGGACCAGAAGGTCCTCTAAAATCAATTCTATTACAACACACGCGTTGTATCTGGGATGCAGTGTGGCAGGCGAAAGTGTTGTCATGTATGGGGAGAGAGGAATTTATTCAGCAGTTGGAATCGACTTTTTCGTCAGCAGACGCAATGCCTAGGAAGGAAAGACCCTGATGACATGGGTGAAGAGCAAGAGAGATAATGGTGCCAGATGTCCTGGGGTGTCGTTAGCATGCACACTTGCTCAATCCCTCTCTAGCACACATGCACTCATTCTCTCTTTCTCCCTCTCATTTTCTCTTTAAAAGCATCAGCGATCCCTCATACTCATGACATTACTTTCAGCCGGCTCAGAGCTTACTGTAATGCTGATTTATACAAAATACGCTCCTCTTTGTGACTTCCAACACTCTCATATTTGTTCTTATAATCTTCATTTTCCAAAATGCACTATAAATATCCATCAATCACACCTAAATATTCTGGTTGGATCTAGGAAATGGAGAACTAACTTCAACTCGGTCCACTAGAAAGTTGCTGATTCCGTAAGAAAGGTGAATAGTGAAGTGAAAAAAGTGAAAAGGTGAAAAATAGTAAGTAGAGAGCTAGATTCATCATTGGAAAACTCAAGTTTAAAAAATCAACTATAGCTTTAAGAATGTGGTATAAAAAATTGATGGTCAGGCCAGGTGACTAGTTTTAATGAGTTTTTATTCTTTTTAACGAAAAGGGAGTCGTGGTTATTGTTTGTACAGCGAAATTCAATTACACTGATTTTGATACCTCCAATAATTATTATAAAATCCCTGATAATTTAGTTGATGAGTATCAGTGGGCATTAGTTGATGGGGGAAAGTTTTAAAAATAATACAATAATGTGTATGTGATGTGGATGATCAAGTTTATTAGGTGGTTTCTCTCATGGCCCACTTTAGATAAAATTGAACATTTGGAAACAATGCAGTGGACCTCAATATAAGCCTTAAATTTATTCATTTGAGAAAAACTTCTCTCTCGTAGATTGGAATGTACCGGGTAGAATTAAAAACTCCCATTGTAGTTTAAAAGACAATCTCGCCCAATCAATTTAAATCCAATTTCCCTTTAATTAGAGCGCTACTCAAGCCCTGTGATCAATTAACTACAAAAGAGGTTCAGTCACTACATAAATTAGTCGAGAATTGATGGACATTCACTTCCCCATTCATTAATGTTGATTGATTTTGAACAAACAATAGCCTCTGTTAGACGTTCAACGTTGTTTAAAATTCAGATTTTGTAGTTGAAGCACAGGGGAAAGATAACGGGTGGTGGGAGTGTCAGTTTGGTATGGCGTCATATAATTAAAGCCCACACTGTGAAGGTGGATGAATAGGATCAAGGCTATTTAGTAAATGGATACAAATAAAATTGTATTCAAATTTGAATCAAATGTGTTACGATCAATCGTAATATAGAAGATGATGAAACTGAAATACAAAATAGCCAAAACCTTAATAATATAAAGGTTTATAAAGATTTCCACTTCAATGTGAGAACTGCCTATGCCTCTTCTATTGATTTGTAACTTGTAAATATTCACATGAGAAGAAATTATGAAAGTAAGAAATACATTGAAAAATAATCAAAACAATTAAGGAAGACGGAATTGAAGAGTAACATCAATTTATTTCACAAAATTAAATACTCCAATTTATTTTACAAAATACAAATTCCATATAGGCGTAATGCAAAAGAAAACAAGAGTAAAACAGCTTTCAACAATTTAACAATTCTGCATAAGCAAAGCCAAGGCTGTGCGCTTTTGCAATTTGCTATGACGAATCAATTTCATCATAATATGATTGTAGTATATTTTTGTCAAACAGCTTGGAGTCTATAGTAAGCTTTGGCGGTTCTAGTAGCGCAGTTGGTTAGAGCGCTTGTCTGTGATAAGATAAGCTTCTGACTGGCTTCGTTTCCTGCAGCTTTGGGTTCGAATCTCATTCAGCCATGGATGTTTGGATGTTTCTCATCATTCACCCACTCACCTCATTACCCACGCACAAGTCTCAAGACACATGTGGGCATCATCAGCAACAATTTTCATCTCTTTATCTTTTCATTATCCTTATCCTCAACAGCTTTTTTAAAACGTTAGGCAAGGAAGCTGGAAGTCTTGTTTTATTTTATTGTAACTCTATCCTACGCTCAGACTCAAGTATTTGTAGGATATTCCACTATTTTATTTTTGTATCTAATCAAACATTTGTATTTGTTTTTTTCTGTGGAAATAAAGTTTCAAAGTTTCATAAAATAGTAATGCATTATATACAACCGCTATTTAACTAGTGTACTACTGCCATGTACAACTGCATAGTACTGCTATTATGAAATTATATATTTTATAATTCATATAAACACTACTTAATTTAAACAAACACTAATTCATATAAACAAAAAACTAATTTACATACACTACTATAATTTATATTACACTACTTACATAGCAGTTGTAGCAGTACTTGATGGAGGTAGAGCAAGAGCAGCGGAGATAATAATGTAAATTAAAATCAGGCTTCATTCATATAATCCTCCATAATATCCTCCATACTTCTTCCTGTATATTTTCCAAATCTCACATGAACTCTCAATATTATAATGATTGTGGATTTACGAATCATAATGACAATAATGCTGTAGCATTATTGTCACCAATATGCAATGATGCAGCACTGCGCTTATAACAGGTTGACGAGTGACGCATGTCATGTACCAGCATCAGCTGACATAGAGATGGCGCCAATAAATAAGAGTCTGAAAAATGTGTCGCGCTCCGTGATAACGGGCGCCTGTCAAATCGTGTACCCACGCCGTCTCTTCCATTGCAATACTCTTCCTAGCCGTTCCGCTCCCCGCTCCCCACTCCTGTTCGGCATTCCCTATGGATTTCTTTTCGACACCAGTAAACCCTTCGGCGTTCGGCGTTAGACTCGGCAAGGCATAAACCACCACCTCGAGAGACTCAACCTCCGATAGTGCGATAAACGGATGCGTGGTGCTGTCGTTTCACACTGAATCGCTTTTTGATTATCCTCCGCAGCATGTAAAAGCTGCAATGCATTCGGGCCTGTTCCTTTTCCCTTTTTTCGCACTTGTTGTTTGGATTCAATTTTCAATAAATTCTTACTTGTCTCTCCCAAATACACATTCTTACATGCAGGCCCATGCTGGACCCCTTGTTAGGGCGGTGGACGGCCATGGCCTGAGGGTGCCAACACTATGCATGGGGAGGACTACCAGGGGGTCTGGAATATAAAAACTAAAGCGTTAATCGCACATGATGCTGGGTTCAATATGCTTTTCGCAACAATATCTACCTGTCCATCTATTGTTGTTGGTGGTACCTTGTGGCTGCTTTTACCCATTTAGTCTTTCTTGGTGGAATATCTTGCACAATTTACACAAGAGAGAATGATTTAGTTACTAAAATAGGAATCGGTTGATGAAATGACGGTACAGTTAAAGATACACTTAAATTGAAAATACAAACCCACATTCCAGTTATAATTTTCATATTAGAAATGAATAAATGTCTCCAACTAAACTAATAAAAACTAATGACAAATTCTCTAAAAGTATTGTTGAAACTGAATAATTCAGTTTGAATTTGAAACGTTATTCAATAATTTTATATTTTTATTAATAAATTACGAAGTTGATTGTTTATTTTTTGACTGATACAATTCACCCACTGAAGTTCTAGTAAGTATATTTTTATTTCACATGATACTTGTGAAGCTTCACAATGTTTTGGATACTGAAAAGTCGTATGGCGTTACTGTTTTGTAATAGAAATGATATACTATATACTATGTACTATATAAAACCTCTTCTAACTATTCAAGAGCAACTGGTTGAGAATCTGTTGGAATTGAAACTGGAATTGCCATTTAGAGGCAGAATAACTTGTAGCCTATATATTTGAAGAATGCGTTTCAATACAATAATTGACTTATGAAACAATGCAACTTGTATTGAATAATAATTATCAATAAGTTGTATAGCTTCATCAATCACGTTTATTCAAACGCATTCTTCGCATAGTCGTTATTGCTCCATTCTACATCAGAAATGTTTTATTACATGCGGGATAAGCGTACACATGTACACTGGTTGGCTGGTGCAGATATTGACAGCCTACAATAACTTCATAAGAAGAAATCAACAAGAATTGAATATAAATTATCACGTGATCATAACCGACCACACAGATTCATAAATAATGTCCCAAAGTAATCACTGTGTTATGTGTACAGTGATGAAGTTGCATGATATTGACTGCTCTTGGTGCTTGCTTCAACTGTAAGGTTTATTGTTGATTCTATGGTTTTATAGTATTTTAAAGTTGTATATTAATCTTTGATTTTTGAAGAACATATAATTCTGAGGACTGGAGATAGATAATAAACCAATTAACCAATAGTTGTATTTGAAAAAGTGTATAATTTTTCGGTACTGAGGTATAATTTTTCTTATTATACACAGAGGCCACTACTTAACAAGCTTGAAACATCGCTTGATCTTGACTATTAATGGGAATGTTCTGAAAGTTGATTTTGTGTTAGAGCATTAAATTATTGGATTCGATATCTAGGAATTCATGATCTAGTGAGGTTAGGTTGAGCTTGTTTCAAATAGTGGCCTCCTTTCAATACGTAGGCCTAAGTACCAATTTATCTTTCAAATTGATTCGATTATATCAGTATCCTACCTTTTGTGTAGCTCGAAATTTCACCCATGTGAAGAATTTAAAATAACTTAAATGATATAGTTTGTTTGAAATTTTGAGAATATTTTTCAAAAATGTAAAAGTACACGAAACTTTCAATATTCTTTATAAGCAAATAAATTTTCAACTCATTCATGTCTTTCACAGTGGGGACTTCCAGTTGTTATTATGACATGAGACTCCCGGTTTTTTTTAAGGGTAGAATGTGGCAAGTAACAGAACGCAGACGAAATTGACTTCATTGGTTGGCAGTGGCGGTGGCTGTGTGTTTTGAAAGGAGGGAACATTATATCGGGTGTGAAATTGGAAATTTCATTAAGCCCCCGCCGAATAAGAAGCAGCAGCAACGTGGAAGCAGACAGGCGGAAGAAAAAGGAGTGATGGAGGAGAACGGAAGATCGCTGAGATAACATTTAGCAGAGGGTGAAACAGGTCTAGTGCGTGCTGCATGACGCATGACGCTTGAGGGTGTCTGCGCCACGGGAGTCCAGGATGACGACGCTTTCACAAGTGCGTCGCGATGCCACCGAACTGGAAGGCAGCAGAGTTTTCTTCTTTTTCTTCTTCCGATGCTGCTCTGCCTGCTGCCTGTCATTTAGATTCAGAGCTTCCTCCTCGTTCGCAGCTCACCCACCCCCTTCACCCTTCTGCACCCAGCGACGCTAGTCAATAAATATCTACTTGACTCAAGACCGCAGCTAACGTCCGTCTCAAGATAGACAGCAAAGCAAAGACGGTGAAGATGGAAAGGACAAACAATGCACATAGAAGGAGAAAAAGTATGTTGTCTTTCCGAGGAAACGAGGTAATTGTGGTTGTGGTTTAGAGAAGAATAAGAAAAGAAGAAGGGGAAGGAAAAATTGTTTAGTAGAAGGAGAAGGAGAGGAAGGAGAAGAAGAAGACGAAAAAGGAAAAGAAAAGAAGAAGAGTAAGGAGGAGTAGGGGGAGAAGAAGGAGAAGAAGAAGACGAAAGAGGAGGAGAAAAAGAAAACGAAAGAGGAGGAGAAAAAGAAGACGAAAAAGGAGGAGAAAAGAAGAAGAAAAAGAAGAAGTAGAAGAGGGAGAAGAAGAAGAAGAAGAAGAAGAAGGAGAAGAAGAAGAAGAAGAAGAAGAAGAAGAAAAAGAAGTAGGAGAGGAAGTATGAGAAGAAAAAGAAGGAGGAGAAGAATAAGAAGGAGGAGAAGAAGAATAAGAGGAAGAAGAAGAAGAAGAATAAGAGGAAGAAGAAGAAGAAGAAGAAGAAGAAGAAGGAGAGGAAGAATAAGACGAAGAAGGAGGAGGAGGAGGAGAAGGAGAAGAAGGAGGAGGAGGAGAAGAAGGAGAAAAATTAGTAGGAGGAGGAGAAGAAGAAGAAGACGGAGGGGGAGAAGAAAAAGAAGGAGAAGAAGAAGAAGGAGGAGAAAAATTAGTAGGAGGAGGTGAAGAAGAAGAAGAAGACGGTGGGGGAGAAGAAAAAGAAACGGTGGGGGAGAAGAAAAAGAAGAAGAAGAAGAAGGAGAAGAAGAAAAATAACAAGCAGTTAAAAGAAAGACTTGGCAAACAAGGAGTGAATTGAGGAGTAATGACAAGAAGGAAGATGAGGAGAATGATTAAAACTTATGGTGTTATTGAAGAAACGAAAGAGGAAATAGAGAAGAAAGAAAGAAGAATGGCAAGGGAATGAAGTGAAGTTGGAAATTGAATGAGATTTTATAGAAAGTTGAGGCAAAAAAGGAGTGAAGCTGAGAAAAATAACAAGATTGAAGAGTAAGAAGTATAATATGCTATTATTGGATGGACAGAAATTCGAGGCTAGAAAGTAGTGAAACTGAGGATGAATGACAAAATCGTAGAGGAGTAGAATTTATTATTTGAAGCACATAAACGAGTGAAAAGAAAGTTATGAAAGGTGAGGTTATAGGATGTTAAGGAAATGAGGTAAATGAAAAATGGGAAAGTAAATTAGTAGAAGGGAATGTATGAATTTTTCTTTCGAGACAAGGCACACAATGAGTGGAAAGGGTGAGAAAATGACGAGGAAAGAGGGCTAAAATAATGTGCGATTGATAAAGAAATTGTAAGGGAAAGAAAAAGGGAGACTGAATGAATGAATGAATGGATCGATTTATTTTTCGAATTTAAGTAGAACCTCTTCTCACCCAATCCCATAGAATACACCCCAATTACATTTAGCTAGAGAAAATTCACTTAAAAATAAGAATATATAAATAACTTAAATACACCTTCGTTAAATAAATACATAGTAAGAAAAGAAACAACACACATACCAGTCTTAAGTAAAATTGCTTTAGAACTAAAAACCACAAAAAATCAATCGCACTTTGTTCAAAAATGTATACAAACTTTGGAATACTTGACTGATATTTACAACAAAAAGTAAATTACACAAAAGCAATAAATCACAGCACAATTCTATTGTTACATAAGTCAGGTTAGGTTAGGTAATTGAGAAAAGAAGAAGAGATAAAGTGAGAATCAGGAAAGCATGAAAGGGAAAGAGTAGATTATAAATCACAAAAAGCAGAATAAGAAGAAGGAATGTTTCAAAATGGAGGAGCAGTAGAATAAAATGCCATTATTAGATGACCAAAAAGGTGAGAAGAAAGAGGAGTGCGTGTAGATGCAGAAGTGAGAAAAAAATGAAGGGAATGGATTAGAGTTGAATAGAAGATTGACTGATTACTTTATTCATACAAATAATAATTAGACAGTTACAAGTATAAAATAAAATATACAGGCATCGCCAAGTATTATTACATAAAAAATTATCAGTCACTTACAGTATTACATAAACGGTTTATCTACATACAAACATGAAATTATGACTTAAAATGATATTAATATGGCATATAAAAAATCTGGTGATATATTTGCATGAAAAGACAAAGTTAGGGACGGTGTCCCTTTCTTACACTTAACCTATTGGTTAAGGGAGTGTAACCTATTAGGAAATGGGAATATGTGAGTGGGAATTGAGTTACGAGGTAACAAATTGAAAATATGGGATAGTGGTAATGAGAAGAGTATGATGAAGAGGGGTGACAAAAGGGGATGACAGTGGAGACAGTTGTGGAAGAGGAGGTAGCATAAAAGGAGATGATGATGGTGAGGAGTATGCTGAAGAAGAGGAGATGGAAATTGTCAAAAAGAGGAAGAGGTAGGAGAATGAGAAGGAAAAGTGGAATTTATAAAAGAAAATAGCCAAGGAGGTCAGGAGAGGAGTAGAGGGATTAGAAGATGTTATAAGATTCAATCATAAAGAGGTAAGAATGGAAAACAGGAACAGATTAGGAAGACAGCATCAAGAATCAGAGTGTGGGGAAAGAAAACAAAAAATAGATGCAGGTTGAGAGTGAAAAAGTAACGGAAGGAGAAAAGAAATGAAGAAAGTAAGTGGGAGGGAGAATGATTGAGTGATTTTGATAGAGAAAAGAGTGTGATCGAGGAAGAACAAAAACGAGAGTGGAGTTCCAGTATCCGATACAGTGTGCATCAGCATCAACATCAGTAGTGCACACACACGCACACACACACGTGCGCGCGCGCCCATACTTCATTGATCCGAGCACGAGCCGGAGGGAGAACCGGAGCGAGGCCTCTACTACTTTGCCGACTTGAAACCTCCAACGAGAAATTTGATCGGATAATTCGACCCATTAAAACTGCACTTCTTCCATTCAAACCATGATGGAGATGCCGTCGATGCAGATTCTAATATCGTTGTTCTCTTCAATCACGTTCTATTCTAGTATTATTCAATTATAGAATAATCGCGGGTCCAAACTCAATAGAGTGACTTGTTATCATTCTTTGATTTCAAGAGTGCAATACAGTTTATAAAACAATAAGCGTATGGCTTAAGTTTATAAAAGAGTATACAATAGAGTATACAGTAGAATAACCAATAGAGTATACAACAGAGTAAACAATAGAGTGTATAATAAGGTATACAATAGAAATAGAAGAAGATCTTGAGGAACTTGAACTTACGGAGGATAAGATTTTGAATAGGGAAGAAAAAATGATTCTTAAAAATGAGACAACTCAATTAAAAATCAAAACTCCAAAACAGAGAAATTACAACATCACAGATGAGCAGAGACTTCAGAGATCCGAGAGAATGAAGACATATTGGGCACAGAAGAAATGTTTCCGAAAATGATCTTACCAATTTTGACTAGATTTGCTCCAATGAGGGCTTATAAAAAAAAGGTATACAATAGAGTATACTATGGAGTACACAATAGAGTATACATAGAGCATACAATAGAGTATACAACAGAGTAAACAATAGAGTGTATAATAAAGTATAATAGAGTATACCATGGAGTACACAGTAGAGAATCAAAACGGTTTCAATATTGATATCGAACATCGTATTTGAATAATACAGTCATAATTATTGGAAATGCCTCGACATTAGCAATCATTGCAATTAACAATAATTCTGTTGAATCTCTTCATCCTCACCAGTTTTCTCCTCTTTTAATTAAATCATCTTCTTCTCTGTTCAATTACCACTTTCACCATTTATTGAACTCCTTTGCCTACTACACTTTTTCTACCATCATCATGAAACTTATATCATCAAACTCCGATCAAGGGTGACCGATTGGATTGACCAGCAAAAAAATACTCTGTTCTCTGCTGTAAAATCACTTCCCGGTGGTTTGCAACCCACTTAAAACTGTAGGTCCAACTCATCAATCATCATCATCCAATTCATTACCCACACACAGGTCTCAGACATGTGGGCTTCATCGTCTGACAAAAAAACTCTCTTTCTACAACTCTGTCTTCTTTAGACTCTGTACTTCCTCATTTCTATTTCAGTTTATTCCAATCCTTATAAAAATAATCTCGGGTTATTTTGGAAGATGTTGTGATTTTGAAGGCCTTTTTATTCTACGTTATCTTGACTTTAATTTTTCCATTTAAACTCTACTTATTACTTTGTCAATGCTTCTTCTCACTATTTTTTCTAATTCAATCGCACTACATTACTTCCCGAACTTTCTTGACCAATTAACATAAATCTGATGGCCAGCTAACACAGTTCTCCATATGAATCTGCTTCAACTTTGGAGCCTATTTCTCAGTGAATTGATTCATCATATACCTATAGATTGAGCCCAAATAATGAGATGAGATATATTGACTGATGAGCTCACGAGTATTGTTAGAGGACAAGCTTTTTTACATTCGTGATGTTCATTATATTAAAAAAATTATTTTGTGATGTCATTAATAGCTCAACAATGTTTTATTTTGTGATATTTTCCAAAAAGTTCTATTTTGAGGTAATTTTGTTGGAATGAGGACCAATTTAGGCCTCGAGGCGTAAATTGTTGAGGTGGCGCAATCAGTAAGCAATGTAGTAGCCTACTCTGCCAGGCTTCTCCTGCGACCGCGAGTTCGAATCTCGTTCAGCCTTGGATATTTTGTGTCATTATTCACCTCATTACCCACAAACACGTCTCAGGCTTATGAGGATAGCATAAAAAAGAAAAAAATTCAACTGTTGACTTGTCTGCTACGTTAGGAGATAAGTTTCAAGATTATTGTTGTGCGAATATTTGAGTGTGGTCAATTCTGTGACTGGAACTGGAATTGAATACGTGACTTGAGAATAGCTGAGAAGTTGTGAGTTGAATTGTGAACGAAGACATTGAACGGCCATCGCATGGCTGAACGCTATTGATGTTGAGAAGGAAGCGAATAATCCTATGAGGGATCCTATTTAGGTTGTGGGAGGGGGAGTTGGGTGAGCCTCGTTTGTTCGTGGTACAGAAACAATTCGGGAGTTGCGTTTGCTTCGCTGGACATTCGAACAGGGAGCAAAGCATAGCTGCATGCATCGTTTCCCCCATATCGCTTTTGGAAGTGGGCATCGGCCTTTGTTACAAGCACACTGTCCACTCCAGCTTCCCAAAACATATAATATTCTCTGAGCTTTATCTGCTGTTTGTTCACGACGAATGCGATTTTTGGAGCCTTATATTTTGTAAAGCGCCGGCTACTTGTCTCTGGTGGATGCTATTGTTTTAATACATTACAGTCCGGAGAGGAAAACTCAGTATCAAAGTTTTTAGTTTAGAATATCTGAAATCAATTGTATTAATAATGAATCAATGTAAAATTAATAATCAAATTTGGTTAGATGTCCTCAGGAGTGCCTCTCTATCATTGAAATCATTTTCAGGTAGGCCTAGTCATGTGATATCAAGAATTTAATAACGTATGCTATAATTTAATATACTGACCTTCATGTGATATGGCCTCTACGATCAAAAATTTTTAAATTGAATGCGGGAGAACCAATTTTGAGAACTTTTTGTACAATAGGCTATGTCTCTATTTTTATGTTTACTGGATAACAAATAGCATCCGAAATAGTGGAATGAAAACACATTCTTTCGCCCTCTCATCGCACTAAAATCTGACTATCAGAGTAATTTGACCAAAGATAATGCCACTCAACCTATTACACCAACACATGACAAGGTGAAAATGTTTTTTATGTCGAAAAGATACCATAGTTTTAGTATTATCATTATTCAAATTCATATTCACTGTTTAATTTATTTCTAAGAAATTTATCTCTTCATTGAACTCTAGCAGTTTCTTTTTAATTCTAGGAGGTGAACAAGCCACAACTCTTTCCAAGATGGTTGATCCTTCCAGTTAGCCTTCAGTGGTAAGTTTTCTTCAATTCATCGCAATTCATCATTGATTATAAAAACTTTGATAACATTTGTGTCAAGTCCAGTAAATTTTAAAACATGAATCATCTTCTCTCCACTGCTTTCTAAAAGAATATGATAAAATTTCGCATCTATCTTTTTCATTTTTGGTTACATATGAAATCTCAGTATGTTCCCAGTAAACTCCGAAACCGCTGAACCGATTTTTATAAAATTTTCAGACACAATGTAGAATAGTCCCGAGATGGTTCCTGTGAAGTTTAGAAGTTCAAAAGTCCACGCTGAAGGACACAAAAAGGAGAAATCTATCCTTAAAGGAACAGATGATAGAAATCAACAGCTTTTAATGATATGGCAGGCCCCTTAGCGGCGATATTTACGCTGTCTGGAACGCAAAGACTTAGCATACACCGTGTAGTCGGAGCCTTGCAGTAATATAGGAAACATAAATGACTGGGTATGACGAAATGTAATTATGCCGGGTTGACGACAGCTGCCTGAAATTTGAAATTTACCCTCAGTGGGAGGGTGGCGAATAATAAAATAAAAAACCTAGCATCTACACTAATACTCGTGGGAGGTTTAAATTTGAAATGTTTCTTCATTCAGAGGTGGTGAGTAAGAAAACAACGAAGAAGGCTTCTATGATCAGCTGGAAGAGCCCTAGGACTAACTTCTTCCCTAATAGTCCTAGAGGGTTGAAATTTGAAATGTAACCTCAGTGGGAGGTGGCGAATGATAGAAACAAGGATAATTTTTTATGAGATCGCAGCAACGCGCATCGGGCCAGCTAGTAAGTAATACGATCATAAATTACTTTCATTCTTGCTTGATAATTATTAGAAATTACACGAAAAACGCTATTGATAGGTTGTTGGCGATAATGCAATCAGATCAAATATTAACATTAAAATTCTCATATCCAACGCTGAAATGATTTGCAAGACAGAGCGCAACAGACTTTTACAGCCACTGGGTCATTGTTACTGTCAAGGTCGCGGAGTTTGTTTAGCGGGAACGTCTATAATCTATCTTGCCCCTTCATCACAAAATAATCACATAGTCTAGCTTGTAAAATAAAAATAATTAGTCTTCAAAATCCTACTTACAGGATGCGACTGACCGAATTAATCGACATTTTTTTAGTTTACTTCTATTGGCATAATGTTCATAATGTTCTGCAAGCATTCTTCCTCTTTTCTCAAGATCTTAAATTTTTCATGACAGAAAAATGTTGGCATATTTTACTTATATCGGTGACATTTCCGAATGAGTTATATTAATTCTCAAATCTCACTGAAGCTACTAATTTTTTAAGCATAAGCATCCACTTGTGCTTTATTCATTTCCATGAATGAAAGCTACAGAAATCAATTTAAATTTAACAAACTTTTTAATACGACCGCCAATTGCTCACTATCAGATTATTAATTAAAGCAGGCTAATTTACATTCTCAGTTTGAGCTACACTGGTTGCAGTACAGTGGAGATCTTCTGATGACTGTTCATGCATAACGTTTCGTGATAACTCTTTGTACGGGATTGGCTTTTGTATAGTTATGTAACTCATCATTTCCAGAGAGTGTCTTCAGAAATTAAAGCAGTGAATTTTGTCAATAATATCTACTATCACTGTCACACTGCCAATGTAATTCCCGTATTCATTGTAGAATATTTTTCTTTTAAGAAAGAAAATCTGAAATTGCTTCTCGTCAAACTCTACTGTGCTGGTTAGCTGTCACTCAAGAAGCTACTTACGCCGATCAATCACAGCTACATCATTCACTTTAAATTGGATTGTCAGACAGTCAGTCGTTATCAGTCGTCTATAAACTCTGATTGACTGGCTATTCGCACTCCGCTCTCAGGCATTTTATGCTATTCTCTTTTCTCGCTCAACCTGTGAAAAATATCAACGTCAAATAAAATTTGAAATACGTTGCAAGTAAAGAAAGACATTTCTGATCCAATCCATTTTGTTCCAATACATCTATGTAAATATTCTAAGATATAGCTTGAACGGAAGAAAACTGCTTTTTGCATTGAAGTTGTATGTCAGCATGGTCCTTGGACTAGCAGCCGACTGTATCAATCATTTTCAAAATAAATGAATCGATGAATACGTATAGAAATTGCTATGAATCTTTTTCCGTCCTTTTTTTGTCGCTGGAAACTGAAATTAATGAAATTAATAGTCATCAATCACAGGGTGTGTCTAGACGAAATAATAATTATTTCAGATCACGCATCAAGCGTCAGGTCATCAATTAATCTCAGTGCCAAGTTGTGTGGAGTTCCACGACATTCGAGTAGGCTCCACAATCTTGTTTCAAAAGCGTGCTGTATTCTTGTTACTGCAACTTGACGTAAATCCCCCCCCCCCCTAGGCCACAGACCCGCAGTTCCCCCCAATGTTCCAAGCAACAGCACCTGCACCCCATTTCCACTATCAACCAATCTTCGCTATTCCTCACCAACGACATCGTTAGTTGGTTCATGCATGTCGCGAAGACATTGAAACAACATCAACAATCTACGGAATGACGACGCTATCTAACGACGCCTTTATGTTACTTGGTATAGAACATTGTTTATTCGCTACTCAAAATGATATTAATCCTTTCCGATTCAATTGCGCATCATTTATCTTGTCTAACAATCTAACCAGTTAATTATTCATAGCGCTGTACCTGCATACACTTGATGCGTAACTGAGATGGATTGGATGTTTATAGCAGGAGAGAACTAAACACGACAATCGTAACTCAATAATAGTCATTCAGTCCTGTAGTTGGAGTTATTTCAAGCTCATAAATCATCATATTGAATCAAATTGAAAGGAAAAAACAGAAAATTGTCGTGAGGCACCCACTGTATGATTAACAAGAACGGCAAAGGAGATTCAAATCTCGCCATAGCTTCTTAAAAACAACTTGCGAGCTGACACGATGGCAAAGCACCAGCAACTCAGCGGCTGTCACTATGGATAAGAAAAGCTCTATATAGATCCAATCATGGAGCTCAGAGAAGGAGTTGTTGATCATTAAAAATACCAAAATATGGAAGTACTTGAACCGGTTCAGAACGGAGCTAACCAGATGTGAAACCTTGTGCGATGGTGCTACAGCAATGATATAGAGAGAAAATGCGAAATGGTCCAGAACTATGATCATCTCATGGCGTGTCCCATTATGGAAATTGCACGATGGAGGCTATTATGTATGGAGGCAAATTACGAAACATTTTCTGTGGCTGAATATTGGGAAAATATCTGACTTTGTGTATCCAGGCACGAAAGCAGAGGAAGATTCATATCAAATCAATAATAGGTGCAATCAAGGAAGTTTTGGTTCCAAAAATGATATTAAGAGAAAACTCTCTTACAATGTTTGGTCATATTATGTTGTATTAAACATGATGATGAATGCAATTGGGTGCATTACACTGATGCAAAAGCGAGTCCATGGAAAATCTATAATTCTGAATTGTTGAAATTCATCTTTTATAATAATTGAGGAGAATAAGATGTCATGTATGTGTGTGCCATAAATTTTTAAAATTTTGTAAAATTTTGAAGAATTTTTCTATTTCAAAGATATCCATTAGGCTGAATCATTTACCTAAATATATTGTAGTTCCTTGCAGTTGTGTAGCTACAGATAGAGATAAAGATGTAGTTTTTCAAGCATTTTCATTCATAATACAGGATGATAATCGCGAATGTAGTCTTTTAGTGACAATATCGAAAAGCTTTTTGAATTTCACGGTGATAATCTGCAAAAAAAGGCGATAATGTTATCGGCCATGTCATTCTGTTCAACAAGCGTTGTAAAGGACTTTCAATGAGTGATGAAGCATGACACGAAAAAGGAAGGGATTTTCCGTCTTCCCTTCTTCTTTATACTCCTTCTATCAATTACCTCCTCCTTTTTTCCCCTACTCCTTCTCTACCTCATTCCTTCTATCCTTTACTGGTTTGCTTGTTGAATGATGTAGAGAGCATTCAAAAAATGAACTGGAGAAGGATTGCCGTTCTAGATATTTCTTCCATATCAAATATAGCCTACGTATTTATAATGCTGATGTCAATACAATAATTATTTGAACTTTTTAGAATAATTCATGACATTGCAATCATATTTATAAGAAAATAATGATGATTATTTACTTGCAACATGATTTTACATTTATATTTACAATCATCATTATTTCCTTTTAAAATGACTGTAATGTCGTGAATTATTCTGAAACGTTTAATTAATAAGTAAAGTTTGTAATGGAAGAAGAAATTCAACAAGAATAATTATTACGTTTACAAACTTTTCACGTTAAAAGTTTAACTTTATGTAGAGTTTTCACATCAATCAAGATAAAGGAGGATAATAATTATTGTGATAATAAAATCTAGACTATGATAATAAAAATAATCATTATTTAATCTCGGCCACAAAGTAAAAAGAGATATTAAAGTTTCAAGTAGTTCTTGTGGAATGAAATACTAAAATGAAAGTAAATACTCTATTCTTACTCTATTCTCTACTGTAAAGTCATTTTCCGGTGGTTCGGAACCCCTCTAAAACTGTAGGTCCAACTCATCGACCACCATCGTCCAGCTCATTACCCACGCACAGGTGGGTCAGACCTATGTGGGCTTCATCCTTAAAAAAATGGTTTTCATATTTAAGCGTTGGTGGCCTATTAAGCTGCTTGGAAACACAGTCTTTTGAAAAAAAAACGTTATTAAGCTGAAAAGACAATGATCTCTTGAGTTTTCAAGCAAGAAAATTGAAATAAGTGTAGAGTGAAATGCCCTCTTTTGTCTAACAATAATGATTTCCTAGAAGTTGTATTGGATGAAATATGAATTGAGACATTAGTGAGAGATTTACGTCTAGAAATCCTTACAAACTGAAGATCAAGAGCCGCTTTCTTGAGTTAGTGAACACAGTTCAGCATTGTTGAGTCCAGATGGAAGAGATCAGGCACACGCCCCTGCAAATACCTAGTCTTTCGCCAAACAGACTGGCCTACACAGGATTTACATTCACAAAAGAAGATAACTCGAATGTAAGCTCTGAAAACAGGAAACAGTGTGAATAGAGCGCCGGTCTCTGTTTTCTGGATACTGGAACAGATTCAAGTGCTTGAAGAGGTGAACAGGTATCAGCTGGACTTATTTCCTTTTCCTGGAAAAATGAGATAAATCATCAACGGAACCATCTGTCTGTGCGTACCTACTTTAGAGAAGAAATTCTGCAAAGGAGATTTTCGTACAGTGGTTGTTATTTTTGTTTCTCCTATCTCTAAGTAAACAGAAAATATTGAGAAATTGAACATTTTCACAGTTTTTTCGTCAACAAATGTGAGGGGCTATTTTGACCATCAGGCTCCTTGAAAGAAACACTTTGAAAGTTGAAAAAATTGATTGATTCAATGAATGCAGACCAATTTATCGCGCTCTAACGAATACATTAAGAAAGGTTTTAAACGCTCAATATTTGGTCATGTATAAGTCGCTGCCATACATTATCAAGTTGGTATCACTACAGCAACAAATTTGAGATAATTGGTTTCTTAGTACTGCTGTTTTAATTTGAAACCCTTGTAAAACTGGTAATTTTTGATGATACAGTGAATTCATTCCATTTTACTCCGCTATATTCAGATCGTGATCTAAATTGATCATTGTTGGTTGAATTGAAATTCTGTTGGTGTCGAAATAAACTGCATAATGAAGAATAAAAATAAATTAATATGGTGAAAAAAGTTTCATATCAAGCCCAAAATCTGGTATCTAGGTTGATCGGCTACTTTTTTTTCAGTTTTTTTTCTGCTCTGGAAGCTGAAAATGTGTATTTAGAAGCAAAATAACTTTTTTTAATTTAGGAGAAGTTAGTTCCGATTTGGATATTGGACTTGTGGCTACATCTAGTTGGTCAAAACCTAAATAAAGATCAGTATCTGAGCTCATGTGAGATTCACACAAAATAGATGTTTAAAAATCTCGTCTATTTTGATTTGTAATACCTTCTTGTTAGGATTGATGTGAAAACTCAAATGTTAGTGTATTGTAGTGAGAGAATGGCATGAAGGAATGACAGAAATTAATAACAGTGGAGTATATTGCTGTTTTTAGCAGACCAGCCTGATCCAAAGTCGGAACAGGTGTAGTAAAGTTTCCAGCAGAATGACGCGACGAGGAAAGCAGAGTGATTTATGATGCAGTAATTAAATGTAGCTGAACAAAACCAAGGCTAACAATAGTTTTCGGCAAGTGTTGGCAGTTCTGAGATAGGATTTGCTGTTTCGTAACTTTACGTTCACTTTGGTGTACTCGATGTTTTTTACATGGAAGATAGAAATGTTACTATCACAAACAAATAACTTATGATTTATTGTTTTCCAGAACTTGAGAGAATTCCAATTCACCTAAAACTGTAGTAGCCGAAAACTGCATGCGATTCCCTTCTAGATGTTTCTTATTGCTTTGGTTGATGAATCATCTTTTTTTCATTATAGCCTATTTAACAAAAATAATCTAGGGAAAAATTTAATATTCTACTTTTTTATTCAAACCCGTTCATGTACCTTCATGCTAGTAAAATGTTTTGTAATCATTATTGGTTAAATTATAGTGTTCAAAAGTGGACTAATTTCCGTCCAATGCCCCTTTACTTTGAGATTCAAAAATCAAGATTCAATGATTACGATATTTAATAATCATTGTAACTGTATTTATATAAAAACGAATTTTTAGTGAAAATAATTATTCAAATTTTTACGTGACAAGTAGTGGCAATGATTAGTGAGACAAACATTTGTGAAACATAACCTTCAAAGATTATGGTGAATTATTACTCTAGTTCTCTAGTTGATTGTGAAAGAAACCATTTTGAGTTCAAAGTTTGTTGTTCTCTCACAATTTGTAAGTGGATGGATGTATGAATAAATAAATGATGAATAACATAAAGAAAAATGAACCAGGGAAGTTGATCATGATTAATAATAAATATGAGTAATGAAATAGAAGAAAATAATATTAAAATGGTCAAGGAATAGGAATTCCATCAATTTTTACAGGAAGACCCTAATAACATGGGAATTATCGCTATAATGCGCATATTATTCTGAAGAATATATCTGTATTATCCATGTACGTTATGTATTCTGTGTAGTGAGTGATGTACGTGTTTCATAATCTGCCTATTTACCAAATTACCCAAATTACATGAGCCAAAATGAGTTCACTCTCTGCTACAAACCTAAAACCTCCATATCTCGAGTCACTCAGGCTTTGAAGTAGGCTTAGATCTAGTTAACGCTGTGGAAATGGTTGAGCCGAGACAGTTTGTGATTTAGGAGTTTGCAACAGAGCTTACTCAAATTGATTTGGATTAAGTGGCATGATGAAGAGCCTACCACCACCACCTTCACCACCATCCACCAATTTCAAGTGCGATTTATAGCTGAGTTTATGACATTAACTGGTCTGACAGGATAACACATGCTAACCCTGCGAATTGCGCCAATCGAACTGTTCATGACCAGCTTTCATTCAGATTTATCTTCTAGCTAATAATTATTATAAGCGCTACTAACCTTTGACTATTGATTTTCAAGTGTATTGATCATGTATTATAATAATAAGGTTGTAACTGAGTAATAATTATAATAACATAGGAATTCTGAATAAAGCTATTTGTTCAGAATCTAACGTAATGAGAAGCAGCAAATAGCATGCCAAACAATGTAGTCCATGCGAGCAATAACCCGACTTATAAAAATATTTATTTTAAATTATAGTATATTACAATTATAATATGAGTAGCAGTAACTTTTAATAACAATTCAATAACGGGATATAAACTATATAGAAGTGTAATAATTGAAAGTATCAGTAGAACAGTCAACATCAACAGATGTTTTCTGATGTCAAAAAGATGATTTGACCTACATTGACATTAAAATTCCTCATGACATTCACCTACATTGACTCTTGAGACTTGGAATTTCGATTTTATGGTCTTCCTGCTGCACTTTTACAATAACCTCCAGAGATTTTATGTGATATACCAACCGTATTCGTTCTTCCTCAGAATTTGTTAGTGATGATTCAAATTTTGTTTTTAGTTCGGTGTGATCACGCAATAAATCCAACTGTTTTAAGAGAGAAGGATTCAAGGTTTCAAAATCAAAGAACGCTTTCAAATTGGACATTGAAGGACATGATTAGTTAGTGTTGATGAAATAATGATACTCATTGATGAAATAGTGTTGATAGTGTTTTCATGTTGGAGGAGTAGTGAAGCAAACGATATCGACTTCGAATAGACTCATAATTCATGATTACATATTTATTCATTTATTACAAAATAAAAAAAACAATACAACAAGAAAATTTGGGTTTTTCAGTTGAAAATTTGTATAGATAGCAGTTGTGGGCTGTACGCTGTGTACAGCCCACAACTGCTATCTATTCAAATTTTCAACTAAAAAATCCAAATTTTAAAGAAGTTTAACTAGAAATTTAGTTCATAAATCATGATGAAAACATCACAACTCTTGATTTTTTTGCAAGAAAAAGATATCCAAATGCAATACTATATGAATAGTGTGCTATCTAGTGAGATGGATAATAGAGGAATTCCCACCCGGAGGAAAGATGCACAATCATTTATCTCTTAGAACTTCATTTAAAGTAAAGGTGCTTTCGTGACAATGTTATTCATTTTCAGAAGACGGTTCAAGTGTTCACTGCAGAGTGGTAATAGCATTCTAGCGTACCTTTCGTTATTGCATCTTCACCGTCTTAATGGAAAAGTTTCTCTTCTATTCTACCAAGCTAAGTGTCTCCTTAGGTTTTCTATGGATGCATATGAAGAACAGAGGAAAAAGAGGATACTGCTTCACAGAAAATGAAGAGGAGGATCTGATACAGAAAAAGTAACAAAGAGTGAGAGGGAATAAGGAAGAAGAGAGAATGATCAAAATGAGAGAAAACGGGAAACATTTTGTGAATTTTTACAGGATAATCTTCATACTTTTAATTATTATGTCAAGAATGATAAGACTATATAAGTACCTGTATAATTGACCCTTGCAAAAAAAAAAAATTTTTGAAGACATGAAATTTTTGAAGACATGAAATTCGAAAAAAAAAATTATATTAAGCTGCAAAAATAACTGGGAAGGTCTATATTCCATGATAACCATGTTTTAAAATTTTTTTCATGATTTAGAAATTATTAAAATTGTATAAAAATTATTTTGATCATTATTCATTGTATAAATATTTTTTCTGTTCAAAACTAACAAACTATATTGCTTATATTGTATTATTGTATTCAGCTAATTAGGAAAATAGGAAAAAAAATATATATTTTTAGGAGAAACAGACATGAAAAAAAATGCCAAGTTCTACTTAAGGTCTTAAAAATAGTAGGAACCCCAAAAATTTCAGCACAGTATTGCGATGAGCAACCATGGAGCTCATTGCTCCGAAGTTGCCAGACAGGGCACACTCACCCTATCCCACACTGACTGACTGACTGACCCTTGGGAATAAGAATTATGAGCCCATCTTTTTCTTGCTGTTCAAGCTCACAGCAGTCTCAGACTTGTGCAGAAGGCTAAAGATGATACAATGATGTTATGAATG
This sequence comes from Conomelus anceps, assembly GCA_948455865.1. NCBI lineage: Eukaryota > Metazoa > Arthropoda > Insecta > Hemiptera > Delphacidae > Conomelus > Conomelus anceps. The sequence continues at coordinate 115,747,063 of OX418216.1, forward strand.
GTGGAACTACTGTTTCAATGTTATTCCTAAACACCAGGTGAGTGTCAATAAAGCCGATAACGTAATTTTTTTGCTTCCAGCGCATCATTTAGTGTGATAGGGCTATTAAACTTTAGCAGACCTCACGCGATGAAAGTATTGACGATATTAATATCAATCAAAAGCGTTTTTCCTATGCCCATACTGTCTCAGTTGATGGAGTTTTAGTGAAGTACAGTAGTTCTGTCAGCAAGGCTCTGAAACGCTGAAACTTCTTCAGCTGAGATATTACTCGTAATGTTGTAAATACTTTCATTGTGTAAGGTCTGCTTTCAAAAAGGAGTTAAATGTAAATTTTCAGGTATAGAATTGTCCAAGTTGTAGTAGCTTTGTTTTATCTAACCTATTCTGCATTAATTTGCTCTTGATGCGTGACCAGTCAGGACTCGCGTTAACAAAATAACAATGATAAGCAGGACAAAGCGCTGTTGCCGCAGCACAGCACACCGGAAATTCAGCGATGTCGCTGTTATTGCTCCTTAATTGCTTCAAAATCAGCTGCAAAATGCCAGAAGCCTAACCAATGTGGTGGTGTATTGTGTTATTTCACGTCCACATACTGAAAACTGAAAAGGTAGGAAGGAATGTTTCGATATTCATGCGATCTTTTGTCCAACTCTCCCATTGAGTTTATTCATGTCAAAGTGGGCAATGTTATACAGTAGTCTAGTCGTAGTGTTGGAAAATAATACTGTAGTATTAAAAAATGAATTCTTTCGAAATTTCGCACCTTTCAAGATCTTACAGATAAACGGATATTTTGTTAATTTGAATTTTCGTTATTGCCAAAATAACATCATACAACATCGATAAAAATCAGAGAGGTATCGATTACAAACCAAGAAAAAATAATATTTTGGACAAATTTTGACATTATTTATCATGACTGTGACATGTGAGAGGCTGAAAGCCGTTTGAAATTTTTTAGAGAAAGTGAATAGTATTTAAGAATTTCTTGCAATGAAGTTGTCTATCTCATGCGTTGTCCACAACTTGCGAAGTAGGCCTACTTGAAACAGCTATTTTAAGAGCGTTCCAATAAAATCCATGAAATAGAGAATCCATTCATTCCCCATTCATGAAACTCGAAAGTATCGTGATTGGATAATGAACAATGTTTTTCCATACCTTATTCTTATTTCTTAGAAAGGAGAAACTCATCTGATTTAGCCAAGAACCGACTTTATTGTAAAAAATATAAGCAGTCAAAGTATTGGATCGGAAGAAGCACATAAGAATTGATAAAACATAGATGAAGAGCATTTTTGGCCGAACGGAGTGCGGTTTAGTTTTAACTCGAGTGCTCGGCACTTCGGTTGTTCGTCTGTATTATGTCTCTATTACGGCCAAACTTCTTGGCCGATTGTCATGACATTTTGTATAAATGTTCCTCATTTTAAACCGAAAGATTTATGCATAATTTTTTTCTAAAAATGCCCCCCCCCCCCACATATTTTTTAGGTGACCCGATTATTTAACCCGATTATTGGAGTGTCTGATTTTGGTGCGAGTGGTTTTAAATTAACATTGAAATGATTTGAGAGGGGGTACACAAATTTGATAAACCCCACTGTGGCCATTGGAGGCCGTTAGAAAATGAATATAAATAGACATAGATATAAATAGACATGTACGTAGTTTGGAAGCAGATATAGAGCAGAATAGGAATAAGGAATTTGAATCAGATCTTCAGATGCAAGGTTCAAGACACTGGAAATCAGTAGCAGGGCATGGAGTTGTGTTGGGTGGCAGTTATTGGAGCGAGGCTGAGAGCCAAATATTGACCGAGCGCCCAGTGCTATTGACCATTGGTATCCACTCCTCGTAACTACCCCTCAGCAAGCGATCCTGGTCATGCTCCTGTTCTGGACCCCCCTTCCCTCTCGATGATCATTCTCACCCACTCCTCATTCAGCTCGACACACACATCGTCTATAAACATCATCAAGGTAGCCCCATAGGGGTTGCTTTTGTCTTGGAGAGGGTGAAATGCTCGTTATCCTACCAGGCTAATTGCAGACAGGTCGATTCAGCAAAGGCGCGGCGCACTGTTTTCAATCAGGTATTTCATGATTATATCAGGCCGTATCCTTTATTATAATTTTACCGATTATAGAATCCCTTGGAGAACACCGTCATCAACAATTTGTCGGGCACTCGTCAACCGTTCTTAATGCGATCATCCAAATGCGATAAAGACTATCATAAAGACGGGCGGACAAACGAAAAGCTATTTGCAATTAGGTTAGCCGAGCTTGAAATGAGCTCTCCGTCAACGAGCTGTGAGCCTTCCTCTAAGCCAACGCACCAATCGACGACGGTCTCTTCTTATCTTGTCGGTGGACGGACGGCAAGACGCAGCATTCGGTGACGACCCGCATTCAGTACGGACGGGCTTGCTGCTATAACTTGCTATGAGTTTCACTCGATTCTCGACGGGGAGGAAGCAAGAGTTGATTTCGTGATTATTGAATGAGATAAATTGTTGGCCTTATGGTGGTAATTAGAAACGGAAGTAGAAATTTGTACCACTTTTACTTCCTTGTGTCTCTCTCCAAAGCAGTAACTAGCCTACAATATTTGATCCACAATATCCAACTTCATAATACAATATTCAATTAGGATAGTTAAAATACTTTTCAATCACTATTCTGGACACCTGGACATCTTTGGGTAGCTTCGGGTAATAGTAAAATGCTATTGATTATACATTATAAAGCAAGATTAGTAGAAACAAGGTTGTACCGTTATTTGAAAACAGGAAAAATTTAGGGGTATGACGTTTTTCAGTTCAGTAGCATTATGATTAACCTATATTATTGCCAGCTGATCAAGATCAGATCTGAGTCAAATCTGTCACATACAAAAATCTTCATTTTTGTACTGAAAAGGTGTACGAATAGAGCTGAAATTTGCAAGTTGAGTGTGTTTCTGAACAGAGTGACATCATGACTTTTCTATTTCGTCAATTTAAGCGAGTTATGGAACAACCTTGTTAATGATAATGTACGATTCACATCTTTTTACAACATACATTTTCATATATGATATATGAGCACTGTGCTACTGCTGGATTTGATGCTAATGAGTAAGGATTTCAGATTCATGGCAAAAAGGTTTTTCTTTGCTTCTTCCTTCTTGGCAATGAATTATTACGGTTGTAATTGCTATTTTCTAGTAAATGATCTTGTGCTCAAATAATCAGTTACTCAAATCATTCAATTCAACCAACCTTCATAGCAAACTGACAAGCTTAAATCAGGAATCAAATCTGAAACCGTCCGGGAAGGTGGTTCTATGGCCTCACTAATACGGCGGTCTCCTTTAAAGTAGTCTTATTATATTATGTAATGTATTGCACTTTATGAAACCAAATTTAGAGCCTATTTTTGCTTTATTTTTGACTTGATTTATGCTCTGAAGTGTTGATTTATTGACAAGAAGTGGCATCTACCTGATGACACTAATAAAAGTAGTCTAATTGAAGTTTCTACACAGTAAGATGTACACTTTTGTTCTATTTAAAAATAATTAATGATTTCTCTTACTATCAATTTTATCGTCCTGCTTCAAAATATTTCACTCGAAATGTCTGTTGAACACTGCAATTTCAGTGTACAATAAAGTGATGTTACGGATGAATAACGTTGTTGATATGCTTTTCTCTATTCTGCCCCGGTGCAGTAGGGGTCCAAATCAAATGAGAGAGAGAGAGAGAGAGAGAGAGAGAGAGAGAGAGAGAGAGAGTGAGAGAGTCAAATTCGACTTAATAATCGCTATCAGGTTTTGATCGATATTGTCTGATTCGCTGGAAGAATGTAGGTTCTCGATGGCTTTTCCCTTTGATTTAAGCTAAGCTTGAAAAACGAGTAGAACCAGCATCCAGAGCCTAATCCAGGATAGGATGAGTCGAACGACAATTGAATTGGCTGTCAATAGAGGCAGAGGCCGCCTGCAGGGGGGGGGGACTGAAGAGAGGGGTTTCAGGCTCGGCTCTAAGCAATCAATTGCGCAGCTAATTGGTCGAAGTCAACTGGCTAGGTTAATCCGAGCAATTTATCTTACAACGAATTGCTTTTCAGGACAATTGAACAATGGAACGGAATTTATGAGATATGCTGTGGTCTTCAGTGGTATGCCTTGCTGTCCTGGGATATGCTGTGAGGGAGAAGACATGCTTAGCAAATTATATTGATACTGGGATAATCCAGTGATGTGTTTTTCAGAAAGGTATTTTACTAATACAATGAGGGTCTGGATCAGCATCAGGGCATCACCTTATGACAATGACGGTATAACTTGATGAAATTTACTTAGGCAAACGATATGTATTGAAATGTTCAAATGAATGAATATTTGCTTGTCTAGAATCGCTTAAAAAGTGGTTTAGAGGAGGTATTTTTTTAAAAATTTCGGGCAATACCCCCAAATCCCCTTTTACGAAGAAATATTTATGTATGGTTTTGTATTTCTAATCAGGAAAGGCCAAAATTGAAGTGAAAATTGTTCCAAAAAGGCCTGCTTCAAATTTTTTTACTAAAACAGGTAGGTAAAATTTACTTTGACTCATAACTTAGGTGGAGATATCTAGTATCGCTTGGAATGTGATTTCCGAATAATTATTTTTTTAAAAACTTTCCGGGGGAATACCCTCGACAGTCGACATCCCTTTTTAAAATAAATTATTCATTGCCTACATTATATTTAGAGGTATCTTCCTTCTTCTTTCCCTTTATTGCATGGTGCCATGGGTGCCCCCCCCCTCCAACAACACAAACTGCATCACTTCCCCTCCCATACTCATCCACCCTGACTGAGATCCTACTTACGTAGGGTTACCATACGTCCAAATCCGGACAGTCCGGATTTGATACATCTGTCCGGTTTGGTGTCCGGATTTGAGAAATGTCCGGATTTTACTAAAATGAACAAAAAGCTTGAAAATTTAATTACGCATTGCCAATTATGATGTTCGAACGTTAGTATATATTTTCTCATTTTAAACTACCTAATTTTCACTACATAATATCTAAAATATTTCAGAACGAAAGTATAATACATAGTCTATCGTACGGTAATATTTTTAATTTAAGGAGTGGTTTCAAAGTGGGAAAGAGGGACAATTTTAACTCCAAAATTATAAAAAGCATCGTCTCTTATACTTTAAATTTTTATTCCATACCCCCCCCCCCACAACTCCCGAAATACACTCCGTCCGGATCCGGCCTTGACAAATTATGGTATCTACTTACGCCACTAGTAGATAGAGGATTCTTTTAAATCAAAAAGTTTTAAACCGTTTTTTCCTGGTTGAATTTTTTCATGAATTGCGTCTATTTCTTTCCTCCTTTGCAAAAACCAGTATAAATTCATTCTCTTCTTGCACACAGGCTCATGTGACGAATATTTTCCCCCTTCTAATTGTAATTTCTTCATGCAAATGTTCTATTGCAATAAAGCTAAATTCTAATTCTATTTCTAAAAAACACCGATGCTAATCAGGCATAATTGAGAGAATAGGAATAAAAACTGGATAATCATAGGCTATTTATTTAGATTGATTAATTTAAAGGCTATAATGATTTCATTTTTGATCCATAACATAATTTTATATATGCCAGAATTTCTCCCATGTTCTCCTAAATTCCATTGTCCAAAATTTGAATACAAGTTGAGCTAATTCAATTCAGCTTTGTTGAATTAACGTTGTAAATTTAATCCTTTGGCGTGTTTACAGAATCAATAGGTAGATGGAGCATTTTGTTCCCATGTGGCCAGTATGTAGCTCCTGAGTTATTCATCGGGATGCGGCATTACACTGAACTGAGCAACCACGGCTTATAATATTATTCCCAAGCTGGCTTTGCGCTCATATACAGGTATGGGCCAGAATTCCAGCACTCCCACGCTTATTAAGATCTTATCACAAGCACGAAATATGGACTACAGGATTTGAATTCATCCATTAATAACTCAGCGTGGGTAGAAAATGTAGCAGGTAGATTTGGAGCAATTTGCTCGCCACTTTGACAGAATTCATCATGATTATTGTAGCGTTTCTCAATTGTAAAGTAATGCAAGTAACAAATACTGTCAGTTGCCTAGCTAAAATGAATAGTTTGAGTCACGCGAAGTAATAATTCATCATATTAATAACAGCTGTTGTTCAGTATTGAAAGGGTGGGAAGCATTTTTCATCATACGATGCAAGTGGAAGAATTATGTGCTTTTGGGAAAAATAAATGTATTCCAAAGGAATTGAGAGTTTTTATTCCACACCCACGCTTGTGAAATGCTATAGTATCGTACAGTTAAGGCATAAAAATGTCTCCTGGCATGTGGGTGAATACTGAAAGGTCAGCTTGAGTGTTTGAGGTTTGGGAAAGTTTCTGTACAAGCCAAAACCATCCAACATGAACTCTCTATAATTTATTGTTCAAGAAAAGCTTCTCTCATTTGGAGATCAGTGTTATCAAAAACGTACAGCTTCAAGTAGTCCGAATTCATCGAAACGGTGGTTACCTGATAAAAATTATTCATATACATCTTATCTTGAATGCCATGGTCACCTAATCAAACGCAGATCTCTCTTTGAAGCTCTCGTGTCCAGCATCACGATCGCACGTAGACATCTCTCATCACATATCACAACATACACGCTCATTGTCACCAATAACATCCTTATATCACCCAAATATATATTTTTAACTCCAGTGAACAAGTAGTGATGGACTTTAAGGAATTGAAAATTATTTTTGTGCTAATTTATGTGTGTTTGAAATAAATACAATTTCTAGGAAGGGTAGATTGAAAATGATCGGCTTTCTGCAGTCACTGATCGAACTGTTTCCTTTCCTTTTTTCCATGGATAAACTATTCAACTCTGTTGTCCTAGTGGAAGATATCTGAAAATCAAAAACTGGCAAACAACTACTAGACAGAGTTGTTTCGTCGTTAAAATACGAGTTACGACATACCTATTGGGGTGTTTGCAAGCAGCCTAATAGGCTACCAACACTTAAATGATAAGAAACATTTTTATTTAAGGATGAAGCCCACATAGGTTTGAAACCTGTGCGTGGGTAATGAATTAGCTGATGGTGATTGATGAGTTGGACCTTCAGTTTTAGGTAGGTTCCGACCCCGGGAAGTGATTTTACACCAGAGAACAGAGTCTTTTTTTGGTGGCCATTTAAATCGGTCACGAAGAGGGCACAGAAGTTTGTAGCTTATCTTTATGTGATAGAACAGATACCTGCTACAGCTCATGGCCATCACTTCCCCAGGACATATATAAGGTTTGTATGAACAATGCATTTTGATATCAATATTTCGCCTAGAATTGGAACCTACAAATTAAAAACTACCAATTGCTAGAGAAGTCCTAAAGTTATAGTTTGAAAGGTAAGAATAGAAGTTTTGATAAATGATGCTCTAGTCTGTTTAGATGAAAAAGTGTTGCTACTTTGAGATTGTAAGGAGGGAAGAAGGAAGGAGTTTGCACATTAAACAGACTATTGTCTTAGGCTGTTTTAATGGTCTGCTGAGTTGCAGTCAGCGTGCTCTCGTTCTCGTTAAGAAAGAGACGCCGCGCTTGTTTTAGACGCCGCGCTCATTTGAGATTCCGGATAATTTATTCGACGCCTTTCTTCGACACTGAGTGGTGTTGATGTTGCGCTAGCGCTGAGAAATTGGCCGTCTCTGAGAAGAGGATTCCTCATTTCTGGCAGTGACAGAGAGATCATTACTAGCACAGCATCAATCAAAGACAGACCTCCGATCTGGCAGTGTTCACTCCAGATTCGTCTTCCCACGCACTACGAGCCTTTCGTCGCCTTCTTCCAAACTAAACACACTTTATACACATGCATCCCATTGACCTAGAACCTGGCCTCGATTTATCCAATCAATAAAATGAAGAAGAAAAAAATAATTATCAATAATATTCTGTAATGTATGTCTTTTACATCCTATCACTAAGTTTGGTAAAAACACTTTTTCTATTAGAATGTTGCAAAAGATTTCAATATATTCACAGTCTGTAATGGATTTTCTTGTGAAACGTTATTATTGAATCTTAGTTACCAAGATTTGGCTAAAAAAGATAGCTTAATATAGCTGCTTTCATTGTCGTGATTTGGAATTCTTCTTGAAATCTAGCACATCATCTTGAATAGAGTTTATAAGGGTTCATTGATGATTAGGCTATTATTAGGCTACTATTTATGATTTGAAGCGACACATCTAAAATTCGATGGAATCAATATCCAGTTTAAGTTTGTCTAATTCATTTTTAATGGAAAATTTGGGAAGCAAAAATGATATGTAAAAGGTGCTATCTGGTCAACCCAGGAGCGGAAAATTTCTGAATCCACCACTGAGTAGAGAGTAACGTTTTAAAATCCTTTCTATGTACCCTACAGAATAGTGCTTCGACGATATTTCGTGTCCTGCATGCGCCGAGTGCATGCAAATGTTTACTTGAATTTTTAATCCGGAGAGTTTATAGGCCTGCGTATAATTATGTGAGGCTTGGGCTTGTTTTACATGCTGGTGTACAACGTTACAAAAACCTAGCTCGTTCGTGGAAAAACAGTTCAGCCTCGGTTATAGAGAACCAAATTTTTCTACTCATTCCATTAATTTTTCATTATGGAAATGAATTTTATCATAAATAATTGAAATTTTATAAATAATGAATTTTGCATTATACGTTACCCCACGTGATGGCTGTAAAGAGCTTGTCATCAAAGTAAATGATAATTCATGTCGGCTTTATATAGCAGTGTGGGCGAGGTTTGGTATAGACTGTTTTAATTTCCACTTTGTCGATTATCGATTAAAATAGGAAACACGCGTGCACGTGCAGGAAGCACACTGTCGAAGCTCTTATCTATTACAAGTCAAACCCCGAGCTAAGTAAGTCATCGTCTGTTCTGTTATCCGACTTCGATCGGGCTCTCCAGACAAACCCTTTCACAAAAGATGTACGCTGTAGTACCAGAGTGATTTCTTCAGGCATGTTGTCTGTCGGTTGTTTCGTTGTAGGCGTATCAGTGGTTCCAAATATGGGCATGTCGGGACCCATCTACTTGAAAAACGGCGCCTAGCCCCGAATTATACCGTTCACGTAATTAGACTCTCCATCGGGCTTGTTGTGCATTGCTTCAGGCTATTGAGCTACCTTTACTACCCTCCTCCAATAAACATACCCATTCCGTAGTCCACTTGTAACATCGACAAAACACCGTTCTGTATCACAACCGCCTATTTGTATCACCCTATTTATACAACGATATTAACATGATGGATAAAAAACCGACCACATCAGTTCCAAGATGGTAGAAAACTCGTTAATGATAATGCTCATTCCACTTTGTTATGTAAACTGATGGATGAGGCTCGTGTGCCTAAAACTGACAGAGCTAATATATTATTCTAACAATGGTTTAGACTAGGTGGGAATCTTCTGATATGCCTGATGTGGGCTTCAAGAGACACGGGGCACAAAATAACGTACCTACTGTACACCATGGATAGCTAAAATCGTATGCACCTTGAACGCCATCCGTATTGCTGTGATTTGAATTCTATTAATCTCATGAGTTAAAGAATGATTCACCATTTTGTCTACGAATATTATTATGCCCTTTGTAATAAGTTTGACTAACAATTCAAGTGATAGCCACGGTTTCTGTTCACTCAGATACGATAAGCTAAGAACTCCTGGGCCCTCTTTGTGAGAACGACCGTATGGGTTGGCCAGCAAAAAAGTCTGTTCTCTCAGAGAGCTTCTCTGCTGTAAATTGGTGGTTTGGAAGTTGCCTAAATCTGTAGGTCCAACTCATCAATCACCATCATTATTTACCACGCATAGTAACATTACCCATGCACAGAGGTCTGAGACCCATGCGAGCTTCATTCTCTGAAAAAATCGGGTTTTTATCTTCACCCGATAACTAAGAATTTTTTATCTTGTTTTCTTTCGATAATATTATGCCCTTTGTAGTTTGTTTGACTAATAATTTCGTGTTCCCTTTTTGGTTAAAATAGGATATTTGCCACTGCGTTTTACTCTTGTAATACATGATAAATTATTATTTAATTTTAATGTTTTACGCGCTTCAGAAAATCATCAAAAGATAAAAAATATTCAGTTTAATTATTGAAATGACAGTTCTGATTTGTTATTGTAATGAATTTGGAAAAATCAATTTCGGAAACCCGAATGGGTTTCGAATTATTTTCACCAACTAGATGCCAGCCTTGAAGAACACTAAAACCCTGAGTAACAAGAAACCCGTGGACAGAATAGGTAGTGGAGCACGATTGTAGCACGCCTGCACGCATTTCTGTAATGCTTTTATCGTTCCATTTTGGCGGAAAAATGCGATGAACGTGCTTTACACCCTGCTGACCAAAGCTGCTTAGAAGTGAATCAGCAGTTTTTACTGAGCTCATGGCTATATGGAAAAATAAATTGGAGCGATCAGCACTCTATTACGTTTGGTAGCGGAACACATAAAATTCATTTGGAGCTGAATAGAAAGTCAGCCCAGTCATCTTTCCAATGCAGTAATACTCAGAATTCTGTACCATTTTTCACTCCATTTCAAGAAATGCTTCCAAAGATTGGAAGTGATTTCAATATACTGTAATATATTTCTGGGGTTTCAATTATATGCATGTAACAAATTCGTTTGTTTAGTCAAAAATCAATAAGAGTGAATTGGAAAATTGATTTTTTTCTGCTGATGCCTACATGAGTTACCGTTTGAGAGTGGCAAGGGGGTTTGGATTCCTCAAGATATGACAAAAGTACGTTTAGTAATATAAATATTGTTTTATTGAACAAAATTTATCCAGTGGAATAACATATTAACGTGATAATATAGTACGAGGAACATAAGGAACATCATTGAGTCAAAATTCAAGCAATTAAGATTAATTTTTTAACAAAACTGACCGATTTTCTCCGCTTGACCCCCTCACCATAGGGGGATTGAAAAATCCTGGTCCAAAAATTGTGCGTGAGAAATCATTAGTGGATGATGATATAGATGGTGGTCAGTATTAGATCTGTATGGATATGGATGAAGCTATTAAGTCATCGTTATGAAGATTTATTTGTCTGCATCGATAGTGTAAAAGGAATGCAAGTGGAGGCTTTTAAACGAAAATCGGAATTTACGAGCTAAGAGGATGGATAATGACATGCCTAAAGCTAAATCTTATGCGAAGCTGCGCTGGCTTTTAGGATGGCATGGCAGGAAATTGAGAAGAAGATAACACTCTACATAATTTCCCACTGTCGCGCGGAAATAGTTAGGGTAAATTATGCCGTTTATTTCAGGAATCCACTTTTCCTCGCTGATTCTCCTCCCTCCCCACACAAAATTTTTCTTCGTGACAATCTCATACTACTACACATACATTCTTGCTATTTTCCTCTCTCACATCTATTCTCTCTTCTCCTATCTTCTTCTTTATCTTGAGATAGAGCTCAAAACAAAAATTACGTTATTGATGATCTTAGAGTGAATTTTTCATTTAAAGGTAGAAACTGTTCTTTTATTGTTCAGTTCATTTAACGGCGTAACTCACCATTTTACAACCTAATGGAAAAAAGTATAAATTTAATATTCTATTAATGCATTTTAAGCTCAGGTATTGTACTCAAACTCATGACAAATTAGAAATCTTATGATATTGCAATATTCTAATGTAACAAAGTCAATTTTTTTCCTTTTTTCCGGAGGATGAAGCCTACAATCATAGGTCTGAGACCTTTGCGTCGGTAATGAGTTAGATGATGATGAATGATGAGTTGGATATATAGTTCGGATTCCCAACCACCGAGAAGTGATTTTACAGCAGAGAACTTAGTCTTTTTGCTGGCCAATCCAATCCCTCACCCTTACAAAGAGGACCCAGGAGTTCGTAGCTTATCTTATCTGAATGAGCCTGTTATGGCTCACGGCTAAGTAATTATTTTTTAAAAGTAACTCTTCGGATATTTTAATGTTTGTATTGATAACAAAATTACACCATGTCTTATGGTAGAAGAATTTCACTCGGTTTATCATTCCTGTTTAGGTGAGCATGATTTGCATGCAAAGTGTAGATGAGATCAGTAGTTGTTATGCAGCACTGCGGTGTTCTTTGCGAAGCTGAGTGAAATTTTTGGTGAGTGATGACGGTATAACAGACGAAGCACCGGGGACCCCTACCGGGGGGTTGATAAGCGGTAGACCGTAATGGTGGGAGGGGGTGCATGGGGCACGCCGGATGCCGGTTAGATAGAAACGTGGCCTCGAAACCCATTCGACATCCAATTTCCTCGGCTACTGGGACGTGATCGTGCTTAGAGTGGCAAGCCATTGTCTTTCTCCATGCTAAAAGAATAGCTGATTACTAAACGCGATACTAAGCCAATATGTAAGCTATGTTTACAGTTATTATTTTGTATGTAACTATAACAAACATCTATTTTGAGTGACGGTAGCGTTTTACTGTGTGACATCCCATGATACCTCACCTGTTTAGGATGAAAAATTATTCAATATTCATTTGAGCAGCAACCAGGAATTGTGAGTCAGGTGTGGGTGAAAAAATCGTTTTTTTAGAATTCTCTCTCTTGAAGTTGAAATCAGCTCTGTTCACCATAAAAAATACATAATTTAGTTGCAAAAAATACTCAATAACATTTGTAAAGAAAGCAGTAGATGGCTGTGCGTGTTGCATATTTACTTGATTGTGCTTTGTGTAATAAATAAATAAATATTTCTGAGGAGAGCAGGAGACAGCACACATGCATGAAATTGATTGCATCCACTTTATATTCACTTTATAAGGCTTTATATTCGACCTACCTTTTTACCATGACTCTAAAGCTTGGAATAAACATGTAATAATAATAATGTAATTGTAATGTAAATTGTAAATGTAATTAATTCATATGCTTGTTACATAATACAGTGTATAATAATAATAATAATAATGATTTATTTATTTATTTATTTATTTATTTCAACAAAGCACACAACAAACAGAAATTATAAAATGCAACACAACGTTTGTCAAGTGACTTTGTCCTTTGTCAGTGCAGCAGAATTGATTGATGATAATAATAATAATAATAATAATAATAATAATAATAATAATAATAATAATAATAATGTAGAATGATAATGATTTTTTATGGGCTAGTAAAATGATATTTCTAATGATGAATAGCTTTCGCTGCCCAGACACATGACTATTCGTCTTTTGTTTTGCAGTTATATTCGAAATGCTTAGGCTATATTCACGTTTTATTTTCATGTTTAGCGAACATATTCTATGTATCACTTCTAGGCAAAAGTTCATTCTTCCAATTTTGTCCCCTTTGAAGTCTCCAGACATACAGACACATAAATTTGACAACGTTATTTATATTTAGAACCAGCAATTCGCGAGCACTCTGACAGAGCTTCATTTAGAAACGGTGAGATCTTTGCTGAACTCATGGACTGCTGGACCGCTCCATAAAATACGGTACCTCGAGATAAAGGCGAGACTACTGGAAGTAAAATAAAGCACAATACTCTTTTTGAATCGACTTTCTTGGTAACGGAAATCATCAATCTCAGGGTAAGATTGTGGAAGACGCCCAAAAAGACTAGGAAGCGCGCTTTATCTGGAAACTTTATATATAAAAATAATGTGTCCGCTACTTCATCAAGCGCCGACACTCTCTTTACCTTCTCCTCTTAACCTCTTCAACCTCCACTCACATAAAAGAGGCTTATAAAAGAGGAGAATGGAATTAGAAATATCAATCAGCTGATATCAGTTTTATCACCGGCTCCATAGCTATGCTATTTATTACGAATAAGATTGTTTTAACCTGCTACAACTTACTAATTTGATGTATTACATATATTATATTATTATATCTGTATTATATATTTATATACTTATTTATTTGAAATAAGATGAAAAACGTCATCCTTAGATAGATAAATAGACTTTATTTTTGCACTTTATAATTATAAAAGTGCTTTGGGCGAAGTTGGGGCATAAAATCCCGCTGTTCCACTTAACCCACTTTAGATGAGTTATAGAAATAAAAGGCATTTAATTCAAGGATTTAATTCAAATTAAATCTTCAATTTTCATAAGAAATCGGTCAAAACTGTTACAGGCTTTGTTACAGAATTGAAGATAGTAAAAAATTTCATATCAATGATAGTTCACTCGTTTGTAGTAAGTTGCCTTAATTTAGTTGTAAACATGCTGAATGGGTTGGGAAATTGAATAAAACATTTAGAAGTTCAATTAACCTCACCTTCACATTGTAAACTGAAAATCATCATTCACTCAACTTTCTTGACCATCTCACACATTCAAAATAACAGAAACTCCAACTTCATAAAACTGATAATTCACTATCACTTGAACCATTCAACCCAACACATGCACGAAGCACTTAACTCTATCATTCAAATACTTGTCATGATACCCATGAACCCCACTAACAATTACAGCCACAAAAACGGAAAAGACATCGATTATCGCCAATAAACTCCACAACATCATTCACAAACAACAAAAGCCAACACCAACATCCACTTGACTCCAAACACATCAACCACACTACACAGAAGCAATTGCCAGTACTTTCAGAAAGCTCAAGTACACAGTTGCATTCCAGACTCAAGTTTTAAAAACGCAGCACTGTCACTCCCAACAAACAGAATCAAATTGACATAAAAACTTATGCCGAACTCAATGAAAATTATCATCCACCGGCATCGGCCAGAGCCTACACTCTTCACTTCAACCCTAAAAATCTTGAACTCACCACATTATACTAGTTGGAAATTTGCACACATTCCATTTTACATCCTCAACTCATACCAGGGGCGAATCCAAGCGGGAGATTTGGGGATGTATCCGCCTCCCCAATTGAAATTCCAAGGTCTTTCATGGGGATGAGGACCTTGTTTTAGAAGATATCCCACCGAAATATTCTCTCACTTGACATCCCACTTGAATCTGGATTCGGATACGCCCCTGGATTTCAGATATCGCTATAAATAGTTGACTCATGCCGGTACCTTCAAATTTGTGTTTAAAAAGTCGGATAGGTTAAATTGGGCTAAAACAAAATTTTTACAGATACTCATGGCTTTTCAAGTTTGAATTAGACTGACTTTGTTAATTGTTAATGAACATACTCTTAATAAAATGGAGCATAGTTCTTACTGCAGATTCCAATTCCATTGAAATTTTTGGAAGTCATTAACCGTGAAGTGAGTTATTAACTGCATCGACTGCAACTCTGCGAATAGTTGGGTTGTGGTTCATCCCTGCTTAATGAGAGCCAAGATTTCAATTGAGGCCAGCAGTTTGTGGCTGAAGGACAATGACATACAATAGCTTTTGATGGTGCAAAGTTTGATTGGACTCGGAGGGTCATCATGGACAGTGCTCACTGCAAGGAGTTTGTACATTAAATACTCGTCATCCCACTGTTTCATTGATATTGGATGGTCCGAATGATAACATCTCTGATAACGATGGTAAAGCTGTCTGCTTCCCGACTAGATTTCAGTTGCTATTCAAGCTCTAATGTGTTTTGCATTGATTGTCACTTAGCCCTGCATCTAATATGAACTTTGATGGCAACATTATCGTCGCTGATTGCTTTCTATGTGCTCCTGTTTCTGTTGAATAAATTGAAATATATTAGATTTGAATGGAGTTGATAGAACAAAGCATTCAATTAGTTATGTAGTTTTGATAGAACTGAGTGGATAGGCTACTTGAAAATGAAGTTATCCATTATCGTATTATTTCTCTCGAATGTATATTATGAGGTGTGGGATACCTCTCAGGTATTATTAGAGGTTCAAGAACGTTTTTCGGATATACAGGTGTAATACTGTTATATCCTCTGTTTCAGAAAGAGATTTCCCGAGAGCTTGTTTCATATCAAATTAGATGAGCTATAAATTACATACTGTAAACGAATTCCGAAAACTACAAGTACAATAACATCTGAGTATATTTGCAAGATATAGGCCTACTATTTCTAATTTCAAGTGTAGGCTAATTATATCTTTGTTTTTAGGCAGTCGAGAGTCGATGAATATATTACTAACCTATTATGATGAATTCAACGTCAATTTTAACAGAGAACAAATAAATATTTACTCATGTAGGCTGAAACGTTTTGAATAGTGCTGATTCATTTTGACTTGCAATTAAATGCAAGTCTTTAAATTTTAAAATTTTAAGTGAATTAAACGACTTGCAGTCAAATTTTTCTTATTAAGATTAAGTAGAATATGGTCTGAAAATGGATCTCCAAGATTCGAAAACGTCAGGCCTACAGAGTAAGTAGATTCTACATATTCTTGATAAAAATTTGACTGCAAGTCGTTGAATTCACAGTTAATATTAACAACGCAGTTTGTCATGGAACAAGAAATCCAGGTTGTTAAATTTATCATAAAAAGTTTATATTAACATCGCAGATCGTTATGGATCAATAAATTCAAAAATATATTACCTTTGCTAATTTACAAAACTTTACTTTATTCAAGGGTATGGAGGTTATTAAAATTGTGGAAAGGACCCCTTAAAATTGGGGAAAGGTTAGGAAGGAGGGGTGGGAGGGATAATCTTGTAAAAAAAGGTCAGCCAGCAGAATCCCGAATTTGTGGCACCTAAACAGCGATCACATAAGACCAATAGATGGAGCACTCCTATACCTACAGCATTACGGGAGGTGAAGCCAAGTCGGCCATCTTGGTTGAACATAGACACGCGAAACCGGGTGCAGAGAAGCTCAAAATATTAATGCACACGCTTCAAATACATCATCATCCAACACCCTTCAGATCAAGTTAAAATTTTGAAATTTGATGTACATATACTAAATAAAACAACAATTCTAATGGTGTAACTCAAATTACCAATTTCGAGTTCTATTCAAGGTTAATGAGTAATAAAAGTCGAGAGTTTAATACAAATTTGAAATCGTGACATGAAAAAGTTGGTAAGTGAGGAAATTTTTATCTTTAAGACAGGCAAGTTTCGTAATCGGGAAAGTTTTAGATAAAGAGTTGAATTTTATTTTTCATTCGAAGCTTTTTTCTCTTAGATCAGTCGTTCTCCTGATATTGTCGGCAGAACATAGGCGAAAAACCCAAGTGAAGCGCCCGGCCTGTTGCCGAGCGTCTCAACTGCTGGACCGCTCTGGGCTCTTTCCCCATGTTAATATAAAATAATGTAGGCTACCTTTTTCTCAGGTACCATTCAAGCCACAGATTTGCGGTTTGGCACACTGATTCTTTCTTATTTGATGAAGACTTTACCTAGATAATTTATTTTTATGTGACTTTATAATCGAGATATGATTTTTTTTAAATACGTTTCTAAGAAGTCAACTTTTGTTAAAAAAATACAATAAAATGTAAAATCGAATTTTTTGTCGATAATATTCGAATGTTCCCTAACTGCGGTTTTAATGACATTCCTTTATCTTTGCCAGTGTTGAGCAGAATAACTACTGTACTTATGCTTATAATTAATTTTTCAATAGTTCTCAAATTAAATCTCCAATAGAGTCTTTATTTAGAGTGAATCAGATAGAGTGATCTATTAAGTTCTAGCACTATTATTGATGACTTGCTGACTTTATTATTACGTGAAAATGATATATATTCGGACCCTGTGGTCCGAAAGCATTGTTCCAGTCAGTAAGCAGGGGTGCCCACAGGGGGGGGGGGGCTATGACGCAGACTGCGTCATTGAAATTCTTGGGGGGGGGGGGGGCTCCAAAAATCGTTTTGGGGGGGGGCGAAAAGTTGATTGAAACCGTGTTTAACGTGACAACATTCAAAAATATACTACGAAGTCACCAGATAGAATGTCAATTAATGAAAATATATTCATAATTATTATTATACAATTGAATATGAATAATTAGCTAAAATAGTTATGTTTAGGATTTGTGCAGGAAGTTATTATTCAAATTTAGCAAGACGCTAAGCGAGTGCTCTGAAAGAGGTTTATACAACTTTACTCTCCTTAACAGTTACTAGTTAATCAGCAGAAAGAGCAATAAGTCGATTTAAAATTATCAAAAACAGACTCAGTTCAGCTATGGGAGACTCATGGTTGTCCAATTTAATAGTTCTAGCTGCAGAAAAAGATTTACTTGAGTCTATTTCTAACGAAGAAATAATTGAAAGGTTTTCTGTTTCCTCATCCCAAAGACAAAAACGTCTATGTGGGGTTTAGAGAGATAGATTTAACAAGCTTAGAAGGTGCCTAGCTAACTTGTAGATGGTCACAGCCTACAAATTTAAAATGTTTGACTTCAAACTGTTGATGTTTTTCATGTATTTTATGATAACTACTTACTAATAAGTAAGAACTGCTATAGCAAAACTTACTAAATACTAAAAATTTAGTAATTTTTCATAACTATGTCTTTATTTTGTTTTTGAAAGACACTTCTTTCGATTGTGTGTTGTAAATAACTATACATGAAATGTATAAAGGAATGTTTAAAGGAACAACTTTGTAGAAATTATTTAACCTTAATGTAATTGGTACACCGAACATAAACTTATAGGTATTTCATTTTTATTGAACATTGTGTATTTGTAATAATATTTTATTGTTTAAAAACCATTTAGGTTCAAATTCTTATTTAGCTATTTTGCAATTAAGTTTATTGAGCAGAAGTTCATATATTCATTTCATTGATATTTCTATTTTACCTTTACAAAAAAATGTAACCTATGTGAAGAATCTCAAGAAATATACATACATTTTGTATATTATCGACTGGGTTTGAATTTTTTCAATAGTTATAGAAATCTTATTTTAGTTTTAGAAAAAATACGGGGGGCTTTTTTCGCATTTTTGGGGGGGGCCCTAATTTTAGGGGGGGGGGGGGGTTGGTGCTAAATTTAGGGGGGTGCGTCATGAGGCTTAGGGGGGGTGGGCACCCCTGCAGTAAGTTAATTAATATAAGTTTCACATAATAATAATCTCTTC
This sequence comes from Conomelus anceps, assembly GCA_948455865.1. NCBI lineage: Eukaryota > Metazoa > Arthropoda > Insecta > Hemiptera > Delphacidae > Conomelus > Conomelus anceps. The sequence continues at coordinate 115,766,161 of OX418216.1, forward strand.
AAGTCTTCTTATTGGTAATATCGCAATTCGTAATGAATCAAGAAATTGAAAAGTGATTCATGATGCGATCATACTCCAGGCAGTGGCTATATAACTTATAGGTAAAAAATGAGAGAAGAAAACGTCATATGAACGTTATAAAAGAATGAAGGTGGTTGAGAATTCTTCCTTGATAATTCTGTATTTGCAATGCTTTTTTAATGATGAATTGCAATAATATAACAAACCCACAATAAATTAAACGTAATATTTTTTTTTAATAATTAATATAATGGAGATTACACTATGAAAATAATTTCATTCAAAACATTAACGTACAAACGTAACTTGTATAATATCATAGATGTACTATTAAACTTACACTATAAAAACAAGAAAGACATTAATGAAAACCAGAATTACCTGTAGTTTTAAAATGTCTCATATTGCAATTTTAATTTATCCTACACCATAGAAAGTAAGGGAACAATAAAATAAAAAACATATTGCATACAGCATTGACAAGCTATCAAAATAACTACCTAATTAAATAATTATTTTTTAAAACTGGGAGAAAAATTATATACAAACATTAACATACTAACAGACTGCGCTGTCTGAGGTCTGAGCGCTCGCTACTAGGGTGACTCATCCCAAGGCCGCCGCCATCTTACTTGGTCAGCGCGCCAGAGCTGGCTTAAACAGTCAGTCCTAGTGCTCCATCTATTGGTCTTATGTGATCGCTGCACCTAAACTACTTTCCAGCTGGAACCCCTCTTGTCACCATGTTGAGAATCTTCGTGGAAAATGGCTTTGGCTTATTATGCTTATTCTTAACAGTAGAAAAAATTAGAATCTCATTATCAAATTTAATGTAATTCACTGGCCTTAACCATTAATAATGGCAAATTTGTTACAGATAACGTGACCAATATTCACCATCACTGATGCAACATGCTGCCAACAACCCATCATCCATATCAGCACCATCAATACCACCACTACAACCATCATCACATACAAAATACACGATTTGTGGTGAGTTGACAATATTAGTTCAAATTTTAGTTGATTAGGTTCAACTTTCTCTACAAAAATAGCAGCTTTCTCTACAAAAATAAAATTTTCGCAACTTTTCAGTTTTATTGTAAACATTAAATTTCCTCCTAAATCGTCAACCTTTTTGTATCAAAACCAAATATACAATTATACATACAAGGTGATTTTTAAGTATATAAACGGCTTTACATTGCGTAACTGAGACGTTCTTGGCGAAAGAAGCTTATGCGGATCTGCATAGTTTTAAAAATCAACTTTTTTATTTTTTTGAAATTTTTGTCCGCTATCTTGGATTCGCCATACTGGATTCAACTTTATTTTTCTAAATAGGATGGTGGTCATATGACACATCATTTTAGTGTGAAATTTAAGAAAAAAGCAATGACGTAAACAGGTTTTCAATAGATGCCTTTGTTTTCGATTTATAAGCATTTAAATTTCCAATTTTGGGAAAATTATGTTAGCAATGAAAAAGGTAGAACGCACTGCATAAAACGCATTCTATTGAATTTATTTTGATTAGTGAATAATAAATGTAGCCATTTATTTTGTTGTATTGTTTACTTATTAATTATCAAGTCTTACCACCATTTAAACTAAGTTGTTAGATAATTTATGATTGAAAAATTCAATAAAATGTCTTATGCAGTGCGTTCTAATTTTTTTCTTGCTAACACAATTTTCTCAAAATTGCAAATCCAAATGCTTATTAACCAAAAACAAAAATCAAAAACAAAGACTTCTATTGAAAAACATTTTACGCCATTGTTTTTTCTTGAATTTTCACACTGAAATAATGTGTCATATGACCAACATCCCATTAAAAAAATAAAGTTGAATCCAATATGGCGGATTAAAATTTCAAAACCAGCAAAAAGTTGAATGTTTAAAACTATGAAGATCCGCATAAGCTTCTTTTGCTAAGAATGTCTTAGTTACGCAATATAAAGCCGTTTCCATACTTAAAAATCACTCTGTATAGATCTCTAATTAAATTAAGCAGTTGCTGATGTCGAGATTTCACTCCATTTGGCAACGAAGCTTTTTGGCCGGTGAAGAGCTCAACTCTCTATTTGATTCAGAACATATTTTGCTAGTAGAGCTGGGAGAGCGTTCCGCTCAGACCGACCGACCTTCAATATCTCTGTCCAGCAGTGACTAATGTTCAGGACATACCTCACATTTTCTAACCTAACGTCGTTCACACCAGACCATCAGTAAGGCTCAACTGATAAAATGAGACAGTTTCTAGATGCTGTGACAAATGAGAAAGGGAAGTAAAAGAATATAAGTCTTCATTCCAAGCACCTGTCAAACTGCAGGATAGACATGGCAGAAATAAGATATTAGATTTAAATGTTTTTTACACTAGTATCGCGTACTGCTTCAATTCTTCTGAATTCTAGGATACTGTTTCAACAAGTTGTAAAGACAACGTAACATCTCTTTGTTTCTGTATAAAATCTATGTGCACCCATCAGAACTGTACGTGCTGCTTTCTCGAGTATGAAACAGGGGAGTATCATCCCTTGAGCCCTTCCCTACCCCTTTCCATACCCTTGTGGCATCACAGTCACGTTCCCGTTACGAAGCATGCAGACCGACCAGCTGTGTTTGGTTCGCATGACAAATCAGAATGAAAACAGCCCTATTTTCCGGCATTTTGCTCCCATTTATTCTTTTCTTGTGTTTAAATCCTTCAAGGACCATCGCTGAAAAATTCCTTACGGTACACTTAAATTATAATTATTTGTCCTACATTTTGATCTCAGTGAAAATTAACTCAGAAATTTTTATTCTGACTCCTCGCAATTTCGTCTTTTAAAAATACTGAGAACTATGCTTATATATGGGTTTTTTTACATTGAGATTGCTTTTCTATCCACTTAACAGCGTGCGTTTTTCGAATGTTTTGTTCTAAGTTAAAGAAATACGACTTAGAAAGAAGTGTGATCTAAATTTAAATTAAAACCAATTTACAGGATTCTAGAGAAACACTTTTACTGGTTTTACATTTTTATACAGCAGAGTGGAGCATCCAATATTCGGTGATAATCACCTTTGCAAAAGCAAACACATGCTGTGGAATTGTGGCATTTACGCTGCTTCAATTTGTCGTACACCATTCCACTGCATGACTTTGATTTTGCGATGGTGATGATCAACCAGTACCAGAGCGAATCCAGAATGTTTGGAGAGGGGCTAATATCAGTTACGAAAATATTTCGTGGAAGATCACTTAAAAAAGGTCTCAAGACATACTTTATACTTTTTCAGTGTTGGTTGAGAATTTCGGGGGATATACATTACTTATCCCCTCCTTTCCTCTGGATTCCCGTCTGTCGAGTGCATTTAACCTCTTACAACTTTCTTGGCTTTACAAGTTACTCCATTTTCCCAAACTGAAACTATAATAATTATTATTATAGTACTGTTAATTTGGATACTACAATTTTCTAATATACAACACTTTAATGCTGGCCTATAGCAGTTGTATTATTATTTCTAACCAAAAATAAATCATGAAACTTATGACAGGTGTTGAAAACACATAAAACTGGAGCTTGAACAAGAGCGTTTATGGTAGAATGGTGGAATAATGGAATGGTAGAATGGAACAATGGTGGAATGGTGCTTGGTCAGAACTTGACAGCGCACGTGCCAGAAACAACGAAAACAAGAATAACAGAAGAATGCATAATAAAGATGAAAAACGGCAAAATGTGGGGAAAGGGGAACGTGTACCCATCCATGTAATTGTCTCTTTTCTGAAGAGAGCATGGTCCAACGGGTGTGTCGACTATTACAAAGCGAATGCTCCAAAGAATAACTAATGAGGAGATGCTCACAAGAGAGAGAAAGTATATGAACGTGTAACGAAAGAAAGAATGAGAGAAAAATTGAGTGATAAATGGTGAGGGATTAAATATTTCAGTTTCAAGTCCACATTTTATAGTTCACACTCATGATTTTACACGGGAGATGGAACATTAGCTATAGTTCAAAGTGCTTCAGACTGATCCAGCTCAATACAAAATAGTATTCTGGTATGGTATGGTAATGGTGTGGTATGGCATAGTATGGTATGGTCTGGAATCGGTGGTATGGTATTTGAGTACTGGTTTGAATATTCTGAACCTATTTGAAATTTGAATTATTCGACGAAATAGCAATATAGCCTTCATTGCATAATCGAGGTAACAATATAATTATTATGTAATTGCGTTTGAAAAGCGAAAGGGCAAGCCAAAACTTCTGTCACGATATTTTATGACAGTGTTCAAGTAGCCTAGATCGAGAGAGACATGTGTCTACTATGAAGTGACATGTTGCATGTCTAAAATCCGATGCCGTACTACGAAACCGTATATTTCAAATGACTACGTAATTATCCTTTTTGGAGAAAAATATCTCAAAAACCACGTCCGAGTATTAGATGCTTATTTATTAGCCTAGCAAGTTCAGTTGTATAGCTTGCTTGGAATTCTTGGGGATTCCCTCCAACTGAATTATGCTTCACGGAAGAAACTGCTTTATAAACTGAACTAAACTAAACCATTGAAACTTCATGTAAACTTTGAATATTATCAGAATGGTTAGCAATAATATTATATAAACTATCGTATAATATACAATGTTTATTATATATTATTGGTAGAATATAAGTTGGTAGAATTCATAATATTTTTTAACATTCCACCATTTCAGCCAAAAATGTGAACAGAATGAGTGGCTAAACTATTTGTAAATTTCTATGATTCTATTCAAGGTAATTGGAATAGATTCTATTTACTATTCTAATTGCTATTGCTATTCATGATGAGCTATTTCGCATGAAACAAGTCCGTGACTAAAATTCTCCAGCACAAATTAATGGATTTGAAAAAAAACAATTTTTGACGTTGATTACCGGATGTAACAGATACAGAATTGCAACTATGCCAATGAATATGGTTTTGGATGAGTTATCAGAAACTTATGAATAAGCCATAAGCGATTCACAATAAGCCATCCCTGTTCCATTAAATGAGCCATAATTTTCTATACGATACCACTGCTTGCCGATGTCTGCGAATTTCAGTACAACGCTAATTACAGTAGCGCTATTTCAGTACAACGAAATGCAGGGGGGGGGGGAATCGGCAATCATTGGGCAGACTTTTTGAAACTCCATCTGAATTCCTTGAATTTTGGCTAAATTATTTTATCTAGTGAATTTGTTATTCCAAGTTAAGGGGGAAGTGATAGCCGCGAGCCGTAGCAGGTATCTGTTCAATCAGATAGAGATAAGCTGCGTTCTCGTTGGTCCTGTTTGTAACGGTGACCGATTAGATTGGCCAGCAAAAAAAAACACGTTCTCTGCTGTAAAATCACCGGTGGTTCGGAACCCACCTAAAACTGTAGATCCAACTCACCAATCACCATAATCAAACTCATTACCCACGCACAGGTCTCAGACCTAAGTGGGCTTCATCCTCCAAAAAAAAAGAAATTTTATTCAATACAATATCAGTATCAATACACACATTTTTTTTTTGGCAAAACATGGGGAGCATGGACCTTTCCAAATGGCGCCCCTTGTCAGAATTCGGAACAATTGCGAATAAAATCAGCTACTTTAATAGTCATCCGGATAAACAGTTCAACTACGTCAGTAACAATCAGGTAAATATCATCTCCCAATCATTCTTATTAGACAGACCTACACAGCTAAATAAAAACATCACAATCTGGCTGAAAGCAACCACAAATATCAACTGGTGATTCTTGGGTGAGGAGGGCTAAAAGGATTTCCATGGCCTTATCTCTTCTTCTTTTTTATTTCTCTACTTTGCTCGAGTTTTCCATGTTCTTGAAGTGTTTTTCTGGTATACTTGAGTTATTTCTTTATTTACACTTAGAGATAGTGGCTACAGTCATCTATGTTAGATAAATTATAACTGACTTTTGTTTTTGTCATTAATTTATATATTTACTGCATTTGTATTCATTGAAAAAAAAACATTTTTTATTTAATTTTCTCATATCAAAATGTTAAATAAATAGTAACTTATACTCACGAACAGATGGGAAGTCTTGTGAGTATGATTTCATAATATGTTGATAATGAAAAATGTTTTATGTATTGTTCAAATTAAATTTGAATCTATAAGAAAAATCTATGTCTAAAATTTAATAACAATCAAATATTATCTTTTAATAATTACAGAGTGAATATTAATGTAAGTGGATGCAAATTATTCACTTGAGTATGCATGTTAAGCAAAATATCGCTTTGGACAATCACCATGATAACAAGGGCGGATTAGAGGGGGGGGAGGGGGCAACCGCCCCCCCGAGAGCTTGCACATTTAAAAAAATTAAAAAGGGTAACACATGCGACACGTCACACGGTTAAATTTTAATTGTCCCGCCACATCTATGTCAGACGGAATACCTCCCACTTGTCTTACCACTCCGCCAGCCGGAGGCCGGGTATTAATGTTGTAATACTTTTTTTGTCTTTTTTTTATAATATTACCTGTACTTTATCTTTAACTGTTGTTATCTTCATAATTATAATTCAATGAAGAATTAACATATGACAGAGAATGAAGGTAATCTTATATCAAGTGAAATAAGTTTGAATAAGATTAATTTTTTTTTAATAGGTAGGGGCATATACATCTCTGTTTTTGACCTAATACGTATTTATTGTGGTACTGGTATTATGAAACGTGAAAGAATGTTGAAAGTTATTTTATCTACGACCATGTCATAATGTATACATTACAGTTTCACAATTGATGCCAAAACAGCTGTCTTTTTGAAATGCTTTTTGAAACCCGTTTCATAATGAGCTCATTATAGTACAGGTTCTACATTATAACACGGGTTCTGAACCAATCAGAAGCATTTTTGATGGAATCAATATCGTAATTTATTCAATATTGTGAAACTATCAGCTGATTTGATGAAACTGCTACACCAGCTGCTTCAACCTAACAATCTACTATAACTTCTCGTATTTGAGATGAGAGGTTAGGTATCTCTGACAGTCACAGGTAAAATTAAATTGTTTTAATTAAATGTATACTAGTGGTCGTATATAAAATAGTGTATGCAACGATTTTATTTGGCCATTAAAGCACTCTTGAGATATTTATAACACTCGCATTCGCTCGTGTTATAACTTACATCTAACTCGTGCCTTAATAAGGGTCAAAATAAAATCGTTGCATAAACTACTATAAATATGTATATAGGTCTGAATATCATCACGATCATGGATAAATTGATTAGACTCTCTGTTCATTTCTCTGTAAATTTTGATAAAAAAAAGCGAGCAAATCAATTTTTGTTCAAGACATATTGTATTGTATAAAACAATTTGTATTTATAATTTCAGATGAATATACATAAATAAACTACTCTATTTAGGAGAAATTTGATTGTTCTTAAACACGAAAAAACTATATTTTTACTACATTTCACGTGCTAGAATGGTGTAAAATGCGGTTAAAGGCTACTAAATTTCCAAATATTTATTCCATACCCCCGAACCCCGGGTATGTTTGGGGTATGTCGCCCCCTCCCATAAAAATTCATTAATCCGCCACTGCATGATAATGAGAAAATATGAAAATGGATATGATCAATGAAATATGATAAAGAAGTTAAAACATATTCCTTAAAAAGCCTCGCCAGTTATTTGTGCTAGTCAATGACTCAGTTCTCTTATAACATTATAACATTGGCATTAGTACACGGCTTGTGAAGACTTTATTACAGTTGCAGATCTCTCATAAATTTCCAGCTTGACACAAGCAATGAGATTCTATGCAGATAGCATTCTCACATGAATTGTAGGCCAAACCACCTCTATCCACCTTGTACATAAAAGGCTATAAAACTCTCAGACTAATCTTCTTTAACTGATTCTGTGCATCTCTCAGTGGTTGGTGGTAAGGAAACTAGGTCGTTGCAGTTGTAGAACAATTGCTGCTCTTTAATTGAATTTTTCAACGTTCAGCCATAACCGCGTCTAGGATATGAGGCAATGCATTAGACTGCAACTTTAAATTGCAATTTCAAGAGTCGCAAGCGGTAAGGAAAGCTATCCAATATAATTTTCTGTAAGCGAACTGTTTTCAGTCCAGAGTGAACTTGTCGGCAAGGCGTTGACGTAATATTTTTGTGTTGTGGCATTTATCGATTTTCATCGAATGTCATCAGTTTCGGAGGTCTTCGGCATGATTTATAGCACCCAAAAGAAAGAAATAGAAGATTGATTTTTTTTTATTGCTGATGATACCCACATGAGTCAGAGACTTGTGCGTGGGTAATGAGGTGAATGATTAGGCCTTCACATTATGGCCTGACGGTGGAGCGGGATTCGAACCCACGACCGCTTAAACGACAGCAAGCTGAAGATGCGACGCCATATTATAATAATTCGAATATTTATGCTTCTCTTAACGTCTCAATTCTCACCAATTGAGAGTTTTAAACACCAATACAGAAGAATCCGATTACCCGAGTCCCGGATTATCCGAGCTATTGATGAGAGAAAAAATTAAAATAAAGCTCTTTTTATTTTAAGAATAATACGGTGGGAAGATACGTTTTATATTTTTTTATGATGTAATGTCACGGTCTCAGTTAAAATAAGTTGTGTGAATACTAATTTTACGTTTTAACCTTCTCATAAAAATTAAGTTTTTTGACTTTTATTTGACTTTTCCTGGTAGGAGCACTTAACCTCCTCCATATTATCCGAGTTTTTTCATATCCGAGGTGGACTTGGTCCTAATTACCTCGGATAATCGAGATTCTACTGTATCTAAACTATCTATTAATCTATCTATTAATGTCCTAATTTAAATAGTAATTTCCGTTTTCAATGTCCTTTTCAAGCGAGTTGAATTTCCTCGGTAACTGTAGGCACCTCTTTTAATAATACGCGTGACAGATTTCTACAGGAACTGTCTGCATAATTGCAGGGAACAATTTAGAGCGAGCAGGACACAAAAATAACAATAAAACACGAGAAAGGGATTTATTTTGTTTGCTGTCGACGAAAGTGCTATTATATGCTTTGCTGTGCTCTGCTCTGCTCTGCTCTGCTCCGTTTCGCTCTATGGTTCGCTTCGCCTCACTCTCTGCAGTCTCACTGCTTCACTACGCTGTTTGTCACTCTGACCTGCCACCGCTCGCAACCTTCTCCATCTCTCAGCTGCTCTACCATTGTAATCTTTTGTGCAATGCTGTCATATTTATGACACGGCCACTCTTCGCTCATCCTCAATTCAAAATTCATAAAGAGGCAAAGAATGAGAAGTTAGGTTCTTGAGCTAACTGCGACAAATTGCTTTTCAAAATTATTGTCGTATACTTTTCATTCACGATTCACACGAATTTTGATAGCTTCAATGATAACGCTCCTTGAAACTGGTAGCCTAATGTATTTGCAATTCTTGTTATTAATACTGATTTTATCATTACTGATTATTAATGATTCTCAGATTTGATAGAAGACAGATTTAATAATAATGGTTCAATAACGTTTTGATTTAATTAGATCACTGATTTTTATGTCCTTGATTCAAAAGTCTTGAATTATTTGTAACACTAATACAACTCCTAGAAATTCCCCTCCTCTATTTTTTTATTTTCATTGAGTAAAGACGTATCTACTTTCCAGTACTACGTGGACAATAAAATTAAAAATTCATTTTTTTCAAATTCATTCCTTTTCCTTAAAATAACATACAGCATATTAAACTCTGACAATATGGAAGAATCAAAATACAAATTAAAAAAGTAACTTTCACAAATAAGAGTATACTGAGATACTACATAAATATACAGTATTATTCAATGCAAAGGTAGGTAGGAAAATAACACATGCATAGGTGTAAGACCTGTGCGCAGGTATGAGTCATAAAAAGTATGAGAAATAAAGCAAATTGATAAGGAGAAAAATAAATGAAAGGAGAGGAGAGATTAATTAAAAATAAAAATGAGTAACACTGTGAGATAATAATATACTTTATTGATAATGGATTATTATCGAATTGTTCTAATCAAGAGAGAGTTATGATCAGGTATGCAAATCATTATGAAAGAAAGGAGATGAACCACTCAAGTTTAGAAAGTCTATTGAAATAGTCTATCACTAAGTCTGTTTTCCACAATTCATTTATCCATAATCCTGCCTATTTTATAACTTTTTTAATATTTAAGAAATCACAAGGAAGATAATTGACTAATTTCTTGGCTACAAAAACGAATTGTCTACAGCATACATCGAGAAAAGTACGGTTGCATTCATAAGTTATACTGGATGGTCTAAGGTCATATTGAGTGTCACGGAGGTGAAAGTAGTTCTTGTCTTTCAATATATAAAGGAGGAGGTTCTTCGTATAAAGTTGCTTTACCGTTGAAATCTATGAAAAGATCGTTACTGAGGTATCGTCTCGGTTTAGATGATATAGCCTTAATTAAAAACTTTTGAATAACAAGTAATTTATTAAAATGCAGGTTTCTGGCTCCCCCCAGGCAATGATCCCATACTGTAAAACGGATTGGCCATAGGCGAAATATACTAAACGAGCAATGTTTTTATTTTTAAGTAATCCAATATTATAAAATTTATGAATGAGGAACCTTAACCTACGACATAAATTATTAATCTAGGCATCCCACCATAAATGACTGTCTAGAACGATACCCAGAAATGTTGTGTTAGTAACACATTTTATTTTGGGGCAATCACATATATTGCTAATCATTCCAACCGTACAACATGAGTGAATTTTCAATTCATTTAAGTTTACTGGAAGACTCACTCTATTTGGTGAGAAAGTTAAGTAAATTCTTTTTTTTTTGAATTCAGGGTCAGGGTGTGATCGTCCAAATATGTTTTTATTTTCTTGAGGTCATTTTCACTGATGTTTTTCATATTATTCCAGGAGTTAGCAGTAAATATTAGCATAGTATCATTCGTATAGGATATAATATCACAGTTTTCAATTTGCATTTTCAACATATCATTTATGTAGATAAGGAACAATATTGGTGATAATACTCTTCCTTGTGGCAAACCGTAATTTGATAAGTTAACAGTACTTGTTTCACCATCCAAGGTTAGGTATTGAGAGCGTTCTTTCAAATAATCAGTAAATAATTTCAGTGGGAAACCTCTTATACCCAGGTGTTGTAGTTTCTCTAGTAATCTGTGATGAGGTATAGTGTCAAAAGCCTTGCTCAGATCAATAAATACTGCTAAGGTCTTCCTTTTATTATTAAAATTATTATAAACAACATTGATAAATTTTACTATTGCGTTTTCTGTACTTTTTCCTTTCTGAAAACCATATTGATTTTCATTAATAATTTTATGGATATTTAAATAAATAATGAGTTGGCTTTTGATTACTTTCTCCATGATTTTAGAAAACACACTCAGTAAACTAATTGGTCGAAAGTTTGAAGGATCTTTGGGATCGCCAGATTTGAATAGTGAAACAATAGAAGCTATTTTGAAATGGTTAGGAAATACTCCTCCAATGAAACACTTGTTTATAACTGCGGATAATGGCTTAGCTATAAAGTGGTATGGTATGATTAGTTATTTAGTCAATTCCTGGAGCTGAGCTGTTTTTTGGAGAACCAATAATTTTTAGAATTTCTTTCTCGTTTGTAGGATAGAGGAAGAATGAATGAGGTGAATTTATATTGGTATCAGGGGTCAGTCTGTGTGGAGATGAGTTATTATTGTTGGTAGTTGTAGATTTTAGCTTTTCAGAATAAATTTCACCTACATCAGCAAAATGATTGTTTAGTATGTCTGGATCAATTCTTGGGGCTGTTGTTTCCTGTTTGCTGGCTATCATTTCATTGATGCAGTTCCAAGTTTTGTTGCTGTTACCTTTTGCATCTAGTATTTTGTCCCCATAATACTTGAACTTACATTGTTTTATGAGTTTGTTTAATTGGTTCCTATAATCTATATATTTTTTTCTAAGATTAACATTCAGAGGTTCCTTTTTGAGAATTTTATGCATTTTGTCTCTAGTACGAATAGATTGTATCAGTCCCTTTGTAATCCAATTTTTCAATGGCCTGAGCTTATGTGGTATGACCTGTTTGGTAGAAGCATTCCTAATAAAACTTAGTAAAAGAGAAAAAAGTATGGGATAGGAAAGAAAAAAGAAATAAAATGTTCAGTACTGTACTATAAAAGGGTTGAATTAGATAAAGTGAGATTAGTATGTTATGAAAAAGAAAGATTGAGTTAAAATTAAGCTCGTGATTTTATACCTTAATTTTATGATAAAGATTTAATCGAAAGAAAATTGGTGGTAACAGGCATCAAAACAAGCCAAATACGAAGAAGAGCTTCCCCAATTGATAACGAGAAAAAAAAGAAATAACAAGAAGCACGAGCGATAACACTGAAACTGAACAGATGAATGAACAATACGTAGGTTATTATACAGCGCGGACTATTACAGACGGACTGATAGGAAAAGGCAGCGAAGGAAAGAGGAGAACAGAGAAAATAACGAAAGCATAAAGGATAACGATTTGCTAGTAAAGAAGAATTTTAAATAAGATATCTGTAGAGAAATTTGCCATATGAAAAGAAGAGTAATAAGTGAGCTTTGAGAGAGACTGTATAAACTTAGCCATTTTGTAGAGAATTACTAAAATATAAATGTAAAAATTAGTAATTTAGTTTAAGCTCTTCTAAGATAAGACTCATAGAACAAAACAAACAGAGTGTAGTGAAAATCATCATATTATTTCAAACTATAACATTATTATTATATTATATATAATTATTAAAATTATTATATCAATTATTATAAACACTGGGCTCTCTCCCCCACCAATCCCCCCCAACCACACCAACACGGACCGCCCCTTCCATATATATAAAAATTAAAAAAAAAAAAACAGTCCGCACCAGAGAAACCAAGGGAAACCGAGAAAGAAAGAAAGAAAACCTAATATTCATCAAGCCCCATTGAAAAAGAAATGAAAGTGACAAAAAATTAATGATCACAGAAATAAGATAGCGAAGAGTTTAATCGATTAGAAAAAAAGTTATTGGAAAATGTAAATTTCTTGAAGGAAAAAACAAAAAATAAATGAGAAAAGTGACTACTCACCCAGTACTGTAACACATTCTGCTCAGTTTTAGAAAAAAACAAAAGCTCATTCAGGGTGCTCTGCATCATTGAGGATATTAAAAGTTTGAGACAAGATTTCCCCATTCTGATTCCAAAATACTTTTCCATCATGTGACCACACATTCCTGAAGCCAACTTTACTTGCTACTTGTTTCAAAAATAAGCGTCTTTTATGAGTTAAATCTTCATGAACTGAGATGCCGGTTCCCTTCAGCTGACGCCTATTTTTGATAACAGCCTGGTGGTTCTGGTAGCTCACAAATTTGACGAGAACTTGTCTAGGCGGCGGTGGCGACCGCGAACCATCCACCGCTCCAGTAGTCGCCCTTCGTCCGACGCGGTGACACCGGTCGATGTCAGCCGGCACAATCGACAAGCCCAGTTCTGCAGGTCTGCCACCCTCTTCGCCGACACGTCAACGCATTCCGTCTCCGCAACCCCAGATGTCTAGTTGTTTCTCCTCTGATACTGGGCCAGATCGTCCAAACGGTCGCTGAAGTTCTGCTCCAGTCGTGCTACTTGAGTCTTGAGTGACTCGTTCTCCTTCGACAGCTCGTCCACTCTCTTTACAGCGGTTTCCAGTCTGCCCCCCATACTGTCCCGGAGACGACCCTCAATTTGCGCCGCAAAACGGTCGCAGAAATCGTCCATTAAAAGCCGCGCCTCTAGTGCCTCCGTTCTTTGACACTGCGTCGCCATGGTAACAGAGACGCCGTCGGCTACCGACGAGCAAGACGAAGACGACTGCGGCCGGCCGGCTTTTTTGCTCTCTCTGTTGCTGTTGTTGATTCAGTTGCTGCTGATTTTGATGACGCTGCTGCTTTTGATGAGCCGGTGATTGACCATCCGTATCTATAGAGACACGGTCGTAGTACGAGTTTTGGGTGGTGACATTGAACCGACTTAAATTCGTTAAAACAAGCGTTAAATCCCTTAAATATGAACTTCATAGAAATTTTTTCACGGAATGGTGTGTATGATACACTATTGCACACTTGTACCAAGTCTCAAAGCAGAACGCTCACAAAAACCCACAATAATTAGCAAATCACGAGGAGCTTAACTAGTACGCTCTAGCCTGCAAACATTCTTATCTCAACTCAAATTTACTACTCAGTAATTACTCATTACTCAGTAATGCGGGGGACAATAATAGTAGTTTGTTTAGTATTGCAAAGTAATTAATATTGTAATTGAAGTATCCCCTGCTAGTTGAAAGTCATCTTGATTATTTAGTTGACTTTTGGCATAATAATTACTTATTAGTGTCTGTTATTAATTCAATAAATTGTGCTAATAAAGTTCGTGTGCTTAATTCAAGAGAGACTATAACTAGAGAGTTCCAGCCAAACTACGATTACAGTATCACTTACTCGAAATTAAGCGTATTATTATTGATGATGGTGATATATCAAACGGTAGAATAGAAAAGAATGACTTTTTTATTTGTTGACGTGCCGAAGTTTGAACAGTAATGTCCACTCTACCACTTAACCACAATTCTAACCTATGATACGGTAGTTATCCATAAAGAATATAATAGGGTATTTTGCACTATAACCCCGCATTTCTTAAAATGTCATTGAACAGTAGATTCCTAACCTTACCTGACCTAACCTAACCTAGTATAAACATCATTTCTTAACCGGGTCCTAGGTTAGGTTAGGTTAGGAATCTACTGTTCAATGACAATTTTCAAGAAATGCGGGCTTATAGTGCAAAAGACCCAAATAAACAGATTTCTCAACCACTAAATTAATTAGCATACTAGATAATATAGTTGACACTGGCTCCTAGTCTTTAAGCCAATAGTATTCGTCTAAGAGGGTTATGAGCTACTCTGTATTTTAGTTTGATAGAGATTGACAATGACATGACAGTCGAAACTATAGTACCGTATCTCAAATGCTAATTAATTTAGTGGCTTATTGTGACGGCATCTATTATTCGTTCTAAATTAAGCTTCAGCTTACTCTACAACGTCTTATATTCAGAGCTAGCGAAAACATGAAGTGCTTAGGTCAGAATCAGCATTATTGTTATCGTGGTTTTGCTAAAACTCTCGTCATATCAAAGGAGACATATGATACAAGTAAAGAATCAGGTCAAATTACTAAAAAATACTAAAGCTCAGTATGTTTTTTGAAAAAAAATATATTCAATTATATAAATGGAGAGCTTTTTCAACAGTGAGCTCTTAGGAATAAGCTATTATGGTATTGTTACTAATAAAGTGTACAGTGCAAATAATAATAAGCGTATGGATTTTATATTGGTGGGGTACGGATTGTTCCACCTCGTCGTTGGAGTAATGTTATAGGGAACATGGGGGACGTACTAATTTAAGTGGGTTCCGAACCACTGGGTAAGTAATAATAGTACTAATAAAGTACGTGTTGCCAACACGAGTGTTCAAGTGTTGCCTCAGCACTGAACAACTAGATAGTTCCAGCAAAACTACGATTTCGATATCGTTAACTCTAGATATCAAGCCTCAGCTTGCTCTACAAGGTCTTATATTTAGAGTAAGCGGTAGTAGTTTTTGGTAAGTAAGAGAGTAAGCAATTTTGGTAATTTAGCTAGTAAGTAATTTTAACATTTCCTGAAATTTTGTCACGTGAGATTGTGGCTTCAAAAGGAGTTGATTGTATACACGTAGTCACAGAGGTAACTGCTTACTGAGCCGGTGAGCGTTTCTTTGAAGTGTGACGTCACATTTGGCCCCACTGAATGCAGTATGCTTTGCAGTAGGCTATGCCAGCTAGTCGAGTACATGCTGGTAGAGATTAGCGTGCTCCTGGTTGCTAGTCTGTAGAGATTCAGCCAACAAGCACAGGGTCATTCATCAAGACTTCCGTTGCAGGATTCAACTCATCAATCACTGCAACTAGGCAAACCAACACACAACTACCCACTACTCCCTCAACCATTTCAAAGCACTAGGAGCACAGCTAACAGCAGCTTGCAATGTGCAGTGTTGCAGTAATAATTATTAATTCACGCCAAATGAGACTCACGGCTAATTACTAAGGTTGAGATTATTTATGAGGAGCCCTAGTTGTTTTCTAGATGAAGAAATGGAATCAGTCACCTGCTACTGAGCAAATACAATCAACTACAGAAATTAATAATGTTCTCCATAAGAAAAAACATTTTTTGTTGCTATCCATATATATATTTGAATAAGAACTAGAATTTGATCCATTTGAGATTTTTAAAGGTGTTATCCTTTATGCACCTTATATCTTTATATTTCTCTATATACCTTTCTTTATATTCTTTGGATCAGAACCCACCTAAAATAGTAGGTCCACCATGTTCCCCTTTAGCATGGCTTAAACGGCGAGGTGGAACTAACCATATTATTATTATTATTATTTATTATTTATTTAATTATTATTGAATATTATTATTATTATTATTATTATTATTATTCACATTAGGCCCCACTGAATGCAGTATGCTTTGCAGTAGGCTATGCCAGCTAGTCGAGTGCATGCTGGTAGAGATTAGCGTGCTCCTGGTTGCTAGTCTGTAGAGATTCAGCCAACAAGCAGGATACTACAGAAGCGAAGAAAGAGGAAAAGAGAAAATTCAAACTCACCAACAAACAATGAAAAACAGTCAACAAAAACACGGCTGATTCACAGTGAGACGAAATCATTAATTCAACGTACGTCCGCTAAGAAGCCACCGCCCATCATAATATACCAAGTAATAGATTATGAAACGGTTTTCAAGACTTTCAATGGTAAGTTGAAAGATTGTTTTAAAATAAATATGCTCAATAATAATAGCCTGAAATTAAATGTTGATACTCCCGAAAATTACAGGATAGCAACTGAAATATTGAATAATGAGAAATTTAGTTGGTCTTCCTACGAAAATAAGCAGACTAGGCCTATTAGAGTCGTCGCTAAGAAACTGCACAGCTCTTGTAAGCCTGAAAATATTAAACAAGAGTTGTGTGACAGAGGTTTTAAATGTATTGAAGCTGTGAATATTCTAAAATGGAAAACCAAAGTTCCATTGCCAATATTCATGTTGACGTTCAATAGCGATGAGAGTATAACTAAGATTTATGAAATAGATACAATTTTGGGAATGAGAGTTGAAATTGTTCCAATGCGGGAATCCAAACTCATACCACAATGTAAAAACTGTCAGGCATGGGGTCATACAAAAACGTATTGTAAAAGAGAGCCAAAATGTGTAAAATGTGCTGGTTCTCACCTCACTTCTAGTTGTGAAAAACCTAGACATGAGAAGCCAAAATGTTTCAACTGTGGTATGGAGCATCCGGCAAATTATAGAGGTTGTGTTGTAGCGCAAGAGTTACAAGGTCTAAGGAACAAAGCTATGCAGTCAAAAAAAGTTTCTTCAGCAGCTCAACCAATTCAGAGTAGAGTATCAAATCAAGTACATCATGAGAGAAGTAAACTTGTGGCAAATACTACTTTTGCGGAAAAAGTCAAGAATAAACACACTAAGAAGATTGAAGAAACAAGAGTTATAGAGACAAATTTACAACAGGCAAACAAAAAATATGTAAGTGTTAGTAATCAGCTTCAACAAATCTTAGAGAAGTTGATAAAACAAGAGGATATTAATAAATCTATCTATGACAGATTGAGTAAATTAGAGAATACAGCGTTTAAGGGAGCGATTCCTAGAAGATATGATGGAAAGTAAGCTTAAGATTATGGCCTGGAATGCCAATGGACTCCAGCAACATAAGGATGAACTATTGGCAGTCCTAGTAGAAAGAAAAATAGATGTCTGTCTTGTCTCAGAAACTCACAGAAACATACTGTTACGAGAGCAAACAAGCAGTTAGTCACGCACTTGTTCTATTTATATCACTCCATTGTTTTCATGGACAGACGCAACTGCAATCTGATATTTTTCATTCTCTCTCATTAGATGTCTTTGTCACTCTTATTCTCCAAGTCTGCAACTCCCTCACTCAATTGATTTCTCGAGACTTCTCGTGATTTCTTCAGATTTCTGGAACGATCGAGATCATGTTTCTTGAAGATTCTTGAAGTGTCTGGTGAGCTCCAATTCTTGGAATTATACAACTACAACAGCTATATAAAGGAGTCCACATGAACCAGACAGTGAGTTTTCTACAAACCCGCATGACAGATTGTATTACTGATCTCGTGCCAGTGGAGTAAACAGTGCTTTATTCAGTCTTTAGACAGTGTCAAGTGCAGAGACAAGTGTTTACTGTTTATGCAGCTTACTAATAGTTTAAAGACGTTGTGTTAAGTGATATTATTTGGGACTGTCAAATAACGAATTGGACTGTGTTTTTGTAAGTGATTAGTTGCACTTTTTTATAATTTCTTTCTGCATTATTGTACAGTTTATAAGACTCTTGTTTCTTTAATTATTGATCAGCCTGTAATTAATTATTCATTTGTACAGTTTATTGGACTCTTGTTTCTTTTGTTATTGATCAGCCTGTAATTACTTATTCATTAATTCTTGTAAATAATTACTGAAAATAGCTATTAGCTTGTCATTTGATGATCTGTCTTATTTCAATAATTGAACTTACAATTAATTTGTGTAAACAGACTAATTTGTGTAAATGAAGTGCAAGTGTGAACTTTGGTGTTGCCAGCCTCATTTTAGCCATTAGAACCCATAACAATACTTTAAAATGAGAGGTTTTCAAGTTTATCATTCCATTCATCCCAGCAACTGTGCAAGAGGAGGAAGTGCAGTGATAGTGAAAAAATAAATCAAACATCATTGAGTTCACAACAATCAAAGAAGAAGAGTTTCAAGTAGCTGCAATACAAATTAGTACAGGCTGTGCAGAAATTATAGTTGGATCTGTCTATTTACCCCCATGACACTCACTCAAAAAAGTAGATTATCTCAACCTATTTTCTGATTTTCCAGGAAAATTCATTCTGGGTGGAGACTACAATTCAAAAAATACTTACTGGGGATCTCATTTGACCACAACCAAAGGAAAGGAACTACAATATGCAATAGAAGAATATAACTGTACAATTCATACCACAGGAAAGCCAACCTACTGGCTAACTGACAACTTCAAGATTCCTGACTTGATAGATTTCTTCATCACTAGGAACATATCAACAAGATTTATTGAAGTAAAAGAAGAGCTCGACCTCAATTCAGACCATTCACCAATTATAATGAATTTTAGTAGTATTGTTAAAAAGAAGGAAATGAACCCAATTCTGTTGAGCAGTAATACAGACATGGAGGGGTTCAAACAGCGGCTTGAAAACAGAATAAATCATGCATCATCACAATCAATTGACGACTTGGAGAGCGAGGTAATCAAATTTGTTACTGATATTCAACAATCTACCTGGGAAACTACACCTTTGCCAATGAAAGAAAATGAAGGAAAATGCTATCCTGAAGAAGTGATACAACTGATAGCAAGGAAAAGGAGGATTAGAAAAAGATGGCAGGTAAGTCAGGATCCTAGAGTGAAAACAGAGCTGAACAACATCACCCAAGAGCTGAGAAGGACCATAAAAGAACATAATCAAGAGGAATTGAATTCTTATCTCTGTGATTTGACAAATGATAGAAGCACTGACTACTCAATATGGCGTGCAACAAGAAAATTGAAGAGACCTATTACTCAAATCTCACCTATCAGGAGAGTAGATGGTAGCTGGGCAAGAAACAACAAAGACAAAGCTGACTTATTTGCTGACTATCTTGAGAACGTTTGCACACCTCATGATGAAATAACAATGGATGCAGATGCCTATGATTCTTATCTTCTAGAAACAAGTTTCATTCCTCCAACAAATGTAAGAGAAGTTGACAATGAAATTAAAAAGTTGAGCAAGAAAAAAACACCAGGCTTTGACTTGATAACAGGAGAAGTTCTACAGCAGCTTCCAAGAAAAGCCATTGTGAAGTTTTGTCATCTCTGCAATGCAGCATTTCGTTTGAAATATGTAGACTCTGGAAGGTTGCTGATGTGATCATGATACCTGAACCCAGAAAATCACCTCATGAACCATCATCATACAGGCCAATTCCATTGCTTCCTGTGATTTCAAAACTATTTGAAAAACTTGTACTCAAGAGACTGAAGCCAATTCTGGAAGAAGATGAGCTAATACCTACTCATCAGTTTGGGTTCAGAAATAACCTCCATCTCATGACTCCTTTTATTATTTTGAACATCAAGGGATTATCAAGTACATTGCAGTATTTGGCACACTATACATGATGTATCCAACAGAACAGACTTCTGCATTTTCTCCATCAGAGTCTCTGTAAGGCCAATCAATTAAAAGCTCTCTACAGCTGTCTTCAGCATCAGTACTCCCACACTTATTACTATTGGAACTATCCTCGCACAGTTCAATCCATACATATCTTTCAGCTCAAATGCTAGCTCCTGGTACTTTCTTAATTTCTCACCTCTTGTTCTCTGTGCATTCTCATCTGCTGGGACAGCTATATCTACTATAAGTGCTTCCTTCCTCAGCATGTCCATAACCAGGATATCAGGCTTATTCTGGAGAACTTGCCTGTCAGTAATCATCTGTACATCCCAGTAGATATTAATCTGGTTCTTTTCTAGAAATGCAGGCGGTGAGTATGAATAGTGAGGAGGCATGTCATCTATCATTCCAAATCTCAACTGCAACTCCACATCAACTATCCTTGCAACATTATTATGGCATCTCAAATATTCCCTTAGAGCTAGGACTGAGCATCCAGATGTAATTTGCTGAATACTTTCTACAGCACCATTACACAGCCAACACTTTTCACTCATGTTCTGGTCACCCATCACATGCTTCCTGTAGGCATTAGTAGCTATTACCTGGTCCTGTATGGCAAATATGAGGCCTTCTGTCTCTGGGAACAGGCTTCCCATTGTTAGCCACTTGCTTGACAGTTCCTGGTGAGTGTGATCAGAGAACAGATGCCCATAGTAGCATCCATGCAATTCCTTTTGATGCCACTCAGCCTTTAAAGTTTGAATGGTTACAGCCTCATGCCCATTGGGATTCCTCAAATAGAATGCAGTATACCCATTATCCAGCCTACACACTTCTCTAAAAAGGCTTGACTCAGCATCCCTGAAGTTGGCCCTCAACATTTCCTCTTGACCTGCACACTGATCTGAGATTCTGGTCACACAATGCTTGGAGGCCAGCTTTGTATCCAATACTTTCCTCAACCTCCTTTTAAACTCATTTTCAAACCAACCAAACACCTCTGCTCTTGAAATCTTGAGATGTTGCTGGAATCCCAAGTACTTGTAGGTCTGCCCTCTTGCTAACTGCACTATCTCATCATTCATTGTCAGCATCTGTTCTCTAGTCATCTTGAGGTGGCCTTTCTCTACATGCAATACAGCACATTTGTTCAGCCCAAATTGCATGTGGATGCTCTGACTAAAAGCAGTCACCAGCTTGAGCATACTCTGCAGATGTGATGGAGACTTGGCATACAACTTCAGGTTATCCATGTAAAAGCTGTGTGATAGCTTTAATGCTCCTGCTACTTCAAATTTGTAGCCATAAGCAGAGTTCCTTAACATGAGACTGAGAGGATTTAAAGCCAGGCAAAACCACAGTGGACTCAGACTATTACCCTGGAAAATTCCTCTAGCAATTTGAATTGGACCTGTTTGGAATAGGTCCCTTCCTCAACCAATAAACAACCTCACACTCCAGTTTGCCAGAACTAGCTAGTTTCAGAAAGTTGACAATCACTGCATCTACTTTATACAACTGGAGGGCATGCAGCAACCAACTGTGTGGGACAGAGTCAAAGGCCTTTGCATAATCTATCCAGGCCACTGATAGATTTTTCTGCTTGGCACTTGCATGTCCAGCCACAAAAGCGTCAAGTTGCTCCTTTTTTTCACTCAAGTTGTTCAGGGGCTAGTATTCCATTTTCAGTTATATGCCTG
The DNA here is from genome assembly GCA_948455865.1 of Conomelus anceps. Taxonomy (NCBI): domain Eukaryota; kingdom Metazoa; phylum Arthropoda; class Insecta; order Hemiptera; family Delphacidae; genus Conomelus; species Conomelus anceps. Next base: position 115,788,322 of record OX418216.1, read on the forward strand.
TCAACCTTAGTAGCAATAATAGAGGTCATTAATTTGTAGGTGCTATTTAAACAGGTGATAGGCTTATAATCTTTAGGACTGAGTGTTCCCTCCTTTTTGAGCACCATGTAGGTCAAACCAGATGAAAATCCAACTGGAATTTCAAATCTTTGGTGTGAGAGATCAGTGAAGCATTGAGCAATCTTTAAGTGGATACTTGAGAAGTTTTTTATCCAATAATTTTGGATTCCATCTGGCCCTGGTGCTTTCCAGTTATGTGCCTTCTTTGCTGCCAAGGTAACATTGTCTAAGCTAATTACACATTCGGCCATTACAGGAACCCTTCTGACACTATCTTCCACTTGCTCTAACCAATAAGTATTTGTTTCATTGCAACTGGCTCTTCCCAAATAGATTTCCAAAAGCCTTCTAAATGCTCTGGGCTTGGGTGCTCTACCTCCCCTACATTATCTCCATTTAGCTTCTTTTAGAAGGTTCTTTCACTATTGATGAATGAGGCTGTTTGATGTCTTCTTGTTTCTGCTTGAGTATATCTGCAACAGTGGTTTGCCAGTGCTGCCAGCTTCTGCTTCCACAGATTCATCCTGAATGCCAATTTCTCAAGAAGTCCATCTTCCTGAACAAGGCCAATAAACTGCACAATTATCTCATCTATCTGTTTCTTCTGTCTCTTGGAAGCACCATCAGGGTTCTGTAGATAGCTTGTCACTATACCAATGCATTTTCTGAAGTCATTGATTCTTCCCTCAAGCCATATTTTCCATTTTGACTTCTTTTCTTGCTTGGGAGAGTCCTTTTTCGTATTTCTTGCTGGTGGCTGCATTCCTAATTCTTGCAAAACAGTCAATGCCCCACAATATAACCAATTTGTAACCTAGCTCATGTTAGTCATTTCATTAGCATGCTTTGCAAGTATTTTATTGGCAATCTTGACTGTATGCAAGGCTTTCTTATTAAAAAGGACCTTCTTCAGCTTATTATGGGATTTTATGGCTACACCCTCATACTTGAAGACAATAATTAGCAGATCAGCCTCAATCCTTTCCTCATCAAATTCTTCAGCTACAGGTAGTGCTATCAAACCATCATGTTCTGCACCACCAATAGCTGCTTCTACATTATTTTCTCTTTCCACCTCCTCATGCAATTACCTTCCACCTTCTAGATTTCCATTATTTTCTGTACCATTCAATTGCTGCCTAACCTCATCCTTGATATTCGATAGCTCAGCATCTAAGAGAAACTTTATTTCCATTATCACTCTAACTTGGTCAGATATTCTTTGGGTTGTAAGTTCAGATTCTGGTACAATTTCTTGCCAACACTGCAAAAATCTCTCCCTGTAGTTAGTATTATCAGTTTCTGCTTTTGTAGCCAGATAGTAGGCCCAGATGGCAAATGCATTCATCCCTCTGCTCCATTTCATCCTCCTTGTCCTACGGTTGCGGCCTTGCGATCAGGGCAGGAAAAGTTTGCTCCACCTCCAAACCCTGACCACTGGATTCACTACTTTCATTACCATCATTAACAATATTGGGGTCTGGTTCATCTAGATTATTTTCAATTACTGTCTGATTCCTATTTCTCAAATTGTATTGCCGGTTCCTTGTGGCTCCATGAGACAGAGAGGTATCTGTCGCAGGCTGTCCATGGGGTGTCAGCCTGTAACCCCCTCACCACCCGATTTCTTTCACTACCTTGTCTTGGTGCAACTCTATTATATTATATATATATATATATATTATTATTATTATTATTATTATTACTAATGATTGATGATATTCATTGCGGTTAGTACAGAAAACTCTATCAAATAGTATATTATTCCTTTAATTATCTCCTTTATCAGATTTCTAATCACCTTGCATATTGTATTAACCTTGTAGATTTGCTAATTTAGGATGATACACTCAACATAACTTATTATTTCCCATCTTATTTATTTTTGGAGACGATAGTCGGCAACACAGTATGATGTTTCCATTTCTCTAAATCAAAAAGTACACAATTCTTATTTCTTAATGTTATTCTGTGCAATATCAAATCAAGTTGTTACAGGCAGTGCTCTTGTAAACATTGATTCTCCGAAATCTCAGAATCCTTTAAAAACATCCATCTGTTTTCTTTTCAGCTTGACTGGTTTTATTTAAAGCAATGGAGAGGCACGTGTACGTACGATTGATAAACATTGGATGTTGGAAGTTAGTCTAAGTAGATAGCAGTTGATTAAACAGCAGCCTGCTAACCTAGTTTGCTTCTTGACGAATAATGGGAAAGCCTTCTGAAGAACATACGTCAAACGTGTGAATTACGACTAACGCACAGTTATCCAGAACGTAGGGAGATGCAAAAAGAAGAATTATATGATTTAATATAATTGTTATATTTATATATAATTAGAATTGCTGTATATTAAAATCACATATACAGTTGATATAATTCGGTCTATTTCATTGATTGGATTAGATAATATAATGAAAGTTAATCGAATGTTAATGAAAAATTGAAAAAAGATGATTAAGAACAACTGAGTGTTTTGTTTAGCTAGGACAATCATTTCCATTATACAGTAGATGAGTAAATCATTAGAGAAGCAAATTATTATTGAAAAACGCTATCTATTTTTTAACTAATTTATCTTATTTGTGGGACAGCCAGATTACCAATTGGAAAATTTAATTCAAATGAGTACATCACAAAAAAAAGTTCTGAAGTAAATGGAGCAGATAACTTAATTACTAAGTATGGACTTCTGAGATACAAACATGGATAATTTATCTCAAAAATGTCTTCCAAAGCTTGAATTCAAAGTTCCAGAAATTTTTGAGACAAATTATTCATGTTTTAGCTCAGAAGTCCATACTAATTTTTTTTTGAGGATGAAGCCCACATAGGTTTGAGACCTGTGCGTGGGTAATGAGTTGGATGATGGTGATGAGTTGGACCTACAGTTTTAGGTGGGTTCCGAACCACCGGGAAGTGATTCTACAGCAGAGAACAGTGTCTTTTTTGCTGGCCAATCTAATCGGTCACCATTACAAACAGGACCTACGAGAACGCAGCTATCTCTATCTGATTGAACAGATAGATACCTGCTACGGCTCGCGGTTATCACTTCCCAATAAAGTGAGTTATCTATTCCAATTACTTCAGAATTTTCTTTTTGTGATGTACTCGTTCGAGTTGAATTTTTCCTGAAAATGAGTTATGTTTGAGAGATGGGAAATCAATTACTCTACCCTTCTTTGTTTCTGCTCTCTCTTCGTTGAGTCTTCTAAACAGTGTATTCAGTGACCTTATCGCATAGGTCGGGGTTCCATAAATTTTAGTAGGTCAAGTTGTGAAACTGCCTGCTTTTCACTGAACTCACCAACTAAAGTTGGCTGAGCTGACCATCGATGATAGTCGAGCTGCGAGGGGGAACATTAATTTTTCGCTTGGCTGTATTTTTGCTTTCCCGGATAATCGTGGAACGCATCCCCGGAGTTGGAGGATGAGTTGTTACTGGGGATTGCCGCTCCTGAATGGAGGATGTGCAGGCTTCAAGGCACAAACTGGAAGCCACAGCGGAAAATGAAGAGAGATAGAGTTATGAGAAGCGAGGAGCTGGAAGAATGTGGAATGAGTGAGAAAGTATCGATTGTGACTGTCCTGGGAAATATTTTGCCTTTTGTCGAACTTATCTAGAGAGCCTTAAACCTGAACACTAACTTATTAGTGACTGCTCAGTATATCACAATTCTTCGTGGCATGCTTACTGTTCACTCATAAAATATGGAACATGCGTTTCAATAAACAAATTGATTTGTAGTGCCCAAGCACGTGTCCCCTGTGAATTACGACCTAAGCGAATCTTTGCGTGAGATTACTCAAGTCATACATACCTTGAGTCTTATTTTCAGCCTTCATGAGGGCTTAGTTATTTACGCTTTGAAATTCAATTATTGTACAAAATTGTATACTGCTCTCCCAACGCCATTCTCATTCAAACTTAAATAGGTCCTAGTATTCGAGTGATATTTTGTGAAGCTCGAAAATTCAAATTCAAACAACATACTGTATTTCCTCATAAATAAATCTATAATTCTATTGCTTTAAAATTATTTTTATATATTCCTTGTAATTATGCAATCTGATTCAGTGCTACAACTTATAAGTGAGAATCAGGGCAAGTAAACGGTTCTCAATTATTCATTTCTCGGCACGCAAAAGTGCACGGTCAAAAGAACCCATTAACACAGAGAATGTCAATGAAAATAAGACGAAAATAATTGGATAAATTCAAATTTAGGTTTAAAATGTATTAAGAAAAATAACTTAAATTTAAAGGACTTATAAAACTTTTAACAGCTCACAATATTCATGTATCATAAGTTTTCGGTAAAGTTTAGGAGAGGGAGGAGTGCACAAGTCATAGAGAGCTGAATGTGGCTGAAGCGTGTTCAATCTGTGTGTCAGTAAAATAGAAGTTGAATCTGTGTGTACAGATTATTAATACTTTTTATTATTTACACTTTTGGGTGAAGGCCATCCGCAATAGAAATTCGATGCGATTGAATTTTATTTATGTAATTTTTTCTCCACTGTTCTCACCTTCAAAAATTTTTGAATTTTGATTTTAAAGTACCGTACATTTTCTAATGTAAATAATTATTATTGTATAATCAGTTATAGAAGATTCTAATTCTCTTAAAATTAGTACTGAATTATAATGTTTTCTGCTACCAGTTAACTCTAACTCTATATCAAAAGCTGATAATGAACCCAGATTCCCATTGATTCGTCATCAAAAAACATCAACATCCATCCAAATAGAACATGATGCTATTCCAAATTGAATATTTATTGCTTTTATTCTAATAACATAAATTTATTACTCACTAGCATGACGTTTTTCAGGTGGATGACAGAACTATGTGGACTACACAATCTGACTACACGGATACAACATCTACCACTCTCTATGGTCCGATCAAATATCATGATGTGAGTATATATATATCTGGCCTCATTATTATCATTATAACTTAATTGAAAATCGTTAGCGGAAATCATTGGTCGATACTTTATACCAAAGAAACCTACATTTATATGTAGGCTATGTAATTCTCGTCCATCACATAGGAATTTCAAGATCTTATTGTATAACTAGCTGGTTGCCCGATTCAGTTGAATCGATATATTTAGAACGCGTCATAACCTTTTTACAGATTTAATTTAATAACTTTAAAAACATTTTTTAACCCTCTTCTTTGCCATTTTTCTTCCTCTAACCCTTCAACTCCTTATTTTTCTAAGCTTGAGTTTCTTCGACAGTGGACAGCAGCATAACAAAGTTTTTATAATATAGATAGCATCCACACAATTATCCACAATTTTGTAGATTATCCTAAGACAAAAACCCGCTTGTAATAATTAATCAATCATTCTGAAATAATTGTTGATGAATGAGACAGTTATTGCAATTGAAAATGGAATAAATGTCCAATGTGTGTCGCTATTACCAGAAAAATTTCTTTTAAAAAAGATTATTCGCAGGATTTTTTCTATGAATAACCCTTTTCAAAGATACAGTAGAAAGCGAAGCTTTTTTTTCAAACGATATTACGTTAATTCAATGTGATTATTGTGATAGTTACATACTTCCTGCAGTTTCTATGTCATACGTATACATAATAGTTATTTATGTAAAATATATGGCGTATTTCTCAAATAAGAGACCAGATTTTTGTGTTCAAAGTAATTTCGAAAATTGTTAATTTTTTCCTATAAGTGACCATTTTAATCAAAAATCAAATCAAAAGAAATTGATTTCCTTTATGTTATACATAACAGTAAAAACATAATGCCTTAATATAACAATTCAAGGAAAATAACGTACAAAGACCAAGCCTGAGCGCAGTTACATCAATATTGTACAATTAAAGCATTTCTAGGCTTATCAAATTGAATGCGTCAGTACAGATTTTCATGTTCAATGTAATTTTGAAAATAATTATCGATTTTTTTCCTATAGTGACTAGTCACATGAATATCGTACGATTGAAAATTTTCTAGGCTTATCAGATTAAAAGCGTCAGTATTTGTTCAAGTGGGATAAGCGTGTTTACAAGTTATTTATCAACTGAAATTCTTGTCATTAAGTAGATTTACAAAAACTGATGGTTGTCTAATTACTCATAGAATGCTCTTCATGTATCTCTCCACTGCAGTAGTTTTCCTTATTCTGTAGTTATATTTCTTCAATTGCGTCTTTTACAATAGTTTGTTCTAACCGTGCTTGGAGCAGTTGATATCAACTAACCAAATTCATGTTATTACGGTAACTACATGATTACGATAACTACATTGAAGCAAAAATGTCAAGGTAAAGACTGCTGAAGTTATTTTTTTACTCTCTGCTTTTTAGATGAATTTAGTTGGCAGTAACTGATGTGGAAATTATCAGTTTTCTACGGGTCTTTGTGGTATTTTGTTCACCAGAAGTTCATATTTTATTTATTTAGAGAGAAATTTCACCTGCAGCATTCCTTCTCGTTTTCAAAATGTTCTCAAAACCTGCACTTTTAAAATGTATAGATCAGTGTGATCTAATGATTATCACATGATAGCAATCCTATCAAGCCTTTTTGTGTTTCATTCTCTTCTCAGGAGGAGTTTATCCCTATATTTTCTATATTTCTATTTGAATTATGCTGGTTGTTTCCTATCTTCTCTTTATCGTCAGAACGCATTTATTTTATATAAGCTTCATTATTTCAATAATAAAAGTAAGTTAGAATAAAAGACGGATTAAATGACAGGTTTCTCTAGAATGCAATACTAGAGCGTACTTGCTGGAATTATATCGAAATATAACGTTTGGTTTGGATTATTTTTTTTAAACTTTTTATTATTTGAAGAATTTCTACGAACCTAGTCTGCTAAGAATGCTATATTTTGCTCTGGTTGACTGTAAAATACAATACGGTATTACTTGTTGGGGCGGTACTTGTAAGACCTATCTGGAGAAACTAAGAACCTCACAAAACCATATCATAAGAATAATATTGAAAAGGCATAAAATATAAGAGATAGTTCCTTTGCGCTCTATTGTTCCTTGATAGTGTTACCTATTCAACATCTGTTTGTTTTCAGAGTTTTGAAATTATTTTTCATTAGGAGTGGCAATACTGGTACTGTTAATATATTTTATCAAACGAGAAGCATTTCTCAAAGGATTTTTAGACTGCCAAAGGTAAATAAATCTGTATTTAAACAGTCATTTCAATATATCACTCCAAAATATCTCAATAAATCACCGCTTAATATAAAATCATCTGAATGTTTAAATTTATTTTTAAAACAACTTAAAATTTGTTTTTTTTTTCAATGCAGAATTTGAATTTTTGAACCACTCATTGATGTGAGTGGGTTATAGCTTTTGTGGCTGTGATCGAGGAGAATTTTAATCTAATTAGTTTGAAATCAATTAAGCCTAGTTTTAATGTAATTAGTTATAATTTTAAAGGTGTAACTATTTCATAATTTGAAGAATATCGTAAACGCCATGGAGTGAGAGTTGACTACGTGAAGCGAGTTTGGACTATTTTTGTGCCACGAATACTGGAAAATAAGGCCAAAAGAATTCCTGCATTCCATTTTGAAAAATATTGTGATTGTTTATGAAGGAATAAATTTCATTATTTCGTTTCATTATTATTTATTTGAATTTTAAAATGTAACTTGAGAATGAAATTATGTCACTTGTTTCATCCATCCAGCAACTTCTACAATATTTCATAGACTATTTTATCTATTCAATGTTAATTTAATTTTTGCTATTCCTAACATTATTCCATATGATAATGTGCCTTATTCCAGTTCATGGGTACAGCTCATTTTCTTCTCCAATCACCTATTCACTGATTTCTCACATTCAGATCTCTGAAGTTCAAAAATAAATTTTTTGTTTGAAATAATAAATTTTGTTACGATAATACTATAAATTATTTTCACTCTAGTTTCTTAGTTTCTTCACAATATCTATGGGCTATCCTAGGTAATCTAGGTCAATACACTTCTATAATGGTGATAAACTCATATAATTCGAATCACACTCAGATATCATTTCTTTTTTAGATTAGTTTCTAATAAAGCTTTTTGATAGCTTTGTGGTTGATAAAACGCAGACCATAATAATAATTTGATAACTTTAAAATCGGAAGGACTAATTGAAGTTACTGGAATATTTTTCTCTATTCAACATCAGTTAGGCTGCTAGTGCTGTCGCGTAATTTTGTTGGATTGCAAATCTAAACTACTACAACTCATAGTGTTTCTACATTGTTGGAACAAAAAATTGTAAGCATTATTTTATTTATATTATAGTATACAAAGATAAAATATTCAATATTATTTGCAACATTGAGGACATAATAGTCTAATAATGCCATTTGCATCCTCACCTTCAGCCATACATCAATACTCTTCGATTTCAATTGAATCAATGATATTATTATAACAAAACAGATAATTTAGAATGTTTTAACTAATTTTTTTTTAGACTAGGTTTCTTCAGGCGCGAATCTATGGGGAGGGGATAAAGGGATGAATCCCCCTAAATTCTAGCCCGACACTGATAAAAAGGTTTTATTTGTGTATTTTATAAGAGGGAGGAACTTTTTTCATGTGATATATGAAAAATACTTTCTTACTTGATATCCTCCTGGAAAAATTCTGGATTTGCCACTAGGTTTCTTTGAATCAAGGAGATTTCCATCTTTGGACATTAGATATGTCCATTTAGTTTGTAAATACAAAACTGAATTGGTAAATTTGCTATGCTTATAATTGTGTTATTTATTCCATATTCCATTATTGTTATATTTATTTTTGATTTCAATAACTCGTAAAAGTAAAAAACGTTTAGTAAATCATTATATTTTGAGCCAGTCAGCGTAAATATAGATAAAGTAGCCTTAGTCATTGGGTATTTGCCAGTGAAGCTGTTAGTTAAATCTGTTTAGGAAACAGCTAGATAATACTCATAATAGCCCTGTTATTGAATTGAATTTATCTTCATGAAATAAGTTTCAAAATATAGTAATTGAATCATATACTAAACGTACATAGGTAATATATAACTTATATTCAGTTGGTATCAATTGATAATCAATTCATAATGAAATGAGAAGCGACAAATAAATAATTTTCTTTAATTTCTTTATCCATAACGATCTGCGTTGTTGATATTAACTTTTTATGGTGAATTTACTCACTTAGGCTGAAACATTTTCGTACCGCCATTATTCATTTTCAACAGCCTGTTGGAAATGAATCATTACGGTTCGAAAACGTTTCAGCGTACGTGAGTAAATTACTTATTTATTCTCAATTAAAAATAACTGAAAGTTGTTAAATTTACCATAAAAAGTTAAAATAATTTTCTTCTGAGAGCGACTCAAAAGTGGAAACTATGTTTGAGTGAATCCTCATTGCTGCCTCCATTTTAGTCCTTGAAAGGCGAAGTTGAGACTCAGTCGGCTCCCACTTTCGCACAAGGACAGAAAAAATGGAATAGTGAAATAGATGAAAATAATAGTGAAATAGAAAGTTATTTTAAGTTGTCTTGTTAACCGAACTTATTCCATTCCGACTTTGCGATTCAATCGGTTTACTTTTAGTAATTGGAATGAGCAGTAATCATCGGCAGCCATTATACTGCAGGTCCAACTCATCAATAACTATCATCCAATTCAGTACCCACGCACAAGTCTCAGACCTATGGGGGCTTCATTCTCCGAAAAAATGATCGGTTGGAGCGCTTCGCGCTTGTCTTTGTGGTAAGACTCTGACTGACCACTACTCCTGCGGTCACGAGTTCGATTCTCGTTCATTCTTGGATATTTTGTGTAATCATTCCACTCAAAACCCACGCAAAAGACTCATGTGTGCATCATCCGACTAAAAAAATAGAACATTTATTGGAACGGAGAAAACTGGGTGAATTTAGTTTGGAAATGGAGTTTTAAACTACTCGCTCTTTCAAATGTAATATAAAAGTTTGAAGAAATATGAGTGAGAAAGGTTTTTTTTTAAGAATCAGAGATCAGAAACGATTTTTATAGGGACAAATTGAGAAGGCTTCATAGTTTTTATATTATTTGATTCCAGATGGCGCCTGAGTTGATGACACCGATGGTTCTAGCACCGCATTCTGTCGTGCCCTACTATCTTCCTCAGGTGAGTGAGAGGATGCAAATATTGTTGTTCAAAGAATTTGGAAAACTCTATAAGACTAGAAAATTTTCAAATTGTTTTGACAGAATGCTGCATCGTTTTGAAATGAAATTTTAAACATCAATAAATCAATATGGAGATTAGATCCTGGAGATTTCTATTCACTGTGATTTGTTTGCTGGTTTTCATGGCGTTCGTACACATTACCGTGATTTAATCAATAAATCTATCAATCCCAATAATCTAAAAATTGAATCTAATAATCCTATTCAATTCAATGAATCAATAATATGGAATGTGATCCTGGAAATAGCCGGTAAGTACTGGCGGCCGTGAAGCGCAGCAGCTCAGATTAAGAAATTGTAACAGGTTGGCAGCAGGTTGGAGCGCTTGTCTCTGATTATATTGAACGCTATTCCTGCGATCTCGAGTTCAAATCTTATTCAGCCTTGGATATTTTCTGTTATGAATAATAAGACGAAATTGTCACAACCACATTTATTAAAACTTCGAGAAACTAGTTTCGGTTGTTACACCATTATCAATCTCAATCAAACTGAAAACTGAAGTACAGAGAAGCCTTATATATACTGTACATGGAATGATACTATTGGCTAAGAGGGAAAGAGGCTGACCTTAATCGGACGTTGTGATTGGTTGTCAAGTCACGCTCCCCTGGTGGGAGGAGTAAGAAGCAAAAATACGAGTCAAATCAATTACGAAACACTGAGAGGGTTTTTTTTTAAAGAATCAGAGATCAGAAACGATTTTTATAGGAACAAATTGAGAAGGCTTCATAGTTTTTATATTATTTGATTCCAGATGGCGCCTGAGTTGATGACTTGTGTGATGGTTCTAGCACCGCATTCTGTCTCATATTTCTTCAAAAAATATTTCCTGTTATCTACCCCATTACCCACACACAAGTCTCAATACTGATGTGAGCATCCTACAAAAAAAGCAAATTTATATGAAACATTTTTAAGTTATTCAACGGTCAAGTTTTCATTTTCCGATTTTTCTATTTATTGTGGATGATGTCCACATGAGTCCGGAGACTTGTGCGTGGGTAATGAGGGCAAATGATGAGAACATCCATGGCTGAATAAGATTCGAACCCAAGGCTGCAGGAAAGGAAGCCAGACAGAGCCTATATTATCACAGACAAGCGCTCCAACCAACTGCGCTACCAGAGCCGCCCAGTTCCGTATTGGAACTTCAAAACTCTGTTAAGACATTTCAGCTTGATGCGCTGCACTATGAAACATTATTTCAATACAGTATTAGTTTTGCTATTTAATACTTTTTTCAATTTATTCAATTATTTTTATATTGCTTCTGTATTATTTGAAAGAGATCATAATCTGAAAGTTTGTCAACTTTTAGCTTAGTTCTTCTGTCTTCTCACAAATTACTTATACCTAGTACATCTTAATTTTTTTTTTGTCTTTTAAAAGGTGCTTACGCATATGAAGTGTCAGCCTTGCACATAGTGTAGCATCCAATACTCGAGAATAATCACCATCGAAAAATCAATCACATGCAATGGAATGACAATATTCACGCTACTACTATCTGTCATACACCATTCCTTATCGTGTGTTTGATTTTGCGATGGTGATTATTGGATGCTCACTGTGTTGTCAGGTGTCAAGTCAAGCGTCCAACAAGCACTAACTAAACTAGCTCTCCTTACATCAGTATGAATTCAGCAAACTATGGTACACTAATAAGCTGTATGCGTTACTATACTAAACTATAAGCAAACTATAGTATACAATAACATAAGCTGTATGCATCTATTGTGCTATCAGTTAAAATTCAATTATTCGTCATGGTCCTATTAGTTTTAGGTTCCATCTAAACGGCTAGTTTGAACACTTATACCACCAGTTTACTAAATTATCTTCTTATCTAAATATTCAGCTTTGCTGCAAAAAATAAATATCCATCTCCAATAAAATACATTTACAATAGAAAATAGAAGAAAAGGCCGAATGATTTTTTTAACAAGCCGCATTTCCTCACCTTTGAAAATGTCAGAACAAGCTGGTACTGTAATACGCTGAGATGTATATTATAGAAGCCTATGATATTTCAGACTTCGGTAGCAGAATCTATAAACACAAGTTGTTGTTTTTATTGATGAGAGACCAATAGCAGATGTGTCGGTGTTCATGAAGTGTTCGTGTAAAAATAGCGCCACTGGACTAAACACTTGCAGTCCGAAATGGTTTAGAGTCCAATCCCCCACTATTCGACTTTTTCTGCGAAACGCTACAAGCATCATCCAGTTTTATTTGAGAAAGCATCAAAATCGCGATTTTTGTACTTCGATCTCTCATTTTGTTCTCTGAGCGAGTGTCGACAGTGAAGTGGATGGTGTAGCTTAAAATCTTATGGCACCAGCTGTTCATCGACTAGAAGGTATGCGTTTCTTCTTAAAGGTAGAAAATAATACACTAGACTGCAACATTCTACAATGTGCTAATCTGAATTCGTGATTCCCGCTTTTTTGTCCCTTTGAGATCGAGTAAGACTAGCAGTTGAACAGTATACGCTAAAATATAAACTTTCCTGCGGATATATTTATTATTATTATTATTATTATTATTATTGTTATTATTATTATTATTGTTATTATTATTATTATTTCATCCTGCATCCTGTTGTTGTTGTTTTTTTTTTTTTGAAAAATCAGGGTACTATGATTTTGATAGTCCTATTCTTAAAATTCAATTTTTCTGGTTCTTCTATAACTGTTTTAATTTCGACAGTATTGTGTTTCACTCATCATTGTCATCTCTATCACACCATCTAGAAAGAATATAAGATTTCTTTATTTCTTTTGAAGAATTGCCTTTGAATAATATCTTTTATTAGGAATGCAATGATAGCCCAAGTCTCAAGTCTCAAGTTCGTTCGTTCGTTTGGACTGTCTCAAAGTTCTCTCTTTCCTTTTCCTCGCTCCCTCTTCTTCCCTCAGTGCTTTCCACTAGTGCTACATTATTGGTTTATAATTCCTTTCGCTTTTCCTTTCCCTTTGAAAAGGGAAAATAGAAGGCTAGGATAACGTATTCTTGTCACGTGCGGTTGGAAACATGCCTTATTATTGCTTTTTAAAGGGTCTCCTTGTAAGTGGGATGAGTTCACACCAGCACATGGCACCCCAAGACTCAAAGAAAACTGATTCTATTGACAGTCTCTCCACCAGAGAATATATGGGATTTCCTTAATAACGTATACACTCATACATTTTTATGCATGGAAAAATTCTCCCAAATGATGACAGCGCATTCTGCTTCAAATCTTATTATAATCGAAGTGGAAATCTAGTTACTCAGCTGACTTATCAAATCTGGCTTCACTTTTAACGGTAAAGGTCTATTCTAAACTATGATTATTAAGGACCACCCGACAGGGCCTTATTTTTAACATAAAAAGGGGATTTTGGTTATGTACAAGATTCTGTCTTTGTTCTATGGTGTCTTTTTGTACTTAATAAAAGTATTAATTTATTAAATTTTTATGGTAAATTTAATGACTTGCAGTAAATTTTAATTGAGAATAAATAAATATTTACTCACATAGCCTGAAACGTTTTTGAATCGTGATGATTCATTTTCAACAGCTGTTATTATTATTATTATTATATTAATATTTATTTATTCTCAATTAACTGCAAGTCGTTAAATCTACCATAAAAACTTAATATCAACAACGCAGAATCAAGAAATTAAATATGGATCAAGAAATTAACTTATTCTGTTGGTTTTCCCTGTTCTTTACTTTTTCTCTTTTTGAATTTGTTCATTTTTCATTATTATTTAAAAGTATGAAACTACTTATTAATAAATAAAGTAAGAACATCAGCGACTGCTATGAATTCTTATTTTACCAATTATAGCTCCACAAACATACACTATTCATTCATACATACATTCATTCATTCAAACATACTATTCATTCTGGGGAAAGATATACCCAGAGGTGTATATCTGCACCGTTTCAACAATTCATTGCCCACCTATTCGATCTGTATCTCTTGAATTCAGTTCTACTGAACATAAAATTCATAATTTTACTTTTATGAAGCAAGTTTGAATTTTCTCATTAAAGTATTCTTTTTTACTCCTGGTTATCGTTGAATTACAGTAAGACCTCTATGCCTTTACTGGCTGACTTCACTTAATACAGACTAGGCTGGAGGCTAGTGAAATATAGTAGACTTTTATAATCAAGTAGAAGAATAATATAGATTTTTATCAAGTTTTCCAGCGTAGTTCTAACTCAAGTATTAATCTTATAAAATTTTATTTCAAGACTAAGTGTCTCGATCAAAGTTGAAAATTAGAAACTGATTGAAGTGAATTTCAAGTAAATTAGGTAAGAACGGAACTGTTCATCAGTAGGGATACTGAATAGCAATCACATTGCAACAAAAATATTTGTTTTCAATTAAATTCCCCCATTTTTTCAAATTTTATAACAATTCACAATATTACTTATCTTATTTCTAATTTATTATTTTCTGCAGTATTTTATTTTAATTCGATATTATTTTGAAAATTTTTGTTTCTCACGACAGTTTCATTCGAGAGGATTAGCAATTGGTTGAGTTTGACACAAGTTGACCCTTATTGCAATGGATCGACGGCTCTCTCATATTCTGCGCTATAATAAGAGGATGGTGAGTTATGATGTGCTTTTTCGGATGACTAACCCCGTTTTTGAATTTTGATTACTAACAAGATTAATTGATGTTCATGGAACACATTTTTCGTGTTGGATGTAATTGATGATTCGGTTTACTAGAATACGTAGGCCTATGCGTCACACAAGCAGCATGTAGGCCACAATTGATATTTATTTTTTAAACGTTCATCAACTGTTCCAACCAATCAATTTTCATCACAAATTTATGTTGTTGATTTTGAAGGAATCTGTTTGAAGGAAATCTGCGTTTTATATGCTGAAACTTATCACGAATCACGTTCTAGACGCTGCTTATTTGTGACGTCATATTGATTCGAGCTATAATGCTTTCAATGGTGTATTTGTTTGATATTTTATTGCTGCTCAATTTCAGACATAAACAAGAGCTCTCCGAAACACCAAAACAATCGCGAAATTCGACGAAAACATACAAAAATATTTGGTAACATGATAGTGGAAAATATCTACTTCTATGTTTCAAAGAATTGAAATTGAAATTTAATTTAAATGAATGAATTAAATGACTAATTTATTTAATCATTATTATAATGGAATAGAATACATAAATAAATATATAAAGCAAAGGTGTACAATTGTACAATTGGACATTTCCATTCATTCTCTTGGGGGGAGGTAGGATATAACAAACAAAATCTATATACGTTTAAGTGGGAAGTGGGATTCTGGTGTGTATGAAATGTGTATTGAATAAGCTAAGTTCGAAGTTAAAACTCCAAAGTTAAACTTGAAAGTTTATATAGGAGAATATGGCATGTGGATGGATGGAAGCCACTGTGAACAAGAAAAGTAAAAGAGAATTTATTGAGCTTTTCCATGGAACGGACAAACGCTAATTTCCCGCCAGAGTCCCGTTATTGTCTAAGCATAATGGATAAGCGTCCTTCTACTCCAGTTAAAAACAGCTTAAATTTATTGGGCAAGTTAGAGCCTTCAATTATCTGTACAAGCCTCACAAAAAGGCTGAACAACTAATTGCCCTCATTTCAGAATCTACTAAGCAAATAGCAGGACAAGTTTCATGCTAATGCAACTCAAACAATCATAAATATTGTTATTATCTATCCTTGATAGTAGTATACCGTTTGTCCCCTCCCCCCGCCATAGGGTGACACCCCCTAGGATAACACCATTACAATTTGATAAATGGGTGGACTTGAAAACTTGGAAAGTTATAATTACTTTTCGTTCAATTGAACTTGTTCTAAATCTCTGAGATTAACCATTGGCAGGAATAACTAGCATAATGCGTGTAAAGAATTTCATGGATTGTTGATATGTTCGTAAGTAAACTTACTTCGAATTTGTAATGTTCAAATAATTTCCAATGATCCATTATGTAGATCATACTTTTAAATTGTGAATATTGCCCAATAGAGAAATGGAAAATCAGCATTATATTAAAATATTCAATTTTCACTGGATATATTATTTATTTGAGCTCCTGCAAATTTTCCAAGATTCACTCTAATTTTATGATATAAATTATCAACTGTTATTATTCAAGTTGTTTATATTTAACAAAATTGAAATTTGGTGAAATTTTACTTACTTGAATTGAAAGGAAGAGTGAAACAAGTGGTTAATTCAGGAGTTTCAATCATTCTTTCATCAAATGAATTTAATTACTTTTTTGCAAATTTTAATTTGATATAAAATTATTAATGTTAGCATAAGCTGTTCAAGACGGTTACTGTACATTGGTTAAACGGGAAGATCTGGTTGTCATCAGCAATGATAAACCTTTCAATTATCCATTGATTTGATTTTAAAACCGATCAAATTTCCTTTCTTAATTTTCGAATGAAGTCATCTTTGAGAAGACTTGAGAGAGATGATCACATTGCATGGTGAACAAACATCTTGTTTACTTGATTGTGAACATCTCAACATGCAGCTGAGCTCAATTACAAGTTGGTGCCGTCTCCAATTGACAAGCATCGTATACGAATAGTTTGACTTGACCTCATCTTCTGAACATCATTGACAACAACATAATGCAGTATTCAACACAACACAACACATCTCAATTTTGATTGATTCAGTTTTGTGCAATCATTTAAGATAGTTGCATAAATATTGATATTTTATTGTTTTTATCAGCTATTGCTCATCTGTAATTTAGATAATTGAAAGAAATTGTAATTGCGACATGCTTGGACATTTTTGGCTTCCAATACAACAGTTAAACTTATCTGATTCTTACAATGGTATTTAAGTCCAAAAAATAAGTCTAAAATCAAATATGGAAGCTAGCTTCCTCAAGTAGACTACAATAGATATCTTTCAAAATCAACACATTCTTGAAAGTGAATTACTATTAATATATTCAAGTAAGTTCAGTTATTAGGAGGGTTTTTGCAAATGAATATTCCAAAATTCTAAAAGTGCCTACTGTACTAAAAATACCTAAAAGCACCTTCTGCTTCATTTTCTAATTTTTTCTTTTCTTCCTCGTTTTCTTCTCTTTTCTGAGTTTTTACTGCTCTATCCTCTTCATCGTTCTTCTACTTCTTCACATATATTATATATTTTTTGATTTCTGTGCTTCGGGGTTCAATGAGAAGCTGTGATTGGTGGCGTGTTATTATTTTTCTTCCTCCTCATTTTCTTCTTTCTCCTCCTCCTTTTCTTTTTCTTCTTCTTCACCTCCCTCTTTTTCTTTTTCTAATTATGCTTTATTTCCTTATTTTCCTTCTGGCTTTTCTCTTTCTTCTCCTGATTTCTAGCATGCTCCTGATTTTTGCCTGCTATTTCCTTTTCTGCTGCTTATTTTTCCTCGATGTTAATACATCAGCCGAAACAGTTCATTCATTATTTAATAGACTATTGTGCTCTGAAACTACTAATAATAGCAGGGTATTTGAGTGTATTTTGGTTCTTATTTTATTCTGAGGAGACAACAATTAATTTTATACGATTTTTCCAGTTAATAAAATTTATATTGTGATTCTCTCAGTAGGATCGAAACAAAGTTTTAGAAATGTATACATTATAGAATTAATTATGTAAAAAATACTCTAATTCATCTTGTGATTCATAATACATTATTGAATAAATCATCAAATAGATATTTTCTTTATTTTTTTCTCTTTCTAATGAAATTTATACATTTAGCTGTTAGTCTTAGAAAGTAGTCAGAATTGTATAGGATGGTCAAGTTTAAGAGAGGGCCGGCTGCGCCCCAACTTCGCCCTTCTAGGAAATAAATAAAGGCAGCCAATCAATCAATCATACATTATAGTACTAGAAAAAGATAGATATTAGACAAAAATCAATTCAATTTAATTCCATTTCAAAAACATTTTCTGAGAAATATCCAGATAGTTTAAAAAGTTGGCCAATCTTTAAAGCTAGAGCTGCTAAACTCTCTGTTGAGCACACAGAGTTTCATGGCTGAATTTAAGCACACTGCAGCTATCACATCGTTAATCAGATCTACCAACTGAGGGCGGAATTAATGTCTGTTGTTCAACACATTGATGCTAATCGATGAATAGGTGAACTATTAGTCATTTTCAGAATTTGAGCTATTTTATGATTGGTCGATGCTCTGTTTTCAGTAGCCTACGCCTTTGATCCCAGTTTTCCATATACCGTAGTGTTTATGACGTTCGCAGTGGTGTTATTGCAAGCACATAATGTAGGCTACATCGGTTGGAAGCGCGGGGAAGCTTTCGCAAACGGGCGAACATCGAGAAGCATTGAGCTGCAGGGTTTGAGGCAGTCGACCCTGGATTCTATGCAACCGCAACCCGGCAAACACTGAGAGTTGACATTGTGATTGTCGTGTATGTGGTTAAGTTAGGTTTGCCCAGTGCTGCGCTCTATGATGGCCGCCATTATACCCTGTGCTGTTCACATTCACCTTCTAGAAGCAGAAGGAAAGGTCCGCAGTGCGAATACATGGTGGCGTTTCAGGTGTGATCATTTCCAACAACTCCTATATCATGCCTATGGTCACAACTTACCAAAACTCCCATTCTTAAAGAAGTACAAGAGATAATGTCATGAACTGATGTTATCGGCAAATAGAATCAGGGATGAATTCAGAATTCTCTGGAGGATATCAAGTAGGAAAATATTCTGATGGGGGTATCACTCGAAAGAGATCCTCACCCCCATCAAACAAGACTCAAATAAACCTATTTCAAAGTCGGGTTACATCGGGAAATACTATACATCCCCAAATCCCCTCCTGGATTTGCGCCTAAATAGAATGGCAGTCCTAGATAGGTGAGCTACGATATGTTCAAGGTCTGCAATTGGTTGAGGGCTGGACCTAGACACACCCAATAGTGACAGGTGGAGCAACAGCTGAATAAGAAGGATGAACAATCAAAAATGTATGTCTTACTTTAATGTATAGGCTAACTTTATAGTGAGATAAAACCAAGTAGTTAAACAATAAGTAGTATTAAATTCAATAAGTGATCACAGAGTTCTGGCCAAGAAATTTTTGAGGATTCGAGACTCTTCAGTCAAAATCAAGACATTTGGAAGCCGCATTTTTGTTTTAAATAAGAAATTATAATTCTACAGTCTGTAGTGGCAGTTTGCTCCGCCAATACTAATGGCACCTACAGATAAACTCCTCCACTTTTGTAAAAACCGTTATGCCTACAAACTGTAGTGTCGCCATTTCAGTATAAAGATTTTATAGAGACAACAGTGCAATAAATTCTTGATCTCCTCAAATATTAACATTTACAGGCTAAGTAAATGCTTGTAGTCCTTGTAATCGTGAAAACTGATTTCTCATATAGCTGGAATAATACGGAATTATGGATAAACCTATACTGTGTAACAATTGGAATTTATATTGCCGTCAAAAAAGTATCTGGTCTACTATCTACTAATGTATTACATGTCCCGCGTGTTACCCTCTGTTAACAGTAATAATCATCAACCTTATAGATGTGATGGCCACACTATACAACACAAATGGCATTTTTATAAAACACAAATGTTTGAGCTAATGGTTTTCCATTGCGTATTCAAACTAAATCGCCGTAAGCGAATAGTGGCGGGACGACAAAGGCCCGTCTAATGATTTAACACACAATCGGTAATTCGCTTGCAGACCAAAATAGGCTGAACTGTGGACATGGGAGAAGTGGGGAGATTGTAGGGAAGGTTGGGATGTATTGGCCGTGAGCCAGGCCAGCTGCAGACAGCGATGGTTGGAAGAGGTGTTCCAGCGTATCCGTGTCTGTGAGCTTCGCCGCTGGAGCGACTCCATTTCAGGCTCAGCCGCCAATAAATCCTCGACTCTCCAGTGCTCTATATTCATTCATCTCCCACCTTCCTGTCTGTCGTCCTAATAGTGATTATTCAGCCGGGCTCACACCTTCTCCTAGTAGAGGCAGCATCGCTTGTTTCGTCCAACTTACGATTAAACTATCTGCCCATTTGCCGTCTATCCCTGAATAGGATAATATTCTAAACCATTTTTCTTCCCTCTATTATTCACCACACTGGAAACGAAAATCGAGCTATGGAACGAGAACCACCTGGATCGGATGGTTAAAATTCGATCAATACTTACCAGATTCCAATATAAAAAGCATGCTGAAAATGATCCTACCAATTTAGGGTTGATGATAGAGAGGACCAAGAGTCCTAGCTCCACCCTTAATAAAGGCAATCAATCAGTTAATAGTTGTCTATAAGGTGTAAAATAAAAAAAGGATCGAATTGACCGCTTCTCGTTGACCGCTTTCACATGTCCGTTTCGATAACTGACCTTGACAAATCGCATGCCAAAATAAGACAATTTGCGCAAAACTACGTTAAAGACAACGATAACGCTAACGTCAACTTATTATGCATCTGCCTATATCATCTTGATTTTAGAGCAAGCACATGCTTAGAGTGTTGAGTTATTATCGTTATCTTTAATGTAGTGCCCACATAATCTTATATTATTCACATAGAAAAAATATATTGAATAAAAATAGTTTTTTTAAAATGTTATCTATAGTGAGGTATCTAGTTTCAATTGAGTTTCTGCAAACAGGGGATGGACAGAGTACTTAGAGCATGATCATAATCAACTAATCAGCCGTTTTTTTCGTTAGAAAGAATTACAATCATTACAAATTGATATTGATAAATGTTTCACGATGGGTTAACAAAAACAGTTGCCGTGAGCCGTAGCTGGTATCTGTTCAATCAGATAGAGATAAGCTGCGTTCTCCTAGGCACTCTTTGTATGGGTGACCGATTAGATTAGCCAGCAAAGAAGACACTGGTCTCTGCTGTAAAATCTCTTCCCGGTGGTTCGGAACCCACCTAAAACTGTAGGTCCAGCTCATTAATCACCATCATCGAACTCATTACCCACGCAGCACAGGTCTCAGACCTATATGGGCTCCATACTCCAAAAAAAGTTAATTAAATTGTCCTTTAACGCATGTCAAAGATATCTCTCATTGATGACTTAAAAACGACTCAATCGTAAGAAATATATATCGAAGAAAGGCATAAGGACATAAGACAAAAATATAAGCACACGGAGTGCTTTGTACTTTTTTCGTTAATATACGTATTCGCAATAAAAATTAAGAATTGATAACCTTGAATGTGAAGAATTATTTTCTCTATCAAAAGAGAAATCTGAGTTGCAGTTTGTCAATGGAATTGAAAATTTCAGAGCAGATATTATCACTCAGTCTAGGCCATAAATAACTTGACAATAATTGAGACTGTGACAGAGGTTCTTTTTAAAATGAAGCAGTGACTTTGCCATGATTATGAATAGTCACGAACCTACTTTGCTCACCAATAGAAAGCCGATGATAATTTCAACTGCTCGAGCTTTTGACCGTCGGTTTTTGCCATCATAGACAATAAGTTATATTATCAATTATTTAACCAACAGAGCTCAGGCTCCTTAAATATGCGAAGCTCGGATCAAACTTCTTTACATGGGCAATACCTTCAAAGCTGACGTTTAAATTTAATAAAGCCAAATAAATAGCCAAATCGAAATAAATAGCCCAAAGTACATACTTCTTGAGCTTTTTCATAGAAAGTAACTTTCCATTAATTCCATCATTCCCAACAAGAAGTTGCAAATTCATCTGAATTAGTGAAAATTCGTCTATAGCAGAGCCTATAAATTAAAAAACTGGCAAAATTCCCCCCCCCCCCCCGGAATTTTCAGTCTCCCATTTATAGAAATAAATTAAAGTAATATGTCATTGTCTGAATGAAGATTGAAGTAATGTATTCACGTAAAAATATATAGGGGATGGATCGCTGAATCCTCTCTAAAGGCTAAAACTTGTTTAATAAAGAATTCAAGCGTAATAATAATATTAATAAATATGTTCAATAAATATTCTGCAAATGGAGAATTTCTTGTTCATTAAAAAAAGTCTGATTTCATCGAAATTCCACCCGGGGGTGCTCCTTATTAAGAGAATCTGAACGATCTCTCATCGTCTAATCTCTTTCCCTCACTCTCTCTTTCTCCATTTTCCTTTCAATCACTTAACATTTTTTCTCTGAATCATATCTAGTCTGATCATCAATTTTAACTATTAACTCATTCAATTTTATTGTATTGTGTTAACACTTCCTATCTCTTTAATAGACAATGTCACAACTTTACTGATTACTATTCTTTAAAATATATTACTAAAAGTTATTCTGTATTTATACTAATTGTAGTAGAGTTCAATAGGGTGGGTGTAAGATAGTGCTATTTTGCCCTAACTCCGCTCTTTTGTGAAAATGCATCACCTGGATATTCCAACTCACTTATTAAGCAAACATTCTTAACTTACAAAACAGTTTAATAGTAAAGTGAGAACGTATCTTCTTGGATATATTTTTTGTCTATCTAGCATGAATAATTCAGGTGTTGTCATTCATTGTAAGGTTATAGTCAGTAGTCATATAAAGTGTACTTTTACTCAAATAAATTTATCTGAATTTGAATCTAAATCTCTTTTTCATTGTATCTGAACGTCTCTCTAGACACTGTAACATGAGGTATGGTGTAACTTTCTCAAATATTAAAACAATTATAGCATAAATTATGCTTCACGTGAATGCTTAAGATCAAATTAAGACTAAGCAGAGGATACTTTCATTGAATGGACCATCTCCATTGCGAGAAAGAAAGTTCCCAGTCAAAGCCATTTCAACTGTAAGCTGTAATAATTGTGACAAAAGTTTTGTAGGATACAGCAAGTTACTTGCAGGCTATGCTAGAACTTTATTCGCATCAACAACAAAGTTTTGCACTACAAGAGGACTTTGTCGTACGGCTCTCCAAATTGTAATCTGAATACTCGGCCATTGTTTCTAAAAGTTCGTGGGGCAGAATATTTTACTTTTATATACATGTACATGTACTTCTGACAGTTTAGTAGTTTGAACATAGTTTGGTAATACTGTGTACACATTGGTGTTCTTATTCATAGACCAACAGTGGTATAGTATTATACAGAACTTGGGGTAAAAGCTTCGAACGAAAAATTCTCCCTCAATTAGTCATCTATAGTAAACAAGAAATACTATTTTGAAACTAATATTCCCTTCCGAATTACTCTTTAAAAAACGTTGCACTATTCAGGGGTGCCCCCAAGCCTCATGACGCACCCCCTCCTAAATTCAGCACCAGACCCCCATTAATTAGGCACCCCCCAAAAAAGCGAAAAAATTAGCCCCCGTACTCTTTCTAAAACTTAAAGAAGATTTATATAGGTATTGAAAAAATTCAAACCCAGTCGATAACATACAAAATCGATAATATATAGAGTAGAGGGGGGAGAGGGGTATTTGCTATGTCAACAAAGCCTATCCTATTGCACAGAGTCGTGGTGTAGCTTGTGTCTGTGCCACGCGTTATCATTATATATCACAGTAGTGGCGCCATTCCGTGCCCCTCCCTCTTAGCTCTCACGTCTCACTAAGCTCGAATAATAACTTGCTGCACAAATCCTAAACATAACTATTTTAGCTAATTCATATTCAATAGTGTAATAATAATAATTATAAATCCATTGTCATTAATTGACATTCTATCTGGTGACTTCGTAATATATTTTTGAATGTCGTCACGTTAAGCACGGTTTCAATCAACTTTACCCCCTACCACCAAACTTTTTTTGGAACCCCCAAGAATTTTAATGACGCAGTCTGGATTTGGATTTGCATTTCAAATACAACTCCGAATCTTCGGCAATCTTTCAGTAGGCCAGGTAGGTCTATGTCTTGAAATGAAATACACAAAGTAGGCTACACACATAGACAAAGGCTATTAAATAGTGGAATGAAGGATTTTTCCAGGGTCAACCATAGTTGAAAGAGTTTATCAACTCCACGCACATATTTGGACCTTTTTTAAAAAAACAGTTTATGGATTTCACTTTCGATATTTTCCTATTGTATTTTAATATCAAAATACTATTAGTATCCTTTATTTTCAAGTAATACAGAAAAAAGATGAAATGTGGGTATTCAACCTACTTCGATACTAATTTTAAATCTCTTGAAAAGCAGTTTTGGGCAATAGCCTGTTGTATTATTCACATTGATTGTATGTTAGTTAAATGAATAAATGAATCACTCCAAGATGATGACATTTCTCGAAAATGTGTTCGAGATCGATTTTTTATGGACTTGGACAATAATTATTGCCTAAGTTCATAACCACTTGCACTTTCCAGAATCATTTATTTCACAGATGATTTATTAAACACTTATCAATGGCCATGGGAGGGGGCGAAGAGAGGGAAGATGGGCATACATCCCGCTTCCCATCGAAGTTTTCAAACAACACTGAACATAATGTTTGCATCATTTCATTTGGGATATTTATGGAAAAAATACTTTTTGTGTTCTATGTCTTCCTGGAATATTCTCTTGGTTGGTATCACTGTTAGAAAGGAAATTCTGTGTTTCCCTCAGTAAAGTATTACTCCTCTCTTGCCCCTTTATGAAATAAAATCTTCAATTACTCTATAAAAATCACTCATCTGAAATCTGATATTCAAGTCGCTTCTCATAGGCTTGCACATACTGTATTGAGACATTGAGACGTTGAGACATAGTACATAACCCATCAAGCTATAAAAGATTTAGAGGTGGTGTTTGAAATTGGATTTTAGTGCCGAAAATATTTCACAAAGCACATGCTGTACATTATACAGAGTTGGAACTGCTATAGCTCTTTTTCTTTTTACACAATTTGGGGCTATCATTGAAGCTATAAAGTATTATTTAGTATTCGGCGTCACGCAAAGTCTTCCTAGCTCATGTAATATCTAATTTCCTACCATTATTATTCATGTAGGCTATGTTTTTCAATATTTGATCTCTGATGAAAAATGGCGCTTCAAAAATATGCCAATCATCATTGAGACATGTTTTCCTGATGATAAAGCTAACATAGGTCCACCTGTGAGTAAGGTCCATGAGTTGAATGATTGTGATTGATGAGTTGAGGAGTTTAAGGTGAGTTCCGAACCACCGGTTATTGACCTTTTTTCTGTGGATGAAGCCCACATAGGCCTTGCGTAGGTGATGAGTTGGATGATGGTGATTGATGAGTTGAACCTAGAGTTTTAAATAGGTTCCAAACCACCGGAAAGTGATTTTACAGCACAGATGTAGAACTAGATGCAGTTCAGGAGATGATATATTTTCTTTTCTCCGGAATTTCAGCAGGCTGACGCGCTTGATAGGAATATGTTGCTGACAGAATGATTCTGGTTTGATGGGTCTGGGATCATATATGGGACGGTAATGCAGCGTGTCATGTGTTCAAGATCCTTCCTATCCACTTTTCCCATTGCTGCATGTCTTGCCATCAGCATCACCACAAACCCTCTCGCGCCCCTATCTCACCAGCTGGAGAGCGCAGCCGTTGTAGTTGCACGGAGGGCTGAATGTGACTGTAGCAGATACACATACATAATCGATTTCGCATCGGAGACTGCGCCTTGGGGTGGCGCGTTGCCTCACCGCTCCACGCCGCCCCCAATATTCCGCCTCCGAGCGATGCGCTGCGGCGTTCTCTTGCTCGACTAGCATGCTTTCGGCTGTCGTTGACCAACCTCAAGGGTCTGGGCTCGATCTCTCTGTGAACACAACATTTTCTTTCAACCACTTCCAGTGATGTTCAATGTCAGAGCATTTCAAGTAGTCCTTGGGCGATCCAACTCAATCTAGGTCAAACCTTTGATTTATTCTTTTTTCGATCTGAGACTGAGAATTTCATGGTTTTTACATGGTTCTCAGATGCGGGTAATGAGAGGATGATGATTATATACTCTCACATTACGTATTAAAGTAATATAGGACGCATTTTCGATTTCGTAGAAGCTTGATATGCTACATACCACCGTAACTACTGATGATGTTGATCGTAGTCAGTAACGCCATTTCAGTCCAACTTAGAGAGGAGCAAAAATCATTCAGATTTGTTGAAAAATCTGTCTAAATGGCTTGAATTTTGCCCCAATTATGTTCATTACTATGTTATCATGTTAGTATGCTATTACAATGGTGTAAAAATTATTTTATTCAATATAATAATATTAATATCAATAAACGAATTTTTTCATTTTGTAGCATATCTTGGGGAGCCACGATCCATTAGCACCTTGAGTACGCTATCTAGCTGTAAAATATCTGTGGTTAAATAAGTCAGTATACTAGAAGACAACTAAGAGACCAGAGAGACGACTAAGATAGTGTGCAAGCATTTTTATTGAAGGTGCATAATAGCAAAGACAATATTACATTATATTGTCTTTGATAATAATTAATAGCCATTATGCATGAAGCTGTAATTGATTCAAAATACCTTCACATAAATAGCCTCTATCCACATGGCAGGGAATTGAAACTTCATTTTTCAATGTTGATTTGGTATTGAGGCTTTTAGTATACATTCAAACTCAGATTTTGTCTGAAATTGATGGACATCAAACGATCAAACGAATAAACAAGTCTATCTTCTTGCCTTGATGAACGGGAATTTGTTCTAAATTGGATAGAATGGGAGAGTACGCTGTACGAAATTAGTTAGTGTATGCACTTGGACGAATGACAACGACAGCACTGATTTAATGCTTGATAATGCTTTTCAGTATATCGTACCAATTTATTGTTCAGATTATATCTATAACTATGGTTTGGATGAACTTTGGTTTAATAATAATTATTATTGAGCTCTAACTGATATCATTTACTTCCGACGAGGTGTGATGACCTTCAAATCAAAAGCGCTATAAGCTGGTAGGGCTCGAGAACGGCGATGTTCTGGCAAGGGAGTTGACCTTCAGCCTTCTCTCGATTTTCAAGACTGAAAAGCAACTTCTGTGGAAGTCACTTCTGTGGAAGTCACTTCTGGAGTATCACAGTCATCACTCCATCAAATTTAGTTTTCTGGAAGGAAATTGATACGAGTGCTCTGACTTCATTTGATGAAAGATAAAGTTTATGGCGAGTTAAAGTGTGAAAGAGAGATATTAGAAGAGAGAATGAAGGTGATAAAGAGAGAGAGAGATGAAGAGAGAGAGAGAGTGAGAGTTGTTTGAAAGACATGCCAAGTACTTGTTTTGGCAAATGCACTGTGGCGGGGTCACCGGGTAAAGATTACTTCCAACTCGAGATTACTCATTAGACTAACGGCCACATAAAAGCACCCTTGCCCTCTTGCCCTTGCCCCATGTGCGGTCTTCCCAGCCAGCTCCCCACAAACGTCCCTTTTTCATTTCGTAGTCGAAGAAGCTGTGGCATGGAAGGCAGTGGTAGGGGAAGGTGAGGAAGAGGTCACGTCGCTTTATTTCACTTGCTTTTCTCCCAATAGTCATTCCCATCTTTTCAACCTCCTTTCTTTATTCCGGGTGAAGCTACTCCGGGAATGCACTGAATATTGTGAGTGTCAAGCTATAACCATAGGTATGAGTGTGTGAGAGTTCCATTTCCTACATGGCTGTTCTATTCCCTGGAAAGTGAATTGAGAATCACGGGATGCATTCATGAAATTCTGATTGAGCACTATATCAAAATTAAATTCTGAAATACAAGCAAAGCGTCAAGTGAATCCCACTTGTATTTAAGGAGAAGTTCGTGCATTCAAGATAATTACTGTATTAAATGCATTTGTATTTGAGAATTCCTTTATACATTACAAGAGAGATAACAACTGATTCCATAAAAAGAGTAATGCATTCAATAATAGTGTGAAAAAGTTCTCTCTCCGTAATAAAAGAAATCCTAAAGCAAAAGATTACAAGAGACAATCAAGAGATTCCAAAACAAGAGTTTACAAGAGAATAAAATATAAATTGACACATCTACAAGCTATGCTGAAGGACAATAAAAAAAATCATATTTGAATTGCTACTATCAATAGGTGGTACATAATAGTACATAATGGGTAGGTCTACATAATAATGTCTCTGTATGGTGTTTTATACGTTTTTGGTTTCGTGCTGTGAATTCCATTTCTGATAAGACAACACTGGTCTTGGAACTCCATGAAAAGAAACCCAAATGCCAATAATTATAGAAAATTTCACAGAATTACTTTAGTTGCTTCAAACCGTATTTATGTGCCTTCCTTAACTCAAGGAAGATTTAAAAAGCATTAAATCTGACCTTTAAAACTGACCTTTATCTTTACTGTTTTGAAGTTAGTGACCGGCGTGCTGTAGCGGTTATATGAACCTAATGCCCGGTTTCTGAGTTGTTCATTAAGTTTAATGGATCATTAACCCATTGCTCCAGCATTGAGTTAATGGTCCATTAAGTTAATGAACAACTCAGAAACCGGGCATAAGTCAAGCAATAAATTCACCATTTTAAAGAAAAAACTTTCATGATATTTTTCCGTAACTACAAATATATTATAGGCCTTCAAGTACTCATAAAACTAGTTATTTAACAGGTCCCTGGTTTCCACACTGAGGGTCTCGAGATTAATTTTCGTTCTCAAGACACTTCTTCAATTCACTAAAAATGTAATTCAGGTTTATCGCTCATTTTTGTCAAGTTGGCTACTTCTTGGCCCATAGATGAGCTATGGTAGCCAGGGCACTGCCAAGAACCCCAAAAGTATTCAATTGCATAAAAAAGATTATAAACTTGAAAAAGGGGCTCACGAATTTACTTCCTGTCTTAGGGCTTCCAGAAGCCTAGCTGCGCCCGGACTACTTCTTCATCAATTTCAATTCATTCAACATTTTTATTCATCCCGAATATCAACAAGAAATCAACACTTTAAAAACCTGCACACTTCTCTTCGTGGCTTCTGACTCTTGACAACTTTAAAAACCTAAAAATGTTAAATCCTTTTACAGTATTTTGAAACATTTTTGATTCATCCATAATGATATATTTATCATTATCAGACGATATTGATTTTGAATTTATTTAATCGACATTTAAAATTTACAAAATAAAAAACACTTTTCGAGGATAGACAGTGAATAGGTAGTGATAGCCGTGAGCTGTAGCAAGTATCTGTTCAATCAGATAGAGGTAAGCTTCGTTCTCCTGGGCACTCTTTGTAAGGGTGACCGATTAGATGGCCAGCAAAAAAGACACTGTTCT
Organism: Conomelus anceps; assembly: GCA_948455865.1. Lineage (NCBI taxonomy): Eukaryota > Metazoa > Arthropoda > Insecta > Hemiptera > Delphacidae > Conomelus > Conomelus anceps. The sequence goes on from OX418216.1 coordinate 115,817,857, forward strand.
CCGCTGTAAAATCACTTCCCGGTGGTTCGGAACCCACCTAACTGTAGGTCTAGCTCATCAATCACCATCATCCAACTCATTACTCACGGACAGGTGTCAGACTCATGTGGGCTTCATCCTCCAAAAAAAAGTACAAAATACCTAATTTAAAGATATTTTATAATGAAAAATATTCTTATATAATACATCAATGATTTTATAAATAATAATCAATCATTTTATTATTCGAGAGGATAATTAATAATATTCTTATTAAGAGAAGTAGTGAATATAAAATTCATAAATGACATTCTTATTTCGTTTAGAAATAAAATGAATTTTAATTTGACATATTAATGTTTTAATTAAACTAATTTCTCCAGAGTAAAATCTGACTGATCCCATTTTCCATTCATTACTGAACTTGATATCAACCATTGTAAATCATTACAAATAAATGAGATATCTTTTGAAGCTCAGGCTACTGTAGTTCAAGAATGATTAGAATGTAACTGCTGGCCGCAGTAATAAACCCTTCAACACTTATGTCAATGCAAACGAACTAGTCTTTAAAAATTAAATGAGGAGCAGAGTTTGTGATGAAGATTTCTATTCCACCTGTAATTATCTGTAAAAAATAAAGGTGTTTAACAACTGATTATTTTTGTTCTAAACAACCAAAAAGTTTGTCGTCTTCCCTTTAAATGCTTTAAGGGCTTTTCTTCTACAGGTTCTCTTTTTTAAGTTTTTTCGTCTTATCTTTGAAGACAAGTTGATAAAAGTTGACGTTACACAATAGACAGCAGCTTGATACTTTTCTTTGACTTTGACATGGTGAAAAATGTGAAAAACTCTTACATGAATCGTGCGCCTGTAGAAGTCTTTTGAGACCGAACATGTGGAAAGTAGAAAGTAGGAAGAAGCTGTCAAGTGTTTGAAAAGTTTTGCTTGCAAGAAACCATTTGGAAAAGTTCCTTAGTTATCTATTGTGTATTCTATCAGAGTTGAGTCACTCAAAAAATGATAGAGAATAAAATCTTTCTATCTATATTTCACATTGAGATTGAAAAGTGTTGGTTTTATCATTTAATTTGAACGAATTAATCAATTTGATTAAGACTAATAAGGTGAAAATGTATCTGATGTTTTCCATGACGAAATACTTAATGAACAATCTAATATTAAAACTGACACTGTATTTCACTGTTATATAATGTTTTACTCACATATATTGGAGATGCTTGAGGAATGCATTTCACTTCTGAAAAGAAGCTTCGTCAGCCTGATGCATCTCCAATATATGTGAGTAAAACATTATAAAGAGTGTTTCGGAACTCTCTACCAATACTTCTAGGCAGTGTTTCTGGACCACTAACAAAAGTAAATATCATAATAAAAATTTTCTAAAATCCCCAGTTTCTCACACAGCCGCCATTTTGTTTTTTCACTCATTATTTTTTATTCAAACACCTCTGAATGTATAATTTTGAAATTTTGCAAACAGCTTTATAACAATTAGGCTAAAACAATCTTTAAAAAATCAATAAAAATTTTCCGACATCAAAAAACAAAATGGCGGCTATTTAAAGTCTTTGAACACGATTAAATTAATAATGGCTGATGATATCAACATTTGACTTGAATAACGTTTTTTATATATTTTTATTGCAAATCCAACGATACCTCATTTTTCAAGATTGGCCAACAATTAACAGAGATATGCTACTTTTTAGGGTGGGCAGTGGTTGGAAGCGAAAAACTGCAACCCGTTCTCAACCACCGCACACCCTAAGAAGTAGCATATCTTTGTTAATTGTTGGCCAAACTTGGAAAATGAGGTATCGTTGGATTTAAAATAAAAATATCTAAAAAACGTTATTCTAGTCAAAATTTATATCGTCAGCCATTATTAATTTAATCCTGTTCAAAGATTTTAAATGGCCGCCATTTTGTTTTTTGATGTCGGAAAATTTTGATTATTTTTTTCAAGATTGTTTCAATTGTTTTAAAGCTGTTTGCAAAATTTCAAAATTATGCATTCAGAGGTGTTCGAATAAAAAAATAATGAGTGAAAAAATCAAAATGGCGGCTGTGTGAGTAACTGGGGATTTTAGAAAATTTTTATTATGATATTTACTTTTGTTAGTGGTCCAGAAACACTGCCTAGAAGTATTGGTAGAGAGTTCCGAAACACTCTGTATAAAAGTGAAATACAGTGTCAGTTTTAATATTAGATTGAAAATATATATTTTTTTAATAAAGTATTATCACATTCTATACAACTGAGTACATTAATAGTAAGTAATTTTTGCAACGATTGTTTAATGACTGTCTTTAAAAAACGAGTGAGATGTAAGAATGAAGCGAGTGCTCTAAACATCTCACAAGTTGGCAGTGATGGACAATCTAGTGCGGCCTGTGAGCTAGTTTAATCCGACCCGGAACATGTTTGGGGCAAGTTATTGGATTTATTGTTCAAGTTGAATTAACGTTTATTTATTGGTAATTGGAAAAAAAAATATTTTATGCAATGGCTGTATTTTGTCTTAAAGCAACTCATAATATGTTTGAAACACCGCTTCGCTTATGTTCTAGCTTATATACATCTCACTCGTTGTGAGGCTGCCTCTGCCATAATACAATCGTTGCATAAACGATTATTAATGCACTCATTTAGTACAGTTATTGAACAGCCACTGATTACAACACATTGTTTTCATTTAATTGTAAAATGTTTAATGTGATAGGTATTGGGTGGTGTTAATAAAGTTGAGTTTGTTGAGTAACTCATATGTTTCACTCTTATCGGCCCAATTCTCAATTTTAGGATACTTGTTATTTGATGTAAATAAAAATTGAGTCAATCACAGATTTTTTCAAGCCTTCTGATCCGACTCCCGTCGACTCAACCGTTCAACAGTTGATTCCAGTCACTCAACATATAGTCAAATCACTCAACTTTCTCAACTTTATTTACAACACACGCATTGACGTAGGTGTGAGAGTATGAAATGATAGGTAGGGGTGTCTGTTGATTGGTGTAGGCCTATGATTAAATTATATTATAAAAATAAGAAGGGAAGTAAGTTGGTTTGAAGTAACTGACAATTTAACAAACTGGCAAATATACAGAAACAGAATTTATTAATTTCGAATTTCCTCAAGTGCTATTAATACATACTGAAGACTTCCGCAATGGCGGATATTGACAACAGCATTGAATAGCTGATAGAAATCGATGAATGCTACTGTACAAAAATATCAGTCACCGCCGGGAAATTCGAAATTAATAAATTCTGTTTTTGAAGTAAGTTGTTGTTAATTGGGTGTTGGCAGGTGCTAGCGGCGCTGGTGGTGTCTTTAGGCTCGTTTGCGGCGGGCCTGGGCAAGGGCTACAGTTCGCCTGCGATCGCCTCGCTACAGGACAAGCAGAACTATGCGCGACACACGGGCAACTTCAGCGACGCGTTCGCCGTGTCGCAGCAGCAGGTGTCATGGGTGGCCAGTGTCAGCATGCTGGGTGCGCTGTTCGGCGGAATGTTCGGAGGGCTCGCCATGAAGTTCGGGCGCAAACGCGTTCTCGTCTGTACCTCACTGCCCTTCTCCGGCGCCTGGATCATCACCATGTTCGCCACCAGTGTTGAGGTTATGTTCTTCACCGGCTTTGTCGGAGGCTTTTGCTGTGCCATTGTGCTCCTTGTTTCACAGGTAACGTTCATTGAGTTCATTTTTCTCAATCACAGGCAAACTAAACGTGAGGTAGCCAGACACCTTACCTCGCTGAGCTAACAGTTTATACCAGTATGCTAAGCCCACTTAAGCAAATTCAAAAGTTCTATGCTTTTCAGTTTCGCTGTGGCTACAGTCACGGCAGCCGGGTCTCCATTGGGTAGCCGGCAGATTGGGACATCACTGGCTTTGAATATTTGCGCATGCGCTGCTATTTATAATGTCATAATGCTCAGTACCCCAGCATAGCTTGCCTAAATACAGCATATATTGGAGTGGCATATATTAATAAATATTGGCGTAGTACCATATATCTGATTATCACAGTATACCGTACTTCTTATTACATTCATTCGCGCTTTCCTAGATCTAGAGATCATTATTTCTATGAAGCCTCATGTATAATTGGAAAAGAACCATTAAACACTCTTTTTTCTTCTAAATTCAACATTTGAAACCCCTAGAATAAAGTCTTCTTTTCAAGGCTCTTATGCTTTACTAAACATTTATGTCTAACCTGTTAGTGAATGATAGATAACTCGTAATTCACATTATTGTATTTTTCAATTGCTAAAACTTTGTTCTCAACAGCGCTCTGGACTAATTATTGAGTATCCAAACGTTTCAAATTTTCCAACAATTATTTTGTGACGTCTACACACCCTAAGAAGCAATAAACTATTGACATTTTTGGGAGTCGCAATTTTCTCACAAGAAGAGGTAATCCCCAGGAAGAAATAATTCATTGACATTTTTTGGGGGTCGCAATTATATCATGAGAATTTTAATTTAAAAAAAATTTGAAAATTTATATTTTTATTTGAAAAATTAATAATTTGCAAACATATGAGGAGCTCCAAACCATAAAATGATTTAAATGAAGTGAATAATAACATTTCCAAAACACTACCGCCCCCAAACACAGTGCAAATGCAATTTATGCAAATGCAATTATTTATATGTTTATTGGAAAACAGGTTAGACGCAATAAGGTAAGGAAACCACTTTCCTCCAGTTGGCTTTACGGGAGTTAGTATACACCCATCGGTTGAGAAAGAAAAGGAAAAGTCAGTGAGTCATCTATCTGCCGGCTACCCAATGGAGACCCTGCTGCCGTGAATGTAGCCACTGCGTTTCAGTTTAGCCTTCTCTACACAGGGTCTGGCAGCAGACGGCAGCACTGTTGAGTGTCTGTATACATTCTATACCTCCTGTTTTGTAGCTTTATAAGCTTTTTATAACTATAAATCTATAGCTTTTTTGTAGCATCAAAAAATATATCAGAACTAATATTCATTTCTCCTTATTACTTACAATTACCGTACTATACAAAAATTGTTTCCTGACGTTCTGATGTGTCTGAACTTATAAGTAATTTGCCAACTAAATTCATAAATTGTGGATTCACCAAAGTTCAAGTGTGTGAGATGAAAGTGATAGGGTGGGTAATGAGGTGGATGGTGGTGAATGATGATGTGATGTTATGAATGTTATTTTTCTTGTAATCTTCGAAATATGTACTTTGTTTTGTGTTATGAGGACAATAATGGGATCATCCCGGTGTCCTCATTGATTATAATCTCTTGATAAATAAATAAATGATTAACTCACAGTTTTAGGTGGGTTTCAAACAACCCGGTGAATGATAACCTCATAACCCTAGGTTCCATTATTGGGCAGAGATACAGATATTTGGAGAGCAACAAAGTAATTATCAGGAGAAATAGAACAAGATTTCAAATTCTAAAATAGTTTGTTTTGTGCACAAATCCACTGTATTAAAGTGATCCCGCGGTGAATCCTCACCTGATTTCAAGGCTGCTTTTATGCGTTTAGATTAAACTGTTTTCTAAAAAAGCGTGTGCTCGCTCTGTACTCAGAAACTTTTCTCATGAATGAAATAAAATAATCGTTTCATATACCATACAAACCATGAGTCGTTCATAAGTTTTGAAAAAGTTTAAACAATAGTTTATTATTTTCAACTAAACTTCGACCAAATTTTTTTCTAATTTTCAAATTGATTGATTATTAGGCCTATAGTTTACAATTATAATATTTTGACATGTCGCAGTGTTCAGAGTTCATCTTCACTGCAATCATTAACACTTTGGCTGCCAGGTCAAATTTGTGAAGGTGCAGACCTGGGCTAGGGTGCAGACCTGGGCCTGCTGTAAAATCACTTCCCGGTGGTTCGGAACCCACCTAAACTTGTAGGTCCAACTCATCAATCACCATCATCCAACTCATTACCCACGCACAGGTCTCAGACCTATGTGGGCTTCATCCTCAAAAAAAAAATATTATATTATATTGCATTTCATTCCATTCCTATTTAAAGAGAATTCAGCAATCCGCTAGTTCTATGCAATCAAAATCAAACTTTATTGCCAAATGTATACAAATAAAATGATAATTTTTCCATTCTCAAAACTTATTCCAAAGTACAAAGCCATATTAAATTGGAAATTAGACTAACGAATAGGCCTACTGTATTTCCAAGAGATAAAATGAAAAGCAATGCATAATCTCATATTCATGAAAAATATAGAATATGTGAAGATATTTATGAACCCAAGATATTTATGATATTTATTGACCCTTCCTGAACTCAAAGAAGACTTGTAAAGGTTTTTTCAAGCCTCCCTTGAATTAAAGACGCCTCAAGTTGGGTTCATTTACATCAGATTTGTAAACCTGCTATTTATGCCTAAATGTATTTATTGCAAAGATCTGATTTTACTCTCACAAATTAATAAATAAGTTACCAACTAAATTCATAAAGAACAGAATCACCAAAGTTTCAATAAGTGAAATAAAAGTGATTGGGTGTATTAAATATACTCCATTGTAATTTCCTTGATTTGCAGACTATGTTCTGCCTTGAATAATTTGTTGCGTTCAAGTGAGCTCCACTTCAGCGCACAAGCACATGGCTTATGATGGGGTGTAGTATACAGATAATAAGCTATTTGATTTAAATTTCTTCATATAAATATAATAGTATTAATTCATGAAACAGATGTAAATTTTAAAATATACATTGTTGTTTTTGCAATGATTTGATGTTGTATGAAGAAGTATGTTTTCGTCTGCATAAATAAATGATGCTCCTGCTTGTTATAAATAAGTAGCCTGTTCTTGTTGTAATAAATAAGTATCTTATTGTTAAATTGCTAAATCACACTTCAAAAGAAAAAAATCTCGAACTTTCTCTCCTAGAGAACAAGCTTTGCTTTTCTTGTAAGGGCCTGGTACTTATAGCGTGAAAAAAATTAAATAGGCATTGATTCCTTTCTAAAATATAGTTTTATGATTATTAATTTTTTGAATTTTAATCTGTTCAAGAGAATGTTCATTTTTGTTTATTTCGTCGCAGACGAATTATTATAAAAATAGCTATGAATTCTATTCTATTCTTATGACTGTCAATCGACATTGACACTGTCAATTGACCGTCATTTATTTATTTTTCTTCCTTTTATACCATTGGAAAATCTATACCAATTCCATCATTTTTCAAAAAACATGTACGGTAGTAATTTTTATCTATATCAGATCGTATGTATATTGTCTAAGCCAACAAGTACTAACAAAACTCGCAGCTAGCACACGATTTTTACTTATGCTAGTCGCGCCTCAAAATATCACAATTAAATTATTTTGTATCTGTCTTTCTAGCGGATGCACTGTAAGATTCTTAGCGATAAAACTGTACAATTCAATTCCACTAACAGCAAGAGAAATAACGTCACGTCAGTCATTTAGGAAAAATATTAAAAAAATCATATTACAAATAGATAACGCTAATGACTTTTTTTCTAAATTAATTTAAAAATATATTAAGTATAAGGTACCCTACAAATAGATGAAACGAGTGACTTCATTATTTTCTAAATCAATGTAAATTACTTTCAATTTGTAAAAGACTGGTTAACAGCACTTGAGTATTTCGTTAAAAACAATAGCCAAAATTTAATAAATATAACTAATAAGGAAAAAAGCAGCCACCACTCCATAGAGATAATCTAGTTTTTTTTGTGTGTGAAAGAGTACGAGTGTGTGTGTGTGTGAATGTGTGTGTATGAGGATTCAGTAAGCTATTATGATTTAGTATGTATTGAAGTGTTCCCACACAGGTTTTCCTATAGGGAAACACATATTTGAAGATAAGTTGATTTTGTTTTATTTTGTAATTGATTGATTGATTTTTTAATAAATTTGAATATTTTTGTACACTTTACGCTTTTTCTCCTGCATTGTCTTTTGAACAGACATTTGTCATGTTTGATTCATGTATCGGTATGGCAATAAAAATATTGGCCCCACGGTGATTTGACTGGAATGTATTTTTGATTTGTCGAAGGTTTACATAAGCGAAATAGCAGTGCCGGACATTCGAGGATGTTTGTCAGCGGTGCTGAAGGTGTCCAGTCAGATCGGCGTGCTGGTGAGTTTTGCAGCAGGCGCCTACCTGGACTGGAGACAGCTGGCACTGGTCATAGCCAGTGCGCCTCTTATGCTGCTCGTGTGCGCGCTGTACATTCCCGAGACGCCCAGCTTCCTGGTGCTGGCCGGTAGGGAGCGAGACGCAGCTGCTGCGCTGCGGTGGCTGCGCGGCCCCAACGCTGATGTGCACCGTGAACTGGCCACGCTCAGGGACAACGTGCGTGCCGGTCGAACACTGCGACCCACGGCCGGACACGGTCATGGTCTCACGCTCATCATGCAGCCCGTATTCATCACCTGCGGTCTCATGCTTTTCCAAAGGTTTCAATCATTCGACTCTATAACAACCTTACACACGGCCATTTAAACACAATTCCCCACGATAAGAATAAAATGATAGCTGTGATGTTTTCTATGACATAATTCCTCATGAACAATTTAATATCAAAACTAACACTGTATACCTATTCAAATTATGATGTAGAAAAATCAAATAAAATAATCTATTTCATTTCCTCTCCATTCTACATGAAAAAAATCATTTTATAAAGGAAATTAATTAAAAGCTTTGCTTTTGTAGGGTATGAGTCGAAGCTTGAATTTACAGATTTAAATCATATTTATATCATAATTTACAGATAATACATCTGAATAATTTGTCAGACATACATTTTTTGATTAATGTAACCATGCATAATAATGATAATATAATAAAAATTAAGAAGAAAAATTATAAAATTATGCTATACAGAAGAAGAGAAAAAATATCTTACAGGCTTAATATAATACTTGAAACAGATTGAGTCTAGATAAAACACTGATGCGGAAAACATAATTATATAAAACAAAATGTAATTGATTGATAAGAATCACTTTCAGTGACTTTAAGTGAATTAAATCATGATTTAATTACAAATAAAGTGTCAGCTCTGATATCAAATTGATAGCACTAAATAGTTTAGGAGCCATTCAAATAGAAAGAAATTGTATCAATAAACTAATAACCGGGATGACTTTCAAGAGCAATGTTAAATTGAAAAATCACAGAATAATGATTAATTATAATCAAATAGGATTATATTTATTTAACATAGTAAATTGAACATAAAAATACAGAATCAATATAATGTATGTGATGGGGATCAGTCTATACATATATAATGATTATATTGAGAAGAATTATATATAAAGTAATAGAAACCTTGCACTGTCAAATAAACACAATTCCTCACAACAATATGTGGGAAGATAACATTGATGAAAACATAAAACTTGATATCCTCTGAATTTTTGCAAGATCTAAATAACAGAGGATAGTGTCTGAATGGGGAACAACGGCTTCGGATAAAAAGTAATCACTTCTTCAAAATAGACACAGCACAAAATTCAGTTAGAGAAGCTGTGTATTGAATAGGCTTATCTACATACTTGTTGAATCTTATTAGTTCTACAGTTTCTATAAAATAGTTAGTAAATAGTTAACGTATGTTGTATTTATTTATTCTCATTTGACACTGGAAAAATGAAGAATTAGTTTTGCATGAACTATATTGAGACAGGATAAGCTTAGCCTATTATTTTGAATTTAGAAAAATTTAAAAGATAATTTTTGGCGTCTGATCCTTTGATGTAGTAGGTCTATCGCTATACAATCTTATTTTTGCAACTTAAATTTTTAAAAACGTCATTCTTTTCACAGTATGCTCCACATAGGATTACCAAAACTTTACACTAAAATAAATAAAAAAGTTCTCATGAACATAGGTCTGGAAATGCTTCGTTAATACAGAATTAACTTTAATTTATTCGTTCAGAAGTTTTAGTGTCTTCATTTCACTCGTAAATTGAGTTGAATAATCTAATAAAACAAGTTAGAAGACTTTAATTTATTTATGATTCTTATAGAAAAATATCAGCTGCTAAGGTTTATATAGGGATTATAGGATCTTTTATGTAAAATTTTATTTTTAGTATCTGCTAAAACAGTAAAACTTTAAAATTGCTCTCCTGAATAATTTCTAAGACATATGACTCATCAGCTTATATATCATCTTTTATTTTATTCATTCATGTACATGCCATAGGCTATACATTAGTCAGCATTTAACCATTTAACATTATGCAATAGGCATACTAGTTAACCCAATCAAAAATACATAAAATAAAATCTAACATTATAAACACATAAGCTCATTAAACAAACAATCTTCCCACAGAAATGATAACCATTCATTAACGAGTAAGTTATCTGTGCTAACTTATATTGTTTTAAAATTTTTCCATTCAACTTCGTATAAATTTTAATGATAAAATAATAACCGGATTAACTTCCAATAACATAGTTCAATTGAAAGCTCATAAAATAACCATAAGAAAAATTTATAATAAATTAGAATTACATTGAAAATAATAAAAATTAATTAGGTGATAGGCTATACTATTATTTTTATAATTATGGATGCTTTATTATAATTAAGAGACATGAAGAAGATAAAGTTTTTAAAGGAGAAATCTAGATGTAAACTTGCCTTTCAAAAAGGTTACTGAAGTGTAGACTCAAGACTTCATTATTGCCAGAAACATTACACAATGTTATAACTTATAAGCTTGTCCAATGATTATAAATTCAGCTCTGTTGCAATGAATGAAATAATTGAATGCAACACAGCTCATGTGCCATAGTGTGCAGTTGTGTTACACGAGTTAATACTTATATAATTATAAGTACCGTAAACCGGTACCTTTTATATTGTCTACGCATATTTAATATCATCCATACATGCTAATTTGATTCAAAGAATCAAATTTGAATTTCATTAAGTAAAAGCTAACTCAGACTTGTAAGGAATGCCGCGAACGGGAATCATTTCCTCCAAATACAAAACTGGACTGCTTTCTGCATTCCAATTTGAACTTTATTGATGTGATTCTATTATAGCCAATCTACCCTATGTTTCAAAATTGTGAACAGTTAATTTTAAAATATCATGAAATGTTTAACATTGAGTGTAATAGCAATTATTTGTTTTGTAATCTGTGGCAGTTGAACATTTTAACATTCATAAAACACAAATATCAAATGCCATTACATTTTACATTAGTATTGCTCGCATTGTAATTTTATACACTTGCCCTCCTATCAATTAGCAATTTTGTCTCCTCTTTTTATTCAATGGCCAAAGCAGTCAACAAGCAAATGTGTCATGAGAAAGTTTAGTAATATTTGTTCAAATTTCCTTACCATAAATAAGTCAGGCTTAGTAACATATTAATCGTCAATTTTATAATAATTTGGTGTCTTCATAATACATGCATACCAATATAGAAAGCATCAATAATAAAATAGATAGAGCCCAAGATATATCAACACAAGTGCTGATTGTGTCCAAGCTAAAACATCCCTTACATAGGCCAAACAATATAGCTTCCTAATTTCTTATCACCAATTCTCTTTTTAATTTGCATAAATGACATTCTGAAAAGAGATGCAAAAGATGGCCATATTATTTTATTTCCCGATGAGACAACTCTGGTTTTCACTGGTTCATTATGAAAGAAAACAGTTATTTCAACAAATAGGAGTTTAGTTTACATCAAGTCTTGTTTGGAAGAGCACGTATTAAACTTGAATTATAAGAAAATTGTATTTATGACGTTTTTTCTAACAGCAAGAACCTGGCCCATAAATTTAAACCCAATTCAAATCCACTTGTCAGACAGTAGTAATAATCAATTCAATGTGTGACTGACCAGCCTTGAATAGAGCCAAAGAGGTGAAACATCTGGGAGTTTTTGTATTTATTTAAGATGGAATTGTCATATTAAAAATATGTGCTTAAGGCTAAGATTCCTTTCAGATAACAAACGCGGGTTTCAGCAGTTCTACTGCGATTCTTTCCACCCAAAATTCATTCAGCAGTCAGCTGTTCATGAGATAACATCTCAACATGAATGATGAAGAATGTTTTTTTGATACAAGTGTCAGCTTAGAAGCAAAAACGCCAAAAGTGCCGAGTACTTGGCCACTGCACGCGCTTGTGGCGCGTTCTGGCTTTAAACGCTGGAAACTGCAACTTCATGTAAAAGTACGAATGATATGCCATTGCTACAACGCCACAACTACAGCCGGCCGGCAGTCGGCGATTTGTGGCTGACTGAGCGCACTAAGCTGCGTTCGGCGTTTCATCGGCGCTTTGTGGCCCGTGTGAAACCGCTCTAAGACATCTGATAAATTCTTGGATTTCTTGTTCCATAACTATCTGCGTTGTTAATATTAACTTTTTATTGTAAATTTAACGACTTGCAGTCTATTTTAATTTTGAATAAATAATATTTGCACTTACTTTTGGCCAAATTATTTCTGACTGCAAGTCGTTAATAAGAAGTTAACATCTGATAAATAAAGCTCATAAAACTGGTCAATTGAAAAATTTAAAACTAGATAGATTAGTCTACTTTGCTTATGCACAGTCTGTCTTCCAGCAGGGGAGGAGCAGCATACATTATTTATCAATAAATTATTTCAAACTAACATGTGAATAAATTATTATTCATACTACAAAAATATATAATCAAAGCTCTTTTACTCAAAATAGACTTCTTCCTAACAGTGCTCTTTTCAATGATTTTAAAGTAATGACTTACTATTAATTTATCAATATGGAAACAAAAATATGTTCATCCCTCGAGAAATAGTTATCATCCGTCAACCAGGATTTGAGGCTGTAAATAACAATTCAACCGTTGCAGACGATAATTCATGTTCATTTCATATAAATTAGTAAATTTAGTAACTATATATTTTAAAGATCCACCAATGACAATAAAATAGGGAAATTCTTGGATTTCTTGTTCCATAACGATCTGTGTTGTTAGTATTGACTTTTTATTGTAAATTTAACGACTTGCAGTCAATTTTAATTGTGAATAAATAATATTTCCACTCACTCAGGCTAAACGTTTTCTAGTCATGAAGACTCATCTTCAAAGATGAGACTCTTGTACAGCCTTTGATTTTGTGGATGATTTTGTGACAATTATTGTGTCAAGGAATCAGCTTTGGGCATATTATGCCTGTATGCTTCCATAAAGGTACTTTGTATCAAATAAATAAATAATTAAGTATTCATTTTATTGAAATAGTATGAGCCCACATAGACCTATATGATATTAGACTATAAAATAAATTTTAATTTTTTGATTGAAAAATTCCAATGATACTAATGTTAGTTATTATTTGATCAGGTTTTCTGGAGTGACGGCGTTTAACTCGTACGCAGTGAGCATATTTCGGGAGACCCTGGGCGGCATGGACCCTCACGGCGGTGCGCTGGCCATGGCGTTTGTGCAGCTGCTGTCGTCGCTGCTGTCCGGGCTGCTGGTCGACTCGGTGGGACGACTGCCGCTGCTTGTGGCTAGCAGCGTCTTCATGTCGCTGGCGTTGGCCAGTTTCGGCTCGTTCGCCTATTACGAGCAAATACAACGGCAGCGACATGCTACAACCCAGATGAACGATCACGACTGGATTCCTTTACTTTGCGTACTCGTTTTCACCATCGCCTTCTCCATGGGGATCTCCCCTATTTCCTGGCTCCTGGTCGGCGAACTATTCCCCCTAGAATATCGTGGCCTCGGCGGCGCACTTGCGACTTCCTTCAACTACGCATGCGCATTCGTTGGTGTAAAGACCTTTGTCGACTTTCAGGAAATGTTCGGCTTGCACGGCGCCTTCTGGCTTTACGCTGCCATTTCAGTGTGTGGTCTTTGCTTTATTGTCTGCTTTGTACCCGAAACTAAGGGTAAAGACCTGGAGGAGATGGACCATAGATACGCGAGGACTTAGTTCGGCTGTTTATGCATTTGTAGGACCATTATGTAATAATTTGTATCATAATTTAATTACTGATAGTATCGACAAACAATGTTTGCTTTGATTTGCTAGAGACTTCAAAGGTCCACACATTTTAGGTAGGGATCTAAAAGAAATCTCACTCGAATGGAGTGTTATCAAGACTTCCTGGTGACTTCCTATGAAGAGTATAGGAATCATCACATGTTCGTCACACTGAGCAAAAAATATATCAAACATTTCACGTTTGTGGATCTCATGTCTTGCTCACAGATGGACATGTAGACTGGGGTCCAAAGAGCTCAAATTTGTGAAAAAATCAAACACTATTGAGAAAATGAGATTTAAAATCTACTTCCTGCCCCACGCCATCGGAAAATTTTGGAGAAATGGTCATTCATACATCAAAAAAAGAGGGCCGAATTTACTTCCTGCCTTAAAGAGCTATCAGAGATCTAGTTACAAGCCTGCACATTGCTCAAGAGATTCAACAATGAGTAGGGTGTGAAAAATGATAATTATATGGTCATTATTTATGCGGGTTATCGAAAGTAATCAATTTTAGAAGTACTACAAATAATTTTAATTAAACAATTTAAAGAGGCTTTCAAGAGAGAGCTAGAGGACTGTGGTTTCTATTCAAGCCAAGAATATAGAGAGTATCATAAAAATCCTGAATTAATATAGCCTGAATGGTAATAATAAATTTAAATTTAACATTGGACAAATCCAGAAGCCATGATGGGAGGCCCGTGGATGCTTGAATATCTATCCATCTAATAAAGTACTGAATACTTCTGGAGTACGGTACAGCATTGGTTTGGTCACCGAGGATTTTTAAATAGTGTACAATCATTTCCAATGTTAAAACTCTATATTCTGTCATCATCTCAATTAATTCGTCTTAAACTCGATTTTCACAAATAATATTACTCAAAGTTATAATAGCTGTGGAAATACTTTATTATCTTCCATTTCTTCTTCCACTAACAGTTTTATCATTGTCATAGCAATGGTTCAATGTTATATTTAAAAATATTATGCAAGTCAGAGAATAATTATTGTAAACTTTCATTAAATTGGTGTTTAGTATGTTGGTAGACAATATAGTCTTCTATTAATCGTTTATTACAGTTTCGGAAAATGGGAAGCGAGTTTTCTAGTTACTGCAGCAAGATGGAATAATTAATGTGAGTTGCCCCCATGCTCTGCTCTTCCATCTCATTTTATTTCATCTTGGAATGATTTCTGAACAATTTTGATGTGATTAGAGACTTGAGACCCCAAATATTAATAATTATTATGATAGTTACTTTTTCTAATTTATGTTGTTGATAATTTATCGCGTGTGAGTGCTAGAATAATGTCACTCATAATGTCACTCTATGTGTAAGAAAAAAATTTATGGGTTTTCATCAACTATTAGGGTTAAGTGGCAGAGAGGGCCGTCTGCGCCCTAACTTCACCCTCCAAGGATAACAAATAAAGACAGTCATTCTATTCTATTATCAAAGCAAGCATTGTTATTATTTATAAGAAAGCTCATTGTGAATAAATCTGCCATCGATGAGAATTCAGTAGTAATGTAGGGAAAGAGAGAGAAGTTTTTTATTGCCTTAAAAAGTTTTACAAATTGTATCAAAGAAAATGGAAAATAATTCTAACATGTACACACATTGATAATAGTCTACAAATAATATCATATTACTCATTGTAATTTTTGAACTATGATATAATCTATTGATTTCGAATTTCTTAAAACTAACTTGTATTATAGAATATTATCATTAATTTGTTCAATGATCAGCATAGAAAATTGACCTCACCATTTCTGGAATATCATCAAGATCCTTTTGGAGGGTAGGAAATTAGGTAAAATGAAGATGACTTCAAAATATGCGTAGATATCTATAATTCAAAGAAGTATTTTTATTTTGAAAGAGCTATTGTCCAGCATCAGGAGTACTGTGATCCAAAAATAGTCATTATTCATAAAATGAAGTAATATAATTGAAAAATAACTATAAAAGTAGGCGAAGTCCTTATTGAAAAATAATGAATAAATGGAAATAGGAATATTATCTTATAGGCTACAGCAAAGTGTATGGAGGACTTCACTCAAGAAAAAGTAACTTGGAAATAATTATTAATAGCACATGAAATTCATGATTTACAGTTAACTCCCGATTATTCAGGTTGATTATGGTGTAGGAAGGCACGCTTAACACAAGTGAATGGTTAACCCGAATAACATAAAACCAAGCATTTAAAACAGAAACAATAACATATATAGAAGAAAAACAATATTAACTTATGAGAATGTTATTCACCTTTAATATGGAGCAGTTGTAGAAAGACTGAACTCTGAACTATCAGCAAATAGTCCCAGACAAAAAATAAAAGTAGGCCAACCTAAGGTATTTAAAAATAATTTTTTATTATCTTGCTTAAGCAGTTGATGTGCATTATTTATATATTCAACTGCAATTTCAATTCGAAAAAATAATGTTTTTAAATAAAAAGTGCAGCATGGTTTCGCCGCAACACGGTTAATAAGCAGCCGGATAATCTGGAGTTCTCTGTAATTTATTTCAAACGTAATATGATTAAAACATACAGGCAATAAAACAGGAGCAAGATAGGGAGTTTTTCATTAATTTTCAACAAACTTACACTGGAATGAATCCATTTTCAAACTGAAATAACTGAAAATTGTGATTTTGTATGTCTTTCACAACACAAGTACTGTATTTTTCAATTTAACTTTTTACTGAAATTATTAGGAGTAGAGCGCGCATCAAAAGCCAATAAAAAGAAAAACCATTTATAACAAAAATAAAACTCATAGTATTAGGCGAAGCCGTGGAAAGCCAGCTAAGTTTCTTCATAAGTATCAACTTTTCTCTCCTTCCCAAAATTGTGAAAGAGTTCAATTGTATTTCAATGCTGCAGATCCAAGTGGGAGTGGAGTTCAACTTTTGATGAATAATTATCGAAGAACTCTAGGCCTAGTCATTTGAAAGGTGATGTAAATAAGATCAGTAGCCTATTTATTTTCTGAAAATATTCCCAGTTCAATGGTTCTTTTCATTATCTTGAGGTTGTTCAACCAGCTCAATCCAGCTAAAGAAACTCAACTATTCTTCACAAGTTCTTCTTCCTTTCCTCTAGCTTGAGAATCAGTCAGAGATGCACAATATGAAAAAATTGATTATATGACTTTTGCAACCAACCAATATTAGGCTTCGGCATAACTCCGGCTAGACCACAAAGTGATAGTTATTGAACTCCATGAATACTCAAATTATTTGCAGCATTGAAGTGGACTGATATCGTTTGTTACGCACATTGCATTGAAATAACATTAATATATTTTGCATTACCTACCTATCAAGATGCCATTCAATTGTTTCAGCCATTCAAAGAAACTTTCCTAATCTCTGTGCCTTTAGTGTACCAGTTCTTATGTTGTGATGGAATGCTGTTTCCCACTATCACCCATATCACAGAGGATTAATTTGATGAACTTGATCATCACTCATTCGAATTGATATATTTTCTATAGAATCTACAATAGATTGATCTCTATGTAGGTACCGTATCTGATTTAACTTACTTGTTCAACGAATCCAACTAAATTTTGTATTGTACCACATGTACCAGTGTACTTATCAAATCGTTCAAGGCTTTCCTGTCCTTACTCACTTGTACAAGTTGATCGGAATTTTCAAATTTAATATCTAAGGATTCCAGCTTAAGCACTGTTAAAGCCCACTATAATAGGATTGGGAATTCTGCACCATTGTATTCATAAACAATAATAATATTGATGACAATAAATATTGAATAATGTAACAAGAACTTCCAACAATAAAAAGACAATAATATTGTATAACAATAGTATTCTGTATATACCATATTTCATGTAGGTCTGTTTCTCTATTCAAAAAATATAATTATTAGTATATTATGTATTGTACTTTTTAATAATTATTGGTATGTAGGAGCTCTAGAGCTCCAAAAAGTGGAGTATAATTCGGCACAAGATATAGACCAACCCGAACTTTTGAAATGCTGTAATTTCAGAAAATTTTGAATTTCTTGATACATTAAAAACTGCAATGTTAACATTCACATTCTACGTTAACATTATAGCGACTTGCTGTCATGGCTACAGTTTGTCAGCAGTGTTGATGTGAAATTTTGACAATTAATTTTTCCATATCATCGAACATATCTGCTGAACATATCCTTCTGCTTCAGTTTCTGATGATGACACCATCATCAGAAAAAATTGGAAGTGGTGTACACTTTGATAAAAATATTTAAATGGGATAAAAATTCACATTACCAGTAGCCAAAGGAAAAATTAAGATAATTATTTTTTAAATGCACCGTAAAGTTTATGAAGAATTATGATACATGACATAGGCCTACCGGTGAATAGTTTCTTCATTCCGGTCACATCATCTCTTTCAATATTTCTATTTCATTGTATTTTTATAATGTATAGTATTGTATTCTCGACTAAACAAAACTTTGACACGCGGGATATTTTTTTGAAAGTTTTCTTATTCCGTATGTATGATTAGAGATTATTGAAACTGAGATTCTTCTCTTCTTCATAATAATTAGTTTGTGTATTATCCCATATTACATTCATCAAGTCTACATGCAGTAAATTGAAAAGAGTATTTATACCATCAAAAATTACTAGAAACAAAAGCCTATTCACTATGAGGTACTGAGTGTAGCATGTATTGAAATGGTTATTGTTATATATCTAGGTGATTTACTTACCTGGTCTGTCAGTTTTGTGAGAATTATCATTATAAAATGTATAATACATCACCTGTAAAAAACCTTGAATTTTATATTGGAGTAACATACATTCAGTATTCTGTATTTAACAGTCTAGGTGTAAAGTCGAATGAAATTCATCATTGATAATTTTATGATAATGATTGATAAGCTACGAAACTCCTGGGCGTTCTTTTCAAGGGTGACCGATTGGATTGGCCAGCAAAAAAGACTTTGTTCTCTGCTGTAAAATCACTTCCCGGTGATTCAGAACCCACCTAAAACTGTAGGCCCAACACTCATCAATCACCATCATCCAGTTCATCACCCACGCACAGGTCTCAGACCTATGTGGGCTTCATCCTCCGAAAGAAAAAGAAAAAAATGACGATAGCAAATAAATTTAATTCAATTTCTATGCGATACCGGTACATGAAAATGCATAAAACAAGAATACCATGAAACTAGTACCGGTACCGTATCACATTCGTAACTACTTTTTATTCTATTAAACTTGATTCTTGTTGAGGTACTTCATTAGAAGAAATACTTAAAATTCATACTTAAATTATGTCTAGGCATAATCAATTTTATAAGAAATCTCAATTTTCTCTACTTCTACGTATTATATGGTCCACATTTAAGATGTTTCAACTTCTAAATTATTTTTAAAACTAGGTTACAAACTCTTAACTTGAGATATTAATAAGTTTATTGGAAAACTAGTATAAAACATGGAAAAGTGTAATAAATCGAAGACAAAATAGTGTTATAAGTTTATTCTGAAGTATTTTAGCCATTTAACGGCTCTATTAATCGTTTGTTCTTCATCGGTTCAACCGAAATATTAAATTTCTGTGTACTATATTGAAGAAAGTGGTGCAGCTCTTTGTATTGAAATGTTGATGGTTGCACTCTTTACCTCTATAAATTTAATCTGCAAGACATGGAAATCTTGAGAAGATTCAAGATGAGCACTGATATTTAAAATACTTGCTAGAAGCCTAATCCTTAAAAGTGAAATGAAAGAATTCATTGGTGTTCAATAATCGCTATGATAAACCGTAGTTTTGAATAGATCTCTCATGCAACTTTGAATAATGCCTATAGTGCTAAAAAGTATAGCAACTCATTATCACATTTGAATTTCTGAAAATGGTAATAATTTTCGTATTTATTTCATATTTATTGATTTTATGTTAATAATTTATATTAAATTTGATATTTAGCAGTTTTGTCTCTGAACAAGCTTACAATGTTTATAAGAATGTTAGAAAGTATACCAATTTTACTGGTGACTCATCAGTAAGTCACCAACACTTATCAAATTTTCAGACATACAATCTGTAGTTTTTGTCGACAAATTGTTACCTTTATATCACCTTCATGAAATTTTGATTGAATACTAATATTTCTATTCCAACAATAATCCCTAAATAATTTATTTGAGAGAATAGAATAGTTTCTTTGATTTTTTGTAAAATAATAACCTACCATATAATAATTTGAATTTATTGTATCTTATTTATCTAGCTTTAATTCAAACTTTAGAGGTGTGAGCGACTTGTGAAATAGGTATCTAAAATTAGTCAGAAGACAACACTGTGGAGGATGTCAACTTTGGTGGCTTGCTCTTACGACAACCTGAAGAATGGGTGGAATCATCTGACAACTTTCAGATACTTTTGTCACAAGATGACAAGCACCATAATCAAAAATAGTCAACCATAAATTATGGTACAGATTTGCTTAATGCAAGACAAATAATTTCAATAAGTATAATGAGCTTCCGAGTTTAATTTCTTGAACATTTTCTAAAATTAGGTACCAATCTCACTCAATGTAAAATAAGGTTTTAGAATAAAGTGAGCAGTGTTCCCGAAACCAGAAGGGTTTTCAAATTTTTGAAATTTATCAATATGACAATTAATATTATTATGATAGATCATTGCCTTAGATTAGAACTAGTCAACCTTCCTCTCTCCTACCTCACCTCACCTGTAGACTGATTTTTTCTTGTAACTTTTATTCTTCTAATAGTGATAGGTTTTGTATAAGTGTGTAGAGGAAATCCGAACTTGAATCAAACTGTGAGAATGTGAAATAAATAATTTTTATATTTTTCAAACATCCAATATGTACTTATGTAAATAGTGATAAATTTTCAATTATTTATAACTAATAAAATAATATATGGTAGCCTATGATAATTATAATTGAATTTGTCAAATAGGTACAATTAGCTTTTATAATTGAGAACATTTTTCAGACATGTTACTAGGCTGTGGATGTTTTAAGCATATCAGGTACTTATTAAAAAAACCGGGAACTCTTGAAGCAATGAATAGAAAAATACATAATAAAAACTTTAAAAACTTGAAACTTCTAAGTGGAAATTATAACTCACGTTATGGCGTGACGACCATACTCTATTGTCAAGAGCATCGTCAGACGACCCACAGTACACACAGTGTAAAAAACACATAAGTGTTTTTTAAGATTTTATTATATATTAGTGGAAACAAGATGTATCTTCAACATCAGAAGAATACAGTTCTTTATTTGCTTGATATTATTTTTGGAATTTGATACGGTACTTACAACTAGTTATAATATGATACAACTAGACTAGTTGAACTAGTGGAATTGACAATTTTCAATCGAATCTTCAATCTGTTTTCAATATTGAAAATACAACTTCAACACCTCATGAGCAAAAACTATTGCAGTTCCAGCCAATTCAGTGCTCATAATATTTCCAATATTTACAATGAAAACAAGCAAAAAAAGAACGTTCCTCCTAACTTACATCCCAAGCATTATTAATATTCACACAGGTGAATCCTAAAGAGAACTTCTCAGTGCAAGTTTTCCTGATCACTTAAATTCACTCACTAATTTGGAGTTAATTGATCATTTCCTCCTATACATAACCTTAAAACTATTTTTATAGTTTCCCTGTAATTATCAATTAATTTTTCATGTCTTTATATGTCTCCCAGTTTAGCAATTTGTGACCTTGAAAATGTATACCATGAAATTGAGCTGAATTATTAGTTTGACTTGTCAATGAATTGGATGCTAAATTCAATGGATGTCTTAGATGAAAATTTAACACATTTTTCAACAGCCTAGTGACATGAAACGCGTTTACTTATACAAATAAAACAGGATAGCTAAGCCATTCACAGATGACCAAGGTATTTTAAGTTAATTTGTTGGTGACCAGTAACATATAACTTTCGGTTGAAGAGAAATTTATTGAAATTTCACAATAATTATAAGAATCTATTATAATTATTATTGTAGCTTATAGCATAGACTGATGTATGTTTAGACTATAACGTCTAATTAGAACATGAAATTAAGGAGCCTTCTCATTTACCGGTAAATGTTACCGGTGGTGTCTGATAGGTCTATTCAAATGTTTTAACGTCTACGTTAATACAATCGGATAGAATACTTAGATACCATCACCGAACAATTACATTCGAGGTACAGTTTTATTGATGGCCTCCCATCATTATTTTGTGACTACAATAGGTAGAAGGTTTCTACCTAATCGATAGGTGATCGAATAAATTTCGAAATGTTATTCCAACAATACAAGTAGAAGAATGAAAGTGATATTAGAAGATTGATAGATATAATAAAATATCATGTAATATTTATTTTTATCTTCAATAGCCTAGTTAATTATTATTGTCAATTTGTCATAAAAAATGATATAGTAATACAGTAATGTGTAGAATGGAATGGTATGTCATCTGTGTATGCAATATAACTTACTTAATTTTATTATTGGAATGTGAAATTCCAATGTTCTCACAATACTAATGCTTCCAATTATATTATAAGCTTGTGAGTAGGCTATATTATTAAACTGTTGGAAATGTTAAACGTTGAGAACTATTTTTTTAAATTGATAATAATTAATTATCACACCTGAATCAACGTTCATGTAGTGCTTTTGTGATAACTAGACCTATATATAAATATTATGTTGACAATAATAACGATAATAATCCTAATCATGAGAAAACATCAATTTTTGACAATAAGCTAGACTCTTCAAAACTATTCAGCTTGATTCTGTTGAATAAATAAAATGAGCTATTTGATGTAAAAGAATTATTTTTTGGCTTTAAAATAAATTTGTATAATAAAATATGTTTTGGTTCATTTAACTGATTGTCCTGAAATGAGTTCCGCAGAATAACAATACTTTCTTGCCTCATTGTCTTCGTATTGTAGCGAATATGAAATTGGAAAGAATAGAGAGAAAGAAGAAACAGTGGTTCTCGGTGTTATCTGCTATGTAAATGTTTACTTTTAAGCAATTAATTATTCTGCTTTTGACACTTTTATGGTGTTCACTTGGTAATTTGTAGAATGTTCTAGTTCTTTGATTAGACATTAATGGAATCCTATCTAATATTGTGGAAGGCATGAAGGTCTTACATTGTTTATTTTAGAAATCGGTAGAAGATGATAGAAAAATGTAGAGTTATCTCGATTGCTGAAAAACCTATTTAAGGCGAACGCATTTGTAGAAACTAGTTCAGTCTTGTTTGAAATTTGTCGTGATAAACAAGAGTGACAGTTGAGTATTTTAGTTGTTGTTTTACGTTGATAAGTGGCAGTAGTGACAGTTCGTCCCGTTAATACAGACAGTGAAATCCCGTTGGCAATATTACAAACCATTCAATGAACTTTTGTTGTCTGTAGTGATAATTCTCTTGACAGTTCTATAGTTATAATTCTTTTACGTATGACTGTATTATGGACTTGTGCTACGTGAGTTAATTGTTCTTCCTCAACATTTCTTTTTGAATATTATTGGACAGTTTATTGTACAGTTATTATTTAATATTAGATCGGCCCTTTGACATTTAGTGATTGATTTTTGTACAGTTTATTGAAAACTCATTATCAGTTGAACAATATTGTGTTATCTGTTTTTAACTGCTTATTTTTCTGTAAGAAATTACTGAAAAGTGTGAGTTGTAGATTATTTGTGTTAATAAAGTGCAAGTGATAAATTCAAGTGTTGCCAGCGTTATTTTAGACATAGAACCTGTAACAATTGTTGTCAGAAGTGGGATTTTTTGTGTTTTATCAAAAATGGCTGGCAAAATTACATTGTGCGATTTAAAAGTGGCCGATCTCAAATGTGAATTAGAGGACTGTGATCTAGAAACATCTGAATAGAAGTCTACTCTACAAGACCATCTTTGTGAGGCGTTATTGGGAGAAGGAGAAGACCCAGCGACCTACCTCTTTGAGACTCCAGATACAAAATTAATTTCATCCATGGAGGGCAAGCTACAGGAAAATATAACATCCATGGAGGGCAAACTACAAGGAAATATTCAGGATATGCAGGAGAATATTTCATCTATGGAAGGTAAGCTACAAGAGAATATTTCATTTATGGAACAAAATTTTTATATCCATGGAGGGCAAACTACAGGATATTCAACAAAATATGACATCCATGAAAAACGAGTTACAAGAAGCCATGGATGAGAAGGTGAAAATTCTTGCTGACTCTGTGAATCTAGAAGTTGACAAGGGTAAGGAAAACTTAAAAACCATAGAAAATCGTCTAAAGCAGCTGGAGTGTGGCGCTGTAACTTCAAGTAGCAACCAAGAAGTAAGTAAATCTTCAAGTTTTCCTGAAATAATCATCTCAGAAACGTCAATGATGGATGCTAAGGAGGAAGATCTTCAGAAACAGCCAGTAGTTATACCTCAGCACACTGGACTGCCTACCTACGATGGAAAGACACCTATAGAAGACTAACAAACACTGTTTGAGACAGCAGCCGAGTTCCATGGCTGGTTGTCTACAACAAAGGCTTGGTGATGAATCTCAGAGGGGAGGCGCTAGCAATTCTTCATTCAATTCCTTCAGCTGCAAAGTGAAACTTCTGTGAGCTGCTGTGGAAACGTTTGGAGATGAGGTTTGGCAACAAGCACTTGGAGCAGTTATATCGATTCCAACTCAACACAAGAGTTCAAGGACAAAATGAATCACTGCAGGAGTTTGAGGCTGCTATTGCTAAACTTATGAGGAATGCATATCCCTCTGTTGATGACAACATATATGAAAGTATAGCAGTAGAAAGGTTCCTGAGTGGATTGAGGACAACGCAAACCCAGCTTTCAGTTAAATTAGCCAGACCAAAGACACTGAGAGATGCTCTTGCCCAAGCATTGGAGTTTAAAGCTGTTTTGCAGTCAGTGCCAGGAGGCTCTGAGATGAGGGCCTTGGAAGCTGAGAGTATTGGAGCAAGCACCATTCAGAAGGTTGTGGAATTAGTTCTGGAACAGTTGGGAGTTGCCAAAAAGGAGGTTCAATGCTGTAATTGTGAGAAGAAAAGGCAGACCAGGAGGAAGAGTATAGATAATACCATCTATCAATCTGGAAACAGTGACAGGAATGTGGACAGTTTCTCAATGGAGTCCAATGCAGAGAAGTCCTAGGAGGGTTTGCTGAGGAGGACTACAGTGATCTCTGGGTTGAATGGGAGGAGCCAGTTTGGGAAGAAACAGAAGGAAGATCCTGGCCAGAAACATGTGAGGTCCCAGAAGCAATCAACACAAGGGCAACCAACCTGGCAAGGAAATGTCAACAGTGCTAAGGAAGCAAACAGGAACAGGAAGAATAAGGAGAAGCACATCATCACAGCAGACCAAGGTGGCAGTGAGAAGGCAAAGGAAGAACAAGCAGCTCAGGTTCAGCATACTCTGTCCCCAGAGAAGTCTACAGATGATCGCAGTTCAACAACAGTTTGGAAAGTGATCCAGACAAGTGAAAGGGATCTGTTCACCCTGCCCAAGGAGTATGCACTGGTGCATTGTGTCACCAGCAACTTAGTGGAATCTTGAGGCATTGCTACAGTCTTCAGGAAGAAGTTTGGTGGTCTTGGAGACCTGGAACAACAAGGACCCAAGGAAGGAAATGTTCTTCATCTGCAGTGGCATGGTCAACATCTCTTCTACCTGGTGACTAAGGGACAGCCTGAGATGAAGGCATCATATGAAACATTGTGGACTTGCTTGGTTCAGCTGAGGGACAGAATGCAGCAACTAGGAGTGAGGAAACTTGGCATACCATGGCTTGGAAGTGGATATGATGGCCTGGATTGAACAATTGTGAAGCCAATGTTGGAGGAGTTGTTCAAATCCACTGGAGTCCAGATTACCATCTGCATCTACAACCCTTGGAAGACCAATGAGGAACCAGCCAGAAACCAGACCCGATCTAAACTAACATAAGTGCTTTTGTTCTGGAAAAGATCAATCTCTCAAGGTGGAGGTAGTGTAGCAAATATGAAATTGGAGGGAATATGAAGAAAGAAGAAACAGTGATTCTCAGTGTCATCTGCTATGTAAATGTTTACTTTTAAGCAATTAATTACTCTGCTTTTGACACTGTTATGGTGTTTACTTGGTAGTTTGTAGAATGTTCTAGTTGTTTGATTAGACATTAATGGAATCCTATCGAATATTGTGGAAGGCATGAAGGTCTTTCATTGTTTATTTTAGAAATCGGTAGAAGATGATAGAAAAATGTAGAGTTATCTTGATTGCTGAAAAACCTATTTAAGGTGAACGCATTTGTAGAAACTAGTTCAGTCTTGTTTGAAATTTGTCGTGATAAACAAGTGTGACAGTTAAGTAGTTCAGTTGTTGTTCTATGTTGATAAGTGGCAGTAATAACAGTTCCCGTTAATACAGACAGTGAAATCCCGTTGGCGATATTACAAACCATTCAATGAACTTTTGTTGTCTGTAGTGATAATTCTCTTGACAGTTCTATAGTGATAATTCTTTCACCTATGACTGTATTATGGACTTGTGCTACGTGAGTTAATTGTTCTTCCTCGACGTTTCTTTTTAAATATTATTGTACAGTTATTATTTAATATTAGATCGGCCTTTTGACATTTAGTGATTGATTTTTGTACAGTTTATTGAAAACTCATCAGTTGAACAATATCCTGTTATCTGTTTTTAATTGCATATTTTTCTGTAAGAAATTACTGAACAATGTGAGTTGTAGATTATTTGTGTTAATAAAGTGCAAGTGATAAATTCAAGTGTTGCTAGCGTTATTTTAGACAAAGAACCCGTAACAGTATCAAAATTCCTTCTACCAGAAAACAAATAAGTACGGTACTTGTACACCTTATTTGGGCCTTATATTTTAATTCTCAGCATTATTGGTGTAAAGAGATAGAATGGCTGAAACTATATTGGTTTCATTTTGTTTACAGATTGGCAGGAATGTTTGATATCACTAATCTAATTTTGATAAGCGCACTATCAACGTCAACGCCAGCTTCACTGAATTACATCTCACCTATATAGATGATAAATAGGTAAATAGAAGGTGAATAATAGATAAATATAGAAGCTTCAGATGGCTAGTCTGTGATCATACGCTCTGGGTTATCTTCTGCTGCGACTAATTACATGTTATTTACTATTTGAAAAAGTAAGGGTAGGCCTATTTACCCTTTGCAATATTTGTAAAATTAATAAGGCCCGATAAATTAACAAGTTCTTGGCGGATTCGCGGTTACCGATTAAACCATCCAGTACAGCATTTTTTTTTGCCTATAGCATCAGAACTTTACTCACTTGATCACGCACTGTCCAAGGTTGGAACAAATGTAATAATTGCATTATAGCAATAATACAATAATTATTGTAATAATGCAGTTATTACATGTATTCCTTATTTATTACCGTATTTGTTCTACAAATCATCAGCCTCTGTTATTTTGTAAAATCATCCTATTGATATCAAGAATTGAAATAGAAAGTTAGGTCATTGATTTATGTGCTCTACTATATACATGCATATCTCAATCAAATTGAGATAAATATTGACTTCAATCCTGCAATACTGGATAGCTAGGAGTTCTAGCTTGCCTTCTGAATTGATTCACACGATGAAGATGCAGTTTCATTGTTAACTACCTTTGCGTAGCTTTGATATAAACTGTAGGCTAGTAGTATGATTGATAGATTTCATAATATAGTGTCTACATTGATTATCATTCTTTTCTGTAGTGACAGTAAATAATACTCTTAATAAGAATTCAAGAGCGGATTGGTTTATTTCGTTCCAGTTTGTAAGTTTCATAAAATTTCCTGAGTATTAACTTTTCAAGTGAATTAAACGACTTGCAGTCAAATTTTATTTAAAATAAGTAGTATTTCACTTACTTTGTAGGCCGAACGTTTTCGGGTTGTTGAAACCCATCTTCAAGGCATCCTAGATATCGATGTTGGTTTTTTGGTTAGAAGAGCTGTGGTTTCTGTATAATGTGGTCAAAAGGTTTGTGTAATTTAAAATTTAACTGTTTGTTGAGGATGTTTTGTTTATTGTGTGTGTGGTGTGTTTGTAAATTTCAAATTGTTCCAAGGTGTTGAGTTCGTGTCCTTTAGATTTTATATATAGAATGTGTAAGTTGGTAGTGATGTCAGTAAAAGTGTGTCCAGTTTGAATGATGTGGTCTGCAAAAGTCGATTCTGTTTTTGTATGTAACGCTTGTAAATGTTCCTTGTAGCGTTGTTTGAATGCACGGCCTGTTTGTCCTATGTAAAATTTGTT
Organism: Conomelus anceps; assembly: GCA_948455865.1. Classification (NCBI taxonomy): domain Eukaryota; kingdom Metazoa; phylum Arthropoda; class Insecta; order Hemiptera; family Delphacidae; genus Conomelus; species Conomelus anceps. The sequence goes on from OX418216.1 coordinate 115,846,293, forward strand.
ACAGTCAGAGCAGTTCAGTTTGTAGATCCCTGGGAGATCGTATTTGTTCATGTTCATTGTGGTTCTTGGTGCAAGTGCATTTTTTATTTTGTTTTTTGTTCTGAATGCGATGGTGTGGCCGGCTTTTTTGAAGATTTTGGCAAGTCTGTTTGATTGTGGATTAATGTATGTCATTGTGATGTATTTTTTGTTGGTGTCGTTGGTGTTTTGTTTTTGGTTGTTATTTTATGGTTGAGTTTGTCAATTAGGTCGTGTTTGTAGCCGTTTTCTTGTGCTAATCATATTAATAGATAAAAGGGCGATACAGATACAGTAATGGAGTGTTCTAACAAGAATATTAAAAATTGATTCCAAAAAGTTAATCAAAAGACCAGAACAAATTTATTAAAATTGGATAGACTACTACTAAGATCTCTAGTTTGATTTAAATTACTGTATCAAATACGTAGAGTAATAAAAGGATGCTCATTAGACCTTATTAGGAATAATTCTTGTGAACGTGAAAAATAGAAATTTAATATTATTACTATAATTAGAATTTATTTTCCAAATAAATGTAATTTATTGTGCACAGATTTGTTTTCCATCAGAATAATTTTGAACAATTAATTGAATAAGCAATTCTTGCAAGAGTATTAAAGAAAGTCGGTATGGTTTGATAATTTAAAGACGTTGGGCTCCTTTTGCTCATAATAATAAATAACTTGAATAATGTGGTACCTACCTACGTTGTTGAGTGACCTACCAATAAACGTTACTTTTTTAAATGTGACAAAATATTCAAATATAAACACGAGGCTCCTTTTGTTTATAACTTTAAAATATATGAGGCTACTTTTGCTTTTAACAATATTGATAAAAATAGCTTTAAATATTTGGTAGCCTAGCTGACTTGTTTAGTGACCTACCAGTAAATGTTAATAGTTTTAAAATATATAATAGAAGATAATTGAAAGATATAGGGCTTGTTTTGCTCATAATAATAATGCTAAAAATGGAAATATAGATCTGGCAAACCTGAGCTGTCTAGTGACCTACTAGTGAAGGCTTATAATTTTCAAATACGGTATAAGAAAACTAAGTATGTATTCTCTGAGATTTAAAAATGTTTTCATAGAAAGCGTTATTATTTTAAATAGGTATAATGCTTGCTTGCATGTATGTATAACAAACAGTATTATACAAGTACATAGGTACTATGTGATGTTTTCCATGACGAAATAGTTGTTCAATCTAATATCAAAACTGACACTGTATTTCTAAATAAATTATTATTTTTACTCACGTATACTGGAGATATTAGAGGGATACATTTCACTTCTCGGCTTATGAAGCTTCTATTTAGAAGTATTTTTTTTTTTTGTAGATTTCATCTTGGAGACCCCAGTTAAGGAGTATAAGACAAGTCAGATTAACAATTATATACTATCTTATACACTAGTTACTATAATTACTATATTAATTAGTTGAGGTGAGGCTTAATTTTGCAAAGGATGCAAAGTGAAATGCATCCCTCCAGTCTAAGTGAGTAAAAATCATAATTTAAATTGAAATACAGTTCCTGGATTTATTTTTCCATGACAAACTGCGTTTTAATATTAACTTTTTAAGTGAATTAAATGACTTGCAATCAAATGTTTATTAAGAATAAGTAGTATTTTACTTACTCTGAAGGTCTGCTGAGGGTCAATAATAGGTACATTGCTTTTTTGTTGTATATCAACCGTTTACCTAAAGAATTAATTAGTGGTAAAGCCCTCTTATTTACAGACGATACATCACTCATTTTCAGCAAATCTAATCTAAATAATTTAGAAATAAGTGCCCATGTAGGTGCACAGTCCATTGTCCAATACTTAAACCAATTGAAATTAACAATAAATAGTATAAAATGCCTTCAATTCAAAAACAAACATAATTCAAATGAAGATAGGGCTATAAACGTGCTTGTAAACGATAATGAACTAGACCAGGATGAAAACATTGTATTTCTAGGAGTTTTGTTGGATAGACGATTGTCCTGGGCGCCCATACATTGAGAAAATATGTTGTAAAATTTCATCTGGGATATTTTTCCTGCGACAGCTCGCTAAATTGAATGTCAAAACGTTACTGTTTACAGCTTAACTATGCTATCTTAGTATGGGGTAATTCATCAAAACAAAACCTTGATAGGGTGTTTAAGATCCAAAAGAAAGCGGTTAGGTGTATGGGAAGAGTAAATAGATTAGATTCATGTAGGCCGTTGTTCAAGAGACTTGGTCTCCTAACTGTACCCTGCTTATATGTGTATAAAGCTACTCTATATGTAAAAACGAATGATATTAACCAAAATCTTGATGTACATGATTATAATACAAGACGCCGAGGAGATTATCACTTGGTGAGTCACAATAGTAACTTATTCAAACAAAAACCTAGTTATATTGGTAGGAAACTCTACAACAATTAAGTTACCGCAGATTTTTAAGTCTTGAAAATATAGAAATATTTTAAAAACAATTAGAAAAATATTTAGTTGATAAAGCTTTTTATAGTGTACAAGAGTTCCTTTCATATCAAAATTAAGCCTCACCTCAACTAATTGATATAGGTAGTAATTATGGTAACTAGTGTATGAGACAGTATAATATTGTTAACCTGACTTGTCTTATACTCCTTAACCGGAGTCTCCAAGACGTAATCTATATTAAAAAAATGTTATCGGCTGTTCTATGAGCTTCCTGCATCTAAACACATTTTAAAACAGTAATATTGTGCATAAGTTATAAGTGAAATTTGAACATAAATTTTGATAATTCTGAATGGAAAATTAAAAGTCGGGCTTCGAGGTGCACTGAATTGTGTTAAGAGGAAGCTATATGTTGCAAATTTAGTGTTCCAAATCGTTGCCGTTTTTGTGAAATCCTGAAGGTAAAAAACACACAAACACCTACTCTATCTTATTATATACACAATACAACATTATATATAGATTAACACAACATAAAGTAATATATCACAGTATCACATTATGTACGGTATCACAAGCAATAGTAGCACTTCAGCGAACGGGAATGGCTCACTTTCACAAGTTTTTTTCAGTAAAGATTTCAATTTATTGATGAATATGGGATATGAGAAAATCCTTTGAAGAAAAATGTAACATAACAGCCTAGAAAATCTTTAAAATTTCTAGGCAGTACCCTATTCTCTGTGGGCTGGTTTCTTGACAATTTCTGTGCAACAAGTGTGCTTACTTCTATTATTATAATTTAAAAATTCCATCACCTAATAACTAATCCCATGAATGTTCTTTAATAAATGTGATTGTACAATGTAATATTGCTATTATATGCCACTATTTATGATAACTCAAACATTTCACCTCTTATGGTCAATCTCATGTTATTTCTCTAATTTGATCAAGTTGGAAAAGTTCCATGTGGTAAAATTTCTAGTTTTTGTTATATTATCTAGAATATTATTGAGCCTTCTACTCTCAACTCCAAAAGGAAGCTGGCTAAACACAGCTGCGACTGCCACCTCTTGCCGACCTCAGAATACGTCTTTTGTTTTTTTCTTGTTTAGTTCTTCTTACAGAGTTCCTGCCACCGAGAAGACATAATTATAATTCAACGGTTTTTTTTTTATTGACAGCAAGTGGTAGGGATAGAAGCACTCATAAAATTCCGAATAAGCTTCCATTAGGCATTAAATTTCTAATTTATTAGCAAGCTGTTTTCTGGCTCAATGCTTAAAAACGTTTTTGAGCTCCTGGACTAGTCCCATATGCCAGGCCAGACTTTGTTTTCCTTTCCTCTTCTCCAATAGAGGTTGTAATCTTTATACTTCTGTGATGTTTTCCATGACGAAATACTTTATCAACAATTTCATATAAAAACTGACACTGAATTCTATTTAATGTATGATTTTCACTCACTTAAACTGGAGGGATGTCCAGGGCCGGCTTGTTCATATAGGCAACCTAGGCGGCCGCCTATAGGGCGCAAAGTATGGAGGGGCGCAAAATTGAGGATTTAAAAAAAATAGGGTACGGTTTTTAAAAACAAATGAACTAAAAGTCGCATAATAACCGCAAAAGTCGCAAACGCGATACTGTGATGGACGAAGTTTTAGCAATGTAGGTGTGTAACAACTTGGGAAAAGCATTGACAATAGAAAAAGATAATGGTTTGAATGAATCTAATATTGCTGCTGTGTTCTGAACTGTGCTCTGTGCTCTGAGAGAGCAACTTCTCATCATCTCCATGCCACAGTAACAAAACCTAAAGAGGTCCCAACTACTTTTATGAACATAATCTGTAACCTAACATTTGTGTTGCCCTTCGCATTTTGCTTTCTTTGCCACTTTTTGTAGCTATTGCTGAATGAAGTTTTTCAGAACTTAAGTTAATTAAAACCTACCTGCGTAGTAAAATGTGCCAGGAGAGACTCGTGGGTTTGGCGACAAAATTTCTATAGAAAGGGAGTTAGCAAGACAGTTAGACTCAAAAGCCCTTATAGAAGAATTTACTAAGCAAAAAGCAAGAGAAGTACCATTAGGACTTTAGTCTTTATGTTTCTGGAGTTTTGTGGATATATGGTACCGTATTAAATTATATGTGAGTTTTATGTAAAATTGACTTTCGTTTTATTTACTTATCCCAGTAATTAATCAAAGGTTATAAAATAAAGTTATTTGTTATAAAAACTATTATTAACAAAAACACAGCATTTCCAAAGTTCCATACATGGTGTAGACCCTACCGAATGCATTTTAATGAGGGCGCTGAATTTGTTTTCGCCTAGGGCGCCGAAAACACTAGAGCCGGCCCTGGGGATGCTTCTCTTTAGAAGTGAAATGCATCCCTCCAGCATCACCAGTATAAGTGACTGAAAATCATATAGAAATAGTATAATACAGAAATAGTGTCAGTTTTGATACTAGAATCTTCATATTTCACTTTTGGCATGGTGTAGCCTACAAGGCTGTACTTTTAAATATCATTAAAAACGTTACCGTATTCTATCATGTTTGAATTCAAATAGAAAGTGTTTGAATAGGGAAATTTCCTATTATACTTCGGACCCTATGGCGGGTTACACACATATGCATCTCGCACGGTGCGACTAGCATTTTTTGATGCGAGATGCACTGTGCGAGATGCATGCAGGCTGCATGGTCGTGGCACGTGCTAGTAGCAAGATGAGAGAGGTGGGTACTTCTTGGCGTTCAGTTCATTGGAAAAAGTCATCGTCGGCATCGGATGATGAAATGCTGTTGTTACTTACCGCCATTAGAAGGAAACGTCGTATGGTCATGTGACTGGAAATGTGTTCTGCGCATGCCCCAACTCGAGATGCACGCTGCATGCCACGCCAAAAGACCGACCGATCGGTTCCTAGTGGCGCTGCACGCTGCATGCGAGATGCATGATGCCAGTCGCATAAGTGTGTAAGCTCCACGTAATTAACACAGGTTGGTCTTCAAGCTGCATGCTATAGTAGCAAGAAAAATGCCAGTCGCACCGTGCGAGATGCATATGTGTGTAACCCGCCTATGATGAGACGGGTCTGTCAAGCTTGAGAATTGTTTCAGTGGATTTGCCATCATTCTTCTTTTGCGTCGTCTGATTTTGGAACCGATACTCAAAACAAATATGATTTATGGTTAAAAAATTAATAAGTGTATGACTTTTATTGATGGGTAGACCCTCACAGGTAGTTCCACCTCGCCGTTTGAGCCATGTTATGAGGGACATAGTAGATCTACTATTTTAGATGGGTTCCGAACCACCGGGTAAGTGATAATAAAGCGTATAACATCGAGTCATTGAAGTACGGTCACCTATCCAAGATCAGCCTAAAGCACTCGTATCTGAGCATCACGATCGCATTAACACCACGCTCACCACGTGGAGATTAATGGTTGAAGTCAAAATTTACTCACAGTCGATACTGGCTGAAGAGACTTCAGTATATACCATTTAGGCTACACACATTATTCAGCAATGTGTTTTTTCTTCCGAAATATTCTACAATCAAGTTGAGGATGAAGTTACAGTTGAGTTGAGATTGATCATAAGTAGTATGGAATAGTAGAATAAGGATGTATGTTTCAAAGGGACGCCCAAATAAATATTTATATGGATAAGCCCGACTTTAAATTACAGAAGCTGTGTATATAAGGTACGCAGGAGAAAATCTATTTCATAGAAACGCATGTGATTCTTGATTGTGGTGGTCCCTTCCTGTTAACAGGTTTGAATGACCACGATCTTTTAGAAATAAATTTCACTCTTATTCCAGACATCTATAGAATCACCAATCCTCATAAGAAACATAAAAGTAAAGACTCAAAAGTTGGAGGAGCGTTCGATTGGAGTGCAGTTTTTAGAGCGCTAATATCTGATGCAGCTGCTCCTTCGGTTACGGGTTCGTTTTGCGTTCAGCCTTGCATATTCTGTGTCATCATTCTCCTCATTAGCCACGAACAAGTCTCATACTCCTTTGAGCATTAACATGAAAAAGTGCTGACCTAGAAATAAGTGCTAAAATGGATGTGGATTCCTGGATGCTTATCAGTGCCACTAGCTGTTTGCAGGTGATTGGAGATATTAGTATCTCCACTCCAGAAGGTTATTTCTGTGCACTGTTAGTTGCGCAATGGCTTGTAGCGCGCAGTTTGAACTTGAAATCTTGAAAATGCTGCACACCGGTTTGCCGGTTCCTACGCTACCAATCATGCTTGAATTGTAAACAAACCGTTCTAATGCAGCTGATGAATGTTTTGTATAGAAAGGCTTCGATGCTTCGGTATATCAACAGAGTCACATGTTCGACTGATAGCAGAAAGGGAAGGGGAAGCTGAAAAGTTAGTCACGTGACTCTTATTGCCCCCACCACCGCCGCAACTCGCGGCTAAAGACCATGGAACGGCCGCCCGCCAGTTATCTATCCGGCAAGTTTTCTGTACTCAGTTCTTGTCTTCTTCGCCTGTAGTAAACGTTTTCTCTACAGCTCTTTCGTAATTCCTTCAGTTCTTCTTTCTGTACATTTTTTTCTATTACCAACAAGGAAACTACACAATGAGCAAGACCTGCGAATGGGGTTACACTGAACAAAACGGTGAGTGGTGACAATGATTCTAATGTTTACTTCAATACCGGCTGATTTTGACAGCAGCGAGCACATGTCAACATCGATATTTTTGTAGGTTAAGAATGTTTGATGAGTAAACAGCATTTATCGAAACTGTTGTTGCTCTATTGCATCACCTTAGTATTATAAGTAAATAGTAGTGATAATTATGTCAACTATTAGTCAACAATAATTATCGAAACATTTTCTTTTATAATTTGAAAAACTAAACAAAATTTGGAAACTCATCAGTGAAAATTGTAGCTATCTTTCAATTTTTGGGTGCGCTTCCTTTGAACTTAGATTTGATAAAGGAAAAATAACTGCATGTTGTGGAAATGCAACCTTGATCGTTAACCCGAAACCAGCCAAACAATTACCGGTGACACGAGTGCGCCACCTACAAAACAGTAAATACTAAAAAATACCATTCTTTCCATTTAGATTGTAGTTTCGGAGTATTTAATTTTCAAATTTTAGGCTACAAGTTATGAAAAACGCAGGAGCTTTCGGAAAAAATAGGGTAGCACCCAACCGAAAAAAATGTTTTTTTTCATTCTTCATAGCCATTTTCAATACAGCCAAATTGAATCCAAAGATTCATGCATGAATAATACATTTTTCGACTCTTGATTACTCAGTATTTTTCTAATAGAATTTAATGTATTCAGCTGCTTCATAAAGAAGGATGATCACTTGTTTCTCTTCCTCTTAAGGTCTCTAATATTTAATAGGATTTACCAACATTTGAATGTGAGATAAGAATGCCCTCATCTTTCAAAACTCTGTGACTCACTCAAGCTCAGGCCTATGAGTTGATCATAATCCAATAATTTATTATTCTCAATTAATGCTCAATAGTATAATCAATAAAATCAATTCCAGGATTTCCTGTTCTATAAGGATCTGCGTTGTTAATATTAATTTTCAAAAAATAATAATTCAACGACTAGACGTAAATTTTTATTTATAATGAATATTTTTACTCACTTCAGGCCAAACGTTTCGAGTCATGGAGACTCATCTTCAAAGGCCTTCATATATATTTTATTCACAATTAAAATTTACTGCAAGTCGTTGAATTTACCATAAAACGTTGAAATCAAATTCAGCTGTTGACAACAGTAAGTTTGCAGGCGTACTTGTGCAGTAGCTAATAGATATTAGATTACGATAGTTGGAAATTATCAGTACTTTTTCACAATGCCAAATGCTAAATGCTAATTTTTTATTCAAATAGTTCTTCCAAGTATAAATTTCAAATAGACAGAAAATGGAAAAATTTGATACGGTACCGTTCTGTTATGTTTTTTTTTGGGGGGGGTTTCAACTTTTCATAGAGGTAGACTACATATTCGCCCTCTTCTTTTCCTGCAGTACAAAATATTTTCTTTCAATAGTTATAATTTTATGGTGATTCATTATTACTTTTTCGACTTCTCTTTGAGTAGTGGAATTACAGCCCTATTAATTATCAAATGGGAAATTCGAGCGTTATTTTTTGATAGGAGACTGGTAGTTTATCTAGAGTATCGATAAAGGAGTAAATGATTCGTTTAACACTATTTGTAGGCTAATGGAAATAATTGAAAATTGGAACACTCTTCATTTCGATAGGGAACCGGGAGTTCATTATCGCTAATTCTCTAATGCAGTTTATAGAATATTCCTCCGCCTTTGTAGCTGTTGAAAAGGTGCTTTATATGAAGAAAATGACCAATTTCAAGGGCATTTCTTCTGCAAAATTGTCCCATGTTAACGTATTCACAGAGTAACCATATTTTTTCCGTGCAACGGAAACCAAGAGGACTTGCCAACTTTCAACTTTTCCCCCAAAAAGGGAGGACAAGTAAAAAAGCAGAGGTCATTTATTCTCAATTTTTAATTAAATAGGGTATGCTACTGACAAATTAAATATAACGGTTTAATGAATTTAATAGTACTAAAACTAGTTGGTTTCTGTGACTTTTCGTTCTCTTCAGTAAATTGCTGAAAAATGATAATATGGTTATGAAAATTATAATGGATTCACTTGAAAACATTGGTCAATATTGTGGGAGTCGGCGTAGCCGAGTTGGCTTATCGCTGGTCTGATAAGCCAAAGGTCCTGGGTTCGATCCCAGTTGATTACAAGATATTTTTCTCGAGCCACTCCCGTGTTTCGGAGGACACGTTAAGCCGTCGGTCCCGGTTGCATATAAAAAAAAGCAGTCGTTAAAAAAACGGCGAGGTGGAACTACCCATAATGGTCTCCCCACCACGAAAAGCCATACGAATTTACTTGAAAACAGTTGTCATATTGTAGCCGCAAACATTTACACGGACATGGATGAAAAAAGCGGAAAACGAGGACATATGGTAGGCCTACATATACGCCACTGCGGTATCAAAAAGATGTTAGCTATAAATGCGAGTGAATTTTTTATACTGTATGTTGGTATTAAAATTCTTCTTCTCATCTTTCAATTGTTAGCGCCTTTTTACATAAGCGAAGCCTGATAATAATAATCTTGTACTAATTAGACATAATATGTTATTATTATTTTGCACGAAAAATCCTTCAGAGGCTGATAAATTGATTTTGTGAAGATTTCTGCCATCTGAAATTTCATATTATTGATGAATTGCATCGCAGCACTTGAATAATGGGTTTGGGAATAACGTACAGATATTTCTTCGAGTTCAAGACGCACATTTTCAGTTATTTAGGTACTAAAATAATAGCTCCGTCTAAAATACTAGGTGGAAATTAATTATTTCAAGTTTCTCCAAGTAATAGATTCATCTTCTTAATTCGATGTCGTCATGAGTTCATAATCTGGAATTCATATGTCATGGTAAGTGGTAACCACTCATATGTCATAATTATATCGTGTAGCTAGGCTATTCTTGCATTATTCTATTCGGTTATTTCCGGTTAACGGTTATACAAATTAGTGGAGGTTGCTAATTGTAAAATAGGCTCGATTTAAAAAGTAAACTGTCATTGGGCTAAAGACATTGGTGTAAAGTTTGACCAAATGCAAATTCTTAAGTAATATTACAGAAGCCTATGTATTTTTGGCGGGAAAATTCAATCAATTTTTTTTGTGGTGAATACTATTAAATTATCAGTTTAGTTACCTAGTTGAAATGGTTGACTCTTGTCAGTGGCGTACCGAGGTTTTAAGCGCCCTGGAGCGGAAGTATCTAACGATGCCCCCCCCCCCTCCCACCACACCAAAATCAGTCTTACACTCAACCACCCGATTGGGCTGATATTAATATAGTGGTCATTTAATGAACCAGCGGCTTTTTTTTTCCGCCTCTAACTATGCCGTATTTGTTGGAGATGCGAATCTCCAAGGAATGATTTTTCGCCAGGCCAGATTCTGCTTTTATCAATTTCCAAACAGCTTGTTTTGGATTTTTTCACTTTTCTATAAATTTATTTGCAGTTATTTTTTCGCATTTTGCAAGTCATCCTTATGAAATTTTTTTTATATTTTGGAAATAGGATTCAAAAGTGAAGTATTTCAGTCCTGTTCTTAGTATAAAAACCATTGAACTTCTTGTGGATTTATTTTTTCAGAATAAATTCAAAGTATTCATTCAATTACTTGAATTTGTTATACCTTTTGCCACCCAATTTAAATTGTTTTGGCTTTGCTACTTTCGACAATTTGCTACTTTTGACTCGACCGTTTTGCATTCTGTCTGGTTGTAACGCATTTACGGCTGAACGCATGAACTGATTTATTTTAAATTTGACATGAATTTTCCTTTTAGTCATGCGCAGCGATGTTTACATACGGTTTTTAAAATTGTGCTGCATTTCACCCTTTTGGCCTTCATTATAGTAATACATTTTTTTGTAAGTAAAAGGTAATTTTCTCTCAAGAACGGTGCGCCCCTCAGAGCCTTGTGCCCTGGAGCGACTGCTCCACTCGCTCCATTATCGGTACGCCACTGTCTTGTCTAGATCTATGTACTGTAATATTTTTACATTACGGTACGTCAGTACCACCAACTCTACCTCGTTGCAGACTCTAACAGTATATAGTATATAGTGAGTGATCTTTTAGAAAGTGGGAAATTGTACCTTACTACTTACTACTTACCTCTCCACTAAAGGCGTTGGCTATTTCAAAACTATTATTGTGCAGATGTGTGAAGAATTGTGTAGAATTGTGCATACTACGATTATAAACTGATATTAATATCAATCTACAAAAATTTCCATGAAGATGAAAAGTTAGCCTACAGTTAGGTCTTCATTCTTCATTTGACGAAGAAACTTAGGTCTAAAAACACACTTTAACATAAACATTTTGGAAAAACTTTCGTTGCTCATCGAAGTTCTCTGAAAATAATAGATACAGTCCTCCATGAAGATTAACTTTTTTATATCATTAGTTTTAATGAAAGTTAATAAAACATTTTGAGCTGATACGAAAACTGGAATCTCAATTTGGCAAAATAGCTTACTGTAGGCTTCAAATTATACGAATGAAAAACTCATCTCATCAGTATTAGGCTCACTGACCCTGAAATTCGAATGAGCTAGCCACATTACTGATTAAGCTCATCAAGTTCGCGTTAATTCAAGCATTATCACTTGGCAGCTAGGCTACTTATCGCAAGGTCTTGAAGTCAAAATGTTAATGTCATTCAATAAATTATTTATTGGTTTATTTCGCGATTACTATAGCTATGTTTGTCTAATTTCGTGATAGGAAAATTCCATAAATTGTATGCGTATTCCTATTCATATAAAATACTAGAAAGCTATTTGAGCTTGACGATTAGGACGACCTCTATGACCTGTTGGAAACGACATCCCTGAAGCAAAATGCTGAGTTGAGTGATCACAACAATACAAAAGCGTCATATTAAATTATCAAGCATGTGGATGAAATTAAAGATGCAGTTTTATAATTGTACAGACCTAGTTTGCAAATTTATCTTCAGAATTACTCCAGTTATAGTAATTTAAACGTTCAAAACTCGTTTTTACAAGTAGGCTTTAGGGGCTAACGTTACAAATTAATGTTCTTCCAGATGAAATTGCAAATATAAGTCGAATTACACATACAATATATAAATCTGGTGTGTCTTGATAGCTGTATAGAATGAGCCGCCAAACGATGGAGCGCAATGTGTATGTCAATTTTTATGGCGGGGAGCCCAAAATGAAGCCCTTTCCACCCATCTTAGTGATATTGACAAATTAATGGGTTAGTAAGTAGGTGGAGAGGAAGTGTTAATATGTTAATTTAAACCATTTCTCCCATCAAATCTTCTATTGTCTGCTGAACAATAGACTTTTCGGAGGTATCCCCTCCCAACCCCTCGTCATCAGCTGTTTAATCATTATTGATATTTTATCTTAAAAATTATATTATATAATAATTATTGTTCATCCTTCTCAACTCCAAACTAAGTGGTCATGAATCACGTTCATGGTGAAATTAATACTCGTAAAGGGGCTCCCCAGCATTATTTTTTATTGTGGAAAGGCTCTGAAATAACATTTTTCTTGTCGTAAAGTAGCCTAATATACTGTGAACCCTGTAACTTGTTAACCCCTAAGTGTTTGCGGTTGGTTCTACAAAAAATTTCAAAGAATCATTTTTTAGAGAATCTTGTCAGTTTCTACTTTAAGAGAACAGTGCGATTATCTAAGTCATGGTTCCTGATTTACAAACAAAAAACTGTAAAATTGTTCCTTTCCAACCATTCCTCAACAAACTCGACGCTCAAATTGTGTAACTTTTCACCAAACTATGTGTGGACAGTGTAGAAAAATTTGGAATTATTTTTACTATGTAGAAAAATTTGGGATTATTTTACTTTGCATGTGATATATGCCCCTACAAGCCACTAGTTTAATTTTTGTAATTATGGTATCTAGTGTATAATTAATTGTTGATCTGACTTGTCTTATACTCACTAACTGGAGTCTCCAAGACGTAATCTATATAAATAAAATTAGAGTTTTGTCTGTACATTTATCAGAATTATATATTTTTTGGTTATTTTTACGTTTTATACATTAAAGAAGCAGAAACAAGTCTTATCTTAATTTCTGTCTGTCTGTCTGTTAGTCTGTCTGTCACGGCCCCGAAGGCATTTTACGCGGCCTTCTCCTGAAAAACGAGAGCATCGATCGGGGTTAAAGTTATTTATCAGTATTGAAAACCTTTTTGACAATATCTTTAGCTATAAAAAACTACATTAACTTTTTTTAACAGAATAATAAACGTTTAAAAACTAATTATTTTGCGATTTTGAATACATTTCTTCTAAGTTTTATTACCACATAAGAACAATTCACGTAATTTATCATGATATATCAATCAGCTGTTCTCAAATATTCTCTCTGATAACTGTCACTGAATTGTTTACGTTCTAAGTTGTTTACTAAGCTGCTAACAACTTCATGATTGTTGCTATCAAAAAAGCCGAAACATATTTAGTGTTATTTCTAAACATAATCCGTACGAAGGACGGGCACAATAGCTCGTCTCCAAAAAAAATTAATAGTCCCTCTTTTCTTATCCCACTTCTTCTTCTTCAGCTGATTTCCTCCAATCTCCTTCTTCTATTGATTCTCCTCCATCTTCTTCTTCTTCTGCTTCTTCTTTTATGTGAGGGTTTAGGTCTAATTACATCATACTAATTATTATTCTTATAACATTCAATTTTTTATTTGAAATGAAATTTAATAACTCATTCTCACTTGGCAACCACTTATCTGTAGTGATAATAAAAACTATTTTGCGTCTCTCACTGAAACAATACCTTCAAAGAAAAATATTACTATTTGCTTCAAACTCAAGAAGATATCACATGTCTTGGTAGTGGTGGGCTATAGATAAGACTTGGAAATAGGATACCTTTCTATAGTAAGTGCAATTTACAGTATTTTCACCGGGAGTTCATATTAAATTTTATTGTTACGTGGAGAAAAAAACACTATACTATATTACAATAGTGACTGGCTTATTTAGCCATAATTTGTACTAATGACCTTCGGTTGACAGTAATAAACTTCGTATTTTAAGAGTGATTACAGCCTAGACTAATTACCTACATACTGGCATTCATTTTGATCGTTTTGTGAGGGTTCAAGTGTTGAAGTATTAGGTTACTTCATTATTTCTAGTACATTGTACTGAAAATGTTCATTAAGACTTTCACAGTTTGAATGCTTTATATTAGAATTGATTCTTAAAATAACTCAGCATTGAACTCATTGAACTTTTATCAACTTCCCTTATAGCCCACCAGGTGCGAATGGGTAGATTCAGTGTAAATTGTTATAAAAATGTAGGTTCCTTTACGTATTTCCGCCTTATCGGAAGACAGTTGATGTTTGGGGGGGGTGGGGTAGAAGTAAGAATATCAGTGGTGAGCTATTCCATTTATGTTCAATAACTATTCATTGTCATTCTCTGTTTTTGTAGCTCATTTTGAGCGTCAATATCAAAATGTGTAGAGGAAATGAGTTCATTGCAAATTTGGATATAACTTCTCAATTGCGACATATTTGCCAGTTTCGGTTTACTGAGCTATTTTACTTTACTTTACTATTTTATTTCACTTTCTAAACCAGAAAAAGTGAACGATTCCATTTGAAAAATTGATTTAGAAAAAAATTATTCCTTTACTTAAATATCCAAAGCAACGAGTGGATATTGTATTGTCTACTTATTCATGTAATAATATTTTTTGGAAAGCTCGGTTACAGCTTTTGTCGCTCATAACGTATCTACAAATAATCATATCTCTCATCATCAAGCAGGTTAATCAAGTAGATTAATCAAGAAGTACAGTAGTTAAAATCTCAGAAATCAAGAACTTCTAGAGAATAATTATCAAATTCGTTGATATTTAGGCTACATGTTAAAACTGGTTTCCTATTATGATTCTGTACCAAACAAGTTTCTAGGATTACAGATGAATTTAAAAGGATGAATCAATAATTCAATTTTAAAATAATAATAGTTCATGATAAATTTAAAAGAGAGAGACAGATTAAAAATGAGAGTTGTTCTCATTGATTTTCTGATTCTCGAGAGGTTTTTTGGGGGATGCAAGAATTTCAGTGGTGAGCTACTCCGTAAACTCTTCTTTTCTACACTTTTATGCTTGATTCAATCCATTATCATCTTCTGTTTTTATGGTTGACTTTTTGGTTTGAAATAGAATTTTTACAATTCACAGATTCCCAGTCAAGCGAATTATCGAAGTACTGTTTGTCATCAAGTAGACTAGGCTACCTTCTATACTTGGATGAATGCCTTGAATAATGGAAAACTAACCTAATTGTGTCAATCTTATGATCCGGAAGCTGCCGCGGTCGGTTAGTGTTTTTACGTTTCATTAATCTCCTTCTCCTATAGTGATTGCCAAGGCAATGTGCGACTGCCCTGAGAGCAGTGTTCTCTGCCTAGGCTGCAAGGTAAACCAGTGGACTAGCCAGGCATTCAACTGGCTAAAAATAATAATTCAATCGTTATCGTTTACCTTTTTACTTCTAACTGTTTGCCTGTCCGACACAAAAAATACAGTAATTTCGCGATTTTTTCGATGAAATAATACGATATATGAAAATATGTAGCCGACTTGTTTTGCTGAATGACATCAAAAACTATAAAATATATTTATGTAATTTACACAAAAGATAAATAAGATTAAAAAGGAAAACTCCAATAGACGAAGAAGCATTCACATTATTTGTGGTCCTAGATTTTCATTAAGCTTTTTCCAACATTCAAAGACGGAATCATTTGCATCCATTTTTCGTTTTTAATGCTCATTGCCACACAGAAGTTGATTCTTCACGTCTCGTCTAATCTTACTGGAGTCCGATCTCACAAGGCGTCAAATCTGCAGAAACCTATCTGTCAAACAAAACTTTCTTACCTGAATCCCAAATGTTCCTAATATTGTGGCATAGGTATGTGGCATGAAGCCCACATAGGTCTGCGACCTGTGCGTGGGTAATGAATTGGATGATGGTGATTGTGGACCTACAGTTTTAGGTTATAGGATTTTATGTTCCTGCTTTGTATAATATTTTAATCACACATTGTATTATATTTGATAGCCAAAATATCAATATTGAGCTTCTGTATGGCCAAACAATGAATTTTAATTTAATTAGAAATAGAATATTAAAAAAGTACAGGAAGCAGAAAAATTGTTCATTTCAACTTCTTTATTGGGTGGAAGGCCCAATAAAGGGGTAACTTCCCAATTCATTTCCGTTTCTACAATTTTCACTTGATAATATGGGTTGCATTCTATCATACTCTCTCTCATTTTACTTGAAGGGCTGTTCCACAAATCGAAGTCGTAAGAACTGATTAAACAGAAATTCGAGTATGTCTCATAACTCATTCACATTATATCATGTGAAGAAAACAACCGTGCGATTTTGATAACATTAATTTATTAAAATTCATTACAATAGCTATTGACTATTTGAAGTATGTATAGTTTTGATATTTTGCTGATTCATAAATTACACTAACCACCCACCCATTTTCTACTAACAAATGATTAACCTCATTGATGTCTCGCAAAATTGTCGTTTTGCTTTGCGGCAATAAAAACGTGTTCAGAAACTTTATTGCTATTAATACTCGTGAAAATTCACATAAATTTGCAGTTATTGAGACCTGATGGATTGAGAGAATTCTTGAATGCATGACTTCAATAGCCTTGATCATATCCGCTACACGATCTTTCAAGAATATTAAAACGATTTTATGTTACTGCTTTGTATAATATTTTAATCACTTACTGTATTAAGTTTAATAGCAAAAATATCAATATTGAGCTTCTGTATGACCAAACAAGGAATTTAAGTTCAATTAGAAACAGAATATTGAAAAAGCACAGAAAACAAAAAAATTATTATCCTATTAGTGCAGCGACAATTGAGCGATTGCAGCCTAATTGCTACTCCGGCAATCTCGCGATTGATTCTCGACCTAGTGTCAAGACATTATTTTTGTATTGCTATCGTTAAAAATCCTACACACAAATCTCAAGATCACGTGGGGGGAAAACCGCAAAATCAATGTTCATTCACAAAAAATTGGTATTTTAGAATCTCTATTTATTTATTCACATACAACAAAAGCTCACAGAATGCTCCAAGGCTTACAATAAATTAAATAACAGTAAAATATTGGAAGTTAACTTAGAAAAGAATAGAGAGACAAATTAATTCCTCAAAACTGAATTATTCAATTAATTAAGATAAGAAGAGACGAAATTAAACGAGAAATTAAGGAAAAGTAAAAAAATATACAAATGGTTAGTTTGAGAAAGGAAAAAACTGAATTAAGATAAATTCTGAAGGAAAAGAGAAAAGAAATATATTTTACGAGCGCAAAAAAAAAGTTTGAATTGGACGGAGTTTAGTAAAATTTTCAAATAATTAATCTGTCATTAATCTGTCCTGTTTGTAACGGTGACCGATTAGATTGGCCAGCAAAAAAGACACTGTTCTCTGCTGTAAAATCACTTCCTGGTGGTTCGGAACCCACCTAAAACTGTAGGTCCAACTCATCAATCACCATCATCCAACTTATTACCCACGCACAGGTCTCAGACCTATGTGGGCTTCATCCTCCGAAAGAAAAAGAAAAAAAATGACGATAGCAAATAAATTTAATTTAATTTTTATACGATACCGGTACATGAAAATGCATAAAACAAGAATACCATGAAACTAGTACCGGTACCGTATCACATTCGTAACTACTTTTTATTCTATTAAACTCAATTCCTGTTGAGGTACTTTATTAGAAGAAATACTTAAAATTCATACTTAAATTATGTCTAGGCATAATCAATTTTATAAGAAATCTCAATTTTCTCTACTTCTACGTATTATATGGTCCACATTTAAGATGTTTCAACTTCTAAATTATTTTTAAAACTAGGTTACAAACTCTTAACTTGAGATATTAATAAGTTTATTGGGAAAACTAGTATAAAACATGGAAAAGTGTAATAAATTGAACAAAATAGTGTTATAAGTTTATTCTGAAGTATTTTAGCCATTTAACGGCTCTATTAATCGTTTGTTCTTCATCGGTTCAACCGAAATATTAAATTTCTGTGTACTATATTGAAGAAAGTGGTGCAGCTCTTTGTATTGAAATGTTGATGGTTGCACTCTTTACCTCTATAAATTTAAAATGCAAGACATGGAAATCTTAAGAAGATTCAAGATGAGCACTGATATTTAAAATACTTGCTAGAAGCCTAATCCTTAAAAGTGAAATGAAAGAATTCATTGGTGTTCAATAATCGCTATGATAAACCGTAGTTTTGAATAGATCTCTCATGCAACTTCGTATAATGCCTATAGTTCTAAAAAGTATAGTAACTCTGTTCTCTGCTGTAAAATCACTTCCTGGTGGTTCGGAACCCACCTAAAACTGTAGGTCCAACTCATCAATCACCATCATCCAACTCATAACCCACGCACAGGTCTCAGAACTATATGTGGGCTTCATCCTCAAAAAAAAAAAAATTATCAATTGAGCGACATGATAAACATTCAACAGGATTTTCTAAATTTATGGAAATGGTCAGAAAAAGGATCAATAAATATGAAATAAATATTCGGTCATTGTTGTCTATATTTTGATTGTCTCATGAGTTTTGAATTATTCAATTACCAAGCACAATTAACACAATTTTCTGGCTGACTGCTGAAGTTAACCGTTAACTTCAAGCTTTCCCTTGCCAATGTATATTATATTTAGCGGTTCTTAAGATAGCTCAACTTCTATATGCTATAGCTTTGTCATAATTATTGTAGTGATGAGTGTACATAGTAGTAGGCAAGTGTGAACGTGTCCAATTATTATTTTAAGTAGGCCCACATGTCTGTGCAATGGTGAATGGGTAGCTTCCACCGCGGTTGGTATGAGGTGCTAGTACAGCGGAGCATGATCTGACGTCATAGTACTGTACAGCCACTCCAACTCCAACTCGCCAGACCTAGGCCAATGAATTATATCAACTTCCGACAGGAAGAGTCAAGGTCATACCAAGGTTGTGGATAACATCAGGCTTAGTTGGTTGTCTGTATATTCATAGGTTCATGGATGGTAAGTAATGGTAAATGTGAATGGTCTACAAGTAAATTCATGCAATAGTGTATGCGTAAGGTGACCAGATTTGTGAAACCACAAAGCGGGACAACTGGACGTAGGCCTATATACCGGTGGGGGGGGGGGGCGGATTGTTTGAAAATTGATCAGAAAAAAGGAAAAAATGTATTTTTTATACAAAGATATTTTTGTGTCATTCTCACACATCTTCTATTAAAACGAGACCGACGTTTTTACTGCCATCGATGTTCACCATCCAAAGACGAACGAAGAATAATAAAAGTTCGCTCATAATAACAAGGGGTTTTGGAGGTACGTGTCAATTGTAATAAGAAATTGAGTTTAGCTTTTAGATCATTTAGAGCAATAATAATTATCAATAAATGAAAAAAAAACCTATTCATGAAGTAGAATGTTAGTAACTAATATTGTCAAAACGGGACAAATGGGTGTCGCGACGAGAATAGTGGGGACAACGGGACATTCCTCTCAAAAACGTCTGATCACCTTATGTATGCTTATAGGAGAAAAAAGAGTGTGCTTTAGAGTATTTAATATAATGCAGATTAGAGTTTATCGAATTGTAATGCAGATTAAAGTTATTACATTATAACATGGGTAGATACAGCGGATGTAACCACAAAATCTTAATACTCAAAAAGCTATATTTTTGTGAGTCCTTTTCTTTAGGTGATACACATCCGATCCGAACAGAAAATATTTTCTCAGTTGATTTCCCTCTTTCTGGGTTCGCCTCTGTTTCACGAAGCCTACAAAAAGTATATAAAACCTACCCCATTGTTAGGTAAGCAAGTATTCATGGTCATCGATTGTTTTTCTGGTCTATTTCACAAACAGCCACCAATACAATAAGCTACAGCTACTTACATTCTCGTAAGTGAAGATGAAGAACTTGAAATAGATTTGCAAATTAAAGTCGAACTCTCTGTTTTTCATCATTATCAACCGGGCATTCACCATTTTACTTATTAATGATGTTTTCTATAATAAGTTGCTTAGAAAAGTTGAATTTGATCGATAACTGAGCATAAAAACAGTCACAGAAGTACTGATAACAATATCAACTGAAATAGAATGAGTTAGCATTAATTCAAAATTAAAAAAATTAACTACTGTATTGTTAAAAGTTGAAGGTCAAGTACATCAAATACGATAGCATTCAACGAATAACTCTATTGACTTTCTAATACAAGGTGTCCGCTTCCTCTGATTTTGATCCCCTTTTCTCTTATTTTATTACTTTAAATAATATAGTTCTGAATGTAGGTTACATAAGTAATTCTACATTAAATCTAATAAAACCATCAAACTAACAATATAGTTTTTTTTTTAAGTAGAGAACTTCAGAACCTTTCAAAACCTATTAGCAAAGAGGTTTCAAGTTACAGGGATGAATAGGAAGTAATATAAAGGCCTGTGAGTACTAATAAAATTGAATGGAAGATCTCAGAGATTTTAAAATTTCAATGATATGCACAAATTGCTACAAAATATTCCCTTTTCAATTTTCTAATAATTGGCCTATCGCTCCTTTAATTACTAAGCGGCCAAGTAACTTTTGCCTTGGAGATTAGTATTGAACTGAGATAAAATTTTAACTATTAATGAATAATAATTATGAGTTCAATAGCTAAATAATCTTTATCGCATTTTTTTCTTCTATGTAGCCTACAGTAATATAATCACTGATTCAGGCGCATAGCAAAGATTTTCTTTCGGGTGGAGCTGAAACCGGGTTAGTCCGATACTTTGGGGGGGGGGGGTGGTCAGGGTGGTATGGAATACAAAAAATTTCGTGAGGGGGGTTGAAACCCCTCAACCCTTCCCCCTGGCTACGTGCACTGATTAGTATTGAGTAATCACTGTTCTATGGAAAGTAGCCTGCTCATCGTTATCAATGAATTTTTTTTGGTGAGTGATTGAGTGGCTGAATACATGGAATTTTTAAATGCTACTAAAAATTTCACTGGACTTTTTTTGACGAGTAACATTTATCTATTGATATTTAAAACCTTTAAATTCCAGTATCTTTTATAACTTACATTGATGATTGAACATTCGAATTGCTGAAGGAAGTTTTTGAAAACACCCACATCCCTTTGCCTGTTGATCCCAAGTTCAATTCCTCCTTTGTCTTCACCCGATACCTCGACTAAAGATTTGAAATTTTATGGTTGTCTTGTTTGATGCCTGATAATATTATTCTCAATTTCTCCACTTTCAAACTATACGAATTTTTTTTTATTTCTGATGTTGTTCACATGAGTCCGAGACTTGTGCGTGGGTGAATGATAACACATAGATGCCAGACGGAGGAGTGGGATTCGAACCCACGACTGCTTAAACGACAGCAAGCTGAAGTTGTAACGTCCCAGCCAACTGCGCAAGCGGCCCATAAAATATCAAAGTTTTGATAACACCATCAAATCACACTAAAAAATGCAAATTAACTCCCTCCAGGAACAAGTAGATTTACAAAAGAAGCACATCAAGTCAAGGGAGATGGAATTTGAAAAGGAAAATCTGTCTTTTAAGGATCAGATTAGATGTATGTCTACAACAATTGAAACTTTGGAAGCAGATAACAGTGCTTTGAGGAGCGAAATCAGCTTGTCTAGGGATGATTCCAATAAGTGGAAGAATAGGTACGAAGACTTGTTAAGATCAAATAAATCGAGAATTAGTGTTGGTGGCGAACTAGTGGGTTCAAAAACAGTTCGGGCAAAGCGATCAAACATTCCAATTGTTGATGACGATGAATTTCCGGCAGTGAGTGATGAATCCAACCGCCGTAAATGGGAATCTACAGGATATCAAGAGAAAAAACGCAGATATTTTGAAAATAAAAATTTAATTTTAGGTGACTCTATGATTAGAAACGTGACTCCTCAAAATTGTATTGTTGATGTTCGTCCGGGAATACGCATTGATCAGCTAACTAAAGTGATAGAACATAAATATAAAAAATCGTCAGCACAGAATTATAAGAGTGTATTAATTCATGTAGGCACTAATTCAATTCGCAGAGAAACGGAAGAATCCGTGGTGAATGAGATGAGGATCATGATAAGGACAGCCAAGCAATGTTTCAGTTCGTCAAGAGTAATAGTCAGCGGCATAATTTTGAGGCGTTCAGTGAGTGACTCATTCATTACCAGGATTAATGTCTCCATCAGAAGTGAGTGCGCCAAACTAGGTGTGCTATTTGTGAACCCCAATAGTTTCATCAACACCAGAAAAGGTTTAGGCAAGGACGGTTTACATTTAAATAGGTTCGGCTCAACTAGCTTCACAAAAATGTGTGATAGAGTTTTTAGCTTATTGAAGGAAGTGGAAAACTAATTAGCTGTGCCAGGGGTGTTGAGAAAAATCTTATGTTCAGAAAATACCTGGGCTATAATAATAATAGTAATAATAGACATTTGCAGGACTCATATGATTTGAAAATAATACATCAAAATATTGATGGAATAACTAGTAAGGTGGCTCTTTTAGACATTCTGGTGGAGAATGAAAAACCAGACATTTTAATATTAACCGAGCATGGATTGAAGGGATATGAAATTGATTCCCTGCCTATTGATAAAATGATTTTAGTATGTAGTTATAGCAGGGTGGATATGAGAAAAGGAGGAGTGGTCATATACGCCAGTCTTGAATTGTTGAATGCTATTGATCATAAATTCACAGTTATAAATATTTCTGACCTATGTCACATTAAGGATATTGAGATATGTGGCTTCAATTTTAAGATTGGTCGAGATTTGTACTCTATTGTAGGTCTGTATCGATCACCTAGTGGTGATACTAGGATATTTTTTGAAAACCTTGAAATTTTGTTAAATCGTATTTGTAGCCATGTATCTGATAGAGTGATTATTGCAGGTGATTATAATATCAATGTTTTAGATAATTCTTCTGAGCATAAAAATCTTATAAATATTCTGAATCTATATGACTTGCACTATACCATTAAAGAGCCTACAAGAATTTCTAGAATAAGCAGAACAGCCATTGACAACATTGTTACCAACATTGAAGTAGGTATTTATTCAGTACAGATTGTTCATACACTCTTGTCAGATCATACGGCACAGGTTTTTCAGACACATGGCACACTTGATTCCATGAGATTCAAGACTAAAGAAATGCCACTTGGTATTCCAATGTATAATTGCTCAAAGGATAACGTAAGAAAATTGAAGACCTCTTTGAGTGGTGAATCATGGGCTTCAGTCTATAATGCGATAGGTGTAAACAATCAATTTTCACGGTTCCATGAAGTTTTATTGTCACATCTTGGCATAAATTGCCCTTTAAGGTGTAGAAGAGGGAAGACTCGGAGCAAAAAAAGACCTAGAGGTGAATGGATTACTGATGAAATTAAACAAATAAGAAATCTTTTGGAGGTAGCCAAACTTAGAATTAATAGTGGTTTGACAATTGATATGGAGCAATTAAAATCTATTAAAAAAATGTATGATTATAAAGTTGTTGAGGCCAAAAAGGAATATATAAGTAATGTAATTTTGAGAGCTTCAAATATATCAAAAACAAGTTGGAAAATCATTAATGAATTTAGAGGTAAAGCAAAACAAACACAGCCTAATATAGAACTAGAAGAAAATGGAAAAACTCTAACTGATTCCAAGCAGGTGGCTGATGCATTTAATAAATTCTTTATATCAATGGCACCCAAAATCAATATTCCAAAACCAAATCTACAAATTAATGATGCCACTCCTTCAAAAAATACAAATTGTAACAATAGTATTTTCTTGTTTCCAACTAATAGTGATGAAATGATAAAAATAATAAAAAGTATCAAAACAAAAAATAGTGTTGGTTTTGATAATATTCCAGTGAGGGTGATAAAGGAATGTTGTAGTGAAATAGCTTTACCTCTGGTTTTCGTGATGAATAACATTTTTGAAACAGGCATATTTCCAGATCTACTTAAGATTGCCAAGGTGAAACCATTGTTCAAACAGGGTGCAAGAACTGACATACAAAATTATAGGCCTATTTCTATTCTTTCATCTCTGTCAAAGGTATTTGAGAAGCTAATCTATTCCAGGATAGTGATTTACCTTGAGCGGTTTGATTTGATTTCATCGTGTCAAAATGGTTTTGTAAAAGGTAGGTCGACAATAACTGCAGCAGTCACTTTCATTGAAAAAATTATTGAGCAGGTTGATGAGGGGAACTTTGTTATCGGTACTTTCATGGATCTTTCAAAAGCTTTTGACAGTGTTGATAATGACATACTTCTCAGTAGGCTCTCAGATGTTGGAATGAGAGGTATTTGTAGCTGTCTGATCAAGTCTTATTTGACAAATAGATTTCAGTTTGTTACGGTTGACTCTCAGTCACAGCTAGCTGAATCAATGCAACTGAGTGTTACAAGAGGGGTGCCTCAGGGTTCCATTTTGGGCCCATTGCTCTTTGTTCTTTACACTAACAATGTGCAATCCTCAGTCCCAGCAGGTTTGAATATAACACTTTATGCTGATGATACATCATTAATGTTCAACGGTAAAAACTTAAATGATCTTGAAGTAGATGCTAATATAAAAACAAATTTGGTTGCACAGTACTACAATGAGTCACTTTTGTCAGTAAACCCCAAAAAAAGTAAGTTTATTCAATTTGGATCCAAAAATCATGCCTTCCAGCCTATGATTAGCATTGGAGATTCAACTGTTGAAAATGTACAAGAAGCAAACCTGCTGGGGTTGATTATTGACAAGGATCTCTCATGGAATGCGCATACAGATGATCTGGCCACTAGAATTAGTAGGAATCTGTTTGTACTGAGAAACATGGTTAGATATGTGCCCAATGAAACAGCTAGAACATTGTATTTTGCCCTGATATACTCACATATTTCATATGGGATAGAGCTCTGGGGTAGTACATCATTGCAGAATATCAACAAAATATTTGTACTACAAAAGCGTGCCATTAGGTACTTGGCGGGTCTGGGGGTTAATCATCCTTGCAGATACCATTTTAAACAGCTGTCTATATTAACAGTACCAAGCATTTTTATTTTTAAAACTATATTATTTGTTGTCAAAAATATTGACAGGTTTGTGACTCATGCACAGGTACATTCTCATTACACAAGACATAGAAACGCTTTGACTGTACAACCTCATAGGCTTGCTCTATATGAAAAAAAGACTAGTTATATTGGTACAAAGTTTCTGAATAAACTGCCTAGTCATCTAGATCATAAGAAAATGTCATTTAAAAAAGATTTATATAGTTACCTTGCTGAAAAATGTTTTTATAGTGTTAATGAGTTTTTGTGTGACAATTATGTATGATTATTATGGAATGACGATGTAAAATATTACTATAAAAATATGACTACTACAACACTGTAAAATGTAAATAGCCTATGTGTAACATGTAAAAAAGGTACTATTTTTTTGTTAGGTATAAGTTAATACTCTACTTCTGACGATATTCAATTGTATGGTGTAAACTTTACTGTATTGAATAAATAAAATTTATTATTATTATTATTATTATTAAATAATATGGGACTACATAGCAATTATTCCATTCACGCTTCTTAGTTATTTAAGTGTCATTATTCATGCAATATTAGAAATTTGTGAGCTCTTTGAACTTTTGAATTTCAAGAGAGTATTATGATTACTCAATTATCGTATTTCGTGATAAGATTCGTTGTACGATTCTTTGAGATACTCAAGTTTATTGAAATTCGCTCTGATTTTTGATCCCTCCGATATTCGTATACTGTACCAACTAAGGAGGATATAGTAGACTTCAAAACTACCACAAAATCGACAAAAGTAATAACTCAGTTTATAGTACGGCAAAATAATAAAATGGAATTAATAAAACTGCCGTTTACGCTTGAATCGTTAACATGAAGGTATAGCCTAACCTTGTAGCTTTTTCGATGCAACTATCATAAAGTTTTTATGTTCGCTTTTCCTCTATTATCAAATTATGTGATATGTCCACTTCACCCTTTCATATCTTATTGAATAATATGGTACATGTTACATCCAAGACTTCGTTCACTGTGTCTAGTTCACATGAACAGCAGGATCCTAGCACCAGGATCTGCAGTTTTACTATCTAATTCTAGATTCTGCCTCTCTAGATTTTTTCGGCTCAACAGAATGATACGGAGTTTTAGTACCGTATCACAAATATTTTGCCTAAAATGTTTGTTCCAGTTATATGAAAATGACAAACTGAGCTGAAGGCTCTGTTTTCAATCATTAATAATTTTCAATTTCAACTTTCTTTATTTATTTATTATTATTTTTTTTTTGAAAGACATGTGTTGCCGTGAGTCTAACTTACAGTTTCCACTACATGGATTGATCTAAGCTTCTCCAGTGGAATTTGATATTTGTAATAAAATAAATGCTGTGCGGTTTTGAATTTAAATTGCTATTATCTCAGGTTTCCGGTCACGTGATACGAATAAAAGTTTATCTTGTAATAATTGTTTAGCCAAGAACAACTTTCGGCATAATCCTATTTAGCCGAACACCTGACAATAACTGGTCAATGGCTGAGAGAGTTTGACAAAAAACTTGTAAATCTGGTTTTCTGTATGTGTAGGCTTTTTAAAGGAGATGTTTATTTATTCATTGAAGAATACAAGTGCAATGATTTGGGTTCGCTGTATTGTTTCAATGAAATTCAGAGACAATAATATAAAAGCTGGATGTCAAGCTGCTTAGAATACCGCAATTACCAACTGCGAATTTTAAAAACCAATTGCTGATTGAATGTGGGCCTCATTCGTTTCTTTTAGTGGATATTTTCCTTCTTCATCAAGTTCTCACAAGTCACCAAATTCCATAAGTAGCTTTTTTAATGTTTTGTAAGATGAGCTAATTTCAAGTTGTCACAAGCACAATATTCCATGTTCAAATCTATACCCCTCCCCAACTTTCACCAATAACCAATGAATTATTAATTACTCGTAATTTATAATGTTCACGTGTCTTGAAGCACTTGTTTAAATTAGTTTAATGTTTTTATTTATCTCTTGACGCCGATCACTATGCTCAAATTCAATCAAATTATTAACGGTATTCCATATTGTATATTGAGTTAATATCCTTGTTTGGCTCCATAAACATTTACTAAATAGGCTAATATTGTAAGTTAATATTTTTGTTTGATTCCATAAACATTTTTAAATAGGCTAATATTGTATGTAAAACATTTAGGCTAATATAGGCTAAAATATTTTCAATTTTATTTCACAAATAATAATCAATTTTGAAAATTCTGATGGTTCACTCGTTCACATTAACACAAGAACTTACGTGAAATTCACATCCACAAGAACCTATATGTTCACATTTTTATTTAATATTTTCATTCACTAGTCAAGTCATTGTTAACAGTTGGTTAGCAATGATAATGAATGAGTTGACTATATGTCTGAAATAATGCCAGAACAGTACGTTTTCAATGAGCTGGAAATGAAAAATATAAAAATTTTCAATGTATTAGAACTGTAAATAGAAATATCAAATAAGAATGAAGAATAGTGATAATGACCTTGACTAAACTGTGTCAGTAGCAATGACACCCTTATGTTTACGTTGGTGATGGAATGGCGAGTATGAAGGAGGGGCTGGAAGAATATGACGATGACGAGAGTAGAAGGAGGAGGAGGAGGAGTGATGGTTGACCATTTCTAGGCATAATAGATAATAGACGTAATTGTCGAACTTGTTCAAACTGCATTTACTAGTATAGTAGTTTATAGGGCCACTGGCCGGCTAGGGATAGGCAATGCTTCTAGGCGGTGATTCAATCAATTTGTCCTCCATGCCATTTGTTGCTCTCCTATTCATTAAATAGTCTAATTCAACTGCGGCTCAACCAGAGAGAGAGAGAGAGAGAGAGAGAGAGAGTGTGTGTGAGAGAGAGAGTGAGTGAGTGGGAGGGAAGAGAGAAGAATAGTAAAACTTCTATTCACTCTGGGCTAAACACCAATGATTCATTCAATACATTCTCCAGTTCAATACGGTGCATTTATAATTGTTTCGTAGGCCTAGTATTTATTGAATGAATTCATGTGATTATTTGTCTGAACTGCACTAGAATAAATCTTTGAACCGGATAGAGGGAACTAATAAAAGGGTTTGAATAAATATAAGTTGGAGTTGATGATTTTGATTTTATTCAAGTATGACCACTCATCAATCACCGTCATCTAATTCATTGGATGATATTTGGTAATATACCATTACCCACGCACAGGTCACAGACCTATGTGGGCTCCATCCTCAAAAATGTGGGATGATTTCTAGATGAAATATTTGTTAGTGAAAAATACTTGTGAAATTTACTTTATTTATTACGCTAGAGACGGTTATTTGTAGTGAACAGTTCTCGAGCATGCAACATGCTGAATAATAATTGTTATGAAACTTGGCATTCTATTCGGTTTCTAGAATTCAACAGCATATCCTTTAATGCAGATTAGATTTTGAACATAATAGAATATAAAATTAGAATTTGTTTCATAAATATTTCTTTAAATATTTCTTCATATAACCATCCTGTAATTATAATGTCTTGCGTGCATTAATTTATTTATCAAATATGCCAAATTTTTTTATATACTGTAATGTAATTAAATAATGATATATTTCCCCCTGAAAAATATTGTTTTCAGTGACTCTGATGTTTATAATATTAAGAATCTGTTATTTTAAGAAGGCGACAAAAACTCACACTTTTCATATATGATGTATTGTTTGAATGGTAATTCATCTACTCCGTATAGACTCTTATTTGTTTTTCCATTACAGTAGAAATTCGATAATTCGTAGTTCACGGGACCAAGGATTTATTACGAATTATGGAAGGTAACGAATTATCAAAGCTATGAATTATGGAAGGCAGCGAAGAAAAAAATACGAATTATAGATACTGTAGTTATATCTTGGAAATCATCTCTGCCAGTTTTTCTTTTCAATCATTGCATACACCATATCCAACATCCGCGCTCTCACTGTAAATTTTGTGAAACTTGATGGAATTTCTTCTTTTAAATTTGTCTAGCCATCCGCCACTTGCCTTGAAACTGCTTATTCCCAATTTTTCTGAATAAAATTTCGCCTTTTCCTCCAACAAAGTGCCTCCAATAGGAACATTTTTTAATCTACATTGAGTGAAAACATTCTAGTGGGCAATGTTGAAGTTGATGGTATTCACTTAGTTTTTGTCTTTTCCTTTGGGCTGTCGATGAAGTAGCAGCTAGCACATCTTTTTTCTTGAGGATTCTAGTCAATAAGTCAATATAGAAACAGGAATCCCGAAACGATCTGCCACATCTTTCTTTTTCACACCATTCGCGACATTTTCTATGTTTTGTTTTTTCTCGAAAACTGAGAGACACTTTAATGTGATCGCTTTGGACACATATTCGGTAACTGAACTACGCGAACTAAATTGTATACGATAACGCTCAACTGGCAGAAATGCAGTTCAACCGAACACGAACTGAATTGTACACTGAACTGGAAAAAATGCCGTTGATCTATTTTTAGATTATGACTACAGAACTGGAGAATCAGGCAGCGTTGAAACTTGAAGCATCATTCGAGGCCAAGTTAACATTATACTTGATGATGGACAGATATGAAAAAAAGCATAGCTCATACGAATTATAGCATGTTCTCATCGACATAAGTACGAATTATAGAGTGCGACGATAAAACCAGCGCCCGTTTGGGCTGCAAAATGAATACGAATTATCGAGGAAACCGAAATGCATTGTTTTTCTACGAATTATAGAGGTTATTACAAGGGACTGAGCTATTACTACGATTTACAGAGAATTCCGAATTATCGAAGTTCTACTGTATTATGTTTGTGTTTTATGACGTTCAGAACCAATACAGTAAGCAACCAATTTTTCAATAAATTTCTATAAAACGCAAGGAAATACCAGTTTTCAGAAAAATTGATCAGCGCTTTTATTAAGATAAATTACAAGGATGTTCATTTTTGCTATCTCTTCATACATGCGATTCCATGACGAAAAAGCTACATCACAGCAGCTGTGAAGGTGATTACAGCTTGTAAGTTACGAGAACAAGTTATTAAAATTACAGTTTCACGCCCAGCCTACAGAATCGAAGAGAAAATCAGGAAACTTACATGCAGTTGAAGTTGTGCCTGCTAAATAACGAATAAAATATTGCTAGAATTTTGCGTGCATTTAATAAGTCAAATGACCTACGAGACCATACATGAAAGTTGAAATAGCTTCTTAGTAGACTCTATTCGAGAATTAAACAGAGACTTTCATGAGTAAGACTTAATAATTTTGTAAAAAACTTTCAAGTATTTGAAAGTGTTAGAGTCGGATTTAAATTCAATCCTAGTTTTTTCTATTCAAGTCCATCTAATAATAATTAATCAAGAATCGATACTACAGTCATTTTGCATATGACATTCTGCTCAATATTTAATTTTGATTATTCAAGAAGCATTTCATATACTTAGAAAATACAGTTGGTGGAAAAGTTCTCAAACGTCCGTCTAAAGTCTTTAAAGCGTATTCTATGAAAACAAAAAAAAATGTAGATTGAAATACGACAATGTTATTTTATATTTGAAATATTAGTTTATTCACAAACAGGCTAATCATAGAATAGGTCGCGAGGGCTCTTTCATATTTCGCCTACTGCTTTGTAGAGTAGGCCTATATTCCCGCCATTGACAAAGTTTGTAATTGAATGTACTTTATAAGTAGGTCGTTCCATTCCTTGCGATAACTTATATATGATGCACAATTTCAAAATGACAAATGAGTCCTTGTATAGGATTACAGACCACGCCCTTAAAGTCTTAAGGTTAAAACTGTTTGTTCATCCGTTATATGATAGCAGCACAAACTAATTACATTAACGTTAATTTGGTCCATCTCGTTAAGTTGGAATTAATGATGTCTGGAATTGATCATAATTTATTTCCGTCATGTAGATGTATCAATAAGGAAGAATGATATACAGTAGGCCTAGCTGCGATTCACATGGTACTAGGAGTGGTCCCAGCGCGAGAGTTGTGGGGGGGGGGGGTCTCATATGGGTTTCGTTGACCATTTTTGCGAGATTGCACCTCCTACCCACCCTTTCACCAGTAAATTTCCGATTTTGTGGTGGTCATGATACCCCCTCCCTCCCGGGTGGTACCACTCAAGCATGGTACGAAGGGCTCGAAAGGATAGGTATAGCCTACAAAGTGTTCATGGCAATCCAGAATCTGTTTCAGGCTATCAAAATACTGTATTTAGTAATTATTTAATGAAAATTAATGCCAACATGCAGAAATAAAAGAAGTAGAGAGATAATTCTAGAATTTTCATTCAAATTCGAATAATAAAGAACTGAAAGGAAATATCATAATAGAACTGTGAAGTATTTTTAAAATATGACCATTTTGGAATGGAACTACTGGAATTCTTCAATGAAAATTATGAATATGATCACTAGGAAATCAAAATAAAAAAAAATATAATGATGTTGAGACAAAACTGAAAAAACCCAGAACCAACATCATTCTCATCAAGTGATTGTTCAGAAAGCCCGAATTTTTTATTGAATTGGATACTTATTACGGTGACCACGAGTGGTGAGCAACAACTGATTTACTTAAAGAGCTAAATTTTGAGTAGAGTTGCAACTCTAAATTAATTAAGTAAATTCTTTGAGTAAATCAGTAGCTGAGCAAACTGACTTGTTTTCTCTATTTCCCTATAGGTACTTTACAAGTTATTGTCCTGTTTTCAAATTTTATCCATAAAATACTCGTTTAGTACTTCTGAATATTTTGTTATTCCTACAAGAGTCCAAATACGAAAGCCTAACACCTGAGGCCAGAAAAGAAGGCTCCTGTTTGTGCTTTCTGCCTCAAGGAAAACGTTTTTTGGCTGAGTTCACGTCTGTAATTTATTTTCCTCGATCTCGAGGAAAAAAGAATGGATCATAGAACTTATACTAGCTAGAACGCCTAATGTAAACTGGATTTCTTATCAATATACAACTTAGCCTACAATTCTTACAAAATTGCCCAACACAGGTTCCACATTTCCTGCCTGATTCTAAGAATATTTATCCGCATTTTCCTCCTTCTTTTAACATATGCTTCTTGTTCTTGTACACCAATTTCTAAACGTCAGATACTTAGAATACTCTTGCAGTACCTACACTGAATTCAGATATAGAGATATAACCTAGGAAAGTATTCCTGCAGTAATTGCGGACATATTTTTCAAGGTTATTCAAGGTTGTGTCTGCAATAATTTCCAGTGAACTCTATGTTGTATAGTATACAGTGCTGGTAGTTTCGGACATGAAATGTATGAAAATGTTTAATAAACCTTATTAATATTTTTTGTCTTAAATCGTAAATTTGTTAAGCCATAATATTATTGAATATTGTTATCGTGCAAAATTAGAATAAACTCCCAAAAGAAATTTCTATTCGTAATGGATTTTGATTCAAAGTTTATTAGCCAGATGCTGTCATAACCACTAAATTCAAGAGAGATTTATATTCGTAATGGATTTTGATTCAAAATTTATAATGCAGATGCTGTCACAACCACTAAAGATTCAAGTGGTTGTAACAACATCCGTATTATTCATTATGGATGTCTACCACAATATCACCAACATCAATACTAAGATGATTTCGATTACTTACGCTATCTTATTGATTATCTCAAGTGTACTTTGAAGGTAGTTTGGGAAAACTCCCTCTAATTTCTTATGATCTGGCGATGGAGTGGTTTCTCCACAAGGCGCTAATAAGCTGATTGAACTCTCTTATTCCGAGGTCGCTGCCCTCTAATTCTACTTAATTTTCAAAGAAAGCTGCTGCGCTCACTTCAAAACTTCTCACACCCTTCTGTCGAATCCATGGCCAAAACTCTTATATTCTACTTTGTAATGATCAATAATAAACTACTGTACTCTATTACTTGTTTAGTAGGTAGTGTAATGCATGTTTCGATGCTACTACTAGCTACTAAATCTATTATGTAGCTCTATTATGTCTCTTCTGCAAGCAATAACTGTATCTCACTCGACCTGATTCTTTAAAACTGCTTTTAGCTTCTCATTTACTGCCGGAAATTCATTGTAGATTCATTCATTCATTTTTGAGATCCATTGATGTCTTGTATTTATCATAGTGCTCTCGAGTTCTTCCTCTGATTTAGAAAAATATGACAATCGATATTCACTAATAAATTCAATTGCCTTGTAGAGAAGTGATAGCCGCGAGCCGTAGCAGGTATCTGTTCAACAAGATTAGATGAGCAACGCTCTCCTGGGCCCTCTCTGTAAGGGTGACCGATTGGATTGGCCAGCAAAAAGACTCTGTTCTCTGCTGTAAAATTGCTTCCTGGTGGCTTTGAACCCACCTAAAACTGTAGGTCTACCATGTTTTCAATAACATAGCTCAAGCGACGAGGTGGAACTACCCGTAAGGGTCTCCCCACCTCTCTACCAATAAAAGTCATACGTATTTACTTTTTTTTCAATTGCCTCTTCGAGCGTACAATATTATAAGTAATGAGACTTTATAAAA
Source organism: Conomelus anceps (assembly GCA_948455865.1). Lineage (NCBI taxonomy): Eukaryota > Metazoa > Arthropoda > Insecta > Hemiptera > Delphacidae > Conomelus > Conomelus anceps. The sequence continues at coordinate 115,880,183 of OX418216.1, forward strand.
TTTCAAATTTCAATTACAGAGCTTGAGTGCAATAGTTTTCCTTGAACTACATCAATTCTCAATCTGAAATGGAACTATGAAGTCAAGAGACTTCAGACAATCACTCGTGGCAATCCAATGTTATTGCCTGCGTCTGCCTTGAAGTACCTATGTGAATTGTAATAAATTTTTAATCTCAAAAAATAGAAAGACCTACATTCTTTCATGAATTGAGACATTGAAGTCAACAACTATGATAATACAATGTTACGTCACTTGCTTTTGAAAATAAATTGTCGCATTGTAAGGTTTCATACAGCAATGTTGAATGTGACTAGTAAGTGGTAAGTAAGAATGATGATCTAAATCTAAGTATGCGCTGCACTACACGTGCTCTAAAAAATGCCAGCTTAGATTCAGCCAGCATAAACCACTCTTGTTCTGTTAGAATAGAGGCCGTCAAAAATCAAAATCATACAGTGAGAAACAATGTCAAATTCAACAATAGAATGCGTTCAATGATGTCTATAATTTTACATTTGAAAAGTTCTCATCCTTGAGTTACAGGCCATGCTGAGACTGAAGTGATATGATTATGATGTCATTGTTCGTTCATTTTCAAGAGTGTTGATACTGATTTTTGAAGTTTTGTGTTTTCAAAGCTATTATAGTAGTATCAAGAGAGTAGCCTAGATAAGTTTAAAAGTTATTGATTGTATATTTGTGTTTTATCTTTTAGTATTATTATTAATTTTAGTATTATTTTGGAATGTCGATGTAAACTTGTATAATATGGAATAAAATAAATTTAATTGCATAATATTGTATGGCATTGAAAAAATGAAATCCAACTTTTTTGCACCTTCTTGTTGAAAACCTTTGAATTTTTTAAACTCATTTTACATGTTTGTCATCTCAGTGCAGCATCTTCACATCCAATGTCTTATTCAACTTTTAAGTTTTTATCAATGACGATAACTTTACAAATGATATGAGGATGATTAAGGTTTTAATTTGTTGATCTACTGGTCAGATATTAATAATAAAATTATTATTAATATAAGTAATATATTTTAATAATTATTCAAAGTCAACTTTCACCTGCGTAGGAAGGTTAAAAGCCAGTCTCTCTGCTTAGATGTTGACCTAGTCTCTGTACCCGAACTCATTGGTAGCCTGGAGCACCAGACTCCGCCTCTAACTTCGCCTACAGCAAACAAATCTCAAAGTCGGTTTACTTTACTTTGATGTCTATTCAAAGTTCATCGACCTCTTTGGTGTCTATTATTATTTTCGCTTTCTTTCTTAATCGACTCGACATCTTATCCTACTTAGATGGCTGCTTACCGAAGCTCTCTCCTGTCCAAAACAATATTGCAAACGCTGCATTTATTACTTCGGAGCACTGAACGTTGCTTTTATAGGAAGTGCGCTTAAAACCCAGTTTTACAATGCTGATCTGAAGTGATTTATTTGTGTCACCTAATCGAACCTGTTTTGAAAGGCCCAAGAGATATTAGAATAAATAACTGATTCAACTTTACCAGTCATCTTCTTTACTTCACTTGTAGGCCTACTACTTTACTAGTACTAGTCTGACCGGGTATAAACATTTGACACAAAAATACTATTTGGCCCACCGAAACTATAATGAGTTACGACAATATTATTTTTCTAGATAGCATAAAAGTTCAGTGTTAGAAAATACTTTACTCCAGTGTAATAAAGACACTTTCATTTCAATAATTGTAATATTTTAGCTTATATAATTGGAGAACTGAGTCTTGGAAACTTGATATCCAGCCTACAGAAACAGAATATTTCAGCTCTTATAATTGAACCTGGAAGACTTGATATCTAGCCTTTAGGAAACCGAATTTATACGAAATATTTCAGCTCATATAAATTGAAGAATTGAATCTGGAAAAATTGATATCTAGCCTGTAGGAAACAGATTCATACACAAATATTACACGCACTTACGTAAGAGTTATTGTAGTCTTTATTTCAACCATTGAAAAAATAGTGATATCAAAATAGACAAAACAACAGTTAAGTAGGCTACTGATAATCTGCTTGTCTGATTTAGTGAGCAATAAAAAAAGTGAATGATTGGGATTGGCTGTTTTAACATGATGCCAATACCGTGTCTAGTCTGGATTATATTGTCTCTAAACGCAGTCCATGTCTCAGTCTCTTGAATAAAAGAATGAGAATTCAGAACTGCCTAATTCGCTCTTGTTTATCAGACGAAAATAATTGATCTATCGCTGAAATAGATCGACTCTGAAATTTATTATTTCCTCCTAGCACGTTTGAACTTGGCATTCAGCTAGTCTAATAAAGCACGAATTCAAGGTCGAGCGCAAAAAATGGAGGCGTTCAAATTTGGTAGGATGACCTCAAAATGCAATTAAAATGCAATTATTGAATAATAATTATGCTTGAATGCATAAAAATGACGGCAATATTGTTGATGAAGTTTTCAAAAATGGCGAGCCGAAATGTTTTCCCGACAGTTCTGCCTATCTTTCCCTTAAAACTTTATATTAGCTGATAAGTAATAAATAATATAAACTTAAAAAAAACACTTTTAAATGGAAATTAACTCACGTTATGGCGTGACGGCCGTTTCGCTCTGTTGTCTAGAGCATCGTCAGACGACCCACAGTACACTCCATAACGTGAGTTAATTTCCATTTAAAAGTGGGTTTTTTTAAGTTTATATTACATATTAGTGGAAACAAGATGGATCTTCAACATCACAGGTAATAAATGTAATAATGTAAGTAAAAGTAAAAGTAATAGTAATAATAAGAAGAATAACAGTAATAAATTCAGTACGGTAGTACCTTATCAAACCAATTTTGTCTGTGATTCTTAGGACCCCAAGAGTTTGGTCTCAATGGGCAGACAACAAACTATTTTTTAGAACACACCCACAAACTAATGCATGTTATACATTTTGATTTTCTTTCAAAGCAATCAACTATAGTAGATACAGCTCTGTTGGAATTGCAGATAATGTCTATTAATGAACTAGCAGGTAGCAGAAGTGAATCTTCAAGTTGCCCCTTGGCCCTCTACCCAAAGAAGGAAATCGCGATTATCCAAACATTATCAATGTGTTGGAGAGATGTACAGCCTACACATACCTAAGCATTGTTTGGAGTGGATCTCAAGAATACTAACACTCTTTCAATGGTGTTAGATGTTGGCATTAACAAATTCCAAGTTGTGGCAATTTATTTATTGGATCAATATACAGTACTATTTAAATAAGTGTAACACATTTAGAGACACAGATAAAAAGTGGCCGACTAAATGAATCTTTAAAATGAACGTTTTCCTTGTTTTTCTTGTATAAGGCTTGCAGTGGAGCAGTCTAAACGGTTTAAGAAAACTCTCAAGTGCAACTTCAAAACCCCATCTACCTCTGAGTTTATAATCAAGTTTATAATGATTTATCATTCTTCCAAATAGACTTGTGCAGATATTAGGCACAGTTTTAGTTCTAGATATAAAGGCTTTCAGGTTTAGTTTTCTTAAGGTTGAGTGCTCCAAAATATTGGGCCAGATCAGCTTCGGCATGTAATTTTAATGTTTAATCTCTATCGAAAATTAGATAGCTGGATGTGATTCACAAATAAAATTGACGAATAAGATTGATGATGATTAAAATCTTTAAAATAATATTAATAGTGTATATTTTTATCAATCAATTAAATGCATAATTGAATGGATTAACTATTTATTCGATGTTAATTGAATAGTTTAAATATTTATGAAGAATTAGAAAAAATCACTCAGCTGTCAAAGGATGAAAGGATAATGTTAGTCTGAATCGTTGACTGATTACGTGTGTAGTAACAAAATGCATGTAACAAAAATAATTTGAATAAATGACTAATTCTACTTCACGATTTCTTAAACTCTTGACACGAACTCATGTGTGTTTATAAATGGAATTAACGTCAAAGGAACTGTCAGACTATCACTTTTCGGTACCATGACTGTCATAATTGATTTCCCACGAATGTCGAACGTTTTAATAAGTTGAAAATACTAAGACTATATTATTTGTATGACCTTTAAAGCAATGCTATTTGCAACTAAGCTCAAATTTCAATATTGTATTGACTGTGTATGACATAGTATGGACTTTTCAGAAATTGTAAAGTATGAATGGAACTCACATGCAAATTTTCCAGATAACTGAAAGATTTAGAACGTGACAACTTTTTTCTGTAGTAGTTTTAAAACTTCTTCAACCATTCATTTAATTATTTGAGACATGAAAGTTGAACATTCAAAACAAAATAACTATTAAAAATAGAATGAAAATCAGAATATACCAGTAATTGATTTATCAGTTTCTATATACATATATAGATAGAAAATTGTGATAGGAAACGCTACAGTTGAAACGCATGGAAACGCTGCAGCTGCACTGCAACTCTGAACCAAAACTGAGCAAGCATAGCCTGAATGAGAACTTATAAACTATTTAATCGCTAAAATTTGACAATAATGTTTTTTGCATGAGCTATAGCACACATTATGTATATCAAACGTCCATTCAATAGAGAGGATGGGCATAACGTTTGTTGGGGGCCCAGAAATGACTTAAGCTGCTGAAATTAATACTGTTTATATAAATTACAAATAATAATCCAGTATGTTGTGCGTTTTTGTGAGGTGAATGAGTAGTCTAGAATTATTAATCAGGATTACTCCTGTAATCAACGTCGTAACTCACTATTGAGCCTCATTTTCCGGACACGCAAGTGAAGGAGCAAGGACGATGATAATATTATTATGAAGATATTCATCAGCGTACATCACCGAAAATTAATGTTTCATTTCCTCCTCTACAAGAAAGCCACCTAACAATCATTGGCTCACATGTAAAATATTTTTTTATGAGTTTTTACTTTTATTGATTGTTATTAGCTTTTGCATTGTAGAGCCTGCTCTGTCATGGATGATTGATTGCAGATAAATTGGACAGTTCTAACAACAAACTGATCAGGCCATTTCATCTACAGCACTCATGTAATTTGATCTCACAGGATAAGGTGGGCCATCATCATTAGAGTCAATAACCGAAAGAGTTATTTCTAAATAAGTGAATGGAAGCGCTCTTTTTTATCGTAATAATGGAAGTGTAGAGCTTGGTTCATTCAGTATGGAAACGTACGATATTGAACTTTCTCTCTAGTATATATTATATACTATATTATACTAGGCTATATTTATGAGGGAATGTGAATGAATACGAATCGAATTCATCAAAAAACTAATAATTGTAACAAAAAACAATTCATAGCCATTTATTAAAAAAAAAAGTACCCTTTTAAAAACAAAAACATAAATAATTATTATTGAAAATACTTTGCTAGTGAATCTAACACTTATGGCCATTTCACATTGTTGGAATGCTTCCTCAGATACGGCTTACTCCATGATGCGAAGTGGCCATTACACAAATATGTTAGTAAATTCAACAATAGTATTTTACAACAACAGAAGGAAAAGTAATATTGTAATGTCCCGTTTTGGCCGATCAGATGAACTAATGGGCTACAAATTAATATTGCAAGATCAGGGATGAATTATCCATGGATGTTTAAAAAAGTGGAGGAAGCATAATTATATCGTACACCGCGAATGTTGGGAAAGTGTAACCGGAAATGGGGCCAGGGTGAACTGGAATTGAACCCTTAACAGCAGGAGTAGCTGTCAGTCAGATTCCTATCAGAAATAATCACTTATATTCGCCTTATAACAAATTTCATGAATGAGGCTGTGTCTTAAAAATATGAATGAAGAGCAATGAGACCAAGCATGGGTGTAATGATAGTAATCACAATAATAAAAGTGAAGCTCACTAAAGAAATTACAATCCAATTTAAAAACAAATGAAAAATGAAATGAATTGAAATGAAATTCAATTTGGGCCCGTTGACGGATGAAGTAGCTATTAATGTTCTTGGTAATCTATGTTTTGGATAACAAAATGTCAGTTGTCTAAGTCATGACGTTGCGGGGTGCGGAGGAGGAAGTTGCTCGTTTAACAATATTCTAATCTGCACAGCGCACAACACTTAATATGGCCTTGCCTGCCCACACAGGAAACGAGTGTAGTGAATAGTCAATTAGGAAAGCATATATAACAAGTATCTTAGAAGAATAATAATAGCATGGTGGTTTGCAGTTTTAGTGCGTGTATCTCAAAATTCTAGACAAATTTCAAATTTATTACAAAAACAACATAAATGTACAATATTGTGACGAATACAATAAACTACTGATACAAAAAGTGCAAAATGAATCGTAAATAATTATAATTATTTTGAAAACCAGACTAACCACTAGGTAAGTAGGACACGAGTCTCAGCCATTTTACTCAAAACACAAAAAAAAACAATTTTGATACTAGAATTTTGTATAAAGCTGTCACAAGGAGTGTAGTTTAGTGGTCATTATTTTTTTGGAAAATTCTTATTAAAAAAAATTTGAAACCTTTCACATTTGTTCAGAATCTACGGTTTACCATAAATATTATTGGTAGGCTATTAATGATAAAAATTGCAACTAGCTCTGTGTGCACAAAAGGACGGTGAAGAAATGACAACTAACCTAATGACGTGCGCTTTCATAGCCCAAGGTATCTTTCATTAAATAATTAAACAAGAATGAAACGTCAAATTCAGGTTTCTAAAAATAATGTAATCCTTGTTTTATTTTATTATAAAGATCCACAACATTTGATATGATTTTTTGTATTTCTTCATGTTTCCATTGAGATATAAAGTCCACTGGACCTGACTTAGCACTCCACTAGAAAATACTGCATCAAAATTTATTCCAAAATTTTCCAAAAAAAATCAGAGTTTGATTGGCATGCTAGATTCAATTTCTACGATTAAATTATTAGACAGACAAGTGTGCTCTAACAAAATCAGAAACTCCCCGAACAAGGGGTAGGAAAGAAAGACAATGGCCAATAAAACCGATTTGAGCCCCCCATCCAAACAACTCCCCAAGCTGGGACATCTCATTTAGATAGATCTTGATTCTTTATATCAGATTTTCATTTAAGAGTGATAGGCACAAAAAGAAACATTATTTGACCACATTCAAGGCCAATGCCAATGGTCAGCGAACTTCAGCCTCAATAATAGTAGTTGCTGTTTACTTTTTTCAATAATTTCACGGCAAATCAACAGCATAATAGTGTACGATTTTGTTTTTACTATTTTGGCCTAGTAAATTGAACAGCGGCTGAGAATTTTAACCATTCGCCGTTGTTGTTCAATTTGAAATTTTAAAAAGATCAATTTATCACCACTAGCTTTTTGTGGTCTGCTTGACATTATCAGTTTTACCATTTTTCTCGTTTTTCGCTGCATGAAACGAATTTAAAAAAGATACATATTGGTGTTAGGTAATAAAATGATACTGCCGACCTTCAAAATTAAACTCAATTCATTCCTTTGATTAATGAAGTTTTCATTCTGTTCATAAAATGGATGGAGAATCGAAAATGAATAAACCATAGATAGGCAGTAGATCCCATCTGCTTGAAATTGTAGAAATGTCAAGATCCAGTCAAATATATGTTTACACTAATAAGTATATTATTTTATTCTGACATGCTTCTTTGTTGAGGGAGCTTTAGGAACCCCTTGAAAAAACAATCAATTCTAGGCTCTAGCTTTCGTGGTTGATCGATTTTTATAAAACAACTTTGGCTATAGATCTTTAGTCAGTCAGTCAGTCTGCTAGTAGTATATTGTTTGGTATTGATGCAATGATATCTGTAGTCTGTCTATGCTTAATTATATTTGAAACTTTGTGGTTCAAATTGCTAAATCGTGAGCCCAATCCAAAATCCACAAAACATAATAAATTTCAATGAAATTCAAATCAATCGAATTATTATTTGCATACCGCAGCTCGTTATCAAAGATCAAAGAAGCTCGAAGCTTTGTATGAAAAGAATATAAATTATTTCCATCTTTTAAACTATAGTGAACTGTAGAGTCATGTGGTGACAGATTTGCGATTAACCAGGCTGGGAATATAAACAATCAAAATAGAAAATTTCACATGTGGCTTGATTATTCAAACAGCTAGAATAGAACTCAAAGTGATACAAGCCACTCCTATGGCTAACAGACCTAGGCATCAAATGCGGGAATAATTTACTTTTTTATCTAGGTTGAAATTTCAAAATAAACTTTGCTTAGAAGCATCAGTTGAGAAATATATTGCTTTCTAGAGTGATTTTTCTTAGAAAAGCATAGACTACCTATGCTTTGGCTAGAAGGAGGCTCTAGAAGGAGTTTGTGAAATAAGTATGTCTTTGCATTGCAGCACTGTTCAAACTTCAATTATTGGAATATCAGCCTACTCGTACTAAAATCTTTGAAAGGACTATTAAAAAAAAGAGTATTGGAATATCAGCCTACTCGTACTAAAATCTTTGAAAGGACTATTAAAAAAAAGAGTGTTTTAATTGACCGGAATCAGGTATGGGAAAGATGAATGCATTAACTCGGGTACAATAAATAAACTTACTTTTTTCGTTACAACAAAATTATAAAACAAAGTATTCCAAATTAGACCACTGTGAACTACTAGCTGATAAATTTTCTATTAAATATTCATGGTGGGCCTTTCAGGAAAATAATTGGTCTGAGTCTAAGCCTCACAGCATATTAATGAAGCCTAATGAAGTATTTGACAGGAAAAAATCCATTAGTTCTCTTTCCACAACTCAATCCAAAACTGTCAGAATTCTAAATGAATGTTGAAGGAGAACATAGGGTAGCTGCCATTTCTTCTTGTTTTCTTTGTACTTGGATTTATTGGTAAACAAAACAATAATATCTGATAAGAATAATAATTGACATAACTGATAAAATTGAAGTGGAAATTACGGGATGTGTGATGGCTTCATCAATAAATCAACGTGTGATAAGTCTTATCTAATAGAGAAATTGATATCTGATGGCCATGCACGAAAAGCGCGTGATTCAAGATACTTCAATGCCGAAGTACAATCTGAGATTAGGTATGAGGCATGATCTCCTATTTTACGCTACTATTTTTGCTTTTTTTTTAATTTTCAACACCCATGAGTCGCATAACGTGTACAGAATGTTGCATAGACCAACTTCGGCAGGATCTGGAGAGATTGAATCAATTTGGAATAGTAGGCCTAGGTGCTTTTCATGACGTGTTGTTTTCATTGAACGAGATTATTATGAAAATTAATTGTTAACATTTAAAACTGATCATGATTAATAGTTTTATTGTTAGTTGATTGATGGTTATCATTTAAAACTAATTACAATAGATTTTGGAATTGTTCTCCTCTAGATATTTGCATTACCTTAACGGTAGAAATCGAAGGTAATTAATCGTTTAAAAGTGTTTCAAACAATGGCCTGCAACCGGCAACACCTGTAACAATAATTATGTTCCAGGCTGGTGCCTTGCATTTTTTCCTAGCCGGGCGTGACATGTTGGCCTATTTCGCAAAGATGCCAGGAGTCATGTTCAGAAGCAGTACCAAAGACATTGCCAATTGTATCTCCTGTCTGTAAGTTGTCCTCCCAACTTGTCAAGTGACATTTTGAAGAAAGATATTTAACAGAGCCCCGTCTCATCAACTAGCTGAAAACCTGAGAAATTATATCCGTGAATGTGGTAGAAAGAGTGATATCAAAGTTTATGCAACGGTTGTTTTTTGACTGTCTTTAAGCAACAAGTGAGATGTAAGCGAAACGAGAGTTCTAAACATCCTGCGAGTTACTTTTGCGGCAAAATACAATCGTTTTGGATCAGGGGCGGTCCCAAGTTTGATGGTGGGTCACAAATGGATTTTGTTGACCTTTTTTGCGTGATTGCCCCTCCTACGTACCCATTTTCCAGTAAATTTCCGATTTGACCCTCAGTGAATTTCCGAAATGACCCTTATAATCTCGTCCCCCTGGGACCGCAATTGCATTGGAAACAATATTTTATCTCCGACAGGCAATGAATTACGTTTAATTTGAACAATGAATCCGATAACTTGACCAAAACATAACATAACCTACAATGCGTGGTTGTTGTCGACAGTTCCGATTTGAAATCCAGTTTGGATTTTTCAAATTAGTTGATGTGACTATTGTATAGCATTTATTTAGACATTACATATTTTTGAAGAAATCCTGAGTTCTGATTGGTCTAGACCTAGACTCCTGTATTTATATAAATGACAGTTTTGTGTTAAATAGCTTTATTATGACACTAGTTTGATAAGGTGTGGAATAATGTAAGCTGTATTGACACTTTCTAACCTCCTGTATCTGTATCTACTTATAATGTAGCCATGGATGTAAGTTTTTATAGGCTAATAGAGAGCTTTTCAAAGTATTGTCAGATTCCACCTTTATAGACTAGGCCTACTTATTAACAGAATCGAAGAGCCATCAAACCTCATTGAAAATGAACTTTTCAGGTAAAATATGGCAATAATCTCTTTCATTTATGTTATTATAAGAAGTTTTCATCTTTCGTCATTCAGCCAGCAATTATTATGCACAGTAGATAGGCTATCGGTCTAGTATAGTATAGCTTCGCCTGTACTGGTTAATTAGCAGTAATCATCCTACCATTTTAAATGGTAGTAATCATCCTTACCATTTTCATGCTATTAAAGCGTATTGAAATACTATAACAAAAATAAATTCTGATTAACATCACTGGTCTGGTTAACTAAACTGCCGCCAAAATTTGTCTCACTGAATGATAAAAAAGTTAACAGCTTTTTAAATATATTTTTAAGGATGTATTTTAAAGATACTCTGCCAGTCGATAATACAATGCCATTGAAAATTCATGGGAAGGAAACTACACCATCATTATCTCCTTTAAATGTGAAGGACCTCGATTGTTAGCTGCCTCCCCATGAATTTTCAATGGCATTGTATTATCGACACTTGAATGATGAAGTGATACGCACTTATTAACGGAATGACGAAGCAATTTTCGTCTTTTGTATGCAAATTTCTAAAAAGTCGCGAGCTCAGGATGTTGAACGACTTTCATGACTTGAGTTCTAAAGAGACCAGTTGAATTCGGACCTCAAGAATTCGAAACAGTTCAATTTGATTCAAGAAAATACTGTTATTGTAGATTTAATGAGTATCGAAACTTTTAATATTTCCTGCAATCTACTGGATTTCATAAAGGAGCTCCAGTGAGTACCCTGAAAAACAGAGGTATATTTTTTATTAAAGTGCATGAAATCTCATCATCCAACAATTTTTTGTTTGGAAAAGTATTCTTTAAAAAAAATTATCACGAGAAGATTTTTTTCACGATTCAATGCTTGTTAATAGTTTAGAGAATTTTTAAGAGGCCTTAAAATTTATTGTTCTGTGGAACTGAATCAGATATGAGCCACTATTAACAACGGTGTGTCAAACTTTCTTATTCAATGATGTGTGGAGTTCTGTCAATTCAGAAGAAAACTCTAAAAACTTGAATGTGTCACTTCCATGTGAAGAGCTTTTACATAAGAAGGTAGACTTCTAATAAAGGCTGTTATCTTTTTCTAAAGGACTCTTTTCATACATGTAGCAGGCGTTATGCTTATTGATTATATCTACTGGGCTAACAATCTAACCGAAGATTGATGAATGTTGTTATTGGTTGATTGATGAATTGTAGGCCTACGACCCAGATGCGGGGCGAAGGGAAAGGAATTGGAGCATAGGACAATAGATAGAAAATCGAAACTATTCACATGTGGTATAATAATGCGGTCACCTAGCTTACATAGGTGATTACCCTTCGAAAGTTGAATAGAATTATTGGCTATTGTTTGATCAATCAAAAGTCGGAGAAGGCCTATTTCTAATTTCTATCACCCATGATGGGTGCTGGTCTCATATTAGGCGAGGCAAACAATATAAAAATAATGATTGTAGTAACATAGCAGATTTCGATTGTAGGTGATTCTTGAACTCAACAATATGTCGTGTATAAAAGAGCGTACTAAGCAAACGAGGATAGACTGATAGATAACTGTATTTTATTGAAAAATGCACTTTACAATAAAGTGCTGAGGGCGAAGTTGAGGCAAAACAATAGCCCCCTCCATCCACTTAACCCACAGGAGTGAGGTATGTTGCGATTACTTTACTTATACTGATCTAACAGAGCTGTATCTATGCCAAGCCCGCCAAAACAAATTCTAAAGCTGTATGCTTAACAATTCACTCCCACGTAGGTCTGGCTGCACAGGTGAGAGTGTATACCATCTAGCACACCTCTGAGCCACTTCCTCCGTTCAAGCCATCATCCAACAGAGACGTTTGGAAAGCAATATAATTGATGTAGCCTTTTTTGTATCTGAGATGAATGAAACTCGATTGACCTCACGATGGCCTCACGTGGCCTCGATTGGCCACGCAATAATGCTATGTAAAATGAATATAATATAGAAATTCCAGGTTAAAATGCTGAGTTGTTTGGGTTTTTGGGGTTATCAGAATCAGGTTTTCTTATTTCCGTCTTATTTTTTTGCGAATCGCTCTTGAATTGTTGAATTCATGGTGAAATAATTGGGATTTGGGCTATGACAAATGAATTAGTAGAATGTAGAATATGATGTACATTAAGCAATTATAGAATGAAATCATACTTTGACTCACCATAAAACTCTTAGATTGCCATTATATTTTGAATTATCATAATTGAAAATATCATTATTATCTCATTGAGAGATTATACTGGTTCTCATCGATATGTCAATGGAAGGGCCAGGCGAAATAATTTAAGATGCTTTGTCACTATTCCAGCAGATAATCATGCACGAAGGCGTTTACATTTGTATTCCTGAGAGTTTGTCAGGTCATTGAATCTCTTTTCACATTATAAATTCACCAAACCCTTTTTTGGCTAGTGACTATAGTGTTTTAAATGAATAACTTAATGCTGGTAACTTGCACGCCAACAAGCTATAGCCTACCTATTGTACTTTTACTACTTGATAAAACATTCGTGTAAGCTGCGTACTTCAATAATTTAACCAAACAGAACCATTGATGGCTTACAGCCTATTTGATTGCGTAGAAGTTGAAAGAACATTTTTGGTGGACCTCTTTATCCTATCGATCCAGTCCAATTGATCAATTTTAAACGAATCTCACAGACCTACAATAATAAATAATGAATCGAGATCAATTAGGCACTCAATTGGGGAGTTGGCTGATAGATTCTAATTGGGACTACAGATTTGTTTATTTCATCAATTTGATTCAATTATCAATATATTCTTCAAAGAGATTCATAAAATGATTTGAAAGAGAATTTGGGTTGGTGAATTTGTGGTAAAAAAAATACAAAAATCAACTAGCACTAACAATCTGAATCGAATTTTCTTCCGATTTTCTTCTTTGAAAAAATAATTTGTAAGAAACTTGATGTTTTTTTTATTGACTTGGGGTCACGAAAGTAGTAAATCGCTGTTATTAACACGGAACAGAGATAATATATACATAAAAGCAATACATAGGGCCTAAATAAGCTCAGCTGCTACTTTTCCTCTTTTTACCGAGTTCAAAAACCTTGCATGAATCAAGCATTACCTAATCAGAGATTTTTTATTGCTGAAGAATTGTAGATGATGACTCCATGTTTGTGCTTAGATAAGTGAAGTGAATAATTAATGTGCAAATTACGGTACGGTTCAATTTTGAAACTCCGTTTTCATCCCATCTGCAATTTATTCAGAAATAGATTATAATGAGATATACATGGAAGAGTATGCTGTGGATTTGTGGAACCAGCAGGCATAGAAGTAAACCGTGTTGGAATTGGAAAATTGTATTTACCAATAATTAATTATCAACCTATTAGTTTTTCAACAAATTTTGGCAATTTTTTTCAAAATGATCTCCATTCAAAAAATTTAATTATAGACAGTTCATCATCATTATTATTTTGCTACTATATGCAGGAGAACATTGACCCAACTTAAAATATAAATAAATTTATATAGTCTTTTGTAAAATTATTGATTGTGGAAACATGTTTTTTGCAAAAGGTCGCTGATCTTTTAGATTGTATAGAAATAATAACTTTTAATGAGCTATTGTATGGTTCATAATTTATTGATCCAGGATCAAAGGTCCAAGAGGATTTATACTGAAATCTCATAATAGAATATTGAAAAAATAAATATCTAAAAAAATTTAATAGCTTCTGTTGGCGTATCAAGACGAAGATTACAGTATTTGTAAAAAATATTGGCAAAATCCATAATAATTAGTTAAATAGATCCTACTATTTAATTAAAAACCCTTCTATTCTATCCAAACCAAAGAATCTACTTTTTATAGCCAGACACTTATTTCAATGTTCCCACCTATAAATCAATTTTACAATTTTTCAACTGCGAATTCCTTTAGAATGGAAAGATTTTATTAACTTTGGTATTTGTAGTATTGCTACTAGTATCTCTATCTAGTAGAAGTTGAGAATTGAACTCTGGCTACTCCCCTACCTATGATAATCCTCCAATTGATTAGAAAGAGTTTTATTAGTGAAAGAATTTCTTCAAGATTGATTTAAATCAGAACTAAATAAACGAAGCATTGGTATGCAGATCATTAAATGTGGGCAACATCCACAATAAAAAAAAAAACTAGAATAGGTACTAAACAATTAAGAATGATTTGAAATGAATAAAGATACCTACAGTGTAGTACTGTAGTATACTCTGACCCACAATAAAAATTCAATGAATTCAGAGTGATGTGCATTTTATGCAGTACCTATTCTAGTTTTTTTTTTTTTATTGTGTATGATGCCCACATCAGTCTGAATGGGAACTTGTGCGTGGGTAATGAGGTGGATGATGAGAAATATATATGGCTGAATGAGATTCAAACTCAAAGCTGCAAGAAACTAAGCAATCCAGAGTTTTATCTAATCACAGACAAGCGCTTCAACCAACTTCGCTGCCAGAGCCGCCACTTTTATAACTGATAGTTTATAATATAATTGATCGAATCCTATTTTAGAATATAATTTCAAGTTCCACTTTTTTGTCTGAAATAGGACCAGCAACATGGCCGTCCAAGTTTCCTCAAGCGGCTGGATCTCGACAGTCGCCAGTCGACGTGAAGACCGACATTGCCAACTCAGACGAAACGCTGAAGAACAAGCCGCTCACCTGGCGCTACAAGTCCACCATCTGCAAGCAGATTGTCAACCCAGGGTATGGATGGAGGGTCGATGTGCACGGCGAGGATGATACTAAATCGGGTGAGAAATCTAAGCAGTCCAAATTAAATGAGGTGTTTGAAAAAGAGCACCGGTTTCATTATATGAAATAATTAACTTTTATTTAAAAAAAAACAAAATACACAGACTGGTTCACCTAACCTCCCGATCTCAATTTTTTCTTTCACGGTTCAATTCTGCGAAAAATCTATTCATGTGATTTCTCTCTGACTGCATTACACGTAAAAACTTCGATTGAGCAGACAACGTATATAGGCAAGTTTGCTCCATGGGAACTTGAATGTTCCAAGGCTTCGACATTTTAATCTTGATCCCTAATTAACGTTGCCTACAAAAAAAATCATGAAACATCCATGATTTGATGAAGGAAACTAGACAACGTTGACCAGTAATGGATTTCGCGGGCAGATTTATGATATTATAAATGACAATATTTTAAATCGGCAGAAAGGGGAGAAAGTGGACGCAGGAAGACAGGGAACGTCACTCTGGAAAAATGAAGGAAGCATGGGCAAAGAAGCTGATTGGGCGTGCTCTCTGAAAGAGCTATTCGGAAAAAAATGACAATAAATTTCGAATTATTGTTTCAATTCTATCAATTGCACTGAAGACGTTCAATTACAAAAATTCACAACAGTATAACAAATAGAAATGCGAAAATTCAATTACTGCAATTATCCATAACATCGTGCCACCGCCCTTTTGGTCTGTAGCCACAATTATTATCTCATTACAAACTGGTTTTTGCAGCATTTATTGTAGTACCGTATGCCTGATTTACTATATCATGTTGTTTATTGCTCATACAATATTTCTGCTCTCTTGCTGTACTTTTTTCAAATCAGTCTTATAATGAAACATTTTCCACAGAACTTGCCGGAGGACCTCTCGGTAATAAATACAGACTGGAGCAGTTCCACTGCCACTGGGGTAGAGACAGCACAACTGGCTCTGAACATACAGTTGATGGAAAGGCCTACTCTGGCGAGGTAAACCAATTTGAAAAATAATTCAGTTGAGAACTTCAATATTGGAGTGATAGACATTTTAATTTTGAAGACAATGATATGCATATGATTTCACAAGTGTAATAATGTACCTCGGAGGTAGAGGAGACCATGTCCAATTACCCAATTTTTTAGGAGAGCAGTTCAAATTTTTCTTTAAAACTCCAATCAGTGATAACTGATAATTGAGTGAAAAGTGGGCAACATCATTGAGTCACAATTTTATATCTATATTCTTCCTGCAATATATCTTATATCATCAGAAAAAAATATATTTTTTATTTTAAATTCAATTTTTAAATTGGACAGTGGTGTATTTTTCTCAAAGTTTGATCACAGTATTGGGTTTGAAACAATCAAAGCACAAATCTTACAAATTATATGTGGTCTTATTGAAAACAAACAATAATTTATTAGCAGCATTTAAAATGGTTACAAGAATTGATCTTATTTTGCTAGTTTCTAAAAATCTGCAATGTTTAGACAACATATTATTTCCAGCTGGTGAACCATGGTAGAAATCTTAGGGGTATGCAACATCAAATCCACACATGATGTTGTATACCTCAGAGTGTTAATGGACTCAAATGGACTTAAGAGCTCATTTAGAAAGCTATTTTTTTTTTTTTTTTTTGTAGATTACGTCTTGGAGACTCCAGTTAAGGAGTATAAGACAAGTCAGATCAACAATATTATACACTAGATACCATAATTACTTCAATTAGTTGAGGTGAGGCTTAATTTTGATGTGAAAGGAACTCTTGTACACTATAAAAAGCTTTATCAACTAAATATTTCTTCAATTGTTTTTTAAATATTTCTATATATAGCCTTCCAATTGGTTGTGGATATAGTTGTCTATAAATCTGTGAAGAGCATTAAAAACTACATACAATTGTGTAATAACCGCAGAATCTCAAAAAATTGACAAAATGTCCATTACCTCCGATGTACAGATTTGAATACCGGTATGATATTAAAAGCTAAAAAGCAGCAGTACTCTCATCTAAATAAAAACTATCTTCTATATGGAAAATTTGACCTGTTACAAGTGAAATTTATAATGCATGTAGGCCTACTCTCATGCATTGAAATAAAACATGAAATAAAATAAATAAAACATATAAATAAAACATGAATAAATAAATAAAACATACAATAAACATACATGAAAACATGAAATAAAAACTGGTAATATTGTCTAATAATAAGTATCATAATTTCAGAAACGAAAACTATCTTATAGTGATTATGATCATGATAATTGTATATTTTATTATATTCATTTTTAATGAACCTTAAAAACTAAAAAACAGCGAATTCTACTTCATTATTGAGCTTGACAACTAAAAACTTATTGGTAAATACCAAACTCATTGTCAGACCTGTGATTTTTGTAACGTCATTATTATGAAATATTTTGTTTAGTCATTATTATAAAAAATGAGTCTGTGAACAGAGTTCAAATAATTTATTAAACATAGTTTAATAGATTTGTTAAATTTGTTTATTATCATAAACAATAGTGAATCTCAATTTTGGTGTGATTTAACCTCAATGTTTTGGACAATAAAGCATATAGGTATTCAAAATATTTATGAAGGAAGCAGTTTTGAACTTGTGTCTGTTGCATCTTTCATTGTACGTTAATTTTGTCCCAATAAATAAGAGATTAATAGTTTGCTATCTTTGTAGAGTGTGAGTATTTGGGAGTTTCTTAAATTCATTTATAGCGCCTTTTGGCCTTTTCATAAGGCTTCGCCAAGCTGACCCAATTCAAGATGTGTACCGCATTGTTTCTCCAATTCAGATTTCAGCTTGATCAATTTCCAGACGAACTCTTTCAGTAGGCACTAGGCAGTGCTTGATATTCAGAACACAAACATCATGATTACCGTATCATATTTTTATTCGATTTTTATTCGAATGTATTGATCTGCAACTTTTTGATAAGTTTAACAGGAAAAATTCACCCCAACTAGCATAGCTAGTTGTCACTTCATGGTCCGAGTGGTACAGTTGTTGAAATATATTACTGTAATTCAATAATAACTTGAATCTCTTCTTATCTTGCTAAATAAATCATGATGTTGAAGATCCATCTTGTTTCCACTAATATATAATAAAAACTTAAAAAACACTTTCAAGTGGAAATTATGACTCACGGCGAGACGACGGTTTCACTCTGATGCAGTACACTGACTCAAGGCATGAGTTTGAGGGTATATGACATACAAGACTTCTCACATACAAGACTTTATGTATGTTGGAATTGTGAGGGGGGAATGATATTGGACAAACTGGCAGGACATTCACCACTAGATTCAAAGAACACACAAGAGCCATCCCGCACCCAAACTCACATTCTACTTTTGCTGAACACAGCATTTCAACAGGCCACAGTTATACAGACATTGACGCTAAGTTATACACACTACACTTTACTCACAGAAGCCATTAACTCAATGTTTTAGAACAATATGACATTTATAAACACACAAAACAGCAACCTGACGACATTTTAAATGACCAAATTAACTTCTTCTCACATACCCTTCTTGACAAAATACTGCAGTCCCAATTTCAAACCTCCCGCCTACTCATTCTCCCACCCCCTCACACTTCCAACATTCATAAGCCTCAAACTCGTGCCTTGAGTCAGTGTACTGCGGGTCGTCTGATGATGATCTTATCATCGGAGTGAAACGGCCGTCACGCCATAACGTGAGTCATAATTTCCACATAAAACTGTTTTTTAAGTTTTTATTGAACTCATCAATTTCAAGCGAGAGTGGGATTTTGGGATATTAGTTCATCATTATTCGGTTAATTTATAACTGAGATATCTATTCTTGAATTAAACTTGTCGTCATTGGTATCATATTCGATCATTTTCAGCTCCACCTAGTCCATTGGAATTGCGAAAAATACAAGACATTTGGCGAAGCAGCTCAACATCCAGATGGATTGGCTGTTCTTGGAGTCTTTCTAGAGGTATGGTTCGCTAAAAAAAGCAATACTAACATCTTTATTTGAGCATTAGCCCAATGTAAGAAGAGAATTTTCAGTATAATAATTGAAGCTTTTTGCTTATGATTGCAGTGGAGCAGCATGATAATTTTCATCTGTATGAAATTGAATCATATGAAATCGATTTCTAATGTCAATTGAATTATTATTTATAATTATTATTTTTCTCTTCTATTGCTAGTTATTAATTATTACCGGTGAATAATTATAAATATTAAAATGCTAACAATTGACTGTATTTATAATAGAGGTTTTTTAGTGTTGATTGGTTAAATCTGACTTCACCATAGCATTTTAGCCAAATGTATGAATAATGCCTTTTGAATCAATTCTTGGAGCCATTTCTTTTTCTCAAAAACCTCAGCGGTAGGACAGGAACCTTGCAGTAAAATTTAGTACATGAATCCTGTTCACATTACCAAAATTTTGGTCCTCAAAGGGTCATCTTTGAAATTTTGAGTCAAAGATTCTTGAGCTCTTGATTTCATTTTTTGGATATCAGCTCATTCTTAATTTTTCGCATCAGTGGTTTGTATTTTAAATCAAAGAATTGATGACAATTGAATTGGGCACAATTGTGGGAAATGTATGTTTGTTTCCAGATTGTATATGGACATTTTCCAACTAAATTATTGCATTTTTTGATAGGTTTCTGATAAACGCCATAGTGAGATCGAAAAAATAGTTTCTTTGATAAAACACATTGTATACAGAGGCCAATCAGCACCAGTGCAAGAAGAAATTGACCCGTCAAAATTACTGCCATCTTGTAAGTAGGAAAATATCTAAATTTTTATTGACTAGAATGATTATTTACTTTTTTTTATTGCGGACATGAGTCTGGAGACTTGTGCGTGGGTAATGAGGTGAATGATGAGAAACATTCATGGCTGAATGAGATTCGAACCCAAGGCTGCAGCAAACAAAGCCAACCAGAGCCTTTTATCACAGACAAGCGCTCCAACCAACTACACTACCAGAGAAAACATTACATTGTTTCTTTTCAACTATTCGAAAAACTTTCTAGTCAGTAATGACAGTAATCTAAAAAAGTACAGTAATGTACAGTACCACTCTCATAGTCTCCTTCTGAGGAGGTGGCAAATTCAAGTCACTTCAACTCACTATATGGATGCCTGGCTAAAGTAAAAATGGTTTCTAGTGCTAATAATAAATAAGACTATTACCGTCACCACATTTATTATTAGCCCTCAGCCAATCAAGAGCAGTGATAGCTATGAACCGAGCCAGGTGTCTGTTTAGTCGGATAAGATAAGACACGCGCGCTCGCACCATAGAAACCCTCATTTTGATTTAGCCAGCTGAAAATGATCTGTTCTCTGCTGTGAAATAATCACTTCCCAGTTGTTCAGAACCCACCTAAAGCTGTAGGCTCAACTCATTGCCCTCGCACAGATCTACAGTCTATATAGGATTTATCCTTTAAAAAGTCACAGATACAACGTACTTAAAATCCGCCTATTAAAGGCTCCTATTGCACTAGCCAATATAACTGGTACATCGACGTGTAACCTGTAAGGGCGGTTGGAGTGCAGTGAACCAAAAATTTCATTTTTATTCAATATCAATAGCCAAAAGGACTAGTCTATTTGTAATATACACAGATAGATAACTTTGATATTTTCCCATCTTTATATATACACAATGAAATAGCCAGAAAACTTCTCTGTCTTTCTGTTTTATTGATAAAAGATATAAATAATTTGTGTTTCACTTCACATTTTATTGTCAAAATACAAGTTATAATATTATTAAGTGACAGTGTTGCAAAATAAATATAATATTTGTTATAATAAAACAGAATTGAGTCAAGTTATAAGAAACAGTACTTTTTATATCACTCGACCTACCACACTGTCTATTCTATACCTAGTCGTATATGTGATCTCCAGAAAAAATTGAATGCTGGATTTTCTCAATTTGTTCCTCATGTTATTACAAAATGCCGCAATGATTTGATCTGTGAAAAAATGAGTTAAAAGAAATATATATCTAAGCAGACCAAATTTAACACATTTTTCAGGAATCAAAAAACCAAAAAAGGATGATGTGACTGCTGAAACTGTAGTATATAGTTTTTCATTAGGAATATATCTATCAAAATACCATATTCACCAATACGAAGAATATTTCTAGAGCTGCCTGAATCTTGGTCAGCCAAAGAAGCTGAAAATGTTCATCTCCACAATATTTTGAAAAACATTTTATAAAAATTTGACTTTCTATACGTTACTTGTCCTTGCCATTTTAAACAAAGCTTATCAGTGTCACTTACAATTCATCATTGCTGTTTTTTTGCAAGCACAGTTTACCAGTAGCCTCTATTATTAATTTGCAGTTTATTCTCACTGATAACAAATTTCTAGTAACAGATTAGTTAATTCCGATATAGTTAGTATATTTTGACCCTTAACTCAGACCCTTAATTCTGGTGCATAAGAGTTGGCTAATGGCCAATTCACACAGAAAACTTGAAAATTGTTCATGATGTGTTAGACGTGAGGCAGTTATTGCAGATTAATTTCTCATGTTTGTGTATCAGTCTATCTGACGATCTTAGTTAATAACTTATACAAATAATTTTAACCATCAATACCGCAATGTTGACATGAAACAAGATTCCCTATTGTACTTTAATAAACTTCCAAAAGCTTTTAAGAGGGAAAACTGATAAAAATGGGTGCTTAAAAAATTTAGGCTAAATGCGTTAAGCCTAATCCACCCTCATACTGAAACTAGAAATAAAATTGATGAAATCGACGTTATTGAATGCCTTAATCCATTGAAGTCAACTTAATTTTGACTTTGACAGTGTTATATATTTATCATGATATACAAGTATATGATAATGACTATTATTTGGTTACATTTACAATAATCATTATTTGTGATGTTGAAGATCCATCTTGTTTCCACTAATATGTATTATAAACTTAAAAAACACTTTTGAATGGAAATTGACTCACGTTATGGCGTGACGGCCGTTTCACTCTGTTGTCTAGAGCATCATCAGACGACCCACAATACACTGTACGCCATAACGTGAGTCAATTTCCATTCAAAAGTGTTTTTTAAGTTTATAATCATTATTTACTTATAATAACGACAGCAATATCGTGAATTATTCTAAAAAGTTTAATTAATTTGTGCAGTCCTTCATGGAAGAAGAAATTCAACAACCGGTAAACCCTGTTTAACTTTTCCTGTAATAATATCTTAAACATGCTATACAATGAACCATATTCAATAACCCATTTTATTAATGTACTGTACAAAAATATTCAAAGGATACCGTATTGATGCCGTTGTAATGTTTTGAACAGCCGTTTGTGCCCATGTAATAATGAACAGTGTTGGAACAGAGTCTGAAACAGGTTGGGAGGGTCTAACTTACGTCTACTGTTAGCCATTAGATACCGCACTCAAGAATTAAAAAAAAATGATAATTTTATTTTATAGCTGATTTTCATTACTGGACTTATTTGGGATCATTGACCACACCGCCGTGTACTGAATCTGTGACCTGGATCATTTTCAAGCAGCCAATCAAAGTCTCAGAAGATCAGGTATTCATTCAAGTTATCAATTTAGAATTATTCTAGTATTATTATTCCAATAATTTATAAGTAATTGCTCGATTATGCAGTGAAATGTTTGAGTAGAAAATTGAAATATTTTACTTACTGAGCCGAAGGCCATTTCGGACCGCGTCGGTCCGAAATGGCCATCTGCTCAGTTAGTAAAATATTTTAATTTACACTCAAATATTTACTGCATAATCGTGCAATTACTAAATTATAAATTATAAGTGATACGCGAAGTTCGTCATGGATACCAAATTTCAAGACTATCAATCTATATTTCCAAGTTTGGTTGATAAAAGTGAAAAAGTGATACAATGTAATTATTGATAGCTTTTTATTCAGATGTAATCAAAAATTAAAAAATCATTTAACTTAAATAGAACCAGAGATGGGACAGGTTCTATTACATGTGTTAATGTTAACAAGATAATTAATTTTGAAATTTATTTTAATGATATAAATTAATTTCAAACTTCTTTCCAATCACATCCTAATTAAACTTTAGGATGTTGAGGTTGAGTCATTCCTCTTTTGATATAATTATTTGATTGGAAAGAAGTTTGAATTGAATGTAGCTTATTTCCACAAGAAACAATTTATTAAAATGCCCAACATACTTTCGATTCCATTCATGGAAAATTATATTAGATGAAGTAGGCCAAATTTCGTTTATGAAAATAACTATAGGGAAGTGATAGCCGAGTGCCGTAGCAGGTATCTGTTCAATCAGAGATAAGCTACGAAACTCCTGGGTGCTCTTTGTAAGGGAGACCGATTGGTTTGGCCAGCAAAAAAGAATCTGTTCTCTGCTGTAAAATCATTTCCCGGTGGTTCGGAACCCACCTAAAACTGTAGGTCCAATTCATCCAATCCCACGCACAAGTCTCAGACTTATGTGGACTTCATCATCCGAAAAGAAACTAAACTATGGATGTTTATGGTCTACCTCAGAAGGAGTTGATTGGACTTCATTTTTGAAGAAGTATAAACTTTTAGCCAGGAGACCACATTCATGTTAAATCCGTTATAATCTGTTCTTATCAACCACAGGTAAGGTTGATTGTTTTGCTTTAGTAGCCTAACCTGATTTGAAAATAATGTTCTCATTTATTAAAAGAAATTCATAATAGTTAATAAATGTGGTTGTTACAACTTCGTCTTATTATTCATTATTAAAAGTTGGTTATTTCAAGTTCAAACTGACCGCTTAATTTCAGAGTAATCAAGGAGCAAAATTCGAGCTATTTGTTAAAAGGGTGTTAAGGGTGTTTGCACAGTGAAGCATCCACTAGGGTAACTCAATAATAATCACTATCGCAAAGTCAAACACGTGCTGTGGAATTCTGGTATTTACGAAGCTGTCTTACCCACATTAGTCTACAATATGTGAAATCTTTTGTAAAACGGACTATTGAATCCAAAACGTGAAAAATCTTGAAATAACACTAAATTTGGCTATAAGTTTGGTAATATTATATGGCAATGCTTTTTTCAAGCTGGTCATCTTCAGAAGTTTGAGGAGCTACAGTCAACAAGAAGCGTGCCCACTTGACGAGCATAACGGACAAGTCCTCCACAACTACCGACCTCCACTTCCTCTGGGCAACAGAGAACTTCGTGAATGTGGTTCAATGTAATACTTTTTTATCTTCATCCTCACGTACTACCCCACGATTATCAAGCAAGAAAATGCAATATTTTAGTGGCTCTACAAAGTAGATATCAAATATCACTTAGCTTGTACAGTCATGGTTAATTTAGCCGCTTAAGTTAGATATATTAGAATAATAAGTTAAATGAAGTTTAAAACACATGTATAACATCAATATTATTGTTGCATTTCATATTAGTATATTGTTATTATATGATTATAGTTTTATTTGATCAGCATTAATTTTTTTCACTGGTGAGTGGGGAATAATACCAGATGGGGAATGACATATTGTTATTATAGTAGTACTTTCTACATATTATGAATATTGCGATTTACAAAAAATATATTGTGTGCGCAGCTGGTCAGTTTTATTAGTAATTTTAACATGTATATTTTAAATTATCGACATCTAATATTGTCAAACTGTCAATATTTTTTCAAAATAACTGAATAGCATAAGGATTTAATAATTTATTACTGATTGCAATATTTTAGAGGAAAAGTTTGATTAAAAATCGTAGTTAATCCAGATGAATAAAAATTCATTGGATTGTAAAATAGGAACTATTATTCATGTGGGCTATTTGGGTTCTAATTTCTAAAAATAAGCTGTAGGATGTTTTTTCAAGTATTTTGTTGTACATTTTTTCAAATAACTGTGATATGAAGTTATGAACAAGAATATTACTTATAACGGATGTTTTTAATTGATGGCAGTTGATCTTTTACTGTTTGTGGAATTTGAAGATGAAAGGGAACAATTTTACAAAAATGATAAACTTTATAATAAAGGGAACAATTTTAAGTAGTTTTATAAATAGAATTTTGTAATGGTATCAACTTAGCGATACTGCAAATTTGATTCAAATATTAAAAGGATGACATGAATATTTTATAAATAATCTTTATAATCTTGTTTATATTTAAGAGACTGATGTTTATCCATGATTCTCCCTTTTGAGAAGATGGATGTGGGAAAACTATTCTGTCTGCTATTAATACTGAATGAAAATTCTGATATTTAATTTTGCTTCACTATGATATTAATTTTAAATAATTATAAGAAAAAATCTCAAGCTTAATTTTTCCATAAAATACTTATTATGAACCAACCAATTGCATCACAATCTTAGATACTTTATTGAGTAATAATGTTCACCTTGAACCGTAATTAACTTGAAAAATATCGAGGAAAAACATTTATTCTGGTCATAGAATGTATTATTTAATTTTGAAATTATTTTCGTTTCACATTTAGAACCACTTTTGATTTTGAATGTGCACTGATATTTGAATGTTATAATAAGAATTAAAAATTTCTATAACCGTAGTCATAGAGTGGTGATAGATTGACTAGATTTTGAAAGTTGCTAGTTACCCTGAGTCAATAATCATTGTTAGATCAAAAGTGCCTTCTACGGTAGTTTGTATTTGGGCGATAATGTTGTTTAAATGGAATTTAGAATATTAAACTGATACTGTTTTAATTAAAAATTTATGAGCTATATAATATGTTTTCTGTTTATTTGGTCACCAAGAATTTGTCTTCAAACGTTCTACACTTGTTAACAATCACTTAAAAAGTATCATTTTCATTTACAGCTTCATATGATGATTAAGCTTCAGCAAGTTCTTGAGAGAAGTATGTGAAATTGCTCAAAAAATCAATAGGCCTGTATACCGTTAAATAACATCACAACAAGATCAATAAGGAGAATACGAAAGTGAAAAAATAGATCAGTAACAAAATGTTCTCTAAAGTCAGAAAATAAGCGAATCTTGAATTCACATTATAATCTGAATACTTGATATCTGTGAAGTTTTCCATGACGAAATACTTGATGAACAATCTAATATCAAAATTTATACTGTATTTCTATTTAAATTATGATTTTTACTCACTTATACTGGAGGGATGCATTTCACTTCTAAAGCGGAGCTTCATGCTGATAAAGCTTCTTTTCAGAAGTGAAATGCACCCCTCTAGTATAAGTGAGTAAAAATCATATAATTTAAATAGAAAATTGTCAGTTTTTATATAATTTGAGATGAATTGTCTTTGCCTCCAACATAATCCTTTAAATATTATTTCTATGGTTTTTTCATATCAGTGGTCTTAACACTAATTGTTTGGAATCAACAATTTATAAATGTGTAGAACTATCAGTATATCAGTATGATTATTATAATTATCGATTTGGGATGACACGTTTCTTTGAGAGTTGTGAACTGAGAAACTATTATACGGTGTGTTATGAAACTTGTTAGAATAATTCACGACATTTTTCAGTCATTTTTATGAGATAATAATGATGATTAGTCAATCACATTTACAACGAGGTCTTTTAGCTGTCACAACATCTTCCTGGTTGTACTCTGCAGTTGGTTATGTTGTCAGTGGCAGGCAACTAATTTTTAGTTAGATAAACATATTCTCAGTGCAGAAAGGAGGGGTAATGAAGTATAATAATTGTCAGAGTATACCCTATTTTGTGGGATGCTTCTGGTGAGACGCACAACTACATTGAAATTGACGCCAATATCTTCCTCTCCATCTAGCATTATATTTTATTGGCCAGAATACGTACACTTCAAATTTGTAGCCATAATTTTGTTTAAAATTCATAAGGTTGATTCATCCAAAGATATCATAATAACAAAGCACAAATAGCTTATAACCCCGTTTTGGGGTTTATGTGGGTTATATTGTCTTAGAGAATGCTTAATTTTAGTTGAACATCTATGTTCATCTCCAGATAAACTTTTTCTCATTGGCACTGTTGAAAATTTATTATTCAGATGGTCGAGTATAGGAGGTATTTTGAAAAAGTTTGTCTCTATTGGGGTAATCAAAAGGTTTATTTTTAGAATTATCATTGACATGAAGGAAAGAACGTATGCTTTAAAATGTATTCACACTCATTGTTTGTTGACAAGTTCATTTACCATAACTGGAGCCCACAAATTCCTAACACTAGAAAAATTTACAAGAGAAAAAAGGATGATAATGTCAAAATATCTTTGTAAAGAGGTGTGAGTCAATGGCAGAGGCTTATTTGGGCCTTTTTGGTAGAGTAGAGCAATGTCTGTTCAGCAATATTGATCAAAAGTCGTCATCAAAGAAATATCTAAAAAATTCATAAGGAGGATTAAAATTCATGGGGTGATCTGGGAGTGTAGTGTCTCCTTTGAAATCTCTATCACAATCTTGAATGCACAATGAACCTTTCTTCCAACGAATTTCTTCATTCAAGAATTTTTGTTGGTTTTCTGATATTTATTGAAGATGTATGTCTGGCTTTCGGTAAAGTAGATGCAGAAATACTATCTCCTGCGGATGCTGTTGAGCCACAAGTTGCAGCAGCTATACATTTGTTGATCCAGGAGGAATCTTAGAAGTAGACCCATGCCTAGCTGATATTGAAGTAGATGAAGCAGCTATATTTCTAGATTTTGAAAAAATGGAAGTAGTAGGCCAATGATGTCCAGCTGTTGATGAGGTAGAGGAAGCAGCTGTAATTGTAGATTTTGAAGAAGTGGAAAAGTAGACTGATATCTAAAACATATCTGGAATCTAAATGTAATTGGCTGATGATAGGATAGAAGAAGCAGCATTATTGGTGTCATCCAGAAATTTGTTCAGTTCGATCACTTGATTAAATATAAATTCATCTGAGTTTTTCCATGTTGTCATCATCTATAGTCCAGGCAACAAATGCTCAAAAAAAGGTATAGAGGGAAATTGTTGGAACACAATTTTTGACTTCATATCTTTGTTTGGGCTAGTTAGGAGGTGAACATATCAAAAGTCCCCACCCGTACCCCTTAAGCCGGGGGGAGAGAGGGGGTTTGAAAGTCTCATTTTTCGTTTTTTTGCTTATATCTCGGAAAACATACGTCCTACCGACATGACCATTCTATACAAAAATAGTAATAGAGTAAATTTCCCACAAGTTCTATCCGGTCATGCTTTTCGATATCTTGTATAGTTTCGAGATATCCGCTCTTGAAAGTCTGTAATTATGAAAAACAAATTTTGCTTCACATGTTTGCTCTTTTTGACCAGATGCACCAAAAAACTAAATAATGGGCATAGGGTTGTAGAGCATAAAATTCCTTTTAATAATATATATTACTTCACTATTTTATCTATTTTCCTTCAAATGTTAAAGCAGTTTCAGTGTTGAGCATGTAATCTGAAGCTTTGCAACAACTGTTGACAATGATAATGAATGTTCAAGAAAAGGTAGAGGAAATTCTTGGAACACAATTTTTCACTTCATAACTTTGTTTGGGCTAGTTAGGAGGTGAACATATATCAAAAGTCCCCGCCCGTAGTCCTTAAGCCGGGGGGTGGGAGGGGGGTTGAAAGTCTCATTTTCGGTATTTTGCTTATGACTCGGAAAACATATGTCCTACCGACATGACCATTCCATACAAAATTAAAGCCAATTAAATTTACTACAAGTTTTATCCAGTCAAGGTTTTCGATTTCTTGAATTGTTTTTGAGATATCCGCTCTTGAAAGTCTGTAATTTAAAAAAAAAAATTTTTCCTTCACATTTTTGCTCTTTTTGACCGGATAACTCTTGAACGATGCACCAAAAAACTAAATAATGGCCATAGGGTTGTAGAACATAAAATTCCTTTTAATAATATATATTACTTATCGCATGGGGGTTATCGCATGGCATCTGTCAGGCGCTCCGCGATCTTTGTTTAAAGCTGTAAACGATGTATAGCCGTATGTACTGCATGGGACAGAGTACTGGAATGAATAAATAAGGTATGACAGAAAAGTGGAAGTAAAGAAGCGAGTCATAACAATATCATGCTATTCATGCAGCCTTGAAGACTGTTGAAACATCAAAAAGTTACATGAATGTGGTGCAAAGCATAGCTTCATGACTACTATCTTCAAGGCGAGAAGAGGATTATACCCTTTGAACCACAGTCCTTATAGGGGAGAGGCGGTTAATTTATGTTCCATGTGTAATAGTTGAGAAAAGGAGGATATTATTTATTTTATACGTAAATGTTCAATTTTAGCTGAAGTTTGCATAGCATGGTTGTGGAAGAGTACATTGGATAGGGGAGGGGTAATAGAGTATTTAGAGGGTAAATGTTGGAAGTCACTAGTGGGGTATGTAAGAGAGGCCTGGAAATATAACGCAATCACTTGATTCAGGCATTTAATTCTTATATGCACTCATATATGCACAAACATAGTCATAGCAAATTATTTCTCATTAAAATGTTCTAGATCTTTAATCAACTGTGGGGAACCTGGTCAGTGGGTCTACAAGTATATATTCTAAAATGAGTATCTGTGCTACTTAGACGTCCAGTACTGAATAGGTCTACATAATGGTGCATATTTCGGCTAATACGTTGACCGTGAATGGTGAGAAATTGATAGATTCATTAGTCAACAGTTGTTGCAAAGCTTCAGATTTCATGCTCGACACTGAAACTGCTTTAACATTTGAAGGAAAATAGATAAAATAGTGAAGTAATATATATTATTGAAAGGAATTTAATGCTCTACAACCCTATGGCCATTATTTAGTTTTTTGGTGCATCATTAAAGAGTAATCCGGTCGAAACGAGCAAAAATGTGAAGCAAAACATTTTTTTTCTCAAAACTACAGACTTTCAAGAGCAGATATCTCGAAAACTGTTCAAGAAATCGAAAAACTTGACTGGATAAAACTTGTAGTAAATTTAATTTGCTTTAATTTTGTATAGAATGGTCATGTCGGTAGGACGTATGTTTTCCAAGATATAAGCAAAAAACCGAAAAATGAGACTTTCAACCCCCCTCCCATCACCAGCTTGAGGGCTACAGGCGGGGACTTTTGATATATGTTCACCTCCTAACTAGCCCAAACAAAGTTATGAAGTGAAAAATTGTGTTCCAAAAATTTAATCGGCATTAATTTTGTATGGAATGGTCATGTCGGTAATACATATTATGTTTTCCAAGATATAAGCAAAAAACCAAAAAAATGAGACTTTCAACCCCCCTCCCACCCACTGGCTTAAGGACTACGGGTGGGGACTTTTGATATGTTGACCTCCTAAGTAACTCAAACAAAGTTACGATGTGAAAAATTGTGTTCCAAGACTTTCCCTCTATACTTTTTCGTTGACTGGGCTATAATCATTGAATTCCTGTCAACTTTTAATAGGTATCCCTTCAGTGAATATTTAAATCCCCTCATGTAAGCGATATTTCTCAGCCATTCAGGAAGTTTGCTAAACAGCTTTGGGGCTAGGTAATATGTATGTAAATTTAGTATGTATTCTTCCAGCATGTTCTCTTGTCATGTTCTGAAGACTTGATTGACAGTATATTTGTTTGAAAATTTTTCCATCATTTTATCCCATACATTGCAGCTACTTCCCTGTATGTCATCCCACCATGAAGGACAGCATCCATGGCATGCTGGACTGTTTCCTCATCCACTTCCTCCTATCTCTTCCATTTATAAGTCCTTGGCATCTGAAAGAAAATAAAAACATCAAAATTACTAAATGATGAAAAAAGAATAGCTCAATTTACATACATATAAACACCAAATACCACTCATTCATTATTCATAAATACAAATCATTAATGAAAGTGAACATTTATCAGTAGTAGGGCCCTAGACCACACAAAGTTGGGAACAAATCAATCATATAAATTTTTATTTTTCAAATAATACATCTTGGGCCTGTTTCATAAAACTTATATGTCATGTAAAACAGGTGAATCTCCTCTAAAATCAACTCTTATTACATGCTTCATATAGGCAGTAAAATCAGCTGTTCCTGTATTAAAAGACTTCTAAATTTTTATGAAACAGGCCTCTGATCTCATTTTATAAAAGTCAATAACAATTTAATAGTGTGTTTGGATATTTTTACTGGGAACAAACCAATAAAATTTACCATGGGGAAGATTTGAACATGTTAAAGCTACCAATGGGGCAGATACGAGATTTGTGTTGAGACCTGACCTGCTCGCCGCTGATGCTCATTTTTAAAGCTCTGTTCTGGTGATATTTGGAGGATATCAAGGAAGAGAAAAATATTTCTACATTATCTGATGTAAGTACAATAATTTTACATGCTCTATTTGACAGCTTATTGGTTTCTTGACGGTAGTTCTTGAAAAAATCTTAAAAATTCTTAAAAAATTATAAGCTCACTGAAATGCAATCAAGGTCAACTGACAAATACACGTAAGAACTGTTTTTAAATGTAGGCTGGAGTTATGATGAAACCAACTTGGTTGTATTGAATTGGTTAAAATAAATTTGGTCATTTAAACTAGTACAGTGCAATCTTGCTAATCCGGCACTATATCGGGATTGGTGTTGTTGGGTTACTGAAATTGCCAGATTAGTGGATGTATGGGTAAAAAACGTGCAAAACCCATACAAATGTAAGTAGAAATTTAATAAAAACACATTAAAGTAAATATAGTAAAACAGTATGGCACTGTACTCTACAATACAACAGTACTGTACAATTATGAAATTATAAAAGTAACAATAAAATGGATACAGTATGATTAGCCTACCAATTGAAAATGATAGTAAAACGAACAATCTGATTATTCATTACAGGTAAGAAAAAAGTCTTTGATTGTTTTCTGCTTTTTTGGGTCTGCACAGTGCCGGATTACTGGACATGCCATACTGGCGCATGGCTGGATTATAGAGACTGTACTGTTATATATTGGAATCGTTTTTTACCAACCTAGTTATCTCCTAAGCTTCTATAATGTTCAATTGTCTGCCTTTGCCAATCAGATATTCAGAAATTCAACATTTTCTTCAGCCTTGAACTTGTGCCCATCATTAATGAGATGTTCAGACTGGTAGAAGTTTCAAATGTAGAATAAATGAACATATCAGGGATTGGAAAACTCAAAAAAGGAGATTAAAATTTTGCAGAACATCTCATTAATAATAGGCACAAGTTCAAGGCTGAAGAAAATGTTGAATTTCTGTATCTGATTGGCAAAGGCAGACAATTGAACATTTTAGAAACTTTGGAGATAACTAGGTTGGTAGAAAACGATTCCAATACTAGTTTAAATGACCAAATTTACTTTAACCAATTCAATACAACTAACTTGGTTTCATCATAATTCCAGCCTACATTTAAAAAACAGTTCTTACATGTATTTCTCAGTTGACCTTGATTGCATTTCCGTGAGCTTCTAATTTTGTAATTTAATTTGATTAAATTCCAGCCTTAGGTATATTATGTATTTTTCTTCTTTGATGCTTTCTTGATGTTCAAAGTGTTTAGTTATTGATTTGACTAATATTTTTGCTTGTTACTCTTCCCACCAGGGGGCGTGACTTGACAGCCAATCACAACGTCTGATGAAGGTCAGCCTCTTTCCCGCTTAGCCAATAGTATCATTCCATGTTCAGTATTTATTAAGCTTCTCTGTACTTTAGTTTTTAGTTTGATTGAGATTGATAATGGTGTAACAACCGAAACCAGTTTCTCAAAGTTTTAATAAATGTGGTTGTGACAATTTCGTCTTATTATTCATTATCTGTTCAAAGCTATCCCATGTGACAAGATATATCAAATTATGGGTTAGAGAGCACCGTAAGATTCCATTGAACTTTAAATATATGTGAAATAGTAGGTAATTAACTCACCTTTCAATTGGTATTCATACAAATACAAAGCTTGAAGATCGCACATCTATTCAAACAGAGGTCTAAAAACTTGAAAAAATCCTGAAAATCAACCGAGATGTCAGTAACAAAAACAACTAACAATCAATTGTCAATTCTCAACATTAACCTCACTTTCTTTCACTTCCCTCCAATACTAACAGTGTTACAAGTTGTACCAACTTCTATAGGAAATATCAAACCAATTGCATTAAAATGAAAGCCATAAGGCCATAACAGCTGTTGTTCAAAGGTACCCCATGTTCAAAACGGGACGACGCCAAAAGTTGTCGACGACAGAGATGGTCTATTTCTATCTTACGCTGACGACAGAGTTGTCCACATTCCCGAGTAGTCCCAGTCTGACGGGTGCATGCAGCGACAGACTGGGTCTATTCCTATTACTTCTCCTCTCGACAGAGTGGGCCTGCAACAGAGTGGACCTTAGGGTTCGCAATATCGATACATACAAAATATCGACAGTTAAAATTCAGTTAATCGACCACAACAACATAAAAAACTTGATTATGAGATTGGCAGCTCTGTCCTCTCCTCTGTGAGTAGGTTTGAGGCTCTATGATAAACACTGGAATAAAAGTATAATTTGATGAATGAAGTCTTCTTGGAGCCTCAAGTTTGTGCCATTATTGAGGTGTACAAGCCAACAAGTCACATCAACAATTATACAATCTTCTACAATAGTAACCATAAATTACTGTATCAATTAGTTGTGGTGAGGCTCAATTTTTATGTGATTTTATGAAATTCACAAACCCTATCCGTTCTTCCTCAGATTTTTTTAGTGATGATTCTAATTTTTTTTTAATTTGGTGTGATCATGCAATAGATTAGCAACTGTTCATGTCTATCATTTTTACATTTGAAGCCAGAGTTTGTTAAGTAGCTCAGTAATTCTTTATTGGCTTACAATACATTGTAAGGTGCAATTCTTTTGATGGTAGTTTTATTTCAGACAATAATTGATAGTTTAAAAATATGTCAGAAATAATATTTTAATAAGTTTTTGGTAATAACAATCATAAATAACACAACCAATTACAGAAATTGCTATGGCTACTATCAAAAGTACCACATTTATGTTTAATTCGAAAATAGCTAGACAAGAGTCTGTGTTCATGGTTGTGAAAAAAGAATTGATGTTTAAACGACTTTTAATAATAATGTAAATAATATTTTTATGATAATTGTAATAAAGTATATTTGTTAAGTTGTGCATGAATTAAAATTACTCTCCTCTTGACTGCTAACTACTGTTTCTGGCTGGATACCATCCAATCTTATTATTTATCTACATATGTAATTCTTCTCAATTTTTTATATATATTTTTATTTTTCACTCCACAGTGGCATATTATCCAAAATTCGAAGAGCAAATTAAGAATAAGAATCTTTATTTGCCATTAAAAAATAAAACATATTGCAATATAGGCTTCATCAATAGAATCATAACATAGTTTAAGTTGTTGATTCTCAGCTAAACCAAATGAATAATAGTGTCATTTTCCCTAAAACTAAAATATTTTATACACTAAAATACACCAAGTTTGAACAAAAATTAAAATCATATTTTCAAGTCACTAATATCACAATAGGCCTACATGTATTCATCTGTGATGTTTTCCAAGACGAAATACTTAATGAACAATCTAATATTAAAATGGACACTGTATTTCATTTTTAAATAATGTTTTATTCACATATATTGAAGATGCTTGAGGAATGCATTTCACTTCTGAAAAGAAGCTTTGTCAGCCTCCATGTATTCATTCAAATTATAAAATGGCTTTTTTCTTAACCATTTGTTAATTACTGATTTAAAGCTTTTTTCTGGTAACATTCTTATTTCAAGAGAAAGTTTATTAAATACAGTATTAAACATGGTATACATGGATTTAATGAGCCTTTGACAATCTTATATAAGGAGTTAGATCAGAGTTCGTTCTAGTATTATAATTATGATTATTATAATTTTGATCAAAATTGTTTAAATTATTTTCAACTGTTATGAAATTATAATAAAATGTAGGTATATTATTAGGAATAACACTGCAATAAAAATCATTTATGAATGACACGAGAAGGTAACAACTGGAACAACCAAACTAATATGTGGAAATTCACAAAGAATTTTAACCTATAATAGATACAACAGGGTTGCCCACAGGGGGGGGGGGGGCTATGATGCAGACTGCGTCATTGAAATTCTTGGGGGGGTTCCAAAAACCGTTTGGGGGGGGGGGGGTGTAAAGTTGATTGAAACCGTGTTTAATGTGACAACATTCAAAAATATATTACGAAGTCACCAGATATAATGTCAATTAATGAAAATATATTTATAATTATTATTATACAATTGAATATGAATTCGCTAAAATAGTTATGTTTAGGATTTGTGCAGGAAGTTATTATTCAAACTTAGCAAGACGCTAAGCGAGTGCTCTGAAAGTGGTTTATACAACTTTACTCTCCTTAACAGTTACTAGTTAATCAGCAGAAAGAGCAATAAGTTGATTTAAAATTATCAAAAGCAGACTCAGATCAGCTATGGGAGACTCATAGTTGTCCAATCTAATGGTTCTAGCTGCAGAAAAAGATGTACTTGAGTCTGTTTCTAACAAAGAAATAATTAAAAAGTTTTCTGTTTCCTCATCCCAAAGACAAAAACTTCTATGTGGGGTTTAGAGAGATAGATTCAACAAGCTTAGAAGGTGCCTAGCTAACTTGTAGATGGTCACAGAGCCTACAAATTTAAAATGTTTGACTTCAAACTGTTGATGTTTTTCATGTATTTTACGATAACTACTTACTAATAAGTAAGAACTGCTATAGCAAAACTTACTAAATACTAAAAATTCGGTAATTTTTCATAACTATGTCTTTATTTTGTTTTTGAAAGACACTTCTTTCGATTGTGTGTTGTAGATAACTATACATGAAATGTGTGCCTTTTATGTACTTCATCCATACATAAATTCTCCCAAGATTCTAAGTAAATAACCTGTTGTTTAACTACCATCCAATAAATGACTTAGTACCGGTATTTTGAATTTTTGTGTTTTACAAATGAAGTTATTAACTCATTGTTTTCACTTCCTTTAAAGGAACAACTTTGTAGAATTATTTAACCTTAATGTAATTGGTAGGCCTACACCAAACATAAACTTACAGGTATTTAATTTTTATTGATCATTGTGTATTTGTAATAATATTTTATTGTTTAAAAACCATTTAGGTTCAAATTCTTATTTAGCTATTTTGCAATTAGTTTATTGAGCAGAAGTTCAAATATTCATTAATTTTCATTGATATTTCTTTTTTACCTTTACAAAAAAATGTTACCTATGTAAAGAATATCAAGAAATATACATACATTTTGTATATTATTGACTGAGTTTGAATTTTTTCAATAGTTATAAAAATCTTCTTTTAGTTTTAGAAAGGATACAGGGGGGCTTTTTTCGCATTTTTGAGGGGGGGGGGGGGGTGCGTCATGAGTCTTAGGGGGGGTGGGCACCCCTGGATACAACATCCACAAAGAAGTTGTATAAAAGAAACACCTTTTTAACACCATGAACAATACGATTCAAATTTCGAGGCAAAGCCAGGTTATACAACCAATCTTCTGGCTCGCCGAAGTCTATACCATATCGATTAGTTTCAATGAATCGATAGAAGAGAATCGATATAATTAACTCATTCCTGCGTAGACCCACTCTGTCGGGTGCGTGCAGCGTCAGATGCGGTCTAAAAATCGTCCACATTTGTCGTCGATCATCATTGTCGTTGACCACTTCTGGCGCTCTCCCTTCAAAACTACAGTAGAAACATTTATCTGGGCGCACGGCCGTTTAGTACCTAGTCAGCCATGGCGAGGGGAGTGTTTATCGCTCATTTTTAAAAACATGTGGCCCGTGCGACGCTGCAGATGTCTTCAAGGTCAACTAGTCAAGTTTTAACAAGACAGCTAGTACCTAGTATTGAAACCAGAGCCACGCGCCCAGACTAAATGTTCCTACTGTACCCCCCTACGCATATGATGTATCAGTATTTTTCAAGAATTACCGTCAAGAAACCGATAAGCTATCAAATAGAGCATGTAAAATTATTGTACTTACATCAGATAATGTAGAAATATTTTTCTCTTCCTTGATATCCTCCAAATATCACCAGAACAGAGCTGCAAAAATGAGCATTAGCGGCAAGCAGGTCAGGTCTGAACACGTTTCTATTTTAGAGGTTAGAATCAGTTGGCGCTATGAACAGGTAATTTTGAATCATGTGCTGAGCTTCAGCTTCAGTTTTGGCGTGGGAAGATACTTTGAAGTTTTAAGCTGTCAGAAAGTTTACAAGAATCGTCTATTGCTAGGTGGAATTCTTTATGAAATATCGAGGTGAGTGTATTTGAAAATCGTTAAGTATTGTCAAAATAATCATTATTTAAAATTAACTTATGCTTGAAATGCTAGAGTATATTTTTATGTTAATGATATCCTGTGTTCAATTACTGTGGGATGTTTTTCATATACCATATTAGATCATTAGTATATTTTCCAGCACATTCACCAGTAGCTGACATGGTATGTCAGCCACTGGGGATCATGTCTGTGTTAGATTCAGCCATGATAACACATAATAAGCGGAATTTGATATGCATATTTAGTTCAAGGCTCTCAATCAACTTTGTCCAGTTTTGACCCCATGTCAGCTTATAGGCCCTATACCAATGTCAGTCATACCGGTATGATAGTTTGGTTTTGGCTGCACTAGCAGTAGGTCGATCAAACTGTTGGGTCGTCCTAAAGGATACCACCACCCCACTTTATCATCAGTTTTGTATCATTCGGATGATACAGAACAGGTGTGTTGATTAGCAAGACAGTATCGATACAGTATCGATTCGGTATCGAAGCTCGTGCGTTTATTTTGCGGGATGGGATATCGAACTGCATCCTAAACATTGATCAGGGATAGTTGATGGTTCGTCTATGCTATAACTGAACTACAAAACAGAGACTTGAGCCGGCCTTCCACTGCAAGTGGAGCAGTTTTTTGTGGCCAAACTACAGAAACTCATAAACATGTTTAGCTTTTAATAAACCTACCATTTTCAATTGTATCTGTTGATATTTCATTTATTTCCAAATTTTCCGATCATATACATTTTTGTGATCATATAGGCTACAATTTTCCGATCATATACATGGTATCTAATCAATTGTCAAATAGCTTCTTGACTATGTTCTAATCAATCCTGAATGAAATATTCGAAAACAAAAAATAGAAGACAGAAAAAAGCCGTTGTGACTTGTCGAGATGAGGAACCACCCATCACTTGAAGGGTAGTGTAAAAAATTATGATTTTTTGTAGTTTGGTCAAAAAAGTGTCCGCTTCGCTAGCAGTGGAAGGCCGGCTATAGGGATTTGTCAAAACAGTCTGATTGTGTAAGAGCCTTTTATTATACTGCAGTCGCATGTCACAATTTAGGCTAAGTTGCACCAGCCCGGTAAATTTGATTAAAAAAAATCAGTTGATAAACTGCTAATGGCTCCAAACATATGTATGTTTTCGTGTAGGCTACTTTGATATTGTTGAAATCGTTCTCGTGCTCGGCTGATGTAATTTAGCCTGATTGAGGCGCGCGTCCGCAGCTGCAGTCACGCAGTATAACAAGGCTCTTAGATGTAGCCTAATTCATTTTCACATCTATTTATCTATTGAAATTCTACTATTAATTCTAATTTTGATAAGAATCATAGTACAAACAAAATAGTGGGAGTAATACAAAAAACAATAAAATGTTTTTATATTCAATAAAATTACATATCAAAGTAAAATTAAAGATTTGAATTTGATAAGTTAATCTCATGAATAAGGATTGGACGGAAAACCCATGGAAGTGGAGACTATTAACCGTTCACTTTATTAAACTTGAAGATTTCTTGAAATATTTACCTCATGAAAAAATGTTTCACGGTCAATAACTAAAGTGAGTTATAATGAAATCGTCTGTTGAAAACTACATTTTATCTTCATTGCAAACAATTGAAATCAAAGAGTAGGCCTTAATAGCTGTGCCTGATGGAGCACAACATTAGTGTGAAATGGCCATCGTATATGTAAAGTATTCACATTCACTATGATAGTACCTATTAAATTATTAATTTATGTTTGAATAAAAGTATTTTAGAAAGCAAAACAATGTGTAATAATAGTGTTTTATTGTTGTTATAAAACATATTTTATGGATTATAAACTTAAAAACACTTTTAAATGGAAATTGACTCACGTTATGGCGTGACGGCCGTTTCGCTCTGTTGTCTAGACCATCATCAGACGACCCACATGATGCTCTAGACAACAGAGCGAAACGGCCGTCACGCCATAACGTGAGTCAATTTCCATTTAAAAGTGTTTTTCAAGTTTATAATACATATTAGTGGAAACAAGATGGATCTTCAACATCATATTTTATGGGTTGAGCTGGAAAGGGTTAAAATACTTACAATAACTTGTGAACACTTTTTGATGTATTCAAACAATAGATAATACTGTATATGAGAATCGACTCACTGAGGTGTCAGCTACTGGTTCCTTTACCTTACTGTTATCTACTTTCTCCAGTAACTATTTTATGATAACCTTTCTCTCATGAAACTTGTTGGCTTTTTGTAAATTATCAGTTTCTTTTTAATCTGAGGATGCTGTGAATGCCTTTGTTTCTCTGTGTCACGTGTTATTTATATTACAGTGATACATTTTTGATTAAATGGTAGATCTCATTGAAATACAAAGACAGTAGAGCAATAATTAGTCTGGTACAAACTGCCAAACTTGATTGTATACCGTACCACTTACGATTCTCACCTTTTCATATAATCATTTAGTTGACAGGCTAATCAAAGTATACTTTCATGCATCTGTCCTCTCATAGTCCCACAAATTTTATTCATAAATTATTATCATTTATTTCATCATTATTAATAAATTTAATTATAGGTCCCTCTAAAATTCAAATAAATTAATCATTAGTCTGGTTGTGACCACGTTTGGAGGCCGTTTCACAAACATATATAAGTTTTATTAATAGCAATTAGTATTTTAAAATACAAGCCCTTGTAATTATCACTAACCATCATTGACAAGGGGGTCACCCAAAGAATCATCAAAATAAATTACATTTTAGTTAGTGAAATTGACTTAAAACCAAAAAGTTGGTTGACAAAGTTGCCTCACCTCAACTAATTGATAAGTAATTATGGTAACTAGTGAATAAAATTGTATAATTGTTAATCTGACTTGTCTTAACTGGAGTCTACAAGACGTAATTTACAAAAAAAAAAAAACAAAAAAAAAACAATGAGAAACATAACCTACTGGGTTTCAGATGGATTTTAGTTTGATCAATGAATATAATTCATACTTTTCACTTGAAAGTCACAATACGGTATTATAAAAAATAGAGCAATATGAAGCAATATTTATAATGGGCAATCAATTACAGCATGTACATAGTTTAAAACAATCAAAATAATCAGTTATCAATAAATGTAAGTCTTGTTTGCTACACAAATATCTCCTAAAAATACTTGTAGGTTACAGGTGAAATACTTGTAAAACTTGAACAATTCACCTACAACACCAAGTACACAAATTAGGTTTTGTGAAAGACTTTTAATACAATTCTCGTGTGAAATTTTGTCTTTATTAACTTGTTAGATACAAACTTGTGATTTCTTGAAACGGTCTCTTTAATAATTATAAAATGTCCTCTGGTTCAATACTTGAAATGTGAAAAATAACCTTCACTCAGTGTCATATACTGTGTCAATACTGTGATTGGTAAATAAGAGCCAGATATAAAGTAGGCTATTATTTATTTGTTGAAAAATGGATCAACTGAACGTCTACTCACAATCAACCAACTCTGATTTCAATCCATATCAGTCATCTACATCTCAATCAACAATAATCAGTCTGGATTATTTGAATATTAGCCAAAAAAGCTTCTCTTGAGCCAGTCTATAAAAATATCAGATATTATCAGTTATAAAACTAAAATTATCAATTTTA
This sequence comes from Conomelus anceps, assembly GCA_948455865.1. Classification (NCBI taxonomy): domain Eukaryota; kingdom Metazoa; phylum Arthropoda; class Insecta; order Hemiptera; family Delphacidae; genus Conomelus; species Conomelus anceps. The sequence continues at coordinate 115,921,552 of OX418216.1, forward strand.
TCAGAAAGTGGCAGTATATATAAGCTTATGCCTTTATGGGCCACACAAGTTAAATTGGGGTGCCTTAGGGTGTAAGCCTCAGAAAAGCTGACCGGACACAAATGTCTCCCGGTCAAATGGGCCAAAACAGCCCTTATCAGGGCTCAACATAAAGTGGCAGTCACTTTTCATTATATTTTGCTCTTAATTAAAAAAAAGTTATTTATTATAAAATCAATTATTTAATTTTTCAACTTGTTTCTTCTTTTCTTCTTGCTACCGAATTAGAAATAAACACTGTGCCCTTCCTTTCCCTGGTTTTTCAACTACAGAACTCTTTTGATATTCAAGTTTTAGTATCTTTAAACTTATAATTTTTTCTAGAATTTCAACTTCATAATTTATCACATTTGAATAATAACAAATATAAAATTTGCCATAATACAGAAACTTTAGTTCCTAACAGGGTTTTTCTACTATTTTTCAGAGGTTTTTTACATAATACTCACAATTTTCCTCTTAAAAAAAACATTTATTAGCTATGTGAAAAGTATTATTTATAAAACTATGTAGGCTATTATTTTGCTTATTTTGTAATTTCAACTGTAGAAAATTGTGAATGGATAAATAAAGAAAATGAATGAATGAATATATTTCGACTCTATTAAATAGTAAAATGGGTCGCTTAGCGCAGTTAGTTGAGCCGTCGCAACTTCTGCTTCATGTCGCTTCAGCGATCGTGGGTTCGAACCCCGCTCCTCCGTCTGGCATCTGTGTTATCGTTCACCTCATTACCCACGCACAAGTCTCGAACTTATGTGGGCGTCATCAGCAATTAAAAAAAAAAATTCAGTTTGATAGGTACTAAGGCTGAAGTCGGCTTTTATCGCAGTCTCTCTGTAACAAAAATGTATACATCACATTTTATCTAGTAGAATTCACTAAAAGCAGAAAAAATTAAGAAAATATACAGAGGCGGTGACATTAGATCAATTATTATTCTTCAAGAGGATGACTCCAATTCTTCAGTTTACAAAATTTGTTTTAAGTGTATTAAATGATATTGTAATCGTGTGTTAAATGGTATTGTAATAATATTGTAAGTCTAAAATTTTGATGATTGTTACTTTTTGTACCCAGCTTTCACATTGAAATCATTTCTTGGAAATTAACACTATTATGCAATATATTAGAAGTAGAACCTGATTAAAATGCTCACTGCTACAATTTTTACTAGAATAAAACTATTGGGATATTTTGTACTAATCACAAAAATGAACCGGATAAAGTGTACTCAATTAAGATAATTAAGAGAGAGGTCATCAACCCTCATTAATCTAAGTTAACTATTCAGTTTCAATCACCTCCAGATTTTGGTTCTGAACGCATTGAAACATACAGTATTTCTTAAATGAAGAGAAGATCTGTTACCATTTCTAGATTGGTCTTGGCGCTGTTCCAATTTCTAAAAATATTCTCCAAAATAATCCAACTCCTCTCTTAGCGAGAATAGGACTTTCATATTCAGTTGTCAACTCGTACTTTTTCGAAGTGCTAAATCGTAATGCAGTAATGTTTTGTTGTAGTAATTACAGTCTAATTAGTAGCCTAGTAGTTGAGTTGTTCTCTTATTGCGTGAGTACTAAGTAGGGCTGCACATATCAACCAGTATAGAAGTTCTTCTTACTTTGAAAGCAAGAGTCGTTACAGATTTATAATGCTTACGAATTTGGCATTCGTGTTATTTATAACTTTATTTCTTGTAAATTGTTCTTATGCGGAAGATCATAACCCAATAGAAATACCGATTGGTAAGTTACGGTAATTAATATTATGCATTACAATTTTTGAAGAAATATCCTCTTATTAGAGTACAGTGTTGTCACAAAACTTATACACATTGTAATGTAATAATTACAGACAAGTTTGAATACCACTCAAATATATGGATGAAATGAACACATTGTTATTGAACTGGCTTTCATTCAATTCCTTAGGAACCCTTATGAGTCAGTTCTATTGTAAATCTAAATAACAATATAGTTTTCTAGATAGAAAAAGGAGACTATGCTTGTGAATTCCAATTAGTTAAGGTTCGTATTGATAATATGGATTAATCCATGTATGGTAATTTCTGCTCTCCATTCCACTTGTAGTTCTCATTGGTAAGTTTCCATAGAATAATAAGAGAATTTTCAGTGTCAATTTCTATTTCAGGTAGTCTGTTGCACTCCATGAATGATGAAGACGAGCTTAGTGCTATTAATGATAAGGCTTTCCATTATGCAGTTGATCTAGTCAATAATGATCCTGATACATTGGCAGAGTTCAAATTGAAAGCACTCACACAGAGAGTAAAGGAGCACAACAGTTTCAATGTAGGTTCCAAAGGTAAATAATAGCATTATTATTTTCTTCAGCTCATTTTGTTTGATCTAACTATTTAATAAATTCCAGAAAAATTTAAAACTCTCATGGCTACTCTAATAAAATATTTAGGCATGGTAACCTCCTATTGATTAATTATCAAGCTACTTGTTCAACTGCCTTTTTCTTCCTTGATGTAAGAGCTCAAAAAATGGCACTACATTTTGACAGTACACAACTGAAAAATTTCAACTCGAAGGATTCCCAGAAACCACTATCAGGGGTTTTTGAGGTGCATATAGGATTCGCAATAAACTCTTCTAAAGGTGCCAATTGGAAAGTTAGTACTTGGTCACTGTCTAACATTTGAATTCGTAGTGAATTGTTATAAGTTAGATGATTTTAAATCATAAAAAATACAATGGTATAAATTGAAAATGAAATAGAATAATTCACTCCTATTAATCATTGAATTCCAGCTTTATTGTCAACCTATTTAGTTGTCTGAAAACTTACCCTGCAGGAATACTAAATAATGAGTTATTCATACAAAGGACTTTTCATGCAAGTTTCAGTCTTATACTGTACTTAACATTTATATTCGGCTGGTCCTCAGATTTGCCTTGTCTTGCTTCGTCTTTCAATGTAGCTCCTTAATTCATAAAGAATTTCCCTTAAATTTTATTAACTTTTCTTTTGTTCATCTAGGCTACCAACAGGTTATTGATTTCTTATGAATTTGAAGAAAAAATGTTATAAAAAGGATTATTAACGATTCCGTCATCATCTTTGTTGGCTAATGAAAAAATTGTGCTTGAATAAAGATCAAGAATAACTTATTGAAAGATAATTTAAATCTATGACCAGTGTGCACTTGAAGGTTTTGAATATCCTCACTGAATTGAATTATTTTTTTTCCGTTCACATCTGCTACTAGGCCTACTAGGTGGAAAAAAGCTAAACTAAAAACTGCTTATTTTGTTTTGATATTTTTTAAATGGAAGTATTTTTCTGCAGTTTCTACAATAAATTTTATTAAAATTTCATTTACCGGTATATAATTCTATAATTCAATTGTTTTTTTTTTGTTTTTTTTTTTTTGGAGCAGTCAAGATTTCTTCTAATATAGGCGCAGGCCCAACTTAACGACATCTTTCTTTCTTGTATTTCTTTATCCATGACGATCTGCGTTGGTAATAATTATTAGCCTAACCTTTTATGATAAATTTAACGACTTGCATTCATTTGACAGTCGAATGACTGCAAGTCGTTAAATTTATCATAAAATTTTAATCTTTCTTTTGATATCTGTTCTTTGTTATTCGACGTATATGAATTTAAAGGAGAATGAATTTGATTTTTCATTGATGGTATTATAAATAAATTGTATGAATCATACATATTATTTAATAGATTGTATTCTAGAACTGTTACAAGCATTTGCTATTTCTGCATATATACAGTGTAGATGTCTAGATAACGTCGAAATCAACATCCTTAAAATGATAAACAATAGTTTCCATTGTAGCCTAAATTTCCTATTTTTTACTGGATATTCTCAAAAATTATTTATTTTTATCGTTTATTTTCCAATAAGTATGCGAGCTGCTATCGAAAGGCGTTGCTGGTATATTTGGACCTCAATCACAACTCAGCTCACTGCATGTGCAGTCCATGTGTGATGCAATGGAAATTCCTCACATAGAAGTGAGATTCGACGCTTTGCAACGGCGTGGATCGTGTCTTGTCAATCTTTATCCGCACCCGTCTGAACTCTCAAATGTAAGAGAAATCTCTCAACATCTTATTGGTTTTCTTGTTATTTTTAAAGTTTTTACTGATTTTTTCTAAATGATCATGAATTTCCTACATTTCTCTTATAAAATTTGTGTTTTTACTGTTACTGGAGAAAGCATAGGCGAAATTTCTCTAATGCAATAATACTTGTTATATTTGTTATATATCATGAGTAGATTACGTAGAGGTTAACAAGAATAATCAAGGTATGTGATTGATAATTAATGATTTGTGTTAATCTTTTTTGATTTTTTTTAATGTCCCCACTTTTCTCCAAAAAGTGAGGACATTCAAAAAAATAAATAGATTCTTGAAGGTTTAAATGAATGATTTAAACAGTGACAAATTAAAATGAATAATAGAATAATTTATTGTGAATTAATTCTTGATTTGGTAAATTGGATATGAATAGCCAAGAAAATTGTAATGTTGGGTTCAGAATAATATTCTAAAAACACTAAATTATCAATATTATAGATAAGTGATTAATTTTCTATTAGAATTTATGGTCAGTGTTCAAAGACATTAATGATAATTTAGACATTCATATCAAACTCTGTGTCGAACGGTTTTGGAAATTCTCAAATGATAAATAGCTCAAATAATAGTGCCATAAAAATCTAGGTACCAGACGAGTAAGTTTAATAAATGAAGTTTTAAGCGATTATTTTGCAATTGCAGGTCTATGCAGACTTGGTAAGAATGAGCCATTGGAAGAGTTTCACAGTCATTTATGAAGACAATGATGGCTTAATGAGATTGAACAAGCTTCTAACATTTTATGACAAAAAAGGCTATCCAGTAACTGTGAGACAGCTTTCCTCGGATGATAATCACAGGTTAGTATGTATATCACATCCATTAAGAATAAAGAAATTTAATTTTATTAATATCTAATAAAATCCAGTCTGTTATAGAATGCTATCCACTTGGGCGTATCATCACTTTCACAAGTACTTACTGGTTCTATATGCAAATAACTAGTCATTATTAGATCTGATGAAATTAATTTCCTATCACTCATCGTTGTAATATTATTCTAAAGTATCTTGCACACAATTTCCATCGTCAACTGAGTAAACAAATCTTATATTTTCATTAATAGCAGAACAGCACTCAATAGTCTTTGAAATGATTTTTAAAATTGACTCAATTTAAATTGTTTTAATAAATAATACTGTAATAAAGAGATTTATTTAACTATAATCAGGATCGCAATGTAGGTGCTAATATTGGATGTTATCTGTTTATCTCTGAACTGGTTAAGTGTCAAGAATGGACGAATCTTTGTCCAAACTTCGCCATTTCATGTAATTGCATCACTTAGATTGTCATTACTAGAGCTTATATCATTAATAACATACAAACATCATTGTAAATAATTTCTAGCACTATAAAAATTATAATCCAAGTCTATATATAGTATCTAGGTGATGTTGACAATTTTGTCTTAACTAATCATATTATGCGAAATTTGTAAACTTACATGAATAAAGAAATCTAATCTAATCTAACTATAATTACTTGATAACATATAATACTTTCATAGTGAATATTGACACTTAATGTGTGATGACCATTTCGCACTTTGAAGTAACCTACTTCCTAAGGCACGGCTGAAGGCCTACTGAGTATTTATTTATTTAGGAAACCGTAGAAAATTAGTGCAAGGACATAATGTGGTTTTACCACATTAATTCTAGAAAAAATCCAAGGCCTTCAAGGAGTGGAGATTTTTTCAATATTACATTGACAGAATAAGCGTATGAGCGAAAACATCACTTAATCACAATGAAAAATTTATTGAAACGTTTTGGAAACATGGAATTATAAGTACAAGTGAAGAATGGATTACATGTATTTGTAATTGGAGATTCAATAATGAAGCTATATATACGGATACATTAGCATTGCTAATAATTATTTTTGATGAAGCATGACTTCGAAATGAATTACGATAGCCTACTGGTAATACCAGAACCTAATTAGGAAAATAATTTTTTTTTAAACAAACACTTAAATAGCTCCATCGATCTTATTTATTTATTGTATATTTTTCTTTTCTTATTCAGGCCAATTCTTCGTCGAATCAAAAATGCTGGAGAAAAATTCATTGTGTTGGACTGTTCAATAGGAAAGTTGTACTCAGTGTTGGAGCAGGCTATGCAGGTTGGATTGATGGGTGATGACACCAACTACATCATAACCAATTTGGTATGTTCAAACATTTTTTTGTCATAAGCAAACTATATTATATTCTGTATAACATAAATTTCAAACATGTACCTGCTTTTTCACTACAGTAGAGTACCATTAATTAATGATATTGTTTATATTCATAGTAAGCATAGTCCAATTCCTTTAATTTTTAAAATTTATTATAAAGCTACAAAATGCTACAAATTGTTTTCATTCATATATATAATATACATATATGTCCAATTCTTAAATCAGTTGAAATTAACAATAAATTAATAGTAAAAAATGCCAATACCTTCAAAGCAAAAACAAACATAATTCAAATGAAGATAGGGCTATAAACGTGTTTGTAAACGAAAATCAACTAGACCAGGAAGAAAACATTGCATTTCTAGGAGTTTTGTTGGATAGACAATTGACCTGGGTTCCATACATTGAGAAAATATGTCAAAATTTCATCTGGGGTATTTGTCCTGCGACAGCTCGCTAGATTGAATGACAAAAAGTTACTTTCTACAGCTTACCATGGGCTCTTACTGTCACATATAAGGTATGCTATCTTAGTATGGGGTAATTCATCAAAACAAAATCTTGATAGGGTGTTTAAGATCCAAAAGGAAGCGGTTAGGTGTATAGAAAGAGTAAAAAGATTAGATTCATGTAGGCAGATGTTCAAGAGGCTTGGTCTCTTAACTGTACCCTGCTTATAAGTGTATGAAGCTATTTTATGTATAAAAACGAAAGATATTAACCAAAATCTTGGTATACACGATTATAATATAAGAAGACGAGGAGATTATCACTTGGTAAGTCACAACAGTAGCTTATATTAAAACAAAAACCTAGATATATTGGTAGGAAACTCTACAACAAGCTACCGTAGTTTCTAAAGAGTCTTGAAAATATAGAATTATTTAAAAAAACAATGAAAAAATATTTAGTTGATGAAGCTTTTTTATAGTGTACAAGAGTTTCTTTCTCATCAAAATTAAGCCTCACCCTAACTAATTGATATAGTAATAATTATGGTAACTAGTGTATGACAGTATAATTGTTGATCAGACTTGTCTTATACTCCTTAACTGGAGTCTCCAAGACGTAATCGACAAAAAAAATAAACAAACATATATTGAACAACAGGCTTTCCAGCCTATGAAAGTTTTTTCATAGGGTACATAAACCCTATGGAAAAATAATCGCAAAGGAATTAAATCGGAGCACCGAGCTATCTATTCCTAATCGATTCTATTGGGTATTGAGACGTTTCGAACAACTAGTAGTACCGGTAAGCTATAATTAGAAGTAGCTCTGAACTAGTAGTATAGTGCTCTTGTAATCACTTTCTATTTCATTTGTAGATTTTCAAATGGTATAGCGTACGGTGGTGAATGAACAGTGACAAGGAACGATTTGGAATCCCAAGGGAGATCTCGAACAGATTGCATTTAAATTTGCACACCAATTCTACTAGTACTTGTTTTGTAGCTTCTGTAAAATCTTATGAAAGTTTTTATGTGTAGATTGTTGTTGCAATCCGTCCCCAGAACGCTATAAACATATCCTCCATCAAGATTGATTTTTGTTAACATGCACTAATCTTATTAGTAATGGTGTTTGAAGGTACTAATTAGTCTCATGTGAGTTTTTACTCGTAGATTATAGTTGTAATTAGTAAACTGTTATGCAAGAAGCCCAGAACACTGGAAACCTAGCCTTTATTGCCTTACCTCCATTTGAGGTGGTTTGGTCAACATGCCTGCTGACCTCCTCATAATATAAGTCATGTAAGATGGACTGGCCCATTTAGTTTGATGACAAAGTATAGATCGTCATCAATTATTGAAGAAATAATATCTCAACAGACAAATGATTGCAGAAATTATGTATAGAAAAAATCTGTATGTAGAAATCTGTAAGTTGTATAGAAAAAAGCTGTGGATGCGGTACAGTACAAGATACGATATGAAAATTTGAAAGTTTCTTGAACCATACTATTCTTATATTATGATATATATATATATATATTTACATCTTATATATAGACATACTATTCTGTTTCAGTATAGTAGGCTGTTTTGTTTTGTCAGCGCACTTTATTTGATTTTGTCTCATGTTATAAATATTTTTATCTGTTAATGGAGGGAGAATAAATACTAATAATGGAGAATATTCCAAATGCAGGATATGCAGACGATTGATATGAGCCCATTCATGCATGGTGGAACAAATATTACTGGTCTTAGAATGTTTGACCCCGAAGATGAGGATGTTAAGGAAGTTCTTGAAAATTGGAAAGAATGTCCCAAAAGCTCCAAAGATGAAGAGGATTGCGTCCCAGTCATTGGTCCTGACTCTCAAGTTCATGTAAGTACATATCATGCTGATGCTCTATTAAGTAAGAGATTCTTCATAAGCTAAAAGAATACCAGTATAGGTCAGGCCTATCATATCTATAATTGACTTAAACTGCAGTTCAAAATTTGGCTTTCAACATGTTGAGATTTCAGCATCGAAACATGTTGATTTTTTACATAGAAATTGTATTATTTCATAGCTGATGACACTACTGTTCAGTAAATAATATTTCTCAAGCTATCAAATTTGACATTTTTTAGTTTTGAGAATAATTTTTACCGAATAAATTCTGTTCCTGGTGGATCTAAGTTCACTTAGGTTAAGTAGTGCCTGAAAACAATATGGAGGCTCTTTTTAAAGTTACTGCTATTCCACGAACTAATTACAAATTATAATACAGTTCTGTGAGACATTATGAACTTTTAAAAGTATCTGCTGATCCAAGAAGCTGATGGTACAGTAGGCCGGTTGTAATTCTTCATATCCAATTAATGATATATATCCATGACGTCATGAATGGTTTTTTTTTTGTCTGGCTTAAGGTGTTTGAACAAAAAGTTTTATTCACTTTTTTGTTGGAAACTTGAAAGTTCATTAAGTCAAAACCAAATGTGACATTGAAAAAAATCGAAAAAAATAAATTGCGGTCTATGTGTGACCTTGAAGTGTACATTTCGTGCATTATTAGTGCGCTACAAATGGAAACAAAAAACACCATAACAATGAAACTTTGGGACAATTTTCTTTGAAATATGCTCTTTACATTGGTCTATTTTTAATAACAAAAAAGTATATATATATTTTTTTTTTACAAAAACCTTTTTTTATTGTATTGTTCAGTGAAATTTTCAGTTTTAAATTTAGATTAGCATACGTGGGTTTTAATTCCCTAAACAATGTAATTTTTTTTTTATTATATGTATTCGTTTAGAAACGTAAGTTTGTTTGAATAAGTCAATGTTTTTACGTGCGCTCGTGCGCAACACCGCGTGTGCGAGAAATGAAGGGGCGGTATAAGTGGGGCGGTAGCCTTCCCGTTCTCGGCTGAGCGGCCGGGAGTAACCTTGGGGATTCCGTTGTCTTGAATGTGTTGTGTTGTGACCGATTGCATTGGCATACGACTTCCACTTTCTTGTTTATCATTTTCTAGACCTTTTACTCACCTTTGAGTTACAGTTTATTTACCGTTAGGCGCCATGGTGGAATGAAACATTATAAAAATTTGGTAATTGCCAACTATTTCAGCCCGTCAATGGGCTCATCATCAGGTATTATTGTTATTTATTATTCATTATTTATAATTTACAATTTATTATTTATTATTATTATCATTATCATTATTATTATTCTATTATTGTTATTATTTTTATTATTATTATTATCATTATTATCATTAGTCCATTATTATTAGTCCATTACTATTATAAGTATTTTATTATTAGTCTATTATCATTAGACCTAATAGTTAATTATTAGTATTATTATTATTATTATTCTATTATTATTAGTCTATTATTATTTTTATTTGTCTATCACTATTATAGTATTTTATTATTATTGGTTTATTATTATTATTATTATTAGTCCATTACCAGTTCCAGGCGGTCTCTAGGTTTGGAGGTGGTTTTAGCCAATAGTTCATGCTCATGTACATGTCAAATGGCAAAACGCCTTAATAAAAGAAAATAAAAAAAAAAAAAAAAAAAAAAAAAAATTAGTCCATTACCATTATTAGTATTTCATTATTAGTCTATTATCATTGGACCTGATAGTCAATTATTATTATTATTATTTATTATTATTATTATTATTATTATTATCATTATTATCATTAGTCCATTACTATTATAAGTATTTTATTATTAGTCTATTATCATTGGACCTAATAGTTAATTATTAGTATTATTATTCTATTATTATTTTTATTTGTCTATCACTATTATAGTATTTTATTATTATTGGTTTATTATTATTATTATTATTATTATTATTATTAGTCCATTACCATTATTAGTATTTCATTATTAGTCTATTATCATTGGACCTGATAGTCAATTATTATTATTATTATTATTATTATTCTATTATTATTAATATTATTATTTATTATTGTTATTATTATTACTGTATTATTATTATTATTATTATTATTATTATTATTATTATTATTATTAATAACTAGTATAAGTGTAAATTGAAAACAGAAACAATACTTACTAAATATAATAACATAGGAGATAAGGGATAGGTTTACTTTTATTGATGGTTATAATTTCCATATTGAACTCACTGAAAGTATCTGTGAAGGGGTGTACAAATGCGGTCGTTCAGTCATGGTAATAATATCCCTGAACACTAACATTAATAAATATTATATCCAACCAAATATACTGTAATATAACACAGATATCACATAATTTTCAATTATTCATAAAACGGACTAAACAATGATTCATACAGTAACCAAATAGGCTAAAGCGAATTGATAACAAATAATTATAACAATAGAATATGTAAGGAAAGATCTGAACCGACAATAACAAGAACACCGCTTCACGGAGACAACTAACAGTGAGAGAACATGTGGGCAACAGTGTTACTAAATCATCCCATATTGGATTGAGAACAGGAATAGATTATTGATACTTCCACAAGTAGACTAACTCAACTAACAGATTGCTCAATAGAGGAGTGCGCTTTGCAAAGCGGTGGAGATAAATACAATCTTATCATAACAGATAAAATGACTCCCAAAAACCCCGTTTACTAGCCTAATTCGAAATAGAAAAGAAACCCTATCTCCCTAACTCATCAATGCACTCATACCGTATTCAGAAAAATAATAATAAAAAGTAAATGATGATAATGGAAATAATAAATAATAATAAAATTCCACTCAGGTAATATATAAGTGATTCATACTGACACACACACAAATGCCAATTACAATAATTAAATAAAGACAAACCACAAATAAACTCAAATTACTCATAATTATATTGCATAATCTACATACAAATCATTGAACAAAATATAAGTACTAAAATCTAGAATCTTATTTGTAGAAATGGAAGACTTTAATATAGACCAGATACAAACAATAACCTATAATACAATACAAGATTTTGAAAATCCTGCAATAGAAGAAAACAATTTTCAGTGCATCATGCTGAATATCAGAAGTATAAAAAAACACTGGAATACCCTAATGGCAACCTTGGAAAAAATATTAAACAGAATAAAGCTACTAATACTGGTCGAAACGAATACAAAAGAAAATGAGATAGATTTATATAATATCCCAGAATTCGACAACATAAACTACAGTAGAGAGGTAAGAAAGGGTGGTGGTATACTGATATATCATAGAAAGGAACTGAATGTTAATATAATACCCAACAACTTCACAGCCAGTGAAGCAATAATAAATTTTGGAAATATCTATAAATGACATTAACTACCTGATCGTAGCAACATACAGACCACCATCAAACAGTATAAATCAATTCAACACACAATTAGAAGAATGGCTGAACACTCAACCATGGAAAGATAATAAAAATCTAATAATACTGGGAGATATGAATATAGACATCTTGGAGGAAAATATGACTATACAAGCGCAAAATTACCTAAGCATACTATACACAACTGGACTACAAATGGGCATAAAAGAACCAACAAGAGAAGAATTATATGGTGATCACATAACATCGACATGTATAGACCACATTAACACAAGAATAAATCCAAACCGAATAAAAACACTAATAATCAAAACAAAAATAGCAGATCACTACATGGTTGGATTCAATGTGCAAAATTCCAAAGAGAAGAAAATGATTGAGGAAAAAACAAGCATAATCTCTGATAGAATAGTAAGGAATATGATTAGGAATACAAATTGGAATGACCACCTAAATTCAAATAACCCAACACAAATCTATGATTCAATAGTCGAAAAATTCAATAAAATTTATGAAAAAGCAACCATAACAGTCCGCAAAAAAAGATACAGACAAAACCAACCTTGGATCACAGAAAACATTAAAAACAACATAAATTTAAAAGATAGACTATGGAATAAGCTGAGAAGACAACCTGATAATAACCTACTGAAGAATGAATATAAAAAACAGAGAAATGACCTAACTAATATAATACGGAGAGAGAAGCGTAAATACTACTACAATAAAATAAGCTTGCATATGGGAGATGCTAAAAAGACATGGAATACAATCAATGAGATACTAAATGTGAAAAGAAATCAATACAAACAGTCATAATGGAAAATTTCAAAGTGGAAAAAGAAGATGAAATAAGTGAGCTATGTGAGGATTTCAATGAACATTTTAAAACCAAAATAGAAGAAATGAATAAAAGCATATCGGAAAATGAACTTTATGTACCATTAATAGAAACTAATGAACACAATATAAGAAAGGAACCGAGCACAATAATAAAGACAATAGAAATAAATACATTAAAGAGAATAGTGAACAAGCTAAATACAACATCTTCGCCTGGCATTGACAACATCAAACCAAAACATATAAAAGACAGCTTTGAAAATTCAGAAAAAATTCTATTACACTTATATAATACAATAATAAAAACAGGGAAAATTCCAACAAAAATGAAGAAAACACTTCTCAAACCAATTTATAAAAATGGACTGAAAAAAGATATTCAAAATTATAGACCAATAGGTGCAATATCGATTATAATGAAATTATTAGAATTCATAATTCATGAACAACTGATGAATTACTCCATGCAAAATGATTTATTAAATAGAAACCAATATGGCTTTGTACCTGGGAAATCAACAACCCTATTACTTGAGAAAGTTTCCTATGCAATTAACAAAGATATAGATAAGAGAAACACAACCTTTGCAGTATTATTAGATCTGAGCAAAGCGTTTGATACGATTCAACACAAAATACTCATTAAAAAACTGGGTAAACTGGGATTATCAGGAATGGATTTGGAAATCTTCAAGAACTATTTTGCAGACAGGGAAATAATAGTTAGAATTGGAAATAGTAATAGTAACCCAAAGCCTCAGAAATTTGATGTAATTCAGGGATCACCTTTATCACCATTGCTCTTCAATCTATATATCAGTGATCTGAAACACTGTGATTTCAAAGGAAAAGTATATAATTATGCAGATGATGCCATAATACTATTATTTAAACAGAATCTTATCAGTAGCAGCCGAAAATGTGCAAAAAGATGTGAATACAATAACAAAATATTTTCATAATAATTACATCCATATAAACAGCTCAAAAACCAATACAATTGTCTTCCATAACCCAAAACAAAATATAAACATCCTTGATCCAAATAATAGAATAGTTAGTCACAATTACAAATCACCCAATACATGCAATTGCAAAAAAATAAAACACTCAAACACAGTGAAATATCTGGGGATGCACTTGGATTCAAATATGAAATGGCACACACACTCCCAAATGCTGACAAAAAAACTGAGGAGTATAGCACATAGATGCTATCAACTAAGAGAAACACTACCACCGAAAACGAAACGAGCTGTGTACTTCAGTCTAGTTGAGTCACAAATAAGATATGGAATAACAGTTTACGGCCATGCACCAAACTATATATCAAATCCAATAGCACAACTAATAAACAGAATAAGAAGAAATTTTTTCCACGGAATAGATACAAACACATTAAATATACTCAATTTTAGAAACTTATTCAAATATACAATATTGCTAAGACACTATTTTGAAGACGAATACAGACGGACAGATGAAAACAGATACAACAACAGAAATATACAATACATAATACCAGGATACTACACAGAAATAGGAAAAGCAGTTCCGGAATATTTCATACCACACACTCTAAATAGCATTCCATATCACCTAAGAAACTTAAATACATACACTGAAATAAAAAGAGAAATAAAAAACTATTATATCTCAAACCAATAGACCAGACAAATTTAAATATTAACACAATCTACTTACATATTGAAAGCAAAACAATAAAATATATCAATCACCACATAACATTAACATTAAATAGCTTAAACAATTTAATTAACAACACCCCAATATGAGCTAAATTTAGCTTCATGGGGTAGCCACTGTAAAATCGAAATGGAATTCTTCTAATAATATCTCACTTTATTAATGATTATGAAATGAATTAATGATATAGGAATTGCAAAATATATCAATTTTATTGTAATTTGAGATTGTGAATTAATAAAAAAAAAAATTATTATTATTATTATTATTATTAGAAAATTACAAATATTGTAGGCATAAGTACAACTGAACCTCACAAAACAATACTGTGGTATAATAATTGAGATAAGTCTAGAAAAATAAAATAAACAGAAAAATAATTTGATAAAAACCCCTAATAAAAGCTAAAATTACCATCATAGGGTAGCCACTAGAATAAAGATGATTAAATTTACTATTCTCACAATATATGTATAAATTATGCTTGTATCTGTATACTGTACAAAAAAATTGATTTTGTCATGTAAAAGTGAGATAATAAAAAATAAAAAATTATTATTATTAGTATTGTTAGTCTTTTTTCATTATACCTAATAGTGTATTATTATTATTATCATTATTATTAAATATTGTAAAATGCTGTTCTGCTGCACTGACAAAGGACAAAGTCACTTGACAAAAGTTGTATTGCATTTTATAATTTCTGTTTGTTATGTGCTTTGTTGAAATTAATTAAATTAAATTAAATTATTTGATTATTATTAGTCTAATATAAGTCTATTATTATTATTACCATTTGCCTCTTATTATTATTTTTAGTCCATTACTATTATTAGTATTTCATTATTAGTCTATTATCATTGGACCTGATCGTCAATTATTATTATTATTATTATTATTATTTCCATCATCAAGGTGGCACTGGATATATTCAAACAACTTCAGATCGGCTCTGTAATTATAAGTTATAAAGATACAAAATATAAACGTAAAGTGTGTGAAAAGTGTTTTACAAAACTATTATCATCGGAAGAATAAGTAAAGCATCAAAGCAATACCGAATTCCACTACATAAACTTTATTGCAACTGTGAAAGTGCAGCATCAACCATAACCTCCAAGGTAGGAGCAATAAGAATAGACTGTAGCCTATTGTTTTTCCAAATCAATAACCATATAGATAACACTACAAAAAACTCATGAACTGTTAATTTTATCCTGGGCTAGTGTGTGTTGAGTGTGGACTGAGGAAATTCGATATAAGATTTATACAATCATCATTAAAGTGATACAATACACAGATAAACATGAAACAGTGTGCTAAGTGTGAAGATCAAATGGAGATGTAGTTACATGTAACGGCTGTAACCAACAATTACACTTCGATTGTTCCGGATTGAGAGAATCTACTTACAGAGGGATGTCTAACCAGAAAAAAATGGATTGGCGTTGCATTGGTTGCCGATTGAAGACCAGGTCGAGATCTGACTCTACATCATCTATTGAAAACATAGACTTCAAGAACATACTGAATCAAATAAATGAAAGACTAGATATGATGTCTGAAATTAACAATAAATAGAAAATCTCACCCTCTCATTTACAAACTGAAGAACTCAACCTCTACAAAGAGAAGGTAAACGAACTAGAGCAAAAAAGCGAAGAAAAAGAAAAAAGGATAGAATCACTGGAAAACAGAATACTCGATTTGGAACAGCAGTCACGAAGCAACAACATTGAAATAATTGGCCTTGAAAAACTACCCCAAGAAAATCTGAACATAATCTTTGACACTATTACCTTCAAGCTGGACGTCGCACATATCACTTCAACGGATGTAGACTCCATATACAGACTACCAGACAACAGAAACAAAACAGGGAATGGAAACATCATAATAAAAATGAAGAATAAAAATCAACGAGACGCAATACTACAAAAAAGGAAGAGTCAACTTACCAACAGAGATATCCTGCAAATTAATAATGATGAAAAAATATACCTAGTTGAAAATCAATCAAGGGAATTTAAGAAGCTGTTCTGGGAAATTAAACAAGAAGCAACCAAAAAAGGATATAAATATGTCTGGAGCAGAGATGGAAAGATCCACGTCAAACGATCAGCGGAAGATAGAAAAATAAGAGTGCGATCAAAGGACGATATCAAAGAACTTCAAATGATCAATGAACAAAGTGATATGATTTAATAAATCTAATAACAGAAACTATATATAAAACATTCAAAAGGATATGGGAAATTGGTGTTTTCTGTCTTTAATTGTTGAATATTGAGATTTATTTAGAATTTGAAATCATAGAAGTCGTCTTGAAGTGGTGTGCACAAATAATCAGATCTATTTGAGTTTTAAAGTAATAAATAGTAGAGTTACCATTTCATAGATATAAAATAATCCAATTCACTTCTCACTATATAGGCTTACACTCTTGGTTCATTACCTAACAGTAAAGCAAGTAGACTGGATGAAACAAAATAATAATCCCATTAAACCCATATTAAGGATTAAAAAAACAAATATATATATATATATATGAGCACACCACCTCACAGACAATTAACAAATAAAAACATATTGAAACGGCTATAAATTCTTAAATATGATTGAGTAAGCAACGTTATGAAAATGAATCAATGCTCCTTTAATTGCCGATACTGTTACAGATCAACTAAGAACTGAACTGTAATTTTTATAGGTTGCAGTCGACCCAACTCGGCAAACATAGCAACATATCTAATCACAACAGATAATATGGAAGCTTCACTGGTTCACTTAATGAAACAAGAAAAACATCCCTACAGTTTCATAATCTATTGGACTGGCAATCACATTAAAAACTGATTAAATGTATTTAACATACTGAATAATGAAATACAGACAAAACCCTATACCTCCTTATTAACTAGTCAAATTACTACAGTAAAGATATTACTTTAGCATAACCTCTTTATAGAAATACATAACGGCCCACACCGGCACACACAAAAGCCCATTATCAAGAAACGAACAAAACAAATTACTATTTATTTATGATAGCATATTTAACAGCTAATATAACATATTACTATTACACATTAGTCCAATAGTCACAGTGAGAAATATCAGTATTATAATCATAAAGTTCAATTATTTCATTAGTTTTAAATTTAAAAAAAAAATAGGCCTACCATTAAATAACGATGGAAGAATTTGACATAGAACAAATACAAACAAAATCATATAATACTATCAAAGACTTTGAAAACGCAAATACGGAGGAAAACACATTTGAGTGTATCATGCTAAATATCAGGAGTATATAAAAACATTGGAATGCTTTAATGGCAACGGTAGGGAAAACTCTCAATAGAATTAAGTTGCTGATATTGATTGAGACAAACTTAAAAGAAAATGAGGCAGACAATTATAATATATCAAATTTCAATAAAATAAATTTCAGTAGAGAAACAAGAACAGGTGGAGGTATATTAATATACTACAGAAAAGAACTGAGCATAAATACCATACCTCATAATTTTACAGTTAGCGAATCAATAATACTCGAAATGGTTATGAATAACAAAAAATACTTGATATCTGCATTCTATAGACCCCCATCTAATAGCATATAACAATTCAATTCACAACTAGAAGATTGGCTTAACTCTCAACCCATAAAAGATACAAAAAACCTCATAATCTTGGGAGATATGAACATTGACATACTAGAAGATAATATATCATCACAAGCACAGAATTATCTGAGTTTGTTATATACAATGGGAGTTCAAATGGGAATAAAAGAACCAACCAGAGAAGAGATATATGGTAATCACATTACTTCAACTTGCATAGACCACATCAACACAAGAATAAATCCAAGACAGATAGAAATACTAGTAATTAAATCAAAATTAGCAGATCACTACATGGTTGGTTTCAAATTGATGGATATAAAACCAGAGAAAATTGCCTCAGAGAGAATGAATATAATTTCTGACAGAATAGCTGGGAATATGATTAAAAATATGAATTGGAATGATCACTTAACATCAAACAACCCAACAAAAATCTATGAATCAATAGTTGAAAAATTCAATAATATATATGCAAGGGCAACAATAACCATTCACAATAGAAGAAACAAACAGGAGCAACCGTGGATTACAGAGAGTATAAAGAATAACATTAGCATAAAAGACAGGTTATGGACACAATAAAAAAGGCAACCAAATAATAATAATTTAAAAAATGAATATAAGAAACATAGGAACCATCTTACAAATGTAATTCGAAAAGAGAGACGTAATTATTATTACAATAAAATTAACCAACATATAGGAGACCCCAAAAAGACATGGAATACAGTTAATGAAATACTCAATGTAAAAAAAAAAACAATTCAATCTGTAATAATAGAAAATTTCAAGGTCAGAACGGAAGAGGAAACAAAAAAATTATGTGAAAACTTCAATGAACACTTTAAAACTAAAATAGAAGAAATGAACAAAGATACATCAGCAAACAAGTTCAATATTCTATTAATCGAAACCAATGAACAAAACAGAAATAGGGACACACAAAGTATAATTAAAACAATAAACATGAATACCCTAGAAAGAATAGTAAAGAAATTGAACAAAACATCGGCACCCGGCATTGACAATATTAAACCAAAACATATAGTAGACCACTTCACAAGCTTACAAAAAATTTTATTACACTTGTATAATACAATAATAAAAACAGGAAAAATACCAACAATGATGAAAACAACACTCCTAAAACCTATTTATAAAAATGGATTAAAGAAAGACATTCAAAATTATAGACCAATAGGTGCAATTTCAATTGTAATGAAAATTCTGGAATTCATATTTCATGAAGAGTTGATGAATTAATCAATGCAAAATGACTTACTAAATAGGAATCAATATGGATTTGTCCCAGGAAAATCAACAACGCAATTGTTAGAAAAAGTTTCCTATTCAATTAATAAAAATATAGATAAAAGAAGTGTAACCCTTGCTGTACTACTAGATTTGAGTAAAGCATTTGATACAATACAACATGAAATATTAATTAAGAAACTGGGTAGGATGGGAGTGACGGGGATGGATTTGAAAATTCTAAAAAAATATGTTGCAGATAGAAAAACTATAGTCAGAATAGGTAACATAGATAGCAGTCATAAATCCCAAAATTTTGGAGTCATTCAGGGTCCCCCTTGTCGCCCCTACTATTCAATCTCTATATAGCAGATATAAAAAATTGTGATTTCAAAGGAAATGTTTATAATTATGCTGATGATACCATTATTCTATTTGCAAACAAAAACCTATCAATAGCAGCTGAAAATATGCAAAAAGATATAGACACAATAACAAAATACTTCCATAACAATTATATACACATCAACAGCAAAAAGACTAAAACAATAGTATTTCGTAACCCAAAGCTAAATGTAAACATTTTAGATCCAGAAAACAGAATAATCAGTCACAACTATAGATGCTTCTCCTTGAAAAATCCATGCAGCTGTATAAAAATAAAACACTCAGACACAATAAAATATTTGGGGCTACAATTCGATTCAAATATGAAATGGTACACACACTCACAAACACTCACCAAAAAGCTAAGATATCTAGCACATAGATGTTATTAAATGAGAGAACTACTACCTCAAAAAACGAAGCGTACAGTGTATTGTAGTCTGATTGAATCCCAAATAAGGTATGGAATAACTGTCTATGGCAGCGCACCAAATTACATTTTAAACCCAATAATAAACGTGATAGACAGAATCAAACGTATTTTCTTCCAAGGCACAGATATTCACACATTAAATATACTCAACTTCAAAAATCTATACAAATAAATAATATTAATCAGATAATACTTTGAAAGCCGATACCGTAATACAAACGAAAACAGATACAACACAAGACACACACATTATAGAATACCAGATTATTATACAGAAATAGGGAAAGCAGTACCAGAATACTTTGTACCACAAATCCTGAACAGTATCCCTAACCATCTTAAAAACCTACAAACATATGCCGCAGTGAAACATGAAATCAAAACTTATTATATTACTGAGCAAGGATAACATATTCATCACAGAGGAATAGGATATATATATATATATCACATAAAATCCATAATAAAAACCTGATTAAATTTAAAACTCAGCAAATCACCCCAATACAAGCTAAACTTAGCTTCTGGGGTTGCCACCACTAGAATTATTATCATAATAACTATTTATATATTGAATTTTGTTAAATTGTTGTATATTATTTATTAATTGCATGTACTGTTATTTACATTTTTACATTCAATAAAGCAAAAAAAAAAAAAAAAATTAAATTATTATTATCCAATTGTTATTATTTTATCATTATCATTATTATTATTATAATTATTATTCTATTGTTATAATAATCAAATGCAATAAATTTTTGTTATGAATAATACCATAGACGAACCATCACCACCTTACCTTACTCCCTGATCTATCATAATACTATGTGGTTGGTGTATTGCGATCTCATTTTCCTTCACCGATCATCGTTAGTTTCGTAAATATTGTAACGCAATAGCAGATTGTGGACATTCACTAAAATAGGTTTGATAGATAAAGATAGGCGCGTCAACAGAGAAGGATCAAGAGTGTCAGCGCTACAAGTGTCGAACTCCCTAACTATTTTTCTTCGACACCAAAGTCCAGAGGCATTCAAACACCCTTAAGAGTTTGAATGACCTATACATTAGTGGTTTTGAAAATACTATTATATTGTTGAACAACACTGTTACAATATTCAAGCTCTACAGAGATTTCACTCTCCGTCAAAAAGATGTAAACTTATTTTTGCTTTGATAATAATGAAACCTATTTATTCAGTCTTGTTGGATCATGAAGTTCATAAAGGAAAACTATATTTTTTTTTAGCTTGAAACAATCCTTGTTATGGATGCTGTGTTTCTGTTCGCTGTTGCTCTACAACATTTGAGCAATACTATTGATTTCTCAGTGACCGGTCTCAATTGCTCAGAAGATCGCAGTTGGGAGCATGGCTATAGTATAATTAATTTCATGAAAGTGGTGAGTATAAAGCTTTCAAGTATTTTTTTTTTTGCAATAAGAAATTAAGAATTAGATAATTTTCTGTTTTATTCTCTCTATGGATAACTGTTGCAACGCAATTTATACTTATAATGATCTAGAATAATGGTGAATCATCTATTGGAACTACAATTTATAATATACCGTGCGATAATTTGTTTTAATCAAATTATGCTTTGATTAATTTTACTTTTCTCATGGGTTTCAAGAAAATAATAATAAATAAATAGATAAAATAAAATCTCACCGCATTAAATAATATATTGTATGTTGCAGCAGTCAAGATGAGATAAAATTAATCATGGCGCAGACAGGAACGCAGGTTTGGCGACGTTTACTGGGATACAGAAATTAATTATATTTCACCCTTGCTTCTATTCATTTCGTTATTCCACAAAAGTAACCATGCTCCACATGACAAAGTCATGAGTTTCTATTTTCGCCGGGCTCTGAGGCAGATCCAGCATTTATTTCCTATTTAATTGAATCAGGAATTGATATTGAATCAAAATTTATCTTGTATTGGTTTTTGACTCAAACTGTGGGAGAATGGCTGCATACAATAGATTCCCACTCAAATCGCTCACAGTATTAACATTTTTCTGAGTAATCGTCACCACATTTATTCAATTTGATAGTAAGAGATTGTGTTCTTCTTTGTTAGGTTGACGTTATCATATTTAAATGGAATAATTTCACTTCTATTCCAGAGTGAATTGAAAGGTTTATCGGGTTTGATCAAATTTGATCATCAAGGATTTCGCACCAACTTCAAATTAGACATAATTGAATTGACATCCACTGGTCTTAGGAAGAAGGGCTCGTGGAATACAACAGAGGGAGTTAACCTGACTGCCATTGCTTCAGGATCATCTGGCGATCAAGGAGTGGAAGATCTAAGGAATATGACTTTTATTGTTCTAACTGCTTTGGTAAGTCAGTAAGCAAGTCAAGCGAGTGCTACACCTTCGAATAATTAATTAGGTTAATGATGAGTTTTTTCTCACGATTTGTCCCAAATGCATTATTCAATACTAATTCTGTCTTTATATTGAAGTAATATTAATTAGTCTATTCCTTCCAAATTTCATAATAGTCATCTTTTATTTAAAGGTCCTTACATTCCTGGACCAATAGTACGACGTATGTAGTGCGTCGTTTCCTAAGAGTACGTACGGTACACAATGTGCGTCCTAGTATCCAAGCTGTCAAGTAAAAGTAAAGTGTGTCATACTTGAAATTAATATTTCAACTTTCATTTATATAAGAAGAGTAGGAGATGACATCGTTGAATTAATAGATAATAATTCACTGAAAAGTCTTAACTGGTGTATTCACCCTGAATAACCTCATAATTAATAACCTAAAACTTGTGATACTCTACTGAAGGCGTGACAGGCGTAGCTTTAGATTTGCAAGTTTTTGTGATGATTCTTATATCATCGAGATGATAAACATCCTCGTTGAGATAGGGACTGCTTTTCCAAGTAGAACACTTGTAAAGAATTTCTCCTTTCAAAAAGTCTCTTGAATCTTTATAGTATTGGTAAAAGATTATTCCATAATATTTTGTCATGGAATACAAACAAAAAATAAATTTCTGTGTAATTGTAGCAATCACGAAATCTTATAAATGATTGAAATATTTTTCAGACTCATCCATATGGAATGCTGAAGGAAACAAGTCACAAATTAACGGGGAATGAGAGATTTGAAGGATTTGGTATAGACCTGATTCATGAGCTCTCACTAAAATGTGGCTTCAACTATACTTTTCGTTTACAACCAGATAAGAGCAGTGGAAATCCAAATCCAAAAACAGGGAAATGGAATGGCATGATTGGTGAAGTATTAGCCGGGGTAAGGCGATGTCTGTTCAACATGATTTGCTTCTATTGTAGAAAATTGAGGCTCATAATTATTGTTTGTCCAGTATGTGAAAATTATTTGAAGTATCTGAATGTTGTTCATAGTATAATTATCTGTATGATGTTTACTGGCTTTATTATTTGCTAAAACGTCGATAAAGATGTAGATCTTGTGAGAAAATTATTATGAGAATAATATGCCTGAAAAGCATTTATAATCAAGGAGCCCCTTAATCATAAATCAGCAGCAATTAACCTGATTAGCTGATAGTTAAGGTACCTATTCCTGATACACTCATTTAAGTATAGACCTATTATATTCACGAATAATCTTTTCCTTTTTGTATGTGACCATTAAAACACATTCAATCGAAAATTGAAAACTGAATGTACTTTAAATGTTCTAACATTATCCTTTCATAAAATGTCTTATTTTTAAAGAAACCTCGATCAAAATTCATACATTTGTTACTTCATGTTTGAACTTGATTTTTTTTAATTGAATGTCATAATAAATATCCTTCAATATTTTAATATTGGATGGATATGTGGGCTTGTCAAAAGACGTAATCAATCCGATTCCTCTAGAAGTTTTGTAAAAATCTTGTATTGTTGACAAAAATATCCTTGAAATTTAGAGATGCTGTACTACTTTGAACCCTGTTCATAATACTACATAATGGAAGCTCATCATTCAAATTCACCTCATCCAATTTACTTTTTTCATTTTAGAGGGCAGATCTTGCAATAGCAGACATAACTATAACAAGAGAGAGAGAACAAGATGCTGATTTCACCATGCCTTTTATGAATCTGGGTGAGTTTCCGGCACTGAGGCTGTGATGTGTCTTATAGACCATATATGTAAGGCATATATAGTATTTATATTTCTATATTTATAGTTTATTCTATATATTCCCATATATTTATAGATAATTTAAAAGAGCATAAATATAATCTTAGCATCTTATTTTCAATTTCCGCAGCAGACTTCTACTATAAATTGGAGCACAAATTTTTAACATTCATAAATTCGATTATTCATTGGATATTAAATTCCGATATCACATTTTTCTAGTATTTCATTATTATTATAGTTTCTCTTGGTATGTAATGCAAGTGTTGTCCAAGTGTAGTACAGCTTGTTGAATTATTTATTTAAAAAAAAAAAAACAGTTTTTCCAAACAAAATTGTTTCTGCTCGATTTGGCACGCCATAGGCATTGTACAAAGAGAGCTCTGATTATAATTCATTAATTGTAATATTACTAGAAGCAATCACAGTTGTTGAAAAAACTGAACATGAATTAACAATTATTATAGTTCTCAATTATTATTTAATCGAAGTTGTTGAAAAGAAAAATGAATGCCATGTAATCAATTCGATATTTTGCAGGTATCAGCTTGCTGTACAAGAAACCCATGAAAGAACCACCAAGTCTATTTTCATTCTTGTCACCATTCAGCTATGAAGTCTGGGGATACATGATTGCAGCTTATATAGGAGTATCAATATTGCTATTCTTCATGGCGAGGTTTGTATTATCGGTTATGGAACTGGGGGTCAAAATCTTGAAGTAATCTTTATTTTAAATCACAATTAATTGGTTGAAATATTTCTTTCATATAGTGTCAAAAATGCCAATTAATGAAAAAAAAACAAATTTGTTTAGTCATTTTATAAGTTTCGCGAAAAACAATAATTCATGTTATGAATGCATGAATAATGTATGTGGTAACATATGCTGTAGAAAAAAAAGTTGTTCAGTTTTTAAATGAAGAGTTGCAAATCTGCGAAGTGCGGTATTAATTACAAATAGATATCGTTGTCTATTCTATGTATTGATAAATACTGTAACCAATAAATTATAGTGATCAATAATATTCTTAACTTGACAAGCGATTATAATATAAACTCCTACATAGAGTACTAGATATTCTAGTAGCAAGCACTTGTTTAAAAAAGCTCTATTATTTGAATTTCTTGAATATGTGCTACATAGTGCATCCTTAATTAAAGTTCTTGGTTCTTCTTTTGCCAGCGATTATCTTGAATATATATGAATATTTATCTCTTAATAAAGCTTCAACTCATGCTAATTTGTGCTTTGAGGATGTAGTTCTGTACAAATTATTGTAGATTGCTCTCATTGTTTTTTTTTCTAGAATTAGTCCAGCTGAATGGACAAATCCATATCCTTGTATAGAAGAACCTGATAACTTGGAAAACCAGTTCAGTTTGAACAATTCACTATGGTTTACCATTGGCTCACTCATGCAGCAAGGATCAGAAATCGCTCCAATGTAATATAATTTATTTATTTTTCATAATTTATTGTTTGAATAGTCTACTTTCGTAGTAGTCCAGTCAAAAATAATTCTTAGGGCAAGGTATCCAATTCTTTGACTACTAAACCTTGAAAAGTCTTCCGTGACTTCTTGTACCCCACCCCATGATATTAAGGTACTAAAAGGTTTTAATTTTCAATAATTGAAATTTTCCGATCATTTCGTTTTATTATTGGAACTAGAGAGTTTGTATCACTTATCCAGCTAAAATTGAAGGTTTTCGTTCTGTAAAGCTTCTGAAGTTTACAAGAAATATCAAGCGTTCGCTAAATAAAATAATTTTTGTACTCTCAATGCATACACATACACAAGAGCCAGGGGATGTATCATTTTGATTCTTTTAATGATTCTGATACACTTGGGTATATTAATTTTTTCCAGTGCAGTAATTCAGCTGATGACTGCCATTTAATTAGAATTGAAGGCTTTTGATAGTTTTGGACTTGAAATGCTTGGAACAAATATTCAAAATATTCTTAGTAGCACCGGAACAAAATAACATTTTTTAGTTACAGAGCTCTCTGTCTTGTTTCTAGCACATTCTTCCATCAATATATAAATTCAGATAAATTTCTGCTACTTCATGACAAATTTAAAGGATCAATAAATCAAGTTGTGCAGTTATAAGATATAAAGTATTTAATATTTCAAATACAGTTTTATCTTCCAGGGTGAAGAGTAAGTTTAAAAAAATATTAAATTTTGATGTTCCTGGTGATAGTGATCTGTGTGAACACACTTTGTAGAAGACTGAAACAACAGTATCCATAATTTTGACCATAATTTATATCAATGGAAATCGAAAACAATCTAAAAATTATATTCAATTCAGTGCTATCTCAACTCGTTTGACGGCTTCCATATGGTGGTTCTTCACACTGATCATGGTCTCCTCGTATACAGCCAATCTGGCAGCATTTCTTACAGTTGAAACGTCTTATTCGCCAATTAGAAACGTTGAGGATTTGGCCAATCACAAGACGATTAAATATGGAGCCAAAGCTGGTGGCTCAACTGCAAACTTTTTCCGGGTATTTACCTTTACTCGTTCATATTTTTATCACTGGAATAACATTTTTTGATTTTTAATATACAGTGATGTGTTCATTGTTATTTTACTGTGACTTCAATAACGTGATTGTTTCAATGTAATTTTAAACATCACTCTTTTAAATCACAAGCATCCACTAAAATCCATTGATTTATGAATAAAATTAATAAATGATGTCCGACGTAAATCTTATTGATCGTGCAACTTTTCACAATATTTTTCCTGAATTATTGGCAAATATTCTGATAGAGTATAATAAATCTGATAGAGAGCAATAATTTTCATCACACAAAATATGAAGAAAAACAATAAAACTTTGACAAACTTTATAACTACGAAATAATAATAAAAATGGTGAAACGGTGTACGGTACTGTAGTATTGTATAAACTATAACAACAAAACATCATATTAGTTTTTTAACATCATATCATTTTTAATTTTTTTAATGCAGTTTGGAACTGAGTCAATTACTTTTCCATGCATTTCAATAATATTTATACGGCTTCTCAATAAATTTAATCCAATCCAACGCTGAAAGTCGCGAGTTCGTTTGAGACATATTACAAACAGTTCTAATGAAATAAATAGAGCACAAGAGAACGCCTTTTATGCGTTGAAGCGATCGATTTTCAAATAATTTATTAAGATAATATCAATTCTACATTTAATTGATATTAATGTACTATGTTGTGGTTACAATCAATTTATAAATGACTTATTTTCGTGCTTTCGTCATGAAGTGGAAAGAAGTTGGCATATAGAACAAAAGATTCAAAACATAAAAGTTAATGCTATTGTATGTGTTTGAATTATTCCTAACAAAGATGGATGTTGGTACAATAAGCTGATGATTGTGTAACTGCTATTGTGTATGTCATGTTCAGTGAATCGTCAATAATTATTACTAAATTTCAAGTGCCTGCAGATGCATTTTTGATGTTTACAAGAAAGCCGAGTTTTGTAACTTTTCATTCTGTTGTACCGTATAATGCATTTGGTGGCTTAACTGCAAACCTTTTCCGGGTATTTGTCATTACTCGTTCATATTGTTATCACTGGAGTAACATTTTTTTATTTTTAATATTATACGGTGATGTGTTCATTGTTATTTCTTTTATTAAAAATATTTGTGTTCATTTAAACTGAAAATAATTTTCAACTTAGTCTCATTAGAAATTTTATAGAACTTCAAGTAATCAACATCTTAGTCGAAGGATTTAATTAGTGCTATCGGTTATTCTTATTGAATATCCGCTTTTTCTGAACATAATCCTTACATGACCATTTTTATCATTTTTGGTATCATGTCTGAATTTATTTGATTTTATTATGATCGACAATATTTAAAAATAGAAGATAAGAGTTTTCGTGTATAGCTCATATTTATTCTTAACAGTAACCAAATCCTATACAATTGGCAATTGTACCATATGGAATATTCAAATGTTTGTAGAGTTCTTGATCCTAATGGTAATTGATTTGGATTCAAACTTTGTTTAAAATATTTGTAGAACATGACCTGATTATTCGCAAATTTGACAAGATAACTTATATTGGCCCCATAAAATCAATGCATGTGATAAAATCCACAGTTCTTGGCATTTTATTCATGGAAGTCTAATGATTATCACTATCCTCACTCTCGATTATCAAAATCTGTAATAGACAGAGTACTATTAGAACTATTCTCCTCCCCAATCATCTGAATTTCAGATCTGATCAGACTAAAAACATATTAATTATTACTTTCCAGTTGTGTTATTTCTTTCATCAGAACTGACCCTGTATGTCTAATAATTATTATTTTATTATTAGAAATACAGTGTCAGTTCTGATATTCATCTCGTATTGCATTTGTATGAAAACATCACAATTATAATTTCTTTAAATAATCTTTCTAGTTAGGTCAACTTTCTCAACAGTTTCAACTTGTAAATATGATGAGAGGAGGAAATTGATCTTTCGCAAATTACTGTCCCAGTAATGAGCATAGAATTGAATGCTTCCGATTTCATATCACAGTATTATTTTATAGCTTCTTTTGTAATCAGGTCCACAGCCTTTTATTATATACTATTTATCACCTCGTGCTCATAATATTCATTAAATTACTAAGCATAGGTCTCAGCTTTTTACAGAGAAAATATAGCGTGATGGAATATCCACAATATTCTTATGGCTTATAACTCAATAGGAGAAAAATACCAATTGGTGGAGAGTTTTTAAATTAGAAGAATAAACTTACGCATCTCAAAATTGAAAAAATTAACATTTGCATTGCTTCTGTTCACTTATTCCAATTGGAAATTGTGAGCATATTTGATTCTCCAAACTGAAAAGTTTTTCAACAAAATTTGCCAATGATGTTCGCACACAGAGCCATATCAACTCGCATGGTGGCTGGAATCTGGTGGTTCTTCACCTTGATTATGGTGTCATCTTACACCGCCAATCTAGCAGCTTTTCTCACAGTCGAGAACACTGTCTCACCATTTAGAAATGTTGAAGAATTGGCCAATCAGAAGACAATTAAGTATGGTGCAAAAGCTGGTGGCTCCACTGCCAATTTCTTTCGGGTATTATTCAATATGAAATAGCTAAAGTAGTTGAGTAGATAGCTGAGTAGATTTTAGTCATTAACAACAGATAGTTTAGATATATTTGTTGCAAACAATATTTATTCGCTTATGTCTTTTAATATGGATGAATCATCTTGCCTAATATCTATCAATCTAGTGTGTGGATTTTTTGTTGGTTTGAGCCTTCAATGTATTCATGTTTGTTTTATAACGATGCTCTTATATAGCGCTATCTCCACCCGAATGACATCAGCTATCTGGTGGTTCTTCACATTGATCATGGTCTCATCTTACACTGCCAATCTTGCTGCTTTTCTCACTGTGGAGAATACTTTCTCTCCATTTAAGAACGTAGAAGAGCTAGCCAATCAGAAGATTATTAAGTATGGAGCTAAGGCTGGCGGCTCTACAGCTAATTTTTTCCGGGTATTGTTTTAAGTAAGGTTGAAGTGTGTGTGATAATCCCTCTACCTGTCTGCACTTCAATAGTAAGCTTGCTCCAACCTGAGAACCTCATCAATTTTGTGTGAAAACCGTAAGAGTATTTTTATTTTAGAGTTCTTTTATATTATTTTTAAAAATGCAGTGGATCAGTCTTCTTTATTTATCCACATAAATCAATAATTCAAACTTAAAATTGAAAATGTTCATTCTTAATTTTCCTAGCTTGTGAGTTGTTTTGTCGAATACGCTTTATCATTTTGTAAATATATATCCTTTGACTTTGTGCTGTGTGTTGAAGCCTATTGTTAATGTTCTATTGTTCCACTTTTGAACTTATTCATTGTGCTGAGTGTCAGTGATTGCATAATTCAATTAATCACAAAAGATATGCATTTTCAAACAGTTTGTCACTTGATTGTAATTTTAAATTTGAATTAATAATTTTATATTTTTGATTGAAAATTATACCGTGAAATTTAAAAAAGATAGAAATCAAATGGAAAACTTGAACATCTTACATCAATTTCAAGTTCTCCTGACATTCCCTCTATGATCATTTTAATAACTTATTGGAAATTGAGTAGCTATTTCACAAACTTCAAAATAACTGGAATCAATCCCAGTCCTAGATAGATACTCTATCAGTATTAACAAACGGCGGGGTGGAACTACACGTGTGTCTCCCCACCAAAAGCCATACGCTTATATTTTTTTTTATCAGTGTAGTTACTACATAAAATTATCTATTCTCGGTAGTGATAATTATTTTTTTCTGTCAGGAATTGGGTTGGTAATTTTATTGATAGTGAACATAACTTGCCTCTTTATTGCCTTTTTGAATGGATATATAGCTTGTTGAAAGTGAGCTCCTAGTACCGTACGGTAGAACCAATAGAAATCCTAAAAATAATTGAGTGTGTTTTCCCCTGCATGGAGAGGAATCAGGTTCACCTCTCCTTCAAATAACTCACCTGTTGGTTTCTCCCTAGTATTGTATGTAACATTTCGATTTAGATTAATAAATAAAGTTCAAATCGTATTTCACTGGATCCAAGTCTCACATAAAATATAAAAATGTTAAAGAATGCGTTCATTAGCAACTTTATTGCTGTAGATTACAAAAAAAAATATTTTAGCGTTTGCTGGAAACTATTATTATCGAATATTTTCAAATCCTGTGTTGAAAATAAAATCATTCTTAATAAATTTACTTTTTTTCTACATAATCATGATAATAAACGCAGCTGTTTCCTAGTATTCAATATAGCTCAATTTAATCTCACTAGATCCATCAATAGCTGCTATGTAAATTAATATATTCGTTCTATGTATATTTACTTCTATATGTTCGAGTATTCACTACTTTTTGAATGTTTTGTAAGATTTGTTTTATATTGGTAGTACAGCTCTCTTCTTCCATTTGAACAATATTTCAACATTGCAATAGCCTAGGGTCCAATCTATTTATTTAACTTCTATTTATCTTGGATTTCTTGTTCCATAACGATCTGCGTTGTTAATTTCAACTTTTTGTTGTAAATTTAACGACTTGCAGTCAGTTTTAGATTGTTAACATTAGCATTAGATTGTAACGTTTTCGAGTTGTTAACAACCATCTTCAAGGCATCCTAGATAGCGATGTTGGTTAGAAGAATTGTGGTTTCTGTATAGTGTGGTCAAAAAGATATGAATACCATAGAATTTTCATAATCACATAGACTTTTTGACGACATTATACAAAAACCACAATTCTTCTAACCAACATCGCTATCTAGGATGCCTTGAAGATGGGTTTCAACATCTCGAAAACGTTCGGCCACGTGTGAGTACATTTTCTATATATTCACAATCTAAAACTGACTGTAAAAAGTTTCTATTTATCATCAAAATCAATTCACTCGCATCAATCTATTAAGTAATTTAAATCTTACCTATTCATGTGTAATCTATTACTAAGCATATACCGTACAGAGATTGAGAAGATCTTGCTATATTCTAATTTTTCATTTTTTGATAATTTTTTAATTCATTGTGATTTTTCATTAGGACTCAAACCATTCAACATATCAGAAGATGTGGCAATTCATGAAAGAGAATCCAAGTGTTATGACAAGTTCAAATGATGAAGGTGTAAGGAGGGTGATAAACCCTGATGAAGACTATGCTTTTCTTATGGAATCGACTTCTATCGAATATGAAGTCGAGAGGAAATGTGAACTTAGTCAAATTGGAGGACTTCTCGATAATAAAGGATATGGAATAGTCATGCGCAAAAGTAAGCTCATAAAACCGTTAAACTCGTTGTATTATATGATTAGAATAATCTTAATTTATCTGAAACATATAGGTCTGTCATAATAGTTTTAATGAAATAAGAAGAAAATAATTCAACCAGTAACTGGAAACACGATGATTCAGGAGTTAACTTTTGAACTATCTTATTAAACAGCTCAAAATCAGAATAAAAATCCGAATTTGGATATGGGTGCAGAAATGCTTTGTTACAGAAATAAATACTTCAGATTTGTCAATACATTTAAACATTAAAAAATTTCAAAGTTTTGTATTCTTATTCAGGTTGTAAACTGGTCATTTTCCGTAGAAATAAGTGTGCTGAGAAATCGAATTGAACTTTTTAAAAGTTTGTAGCTGATGTAATTTGACCAAGATTTGTTAAATCCTTACACACAGATATAGAGTTATTCTGTGGGTAGTAAGCCACGTAAATCTGTTTGTTCATAATGTATGATTTTTCAAACAACCTATACTGTGATGTTGTCTGCCATTTGATATCTAATAACATTGTGTTCTGAGTGTTTTAATTTGATGCTGCCTTCTGATAATATTGTAAAGATGACCGAAACCCAAAACCAGTGGGGTTTGTGTTAAATATAGTAAACTTGAAAAAATATATTTGAAATAATCAATGAGATGTCACTAAACAAGATGCTATGACAACATTTACAGTAGATTCTCGATAATTCGAGTCACGATCCGAAGTTTTGATATGAGTTACCAAATGAAAATTTTCTGTAGAAAATCAATACCAAATTCAATTTTTTAAAAGTGAAAATGAAGTTTTTTGATCTCTGTGAGTGATATTTCAAGCTTCTTTTTCATTTATAAGTGCTGTAATTGAAGTATATTTTTTCAGTTTGACTTTCAACACTGAAGTCTGAAAGTTTAATTGAAACCCTATTTTTATTGAGTTGTTCCTTGTAATTAGAGTTAATTCTGATCCCATTAACAATTACCGGAACTACTGTAGCTCCGAAGAACGGCAAAGATTGACCCACATGCAATCGGTAAGCTGCAAAACTCTTTATCGCGGTGAAAGATATTTTACATACATCCAGTAGCAAGTATAGTATTTGCGCCTGTGACGCTGTCTTTGCTACTGATGCAACTTACCGATTACATGAACTTATTCTGCTTGGTCAGAGAGTATCCATCCATTAGACATGAATGATAAGGTACTTTTAGTGGTCCAGACTCCAGACACTCCAGTGGCTACAACCTCAAACTTATTTTGCATGAGGTAAATACTAAAACATTTCCTAGATGTGCAATAACTTTCTTTTTCAACTGATGTTTTTGATGAAGACTCAACTGTATGACTCATACCATGAAGTGATTTTCCAGATTCACCTTATCGCAATGCCTTGAGCACAAGTGTGATCAGTTTGCAAGAAACAGGAAAATTAACAAAATTGAAAAACAAATGGTGGAAAGAGAAACGTGGTGGAGGAGCTTGCCAGGTAACATTTTATAAATACAAACATTTCCTCTTGCACACTCGCCTTTAAAAATTTTAAAGGCTCAAATTAGAAACAAGTTGAATGATATCGCAAGTTAAATTCCTGCGATCATCAGCTGTTGTTGAAACCAGAATATCTTCAAAGCCCATAAGGAAACGCGTTAATAAAAATCACATAAAAGGTCGCGCTAGGTTGATTTTACCAGGCTCCATAATAAATAGCAGAGTTTAACCAGGTGCAGTAATAAACAGCAAATACTCAAATAATAATTTATTCTTGAATAATTTGCTGTAATCTGATTAACAATATTTCAGCGCATGAATGAATCTGAGAAACGTTTTGAACATGCACAACTTCACATAAAATAGCGGTAAACACAAATCACTGTTATGAGTGCAAGTTGATGAATTTCTCACATAAAATACGATTTAGTACTTGCTTTTTTTAAACCCGTATTTTTATATTTGCTAGATGCTAGAAAAATTTAAGAATCTTTCTGTAATTGCTGCAATAAGATAGAGATCTGTAAACCTTTCTAAAAAACGCTTAACATAATAATAGGTAGTAAACATTACATGTGATGGAGTGGTAGAGATATCTACAACTATATTCAGACTCAGCAAAATGTGAACGAGTCCTTTGCATGATTGTATGGTGGGAGCGTCCATTTGAAGGTACTTAGGAGGTGGGGCAATATCCGTCTGTCACGAATGCAAAGATGTGACCTTAAATAATGGCGACTGTGAGGAAAAGACCAGGTACGACTCCTTACGGGTCAACAAGCATTTGAATATATTTCAATAACTTTCAAACTCACTAGAGAATCAAATACTCTATTGCTGATCATAGCATCTATACTTTTTCTATTAGACTGAAGCAGACTTATTATTATTATTTATATTTTTTTCGAGGATAAAACCCGCACAGGTCCGAGACCTTTGCGTGGGTAGTGAGTTGGATTATGGTGATTGATGTGTATTTTCAGGTTGAACCACCGGGAATTGACTTTACAGCAAAAAACAAAGTAATTTTTTCTTTTGCTGGCCAATCTAATTGGACGCTCTTGTAAAGAGGGCTCAGTAGTTCGTAGCTTATCTTATTTGACCTGCCACGGCTCACAGCTATCACTTCCCATATTAATAATTAATTAATTTATCAATTTTTTATTCACTAATCCATTAATAATTTATTATTTCTATCAATCATTTTTATCCATTAATTGTTGTATCCATTAATATAGTAGATATTGCAAATAAGCATGAACCGATTTGGGTTCATTTTATGAAAATTCTGTTAATTTTAAACTTTCCTTTGGAAATCTTGTTTTCTTGTGAGATGTATCTGTAGCGGAAAATTCATTCTGTTGATAAGGGTAGATTCAAATCAAAGTTTAGGACCACAGAAATTTCCTCATCAAGAGTTTCACTTTTCACAAATCTGTGTACAAGTATTGTATTGTTCTGGCTTAGATTTTCCTTGGATTAAGTATTTACTTATTTTGTGATTTCCGTTGTGTTATATTTTTTATTCCAGCAAAAAGATGACTCTGCTGGTGCTGCTAGTGAACTGGGACTTGAGAATGTTGGTGGTGTATTCGTAGTACTTGTTTTCGGAGTTTTTGTTGCTTGTTTTGTTGCTCTAGGAGAGCTCATCTACGATGTTAGTACAAAAGAAGAAAGGGTGAGTATTTTTTTCATATCGCATTACTGACTTTCCTTGATGGAATCATTTTTTTTTCAACAGAGTTTTTTCAACATAAGCTTTCAACAGTTGCTGTTAATTAAACGTTATTATAATAATCATCAACTTGAAAATCACGAAATTTATTAGTAAAGCTTATTTTTTAATACATTAAACATATCACTTGCTGTACCTCAAGCTTTTAGCTTTAGAACTGTTAATTAATATCAGTTGAATGGCATTATTAGTCATAGGTTACCTCAAACAGTAATGCAGACAACTTGAAAAGATTATTAGTAAAGCTCATTCATCCGTAGGTCTAGATCTAGAATCATGCATTTAAGTGAAAAGGGTAACATTCATTGGAAAATTCTATCAACTCAAGTCTTTTAAAATGACTCATGAATGTTTATTTGTGCTCAATCAAGTCAAGAAGAGAAACTTGAGAACTCTACAAGATTTCTGGGCGAAAATGTCCAAAATCTTAGATACTGTTGGAGGCTTTTATTAACTTTTAGTCCTTTATTCATTTTGTTATGGGCTACGAATATATTGTTTTTCCATTTGTATTGTTCATGTACACTACTGTTCAATGTGTTTATTGATTGTTAGCCTATAATAATATGATTTATTCTCAGCCATAACAACATAATATGAAACATACAAATACATGAATTACAAACTGACTGAGAAAATTGAAGTGATTCTCTTGTAAACTCTCGCCCTCGCCTGACAAATTATTGATAAATTAGAATCTACAATTCCACAAACTGCAACCTTTTTACTCCACCTGATGAAAAAATAATATTAACAAATTTAAAGTTATTTAATTGGCTGAAAAGCATTAATAGATGCTGATAAGCTATGCTTGGCAATGAAGGCTTAATAGCTGATGATGCCACGTTTTATTAATATAAAATGTATAAAGTCTGTGATACCTGAATCACGTAAAATTTCCTGTTCAATTCTAACAAATTTCTTCTGACTTGACTGAACAAATTTTTTTTCTCGTTTTTTACTATTAGAAGAATTTGTCTCTTTAGCAATATCAATTCAACAACTAACTTTGATATCAATAATCAATCAATCATTTATTCTCAATAAAATACAAATATTCAAAGGCTCTACTAAATCATAAATATAAAGTTTCACAGCAGGTGTCTGCTCACAAAAAATATCAGAATTGCAAAAATATCATAATTAATAAAATAATGAAAAACTTACAGGATCAAGCCCTCTATTATAATTATAGAAAGAAAATGATCTGAACTTGAATGAGAATGAATCAGATAGTAAGGAAGGGAGTTTCAATGGAAAAGAAATATTAAAGCATTCGATCTTGGTAATCCATTCAATTATAGAATAATCTCATCCATTTATTATCATTGACCACACCATGAGTATTTTTTGTCACTGTATTTTAGGGTTTTTATCATTCTGTTAATTGATGTAGGGGCCTTTGAGGGAGGAGCTGATGCAGGAGTTGAGATTTATCACAAGATGTCGAGGATCAACAAAACCTGTCCGAAAGGCTGGTGGTGAAGAGGAGGATGACGAGGACGAAGAAGAAGAAACAAATGAAGTGACTTCCGAAATGCCCCTGGGCCCTTTTTCTACACCCTACAGATCATTCGATACAAATTCAAAGCAGCCTCTTTGATGTGAAGTTAAATTGGCAAAATAGGCATTGAATTTTGTAGGCAGTAATTGAGTTCCTTTGAGTAATGCATCTTGACAACATGTCTCACTCATCAACATGTGATGAGTGTTTTTTGCTACATGTTTTTTCTTGTAAAATATTGTAATTTTTCACAAAGATAATTTCAATTAAAATGACCATTATCGTGAATTAAAGTTAGTTCCTAATCAAATACGTCCATATTGACAGGAAGTATGAAAAAAGAGAAAAAATGAAGGTAAAAGGAAGTGCTACAGTATTTTTAGTGCTACATGTTCAGCTTGTACATGTTTGGTTAGAAACAATGGTATATTTCTTCGTGAACTATATTACTTTTTGAACAAAAACAGTTTTCTATTAGCGGCATAAAAGGTATCTTTGTTGCGAGTTCACATTAAACAATAAAGAATACTTCAATGTAACAGGTGAACGAAACAATATTGCCTTCTTTTGTCATCTGCGTCGTTAATTAATTTAGTACAGTATAGATTTTTATTCGTTGCAACTGTGTGATAACGAATAAAATATGAATAAACGAATAAATTCATTTTTTATTTGTTATCACACAGTTGCAACGAATAAAAATCGAATAAATAACATTTAAACCCTTTATCTCCAAAACTTATTCCTATTAAATGAATAAATAAAATTTAAACCATTTATCTCCAAAATGTATTCCCTCTAGTGAGGAAACGGTATTGCGAATCCCAGCAACCGCTTTAAAGGAACTCTCCAAAACATTGCTCATCTCTAAAATGATGATAAGTAAACTTCCTAATTGGATACTGTTCAACAGCTTCAACCTTCAGGACACTTAGTTCGACCACTGGTTGTGTTATGCACAGACAAAAGTGGAAAAATTATTAAAGTTAATGAATTGCCGTCCGATAATGATATGTGAGAGTCTCTACAACCAAAATCACAAAAAAATTATTATCACTCTGGAACGACATGTGACAATTTCTCATCAATATCTTTATTTTGGTGAGAAGTGGTGTCAGTTTCAGGTGATAAGGAGTAACTTTTATGTTTTGTCGGTGGGAAGGAAGGTGTGGGGGGGTTTGTCAATCAATATTATATCCAAGTCAATCAGGAAGTGTGTGGCGTGAGATTGACAGAATGTTATCATACCATAAGCGGCTTGAAAATTACAATAATGAGGTTTAAAGTGTATTGGAATACCTGAATAGATGTTTCAGCCAACCCATTAAAATTGTATGAATAATCTCTAAACGTTCCACCCAGGTTGGTATAGTCAGTGAAGTTCAAAGCTACGTCACGCTTCACTGATCTTGATCAGTGCAGTTGGAGCTTAGTAGTTAAATCCGTATACGGTACTGACTACACAAATCTAGGGAGGAAACGATATTGCGAATCCCAGCAACCGCTTTAAAGGAACTCTCCAAAACATTGCTCATCTCTAAAATGATGATAATTAAACTTCCTAATTGAATACTGTTCAGCAGCTGAAATTGAAATGTATTCTCCTAAGTGAGATAATTCTTTGATCCTTCAAAATTACGGTTCAGAGAATTAATTTTGCCGCTTACTCGCTTCAAATTCATGCGTTTGAGTTGTAAGCTAATTAGACTGTATAGCGATTATTTTGACAAACAGGTTTTCATTTAATTGTGATGAAAGCAAACACCAGTCACTCGTTTCAACGTTTGAAAAGATCGTCCTATGTGCTAAGCTGTACTTCCAGTATAATTTTTGCCGTTTTGGAATAATATTTTTCAAAATGAATTTGGTTTAACTTATCACTCTCCAGCCATATTTATGTTGTTGCACGAGTTGTGTATCCCTATTGTGATAAAATGTTGATGTGAATCCTTTCACTTCTCCCAGCAATTATCAAAATAAACATGTATTTCCCAGTACACCATCAAAAGCTACATGGATCATACTTTAGCTTGAGGCTAGTGAAAACAGGTAGATCAGCCTATTTATTATCCGAGCACCATCAATATAGTCATGACATGAGCTAGTTCTCAATACTTGCTGGATTTACAGTAGAACTTCTACGGCTTTCTAAATTGTTTTCTTTCATCCCTATAGCTTTTCAACTGGAATAGTTCGTTTGCAAAGGGATGGTATTTAGGCTAGTAAGGTCGAAATGAAAAAAGTTGGAAAACCAGGAAACACAGAAATACGAATCGAAACCGTAATACTTTTCGAGCCTTAAAATTACTAATGATTTCATCACAGAACTGCTGCAATAGACAAAACTGAATGAGTTTTCTTGGTTATAATCATATTGGGCAACCGGTCTCTAGTCTAATATTCTCCTCTACAATCTGTAGATCACTTGTGACACAGATTACAGAAACAACTTTAGTTGTCTGTGCTTGTGACAACCATTCTTATGTCTTTCGCTGATTAATTGTCCAATAGTGGTCTTTCCTTTAACTTCTTCTCCACTGGTACCGGTAGCCTTCTAATAATTATCACTCCTTTCTTTATTTTTTCATCTTGTTTAGGTAATAGTCATGATCTACACTCCCCTTTTCTTTTAAGCACCTTACTGTTTTGTTTTTTGATCCATTCCTATAGATATAGATGGAAGAACCAAAACTTTATTGAGAAGAATAATACTGCTGGTATTGGAAAAACTTGTAAGCCTACTCGTCTAGAAATTTCGGGTAATTGTATAACAAAAAATTCGAGGACAGCTGGGCACT
The DNA here is from genome assembly GCA_948455865.1 of Conomelus anceps. Lineage (NCBI taxonomy): Eukaryota > Metazoa > Arthropoda > Insecta > Hemiptera > Delphacidae > Conomelus > Conomelus anceps. Next base: position 115,961,485 of record OX418216.1, read on the forward strand.
CATAAGAGTTTGGTATGAACCAAACTCTAAAATAATAATTGTTGTAATAATAATATCAATAATTATTAATATTATTATGGTTGTTATTATTATTATTATTATTATTTATTATTGTTATTATTATTTAATATTTTAAATTTTTATATTACAATAAATCAGCTTAATCAGGACAATGAATAACTTTACTCATAGGGAAATGCTTGAAATCAGTAATTCCAATCTATAAGAGCGAAATATCTCCAAATAATTCATTTTAGTCGGAAATCTCAGAGTCAACAATTAATATGTCCAATTTTAATGTCAATTTAGATGAGTGAGAGTTTTATGGAAGCATGATTGCTTGAATGCATGGCAGCTATGAGAGCTCACGTCCTCCAGGAACAATCGCTGGTGTTAGGGAATAGAGAGGTAATAGGGCTCTCCACTTTTACAGTCTCTTATTCTTTATTTCCACGTTCAACTCTTTCCACACTGCTCCATTCCCAAAACTCTCACCTCTAACAACAGTCCCGTGACATTTTAAAAACAGTCCAATATTCGTGCCGATTGAATAGTCGAAAATGTCTGAATTAATCAATTGAAGACTCTCACGAGTGCAATTTACGCGTTTACGATCCACCTTGACCTCTTGTTGCACTCTCTTGGCAATGTCAGCAGACAACGTCTCCCACGATCTCATTCCTACTTCTCAAATTGGGAACTCTCTTCTCATGCGATCCGATATCATTCGATTCCAAACGATTGATCGTGTGAGATCTGCATTGCTTTCTTCACAACGTTCGTTACTTTGAAATCCACTTTCTATGTGGCATTTTTAGTGAAATTGTTTCATAGGAGAATACTACGAAATGCATCGAATGCACAAATAATCATCGAGGGAGAAACGTGTGTTGAAGAAAATCGTGATGGAAATGTTGCGAATAGATTATTGTTGAAGAAATTTTTAAGAGATATTTTAGTCAATTTTTTGATACTCCATCAAATTTTAATTCCTCCTAAAAATTTATATTCTCCTACCACCAACCTAATTTCAAGTCAATGACACAACTCGTCTCCTCCCTTCTTCGTGCGCCCGATTTCAATAATAATGGACGCGGTTTATTCCGTTCAGATTAAATTACTTGAAAGGGTGTCTCCTTCACCACCAACTTTACAGGGAAAATAAATAGAAATTAATAAACAATCAAGCTTTCGTATAACTTGCTCTTGATGTCACTCAGCAGGAGCAGGGTTCATGGCTCTATGTCTCTACATATACTAGACATAGACAATATTGACTCTTAGCCCAGGCAATGAATGCAAAAAAATGGCCATTGTCGTAACAAATTAGGGGAAAGCTGAATTTTTGCAGGATGTTAGTATACATAGTACTTACTCAAAAAAACCAAAGTCCCGACCCCCACCCCGCTTGCTTCCCCCACCACCCCCCTATCAACATTGCAAGAGCAGTACTTCAGTTAAAGGCTTATCACTCGGAAACTAATTAAGGTATCGTTGTGATCTTCATCTCATTTAATACTTAAAACTATTCTCTAAAAAATATGTCATATACATTTTCTATGTAGATAGCCTAGTTTTTCAGTAAAAATATAGTTTATAGAAAAAAATGCCACCAAAAACCACAAAAATCAACTTCAACTGATCATATCTTTTTTAATATCGCGTTATTGGTTGTGCCGTTCCTTACAAAACTTATAGATAATTTAATAAGCTTTAAAATAATGTGTCTATTGATTACTATAGTTCAAGTTATGGCGTCATAGTGAGTGATGAAATAGTAGCGGACACCGCGTCGCCGAACCCTACAGCACTGTGTATTGCATGGCGCTTGGCTATCCAGCCCAATCCAATAAATAATTATTGTCAGACAAGCAAGACTATATATGCCAATCAATAGTACACGCTTAAAAGTACATTTTCCGAAAAGTCCCCAAAAATCCCCCCTCAAATTTTCCCCCAAGCCCCCTCAAAGTTGAAAATGTTTCTAATTATTGGAAATTCGATATCTCTGTAACTAACTATCAAACAGAGTTGATTCTTCTTCCATAATATCAGTCATATAATGTTCTGCAATAAATGTCTGTTTACTTTGCCGGTAAACCTGATAGTTTCTTCAAAAGAGAATTCTATCAACTAGATTTTTCATTATTTAGGGGGACGTTTTTGTATGTCAATTTACAGAAAATAGCGTTAAATAGAAGTTATAGAACTTATTTTTATGAATCCAAAGATGTGTATAACAGCATACTGACGATTAGAGATGACGATTTTATAGGATGAGTGGTGTAGAGGGGGGGGGGTGCCCCTTTGTTGGGCCCTCCTCTCAGGAACGGTTTGTCGCACTCTATACCTTTATTTTCTCAGCTCTTTGAGGCCACATTTGACAAATAATTTGGTATTCTACTTGAAAGGGCAGTATAGGCTCCCCCCTTTATCAGACATGGGCACACTTTTGAAGGAGGGGGCTAGATGAAATGAGAAATTATGTGGGCGGGTCAAAAAATTGATTAGTACTCATTTTTTACATTTCAATCATCAAATAAAAATTCAAGTCTGAATGAATATTATCCTAAATAATTAAAGATGTAGTAGAAAGACTCTTGTTTAACTCACGAGGGGATGCAGTAATCCAACTTTGATTAGCTTTGGAAGCAATCTGATTTTTAACCCATCTTATCAAAGCAAAAGGTGTCAGGGGGTACTTCTCCACAATGGTTTTGGTAAATTAGCGTTTAAAAGCAGTAATTTAAGCAGCTCTATACATCATTTCACTCATTTTGACGCACATTAGAGTATGAAGTACATTTAGTGCTCATATCATTTGAATGTCTCCCTAACAATCATGCTATTTATAGATGGCCTTTTACATTTAATTTCACTTTTATATTCAGTTTGAAAACAAATAAAGTTTTTTTTAATGTTTCGGTAGTTATACTTATCTGGTATTTTTCACTATTTACTCTAAAAGCTCAACTTCTTCTTTGTTCTGGATAAAAGTGATGTCATTGAGACTAAACATTCCAGTTGGACCTTCTTTAATGTGTGGACCTTTTGGCATTGATAATCAATAATAAAACTACAGTAGTTTCTTTATTTTGTAACTGATGACCAATTTCAAGCATGTATTCGTTTCAACATATGAAAACTTCATCCAATGACAACAGAGGCAGGAAACCTCTTGAAACAATGAACAAGAATTAGGCCTATATCGTCATAATACAGTAATTATTGCAACTTGAGTCTATCTTCCTTCCCTGTCGATTTTACGTTGTAAGCGGTAGCTCAACTCTTTAGTAAGTTAACTCATATCTAAGCACTGAGAGCAAACTGAGATGCGATAATATTGTACTGCGAAATCGAAAAGATAAATGAATAAATAACCGTTATCCTAATTTAGCAAAGAAAAATATATTTTTTACATTATATTTCTTATAACTTGATTTGCATGTGTGATTTTATTCTTCACTCGAAATCATGTTCCAGGCTAGCTCACGAGCCGTAGTTTGCCCATTACCGCCCCAAAGTGTACATGGAAAATGACGATTTTCATTATAAATAGTTTATAACTCGTAAACTACTGAAGAACGAATTGCAAAATTCGTCTCAAATTGTAGGTAACACCTTTTTCTGTCATATCCCTAGTAAGAGAACCACTGAAAACACATTTTAAATCAAACTAAACAATTCTATATGTAGGTTTTCCCGATAGTACAGTCATACAATGTGTTGGACAAAAAATGTATAGGACACAGTTATTTTAGACAATACAATTCCCTGAAACATACCAGTGGCATCTTTGTATCATGCATGAATTTTGAGTTATTGTAATTCATAATGTTGAAAGATTATGAAAAAATTGAAATTTCAACTTTATGAATGATTATAACTTTCTATTCATGCTACAAGCCTGCCGTTGGTACCCAGTTTTGGGTAATTATATTGTCCACAAGAAAGGAATCCTGTTTATTTCATGTTCGACACATGGTGTGGCTGTAATATTGGAAAACCTGGAAAATTATCAAAATTTTTACTACATATAAAATTGTTTAGCTTGATTTAAAACGTGTTTTCAGCAGTTCTCTTCCTGAGGGTATGAAAGAAAAAGATGATACCTACAGTTTGAGACAAATTTTGCGATTTATTCTTCAGTAGTTTACAAAATAATGTAGTATAAGGGAAGCCTATACTGCCCTTTCAAGTAGAATTCCAAATTATCGGTCAAATGTGACATTCTACATATGAATTGAAATAGCCTCGAAGAGCTGAGAACGTAAAAGTGGAGTGCGACAGATGTTAGCGAAGGGGTACCCCCCTCCTCAGTACATCTCTCATCGAACAAATCATCATCTCTAATCGTCAGTATGCTGTTATACAGGGTGGGGGAAATGTTTGGAAACGGCTTAATATTTCATATACAAAGGTGATTTTGCGGTAGGTATGATTGAGGATCCTACTCAAATTGAAAATACTATTTTACTGTGACTTTAAAAATCTGGTCCGCCATCTTGGAACCGCCATTTTGAATGTAACTTTTTTTTTTTAAATAGGAAGGGGGTCATGCGATACATGATTTCAATACAGAATTTTAAGACAAAATGAATGCCGAAAACCGCACATCGATATGTCAACCCGTTTCGGAGATATTTACGTTATTAATCGATACCATGAAAAGCAGAAATGAAATAAATAAGTACATTAAAATCTTACCTATCAAATTTTTTGTTAATAGTGTTTGCTAATAAACATTAAAACCCAATTATTTTAATAAATGTTCAAACTGTTTTCCTTCAGCTGTTTGACAATGTGCTAATCTTAAATAATAGCCATCAAGCACATTTTGAATCATTTCGCGTGATGAACATCTGACTCTGGATATCATAATATCAACAATAATCATGATATCAACCTAAAATCATCTGTAATAATCCAACTGATTTAATGAATTTTTTTTCAATCATGAAGTAGTGAGTGTGTTTAAAGTCGTTCGCAATGGCATTTTTAAATGAAACCGAGAGAATAACTTTGTTAATGATGTGCGGCTATGGAGATAGAGTACGGTCTTACCAAGAAGTTTCTGATTTATTTAACGAAACATTTCCCAACAGAAATCCAATTAGTAAAAGTGTTGTTTTTAAGACAGTAAAGCGGTTTCAAGAAACGGGCAAAGTGACTGATCGTGCTCGCACTGGAAGAACAAATACTGCCACCAACAATGAAAAATCTTTAGAGGTAATGCAATCATTTGTTGAAGATCCGCATACATCAACTAGAAGCGTTGCCAAGGAACATGGTATGTCTACTCGTTCTGTCAGAAAAGTTCTTAAGGAATCTCATTTCCATCCGTTTAAGCTTCATGTATTACAAGAACTGAATGAGGATGATTTCGACCGCCGGGTAGAGTTTTGTGACATAATGATGAACAAGTATGACAATGATCCAAACTTCTTTAATAATGTAGTATTTTCGGATGAAGCTACGTTCATGCTTAACGGCAATGTAAATAAGCAAAACTATCGTTTCTGGACCGATGTCAACCCATACTGGATGAAGGAGGGTCATACACAGTATCCTGAAAAATTAAACGTATGGGCTGGTATGGTAAATGGTCACATTGTAGGACCATTTATTATCGAGAATAATTTAACAGGTGCCATTTACGAGAACATGTTAATAAATTTGATCGTTCCAGCCATCCAGAACATCAACGGACAAGAGTTACATAACTTGTGGTTTCAACAAGATGGGGCGCCCCCTCATTATGCATTAGGAGTGCGGGATATATTGAACCAAACATTTCCCCAACGCTGGATAGGTCGTAGAGGTGCAATAGAGTGGCCCGCTAGGTCACCTGACCTCTCTCCACTTGATTATTTCTTTTGGGGCTACATGAAAGACAATGTGTACAAAAAGAAACCAGCAACAATTAATGAACTGAGAGAATGTATAACTGAAGTGGCTAACAGAATTCCACGCGAAATGATTCAAAATGTGCTTGATGGCTATTATTTAAGATTAGCACATTGTCAAACAGCTGAAGGAAAACAGTTTGAACATTTATTAAAATAATTGGGTTTTAATGTTCATTAGCAAACACTATTAACAAAAAATTTGATAGGTAAGATTTTAATGTACTTATTTATTTCATTTCTGCTTTTCATGGTATCGATTAATAATGTAAATATCTCCGAAACGGGTTGACATATCGATGTGCGGTTTTCGGCATTCATTTTGTCTTAAAATTCTGTATTGAAATCATGTATCGCATGACCCCCTTCCTATTTAAAAAAAAAAGTTACATTCAAAATGGCGGTTCCAAGATGGCGGACCAGATTTTTAAAGTCACAGTAAAATAGTATTTTCAATTTGAGTAGGATCCTCAATCATACCTACCGCAAAATCACCTTTGTATATGAAATATTAAGCCGTTTCCAAACATTTCCCCCACCCTGTATACATCTTTGGATTCATAAAAATGAGTTCTATAACTTCTATTTAACGCTATTTTCTGTAAATTGACATACAAAAATGTCCCCCTAAATAATGAAAAATCTAGTTGATAGAATTCTCTTTTGAAGATATTTCAATTTTTTTAAAAGAAACTATCAGGTTTACCGGCAAAGTAAACAGACATTTATTGCAGAACATTATATGACTGATATTATGGAAGAAGAATCAACTCTGTTCGATAGTTAGTTACAGAGATATCGAATTTCCAATAATTAGAAACATTTTCAACTTTGAGGGGGCTTGGGGGAAAATTTGAGGGGGGATTTTTGGGGACTTTTCGGAAAATGTACTTTTAAGCGTGTACTATTGATTGGCATATATAGTCTTGCTTGTCTGACAATAATTATTTATTGGATTGGGCTGGATAGCCAAGCGCCATGCAATACACAGTGCTGTAGGGTTCGGCGACGCGGTGTCCGCTACTATTTCATCACTCACTATGACGCCATAACTTAAACTATAGTAATCAATAGACACATAATTTTAAAGCTTATTAAATTATCTATAAGTTTTGTAAGGAACGGCACAACCAATAACGCGATATTAAAAAAGATATGATCAGTTGAAGTTGATTTTTGTGATTTTTGGTGGCATTTTTTTCTATAAACTATATTTTTACTGAAAAACTAGGCTATCTACATAGAAAATGTATATGACATATTTTTTAGAGAATAGTTTTAAATATTAAATGAGATGAAAATGACGACGATACCTTAATTAGTTTCCGAGTTATAAGCCTTTAACTGAAGTACTGCTCTTGCAATGTTGATAGGGGGGTGGTGGGGGAAGCAAGCGGGGTGGGGGTCGGGACTTTGGTTTTTTTGAGTAAGTACTATGTATACTAACATCCTGCAAAAATTCAGCTTTCCCCTAATTTGTTACGACACAAAACATTCATTGCCTGGGCTATCTACACTAACCATTGCGTTCGCAAGACAGACTTTTCAATAAATATTTTAGTATAATTCTAATTTTGAAACATGTATTTTGATGTAGCCTCTTCAGTATTAAATTCAATTGACACAAGTCACTAAGAATATGCATGTAGATTTAGTAACTACAAATATTATTATCAACTAACTTCTTGTATTTTTTTTCACTCAGTTTTGAGGATCGAATCAGGTAGATAACGTCCCCGTTCTCCTTACACTATGTTAACTGGTTTTAGGCAGTACCGTAGCGAAAATATTTTCATGGGGGGGGGGTTACGGAATACCCCCCAGGGCGAGGGGGGTCCAGGGGGCCCTCCCCCGGGAAAATTTTGATAAATAGTCCCTCGTATTCCAAGAGATTGTAGACCCATGTCTAGAAAAGCTTAAATCCATTCATTTTAGTCCACATTATGGGGAAATTTTTGAATGTTTGATGTTGAGAGCTTGATTAGAGGCTTAAAAACAGTAACTTTATACAAGTATTTATTAAAATGAAGTTTATAAATAGGGTAAAGTGAAAGCTTAAATTCAATAAATCATTGCTTTTTTGAATCGTTTGCCTAAGAGCTTGAACCCACTTTTCGTATTTCATTAATCAGTTTTGAACAAATTTTAATGTATAAAATCCAAAAATATTACTTTTATAAAGCTGATTTAACAATCTATAGTGGTTTCAAATAATTATTACTATCAGGGCCACTCACAGACATTCTAGTGGCCCGGGGCAGAGTTGTAGCTGGAGGCTCCCTTACACCAAAAGGTGAGGCTCCCTGACCCTAAACACCAATTTTCAATAATTGTAAATTATTAAATAATCTATGCCTAGTTGCCTGCTGTACTCAAAAGGATCTGTGTAACTAATTTGAATTGTTTTTTTTTTTTTTAATTTAAAGATAAAATTCGAGTGTAGGCCAACTGAAACCATTCCTTGAAAAAGTTGTGAAAGCTAGGGAAAAGGGCAATGAGTGGCACCAGAGAGAGCAATAAACTTCTCTTCTTTTTTTTGTGTATCTCTTGAATTCGCATCGAACTATTCACTAATACTGGAATATTTATGTAAAATGTGTAAAAATATAAAAATTGTGTAAAAATATAAAAATTATTATAACTTTGAAAGGAAATTGATTCAACTTGCAGAAAGAGAATGAATTAATATCCAATTCCAAACTTTAACTTTTGCTTTTACATATAGAGTGATGGAACCACAAAACATTGGGGATTCTGAGGGTTCTCGGAGAAAAAAATTGTTTTCCAGGTCTTGAGAGTGCAACTCTAAGCTTTTTGTAGTTATCAACTCTTCCCTCATATTATCTATTATTGATTTATGGTCTGACAAATTTTACGATCACAATACACTCTATGGAGTATCAGATCTGAGCATTAGTAACAGTAACAGAAATGAGCATTTGAAGCCCGTCGGCAAAAATATTAAGAGACCTTTTCTTCTTTCAAGCCTACTGCGTAAACTTAATTCAAGTGGTCTGGGGTACCTTTAAACCCATGTTTGGGGGCTCCGAAAGTACTGGGACCCACCAGCATCGTGGGGCCTCTGATGGCCCAAAGCCGTGACAATTGGGGGACCCTTATTGTTAAAAAACGTTGAAATTTGAAATATTCTAGATGCAGCCTACTTGAATCTCTACCTCACATGACTAAACTGGCAATAAAAACGGGCCCGAAGGTCCAGCGGCGCCAGGGGCCTCTAGAGGTCTAATCTGGAGAAAAAAGATGCCCTAGGGGGCCCTAGTTGGACCCCTTATTTTATTTTTGTTTTGTCACTTGCTTATATTTGTGAAATAATGTGGCCCCTTGACGTTAAGGTCCAAGAAAACTTGCCTTGTTCGCCCCATACCCTCTGTAACCTTAATTAAAGTACTGTATTTAAATACTGTATGTATTTTAAATATTGAAATTATAGTATTTTTTAACACTTCACGTATGAAAACTTTTTTACCTCCAGTAACCGATATTTTCGTATTACTATTGATGTCTCCCTACTCAGTTTTGGGGCCTCTTTTACAGGCTCAAGGGAGTTTGTAACCCGGAAAACCCCCCCCCCCCCCCGTCACTACACCACTGGTTTATGGTTTAGAGGAATACTTACCAAAGCGCCTCATGTCAACTGGAGGCGATTTAGAGTGGCCTGCCTGCTCTCCCGCTTTGTCCCCTTGTAATTTTTTTAAAGTTCCGTGTTTATGCGAGCCGTTCAAAGAATTTACAAAATTTGTAGACCTACACACATGAAGAATTTGCCAACAGTCATGACAAACGTCAAAAATAAGTTTACTCAGTTCATGAATAATAATAATAAACACCCAACGCGTTTAGAATAATAATTCCAAGTTTTAATAATTTTTCAAGTTTATTGTTCCCGATTAGGGTTTTGAAATATCATCTATTGCTGGTAGAAAAAGTTTTTCACCAATTATTTTGTTAAATATGGGGGTTCAAAGTAAAAATTCTTCAGTTTTGGGATGCAAAATTGAAGTCACCTATGAAATTTTAAACTTTTGATAAATTTCCTTAACTGAAGGACACGTCAAGAAATAAAGATACATATTTTTTACTTAAATCAAACTATTATTATTTTCAAAATACATTTTTTTAAATAGGTAAAAAAAATTTTGTTTTTCAAAAATTTAATTTTGGAATAAACTATATGATTGAAATAAAAAATAGATTGAAATAAAAAATAAGTTTCTTAGTAATGGCGAAGGTGATATTGTGGAAGGTATCCATAATGAATAATAAAACGAAATTGTCACAACCACATTTATTAAAACTTCAAGAAACTAGTTTCGGTTGTTACACCATTATCAATCTCAATCAAACTCAGTTGTGTGGTTGTGACAATTTCGTTTTATTATTCATTAAAAAATATGTCATGTTTATCCCTTAAGATTGCTTTTAGTTATGAAAAATTTATCAAAAGTTTAAATCACTCGTAAGTGAGATCAATGGCCCCCAAAACCGAAAAAATTCAACATTGAACCACCATATTTCACAAAATAATTGAAGAAAAAATTTCCTCTTAATAATAGAAAACATTTCAAAGCTCTAATAACATCCAATACAGTAAACTTGGAAAAAATATGAACAAAAAACCTGCTCACAGCCTTAAGGTTATGCTACTAAACTTTGGTCGGACTGAAAATATCTAGCCGTTATGACGCAGTCTGTAGTCATAAGGACTGCAGCCTTTACGATAGGACTACCGCTACAGCTGATGACTGCATCTACGTCATTTTAGCATAATACTTTCCTGTCCGGCCCACCTCTTTTATTCTGAACGCCTTGGAACGTCTCCTGCTTTAATTATTATTGATGTTTAAAACTGAGTATCAAGGGCAAGTGCCTTCTTCATAAAAAAAGAATAAAAAATCTTCTTGTTCATACTATGATTTTATTATTAGGAAGCTATGTTGCCGTATCCTGTGTGACAAATAAATATAATGTTATTATATCGTATTTTATTCTCTAAATTTTGGCATTCTCTTGCAAGCAATATGACAATACAGTAGATTCGTCTCTCTACTTCATCACCTTTGAGCGATGGTTATATCAAACCTACAAAGCCCCGGCTTGACGAAGACAGGAAAAGGCCGGAGGGCGTGTGTTGCCAGCCCGTACTGTACTCATCAGCTTCCCACAATTATAGTAGATATGCAGGTAACAAGGTCTGAAATGAGCCTGTCTAAAGCCACAACTACTCTACAACAATTACCGGCACACATCAACATGGTAACCGCAACACTGCTTTCAGCCTTTTACGCAATGGCATGCATAACTAGAATGTGTCGTCATATAATGAACGCCTACCAACACTCATGCAATATTTGCATAGAAAATTACGGAGCCAAAAAATATTCTGTAGAAGTATCCATCCCCTAATCGTCACGTCCATGCTGCAGCTTTAGGCTATATTATATTTTTTAATTTTAGTAATTAATGTAGTTCGTACAGTATAGAAGCTCCAAAATTGCATGTCAAAGAGATTTGGTTTGACTGCAGACCCATAGGCGGTTCCAGGAAGGGGTCATGAACCCTAGAAATTCCCTGGAAATGGGTCAGGAAAATGGAACCTCACAAAAAGTATCACCAAACAACAAAATCTCAATTTATGACTTTCTCAAATTTCCCTCTGGCGACTGTTCTCATACAGATCACTACTAAAACTCCATGAAATTCCAGCATATAAAGATTTCAATGTTTTTCAACATTTATGGCAACATTTAGTTATGCCATAACACTCAGACTTAGATTGTTATGCCACTACATTCATGTTAGGCCACTGAGCCCTATAGATGCAAATCAAATTCAAGTAAAATGTTATTCTTTCATAGGAATTACAAGCATAAGAAAATCATCTATGCTATCTACAGCATAAAATTTAGATACTGATCTATCCTAGAGTTTACAAACAACTATATCTTTTTATTTTTTCCTCGTCTGATATTCATATTTTTGAAAAGGTTGTAACAAGAAAAATGTTACTTTTTTCCTCTTATTTGCTCTTCCATCCGCATTCTGTGATGCAGAAGCTATTCACCTTCTGGCAAAGTCTAGCAGAAAACGTGACTACTTTTTTGTTTTAATGCAATTTCATGTCTTCTCCTCAAGAACGGTTAGTTACCTGGGAATAGTCTCTGGTGCTCTTTCTGACTTGAGTTCAGAACACTACTCATAACAGTAACCTACTTCGTAGATTTCAGGAATAAGAACTGTCGAAACATTATTCATGAATTATTGCTATTAGATTCAAGAGAGAACTTATTTTCTTCCGTACTTCTTAGTAAAAATTGTACTAACATCTAAGAAACATTTTTCTTTTTACGGTACTTTATAGCAAAAACTGCAAATTGAAAGAAAAACGTAATTTTCACTGTACTTTATAAATAAATAATGAATTATTTACAATATTATTTGAAGCTCGTTGGAACCAACATAGTTTGGGAATTGTATAATTAGCAGGGCGAACCGAGAGGAAAGGAGAATGTTCTTCCCGGAAATTTCAAACAATAATAAAAATAACTTTATGGGTTTCATTTATAATTGAAAATAGGAGGATATTATAAATTATATCTCTCAAATAATAATATTCTTAGATTAGTTTGTATCCTTCCAGCCCGAAAGCATTGGCTCAGAAATCACTCGGTTGTTTCTATAAGCATATCAGAAGTTCTTGCTTCTAAAATATTTATTAATGAAAATTGTTGTTTTGACTATCAAACAACATCAGTGGACAACGATTATAACTATTTACATCACTATTTACTATATACATATAGTGTTCTTCTCATAATCAGTGTACACTTGACAATCTCTCTGGTTGGCACTTTGTCTTTGAGCTTCATTATCTGATATTTCTGCATCACCAACACACAAGAGCTATGCCATGAAGGATCAGATATCAGTAACGATGCAAAATAGTAGGCCTACTATAAACCCGTACATGTCTTCCCACCAATAAAAGCCATAGTTTTTTTTGGTAGGCCTACTATGATCAATTTTTCAATATCATATGCTATCGGAATGTTTTCGATATGCGATTGCAAACTGGATTACACCGTTAGATATACGTTCACGTACTAAGAAACAGTTTTGTATCGTTGAAGCGAGTGTTCGTACAACGAATGAAACAGTCTGGAGGTGAAACGTTGGTCGATGGGGAATTTAAATCTGTAAATTCAGCGAATCGAGCGTGTCGATTGTCACAGGGGCTGGTTGGCGATTTCTTTTCAACTGGTGGGTAAGAAAAAGGCGGAATAGTCTCGAAAGCGGAAGTAACGGAAACACGTACCGTCGAGTGTTATTGAACTGCTTGCTTCTGAGATGGCCGTCTCCGCCTCCGCCTTCGCCTCCTCTTGTCTTCTGGGAGTGTCACCGACGTTGGGGAATTGAAGAAGCGAACGGTGCTTCCAATCACCTACAACTTCTTCTTTCTCCCTGTGCTCGCTGATCGACGCTCGTCGTTCTCTTGTGTGTCGATCGATGCCTAATCAGGTGCATTCTCACAAATTGCCGGAACAAACCTTTTTCTTTTTATGTCTGAAAGCGAACAACTGTTGTGTTCATCGCCACCAATTCCAAGCTCGAATAGCTATTGTCAATAGCTCTTGCACCCATTCAAATGAATCAACTTATCAAGTTCAATTTGCAAGTTTTTTGTCCTTGTTCTAGTCCACAGTAGCCGTTCCAGCAGATAGGAGAATCAAATAGGAGTTTAGTGTGCCCCTTGAGAGTATTGGAGACTACAGTGACTTAATATAGAGTCTACATAAACATATAGAGTCTATAGAGACATATTCTCTATCGAGAGCAGTATTGCGGAAAGAGAAGTTTTGCTGCCATAGTAGTAGTAGTAGTGTAGTAGTAGTAGAATAGAATAGAATAGAAAAATCTTTTATTCATTCAAAATTATATAACCTTAAGCAAACCTGCAAGGTTGCTTGACAAGGTTCAATACAACAAATCAAATTTCTTTTTACAAAAAAATTTTTTAAACATTATTTTTACAATATTTAGAATTTAACAATCAAATTAATACTGTTTTAAAATTACAATTGTTGGCTCAGCTCTCAATTACAAAATAAAATAATAACTTCAATCAACCTGAATTAGTTATTTCTCCATTAAATGAAATTCCTTAGGAACAACTGAACTAAACATTATCTAACGTATAATGATTAAGCCAAACCTTTAAATTTCGTTTCAACAATTTCATATTTACAAACTTAGTGCAGCACTCAGGTAAATCATTAAATATTTTTGAAACAATATATGATAAATTATTCTTTGCAATATTATTATGTGCAAATGGAACAATATATCTCTCATTTCTCAAGCCATAACGGCTTTCTTTAAGAACTAAATACTTTTTACTAAAATAATTATCCATTATTATTGTAAACAAAAATAAGCCTTTAATACTTAAAACATTACACCTGTTCAAGAGGTTTTCATATGGAATTCTTCTAGGTGAATCACTAATCAAACATAAAAATTTTTTCTGAACACAAGTTATTCTTCTCAAATAAACATCACTGGCATAACCCCACCCTTGTAAACCATATCTAATGATAGACTCACCCAAAGCTATATACATCATCCTCTTTACTTAACTAGGAATCAAATCTTTCACATAATGCATTTTGGCTAAAACTTGTTTCAACCTGTTACAAACATTTTTAATGTGTATATCCCATCGAAAATAATTATTGTCTACTGTTACACCAAGATACTTGTATGAAGAACAGTTTAAGATAAATTGACAATCCCTAGTACAAACATATATTTTTCTCTCTTGTAATTTGAAACATTCACAGCAATGGTACTTAATTTTTGGCTCTCTAATGCTACTCATATACGGTGTAGTTATATGTAACACCTTTGTTTTAACAACATTGATATTCAAAAAATTATTGTGAGTAGTAGTAGTAGTAGTAGTAGTAGTAGTAGTAGTAGAAGTGAAAAAATCTTTATTAAATCTTTCCAAGATTACATACATAAATAAGTAATATAATAAATTTCATACAGCATTGGCATAATGCCGTCTGCTGATTGCTACTAATATTACTAAGGCAATCACCTGAATCAGAAAAAAATCAAAAGGAGAGGACGAAGAAGTAAAAGAAGGAAGAGGTGGTGGAGGAGTAGAATAAGAAGGAAAAGGGAAAGAAAGAGGAGGAGGTGGATAAAAAGAGAAGGATGATGAGAGATACAGAATAAAAAAGAAAGAGCAGTAGCAGCATAAGAAGGAGAAGGAGAAAAATCACTATTTTCTCTTAATGCTATTTAATTATTATCATGAAATTATTTTGATTTATACAGTACTAGCTGGCCCTACGCGCGTTGCTGCGTTCTCATAAAAAAATCTTGATTTTATTATTTGCCACCTCCCACTGAGGTTACATTTCAAATTTCAACCTTCAAGGACTATTAGGGAAGAAGTTAGTCCTAGGGCTCTTCCAGCTGATCAGAGAGGCCCCCTTCGTTTTTTTCTTACACAGTAAGACCTTACTCACCACCTCTCAATGAACATTTCAAATTTAAACCTCCTACGACTATTAGGGTAGAAGCGAGGTTTTTTATTTTATTATTCGCCACCTCCTACTGAGAATACATTTCAAATTTCTAGCTACATTGGTTAACAGATGTCATCAACCCGGCATAATTACATTTCATCATATGTTTCCTACATACTGCAAGGCTCCGACTGTACGGTAGCCTACATGCAAAGTCTTTGCGTTCCAGACAGCTTAAATAACGCCGCTACGGGACCTGCCATATGATTAAAAACTGTTGACTTCTATCAGCTGTTCCTTTAAGCTGTTTTTCCGGCAAGTTCAGTAGGTTAGGTTTGTAAAATGGATTAATTAATAATAATTATTAGCAGCCCCCCCCCCCCCCCCCTATTGAAATTTATGGTCAGAAACCATCCCCAATATTCAGACAACATATTCCCAAAGTTTCATGTCAAGTAGTTTTGAAGTCTATAGGGAACATACATACATACATACATACAGACAGACATTCATTTTTATATATATAGACTTGCTGGCCCGACGCGCGTTGCTGCGTTCTCATAAAAATTCTTGATTTTATTATTCGCCACCTCCCGCTGAGGTTACATTTCAAATTAGAAAAGAAGTTAGTCCTAGGGCTCTTACAGCTGATCATAGAGGCTTCGTTGTTTTCTTAATCACCACATATGAATGAAGAAACATTTAAAATTTAAACCTCCTACGACTATATAAGGGTAGACGACTATATAAGGGTAGAAGCTAGGTTTTTGATTTTATTATTCGCCACCTCCCGCTGAGGCTACATTTCAAATTTCTAGCTGCATTGGTTAACAGATGTCAATCAACCCGGCATAATTACATTTCATCATACCCAGTCATATGTTTCCTACATACCTCAAGGCTCTGACTGCACGGTAGCCTACATGCAAAGTGCAGTCTTTTGCTGTTTAAAGACAGCGTAAATAACGCCGCTATGGGGCCTGCCATATGATTAAAAACTGTTGACTTCTATCAGCTGTTCCTTTAAGCTGTTTGGCCGGCAAGTTCAGTAGGTTAGGTCTATAAAATGGATTAATTAATAATAATTATTAGCTCCCCTATTAAAATTTATGGTCAGAAACCATCCCCAATATTCACACAGTATATTCGAAGTAGTTTCGAAGTCTATAGGGAACATACATACATACATACAGACAGACAGACATTCATTTTTATATATATAGATTATCATTGGCAACATAATAGACATTGATAAATCTGTAAACAACTCCACGTCAAAACGCATACGAATTTATTTAAAGCCAAATAAAACTCTTGTTTTGTTTAACAATTTCAGAAAAATGTTACTATGAATGGTAGAGGGACACCCACAATGAATTCCTACTACACAGGTAGTATTCATGTGTGGGGAGCCCACAAGATATAATACTGTCAGTTCCAGGATAAAGTATTGATAACATTTTCTACCTTTTGACTTACAGGTACAACTGAAACTTTATTACTTTCTCAACTGTTGATTTATTACACAAATATTGCAAAAAAATTCATTCGCTGTGTGATATACTTCAAAGGTTTCTTCAAAATCAGAAAAATTAAATAAATTTCCAATCTTTGCTATACTTTTTCCAAATAGCGACCAATTAAAATGTTTGATTTCCATTGAATAAGTAAGTAGGCTACATAGAAATTACTCTGCTCTCTTTTTTATTTTATCTGTTATTTTGATTGTGCTATCAGTGCTACAACGTTTTCATCATGTAATCTCGTCTTCTTATTGACTTATTCCATTTCTATCATGGTGCATCGTCTATGCATCTCCATACAGTATAATAACAGTTATTTGAAATGCTGATTAAAAAGGAAATAAAAAATATAATAGAAGTACATGGGAAGAGCTCACTTCATTATTCTTCAACAAATGATGAATATTCAATACCTTGACAAATCACACTGTCGCTGATGGAAAATGTCTGCATTTTTTGAATTTGTATCCATCATTATGCGTGAGAGAAAAATGCATCATCTCCCAGAGTTATTATCGTCGGATAAGACACGCTTACAATGACTGTCGTACAATAGGAAGTATTAGCTGTGATTTATATGACGTGCAAATGCATGGTGGCAGGTTTATTAATAAGGCTGGTTAGTATTAGTACAAGATATGACGAATCTTGATTTATCACTGATAGTTAGTTATCTGTTGTCGACTAGACACCTCAGCATCCGTTAGTATCCGTACAGTATGAACGTTCATCAATACACGTTCGGTCAAAGCGACAACGTAACTTATCTTGCAAGCGCTTATGTTGAGTTGATTCGTGCGAAGCTTCAGTTTGCTAAAGAGAAGGTCGTTTGATCTACCATCAACACAATGATTAATTGTATTTGAATAAATATTGTATATGAGAAAAATTCTCTTGAAAAAATGTGAAAATAAATGTATTGCTATCTACTCTAAGCAGGCTATTATACAATCTAATATAATAGTTGAAAGTATGAACAATTAAGGCCGTGTTCACATGTGCTACTATCGCGGAATCGCGCGATTGTAGCCAGAGCAATATTGTCACGGGCAACAGCCTCTCCAAAGCAATTATGAATCGCAGAGCTGTCGCCGACTTTTTTCCTAATACAAATACAAAAAACATGAAAATTTCAGATATTAAAATTTTTTAAAGTCCCATGCTGTTGTGCTCAGCCTCCTTAATCAAAACCAACTTGAATTTTCTCCTATCACTAAAATTAACATTTTTATACAATGAAATAGACTTATTGCAGTTCAAACAAATATCTATATACATAAAAATAAATGTCTGTCTGTATGTATGTATGTATGTATGTATGTTCCCTATAGACTTCAAAACTACTTTTGAATATTAAACTAAAAATGTTAATATTCATGCTAGAAAAAATCTCGGTTCCTACATATTCACGACAATGAGCAGGGAACGCTAGGATTTTAAAAAATTCAAAAATCCAAAATTTTATGTTTCTTTTATTGTTAGCTGGGTTGAAAACGGAAAAGACCCAAAAGACCTTATATAGCTACAAACGCGCGATTTTAGTAGAATCGGCTACATCGCAGCGGTGGGAACTGCACAATTACCCCAGGCAATGAATGCAAAAAATGGCTATTGTCGTAACAAATTAGGGGAAAGCTGAATTTTTGCATGATGTTAGTATACATAGTACTTACTAGAAAAAACCAAAGTCCCAACCCCCACCCCGCTTGATACCCCTCCACCACCCTCTCAACAATGCAAGATCAGTACTTCAGTTAAAGGCTTATAACTCGAAAACTAATTAAGGTAGCGTTGTGATTCTCATCTCATTTAATACTTGAAACTATTCTCTAAAAGTTATGTTATAATATACATTTTCTATGTAGA
This sequence comes from Conomelus anceps, assembly GCA_948455865.1. NCBI lineage: Eukaryota > Metazoa > Arthropoda > Insecta > Hemiptera > Delphacidae > Conomelus > Conomelus anceps. The sequence goes on from OX418216.1 coordinate 115,980,337, forward strand.
TAGCCTAGTTTTCGGTAAAAAATTAGTTTAATAATAATAATAATAATAATAATTTCTCTGAGCAAATTGCAATTGCCCAGAGGAGTTTAATGAAATAAAATAAAACAAAAGCATATAATAAATTGAGAATACAATTTTGTAGTTTCTATATTAAGCAATATTGTTAACTATGATCACCCCACTATATAAAATATGTATCGGGATGAACAGTCTAGAAATCCAAAACAAACTTTGAATATAGTGCTGAATTCAGTATTACAACCACTACCACCACCACTACTACTACGCTACTAACACCACCACGACTACATTAGTTTCTACTACTAATATGTAATACTAACCACTACAAATATTAATACCAATACCACTACAACTACCGCACTAACCATAATTCTAAATAATCAATTAAATCATTAACAAAATCATCATCATATAAGTATTAAATATTATTTATATAATCTTAAATATTTATTTATTCGATCATATCACCATCAATTGTTAGGTGTTGTACAATACTTCACATTCTATGTAGTTCATTTCTATCAACCATTTTTTTAATAAGCTCTTAAATGTTGATAAATTTACTGCCTCTTTCAAAAAACCTGGCATTCTATTAAATAGTTTAGAACCAATATACAATGCAGATTTTTGTGCAAAAGTTGTGTTGGCCCTGGGTATTGCAATATCTCTATTGCAGGCTCTGGTGTTGTGTTCATGTTCAACGTATTGAATATGTATTGGATATCTCTTTATGTAGGTGATAACTACTAAAATGTATAGCTGTCTAACACTGAGCACCCTGTAATCCCTAAACAGTTGTATTGATGGAAATAGTGGGCGTTTGTGACAAATCACCCTAAGCAGAAGTTTTTGTGTTTTCAAAAGTGGATCTATTGTAATATGATAAGCTCCTCCCCAAACAAGGATACCATATCTAATTATTGATTCTACAAGAGAATAGTAAACCACTTTCAGAGTTGGCTCTGGCAATATGTTCCGTAACTGAGTGAAAACATATAACAGCTTTCGCAGCTTTTTTACAACACCCTCTACTTGTCTATCCCATCGGAACATATCATCCACCAAAACTCCCAAATATTTCACAGTGCTTGATCTCATTATTACTGGGCAATTGCATGCCACATCATTCTGTTTACATTTGTGTATCTGCAAAGTGTTTTTAAGGGGTTTCGTGGCTTCTTTCAGGGAGAAAACCAAAAACACTGTCTTTTCCGCATTCAAAGTCAGAAGGTTATCATCAAGCCAGGACGAAACCTTACTGAGCTCCAGCTCTGCTGTTCTGAAAACCTCTTCCCATGAATCACCATTAAACAAAAGTGCAGTATCGTCAGCAAAGGCTACCAGTTTTCCATTTATTTCTAGTGAGCATAGATCATTAGCAAAAATAAGATACAAAATTGGTCCCAGCACAGTCCCCTGAGGTACCCCAAATTCAACATTTATATCCTCACTCAATCGATTTCCAATTTTTGTTGCCTGAGTTCTATTTCTGAGATAGGACTTGAACCAACAATGAGTGACTCCTCGAATACCAATTGCCTCTAGTTTTTTCAAAAGAAGGTCGTGTGAAACTGTGTCGAAAGCTTTAGCCAGATCTAAAAAAATTCCTATGCATTTACCATTCCTATCAAGACTTTCAGTAATATATTTGGACAATTCGAAGAGTGGATCTTCTGTACTCTTACCTGCACGGAAACCATATTGATTGCAGGATAAAATTCTATTCCTATCTAAGTAATTTATGAGACGCCTTTTCATTAGTTTTTCCAAGATCTTTGATAGATTACTTACTAGTGAGATTGGCCTGTAGTTCCCAAGTAACTGTTTATCACCTCCCTTATGAAGGGGCCTTACACATACCTTCTTCATGAGATCAGGAAATACCCCATTTTCAAAGCTCAAGTTGAATATGTACACTAATGGTTTGACTATGTACTCCTTTACACTTTTTATAATGTCATTACTCAATCCATCCCTACCTGGCGAGCTATCATTTTTAAGTGTACTCATTGTAGCAAGTACTTCATGCTCATCCACTGGACAAAGGAACATGGATGATGAAATTTGTCTATATGGTTGATAATTAGAAATTATCTCTTCTAAAGGTTTATTCAATTTACTACTAATGTTATGTGCCATCTTTTTACCTATATGAGCAAAATGATTGTTGACATATTTTAATACATCATCTGGGCGTTCATCCAGTGAAATTATATCATCTTCAAATTGAATTTTGTCCAGATCTTGCTTAGTTTTATTCAGTGATCCTGCCACTTCTTTTATAACCGACCATGTTTTCTTCATATTACTTCCAGCCCGCTCAATTTTACTTTTAAAATAATCCTCTTTAGTGCGTTGTATGAGTGAATTAAGTAGATTTCTGTACCTACGGTAGTAATCAGAACGCTGAACATCATTGGGGTGCTGTTTCCGTTTCAAATTTAAATCGTCTCTGGTCTTTATAGCTCTTATTAGACCCTGAGTTATCCAGGGCTTTATTGGTTTGAGTTTCTTGTTTGATAGATAAGAATTTGTATTAATTGCTATATGCCTACTAAAAATGTTGATAAATTTCTCATATGCTCTATTAGTGTCTCTTAATTCATAAACAGGAAGCCATTCCTCGATAGAAAGTTGAGCCCTCAATCCAACTAAATTCACAGACTTCCTTATAGTATTATTTTCATTGGAAGCATAATTGCGATTTTGACAGTCTGAATCACCTACTCCTATAATCGTCATGAAGTGATCTGTTATAGAGTTCTCATAAACAATAGGAAGTATTCTACTACTAAAATTAACCAAGATATGATCAATACATGAATGTGTATCCTCAGTTACCCTAGTTGGGTTTTTTATACAATGCCTGAGTCCATACTCACTTACTAGATCTAAGTAATCATGAACCTGGTTGTTGTGTGGAGGAAGAGTGTTTATATTTATATCGCCCAAACACATAACAGGCCTACCCCTCAAGTTATCCAGAATCAGTCTAAGGCCAGCCAAGAAGTCAGAGATATCATGCTGTGATGGTGACCGATATATTGCAATAATATTCAGCACTTTTTTATTGAAAATAAGTTTGAGATGCAAAGCATTAGACTGGGATATCTCCAACTCCTCAGAGAGACAGTTCAAATTTGATTTTACATAAATTACAACTCCGTCATTTTGTAATCGGTTTTTTGTTGTATAAAAAACGCTATAATTATCAATGCGCTGTGGCACATAATCATTTTTAAGCCAACACTCAGTCAATATGATAATGTCGAACTGAAAGTTCATTCCCTGCAATTGAATCATGAGATCATCGAAATTTCTATTTATACTCCTAATATTGAAATTCAGAACTTTAAGCTGGCAATTTCCAATCACTCTACCCAATTCGCATGAGTCCTGTAGAACCAAGTCCTCTACCTCAAGAAATGTCTCTAAATCATCTCCTATTGACCAGATCTCCATTTTTGTTCATGTTCAATTTCTCTGCTTATATTTTTGTGCCAGTTTAAAAGATGTGTTTGGCTATAATTTTTTATGTTTGTTGTCAGAGATAACATCAAATCCTGTTCTCCTCTTGTTAGGTACTGAAAACTTTCAGTGTGTCTGCTCAAGGCTACAATTACGTGAGGAATACTATTGTAGATTTCCAGTGGCCTTGGATTTATCCTAACGAGGACCACTCTTTTAGATGTTAAGCCCTGCGCCTCATGAATAGTATGTACTTTAATTGATCTATCATACCTAGTACCCAAACATTCAACTAACATCTTTTTCTCCATTTGTGTGAAAGCTAGTACCAAAGTATCATTCTTAAGTCTAAGATATTCACTATCATGAATTGTAGGTTCAATTGAATTTATATTTTTGATATTTAATGTATTGAAGTAGGGGTAAAATTTTGAGAGACTGAAACAAACATCAATTGGGCATCTCTTTGATGTTGGCTTTGAAAAAATTGGGTCACAAATATTGGAAATATGATACCATCTGGCCCTCAGATTGCTTCTTTCAATATAGGGTATTTGTTTTGAATCACCAAATAATATAATATTTTTTGCTTTTGTAAGTTCTGCAATAAATCCTACATAGCCAGCATGCATTACAGCTGCCTCATCAATGAACACTCTTTCATACCTTTTATCTGAGCCATTCATTATAAATGATGATACAGTTCTATAATCTAACTTAATTCTATTACAATTAATTTTGAATTTATCATTAACAGCTTTTCTAATGTCAATCACGCCTGCTTTTGTCTGACACAAAACAAGATCTTTCCCGGGATTGTGTTGACTTACAATAGAGAATGTTTTTCCACAACCTGGAACTCCTGATACCCACTGAATATTTGGCATCTTACAATGCTCTATATTTATTTTCAAAATTGTGGAAAGAAGTTCTACATTAAACATTAATCTTGTATCTTTTGTAACTAGTATATATCTGGACTTGGTTTGAAATTTCCTATTATTTTTTTCAAAAGAAACATAGCTACCCCCTTTATCCAAACAAAAACCCATCTTATATACATTTTTTGTTGGCCATATAAAAGTTCTCATGTAGTTATCAAAAATATTCATCTCTTTCCTATTTATCTCGTGGAATATCGTAGATGTTTTACTATAGTTGTTACTATTTAGAATATTCAATACTTCTGTGTATACTTCAGCATTTATCACATCATATTGCTGTAAAAATTTTCGAAGTTCAAGCATACTATTTAAATAGCACTCAAATTTCGTATACCCGGGGAAAAACCCCTTTGGACACACAGTTTCATTCTCATTTTTCTGTGGAATATTGAGGAACTCCAAATAGTTAATTCCCCGGTAATAAAAGACGTAATTAATGTTTTCCGTCCGGAGAACGAGATTAAACAAATCAATACTTGAAATTTCACACTTATTTGTACTGGTATCAATTATATCTATTCCTAATACCAATGGATAATTTACAGAAGCCCATTTATCTATGTTTGCTATTATTCTTTGAAATTCTTTTGTTTCACTTTCATGAGAATCAATAATTATGAGATTATTGTTGTAAGCTTTCAATCTCACACCTTCGGAATAAATTGTTGGAAATTGGGATAATTCTATTCCACTTATATTTTTCCTCCCAATAATTTCCGAAAGACCTTTAGACAAAATGATTCTGTTTTTCTTAGTATAAGCAAATGAAATATTAAAATCAGTATCAATACCAAAATTATAAACTAGAGAAACCCTACTTTTTGGTGTTGATTTGACCGTATTTAATTTACAAGTATCACAGAGAAAATTTTGAAGACTAATTTGTGCCGGCTCTATATTACATTGATTATCGACACTATTGACTTTTGAAAAGGAAGCTCTTATCTGCTTCAATTTATTAAACAGTCCCATAATTGGTTCTGTCCATTTGTTGCTGTAAAGCTTTGTTATAACACGGACAGTTTGGATCGCTTATTCTGTGATCTGCCGACTTACCAATTTTTTTACAATTATAACACACAGGCTTTTCCTTGCTCTTGTCACATTGCTTCAAATCATGTCCACTTGTTGCACAATGACCACAAATCGAAGTCTGTGCCCGGCAATGCTTGGTTATGTGTCCATAATTTTGACATTTAAAGCACCGTTGTGCTATGATAAAATCTTTCACTTTACATGAGGTCCATTCAATATAAACTCTATTGTTAGCAATTAAGGTTTTCCTTATGGCAGGATCACAAGACACAACCCAGTGCACGTGTGATTTATCTTTAGGCCCTACTTTAAACACCGGCTTGAAATCTTCTTGAAACTGTTTGCTAGATATGTTCGATGTGACAAAATTTTTGTCGAAAATTTGATCAACAATTTCATTTTCATTGAGATAACTAGGTACATTATATATGATAACTTTTGGTGATTTATTCCTCGGTTCACTTACTTTAAGTCCTCCGGATTTTGCGATGTTGCTATCCATAATCTTCCTCTTGTCCTCCGCGGAGTCAAGGATCAACAATACTCCTCCACCTTTGATGTTCGTGGATCTCTTCACCCTGATGTTTTCTTTGCGCGGTATCTTCTGAAGCTCCATACGAATGCTGTTGCTCATATCCTTTTCATTTCCTGCCTGTTCTTTTGGCTTGATAATAAGCACTTCTTCTTTCGGCTGCGTCTGTCTCTTGTTCAAACTTACTTCAATCGCTTGCTTTCCATTTGTCAACCTCGGTTGTTGGACCATTTGCGCATAAGATATAGGTTTAACAGTCGTAAGTTCTTGAACTGAATTACTGATAGCTTGCACAGAATCACAAATTTTCTTGTTATTTAAGGTGGGAGCTAAATGGTTCAAGGTAACAGTTCTTGTCTCTAATTTGGTTGTAACTTCAGATAAATTATTGCTCATCTCAAGAAAAGCATCATAGTCCGCACGTGAAACTTTGCGCTTATCAAATTCACTCGTTGCCCATTTTCTCAAGCTAACTTGTAGTTCCTGTAGTTTGTTAATGTCTCGTAGGTAATCATGACATAAGTTTTCTAACGGGTTTTCCATATCACTATTAGCCATTGTTTTCAATTCAGAATCGATTATGTCCTCATCTGATTCTTCATACTCCGGTATCAGGATTTCATTTGGAGTCTGTGGAGATTTCATATACTAATTAGTAAATTTCAGGTTCGTGACCTGGCGATTGGCCAGGTTATTCACCCGCGAAACACTACAAACGGAGTCAATACGCTGAATTCGCACTATACACGATGACACACTTTCCGATTTTTAACAATTGAATTTAATCAATTATTACTATTTCACTTTAGCTGAGCTATAATTTTCGATGTTCACTCAACGAGCGCTCGATCTAGACTGAAACAAATATGTTAAAAATCAAAGTTTATAGAAGTTTATAGAAACAAATGTCACCACGAACCACAAAAATCAAATTCAACTGATCATATCTTTTTTATTATTGCGTTATTGGTTGTTCTATTTCTCACAAAACTCATAGATAATTTATTAAGCTTTAAAATGATATGTCTATTGATTATTATCGTTCAAGTTATGGCGTCATAGTGAGTGATGAAATAGTAGCGGACACCGCGTGCCGAACCCTACAGAAATGTGTATTGCATGGCCCTTGCTATCCAATAAAGAATTATTGTCAGAAAAAATTAGAGGCAAGCAAATATATATATGCCAATTAATAGTATATGTTTAAAAGTACATTTTCCGAAAAGTCCCCAAAAATTCCCCCTTGGCTTTTCCCCCAAGACCACTCAAAGTTAAAATTTTTTCTAATTATAGGAAATTCGATATCTCTGTAACTAAGCATCGAACAGAGTTGATTTTTCTTCCATAATATCAGTCATATAATGTTCTGCAATAAATGTGCTGTTCACTTTGCCGGTAAACCTGATAGTTTTTTTTTTTTAATAAATATTTAAATATCTCCAAAAGAGAATTCTATCAATTAGATTTTTCATTATTTAGGGGGACATTTTTGTATGTCATTTTACAGAAAATAGCTTTAAATAAAAGTTATAGAACTTATCCATCGATGTGTATAACAGTATACTGATGATTAGAGATCCTCAATAATTGAAGATGTAGTAGAAATACCCTTGTTTAACTTACGAATGTATCCATCTGAGATTAGCTTTAGAAGCAATCTGATTTTTAACATATTCTTATCAAAGCAGAAGGTGTCAGGGGGTACTTCTCCACAAAGGTTTTGGTAAATTAACTCAAAATTCATGCATGATACAAAGATGCCATTGGTATAGCTGTACTATCGGGAAAACCTGGAAAATTACCATAACCCGTAAACTTTTGGCTACATACAGAATTGTTTAGTTTGATTTAAAATGTATTTTCAGCAGTTCTCTTACTAAGGATATAGCCCAGGCAATGAATGCAAAAAAATGGCCATTGTCGTAACAAATTAGGGGAAAGCTGAATTTTTGCAGGATGTTAGTATACATAGTACTTACTCAAAAAAACCAAAGTCCCGACCCCCACCCCGCTTGCTTCCCCCACCACCCCCCTATCAACATTGTAAGAGCAGTACTTCAGTTAAAGGCTTATAACTCGGAAACTAATTAAGGTATAGTTGTGATTCTCATCTCATTCAATACTCAAAACTATTCTCTAAAAAATATGTCATATACATTTTCTATGTAGATAGCCTAGTTTTTCAGTAAAAAAATAGTTTATAGAAAAAAATGTCACCACGAACCACAAAAATCAACTTCAACTGATCATATCGTTTTTAATATCGCGTTATTGGTTGTGCCGTTCCTCACAAAACTTATAGATAATTTAATAAGCTTTAAAATGATGTGTCTATTGATTACTATAGTTCAAGTTATGGCGTCATAGTGAGTGATGAAATAGTAGCGGACACCGCGTCGCCGAACCCTACAGCACTATGTATTGCATGGCGCTTGGCTATCCAGCCCAATCCAATAAATAATTATTGTCAGACAAGCAAGACTATATAAGCCAATCAATAGTACACGTTTGAAAGTACATTTTCCGAAAAGTCCCCAAAAATCCCCCCTCATCTTTTCCCCCTAGCCCCCTCAAAGTTGAAAATTTTTCTAATTATTGGAAATTCGATATCTCTGTAACTAACTATCGAACAGAGTTGATTCTTCTTCCATAATATCAGTCATATAATGTTCTGCAATAAATGTGCTGTTCACTTTGCCGGTAAACCTGATAGTTTCTTTTATAAAAATTGAAATATCTTCAAAAGAGAAATCTATCAACTAGATTTTTCATTATTTAGGGGGACATTTTTGTATGTCAATTTACAGAAAATAGCGTTGAATAGAAGTTATAGAACTTATTTTTATGAATCCAAAGATGTGTATAACAGCATACTGACGATTATTGATAACGATTTGTTATGATGAGTGGTGTAGAGGGGGGGTGCCCCTTTGCTAACATTGTTGGGCCCTTCTCTCAGGAACGGTATGTCGCACTCCATACCATTATTTTCTCAGCTCTTTGAGGCCACATTTGAGAGATAATTTGGAATTCTGCTTTAAAGGGCAGTATAGGCTCCCCCCTATATCAGACGTGGGCACACTTTTGAAGGAGGGTGCTAGATGAAATGAGAAATTATGTGGGCGGGTCAAAAAATTTATTAGTACTCATTTTTTACATTTCAATCATCAATTAAAAATTCAAGTCTCAATGAATATTATCCTAAATAATTAAAGATGTAGTAGAAAGACTCTTGTTTAACTCACGAATGGATGCAGTAATCCAACTGAGATTAGCTTTAGAAGCAATCTGATTTTTAACCCATCTTATCAAAGCAAAAGGTGTCAGGGGGTACTTCTCCACAATGGTTTTGGTAAATTAGCGTTTAAAAGCAGTAATTTAAGCAGCTCTAGACATCATTTCACTCATTTTGACGCACATTAGAGTATGAAGCTCATTTAGTGCTCATATCATTTGAATGTCTCACTCAATCATGCTATTTATAGATGGCCTTTTACATTTAATTTCACTTTTATATTCAGTTTGAAAACAAGTGAAGTTTTTTTTTAATGTTTCGGTAGTTATACTTATGTCTGGTATTTTTCACTATTTACTCTAAAAGCTCAACTTCTTTTTTGTTCTGGATAAGAGTGATGTCACAACTTCATTGACACTAAACATTCCAGTTGAACCTTTTTGATTGTGTGGACCTTTTGGCATTAATCAATAATGAAACTACAGTAGTTTCTTTATTTTGTAACTGATTACCAATTTCAAGCATCTATTCGTTTCAACATATGAAAACTTCATCCAATGACAACAGAGGCAGGAAACCTCTTGAAACAATGAACAAGAATTAGGCCTATATCGTCATAATACAGTAATTGCAATTTGAGTCTTTCTTCCTTCCCTGTCGATTTTACGTTGTAAGCGGTAGCTCAACTCTTTAGTAAGTTAACTCATATCTAAACACTGAGAGCAAACTGAGATGCGATAATATTGTACTGCGAAATCGAAAAGATAAATGAATAAATAACCGTTATCCTAATTTAGCAGAGAAAATATATTTTTTACATTACCGTATATTTCATATATTTCTTATAACTTAATTTGCATGTGTGATTCTAGTCTTCACTCGAAATCATGTTCCGGGCTAGCTCACCCAGTAGTTTGCCCATGGGTAGTTTGCCCATTACTGCCCTAAAGTGTACTTGGAAAATGACGATTTTCATTATAAATAGTTTAGGCCTATAACTCGTAAACTACTGAAGAAGGAATTGCAAAATTCGTCTGAAATTAATTGTAGGTAAAATCTTTTTCTGTCATATCCTTAGTAAGAGAACCACTGAAAACACATTTTAAATCAAACTAAACAATTCTATATGTAGGTTTTCCCGATAGTACAGTCATACAATTTGTTGGACAAAAAATGTATAGGACACAGTTATTTTAGACAATACAATTATCTGAAACATACCAATGGCATCTTTGTATCATGTATGAATTTCGAGTTATTGTAATTCAAAATGTTGAAAGATTATGAAAAAATTGAAATTTCAACTTTATGAATGATTATAACGTTCTATTCATGCTACAAGCCTGCCGTTGGTACCCAGTTTTGGGTAATTGTATTGTCCACAAGAAAGGTATCCTGTTTATTTCATGTTCGACACATGGTGTGGCTGTAATATCGGAAAACCTAGAAAATCACCAAAACTTTTGCTACATATAAAACTGTTTAGCTTGATTTAAAACGTGTTTTCAGCAGTTCTCTTACTGAGGGTATGAAAGAAAAAGATGATACCTACAGTTTGAGACAAATATTGCGATTTATTCTGCAGTAGTTTACAAGTTATAATTATTTATAATGATGAATCATCATTTTACAAAATAATGTAGTATAAGGGAAACCTATACTGCCCTTTCAAGTAGAATTCCAAACTATCGGTCAAATGTGACATTTTACATATGAATTGAAATAGCCTCGAAGAGCTGAGAACATAAAGGTGGAGTGTGACAGATGTTAGCGAAGGGGTACCCCCCTCATCAATACATCTCTCATCGAACAAATCATCATCTCTAATCGTCAATATGGTGTTATACACATCTTTGGATTCATAAAAATAAGTTCTATAACTTCTATTCAACGCTATTTTCTGTAAATTGACATACAAAAATGTCCCCCTAAATAATGAAAAATCTAGTTGATAGATTTCTCTTTTGAAGATATTTCAATTTTTATAAAAGAAACTATCAGGTTTACCGGCAAAGTGAACAGCACATTTATTGCAGAACATTATATGACTGATATTATGGAAGAAGAATCAACTCTGTTCGATAGTTAGTTACAGAGATATCGAATTTCCAATAATTAGAAAAATTTTCAACTTTGAGGGGGCTAGGGGGAAAAGATGAGGGGGGATTTTTGGGGACTTTTCGGAAAATGTACTTTCAAACGTGTACTATTGATTGGCTTATATAGTCTTGCTTGTCTGACAATAATTATTTATTGGATTGGGCTGGATAGCCAAGCGCCATGCAATACACAGTGCTGTAGGGTTCGGCGACGCGGTGTCCGCTACTATTTCATCACTCACTATGACGCCATAACTTGAACTATAGTAATCAATAGACACATCATTTTAAAGCTTATTAAATTATCTATAAGTTTTGTGAGGAACGGCACAACCAATAAAGCGATATTAAAAACGATATAATCAGTTGAAGTTGATATTTGTGGTTCGTGGTGACATTTTTTTCTATAAACTATTTTTTTACTGAAAAACTAGGCTAACTACATAGAAAATGTATATGACATATTTTTTAGAGAATAGTTTTGAGTATTGAATGAGATGAGAATCACAACTATACCTTAATTAGTTTCCGAGTTATAAGCCTTTAACTGAAGTACTGCTCTTGCAATGTTGTTAGGGGGGTGGTTGGGGAAGCAAGCGGGGTGGGGGTCGGGACTTTGGTTTTTTTGAGTAAGTACTATGTATACTAACATCCTGCAAAAATTCAGCTTTCCCCTAATTTGTTACGACACAAAACATTCATTGCCTGGGCTAATATGACAGAAAAAGATGTTGCCTACAATTTTAGACCAATTTTGCAATTTGTTCTCAAGTAGTTTACGAGTTATAAACTAAGTATTTATAGTGAAAAAATGTCATTTTCCAAGTACAGTTTAGGGCGGTAATGGGCAAACTACGGCCCACAAGCTAGCCCGGAACATGATTTCGAGTGAACACTAAAATCACACATGCAAATTAAGTTAAAAGAAATATATGAAATATAATGTAAAAAATATATTTTTCTTTGCTAAATTAGAATAACGATTACGGGGTTACGTATTCTTCTATCTTTTCGATTTCGCAGTACAATATTATCGCATCTCAGTTTGCTCTCAAGTTTAGATATGAGTTAACTTACTAAAGAGTTGAGCTACTGCTTACAATGGAAAATCAACAGGGAAGGAAGAAAGACTGAAATTTTAATTGTTGTATTATGACGATGTAGGCCTAATAATTCTTGTTCATTGTTTCAAGAGGTTTCCTGTCTCAGTTGTCATTGGATGAAGTTTTCATTTGTTGAAACGAATAGATGCTTGAAATTAGTCATCAGTTACAAAATAAAGAAACTACTGTAGTTTCATTATTGATTATTCAATGCCAAAAGGTCCACACATTAAAAAAAGTTCAACTGAAATGTTTAGTCTGACATCACTTTTATCCAGAACAAAAAAGAAGTTAATCTCTTATGCTACCAGTACACTATGGCCGAACATAGACGGATCAAGGCGGACACGATAGTGTACTGGGTCAGTTCGTGTAGGTCCGTGGTAGTCCGATCCGCCATGATCCGTGTTGGCCAATGTTCCGGCTAAAGTCGGTAACTAGCACGGATCAAAGGAGGCGGACCTAGATGGAATCAGCCAAACTCCGAACACGAACAAGCACAAACTATCCCCAGTACACACTGGCCATCATTCGCCAACAAGTCTCCATTCGCATTCACTGCTTTGCATGGCAAACAACCGGTTAACATAACCTCGTCCTCGTGTACTGTAGCCGGTAGCCTATCTGCCGTAGTGTAAAGTAGCGTGATTTCCATTATTCTGTTGTTTAATATAACTTATAATAGTTTATAACTGATTTCTAGTTAAGTATTTAGATACTTTAAATATTTAAAGTCAGTTAAATAGCTGCTGCTATTTAGAAGGAGAGTTTATTATAACCATACAATTATATTAACGACATAACAAATATCCCTTGAATCATCAATTAGTCTTAAATTCAAGAGTAGGCTATACTGTACGTTTGTGGTTTTTGGTCGTAATTTTTTTCTCAAAGTTTCTTGGTTTGGCAACTACTAAGCTATTAAAATGCTATCTATACTACCGTGAGAAATTTTCTCCCATGAATTATTTTGTGAAATATGAGCTTTCAACGTTGACATTTTTGGGGCAACAAATCTTTCCCAAGAGTTGATATAGACTCTTGATAATTTTTTATAGCTAGAACTTTCATCAGGAATTAAAATAACATATTTCGTAATTCAATCTAAAACTTATTGTTAGAGGTGTACTACTCCCCTTTTTTTTATTTAAAAAATCAAGGTTTTCAAAAGATTATTATAAAGAGACTAAACTTTTGATTTAAGTAAAAAATACCGTTAGTTATGTCATTCTAATCTTTGATGTAAGTTCTAGCTTTAAAAAAATAATCAATAATTTATATGAACTCGTAGGAATGAATTGTTGCCTCAAAACCCGAAATTTTCAACTTTTATACCCCATATTTTACAGTATAACTTATGAAAGAACATTTATCTCACGGCAATAGATAGAATTTCAATAGCTTGATAGTTGCCAAACCAGGAAACTTCGAAAAAAAATTATTACCAAAACCCTATACTAGTGTACCATTCAACTAGTGTACGGATCAATTACAAATTATTTTGATGAAGCATATACGTTGTTCTTTTTCGATGTATTTCCTTCACCCACCTTCTACAGTTCCAAGGCTTTAATTTTTTTCTTGTGATTTGGAATATACTTATATATACTTGTGATATAAATATTCTTATAATAAGCATAACTGTATAACGAAAATGCCCAGCAACTTCAACATCAACATCCTTTCTGGTCGATCACTGAATGACGAATGAGTGCAAATGTGTGGTACGAATAGTTGGGCCAATGTGTACTTGGTTGCATTCGACAACATTCGTTGTCGCTAATCATTCACGGACATTGATGGAACATTTGGCAAAATATTCGGGCGAATGTGTGAGCCATAGTGTACTGGTAGCATTAGAGTTCATAGTGAAAAATACCAGACATCAGTAAAACTAACGAGAAATTAAAAAAAACTTGACAACTTGTTTTCAAACTGAATATAAAAGTGAAATGAAATGTAAAAAGCCATCCATAAATAGCATGATTGTTAGTGAGACATTCAAATAATGATATGAGCACTTAATGAACTTCATACTCTAATGTGCGTCAAAATAAGTGAAATGATGTCTAGAGTTGCTTAAACTTCTGATTTTAAACGCTAATTTACCAAAACCTTTGTGGAGAAGTACCCCCTGACACCTTTTGCTTTGATAAGAATATGTTAAAAATCAGATTGCTTCTAAAGCTAATCTCAGATGGATACCTTCGTGAGTTAAACAAGGGTATTTCTACTAAATCTTCAATTATTGAGGATCTCTAATCATCAGTATACTGTTATACACATCGATGGATAAGTTCTATAACTTTTATTTAAAGCTATTTTCTGTAAAATGACATACAAATGTGTCCCCCTAAATAATGAAAAATCTAGTTGATAGAATTCTCTTTTGGAGATATTTAAATATTTATTTAAAAAAAAACGATCAGGTTTACCGGCAAAGTGAACAGCACATTTATTGCAGAACATTATATGACTGATATTATGGAAGAAAAATTTACTCTGTTCGATGCTTAGTTACAGAGATATCGAATTTCCTATAATTAGAAAAAATTTCAACTTTGAGGGTGCTTGGGGGAAAAGCCAAGGGGGAATTTTTGGGGACTTTTCGGAAAATGTACTTTTAAACATATACTATTAATTGGCATATATATTTTTGCTTGCCTCTAATTTTTTCTGACAATAATTCTTTATTGGATAGCAAGGGCCATGCAATACACATTGCTGTAGGGTTCGGCACGTGGTGTCCGCTACTATTTCATCACTCACTATGACGCCATAACTTGAACGATAATAATCAATAGACATATCATTTTAAAGCTTAATAAATTATCTATGAGTTATGTGAGAAATAGAACAACCAATAACGCAATAATAAAAAAGATATGATCAGTTGAATTTAATTTTTGTGGTTCGTGGTGACATTTGTTTCTATAAACTAATTTTTTACTGAAAACTAGGCTATCTACATAGAAAATGTATATAACATAACTTTTAGAGAATAGTTTCAAGTATTAAATGAGATGAGAATCACAACGATACCTTAATTAGTTTCCGAGTTATAAGCCTTTAACTGAAGTACTGATCTTGCATTGTTGAGAGGGTGGTGGAGGGGAATCAAGCGGGGTGGGGGTTGGGACTTTGGTTTTTTCGAGTAAGTACTATGTATACTAAAAATATGAGTATAATAAAATATATAATATAATAAATTAATAATAAAATATATTAGAAATATTTTGCAGATTTAACATCCTGCAAAAATTCAGCTTTCCCCTAATTTTTCACGACACACAACATTTATTGCCTGGGCTAAATCTGATCCTGTGCTCTACTAGAATCGCGCAGCTCTCGATAATTGCTCTGGCTACAATCGCGCGATTTTAACTCGTGTGAACCCGGTCTAATAATTTCAGTATTTCTCATTTAGACTGCTAATTAATTATTCTAAATGCCAACTATTCACCAGGGTCAAACCAAGGATTAGGAGGATGCATCTCCCCTCGAAATTCATTTTTGAAACCAACATAAAAGAAAAGCTTTATCTGTGATAGTAGTCTGAAATCTGATTTTGAGGATAAGAACCCACATTTACACCACAACACTCCACAATTAGAAGGATTTGTTCCAATTCAATCTGCGCAGTATTTTTCATTCATGTTGAAGGATTTATGAGAAAATTTACCTTTTGAGAGAATGTTGGTATTTGAGCCTTTTTGAGAGCCTGTTATTTGAAGAGACACGGAGATTTTCATAGAGATACGTAATCACAGCCGTTCTACTCCACAAATTTCATCTGTTTTTCTACTATTCCTTTTGAATACTTTTCAATCTCCTGAAAAAATGGAATATTAGACAATATTATGTTTATAACATAAACTAGTAGGAGTCAGACCCATGCATTTTCAAATGATAAATAGTCAATAGTTGACTCATTTGGAGGTTTGTGCTTTTGTGCAAGGGTTAAAATGGGCCCAAAGAGAATTCTCCGATTAAAACTAGGATGAAAATAAATTTGATAAATCTACGACTCAATTTTCCGATAACTTGGACAATTTTATTTGCAGAAATGAAATGCTCTGCTATTCTCCACAATCAAAAATATTTAATTATGAAATACTAGATAGTACTAGAATAATTATGTTAATAGCTACGATGATTCCGTGAAAACTCCTCTACCTATTCATGAAAGTAAGATATAGTGGCTCATCTTGAGAAATGCAATCAAAAATGTTTTGAAAATAGTCTTACAGTTATCTACGATCCTCCACTCATCGAAGATCTTGAACCTTGAAGAGCATTGACCGCAAATATGTTCTTGAACGATTGAGCTTGCTGAAAGAAATGTAGCGTTTGTTATACATACAGAGGAGCTCCCATCAAACAGATGATAGTTACCGTTCATCTCACAGGTGTTCATTTACGAGCCATCAAACCGCAAGTTCGTCTCTCTTCACTGATCTTAAAGTTAAACTGCCTCTGCAGGTGTTCTTTCACGTGAATAAAGAAGAATACCATTACAGTTCAGGTGTATACAGCCATCACATACAACAGGAATGGATTTCCAGAGAAAAATAGACAGTGTCATTCTTGAAATATAATGACGAATGACTTGGAAATGATACAGGTATCATGTACATACCTGTACAGGTATCATAATCTATACTTTGATTCTTTGATACAGTACATTGATAGTATGATACTTTGATCCAATCCCTTGATAGAGGGACCCTTCAGGCTACCCTCATACATGTAATATTTATATAGTATATAATATAGTAATATTTCCACTATACTTCTTACTTCTTCCAATACTTACTTCTCCTTATATTTACACTGTACTTCTATGTTTCTTTTTGATGTGCCTATCGGTGACAAAATATTTTTGGTGATAATCATAGCCATTTTTACCTTATCGGCTACAATGCGAAAGAGTTGCGGGATTGTTTTAGTGATACATTAACACAGTGATACAGTAATACAATGATACAGTAACGATCATATAATTATATATTTCAAATTTCAGGGTGACTGGCTTTCATAGTAGCCTGTATCGAGTTGTTGTAATAAGAAAAGATCATTACAATTAAGAGGCATACTCGTAATCCGTAATCAAAAGAAATCGTAAAGATAACAATGTCATAAGATGTATCGTAGCATTGATTTTCATAGCCTTTCAGTGTTGTTTTCCATCTCAGAAAAATTTAAAGTGAAAAGCATGTTGAAAAAGGTGTTTTAGTGAATTCGTGTGATCAGGTACAGTATATGAAGATTGCTTGCTCGCCAAGCTGAGTTCGAAATGGATTGGTCTCGCAAGAGAACATAAATCATATGACTCTGAAGTTCAAAAAAGCCATAGATCAAACGCATAATGAACTATAAACAGCAACAGTAATATTTACTGAGTTATTGTTTCTTGATGGAATCATGCATAACAATGACATGCTAAATCTTCGTAGATTCGACTACCCCGGGCACAGGATTAAAAAACTGAGCAAACGACTATTAGGGTCACGATATACTACAGGCTGATGCCCACGTATAGATGCATCCCGGCACGCTTTAATTTGCCTACAATCGACCATTTAAATTGCAAATTGTTCTCATCTGTTCAAATCAATGGACTGCGAGAATCACACTCGCCTACGGAATTCAACTGCTGAAATTCACACGTTGTTGAAAGATGTAGGTGCTGGATCATGGAATGGCCCCAACATTTGTCTCTGGCCGTGACAAATTGTCGTTTTCAACTGCTTAAATATAGACTGGAAAATCTATTACTGTAGTTTTTTAAGCTATCTGGAAACTCTTCCAATTTTCTCGTGTTTTTAAAGTTAGATTGCTTATTATTAAAGTCATGAAAGAAATACAATAAGATTAATTATTTAAATAAGTTTAATGTGGGAAACACCAAATTAAAAGTGAGTAGACCAAATCAAAGAAGATGTGGAAGAGAAATGAAAATAATGTAAACTAGTAAATAAAATATAGTATACAAAATAGTAAGGTTTTTACATGAAACTATTTTCTCACGACTCTCATCTTCGGTTCTACTATTTATTTTAGTTGGATGAAAGTAAAATAAGTGAGGTTTTACACGGTCTTAAAAAAGGGTTTTAGATTTTAGATGAAATCATGGTCCTTAATCAAGTGGAATCGACAACTCTCAATTAGTTTTAATATGCTACATTAGTCAAGTAAACCCGATTAGATGTTCTCCAAATTTGTTTAACCTGACATTATAGTATCTGCTACTTTATACTGCCTCTACTACCATTTCCACTATCACTACTACGACTACTGTAGTAAATGCTGTAAAATCAATTCTCGGTGGTTCGCAACCCACCTAAAACTGTAGGTTCAACCCATCAATCACCATCATCCAATTCATTACCCACACACACGTCTCGGACCTATGTGGGCTTCATCCTCCGAAAATAACTGCTAAATATGTAGGCTGAATTTGACTTAACAACCTACCCAACAGTAGGTTATAATATCATAATATCATGAGGACTATTTACAAAACTAATTCGTTACAAAATTAAGTTTTATAGGTTCATTAATTTTCCAGATTCAAAGTTATTCATTTCTGTAAGCCATATTCTTACAATAGAATTTTAATTTTTTATAAATTAAAATTAAAAAAAAAACTAGAAATCTAAACGTTGAATAGCTTTATAAATTATTCATTAACAGCTAGAAGAAGAAAAAATAGTAACTCGAAATATGTACAAAAACATATTGTATATAATGAATTATTGCTAGATCATGGAATGACGCCAATATTTGTCCCCGGCCGTTTCAAATTGTCGTATTCAACTGCATATGCCAGGGTTCTCAATCTTTTTCAAAGACTAAATTTAAATTTATTTCCAAATTAAACAAAAATACATCAATTTAAATAACAAGAAATTAACTAAGATTCTAGACTATCCAGTTACCCATTTTTCGACTTTTCGACTGTCCCTTTTAATGAAAAATTACATTTTTGCGTACCCCCTTGTTATCAACGGGGTTGTTGGCGGTGGGGGCGTTTATATTAGAAACACTTTTTACATCAAAAACACAATATATTTGAAATGCATTACAAAAAATAATGAGAAGGATGAGCTTGCTTCTTTTTACATAGTTCCTCAATGTTCGGCCCAAGTTTGGTCCAAGGAACTCAACCACACAAGTATTCAATCAGATTTCACATTCCATTATTAAATTATAACCTTGCGTGATTACAAAACGGAAAGAAATAAAAATGGTTTAATTTCTCATTTTAATCTACCCACCATCTGCATTAGTTATCCTCTTTATAGGAGGTTTACTTATCTCCTTGAACTTGAATTTTCGTAACATTAGAAAAGATTCTCCCAAATCTTTATAAAAATAGAAGTTGTGCAAACTAGTGCAAACGATCAGAAGAAAAATAGAATAGAATAGAACAGAATAATTTTTATTTCACTTGTTCATATCATACACAATAAAAAAAATATATACATTAAAAAAGATTACAAAATATCAAAATGAATAATTGATGACCATTTGCATGCATAAAATGTTTCAGTCATGACAAAAAAAAAAACTTGAATAAAACTTTTGCAGTCATACAATATTTCGGAAAATTTGTTTCTAATGATCACTATAACATCTCGATCAATCAAATTAACCAGAACAGAAAAGTATCAACTAGAAACTTAAGATGAGATTAAGTATTAAAAAGAACTAAAGAAGAATTTTATGCACATTATCATTTTAAATGTTCTCTATAATGATTTTTCTCTTTTCATTTGCGAAAAAGGGAAGATATTATTGTCTCAAGATTCTATGAATTCAAATAGAATTACTCGATTCAGCAGACCCATGGTTCAAAATAGGGCGGGTCTAAATGGTCTGTAATCTGGAACGGAGCTGGTGGCCTTTGACGTGATTAAGTAGGCATTGAATTGAGTTCGAGCAAGGGCTTAAATGAATAATTCCTTATTACAATCCACCAGCACCTCCCACTTCTAGCTTCGTACTTGCAGTGCAGAGCGGAGCGCAAAGCCTACAAGGAATGGTATTATTTAGATTACAGTTACCTTGTTCCATTCTACTGATCTCATTTAAAAAGCTTATTCTGTTCGCTTGATCATATTCAACTAAGATTTGACGGAATAGTGACAAACGGGGGAAATTTAATTTTCCATCTCATTTTTGATCATAATATCTAACTATGAGTTGAAGAACTACGGAAATAGTAAAATAGAATTCTCCATCTTTTTGCTATTGAATCAGAAGTTGGAAGATAATTTTTCAACCCCCCTTGCTCACAAAAACCCATATGCGTTAAGATGAAAGATCTGTTAAGATGCAAACCATCTGCATAGACAGTCATTCCATCCCCTGCATTAGCAATAAATGATGGGGCTTTGCGGAGGGTGAGTGTTTTTAAGTGCAAAGCCATCGTGAATGCGTACCGTATGTTTTTATTCTACGACGGCGAAATACGGAATGTGTGTCTTCACTTATGGTCTCTTATTTCCGTTTCGAGGAAAAAATAACAGAATAAAACCTCACATCCTGCAAAACAACGAAAAAATCTACAAATCTCACAACTCTCTATATTAAAGGTAGCCTACATCTCTCTGACTTTGAAACAAGTATATTTTCTTCAGGTTCCATTCATAATGCTCTTTATTCTACACAAATTATCAACAACAAATATCAAAGAAATGTGAATAATATTATTTCAACGACAGGTATTTTAATTTTGAATGTCATAAATAGTTATTTATGTATTAAGAGCGTGAAGCGCGACTTTATCGCTCGAGCCAAAACATTTACTGCGCGACGCATAGCGGAGCACAGTAATTTTGCGAGAGCGATAAAGAAGCTTCACGCGCGAATTGCATACAATATTTTTCCTACAACTGCAGTTCTGGATTACAACACAAAAACTTGTAGTTTGTAACATCACAGACCGTGCGCGGATATGGTTAGCGTGCGCCATTTTGAGGTTATGTGAATTCACGGATTCCGCGATCCACCAATGAGAAGACATCAAAATCAAAACAGAAGCGTAAAGAAAACAGCTGGCGAGCGTAAAGTACTTTACCGCTTGCTGAGCAGTAAATAGGTATTTTACAATTAGTTTTCAGTACGTAAAGAACGACTTTACGAGCAGTTGTAGGAAAACATAATTAAAGATTCGACTGTTAGTCAATCAATATAAACGGAACTATTCTGAACTATACAAAGAAAGGGCAGAATATATCAGGAAGGAAAACATCATAAATCAATGTATTAATTGCAATTAATCACTCATTGCACCCACTGACCCACAATGAGCCCTTTATTTTTGGCACTCTATCTTGGCTTTGTGTGTCGACACGTTGACATGATTTTCATTGTAAAAACTATTGAAATATTTTATCAAACCAATGAAAGTATGATGTTGAAGATCCATCTTGTTTCAACTAATATGTAATATAAACTTAATAAAACAACTTTTGAATGGAAATTAACTCACGTTATGGCGTGACGGCCGTTTCGCTCTGTTGTCTAGAGCATCGTCAGACGACCCACAGTACACTGACTTAAGGTATGAGTTTGAGGGTTATATATGTTGGAATGGTGATGGGGTGGGGGGATGAGTAGGCGGGAGGTTTGAAATTGGGATTATTTTGTCAAATAGAGTATGTGTGAAGAAGTTAAGTTGATCATTTAAAATGTTGAACATTTGGGATTATTTTGTCAAATAGAGTATGTGAGAACATTTTAAATGATCGACTTAACTTCTTCTCACATACTCTATTTGACAAAATAATCCCAATTTCAAACCTCCCGCCTACTCATCCCCCCACCCCATCACCATTCCAACATACATAACCCTCAAACTCATACCTTAAGTCAGTGTACTGTGGGTCGTCTGACGATGCTCTAGACAACAGAGCGAAACGGCCGTCACGCCATAACGTGAGTTAATTTCCATTCAAAAGTTGTTTTATTAAGTTTATATTACAATGAAAGTGATTCAAAATTTCAAAGCTTGAAAAAGGAGAGTGGCCAAACACATTCTATTCACTAATTTATGGTAGTTGCTAAATCCAGTGCTTCAATTCTCAAATAATAGAAAAATCACAATAAAATAACAATGAAACTCACAACTACATGATGTAATCATACTAATTTGAAGAGATCACAAACCAACTAACAAAAATGCAGTCACACATTATTCATTTGTTTCATAGTTGTTACTGTCGATGATGAATGAAACCATAGCTCCCAGATTTAAAAAATCAACTTTAAATTTTAGAAGCTGTCTTTAAGCTTTCAAATTGAAAGTGAAGACTTGATAAAATTAACCCAGACTTGGCACACTTTCTTTTGATAATGAGTTTCATTATTCTTTTGGGAAGTGAAAATTTGAATGGAGATTCCTTAGAAAAGCCTATAAGGACATTTTTAAATGTTGTGATATAGCACAGGATCAAGCAAAGATGATCTTCCCTACCAATAAGAAATTCTGCTTCGTAATCCTATTCATTCACTTTTATTCATTCTGGTGATTATCAACAGCTATGGAAACTACCTGTGAAATATCAACAATATTGGTTATTCTTGAAAAAGTCACGTTTCACAAAGATGAATTTTCAAAATGCGGGTCGCCAAATCAAGTGTGGTCTTGTTGTGGAGTTAACATCTTTCATGGGTTTTGATGATTGATCACACTTTGTGAATAGCAATATTTCTAGCACGTTCTTGATTTTTTGTCGAGATTGTTAAGGACCCAATCTCGAAAAAGAAGCGAAGCAGTGACCTTGTTCAAGTTCAGTGGTTTGTTCGGTGGACATTGGATGTAGAAGAGAGACGCATGGAGGGAGCTTTCCGCCTTTAAGCCATTAATATTATGACAAGTTAGCGGCGATGGCTGGAAGCATGAAAGAGATTGAAGAGAAGAATGCGTGGCTGCTGGCCGGTGGATGACAAAGAAACTATTTTTCGGTGTGCGTCGTACAGGGCCGAAGGTCCAAACCATGAAATCGTCAGGTCACCGTGCTCTTTCACTCACCAGCTGTTGTAACCAGTGGATTCAAACGGGCGTATTCTATATTCTACCAAACAGGGTACTCTGTGATTGAAAACTTCGCTCTGCTCGTTTTGTAGACCTCAGGTGCAAAGCTCCCAACAGTGAAAATCCTCTGTTAATTCTAATAAATTGAGCTCACAGGGCAGATTATAAAACGGCCGTACCGGATTCTAGCCTGTTCACTGGAAGCATTCATCATAGTCATCTGCTCCAGGAATTTCTCCGAAAAACAAAGTCAAGCTAATTTATTACAGTGTGCTGCAAATAATATTAAACATAATTGAATATAATGCTGCAAACCAGAACAACCTTTAACTAACCTTTAGTGCTTTCTGTCTCTATGTGACAGAATAATAAATGTAATTATGGCAAAATTCGTTATGCAACCGATCAACCAATGAGTTACATACTGAATTTGTACAGAAGTTTCAATGCTTCATTGAACATTTATTTGCTTACGGTCGTATTCTATTGAGTTTTGAAGTTCTTGGAAATCAGATGTATTGAACCACGCGTGCATAATAATATTGTAATTGAGTACTCTAACCCGTAAACTAACCACAGAATTCATTAACAAGCTGTGCAGTTTGATAATAGGAAGAAGATATTGATGGTGCGAGGGATGATTGAAATGCTATTATAGACGACTACTACTACGTATATACTACAAAATGCAATTATAGAATATTATACACTATAAAATGCAATTATAAACTGCATAGACTGACGGACCTCTTCTCATTCAGTGTTCAGTTTCTCGTCATTTCTATGGCCGCAATATCAAGTTCTAATCATTAAACTTTCAATATCTCTCCAATCAACTCTCACAACCAATAAAAAGCCCATAACTAATTTCCTCACGCTGCATATAATGAACCAAGGACTGTGGTACTAAACCAATAATACTGTTAGGAAGATGACGATGAAGAAAAGCTATACAAGGAAATATTTTTTTAGTTTTTCTTTGATAATTATTTTTGTAGTTCAGTATCGGTGTTTCAATTAATTTTGAAATGTATTAATTTCTTGTTTAGTCAAGAATAAGTGTGCCTCAAAGAAAACACCTATCTCCTGTCTTAATGTTTCACTTGCAAGAAAGAGTTTGCTTGAAACCTTGTTCAGGTAACGTAGCGCTCACAAAAAGTGATTAACGCAGAATTGATGAAGGTGGGTGGGTAGAGGCACAATATGGATGAAGTCAGATAGTCGCGGATTTACAGGTTGGTGGGAGGGATGAGGGTGAGGGGTGCAGGAGGACGCCTGTCTGGAACACGCGTCTACAACCTGTGTTGGAATTTCATTTTTGCAAAAAGATTAATTAAAACGATGCTGTAACATCAGAGAGCAGCGTCAGTGTGGGGCATAGCGGCAACGATCGAGCTACGCAGCTCCGCAGAAAGCGACTAGCGTTATTATTTTGCCGGAAAATGTCTATTATTAGTGTTTGCCTTGATTGCGACCCTACTTTCGTATGAGGCTAAATTAATATCCCCTGATGATGAAACAACAGACATGGCGCGGAATGAGGTTGCGTGTCCCACTAAAGTTGTACGGTGTCGCATTGGAAATGTTTTAATAACATGTAGGTCCTATCTCTTCAGGTCTAATGAAGACGCACCACTGTTCTAGCAATAGCCACACTCCTAATTCGCGTCTGCAATTCTGTAGATTCACGTAACAATATTTCTATCACGATTGACATTATCTTGTTCTGATGGAATTTGATATTGTCGTCTTGATGTTACGCCATGATGGAGAGATGACAGGCGCAGTATTGTTGAGATGCAGCTTGACTCAATCCAAATCAAACAGCTAAAATAATTTTGATTGATAGTTAGTATAAGTTACATACCCTTTTCTGCATGGGTTGAAATATTTGAATTTTATTCTTGTATCGAACTGCGAGTGAATTAAAATTGTTACAGAAATATTTCTGACACAACATAGAAAAATATTGAGAAATTTTCACTTTTTGAAACTTCAGTAAGATATTAATAATTATGTCAGGTAGTGATATTCTCTTAAAAACCAGTTACTGCTACAATATACGTTTTATTACAGAGGAATGTAACCAAGTAAAGCAGAATGTAAAGTGCATTCTACCAAAGCACATGCAGGAGAAAATTTTGGAATTTTGACGGATATATTGCAGAGAATATAGTATGAAGAGTTGAAAGTAGCAGCTTATGAATGTGAAAAGTTGATGAATTTGTTTTGATACCTGTCTCAGGACAGTTTTATAATATAACCAGGGCCGGATTTCCTGAATGTGCCGTATGTGCACCTGCACAAGGCGGCAAATTTTGGGGGGCGGCAAAAATCAAGAATTTTTTCCATATTAAAAAAATTAATAAAAGCACCTATTACAAACAGTGATAAGAAAAACAAGTCACAAGTGAATAAACAAGTCGTGTACGAAATATAAGTCAACGATATGTTTAGTTTAAAAAGCACGATAATAATTACTGTGCCAGAATATAAAAAATGAAATTACGAACAAAAACGTACAAAACGTTGTTGTGCCATGGACTTTGCCAAGCTTACACAAGATGTTAGAGGAGTAAAAGCTACAAGACATGCACCCAAACATTTGTATCGCCTTAAAAATATATTACTCTACACCAGCTTCAAGTTGTTCAGCTGAAAGATCTTTCTCAGCTCTAAAAAGGATTAAGAATTACTTGCGAACTAGTCAAGGACAAGACAGATTAGTCAACAGTGCAGTGCTAGGCATTGAATCAGACATTACTGTAAGGTTGGACTATGACGATATAATCAATACAATTGCTAAAGATGGTTCAAGAAGGAAACCTCTTATCTAAATAATGCTATTATACAAACTTTCAACTCTTATAAAATCGTGTAAGATGACAGTGTGTTTTTAAATACTTATATTATACAAAAGTTAACAGGGCTTTTTACTTTATTTTCCTTACTTCAACATGAGTATCAAAAAAAGGTTATACTGTACTGGTTAGTGGCGGTGGAGGAGGGGAGCGTGAGAAATTATTGTGCACAGGGGCGGCAGACACCCCAAATCCGGCCCTGAATATACCTAAACACATATATACCGGTACTGTATCGGTACATTGAATGAACTTGTAAAAACAAATCTTTTCGAACGCAATATTATTAGAGAAGAATCTTTATGAATGAGAAAGTTCTTTTGAGAAATTTTTCAAAACTTTAAAAGCTGGCCTCTGATTACAACGTAATAAGGCTATGAGAAAAAGAAAGGCAGACTAGAGGGTAGTGGTAGACTTTCAATCTATGCTACAGTAAAATTATCTTAAGTGACTGGAAATCTACAAATTGGCTTCTCAGTTGAGTAATCGTTTTTCAAACCAATCTCAACGATTAAAATTGATTTTTTGTGAAGAGGTTGAGATATTATAGCAATACTTACATCGCTGAATGCGCTGATCAGAATTATTGCTTTCGTTTTGAAAAACATGTTTTTACTTCCTTGCAGACGACGTCTGATGGGATCAGTCTTCTTGAGTTTCATATAGGCGTTATCAGTTATGTTAATTCACGAGTCACAGATCATCGATTACTGGCACAATTTTCCAAAATAATAATAATCTCTTCCTAATAATAATAATAATAATTGTAATAGTAATTGATGTTTTGATTTTGAAGAAAATTAGGTTTCTCTTTTACGAGTTAAGAATCGCAGATTCTTGGAAAAGAATCTTGGAATCGTAGAAACTTGGTTTCTCTTAAGAATCGTAGATGCAAGAGATCTGTTTAAACTTAAACTGAAATTTAACCGTCGTTGAAAAAGATTTTTCTCCGACAAGCCATGTAATGAGTAATAAATTCCAAATTGAGAATCTTTGATTAATTGAGTTATAACCGCAAAAAGTAATCTTACCTATTCATTTCACGGCAATACTTTCCAGGTTTCGAGGTAATTAACCTGTCTTGTGACTCGCAAGAGGCCAATTTCCACTGAGAGAAGATCGTTTAATTCCCAAATTGCTAAGGTAAGGGCTTCGTTTGAAAGTAAATGATGGATCCGAACGATGAATCAAATAATTATGAGATCAGTAAATATGCAAGGGAGAGCTCGACGTAAGGGAGAGATGAAAAGATGAAAGGTTGCACGGCTCGAATACAGCAGTAGTGAATTTGCGGAGTTACTCTAATGAAAAGCTACCTTGAAAGCTCAGCACGGCTCACCAACAAAATTCATGACCCTATCGCTTGTAAATCGTTCAGAGCGACCGTGACTATTTTTTGTAATGACGAGTTATTGGAGAGCCAACTGAAGCTTTTAGAATGGCTACCAGAGAACAATGTACCATAAAGCAACGTCCAACAAATTTTACCGCGAAACTTAGTTTCCCTCAAAATACTAAATCGCCTGGAAAGTTTTATTGAACTGTTCAACATCACTCTAGTGCGGTATTCAATCTTTTTTTGCCAGCTGAAACACTGTTGCTAGCAACAGAAGTATATTACTGATCATTGTCCAACGAAATAGGGCTACCAAATAACTTATGGAAAGCGTATTCTGATGCTCCTTTACAAACCATATTCGAATAATGCTTGAAATCGCTATAGCTTGAAATCGAATCGGATCCATCACGTGCACGAAAGCTAAACTTAATACTAGTAACCTTTTAGTCTGCGCAAAATTTTCCATGAACTTCTAAAATATAACATATTTCCTATGAACTCCATAAAATATATGACTTCAAAAGATTACTTGTATGAGATTTTAAATTTTCTCAGTTTACAGTAAATACTTTATTTTTAACTTTTTAGTTTGTGAGTATTTCATTTTTAAGTATCATTTCATTGAATTCGGTTTTAAAATTTAAAAGTTTTAAAATTTGCTTTATTATTTTTGGTCGCTTTAACAAATTGATCAATTCGCTGTAGCTCCAAGTATTACCTACAACAATAAAATGATACCCATTTTCTTGCTATCTTTTATGATCTCACTTTAATTGAAGAAATGATGATTCATTGTTAATCTCTTAGAAAAATCATAGGGACGTTCTGTGTCTCACATGAGTAATCAGATTCTCTCACAAAGGTACCATATTGAGATTGAAATTAGTCGGGGTTTTCATAATTATGAATAAGGGAGTCAGTGTGTACGCCCTTGTCCTTTTGAAAGAAAGTTGACAGCTCAACTAAGAAGGAAGTCCTAATGATGATGAGTGCCAAGTGTTTATTCAGACGCCAGTGGAGGGTCAGACAGGTCCTTCCCGAAAACTACAATTCTTTGGGGACATTCGAAATTTGAGACATGTGTTGTGAAGGCTGATGGCTGGTGCATAAGAGACGGTCCCTTGTTCCAGGCCTGGGGAATAGAACAGGAAACGGCTGCCTCTTCCTGGGTCTGGGTCAGTTTTGAACCGAGACACATGTGTGTGCTGATAGAGAACAACTTCCTTTCTGTCGTTGGGGATGTTTGGCGAAAGAATTCACTTTGCCGGATTACTCTCAGTTCAAACTTGTTGAGAATGAGACGGTTCTGTGTTGGAAAATGATATTCAACTGGAGGCTGCATCCAAGACCGAAGAGACAAAGTGTAAATGGGTTTTATGCAGATTAGCTGGCTTACGGACGACCACAAAAGCAAGCACAGCTACAAACGAACTTGCTCATTTCTCATTAACAGGCCTACATCCAATCTAAAACATCCTATTACGTTCCGACAGAACACTGTTAGCAAATATGTCCACCTCTAGCAGTGTTATTATCACGATCTTGCCACAGAGACATTATTATAGGCCTACTGCAAAACAGTTTTTGTCAACGAAGGAACTAGGCTATCATAACGAAAGGCTGATAACTGAAGTAGGCCTACCAAACTGCATTCAGCCTCTACCTTGGAGTTTTTTTTACAAAAAAAATATATTCTACAAATCGCTACCCAGTGGAGTAATCCTGCTGGAGGGGGAGTGGGACGAAAAGGGACAGTTGACGCTCCAGTGTCATGAAAATATAATAATTGTCTGGCCGAACCCAAGAATACTGTCAGGGGATATTTTATGAGGGGGAGGGGGAGGGAGGATATTTCAGTCATACTACCTAGGACATTTTTTAGATGAGGGCTAGGGAGGTAAGGGAAGTTAACAACAACAACTTAGAAAGCTCTTGATCTCCCATAAGTGACACAAATAAAGTGGTTTTCGGGAATTTCGGGTAAATACTAGATTAGCTTTACATCTTACCATCCAGTTCGCCCCTGATAATTCCATTGTAAATGCTGCATAGGCCAAATAGTTAAATAGTTTATTGATAGCTATTTTCAAATTGATTCAAAGTGTATATAACATAATATATCTCCAATCCCTCTACCAAAATTCCATATAAATCATAGAAAAAATCTTGACTAGCACTATCATACGAATTATTTTTTAATTATTCTTCCTATTTGGGTCCATTATTTTTTAACTCTTACCTTAATCTGGTCGTCTCTTATAAAAATACAAGTTTTCAGATCGTTGGCAAAAATAACTTCTTCATCAGTTAAACTTATACTGAAGAATACTGAAGTAGTTTTACTAAAATAACAGTTTATCAGTTATTAGCCCTACTGAACTGAAGAATTTGAGTGAATGAAAGCGAAATAGATTGCATGGAAGGACAAACTGACGGACATAACAGCCTGTAAGACAGTGATTTGGCGCCCAAATGGTGAGAAATAGAATGGGATTTTTGGATTCCTTCTGGTCTAGCCATTTAGTTGTAGTCTGTAGCCATTGGAGACTTATCACGCTTTGATGCGGATGCAGTGTCTCTGGTCGATCTAAACTCTACAAGCTTGTCTCTCTTTCTTCTTCTTTCTCTTCTAATCCCTTCTCCTCTTTTTCTTCTCCTTCATCCTGATAGTACCAGGCGCCACACCCATCCTCAACAAAGCCGCGACAGTTTCAACGTTTTGGCTGAGGACACGATATAAAGATAAAGACGATGTATCCATTAGAGGTAGATGCTTTTCCATTAGGAGCTTAGTGCTCGGTAGGTCGTAAGTCGTTTTTTGCCTATTAATGGCTACAGAATTATTGTAGTAGTTGCCCCAACGATGAAAGTTTTTCAAACAAAATCCAAACAACTCCCTTATCATAGCCTGTCATTACATTACAGCAATTTTAGCCTTCCATCTTTTTTTTTCTACAATTCTCATTGTGTCGTGATACAGGCAAGCCCTGAATTGAGTTATGCTTATAGTGTTCTTATCAACCTTGCTTTAGCATAATACCATTGAATCGAGTGTATTTATTGCTATCTTTTTTTTATTCTACAATCCTCATTGTGTCGTGATGCAGATAAGCCCTGAAATGAGTTATGCTTA
Organism: Conomelus anceps; assembly: GCA_948455865.1. Classification (NCBI taxonomy): domain Eukaryota; kingdom Metazoa; phylum Arthropoda; class Insecta; order Hemiptera; family Delphacidae; genus Conomelus; species Conomelus anceps. The sequence goes on from OX418216.1 coordinate 116,011,151, forward strand.
TAGGCAACTCTCATCAACCTGGATATAGCTTACTACCATTGAATAAAATGTATTTATTACTACTATTTCAACAACCCAATGAGAGAGGTTTTTGATGTGATCCACGAAATCGAACAAAAAACGCTCGATTTCCGTTTGAATATTTTCAAAAGGCCAAGACAGATTATCATAGTAACAACTTTCCAACTACATGAACTCATATAATACCGACTGGATATTTTGGATTTTGATTAATATATGTTTTCTCTGTCTATGTAATCTTTTCGAGCTGATCGTACATGATTTATTTTATGAATACATCGCGGAATATAGCTTTCGTTATCAACGAAATTCCCCCTATCTGTAGTCTATAGTTTGGGCGCAGGAAGTTTATAAAAATCTATTTTCCGAAGACTCCCAGCTAAATGAATTGTAAAGCTACGTAGTTTGTATTCTATTTATTAGTCGTGCCCTTATTAGCTTTCCGCCTGATCTTATCTGTTATTCATTGAAATAGCATTGATGGTATCCTACATTGATGACAATTGCATTGACTACACATGACTGTATGATTAGTATGCACTAGATTCGTAGGTAGCTCACATTCAAATAAATGTAAAATCCAAAATCTGATGAGACTTCCTCGAGATGCTGATTCTAAATACAGTAATACATTTTTCAAAATAATAGTCTTCATAACTTCGGACCTAAAAAGATAGTATAAGTACTTATCCATCTAAAAAACATGAAGATGAGATGCAATTCTCATACATAAAGATAATGTTTATTTGTGCCATTTCCTCATTATCTCAATCATGTTTCATGACTGGATAGGGTTACCATAATTTTTAAGGCCGGATCCGGGCGGAGGGTGTTCTGGGTGTTGTGGAGGGTTATGGAATAAACATTTTAAACTCAAAAAGATGATGTTTTTTGTCATTTAGGAGGGAAAATTGACCCTTTTTCCCACTTTAACCCATTCCTCAAATGAAAAAAAAAATGATATTGCCACCGAACGATAGGCTATGCCTTATCCTTTCGTCCTGAAATATTTTAGATATAATGTAGTAAAAAGTATGTAGTTGAAAAAGAATGAACAAATTGTACTGATTTTCGACCAACATAATTGGAGATGCGTAATGATATTTCCCAGTGTTTTTGTACATCTTAGAAAAATCTAGACATTTCTCAAATCTGGACGCCAAACCGGACAGATGCATCAAATCCAGACGTATACAACCTATGACTGGAGCTTCATACTGTAACAACTTGTATTACTTGGTAACAGATCACTCCTTCCACCCACCATGGAGAGGGTGTCGCGAAAAAAGGGACCAGCGAAATAAGCGGCTATCACGAAATAGTATGTGCACCTGTGAGGTAACTACTTGAGTGAAGGGGACGATAACAAACTGTCCCACCAACAAACTGGTCCATTTCAATTTGCACTCTGCCGACAAACTGTCCCAACGACCAACTGTCCCACCGACAAGCTGGTCCACATTCCATCTGAGTGGTACAGTTTGACGCTGCATGCAAACGACAAACTGGTCCAAATTAGTTTTGGTCAACGAACGACAACCTGTCCCACCGACAAGCTGGTCCACCTGAGTGGTTCAGTTTGACGCTGCGCTTAAATGACAAAATAGATCATCGATATATCCTAAATATCAATTGTTGAAAGTTGCCTTCAATACATCGATATTCCATCATCCAAGGTCGACATTTCGATATATCGACCATATTTAATTATATCGATATTTTTTAATTTCGTAACAAGTCGTCATTTTCAAGCAAGGTTTAAACCATATTAGTTTTGCCTTAACAAAAAAGAATACGAAAAAAACTACACTTTCAGACCCGTTTGTGCATCCTCTATTGTTAGATCATTGTAAGAAAGAGACATACAATATACAGGCAGGTTGTCAAGGGTCTTATCATAACACATAACATCTATAATGATAATAAGATGATACATAACATCTGTAATGATTTACATCCGAATTGGGAATTGGGTGGTTCCAATGAAACTCCCCTTATTATTGAGTATACAGAGTTAAAGACTTATTATTGAGTAGGGTAGACCTAATACAGCGTCTACCTTTGGGACTCATGGCTCATGGCCATTGCTATTTGTCCAAGTAGTCTACTATGTTGAAAATAGTTAACATTGATCAAAAATAGTAATAGTGAAGTTAACCCAAAAAGGGGTAAAATGCTAGTACCGGTATACAATAAGACTGTATAAAAATGAAGTTAGTATTCGATGATCCATGATAAATAATCACTACGATATAAATAATCACTTTTTCTTTTATTACTGACATGCAGTTTAAAAAATGTATCACTATACATGCCAGTAGGCTAATATGTGGAAAAGTGAAAAAAAATTAAGTACCGTATTATAATAACGTTAGTATTTTTTTGTTAATTTATGAAGAATTTCGATTATTTTATGTAACTTTTGTATTGTGTAGAACACTATGTGAAATACAAAAATAAGTGTTGGAGAAAAGCCCTAAAAACTTGTTTGACTGCAGATTTTCATTATATCAGAGTGAAGAGTTATTGAAAAATATATTGGATATTGATGCAAACACTATTTTTTTTAGAACACTTTGGTATTTGCAACACTCTTGCATTTTTCATAATGTTCTATGCAATTTTTCTCAGTATTAGAACGTCTTCTAATTAAAGTATGTACAATAAACTTTATAGGAAAAAATCAAAGTCTAAAGCATCTCTTCCCAATTTAGAAATATATTTTATCTACGACCATGTCATAATGTATACATTACAGTTTCACAATTGATGCCAAAATAGCTGTCTTTTCGAAATTCTTTTTGAAACCCGTTGCATAATGAGCTCATTATAGTACAGGTTCTACATTATAACACAGGTTCTGGACCAATCAGAAGCATTTTTGATGGTATCAATATCGTAATTCAATATTGTGAAACTATCAGCTGATTTGATCAAACTGCTACACCAGCTGCTTTAACCTAACAATCTACTATAACTTCTCGTATTTGAGATGAGAGGTTAGGTATCTCTGACAGTCACAGGTAAAAAAATGGAGTGGCCGTAGCCGAGTGGGTCAAGTGCTGGTTTGCTAGCCCAAAGGTCCCGGGTTCGATCCCAGTTCTGACCAAAAGTTTTTACCTTGGGCCACTCCTGTGTTTTGGAGGACGCGTTAAGCTGTCGGTCCCAGCAGCCTAAAAACAGTCGTTAAGTCACATCAGAGGCCCTGAACTTATTCAGGTGCGACCTGATAACTCTGACACCAGACCTGAGCCAGCCAGGTCACACGATATTATTATTACAGGTAAAATGAAATTGTTTTAATTAAATGTATACTAGTGGTCGTAGATAAAATAGTGTATGCAACGATTTTATTTGGCCATTAAAGCACTCGTGAGATATTTATAACACTCGCATTCGCTCGTGTTATAACTTACATCTAACTCATGCCTTAATAAGGGTCAAAATAAAATCGTTGCATAAACTACTATTAAATGAAGGCTTATGTCCAAATCCACAATTCATTTCAGTTTTCCAATCAAAAAACTGAAAAAAATGCTATGAGTTAAGGACGTAGCCTACTGACTTTTCCAGTTCAGTATTAATTTCAATATTCCAGTTAGTAGCCAAAAATACCATATTAGTTATCTTGTGTTGACTAATGCTAGCAATAAAGAATTGTATTGAAGGTCAGAATTGGCATGTTTCCATAACTATATATATATATAGTTTTAACAGTGATATAGCGATGTAAAATACAGAATGCACTCACTGTATTATCAATGTAATAGTATCCAGGAAAAGAAAACTATAGGTATCATAATATATTATTGAAATGTGAAAGACGAGATGATAGTAATAAAGGGCATTCTTGATCATTTGATCCGAATGTACTTCAATCACCAACTGTAAAGGAAAAAGGAGGAATGATGATGTTAATAATAATAATAATAATAATAATAATAATAGTATATAATATACATTTAATAAAATATAAATATTCATTTCAATAATAAAATTTTCAAAAAGTAGTTTTGCTGAGTATTTTTAATAGCAAAATATACAAGCATATATACATTAAAATGCAACAAAGAATACCACACACACATGGGGGGCTATCAAGGTTTTAGAAAAGAACAGGAAGGTCTTGAGGGGACTCTGAATATCTTGCTTTGGGGCTCAAGGCTCTTAATCTGGCACTGAACTGAGACAAATCCAAGCATTGAAGAAGAAAGTTACTCCTGACTTTTTTCCAGCAGATGAAATGACCTTAAGTACTTCCAATAATTATTAAATAACCTATCATAAACGAGAACATCTATCTATTTTGCATATACGGTAGGGCCCTGGAACTCACAGAAACTTTGAATTTTCAAATATTTTAAAGTAGAAAATCCCTTAGACACTTATAACATCGAGTAAATAACAAGATTAGATATTTGGAACAACATAAAAAGTTCTTAAAGGCCAACTTAAAATTAGGGTTACCCCATACTAAAGTAACAATTCTAATCTTCCAATAACAGTGTTCACAACATTATTCAATCATTATCTAGCATGCAGCAATTTGTTCTATAATATCTGCATATCAATCTTTGATATCTCAAGAGAAAGCATCAAGCATGTTTGCATCATTATAATAATTATAAATATGCATTATTGAGTTATATAGTGTCTAAAGATGGGAAGCTATGTGAAAAACTATACATGTTATTTTTTTAAATAAATTTTAATGATTGTGCATTAGAGGATTAGAGCAGAAATCAAACACTAAATGACAGAAGTAGAGCCGAGTGAAGCGAGTACCGCGAAGATCAAAGAAAAATAATAATCCAGCAAATTGAGAATTCCGGTGCCGAGCAGCCACCTGAGGATGTTTTATACATGGTCATCCATACATCGATTGTATGAATGTTTGGTGTGGCTCGGACTTTATTGTTGTATTTTCTATAAATACAACTAGCTAGGTAAGAGATTGGAAAAACCCAGTTGTTGAACTAGACACAGGTAGCAGATCCATGCAGCTAAAAGAATACAACACAACCCAATTGTTAACATATCCACTGTTCTCCAACACAGGTCAATTAATTTTATAAAATATAATGACAAATTATTAAATTTCATAAAATGAATTACCGTACTTGTATTGAATAAATAAAATACTCATAAAAAATTGCAAAACAATAAATATAAGACGAGACCAATTTATAATACTAGACCCTTTTATAATTGTGTGATGGTGACCTTGGGATTATATTCCACTATAAAATATTTGATAAAATAAAAAACACATCTAACCTCAAAGTTCTTCAGTATTACTTCATGTAATGCCAAACTATTAAATGTCATGGATTAGAATACTTTGAAGGAGTAAATAGGTACTTTATAAAATATGGCATTTTACACTTTATAAGTATATGTGTATGGCCTTTTAAATATGGCAATTTACAGTCAAAGAACTAAAAGAACCTTTAGAAGATATTTTATGGTTGAATACCGGCCAAAGGATACTCTCATTATTCAGTGCACATCGCACACAATAAAACTAGGCCTAACTGGACAATTATATTACAGTAGAGTCTACAATAAGCTATTTTTCAGTACACAACTTCCTATAGTTCCTATAATAACCAATTTCATAATTATGTGCAAAAGCTCCTTGCTGCCACATAGTATGTGTTGAGATGAAATATTACACGTGTTAAATCACTGTGATCTTTTAGTATGTAACTAAATTTTTTGTTCACTATTATTGAATAAAATAGAAATGCTTCATAAAATATTGCGAGCTAAAAAGTAAATAAATAAAAGATTAGACCTATCTATGATCCTAATTCTCTGAACCTATAAGTGATCGTATAACAGCGGCCTTAGAGCGAGCATACATGAGTAGTTTTGAATTAAAAAAAATTCTATGATGTTTGAGAATGTTTTAGCTTTTACGAGTTTCTTGACTGCAAGAAATTTGACTGCCACTGCAATTTACAGTCAGATTTGTGAATTTGTGATGTGTGTGGTGAAAATGTCATGTCTGATTGTCTGTAGCCTACAAATGGTTGATCTTTGGCGAGTAATTTTTTTGGCAGGAAGAGATAATGTGCACGATGATGAGCGAAGTGGCCGACCTCGGCGACCTACTGCATTGCTGCTGTGCAAGCCATTGTTGATTCCGACAAGCGCATCACAGTATCACATTCGAAATCATGCATCAATTGCCACCAAACATTGAATTAAGCCGTACAGCATTATGAAGAGCTTCAGCTGTCAAAGGTTTGTGCGAGGTAGATGCCTCGCTTACTGAATGACGTGCATAAGGAGCAGCGAAAAGCGTTAACACTACTTGGTTTAAACCAATGGCGGCAAAATGGTATGCAGCTGGGCTAAAAAAGCTACCGAATAGATATGAAGAGTGCTTGAAAAGGGATGGTAACTATGTTGAAAAATGATGTACAGAATTTTAATCAATAGTTTTGAAGGTGTTCAGATTTGTTTTAAGTTTTTTATTGGATAGGGAAACTTATTTTATGAATACTCCTTGTAATATCAATTTCCCCAATACATCAATTATTGAAGAATCGATATCTCCAACATACCGATTATTAAAGAATAGATAGTTCGATATGTTGGTATATCGATAGTTTGGCCAGATAAATATATTGAACATTTCTTCAGTGAACGACAAACTGTCCCACCGACAAACTGGTCCACATTCCAGAGTGGTACAGGTTGACGCTGCGAGTAGACGACAAACTGGTCCAAATCAGTTTTGGTCAACGAACGACAAACGCTCCCACTGACAAACTGGTCCACATTCCAAAGTGGTACAGGTTGACGCTGCGCGTAGACGACAAACTTGTCCAAATCAGTTTTGGTCAACAAACGACAAACGTTCCCACCGACAAACTGGTCCACATTCCAGAGTGGTACAGGTTGACGGTGCGTGCACATGACAACCTGGTCCAGAAAATCTGGACCATGCAGGTTGTCGTTGGTACGCTTTGTCGTTGGGATGGTTTGTCGGGGTCCCGAGTGAAGTTAGTGACCTGCGAAAAAAGCGACCATCATTGATTTTTACCTGTGTCCTAAGAGGTTGACACTTACTCTGGCATACTGATTCCCATCACACTTTATCCAGGCTTTGGACTGGCTAAATGATAGAAATATCCATCTAAATATCTGGCTAAATGATAGATGGATATTTCTATCATTTAGGCGTGTTTAAAATCAGCTAGAAGATAGCGTCGTCAGTAATTTTTTTATTCTTTTTGAAATTTTTATGCTTCTTTCACATTTTATGAATAATATGTACAGATATATTAACATATATTTACAGAATGTTATGTTAGGTTAGGTTATGTTAGGTTAGGTTAACCCCACTATAGCAGTGGGACGGATTTTCACAAATTCCTTGGATATACCCTCCGACGGATTTACCCTCAATCATTTTGGCCGCTTATTTCGCGCATAAGATCGGTTGAATGACCTCGAACGGGGGGTGGGCGAGACTCAGGTAGTTTAGCTGCTTATTTCACGCATTCCATAATGGTCCCTTTTTTCGCTGTTTTTTCCCGTATTCCATGGAGAGATCTGGAAATGATTCAATTATATTTTTTGTAATGAGAAAAATATGCTTTGTAAATTTCTTATTCTTTTAATAACAAAAATAGTAGGCACTAAAATAAATCGCCAGAATGCTGCGCGATTCTCAAACAGTTTGCTGTGAATTTGAAAAAATGTCAAAATTGATAAATATTATTGTTTTTAATAAATAATTTTTCAAACAAAACGTAAGCATTTGTACAATAATTAATATGTTTATAGATATCATATATTTTGCCATACCTGTATCATGGGATACTTTATCAAATAAAAACCTGTATCTTTTTAAAGTCTTGTCTCAATTCTATTGATCTAGTGGAAATCAGGGTGCAACATCGGGGCATGAAACTGACCAAGGGATAACTAGGTTCACCGAAAGGTTCCACATCCCTAGACCTAATACTGTAGTACATTTTTCAAAAGTCATTCTGTTTCGTGCAGGGAAGAAACATATACCTCAGGAAATAGCCTCTATCAATTATCCGCCATCTGTTTATAAGAAAAACATAAAGCAAGTACTTTCGGCTCTCAATATTGATGTGGTAGAAAGCTGGCATCATGTTTAGAGTTAGCCTCATTCATGTAATATTCTCTATCATTTCTGAAATTATTAATATATAAATTGAGATAATTATGAACTAAGATATGGTATCATACATGTTATTCGTTTCCATAGCATTTTATTCTTACTTTGTATTCAGTGCATTTCTCAGTTTTCACCTCATTGATATCAAGTTTGAATAGTTTAAGATATGGTATCATACAAGAAATTTTTGCTGAAACGTTTTTGTACTTCGTTTTCAGTTTTTCCATTAGTTTTACATATATTTCAAAATGTTTCATTCTCTTAATTTATTGTTTAGCTACTCAAGATTTTTAGTAGTTCAATGATACTCCTGTGCGCGGACGGAAAATTATTTTCTTTGCGCTCAGTACATTTGCCATAATTTTGTTGTTCTTATGTTATATTTTAATATTTTGTAAATTATGTTGAAAGTATCTTACAATTTCAATTGTAATTATTTGTTCTTTAAAGGCAAATAAAGTTACTATCTATCTATCTATCTAATAATAGTATCTGCGATTTACTGGTTTCAAGCAGATATTGCCTGATGCCTGCATATTAAAAATGTGTATCTTCTTCCCTCTGAATGAATTGATACGATAATGCAGAAGACTATTGAGAATGAATAATAGTGCCCGATGAAAGTTATTTTCATCCTAGGATCTAGGACTCCTCGCTAGAATCACCCTTGTAGAATCAACACTCGGCTTTTCTTCAGCTCTTGACAGCTAATATTTATTGTTTATTCGCGTGAAGAGGAACATCTAGAGTCTGGTTTGTGGTTGTAGATTTATAACAAAGGAGGCATTTCGCACTTCGAGAATCGATGACTATTCATCTCGATTTTTTTGTGCTCTGCGGTCTCCTTTATCATCTCAGCGACAAATTTCCGATTCGACAATTCTATTCAACTTCGATATTGAAAAAGAAAATCGAGTAGAATCGAATCGTTCGTCTGGATACTTGTTGAAAATGGAAAGAAGAATGAATTATTAGTGCTGTTCTCCGCTGATCGATATTTTAAATTTGCATTCAACTTTATCAAGTAAAAATCGAGTATTGAAAGTTATTCTCTATGAATAATATCAATCTGTTCTGGTGTTATCTTTCTGTGGAAAAAATATGCCGTTCGAAAAAAATGTTAAGAAATATTATGTACTTCCTAAAACTGTTACTGTAAAATTAATAATACTATTCATTGTTACAAACAAAAAGTGAGCCTTTGCTCAATAATCTTTTTCTCTCAGTATGTATGTCCTAATCAAATATTTGTGATAATCACATCATATTTGAATATTCTTCTTCTATCAAATTTTTTTTGGCGGTTTAGGATTATGATGAATAGCGTAAAGCCGAATGGTATTTGATTTAATTAACGTCGTAAAACAAGGATGAGCTTCAGTAGAAAAATTGATGGTCTATTACGTAATTTTTCACGTCAAACATGATTAATAGACTAGGATCACTCTCATTTTATGAGAGCTCACAGTTGAACGCTTTGTTGTAGAAATACAATGATAAGAATGAAAAAGAGAATCCCAGAAAGTCAATATAAGAAACTTACCGTAATGAAGAAATAAAAATGGAAATGTCATGATTGAATTATGATTAGCTTGGATATATAATCTTTGAGATTTATGCGGAGCCAATTTACAAATGAATACTTGCATTTTATTTCATTTGGCTGGATCGTCTTATCAAATGACTGATTAAAATTTCATTTAAAATTGTATGCTACTGTAATTTTGTGTTTTTTCAATGTTGTAGGGAATACATTTTTTAATAACATAATTCTATGAAAAATAATGAAAGTTATGGTTATTTGAAATAGATATGGCAGAGTTATTATTCATTTTTCAAATAAGGTGAAAAACATTATTTTCCATGACTTATGTTTTCACATTCTTTTTGTTTTCATCCACATCCACATAGAAGCGTAGGAGTAGAGATAATGGCTAGCGTAGTTGGCTGAATTTGTAAGCAACTTAGTTTGTCGACGAATTTGTCTACATCATAGGCCTACTGTTGCAGCTTTCAGGATCAATTTACAGTGTTTACATTGTTGTGCAGAGATACACTCTGAGTCGTTGTTGATGGCACATGCATTGAACTGAATAACTCGACGATATAAAGGTGAAAAGTTTAAATACTTTTTTGTCCATAGTCCATTAATAGAGAAATGAAGAAATAACATTTATTCCAATAACCTTAATAATTCTGTGAATATTGTTCAAAACTTTCAGTAAACTCTGGGATCTACAATGAAAAAAAAAATTAAATTCCCCTCTTAATTATTAGGCTTTGTATTGAACTGAATTAGGTACATTATTCAGCATTATAGATAGAGTTTAAAAGTTTAAATCCTTTTTTGTCCAAAATCAATTAATAGAGAGCTTATTCCAATAAACAGAATAATTCTGTGAATCTGAATCTGATACATCGAGAGTAAAATGATAATTATTATCAGTTTTAAATTTAATGTAATCACTTGATTTTGTTATCTCAAGATATTTATCATTTCTTCTTAAGAATCTATGTAGAGCATTATGGGTATGAAAATACGTGAAAATACATAGATAGAAAATCACAAAACGATTGTCATTTTCATTCTGTCCTTGACTAATTTTCAAAATTGAATCTACGAGCTTAATCGGAGAATGGTCGGTCCATTTAATGGTCCATCGATTTAGGTTCATTCCAACACTGAAATTCATCAGAACAATGGAGCGTGTAAGTTATGATCATAATTTTTTACTAGCGAAGCTGAAACGCATCTGGATACAGTGATCAATTTATGGCGGTGAATGCCAGCTACTCTTGAGCGACCCGGATCTATTTGATAGATTTAGAGAAGAATGGTTTTGTGAAGAGAGAGGTTATTTGGGCCTGAGCTCTGGCCGTGGCCACCGCCCTTGCTCGACGAAGGGCTCCGCTGCTTCGCTACGGGACGTCTCTCTTCTTTGACAATGAGCTGGCTCTAAGAATGAGAATCCGACAGTGCATTATCGAAGACGAAAAATATTTGGTCCATACATTTATAATAAACAGGAGTGCTGGTAGGGAGGTTGGTTGCTGTCTGGCGCTGAATTAAGTGGATTCAAGGGTGGTAGAGAAAAGATGAGACCGCCCTTAGTATATATACTTTTGACTTGTAAGAGCACCTGGAGTGCATCTGCGAAGGACCCCTGCCGTGTGCGGAGTAATCCAAAAATCCGCTTGCTTCTTCTAGCAGAAAGAGAGAGTGGTTGAAGATAGCAGGTGAGACAGTAACTGATACAAAGTAACACGTAACACTCGTCTATCCGTCCATTCTTAGTTTCTGCTTGGCTTCTCCTTCCCCTCCTGCCCATGTTGTGGCCTAACCGTCATTCCTTCGTCCTTTCTACTGTAAAATCACTGACCATCTTCGATGGTCATCTTGAATAGTGTCGATTGTGGCCTACCAATACCCAGCCTCTTTATTTATATTGCACCGGTAACTCTCTCGCAATCTGCCGGCGAACTTCAAAAACCTCCACTAACACAATCGACCTATATCCTGTTTGGACCCTTGAAATCTGCCATAAGACCGTTAAGACTCTCTTGAGGTTTTATCTGCTGCTTTGAGAGGGAGCCGATTGGCCTTTTTTCACAGTTGGATGACGACCTTTATGCCATTTCACCGCAATCACAACTGGAAAAAAAATTCGGAGCAGGCTTCTTATGGAAAGACGCCGCACGCTTAGCCACAAGGAGCCCTCAATGATTTATTGGATCAGCCACTGGATAATCAACGGGCCCCTGGTCTGCAAAAGATGCCTGTCTATGTGATACTATTAATATTATCGGTTCATTTCCCCTGAAAAAATACTACTATATTTCTGATTGTATTTTATTGTGTTTATAATGCAACTCATAAAATTTCCTTCAATAGAGGTGATTGATGGTTCAATTTATCATAAGAATATGTTCATCCCTTCATGAATAGCCCAATGATAAAACTATATAAACAGGCTAGCCAACCTAATCCTAATCAATTACATTTTGTGGTGGCGGCGGGGAGGTCAACAACAATGAAAAAGATGTTGGCATACGTTGTTTTACCAGTAGGTAATTAATAAATTCAAAGATTATATGACACAAGATTTTTTGGTATACTATTATTTTTTAAGGGCTCAAGCGAATTGAATATTTGATACACAAATTTGTCTGTTAAAAAGTTTGTTTTACCAAATTTATCTTCATTTCAAGACCCCTGGGGCTTTATTTCCCTGGGTCCCTCCCTTATATACGCCCCTGATGGAGATAAAGAAGATGGTGTGGTGGCAGTCATTCCTCTTTCAAGTAATATACAAAACCAAGTTAATGTGATATTTTGCCACTTTCATCAACCTTGCAATCCTTCAAGTCATTCGCAACCCTTGTGATCCAGTAAGATCTACTGTTCACATGATTGATCAAGATATTTTAAAGGCAAAATGATTTGCAACATAGTAGCTTCCTCTACTGTTATTTTCATTGGAACTCTACACCACTTTCCACTTCATTGCCAATTTTCAAATCATCGAATGGAGCAACAATGAACATTGGAATAGACAGAAATACAATTCTGATTGATTTGGTCGATAGATTTCATTCGGCATATGGAGCATAAAACTCGGAGTACAGTTTTCAATGCATACTTATAAATTCATGAGTAATTAATAACCATTTATGGCGTTTGCATTCGAACTTGAATCTCGCCAAACCAAATTTGGTCGGAGCATTTCGTGAAATTAAAATGAAGCTCAGAATGGCCATTCTCGCTCCAAGCTATTAGGCTGCATTGGGACGGAAATATAATTATACCGGAAGTCAATTTGAAAGTTGGCACGGTTATTTTAGCAATATGCAATGCAGAACTATTGTTATTGTTGCTCCGGGCTATGAGGGTTTATAATGATGTCAGCCACTGATAATTTATTTATTCACCGTGTGATATCAAGGCTTAATTGAAATTAAGAGAGAATTATTGGGGAATGAGAGAATGCATATTTGCGCCGGTATTGGATCCATTAGATCATTAGATGGTAAATCGATGAATGAAGCACTTAGCCTAACATATTGGATTATATCAATGCTATGTTTCCCCTAGTTTTTAGTAGAGGATGACTAGCCTATCATAATAAGTGCAATGCAGCATGACTACATTACATGATAACTCACTGATGATCTCATTAACTTTATTGAGCTAGAGATTATTAATATGAGCTAAGGATTAGGATTATTTTTCAAAAAAATGCATTTAGGATTTTCAATCGTAGTACTTATAATTTTTGTATGTGCAATGCTAATGAATGTTATTATGTCACATCAGACAAGATACAAGATACTGATTATACATTAAATACATCTGATACAGATCCATTAAATTTGAAGGAAAGTGATAGCCGTGAGCAGTAGCAGTTCAGTCAAATAAGATAAGCTACGAAATCCTGGTCCTTCTGTAAGGATCCTGGGCTCTTTGTAAGGGTGACCGATTGATTGTCCAGCAGACATAACTTTGTTCTCTGTTGTGAAATCACTTTCCAGTGGTTCGGAATCCACCTCAAACTGAAAGACTAACTCATCAATCACAACCATCCAACTCATTACCCGCGCACAGGTCTCAGACCTAAGTGGACTTCATCCTCCGAAAAAAATGCATTCATGCTTCTTAATCATAGTGCTTATAATTTTTTTATGCTCAATGCTAACGAATCTCATTATTATGTTATCAAATGCCTATGATACTTGATACATAAGATAAGATACAATACACCACTGATAAGATACATGAGATAAGTTAAGTTATGTATAAGTTAAGTTAGACCTAAGTACATTTTTTAATAAAATATGCAATAACAATACAATACACCACTGATAAGATACAGAGTGCTTGATACATTATACATAGGATTATAAAAAAATGGGAATCTCATAATTTGAATAGATCTCCTCACCAAGTAAATCTGTGATATATGAATTGCAAGTTTGGTAACAAAGATAAAAGCAATAAAAATTACTGACAGTCAATTGAAAAATGTTGAAAAAGCACTTAGTGGCAATTAAGTGGTAAGTTTCGAGCTACGAAATCCTGGTCCATCTTTGTAAGGGTGACCGATTGATTGGGCAGCAAACATAACTCTGTTCTATGTGGTGAAATCACTTTCCGGTTGTTCGGAATCCACCTCAAACTTTAAGACCAATCCATCAATCACAACCATCCAGCTCGTTACCCGCGCACAGGTCTCAGACCTATGTGGGCTTAATCCTCCAAAAAAATACATTCATGCTTTTCTACCGTAGTGTAATTTTTACAGTGTATAATTTTTTATGCGCAATGCTAATGAATATCGTTATTATGTTATCAAATAATGCATCGGATACTTGATGCATAAGATTTGATGCAATACACCACTGATATGATACTGATACATTATACATAGGATTATAAAAATATAGGAATCTCATAATTTGAACAGGTTTTCTCACCAAGTAAATCTGAGATATATGAATTGCAAGTTTGGTAACAAAGATAAAGGCAATCAAAATTACTGACAGTCAATTGAAGAATGTTGTTGAAAAAGCACTTAGTGGTAATTAAGTAGTAAGCTTCGAATTTCCAAACTTTTCACAATGGGTCTGGACATTTTTTTAGTACAAATGCTTTCAAGCCACTTTAAGAATATTTTCTTTTTCATTAGGCGGATTGCATACTCTAAACAAGAAGTCGTGACCAAGCATAGCATAGAGTAAGATTAAAGAGAAGAGCAACATATTTGCTCAGCAAGAGACGAGTTTGAAAAACGTGGGTACCCTTTTACAACTGCGTGAAAAGGCAAACTCGTGTCGCACTCTCCACATTGACTACCACTTCCACTTCCTCACTCATATTTATCCTTCAGGCTTCACCCTCTTCCCTTTATTAAAAACTTCTTCTGTCATCACTATATCTCCAGCCAGAGTGTATGAAGCAATTACCTCCACCAATGCTTCCAGTGACACGTATTACTGTAATAAAAAAACTATCCAACAATCCTTCATAGAAGTTTCATATGCCATAAACTATAAGTTTCAGTTACATTACTCATTGAGATTACAATAATTCTTTTAAAGGCCAATACATAATGAAATGTATTTTCCTGAATCAATTTATTTTGATATTTTCTGTAGAAAATAATTGAATTGAATTTACGTTCACATTATTATCTATCTGGAAATTCATTGATATTACTGTTGTGAAAATGCAGAGAAAGAAGGATTTTTTTTTTTTTTTTTTTTTTTTTTTTTTTTTTTTTTTTTTTTTTTTTTGAGGATGAAGCCCACATAGGTCTGATACCTGTGCGTGGGTAATGAGTTGGATGATGGTGATTGATGAGTTGGACCTACAGTTTTAGGTGGGTTCCGAACCACCGGGAAGTGATTTTACAGCAGAGAACAGTGTCTTTTTTGCTGGCCAATCTAATCGGTCACCGTTACGAACGGGACCTACGAGAACGCAGCTTATCTCTCTGATTGAACAGATACCAGCTACGGCTCGCGGCTATCACAGTGTTACAGTGTTATATAGCACAGTGTCACAACGCGATTTACAGTGTTATCTGCTGTGTCAATATTAACTTCTAAGCAATTAATTACTCTTCTTTAGACACTTTTATGATATTTACTCAGAATTTGGTAGAATATTCAATTAGAACCTTATAGAAATTTATCGATCTTATCGAATATTGTGGAAAATTCGAGAGTCCTTATTTGTTTATTTTAGAATTCCGTAGAAGTTGATAGAAAAATGGAGAGATATCTCGATTATGGAAAAATGTATAAATAGGAGGCTTTTGTAAAAATGAGTTCCGCTGTGGTTCTACATTGATAAGTGGCAGTAGTGACAGTTCCTGTTTACGTTAATACAGACAGTGCAATCCCGTTGGCGCTATTACAAACCGTGTTAATGAACTTTCGTTGTCTATAGTGTTAATTGCAGTGTCTTGTGACAGATAAGGCTTACTTGACAGTTTATACAGCGACTTGTAGTGCTTGTACAATTTCAAATGTTATGTATCAGACGCTTCTCCTTTAATTACTTAACAGTTTATTGAACAATTATTATTTATTATTAGATCGGCCTTATGACACTTAGTGATTGATTTTTGTTCAGTAATATTGAAAACTCTTTATCAGTTGAACAATATCGATTTATCTGCTTCCGATTACATTACTTTGTGTAAGAAATAACTAGACAGTTGTGGATAATTTGTGTTAATAAAGTGCGAGTGATAAATTTAAGTGTTGCCAGCGTTATTTTAGAGATAGAACCCGTAACATTACAAAAACACTTTTAAAGGTCAACAAAAATGTATTTTCCAGAATTCAATTTATTTTTTATTGTTTGATGAAAACTAAATTGAATTCAGAAGCTCAATAATCTCTAATTAAATCCCCAACCCTAAAATACGACCAACAACTGTGGAATCAATCTATAGGCCTATACAACTATCATTGTTTAATTTTCGTTGTTTAAAGGAATGTTCTCAACTTATCATGAATAATAATATTATAATTCTATTATATAACAAGACTAATAATAATAATAATAATAATAATAATAATAATAATAATAATAATAATAATAATAATAATAATAATAATAATAATAATAAATAAAAAAAAAGATACGAGAGTGTAATGAGGAAATGAACAAGATGGCAAGAAAAAGTAAACTTATAAAATGGGGGAAAAACAATAAAATTAAAGATGAAGAAAAAAAGTAGTAAGAATAGGAATAGTAAAAGTAAAATAAAAGTTAAGTAAAAATAGTAAAATTTTGAATATTGGAGCACATCAGTTTTAGAGAAAAAAAAATTTCTTTGAAATATAGTAAATTCATACTTGGTCAATGACCCGTATGAATTACTTACTACGAGCCAATTAGGTTGTGATATCGGCTACTTAGTTTCAAATAATAATAATAATAATAATATTGATAATTATTGATTACTATTAATATCCTCCACAATATCTGCCAAAGAATCTACATTACTAGAACTAGAATATGGCTAGAATTGTGTACCCCATCAAATTGAATTTTAAAATCTTGGTACTTGAAGTGACACGCATGATCGGTAGGGAACAATGAGAGAATAATATGGTAGGAACCTTATCATTTACAAGGTCAACTTTGAACAACAATTCATGAGTTCTTCAAAATTTTCAAAATTTCCAAAATCAATCCGTATCAACTAATTACAAAACTGAATGAAAAGTCTTATGTCCAATAACATGAATGTTCAATAAAAATATCTAATGAAAATGTCCAATATCATTGACATTGAAATACAGTCGATAACTTTCCTTATTGATGAAATAATATAACATTTAAACAAACATTGTAATATTGAGTATTGTGACCTTTATTACATAACTAGCTATTGTGCCCGTCCTTCGTACGGATTATGTTTAGAAATAAGAATAAATATGTTTCGGTTTTTTTGATAGCAACGATCATGAAGTTGTTAGCAGCTTAGGCCCCGTTCAGACGATACAGTTTTTTTGCGGTACGGTTTTTTTACTGTACGGCGTCAACTGTACTGTGATGTTCACACGGTCCGGCTTTGCTGCTTATTGCTGTGCTCTCCTCCTTCTTCCATTGCGCTTCCAGTTCAGTTTTATTTATTCCAGTCCGGGATTTTTTTTTTATTTGTGTAAGATTTTTTTAAATAAGTTTCTTACTGAAGGTTTCTCTTAAATTTTGATCTAAGTACGCAAATTCTGGTCTCAATATTCTACACATTTTTCTCTCATTATTTTTATATTAATCTTAAGTCTTGTCCCACAAGGCGGGTCTCTCATATATTAGAGAAATTAAATTTTCACAATTAATATCTTCCACTTTTGGACACTGGAATTCACTAATAAGAAGATCAATGCTGAAGAATATCAATGAAGAAGATCAATGCTGACGATCTGAAGACTGCTTCCAGCGTAATAAGCGTATCGTTTGAACATATCCATTACCGGTACAATACATGTGCCACCGGATACGGATAGTTATTTTGCGGTACAGCTGATTTTAGTGATACAGTTTTCGAAGACAAAACCGAATGTAGAAATCGGCTAGAACAGCTTTTTTACTGGATCCAGTCGAGACAGTATTGTGTGAACATACAATATGAAATGTACATGCAAACGAAAGCACTGCAAAATAACTGATAGGCCTACAGCAAATTTACTGTACCGCACAAAAACTGTATCGTGTGAACGGGCCCTTAGTAAACAACTTAGAACGTCAGCAATTCAGTGACAGGTATCGGAGAGAATATTTTTTGAGAACAGCTGATTAATATATCATGATAAATTACGTGATTTTTTCTTATGTGGTAATAATAGTGCTACCTGGCGAATTCCCAAGAGCCTAGCACAAACCGCACCTTCCTAAAATGTTAATTTTTGTTTTGATAAATTTAAATTAGAAAATTTTGTTTTTTTTTCAACAAAGAAATAATTGATAAAACATAAGATGAGCTTTGATTCACCAGACATATGTTTCCTTAAAGACTGCAATGTTCCGACTACACAAGTCTGCAGACAGCGTAAATAACGCCGCGAAAAGCCCACCATTTATATTTGAGAACAGCTGATTGATATATCATGATAAATTACGTGATTTGTTCTTATTCTTATTGTGGTAATAAAACTTGGAAGAAATGTATCCAAAATCGCACAAAACTTGGTTTTTAAACGTTTATTATTCTGTTAAAAAAAAGTTAATTTAGTTTTTTTTTAGCTAAAGACATTGTCAAAAAGGTTTTCAATACTGATAAATAACTTAAATCCCGATCGATGCTCTCGTTTTTGAGGAGAAGGCCGCGTAAAATGTATCCAAAATCGCACAGTACTTGGTTTTTAAACGTTTATTACTCTGTTAAAAAAAAAGTTAATTTAGTTTTTTATAGCTAAAGACATTGTCAATAATGTTTTCAATACTGTTCAATAACTAAAATCCCGATCGATGCTCTCGTTTTTGAGGAGAAGGCCGCGAAAAATACCTTTGCGGCCGTGACAGACAGACAGACAGACAGACAGACAGACAGACAGAAAGTGAGATAAGACTATTTTCGGCTTATTTAATGTATACTAGCTATTGTGCCCGTCCTTCGTACGGATTATGTTTAGAAATAAGACTAAATATGATTCGGCTTTTTTGATAGCAACGATCATGAAGTTGTTAGCAGCTCCGTTCAGACGATACAGTTTTTTTGCGGTACGGTTTTTTTTACTGTACGGTGTCAACTACTGTACTGTGATGTTCACACGGTCCGGCTTTGCTGCTTATTGCTGTGCTCTACTCCTTCTTTCATTGCGCTTCCAGTTCAGTTTTATTTACTCCAGTCCAGGATTTTTTTTATTTGTGTGAGATTTTTTAAATAAGTTTCTTACTGAAGGTTTCTCTTAAATTTTGATCATGTACGCAAATTCTGGTTTCAATATTCCACACATTTTTCTCTCTTTATTTTTATATTAATCTTAAGTCTTGTCCCACAAGGCGGGTCTCTCATATATTAGAGAAATTAAATTTTCACAATTAATATCTTCCATGTCTGGACACTGGAATTCACTAATAAAAAGATCAATGCTGAAGAATATCGATGAAGAAGATCAATGCTGACGATCTGAAGACTGCTTCCAGCATAATAAGCGTATCGTTTGAACATATCCATTACCGGTACAATAATAATAATGGTACAATAATACCCGTAAGGGTCTCCCCACCACGAAAAGCCATACGAATTTACTTTACCGGTACAATACATGTGCCACCGGATACGGATAGTTATTTTGCGGTACAGCTGATTTTAGCGATACAGTTTTCGAAGACAAAACCGAATGTAGAAATCGGCTAGAACAGCTTTTTTACTGGATCCAGTCGAAACAGTATTGTGTGAACATACAATATGAAATTTACATGCAAACGAAAGCACTGCAAAATAACTGATACAGCAAATTTACTGTACCGCACAAGAACTGTATCGTGTGAACGGGCCCTTAGTAAACAACTTAGAATGTAAACAATTCAGTGAGAGGCATCGGAGAGAATATTTTTTGAGAACAGCTGATTGATATATCATGATAAATTACGTGATTTTTTCTAACATGGTAATAATAGTGCTACCTGGCGAATTCCCAAGAGCCTGGCACAAACCGCACCTTCCTAAAATGTTAATTTTTGTTTTGATAAATTGAAATTGGAAAATTTTGTTTTTTTTTCAACAAAGAAATAATTGATAAAACATAAGATGAGCTTTAATTCACCAGACATATATGTTTCCTAAAAGACTGCAATGCTCCGACTACACAAGTCTGCAGACAGCGTAAATAACGCCGCGAAGGGCCCACCATTTATATTTGAGAACAGCTGATTGATATATCATGATAAATTACGTGATTTGTTCTTATTCTTATGTGGTAATAAAACTTGGAAGAAATGTATCCAAAATCGCACAATACTTGGTTTTTAAACGTTTATTATTCTGTTGAAAAAAAGTTAATTTAGTTTTTTATAGCTAAAGACATTGTCAATAATGTTTTCAATACTGTTCAATAACTAAAATCCCGATCGATGCTCTCGTTTTTGAGGAGAAGGCCGCGTAAAATGTATCCAAAATCGCACAGTACTTGGTTTTTAAACGTTTATTACTCTGTTAAAAAAAAAGTTAATTTAGTTTTTTATAGCTAAAGACATTGTCAATAATGTTTTCAATACTGTTCAATAACTAAAATCCCGATCGATGCTCTCGTTTTTGAGGAGAAGGCCGCGAAAAATACCTTTGCGGCCGTGACAGACAGACAGACAGACAGACAGACAGACAGACAGACAGACAGACAGAAAGTGAGATAAGACTATTTTCGGCTTATTTAATGTATAAAACGTAAAAATAACCAAAAAATATATAATTCTGATAAATGTACAGACAAAACTCTAATTTTATTTATATAGAAAACGTAAAAGTAACCAAAAAGTATACAATTCTGATAAATGTACAGACAAAACTCTAATTTTATTTATATAGATGATTCCTTTTCATTTTAAAATTCATTATTAAGAAATGAAAAGCGAATAAGTGTTGACTAAGGTTGTACTTACCTTTGCTACTCTAGTTCCATTGAATTTGCGACGAAATTAAAAATTGTGATTATCATCTGTTGTAGTCGATTCTCTTCATTAAAATAATGAGGAATATCCTGTGTCGCACTATGCTGAGGGCTGCTATGAGTTGTAAGAAACTGTTAATTACGCAGTTCCATAGAAGAAATGAAGTTTTTTACAGAAATAGAAATTAGTCAAAATGTTGACTCAGAAAGAGCGGAAGTCAGTCCATGAGAGTGGAAATGGAAAGAGAACAAGGCAAAGAACCTGGAGGTAACTTCTCGAAAAGAGCAAAATATAACGTCGAGGAAAACTGTAATTCACAAACAACAGGCGAAGTGATCTTTTTTGGATTCAGCCTGAGATAGAAATGGAATTATTTTTAGTAACTTGGAAAGCTGTTGTTAAGAACTGCGCTATTGTTAGTTTGCCTACTCCATAAAGTTGCAGGGTCGTAAAAGTCAAAATTATATTATTCTCGAGACGTTTTACGTTATGGTAATAGAATAAATTATTCTACTATTTGCTTTTCTTTTTTTCACGTTATGGTCACTATTTTCATCAATACAGTATAAAACTCTTTATTATCATATCAAGTGACTAGGCTTTGCAATATAATAAACGATTTGAGATAAGCTTCATGAAAGAGATCTATTGTTTTAGTGGATTAGGATTTTGAGCTTTCAATAATTGGATTTTGGTTATTGAAGCTCAATCATAAATTAAAAATGGGATTGGGTAGACAACTAATCCAAAATCACTCGAATTTTCAAAATGTACAATATGGATAAATTCATAATTTGGGTTATGCTTGTTCAATTAATTCTTTTTTTTCATGTTCAATCCCGTTCAATGACATGATCTGTTTTTAGAGTTTGGGTGTTACACTAAATTCTTCCTTAAACATTGGAATTCTAGCAGATTCTGCACAAGAGGAAATCAATGATTCCTCTCATCCATCAACATGATGTGTTTTAACAAACTTTCCAGCACTGCAATAATTTGATGCTATAAATTCATATTCATATGAATAATTCTGATCATTTATAGATTCATAACATCATGATTGAACTTTTTTATTGATTTCTTCATTGCTTACGCCAGAAAAAAGTCAGATTTGTTACAATAATCTATGTTTATTTTTTTAGTTCAACATTACAAAACCATTCGTCTACAAAATGGAAATAAACTTATTTAAAAACAAAAATAGAAAAAGAGAAAAGTAATAAGGGATTTGGCATGAATAATTAATCAATGAAACGTAAATGCATCCATGCAGCCATATTGCACTAACGAATATTTTCAGCAAGCATTTTTTCATACTAGTGCTTTATATCTCAAATATTCGTTCATATGCTCTTATTATGCGACCGTCTAGCATAGCAAGCTAGTGAACTGCAAGCGTCACTTTCTGGAGTCAAATTTCTGTCATTATCAGGTCGTGGGTCAAGTGGAGTTTAGCCTCACTAATGGCTGATGAAAAACGTAGAAGAGTTTGTAACAGCCCCAATGATCGCAGCTGACATGATTGTATATCATTATCGTCATGTCTAATATGAATCCAGATTGGGAATGGGCGAGATTTCTCCATTGTATTCGAATGTAGAACCGCGTGTGGTCGAGATGATGTTATTGCTTTGAATCCCACTGAGAGGCTTCGCATTCCTAAATAGTCCTTATTAAAAAACGAGACTATGCCGAAGTGATAAATGCTCCATTCTCCTAGTTGAACTCCATGCATCATCTAAAAATTAGATTTTTTCTTAGCACAGAATTTCTTATGCAACTCAACATGATGCAGAGTATCTGTTATGTCTTTTATAAAACGCGATTGCACTCAACGTATAATACAAGTGTAACAGGTTTTTGAGCTTTCAATAATTTGTGTGCTTATCAAATAACTCATTTGAATTATTTTATACCACTAGAAATATACAGATACAGAGAACAATCTATAGTTCTCATACAGAAATACTGCTCATACAGAAATTAACATGGTAGAATGTTGTACCTTAATATTGTTAATTATACTGTAGTGGATATGAAATTACAGAGAATTGAAAGAAGAAGAAACATTGGTTCTCGGTGTTATCTGCTATGTAAATGTTTACTTTGAAGCCATTAATTACTCTGCTTTTGACAATTTTATAGTGTTTACTTGGTAATTAGTAGAATGATCTATTTGTTTGATTAGAAATTAATGGAGTCTTATCGAATATAGTAGAAAGTTCCAGTTTCCTTGATTTATTTATTTAGAAGTTGACAGAAAATTCGAGAGATATCTCAATTATGAAATTTTATGTAAATAGAGGAAGTCTCTTGTAAATGAGTCAGTCTTGTCTGTAATTCGTCATGATAAACAAGTGTGACAGTTAAGTAGTTCAGTTGTTGTTCTACGTTGATAAGTGGCAGCAGTGACAGTTCGCGTTAATAGAGACAGTGAAATCCCGTTGACGCTTTTACAAACCATGCAATGAACTTTCGCTGTCTGTAGTGATAATTCTCTTGACAGTTCAATAGTGATAATTCTTTTATCTATTACTGTATTGACGGACTTGTGCTACGTAAGTTAATTGTTCTTCCTCGACGTTTCTTGTTGAGTATTATTGGACAGTTAACTGTACAGTTATTGTTTAATATTAGATCGGCCTTTTGACATTTAGTGATTGATTCGTGTACAGTTCATTGGAAAATCATTATCAGTTGAACAATATCGTGTTATCTGTTTTTAATTGCTTATTTTTCTGTAAGAAATTACTGAACACTGTGAGTTGAAGATTATTTGTGTTAATAAAGTGAAAGTGATAAATTTAAGTGTTGCCAGCGTTATTTTAGACATAGAACCCGTAACAATACTGTATTGGACCTGGTTTGGATACTTCTGTAGCCTACTAGATCTTCATAGTTGGATTTATAGTTTGACTTGTATATTGGATTCAATTCTATTCTGTACTGTAATAATATGTATTAATATGTATTATATGTATTAATATGTATGATAGCATGATATATAATTGTATTTAGTATTTAATACTATACAGTAGAATAGTATATAGTATAGTAGGAAGTAGCGAATATCATCTTAGATTATTTCAAGCTGTGCTAAGTAATAAAATCTCTAGTATCAAAAATAATAATATAGAAATAATAAGTATTCACAGTCAAGCAGTCAAACTCTGTTCTTTGTGTAATATGAAATAAGAGAAAGATGTAGTACATTATTTTCATCTCAAGGTGTCCTGTCCTGGCAGAGATTAGATGTCAATATATTGAGAAGAGTCTCCTTTCCAAGAGAGTGCTGATGACACATCTGAATGGAAGAAATTGGAAGTGTGTAGGCCAGTACTGCAGGGACGCCTGGAAGTATAGATTCTATTTGGTACAGCAGTTCAATTTCTGATTGTATCAACTGTCTAGATTACGCCTTCTGCAAAATAATTTTCTGCCTCTAGTCAACCTCATATGATATATATTGTGTATATTTTTCAATAATTTGTCTATATGCTGGACCCAACTCCTCCTGATGGCACTTTGCCATGGAGATTTGCTGACAAATTTGCTCAATTTATTTGTTACAGTGTTTGAAGAAAATTTGAATAAAGTCCTTTATTCAATAGTAATAATATATTATGGTATTCTGATGAGCAGATTTTATTAAGTCATAATTTTCAATGTGATAGATAACCAAAGTGTCAATTTATAGTTGTATCAATTCAATATTCCATTCGAGATCTATGAATACTGTAGGCTACAATGTTTCTCCGCTTTAAGATCAGTCTGCATATTGAGGTGTTAATGGTTGAGTTCATGAGTATTAACGGTAACCGGTAAATGTTACCGGTAGCGTCTAATTTGTCCATTTCAATTGAAAGACGTTAAATATTTGAATGGACCAATCAGCCAGTACAGTATTGGTTATGAGTTATTGAAATGTGCCCATCACTTTGCTAGCTGTATCCTAGTTTAGAACTTAATCCTCATAATCCCCAATATACTATCGGTTACCATTTGCCGGCTACCGCTAAGGCTCCCATGAACTCAACCAATAATACAGAGTCAAATTTTTGGATTTCTTGTTCCATAACGATCTGCGCGGTTAACATTAACTTATCATTGTAACTTTAACGACTTGCAGTCAATTTGACTGCAAAATTGACTGCAAGTCATTAAATTTACAATAATAAGTTAACAAAATAAAAATAAGATTAATGAGAGTTACCTATATTACAAAAATCTATCGAATCCAGGCTGCAATCTCTCTTTGCTTTGAGGTCAGTGTCCGTATTCAGGTGTTAACAATACAAAATTGAAATTATATTGAGACACAATAAATTTCAATGGTTCACCTTTGTTTTTAGGTACTCTACAACCGGAAACCTGAAAAATGTGCAACTCCCGAGCTGCATAAAGATGCGATTGTTACATTTGATACTTAATTCATCATTTGTTATTGCAAAACACTCAACATTTAAACAGTTGAAAAATTCATATTTAAAACTATGAACACTTTCCATCATCCATTTATTCTTGTCAGATAGAGAAAATGGTATAGATAATTGATAGATTTGTTACAAATTGCAAAAGATCAGTTCAATCGATGACAATGATCTCAGGTGATGAAAGACTAGACCAACAAAGAACTCACTCAAGCTTTCAACAAAGCTCACCTGAATATATTTTTGTGATGAGTTTTTCATCTATCAACTAATCGTGCCAGGTTGAGAAAAAATAATTCGTGATCTTGAAACCTGGTTCTCTGAATTTGATGCACATTATCTTCAAGATGACGAACTACTTAATTCATCCAGCAGTGTTATTCAAGGCGTAATGATTCAAGAGCTTTTAAAACGTTTATAAGTCGTTCATTTGTCACGCTCAAAGTTCCAAAACGTGATGTGAGGTGGAATTGGAAGATAATAGTCTATCATTCTCTATTCTCCACTCTGAGGGTCATCATGAAAACCATTAAAACAAAGACAATAATCGCATCCATTAATGAAAATCCCATCAATCAGTCACAATAAAAAATGGCATAATGGCTTTTGAAACTCTTCATAGAAATAAATGAATATTTTCAAACTAATTTTTAAAATTTCAGCACTATGAAAGAAGTTTTTTGACAAAAACTGTCATGAGAGTAAATTTTTATGAAAATGAGAGGAGAGGTCAGTATGCCTTTGAGGTTTGTTAGAATTATATTCTTTGAAACCTCCACAAAGTTGCAGTAGTGTCAGACATTTAATTATCAAGAATTCCAGCTGAAGCTATATCGACTTTCCTAACATGTTTTGTACAATATTCAACTTAAAAATGATTATTTTTCTGAAATAAAATTGATTTAAACTGATATTTCAAAATTGAATTTTATTTCAGTATTTAGATACAGTATTGTATTCAGAAATCTGTATTTCAGATTTCAGAGTCTGAATATCAGAGTCTGATATTCGTATAGTTGACGGTGAATTATTATAATTACAAAAAAAGGAATTATGAGTTATTGAAATGTGCCCATCACTTTGCTAGCTGTATCCTAGTTTAGAACTTAATCCTCATAATCCCCAATCCTTCTGAAATAATGCTGCCGGCTGCCTGTATTATGCTGCATTCTCAAGTGAAAATTAAATAATTTGTGCACATTGTGAAGAAATGGAGGATATTTGGTTGCAATTTCAACGTCTTCACTATGTGTTGAATAGTTATCAGTTATCACTATGTGTTGATATAGTTGTCATATTTTCTCGGTTGAGTGTGAAGAATCTGAATTTTGTATAAAACAGGAAAGAGATATTACACGTCCTAGAACAGTAGGCTAGTCAGCTGTTGTGCGATAATAAAAATACAGAGCAGAAACGAGGGACATATTTGTTTAATAAAATCAACCCTGCGTCTTGTTGGATTCGAATGAATCGGAAGTAGGGCCCCGACTTCGGGATATTGAAAAGGAGGTATCGAAAGGGATGATAGGGGGGGGGGGGGGAGCTTCCAAGTGGCAACCGGTAGTGGGACAGGTAGGGGTAGTTTCTGTTGTCAGTTCCAATTTCCTTCGGGAGCCGTCGGCTGTCGGACAGGAATGGTAGGGGGGGGGGGGGGATTTGAAGGAGTAACGGGGAACGTTTCGAGTAGGTTGGTGAATGGCGTTTGTGTCACTGTTGACTCTACATCTGACCCATACCAGCAAACAGTGTTCATTAGTTGGACGGAGCGCGCGATGTCACCTGTTTTTGCATCGACTGACCGCGGCATAACAAAACTCCCTCGTCAAGTAACCTGGCCGCGGCCCAATAATCGTATAAACAAACTCCTGCCCCCAGACTGTCCCCAGGGGCACAGGGCAATAGTAGGATGCCAGCGCTTGATCGCAGCGACAAATGCAAATATTATTTCGCGCGACGTGAATAATCGCGTCCCCCGACACTGTTCCATGACCAAACGTCAACCAAATCACACCCCAACTTCTGACATTTGGATATCAACATCAAGCTCTTTCTCATTTACAAATGTCCTTGTGTATTCGAATGCCAGCAATAATGTTGATCGTAATTTTGTTCGAGTTGACAAAGCTGTCAATACAGATCATGTCAATATTGCATGTGGGTGATGATGATCATATTTGGATCGCTCATGCTTGTTATTTAGTTGAAATATGTTTTCAACAGGAAAATAAATAATGATAAATTCAAATTTATTTTATCTACCCTGCAGTGAATGAAAATTAATAAGGATTCTCTCATATTATAACATCTTTTTTTATTCTTCCAACATACACTTTATACTTTCTATAAATTCCTAATAAAAAATCCTAGTCCTAATCAAAACATGATTAAACTAATTCTGAGGCTAGAATGAAAACTAAACTCATTTACAGTGCTTATTTCCATAAACAATGTTAAAAACATTACAAACATTACGTTGTATACTACAAACATTATTTGGTTCTTTTTACTTTCATTCCGCATTGCCATATGATAATTCACCTCTGATCAGCCTTGGCTGGTACGCTCTATCAGGTGATCTTGCAATATTTGTATTAGTTTGTCTGATTGGCGAAAGCGGTACATTATAACCCTGCTTACAAATCAAATCAAATCGTTTATTGCACAAAAAACGAATACAAATAATATACAATAATATTATTACAATTTCACACACAAAAAGAAATACAATATTATTATAAATTTGTGCTACACGCCGACAAAAGTGAAAACTTGCTCGCCGACGTGGAGTCTTATCAACAGAATTTCTTTACTTTCACATTAATGAAAAAAAAGAATACTCCTTATAGATACCGCTAAATTGAATTGAAAGAATCTCATAGATAAAATTGTACGCATATATCACAGAAAATATTATTAAAAAAAATATATATATTTATTCACTATTATTATCATAGAATATAGGACTACAAACATAACAAAATTAAACCAGGTCATTAATTGAATGGAAAAATTTTTAACTATCCAATCCCTAGGTATTGTATTGAACAATCTGTTTTTTATATAAGATATGCTCCTTCGAGATGAAGTGCTATCCACTCTTTCTATGGGAATGAGGTTTTGGGTCAGTTGTCTGGTAACAACAAAACCTCCATGGAGATTTTGTGAATTTTTTTAAAAACACATGGTTTTTCAGGGCTTTTAAAATGAATAATTGTCTTATAGTCAACATATCAGAATTTAAAAACAATGTGGTACTTGGGTAGTCTCTAGGATACTTCATGAGATTTTTTAAGGCTAATTTTTGTAAAATAAATAATGGTTTCAAATAAGTAGTATCAAAATCAATGAAGAATTGACACAATAAAAATATGGAGGTTGCTGACTGAATTTAAATTTCATTATTTTTTATTGTTTTTGTTTTGTTTCCGTTCCTAGTTACAACTACCACTGTCCGTTTGGAAAAGTAGTAGTGAGTGGTTTAAACGTATCCCACATGAGATACACTTCATAAATGTCTTTCATTTTACTTGTGTCAGCAACGAAACCAATATCCGTTTACTTATTTCAGTAGTTCTGGATATGAAATATATAGCCTGACAGTCTGAGTTTGATATAACATTAAATAAATGAATTCGTCTTGGTCAAGTGATCTCCTTCATTGATGGGGAAGTGATGGTCGTGAGACTTGGCAGGTATCTTTTCAGTCACAAGCGATTAGGTAATTCCTGTGAGGGTGATCATTGGTTTGGTCAGCAAAAAATTATTTTTTATTTGCTGTAAAATCACTTTCCAGTTGTGGTGTAGGAGG
The DNA here is from genome assembly GCA_948455865.1 of Conomelus anceps. Taxonomy (NCBI): domain Eukaryota; kingdom Metazoa; phylum Arthropoda; class Insecta; order Hemiptera; family Delphacidae; genus Conomelus; species Conomelus anceps. The sequence goes on from OX418216.1 coordinate 116,040,700, forward strand.
AAGAGGAAGAGGAGAAAAAATAACATAAAGTGGTCGTGCAAATTTATTTATTTCTTGTAATGTCTGTAAACTTGAAAACCCCTTATGTCTAGTTTTCATTTTCCAATATTGCCTTATATTTTGTATTTTTATTCCAACAATAGACATTTTTTAATTCTATTTTAGACCCCAAGAATATAATTTGAACTGCATGTAACTGTCATTACGGCAATATGTTGGACGCATTTCAATTTGTGAGTGTAATTAATGTCGGCAGAGCGCCCACGCAACAGGCGAGACTATTTGTTACATGCATCGCTTCTTAGCGGAAACAAAAACAAAAGATCGGGTGGTAAAGAAGATTAATAAAAAAACTAAGAACAGATTTTATTAGGAGCGCGGCGGTAAGTGCACGGCCATAATTTGGTGCGTCTCATTACTGCGCGACGATACAACTGCAATAAATCAGCTGTAAATCCCTCACGGTCCAAGATCGGCTTCGTCTTTCACTCGCCCAATCCCCGAACTGTAATCCCCGAAAGTATTTATTCGACGTTGAGTCGATTAGCCAGGGTGCACACCTACCACCCCTCTCAAACACCCCCCTCACCATCCACACTTGCCCCCTCCCACCATTCCACCAACAACACACCAACGCCTCGCCAAGCACAACCAGAAAGACCGCGTTAATTACGCTCCTCACAGATTTATCACCGGACTCCAATGATCACCTGACCGACCCAAACCACCCTCCGGGCTGACGATTCGTTTACCTCCACTCCTCCACCCACCTAATCCGTCTTTACCACTCATGTTCGGCATGTTCTATTAAGCGTTTGCTCTACGCGTGCCCGCATCTATTACACACGGCCATTTGTATTGTCTTCCAGAAGGATAATTCACGTTGGGCAGTTGGAATCGGAGAAGAACGCTATCACTTTCGCTCATGGAGCGGCATAACTCTCTATATTCAATTTTTAAATTTGTTGTCGCGTCTGCTTTGAATAAATTGAATGCGCAATGATGAGTTGAATTTAAAGTCTATTGTATCTATTTGTATGATTTAAATTCAAAAAATATTTGGACAGTAGCAAATAGTGTAACAAGTGTTGCAGTATCTCTCAACATGAATTCAATCGATTGAGTCCATTTTATGGATCTGTAAAATTGCAAGTGAAAGAATTCTTGGATAGAAATAATGTAAGCGGCATTGTAACATGGGGTATAATATGAGAGAGGAATAAGATTCGTTTATAGTTGATAATAAATAATGTTTGAGTGATATCGAATAAAAAATTTGAAAAAGATGAAACACTATGGAACCAAACAATCAACTGTCGAAGTTCGACAGCAAATGATCATTTAAATTCTCCACGAAGATTCTTCTTAGAAAATTATTCTAATCACTGTGCGGAGTCAAGTCTATTTCAACATAGATATGACTAATTGTATATAGATTGATAACTGATCAGTGTAAAAAATTACAGAACCAGGCCTTTAAAATGTCTACTCAATAAATACAGTACACTCTTGTTCATGGTTAGGTTGTCCTGTCAACACTATGAAATTGAAAATTTGTTGATTCCTACATCACAATAATTGGATGTGAGTAGTCAGATGGGGGGGGGGGGGGTTGAGTAGACGAGCGGGACCGCAACCGCAGGAGGTTCTCAAGAACGTATTTTATTAGGCAATGTTAGTGCTATATATCTTAATATGTCTGCGACTGTCTTTCTATCAATCCATAATTTATTTTTAAAACGTGCAAACCAAATTACAGGAGAAGTCTAAATATTTTAAATAACAAAAATTAATAAAAATCAGTGCAATAGATGCTTTGCAAGCATTACAAAAGTGTACCCCTCTGTAATTTACATGAGTTTGTTTATAGACTGTAAACAAACTCATTCAAATTTTGACAACTCTGTCAGTAACTTCGCGTTTCATACTGCTGAACGGTCATATTCTAATTTAAAATATTTGAAAGCCCCCTTGCTTCATTTCTGTCACCAGTGGTTGCGACAGTGTAAGTGGTACTTGATACAGGAACGTTATGAATCAAATTTTCAACCAGACACTTGTTTTGTTCCAGATTTTATTAAGCGTATTGCAGCGAGCAGCAGACATATTCAACAATCATGTTTTTAAAATTATGGTCTTTCAAGACTATGAGATCTAGGATATATAGCTGATCTAATAATAAATCTTGTGATAGTTGTGTAGCTCATAATATCTTCCAATTCTGCAATGTTAATAAATTTCAAGTGTTACTTCTAGAAGTGTTGCCAACATTCTTTTAGGCTAACATCCACGTGTACTTTTTCTAATGGGCTTAATGTAAAACTTCCTAGATAATACATATTGGCACCATTATTTATTATTTATTTCAGCCTACTCAGTTCTCTTATTTACTTTGCCAAATTTTTGTGTAATATTTTTTACTATACTCTATTCTATTCTTTTCTATTCTATATTAAAAATATATTCGAGACTGCCCTTGAGAGGGCGAGCGGCAAAAATGAATGAATCCACTATATTATCACTCACCTGGTGGTTCGTAATTCACCTAAAACTGTAGATCCTTCATCATAGCATCATTATCACTCACTCATCATCCCCATATTAGTCTCAGACTCATCAGCACAAACAAATAATAAAAGTATGGAAAGGATTCAGAGAAATCACAATACCAAGCTATTCATTCTAATCCAGTTGAAATGAGTTATTCTCATTTCAGTTACAGAGAGAGAGTCTGTCATAACATCATTTGCGTTGTTTGAAATAATAATATTTCAGGTCTTGCACGGCACGTGAGAAATGGCTTGAAAATTTCAGTTTATATTTCGACACTGAGACGTCTGCCCTGTTCCATTGTAATTTGTGACGCAAACAAATGAGACTGCTTGCTACTTGGATGTCCACTCTGTCAGCAATTAAGTAAGGGGAAAATACGACAGAGGAAAAAGAGAATTACACCTTGGTTTGATGGAGATTGTGCCACCTAGTTATCACGCAACTTATAAAATACCTGGTTTTGCGTGAGCAGTCTGCTCATTTCCTTCCGGAACCCACAGTCTCGTCAACATTATTTTCTACCAGTTAACCCCCCCCCCCTCCCTCCAACATCTCTTGCTCATTCTTATCGAATCACGTTTAAATATAAAATTTCTCCGCTTTGAAAAGTTACAAAAAAAGTAAGATAGCACCGACGTAAATTACGGATCTGAGAAACAGCCCAGCCTTTTTATTCACATGATTTTATCTGAGGTAAGATCTGTTAGATAATATCTTAATAGGTGTAATAGTCAATTTGATAAGACATAGCAAAGATCATTATTATTTTTTGCATAGAAGTATAAAATATACTGTAGCGTACTACCTATTTACAAACTGTTGCTCACAACACTGGAGAATCCAAATTGTAGGTTATCTCCAAGTTCAACTAAAAATTTTATTTTGGAGTTCAAAATAATATTCGAAAGAGGAATAGGCCTATTGGTTTAGAAGTTTTCAATATGATGAAGAATATGAAAAATGAAGAGAATAGATTTCAAAGTAAGTGCATAGAATATTAATTTACAATATTGAACAGTTACAAAAATCGATAAGGAAATATTATACTTCTCTACAAACCTATAGAATTATGCGTGAAGCAGGAATTCTTATTCTCATCTTCTAGAAATGAATAGGTAATTAAATAAAATCTTAACGTTACTTTGTCAATTTCTGTTACGAATATGTAAGACTGAGTTTATAACAAGGACAATAAAAAAAGGGTTTCGAACGGTTGCACGAATGTTAATCTGGTGGTATAATTAGTGAACTGGGAACGGATGCTCGTTTGTCAAAAAGTTTGCGAATTGAAGAACTGTTCACAGGGACGCAGCACTTTTCTTTCTCTCAATATTTTCGCGCTATCTTTAACTCTCTCATTTCCACAGCAACATTCAATTCCTTCTCGCTCACTCCATTACTCCCATCTCAACCTTGAAACCTTCATCCCTGTCTCATCCTTTTCATGTTCTCTCACCCTTTTTCTCATCTTTTCTCGCCCACTCTTATTGTTTTTAATACAAAATTTGTAAATTTATACGAATAAAGAAAGATAATCTGATCTAATCTCTTTTACTTTCTAGCTCTCTCTCTCTCCCTCTTAAACTCTTTTTATTCTGTAACAAAATAATAACTGAAACTAAATTCAAATAGAAAAAATCTCTCCTAAACTATACTGCTGGTTAAGTGTCAAGAATGGACGAATCTTTGTCCAAACTTCGCTATTTCGTGTAATTGCATCACTCAGATTGTCATTACCATAGTTATATTTAAGATCATACAAATTAAAACATTGTACATAATATCTTGCACTATAAAAAAAACCATTTTCTGAGATAATAATTTGTTAATAATAATTTGATAATAATTTCTGTTGATAATTTTGTTTATAACCATTCATATGCATAATTTGTAAATTCACATGAATAAAGAAAGATAATCGAATCTAACACTGGTTATGACACTATTCTTGTCACTGGTTATGACACTATTCTTGTCACTGGTTATGGTGGTTATGTGCCAATAATGGACGAACCTTTGCCCAAAATTCGCCATTTCATGTAATTGCATCGCTTAGATTGTCATTACTGCAGTTAATATCATTAATGTCATACAATTGAGATCATTGTACATAATTCATTGCACTATGAAAATAGTGTTATCTGAGTTTACTACTGTATATATCTATGTGATGTTGATAATTTTGTAAAAAGTCCGGATTTTCGAAAATAGGCTGTTTTCATAATTTAAATTAATAGAAAGTCAACTGAAACCTTGAGAATACACTTGAATATGTATTTAAACAAGTACAGTAGGTAAATACAGTTAAAGCTGTCATATATTACTTAGTACTGCACTTTAATGAAACTGAAACAATACAGCACAAAACGTGAAGTACAGTACAGTAAAAAGAAAATGTACAGTACGAAGTCAAAGAATATTACACACTCTTACACATTGTCAGGGCTCAAAAAAAGTCTTTAATTGAATTTTGTACTGCAGCAGTTGTTCGCTTTTTGCAGTCAAGTCTTTAATACGTTTTAACAGAATGAGCTGGGAAGGTGAACGCGAATCCGGATTATCGACGGTCCGGATTTTTGACGTCCGGATTATTTACGTTCTACTGTACTTTATTGTGATTACACTAGTAGCATTACACTGCTGATCCGCTAGTTGGTTTCTATTTTCTATTAAAAATTCTTCAATTCTTTTGAAATTTGATCGAAACAGTATAGACCAGTAGGAACAGCTATTTGTTGTTATCTGTCAACGGAACTCCAACGCTGGAGAGTGAGGGGTTGAAGGACGAGAGGAAGAAATATGAAGAAGATGAAGAATGAGAACAGGGAGAAGAAGAAACGCCTAAGAAATAAGAGACTATTCTATTAAATTTGTATTCAGTTTATTACACATTCTTAAAATCCAGATTCAATTGAATCAGGCAACCTGCTGGCATCAGGTATAAGCTTTTGATTGTTAAGTTATATTGAATAATTTAATGACTTATATATTCATCGTATATACAATCTTATTTGTTACCTCATTTTCGTATTATTGTTGTTAAAAAACATTGTCGGAAAAAAATAAATTCCTTTTGTAATCAGATTTCAGTCAAAAATTGAACTTCTTCCGTAATTTATATCACAAAGAATGGTCTAGCTTTTAATCTACATTAATTTGAACAGTGTATTACGTTATAGGTTGTTTTGAAACAAATATCGTGCAGCCTTCAGCTAAATAGGCTTCTTCTTCATGCTCTTCCTCGTGCCATGAAGTTTCCGAATACCCCAATAAGGGTAACTTAAAAATAGAAATACATCTTTCCATGTTTCATTCCATATTGCAGGGACAGATTTTCCAAGTCAATTCCGACGGATTCGGCCCCACAGAAAGCTCAATCCTGGCACGCATTGTTTGCGTGCTAGAGAGCCGAAACTTCCTTATTTATGGTATATACGATTTTATCTATAACTTCGTTTTTGGTCGTATCGCTGAATGAAACAAGACTAGAAAAACGAATGAATTTTCTAGATCGCATGTACTTGCTAACCTACCCACACCCAGTGATAACATCTGCATGTGACTCATAATTAAATGTTATTATCACGATGCTTGTAAGATTATTCCCATTATTGCTGGAAAAGGTTGGGAAACGATCTCAAAAAAATCAGAAAGGGTTCTACTTATAGTTATAAATTATTTCAACTTTAAATTATTATGTAAAGCCTACCTCGATTAGAATGAACTTAGAGTATCAACTATCAAGTGCCACTAGAAACTCGGTAACATTCAAAACCTTTATGAAAGTAATAGCCGTAAGCCGTAGCAGATAATCTGTTCAATCAGATAAAGATAAGCTACAAACTCATGAACTCTCTTTGTAAGGGTGACATATTAGATTTGCCAACAAAAATATTCTGTTCTCTGCTGTGAAATCCCTTCCCAGTAGTTCGGAACGCACCTAAAAATGTAGGTCTAATCAATCACCATCATCCAATTCATTTTTTTTTTTGAGGATGAAGCCGACATACGTCTGAGACCTGTGCGTGGGTAATGAGTTGGATGATGGTAAGTGATGAGCTTCAGGTGGGTTCCGAATCACCGGGTTCATTACCCACGCACAGGTCTTAATCCTAAAAAATATGGGCTTTAACCTCAAAAAAGAAGTAATATTGTAATTTGATGAACCGTCTCTTTACTTTAAAATAGTTCAGTATTGGACGACAGAATGCATCGCTTTCATCATTAGTCGTGCTCTGTGTTATTGTGTTGCTCATTGAGATGAATGCAAATGACCATATCATAGGTTGCTTCAAAGAATATTTCACGAAATCATTTCCAAAACTTTTGCTTGTAATATTGAAAATAATGAGGAAACTAAAATCCTGCCTAGAGTTTTACTTCTATTAAATTGGATATAGACTGTATATTCTTACACATTGTCAAACCACGTGGCCTCAAAAATTCTAAACTACAATACTTATAATTAGCATCACACATTCATGTGTAGGAACGCCATGATCCAATCGAGGAGTGTCTCCAATGCCACCTACTCGGTATCAGAATGTGCACTTTGAAATGCATTGTTTTGAATGCTCATTAGTATCGCACTCCCACAGTGTTCAAAAAACAATACAAGTGATAACGGTTCATCAAGATTGAAAGGCTTGGTTATGATTAAAATTTTTACGATTCTAAAACTGAATTCATAATTTATGAAAACGAACCGGTACTAAAATCTCTGTTTGGCTTCAAGTGCCAAATGTATCATCTAATAATCTTCGCTATATCTGTACGATGTCTGATCTCATAAGAACATTATTATTCAGTTATAATCTCTTTTCAGCATTTCAGATTGAATGCATTCCATAAATTTGAACCAATATCAAAGCGAAGTAGGTTTTCTTTATTTTTGTTATCCAAAAGCGTATTCTGATTCTGATAGTCAGTCATTGGCAGAGGAAAACTGTTAAACGCATTATGTGAAAACTAATAGGAGGAACAAAAATAGAATGGTTATGAAGAAATCAGTTCCACTAGGTTATAAGCAAGACATTTTAAACCTTTCGATCATGCTTTTTAGTCTGATTGCAACATTTTTTTTCTTGTACAGTTGTTTTATAAATAGTTTTAAAGGATTCGACCACTGCGAATAAGACCAGTGACGGTTTTGAAAACTACCAATGGAATATAATCTCCACTATAATGTGACATAACTAGCTTCCATTAGCCTATAATTGTATAAAAGCTGCAATCTATATAAATAAAATTAGAGTTTTGTCTGTACATTTATCAGAATTATATATTTTTTGGTTATTTTTACGTTTTATACATTAAAGAAGCCGAAACAAGTTTTATATCAATTTCTGTCTGTCTGTCACGGCCCCAAAGGCATTTTACGCGGCCTTCTCCTGAAAAACGAGAGCATCGATCGGGATTTAAGTTATTTATCAGTATTGAAATCCTTTTTGACAATGTCTTTACCTATTTAAATTAACTTTTAGCTACTAAATTTACTTTTTTTAACAGAATAATAAACGTTTAAAAGCCAAGTATTGTGCGACTTTGGATACATTTCTTCTAAGTTTTATTACCACATAAGAACAATCACGTAATTTATCATGATATATCAATCAGCTGTTCTCTGATAACTGTCACTGAATTGTTTACGTTCTAAGTTGTTTACTAAGCTGCTAACAACTTCATGATCGTTGCTATCAAAAAATCCGAAACATATTTAGTCTTATTATTTCTAAACATAATCCGTACGAAGGACGGGCACAATAGCTAGTAAATAATATAATAGATAGAATAATGTAATAGAATGGAGCAAAGCTACGGCGCTCAAACTGTTCCCGTGTTTTGTGTGCTTTTATTATTTGTATAATCTTACCAGAAGCGATTAAACAGTGAATATTAGATTTTCTCACATTGAACAGCACATTACATATTGATCATTCGACATGTAAAATATTTGAAAAGTATATTTACAATATTCAATATTATATTATATTATACTTGACAGCAATGTTAGAAAATTTCAATGAATCATTTTGAAAAGTCTCACGAATTAGTTTATTGGAATTTGGAATGCTGATTTTCTCAGCATATTTATAATTTATTGAAAAACATCGAGATCGATTCTCAAATCTTTTTAAAAGTGAAATGGAACTGATATCTTTTAATAGTAATCCACTAAATCGATCGCTTCATAGGTGTCAGTTTTCACTCTATTATTTGATGGTTTTTGGAGGAGGAAAAATTATTTGAAACGAACTATGATTTATACTGTTGTTTCTGAATTAGCGAATGAAGAATGAGATGTTCCGAAAAGCTATTCAAAAAGTGTCTGCTGAGCTTGTGCCCTGAGGAAAAGTCTAATATGAAAATGTTATAAGGTAGAAGACAAAAAGTAATCGATACAAAAATTCAGTGGGTAGTTGGGAAGTGAGAGTGAGCGAGATTAGTAGATTTTGTAATGGGAGAGACAAAGAGAGGATTGAGGTGAGTGTGCGTGCGACAGATAGACACAAACTGTGATTAAGAGAGAAAAAAGTGCTAGAGAGGATGGAATGACTGGCCCCAGGATAACGAGGCCTGTGGAACCATCAGTCAACTGACAGGAAATTTATTGCACTCAGATTCCATTCGAAATGGCTCCGTGCATTTTGTCTTGTAGGCCATTTCGTAGCAATCTCCTCTCGCCTGCCATGCATCACTTCATTCCCTCGGTGAAGGTAGCACCTGATCAAAACCTTGCATGCATCCACTTCACACGTACAACGGCTGCTGCTACTGCTATGGTCTGTGCTGTGGTTTTGTCTGCACACTGCCAAGCTTCTCTGCTAGCCAGCCTCAATCCCCATGACACGTCCACTCGACAATTGTTTCCTCTCCGAAAGAGAAGAATGACACATTTCCGAATCCAATTGCTTCTGTACCGAACTAGTGACACAAGCTTGATCTCCTGAGATAAAATATTGCATTCGTCTAAGCCAACTACAGGTGCAATCCGTCATTCAGTACCCGGTATAAAGATATTGCAAAGTTTAATGTTGTAGTTCCATCTCACTTTTTCACTTGATATCTAAACATGAATAGTTATTGAAAGAAAAATTTACTAGTGAATTCAGCATTTACTTATTTGTGTTTCGATTTTGTGCAAACACGAATAAGTAAATGTTGAATCCATTAATAAAGTTTATTTCAATAATTATTAATGTCCTAGATTTCTTGTTCCATAGCGATCTGCGTTGTTGATATTAACATTTTATGACAAATTCTAATTGACTGCAAGTCATTGAATTTACCATAAAATTTGAATTTATTAATGCTTAAACAGTGCAAAGGCTATTGAAAATCGAAAATGTTATCATTATTATTGTGAAACAAGCTCACTTCAGGAGTACATAATAAGAATATTAGTAGTTTAGTAACATATCGAAAAACATTATCTTATACATAGAATAGGATAGAAGTAGTTATATGTAATATTAGTTACATTTATTTATGACAATAATTCATTAAAGCAGAGATGCTTTCTTCCTAAATGTTTAACATTGAAGAATCCAAATGTTAGGTTATGTCAATTTTTGGCAAGGAATTTACCTATATTTTGGAAAAGGGAAACTTCAGACAAATTACGATTAATTCCAATTATTCTAAATCAAAATTTTAATTCAGAAGCACATCTTAAAAAGAAGCACTAATACACTCCAATAATCCAAAGAAAGCAGACATAATTTTCAATTTTGTTCAGAATCTAAAGCCGAAATATAGGACTATAGAAATCGAAATATATTAATTCCAATATTGTTCTACTCAATTTCAAGTTTTCCGGGATGTATATTAGGATGGTAATAATATAAGTAAAATTTAGTTGATTTATTCTGAGAAAAAAATATTAAATTTCTCAATTGAGACTTTAGCGAAGTAATTTCAGTGATGTCATTGAGGATTTTTCTAGCTTTGTCTACCCTTAGTTAGGAAATTGTTCGACATAGTAATGTTCAGCAGTAAGGTAATGAAAGTCAAATCGAGGCTAAGTTATTAAATTGTTCAAAATAAGTTCCAGAAGCTCCAAGGAGAAATATACAGCCAATGAAATAAATTACGCTTGTCATGAATCATAAAGTTTTAATAATTATTATATTGCAAAAGTTACCGTTGAAGAATGGCAGCAGGTTTCTCTTAGCAGAATGGAAGAGAAAGTTAAATGATCTTAATGAATAATAAATCTCTTCTTCCATGAGAAGAGCACCTGTAAATAGAAATTGAAATAACGGGTACAGGTAATTGAATGAATTTACATGGAATATATAATAGGAGCTAGTGTTGGAAATGATGAAAAATCTTGAAAGCCTCAAGTTAAAAAAATGTCAATATTGAGCATTATGTCACCTACAATAAAACTCACAGAAAGTGCCTCATGACAACATTGGAAAAATTATACTCGCCTTAAAATTAATTATGATTGATATAAGCTCTTATCATATAAGTAGAGTGGTAAGTTTGGAGTAAAGCTGAGAATAAAGCGATGCTAAGGACTTCTGTTTAGGCCCTGTCAGAATCTATGAATTGTGAACAGGCCATTAGGTATTCCTTGCTGAGTTCACGACATTGAATTATATCAAAACATTGCTGAGAAGCTTTTGAAAAATTCTCTTGTCGGAAAGATAAAGTTTCAAGATCAGATGAAACGGCTCGAAAAGCATATATAAAGGTCCTGTATAAGGACTGTGGTAATAATTCACGCTGTTTATTATGATAGTTGACTATCTTTCTCATTTCAAGATAACACCTGAAGAAAAGTTACTGTGCAAAAAAAATATGAGCAACACAACTTTAGACTCAACTTTACTGCTCTGCAAGATTGAAAACCAGTCCGGAATTTAGTTGATGAGTTGGAATTAATAATATTTTTTCAGTGTAGAGCTAGAAACTGGTAAAAAAGGCTAAGAGTACTCCAATGATCTTTGAATCTATCGCAGACCTCATGAAATACTTGATAACTATTACAAGATGGCGCAGGTTTAGCTCTCGCAAGAATTGAAGATATGCAATAATAATATATCCAAAGATCATTCAGAAGTAACGAATAAATGAACAAAAATGTTGCTTAGTATTAAGTATTAAGTATAATATGAAGTATTAAGTTGCGAGAAAAATAGTTAATGTATGAAAGTGTACCAAATTGGATTACATAAGATTAGATTGAATTTCTTTATTCATGCGGATTTGCAAATTTCTGAGCAAGATTGAGAGAAAACATCGCTGGCCAAGGAAATCGTAGAAGAAAAATATGGAATGATTGATTATATTCTGTAAGATCTCCTAAAAATTCTGTTCTGAATTCCCAATATTCCAATTATATCATTAATAAAAATTATATAATAATTTTGTCATTTATTATTTAATCAAATATCGTGTATAATGTGAACATTCATAATCTTACATGTCGAGAACTGGGACAACAATTCAGATTTTTATCATCAAATTTCATGACATTAAGTCTCTTAATAGAAGTAGAAACTATTCAACAGCATCATCATTATATTGCTATGAGAATCATTCGTAATTGACGAAAAGCTGTAGAAAGGATAGTCAGTTTGAGGTAATACAAACGAGATCGTGAGAATTGTAGAAAAGAAAATTGATGAAACAGCGATAACATGTTTGATCTTGTACATAGTTACAGCCATGTCAGGTATCCTGTAGGCTATGGATTTTGAGCTACGCTCTGATGATGGAAATATAAACGTTGTTCACGACTTTTCAATTAATCAGAATAGATTTTAAAAATAAAATCAGTAAAAATTTGTCTTCCATTTGTAGTCGAATTTTTATGATAACAAGACCTGCAATTCGGTTTTCACAAACGTTCACAGACAATTTTTATATTGTTCATTAAATTTAAAGCTGAAAATGACATGTCTATCATGATCGGAAGAATTTAAAAAGTGTTAAAATATTCATTGTTACTGTTCGTATATTTGGTCTGCCAGCTTAGGATGGTAAGAAGCCAATGAGGTAAGAAAACGCAACCTACTGTGTTTAATTCTGTGTAGACTGCTCTTAGAATCGAAACAAGTCATTTTTGAGGTATGAAGAATATTCACATTTAAATTAAGTCTATTCAAAAATTTGTACACAGTCTAATCGTAAAAATACAGGTAGACCTTTATTGGAGTTAGTTAGTGAGTCTGGACATTTGAAAATTTGTTTTGAATGGACTTGTCGTTCAGCATCAATTGAACATCATGCAAATTGAGAGTTGAATTAAGAATATACTACTTTATACGATGAAAAAAATATCAGAAAGGGAATATTTCCATTATGCGGTTATTAAACAAATTTACGAAAATAACTTGCTGTTTGTCGATTAACTCTCCATGGAAAGGAAGAAAGAATGTTTTCTGGTTGTGAAGGAAATTTTAACCTCGTTACAACGTCGTCTGCGGCTTTGCCTGAGGAAATAATAAATTCACTTTTATAGCCTTATTCAATTACAGTCACCTAGATATTTCCACTGAGAATAAGGCAGGCAGGAAGGCTTCTCCTCGGATTCCAACTTTTCGCCGCTTCTTACGAGCAGGAGCCTTTTGTTAGCGCCCTGATGGTGCTTTTCGAGGATTTGAATTCCATTCACAGTCCTTCTCACACAGGCCGTACCCTGTTAAATACATCGCTCGAGTAAGCCTTGTGCCTTGTGAGTACGTCTGCTTCAGACAACAAAGATTCCGTTGACTTTGCGAGAGAATCATGTCATTCTGTGTCCCATCCGAGAAGATCAAAACACCATTCTACCTCAGCGTATGTGATGTTCGACTTGGAAAACGATTAAATTTGATAGTCGTCTCTCATACTACTATGGGCATCTTCAAAGGAATCTTCAAAGTAGATATATGAAATCATGATAAAGTACAACCATTCACAATCTATTTTCCAAAAGTAGCCTTAAACATAGTTTAACCTCAACCATAGTTAACCTTAAGTCACAGTTAGGAGTGGCCGTAGCCGAGTGGGTTAAGTGCTGGTTTGCTAGCCCAAAGGTCCCGGGTTCGATCCCAGTTCTGACCGAAAAATTTTACCTCGGGCCACTCCCGTGTTTCGGAGGACACGTTAAGCTGTCGGTCCCGGCTGCCTAAAAAACAGTCGTTAAGTCACGTCAGAGGCCCTGAACTTATTCAGGTGCGACCTGATAACTCTGACACCAGACCTGAGCCAGCCAGGTCACACGATATTATTATTAGTCACAGTTTAGCCTAAAACATAGTCATTTCTATTGGGAGTGTCTAGGTGTCTAGAACGAATCTAGAGTATGTGAGACTGCTGGAAGTATCATGCTCAGATCGTCGTCTAGTTTTCACATTGACTAGTGTCTCACTTCGTCTAGATTTCATATCGTCTAGGTTCCATAGCAGCCAGGCCGGTACCGTACAGTCAGCTACCGACTAAAATAGTGCCCGCCGGCTGTAATCACCCGCAGAGACGTAACTAGTGGTGGGCGGGCGGGGCGGCAGTCCCGGGCGCCAAAATTAGAGGGGCGCCAAATAGGGGGCCAGAAGGTCCACCGCACATGGTTGCAAAAAGCAAATCAAAAAATGCCTTATTTTGCATTCCATGTAAACTTTTTTCCCACTCTACCTCAGAACGAAATATTTCTGCTTTGGCTAAGGAGCCGGGTTTAACTCAGTGGAAAAAATTGAATGAACGAATTCCTGAGCATGAAAATTCACTTAATCACAAAAAGTGTTTTTGCTCTTGGAAATAATTGCAGTTATCATTAAATAAAGGTAATGGAATTGATAGAGAACTACAAGACAAGATAGCACTTGAGGAAGCGCACTGGAGAGGAATTCTATATGTTATCATAAATTTAGCTAAACAAGGTAGCCCGTTACGGGGTTCTAATGGAAGCCTAGAATTTGGGGACCCTAGATGTTGTAGGTTCTTAAATACTATAGAGCTAGTGTCTCATTATCATCCCAATCAAATCGGCAAGACATATTAGTCGATTGATCACAGAATTTGAATCTCAACGATCAAATTGTTCGACTGATGCAGTGAAAGATGCCAAAGACATTTAAACAAAGATCAACATAGATCCACACTTCAAAGAAGAACGCAAACGGAAAAACAAGCGGATGTTTGACGAAAAAGCAGAATATGAATTAAACGAACTTTCAGAGGAAAAGAAGTTTGAACTCTTGACTACACAAATTATAGATAGGATTCTTTCTGAACTGCGACAAAGGTTTAAAGCCATCCAAAATATTAATGGTTTATTTGCTTTCTTGAATAAAGCTAGATTTGAACAACTGTCTAAAAAGGAATTGAAAACCCATGCTAATGAACTGGCTGTCACCTACAAGGATGATTTGGATCAGAGCGAGCAGGAAATAGAAGTGGAAAGTTTCAAGTACCATGCATTGGATTTAGGCCCTAACATAAAAAAGGCTACTCCACTGGAACTTTTGGTTTATATTTGTCAAAATGGTCTCAATGATGCCTATCCCAATATAACCACAGCTTTGAGAATTTTTCTTACAATATCCATGTCAGTTGCATCAAATGAAAGAAGTTTTAGTAAACTGAATATAATAAAAAACTACATAATGAACTTGACAGGACAACAACGACTAACCAACTTGGCCATCATATCAATAGAGCTCAAAATAGCTTCAGCACGATCTTTTGATGACATTGTTGAAACATTTGCAGCAAAAAAAGCCCGAAAATTTTCATTTTAAAGTTTCTTTAGGGTTTTCATTTTGTACAAAAATTGATTTATCATCAATTATCCGATATTCACCCATTTTTGTTTTGTCACAGAGACAGATGAAACTCAATGACACGAAGTAATTTAGGGTAATTGCTCAGTGAAGCATTCAATTCCTAATGATTATAATCATCACCAAATCAAACACGTTCTGTGAAAAGTTGTATGACAGTGGCAACGTGAATATCATTCCACTGACGTGTTCGATTTTGCGATGATGATTACCATCGTAGAATGGTGTAGAACTAACCATGTGTAGAACTAACTACAGTAGTTGGTAATAGTATAGTAAAGAATAAATCTAATAAATTAGAGGTGCAAGCTGGAGTGCCTCAGGGGTCAATACTAGGTCCATTGCTTTTTTTGTTATATGTCAACCGTTTACCTAAAGAATTAATTAGTGGTAGAGCCCTCTTATTTGCTGATGATACATCACTCATTTTCAGCAATTCCATTCTAGATAATTTAGAAATAAGTGCCCATATAGGTGTGCAGTCCATTGTCCAATTTTTAAATCAGTTGAAATTAACTATAAATAGTAAAAAATGCCAATACCTTCAATTCAAAAACAAACATAATTTAAATGAAGATAGGGCTATAAACGTGTTTGTAAACGATAATCAATTAGACCAGGAAGAAAAAATTGCATTTCTAGGAGTTACGTTGGATAGACGATTGACCTGGACTCCATACATTGAGAAAATATGTAGTAAAATTTCATCTGGGGTATTTGTCCTGCGACAGCTCGCTAGATTGAATGACAAAAAGTTACTTTTCACAGCTTACCATGGGCTCTTACTGTCACATATTAGGTATGCTATCTTAGTATGGGGTAATTCATCAAAACAAAATCTTGATAGGGTGTTTAAGATCCAAAAGAAAGCGGTTAGGTGTATAGAAAGAGTAAATAGATTAGATTCATGTAGGCCGTTGTTCAAGAGACTTGGTCTCCTAACTGTACCCTGCTTATATGTGTATGAAGCTACTTTATATGTAAAAACGAATGATATTAATCACAATCTTGATGTACATAATTATAATACAAGAAACCGAGGAAATTATCACTTGGTGAGTCACAATAGTAGCTTATTCAAACAAAAACCTAGTTATATTGGTAGGAAATTCTACAACAAGATACCGCAGTTTTTGAAGAGTCTTGAAAATATAGAAATATTTAAAAAACAATTGAAGAAATATTTAGTTGATAAAGCTTTTTATAGTGTACAAGAGTTCCTTTCACATCAAAATTAAGCCTCACCTCAACTAATTGAAGTAATTATGGTATCTAGTGTATAATATTGTTGATCTGACTTGTCTTATACTCCTTAACTGGAGTCTCCAAGACGTAATCTACAAAAAAAAAAAAAAAAAATCGAGTAGTGGATGCTCCACTATGCAAGCACGCTTAGAGAGCCTCAGTCTTAGTGAGTAATCGTGATAAACTTAGATGCCTCTATGCTTATATGCCTACCAACCTACTAACAGTTGTCATTTCTTAACCAGTAAACCTTTCTTTTACATTTCTGTTCCTAATAAATTATGAGTCTTTCGTGTTTCTATTCCAGTTTAGAATAGTCTACCTCATTCTATTTTGGAATATTATTCAGATGAGCAAAAAATTGATAAATTTTTACCGGGTATAAATAAATTTCGTCTTTGAACCTGGTTTTTTATTGGTTCGTAATAAAAGATCAATTGACGCTGACTGCAGACGTTGAGACTTATGTATTCCAATCATGTATCCCAGATTCTTTAGCATTTTTTTTTCTTCAATATTTTCTTTGCAGATCACTATAAAGTATTACTATATCAATTAATTGATATTGAAATACTATTGAGTTACTAATTCAGTTACTGCGCTTGGATGGGTGACCATGCTTCAATGACTTGATGTTACAAGCTTTATTATCACTTACCCGGTGGTTCGGAACCCACCTAAAATAGTAGGTCCACCATGTTCCCCGTAACATGGCTCAAACGGCGAGGTGGAACAACCTGTAAGGGTCTCCCCACCATTAAAAGCCATACGCTTATTGCTATTACTAATTCTTTTAAAACGCATAGCATGATGCTGAAATATAAGTATTTACAAAAATCAGAACCCTTTGAGCTCCCACTCTAATTTGGCTTGGTGACAAGTTGCAGATCCAGCAAAGCTCTCTTTTCATTCTACCACATTCAGAGACTCCTGAATCCTGAATTATAGAAATCTCTCCCTTCGCATTTTCAATTACAATTTCAAAGAATTTTTCATTTTCTCAAACTTGTAAGATTCCTGAACTTCAGAAAAATGTTGACTTCTTTCGGATTGTCAACTTTGTGCGAAGTAGGTGCGATTGTACACAAAACTTTTTGAAAAACTTTTTTTCAGATTGTGGACAAAGCTGCTGAAATTTCTCACAAATTGAGAATGGGATGATTGACATGCTTTCTTCTACTCAAATTAATCTTTCTCACCTGATTGATAAAGTTGGTTGAGAAACCTGGTTGGGTGGGACACTCAAGTTGGTATGGGTGAGAAGCTGTAAGAGATGAAGGGAAGAAAATAAGAGGTAATGTGAGAGAAGGGCGAGAGAAAATAAAAAGGAAGAAAGAGAGATTGACTGGGGGAGTGGAGAGTGAATTAAGAGAAGATTATAGAAGTAGTAAGAAAGAGATAGAAGTAAGTGTAGAAATAGTAAGATAAAAAGTTGAAGTATGGTTCACTAACCTGATAAGGAGAGCGTCATGTCGGGGACGAGTAGAGCTCTCTCAAAGCAGGTCGTCGATAGTAGGAAGATGCAACTCTCGCCTGAGAGACAAGATCAACGCTATTTGCCAGTGTTTTGCAGAGTTTTGCCAGCGGCCCTACGTTACGCAACCTTTGACTGAGCCGTTCCCACGTTGTGCTCCTCAGCGACCTTTTGCCTCGCCAATTACAGATCGCATTCACAGCACTGCTTTCTCCTCACAGCTATTGGAAGAGCATCTTCGATAATCGAGTCATCCCATCACCTAGCACGCCACGGAGCCGAAAACATCACCAAACCAGTATTCAACTATTTCATAATCCTATCTTGTATAAATAATTCATATCTATAATTATCAGTAGAATAATGAACTGGCTTTGTGTGATTAGAAGTAGTTATACCTATAATAATGATTTTTTAATCCTGAATTTCTTGTTCCATAACAATCTGCGTTGTTAATAATTAAAAATAAGACGAAATTGTCACAAACACATTTATTAAAACTTCGAGAAACTAGTTTCGGTTGTTACTCCATTATCAATCTCAATCAAACTGAGAACTAAGAAGCCTTAGTTTTCAGTTTGATTGAGATTGATAATGGTGTAACAACTGAAACTAGTTTCTCGAAGTTTTAATAAATGTGGTTGTGACAATTTCGTCTTATTTTTCATTATGGATACCTTCCACAATATCACCTTCGCCATTACTAAGAAAGTGCGTTGTTAATATTAACTTTGCAGTCAATTTTAATTGAGAATAAATGATACTTTTACTCACTTCAGGCCAAAATTTTCCAAGTTATGGAGACTCATCTTCAAAGATGATGATGCCTTTGAAGATGAGTCTCCATGACTCTAAAACGTTTGTCCTGAAGTGAGTAAAAGTAGCCTATCATTTATTCTCAATTATATTGAAATTAACTGCAAGTCGTTGATTTTTTATTCTTATCAGTTATTAACCACCTTGGGTTGAATAGAAATAATAATGAAACAATTATTATATTTAAGATCATCAATTTTTATCATCACTTGAAAAACTTCTACAAAGTACTTGTGCTTTACGACCTTAATGTTAAATGAAATTGAAGTTTTGGAGTGGAAATAAATATGTAAGTCTGTTCGACTTCTAAAAGATTACATGATTTGAGCTCAAAGCGGAACAAGCCTTGAACAGCCTTTGTAGAATCTTAAAGTTAAGGTTGGTAGTTGTGAGAAAAAATCTTAATGGTTATCAAGCATTCTTAACTGTTCGTCGTTCAGCCAGTAGCGGATTAATGCATTTTTATGGGGAGGGGCGACATACTGAAAAAATACTGGCGGTCCGGGGAGGGGGGGTTGATATGGAATAACAATTTTGGAAATTTAGTAGCCTTTAACCGCATTTTACACCATTCTAGCACTTAAAATGGAGAAGAAATATATTTTTTTCTGTTTAAGAACAATCAAATTTCCCCTAACTAGAGTATGGTAGTTTATTTCTGTATATTCATCTGAAATGAATAGAAATTGTTCTATATGTCTTGAACAAAAATTGCTTTGCTAGCTTAACTTTTTATCAAAATTTACAAAGAAATGAACAGAGTCTAAGCAATTTATTCATGATCGTGATGATTTTTAGACCTATATATTATATTTAAATTACTCTCAACATTCTCTCATGC
This sequence comes from Conomelus anceps, assembly GCA_948455865.1. NCBI lineage: Eukaryota > Metazoa > Arthropoda > Insecta > Hemiptera > Delphacidae > Conomelus > Conomelus anceps. The sequence goes on from OX418216.1 coordinate 116,060,402, forward strand.
TTCATAATACCAGTTCTTCAATAGATACGTACTAGGTCAAATACAAACAGAGATGTATATGCCCCTACCTATTCTATAAGAGATTAATCTTATTCAAAAGTATTTCACTTGATATAAGATTTCCTTCATTCTCTGTCATTTGTTAATTCTTCATTGAATTATAATTATATAGATAACAAAAGTTAAAGATAAAGTACAGGTAATATAGAAAATAAGACAAAGACAAGTGGGATGACATGTTATATTCCGTCTGTCAAAGATGTGGCGGGACAATTAAAATTTTACCGTGTGCGTGTGTTTATTTTTTTAAATGTGCAAGCCCTCGGAGGGGGCGGTCGCCCCCTCCGCCCCCCCCTTTTAATCCGCCCTTGCGTTCAGCAAGCATTAGACTACATCAAGAAAAAAATCGAAAACTTTTGAAATTGCATTCTGGGCCGTTTCATAACAATTCACAAACGGATTATATTGGTAGATTCATATTATTTGAAGCTACTGCAAAATCTTAAGGGAGCATTTATCAGAAAATTGTGATTTCTCTTAAGAATCACGAATTCATGAATTCCACAATAACGTGCTAACGAATTTCTGACAGTATTAAATCCACTGCGGCTTACCACTAGTCCAACTTTTGCTTACAGCTGTTGGAACATCAATTCTTCGGAATTCTTGTATATCTTTTGACTTTTTGTATGAATATCTTGTATATTATCTAGTAGTAGTGTACATTTTGTAATCTTGTTGTACTGTGCTATCGATGGTAAACACATTCTTGCAAGAATTAATTCAGCTGCATTCTTGTACTGAGAACAAGTGAAATTAAATTGGAGAGTTCTACGGGTTGGAGACACTTACCTCTGATAGTTGATAGATCTATCATTGAGGTAAAACGTTCGGTAAAATGTGGGGAAAGCTTCTTCTCACACTCCCGCAAAGTAGTAACACTTTGAACAATGATACCGGAAGATTGGAGCTGCGTTATTTGATGATTCACGCAAAAAAGGTACCAATTATAGGTGTTTTTCAAGAAAGCAACTTTCACTTTTTTATGTCACGACCTCACATCTCAAACGTTAACAATCAATTTGAGACAAGCTATATATTAGGACCGGTCTTTAAGAGATTACGTAGGATAAACTAAGAAATCTCAGATTTACCAGTAAAGGCAATCTACCAAATTACTATGTGTTGAAGTAATCAAATTTAATACAAAATTCATAAATTTCAGGATCCTGAAACATTTGTACCTTCCGATTTTCATGAATAAGGCTCAAATCACAAGATCTAGCCACAATAAAGCCTATCCATCACAAACCTTTGCAGGTAAATCTGGAATTTCTTAGTTTATTCTTCGTAATCTCTTAGACACCGGTCCTAAAACATAGCTTGTCTCAAAATGATTGTAACATTGTGTTGCACCACTTGGAAAATCCCATAAAATTATTGGAAATATTAGAATTTTCAACAAAAAACACAAAATTTGCATAATAACGATTCTTGTTCTTTTTTATAGTTAATGCTATATTCACCAATTTTTATTCAGCTTGATTTGGGTAACAATCATCAATTGAGATTATTTTTCTACACCTGTTAACTCAGGCTTACAACTTGTACAACTTGTTGGTTTAGTAAAAATTGTTAATAATTTCATAAAATTATAATTTAAATTGGATCAAAAACATATAAGAATAGCACACATAATGAATAGCAAGTAGAAAGCATCCGAGCAAAATTAGTATAGACCACAGTAATAATAGACCACACACCATGGGTAGTAAAAAATCTAAGGCATAGCAAAGACTGCATTAGATGCCGAGTTACAATATTTACTGTAGCATAGCGAGGCAATAGCCCCTCCCTCATATTATCAATTTAATACTATTCAAATTTGAAATTTTCAAGTGCAATCTACTAGATTGGATTTTTCTTAAATGATGAAAAAATTATATACAAAGCATTAAAGAATGTTGATAGCTCAACTTCGCTTATATATTATAAAAATATAGTTGACGCATTGTAAGTCTGAATAGTTATTATCATACAATGATTACAGCTAGTGGGTTTCAGCCCAGATTATATGGATTAGACACGGCTTATAAAAAAAATAGTTCTGATTTTTAAAAAGCCCCGTACCACTTGAGTTTTAGCTTATTCTCAATTTAGACTGTATTCAATCACTATTAAATAATCATAATCCTTTAGAGAATCTTGAGCTGCTAAAGTTGAATAGCAACTCTTCTACAAAAAGGATTGTAGATTGAGTTGTAACATTTTTATTTCTTTTGCTCTCTTACTCTTTCTTGCTCTCTCTCTCTCTCTCTCTCTCTCTACCTCTCTCTCTCTCTCTTCATTTTTCCTGTTCCTGATTCTCGACTTCTGAGGATAATAATTGGACTATTGTATTTCTGGATCAGTTGAACAAATGCTATTAAGCAAATGAGGTTGGTCCTGAAGTTTGTTGATAGCCGACGATCATGATGATCGGAGTATCTCAACTTCGGCTATTACTTCCTTTGCTCTCATCCCATCGTAGTCCATGTTATTTGCTAGAATAATATAAAAAGGGAATGAAATTATCATCAATTCAAATTGTTGGTCTATTCCAAAACTATCCCTGGTTGTATATTGGTCACGAATTCAAACTTTCAGCCAAACTAGAAGTTTAGCTCTATTGCATAATTTTGGCTTTGTAAGTTCAATTAAGTCATTTGAATTCGTATAATATTAGACCTAGTCGTGATTAAAAGTTGATTAGATTGAACTTGTATGAAATTTTTATCGACGTGAGTAATAGACCTGCTTCTGATAGATTGAACTCTCAAAATAATCTGAGCAATTCAGTGCTATAATGATAGGCTACTGAATGCATAGAACGCATGATTTCCTACTTACTATATATGTTTTTATTAATTTGAGGAACTGAATATCCATACAAGAAATACAGAAGCCAATGTTTTGATAAAGCTATTCAATGAATAAATAATAGTTCATCCTTAGTAAGATAAGACAAGAATCAGATCTGAACTTGGGCAAGAACCACTTCTCTTTTACAGCAAAATTACGTAACGGAGAGATTTTTATTTATTAAATAAGGAAGTGGATGATACACTGAGAATTACTAATTGAAATTCTCTCCCTGACAGTATGCCTTTCAAAACAGGTTTATGAAATTTAAAACGTCTTGATTATGATAATATACTCGTACGTCTGTATTACTATTCAAACAGAAATTGAGAATCTCTCTTATTTAGATAGATAGATAGATAGATAGATATTTATTTGTTAATTGTCACTAGGCTTATCGCCTATGGTGACAGATACATATTAAATATACAAACATACAAATGCAGAAAAAATCATGATTATAAAAATAAAATTAAAATGAAATAGAATGAAATAAAACAGATACATGGAACCAGTGGCGTAACGTTTTCCAATTGGGCCCCCCCGCAACCGATTTTCCGGGCCCCTCTCCTCAAAATCATATAAATATCCCCCCTCTCCCTTGTCTCCCCTCTCATAAAAACTTGCATGATTGTTTTTGGGCAGTTATAATTATGCAAAACACCTTTTTGTCTATTAAATTTAAAAATTCAATCATGTTTCAAGGGGGGCTAGTCTAATGATTTTGGCTGTAGCCTACGGGCTCCTGAAAGATGAAAATAGTTGAGTGTTGATAAATAATTATCTGATATTAAAACTGACACTGTATTTCACTTTTGTATATTGTTTTACTCACTTATATTGGAGATGCTTGAGGGATGCATTTCACTTCTGAAAAAAAGCTTCGTCAGCCTTTGTCACTTTTCAGAAGTGAAATGCATCCCTCAAGCATCTCCAATATAAGTGAGTAAAACAATACAGTATATAAAAGTGAAATACAGTGTCAGTTTTAATATTAGATTGTTCATTAAGTATTTCGTCATGGAAAACATCACAGATAAATAATTAATATTGAAACCTAGAAACCTTGAAATTGATGTCTTCCATAGGATCCACATTCACATCCTCCTTGTTAGCACCTTCGCTCCTTTTCCCAGAAAATGTGTTCTCTCAGAATTCGCCTCGTTTGCAGACGCGGACACAGGTTAAAATTTGAAAAAAGGGCATTTTATCTAAATTACCGCGAAATTACTAAGTCAGGAAAAGAGAAAAAATTTAAGAAATTTATTATTAAGAGGCAGAAGAGTGAAAACGTGAACTACTTATACAGTACTTGATCCTATTATAAGAAAAAAATTCAACTGTGTTAGGTAAACTGAAACAATGGAACCAAAACTATTATTTATATACTTATTCTGTACAATAATCACGTAATTTATCTGATATATCAAGGGCATAAATATTCCTTCTGATCATTGTTTAAAAATGTACTAGTCGATAAAAAATAGAAATAACTAAAACATGACTGTACAACATCACAATACCATAAACGCAACATGTTGAAAAATAGAATAGCAATGAAAAAAAATGGCACTCCAAATGATAAACTCACGATCACGAACTCAATTAATATACATACGGTTTACTCTAGGCCAATTTATCGAACACGTGTAGGGCTACATGCATCTAACTGGACGATTCAAAAGTGACTGAATTCATAATACTGTATGAAGAAAAATATTGACTTCATTTCTACACAACCCCCACTTTCCATTACATCACAATATATGCTACATTAGGATATATATGCTACATTGAGGAATTCGATGGGAAAATAATATTAATTTCCTCTGATATTTGCACTTTGGAGACATGATTTGTAACAGTCTAGATAAGTTTGTTTGAAGAGTGTTTTGTCCTCGGTATGTCTCCATTTCCATTTCCTGAAGTCACAACATCCTGCTTCTGAATTCCTTCACTAAAGCTATTTGCGAATTGATAAAGTAGACAATAAACATTGACCTGACAATAATTAGCCAATTCATTCTTCTTCCCTCAGTAATTTAGTTTTATTTCTTTTGAAAAAAAAATATATATCAGTCTGAGCACGGGCCACTTCTTGAAAAAATATATTTTCATTCTGGGCCCCCTTATAGCCCAGGCCCCCCCGCGCCACGGGTTCTGCGGGGGTGTACGTTACGCCACTGCATGGAACACAAAAAACAAAATAATAAAACTTGTTGTATACATAAACTACCACTGCAAAATTGAATTGAACTTGAAAAAATTACAGCTCTTCATTCAGAAAATTGAAAAGTCTGTATTTAAATGTTTTATAGGTAGGTGAAAATACAATATTTTGAGGTTACAAAGTCTTGAGGCAGTAGCAGTGAAGGACTGATTGTACATGACTGTACGTTGATTTGGAATCTGAAGGAAGAATTCATGCTGCCGTGTGACCCTATAATGAATAGGAGAATGAATTATTTAGGAGAGAAAAGTCAACACAATGTCGACTCAATGGGCTTTACACAATCGAAGACTCATCCATTATTTCGTCATAACCAAATAGTATGCACTTGATAATCAATTCATTTACTATTTTGTTAATACTAACATTTTCAGCTTGAGTGAATCAGTTCAAGTTTGTATCATGTCCTGTGTAAGACTCTCAACTTCCTTTATACAGCTTAATTAAGACTACTGAAAAATAAACTCAAAGCTACAGGTAAAATTCATTTTTAAATTTTTCTCTGAATAGTTTATCCATCGAAGCTCATGGAAATTTTCTATGTTCTTTATTGCAGTAGATATCAGACATTTTAAATTTATACTAAAGAAATTCTATTTATGCAGTATTATTTTATTTATTTCATCAAGTGCGTTCTTGACCAAATCAAATAGTTTTGAATAGTATAGTATAGTATAGTATAGTATAGTATAGTATAGTATAGTATAGTATAGTATAGTATAGTATAGTATAGTATAGTATAGTATAGTATAGTATAGTATAGTATAGTATAGTATAGTATAGTATAGTATAGTATAGTATAGTATAGTATAGTATAGTATAGTATAGTATAGTATAGTATAGTATAGTATAGTATAGTATAGTATAGTATAGTATAGTATAGTATAGTATAGTATAGTATAGTATAGTATAGTAAAGTATAGTATAGTATAGTATAGTATTGTATTGTATAGTATAGTATAGTATAGTATAGTATAGTATAGTATAGTATAGTATAGTATAGTATAGTATTGTATAGTATTGTATAGTATTGTATAGTATAGTATAGTATAGTATAGCATAGCATAGTATAGTATTGTATTGTATTGTATTGTATAGTATAATATAGTAGAGTATAGTATAGTATAATATAGTAGAGTATAGTATAGTATAGTATAGCATCAGTACAGTACAATACAATGCAATGCAATACAATACAATACAATACGATAAAACACAATACAATACAATATAATTACTTGGATTATAATCTACTTCCATTTTCGAGGGATTTCAAATCACATTATCAACAATGATTTTTCAAAAATAGTATTCTATTTTCAATCTGGTGCAAGGCTTCCCAGTGATCCATATGCTGGTTCTAGCATAAGTTATCCTATTTAACAGAATTTTAAGCTTCAGAATTATGCGTCTTTGCAACTCTCTCAATCCAATTCCTATTGTTTACGATTATCTTCAAGCAAATTTATCCCCAGTAAATTCTTACAAAAAATTATATTTTGCGCCACCACCAAAATATGCTCCAAAATTGAGTAGTCGAGCCGATTGAGTATGTTATAATTTGTATGAGTGTTTGTTTCAAAGTCCAGTGCAGTAGGGACCTGCAACTTGCAGTAGGTCTGAAATAATATCATATTGTAGAGGTTTGAAGCCACTTAAAGCTTTCAAGGTCGTCATCCCTGATAATCCCAAGGCCGTAGTCGTTAATTTCACAAGGTAAGGCAACACGTATCTCAGTGTTGAGCCATTAGTGCGAGGTCTTTTGCCGTATGTAGATAGAGCACACTGATCTAGACGGGGGATCGGGTGCATATAGCACTGTCGCGTGACTAAGAACACTACGTTCCAGATCAGTATGACCCCAGAGGATAGCCTGCATGGAGAATACTGTGTACAGGCGCAAACAAAACAATTCTCGAGTGTCTAATAAGCAAGTCAAGTCGAATATTAGTGAGTACCACGCACATATTCGATAAATGCGTCCAGCAAATGGGCCACGACATAGATAATATTGCTGGAACGATACTGCTTCTAGTCGGTAGTGGCTAGCTGGCTGCGCAGCGAATTAGACAGCAGGAGTGTTCGGCCAGCCATAAAGTGTCTTGATTGCGTGAGAACGACTTTCCAGCCGAGACCAACACCTGATCTTCATTAGCAAATTATGAGTCTGCTAAAATGCGTTCCTCTCCATCGGTTCAGTCTCTCCCATTCTTACAACCTGATGATCATGAAGAGATAAAATAACGGAGAGAAGAGAATGAATCACTGAACTGATGATTAGCACCAAAAACTGTTCAATCTGCAAGGCTTTCAGTTTAGTTAGAAACAATTCAGTGGATCGAACAAAATCTGAAGTTGTAACTAGCTCATATCCAGAATATACTTGTAACACAGGAAGAGCCTCACTTTCACACACGCGAACTATCTGATTTTAGAGCATGCCAACCGCCAATTAATGAGGTGTCAAATTACTTTCATCGGTTAAAGTGAGAGGATATCATTAAAAGTAGACAGACTCGTCTCAATTATTGTGAATTCAATTCAAATATCTGTGTGTTGATTTTATAAGTAGCAGTTTAATGACTATGTATACATATTCCGTATAGTGACGAGTTAAGGCCAGGATATGTAATGGGATTTCAGTTAAGAAAATGTCTGAGTAGACACCAATCAAGATCCCGAAATAATTATTAGTGCCCATTTATTTATTCATTAAGACCAAATTACAACGGTATGTAAAGATACAAACATCTTCAAGCCCAAAGTTGATTTTTTCATAACAATTTGAACACAGAATCAAAATTTTTGTAGATTAGGACACAAAGAAAATTTATTCTCTCTGGAAAATTGCACTTGAAAAAACTTGTTCCTTTTTTATTTGAAGGATACAATTTTCCAAAAGTCACTTAAAACGAAAACTAAAAACAATTTGAAGAGAGTTCATATTTTAACAAATAATTTAGTTCAATAAAACTCTGGAGCCGAAAATATAAAAGTTAACGGTTGCATATTACAAATGTCATCTAACTCAGTTTGGAATTCAATTAATTATTTATTAGCCCATACCCACTCGGAATAAGCTCAATATTATCTGTGAGAGATTTTTGAAAGATTCATATATATCGTATATTATCAGGGTTTTTCGGCTGCTTCTTTGTGAGCTATATCTACATAAAAATCTTAAATATAACTCCCTTCGAGATACTAAAACCTCACACAAAATAAAATTGAGTATTAGATGATACAATATTGATAGAAGATTCACCTGGAATCTTTAAAAATAATATTCCCTTCAAAGCTGAACCAATAATAGTTTTCACCAATTTGGTAGGCTTTGGGCAGTCTGGGGTCTCATTTCCAATAGAGATCACCATCGATATTAGTATTTATATGACTAGTTTAGTTGAAAAATGTAAGCAAAATTGAATCGTCACACAATATAGGCCTAAATATTTTGAGAATTCCCACACGATACCTTTCACCCAAAAGGTTAATAATTTATGACTTTTCCTTCCTCAAAAAAACATAATTTCTTGTCCGGATATTTTGTTTATCTACAAACAATGTACTCGAAATCTTCTCTTTCACACCTCTCAGAATTTGCAAATGTTTTTATGCTTTTTTATGCTTTATCTTTATGATATTTGTGTAACGTATATGACTGTATAGATGATATATAACTATTGACTTGCTCTTTGGTGTGTGGATGGCACTAAAAACTTCTTTCGCTTTCAACTGTGCTATTCAGGTACAATGTTTGTTTATGGCGAGTTGTCTCTTCCTGACCTTTCGCTGGAAGACTGCGTTAATGATCAGATGCGAGGAAAGAAGTTGCAGTAATGTGAAGATTGTAGCTTCGAACGGTCATCTCCAGCAATTAGGAGAGTCAGCTGGAGATTGTTTGGATGGTTGGAGCTGTAGACTGTTGATAGCCGCGACCTTTACATGCATGCATGCTCATGCACGACCTGCGAAAATCATTACTCTTGCTCAAAAAACAAACACTTCAGTTTCTGAAGAAGATACTTTTAGAATGCCTATCACTAAGATTTGAAACCATCTCAATTTACACAATTTCAATTTAATTCAATTTATTTACACAATACACAAGTACAATAAATATTGAACAAAAATATATTCTAAATCAAAATAAAGTAACAAGTAACACAATGAATATTTCAAAAGATGATAGGGCTAAGTGGAGAAGGAATTAATTCAATACTGTAGACTATTAAAGTTCTGATGAAACTAACCTAAAATATTTTGAAGATCTCCAAATAATAATTTGTATAGAAATACAGATAATTTGTAAATATTACAATTTGTTAAGATTTCCAGACAATTTGTAAATTAATTAACTTTGTTTTATAAATTTTTACTTTATTGGAAATATTACTTATACTATGTCACAACACAGGAATATTGCATTTAGGCTACTGATTCCTGAAATGATAAAAAAAATTTATTATTACACTGTCATGTTGAAAAGTGATATTAGCTCGCATCTGTTCATCGGCATCGCAAAAAATCGTTCTCCAGTTACCTCGAGATCGAAAATTGAGCAATAAATTAATAAAACTATCGAGTCTACTTTTCAAATTATGAAGTAATATTATTAATTCCATGCCTCAATCAACATGTCAGTTAGTCTCATTGATTCAAATTTCAATTAATCTAGAAATATTATTTTTTTATATTTTTATTTGAAAATTTTCTAACGGGTATTATTATAGACATTTGTGGAAATGTTGAGAGAAATCCATATAATAAAATTCTATTACTTCCATATTTTCTCGCCAAGCAATATTTTTTACCTGATAGATGAAATCTCAATAACTTATCACTGCTAGAAAAGTTATTAAACTCTAAAAATTTGAAACTCAAAAACACCAACACATTGAATATGTATCAGAATTCTACCAACGTATCCAATTATCACAAAAATCTATTAAAAAATTGCAATATTGATTTTATGATTGAAGTTGTCAAACCAGTATTGTTCGCTTCAGTTTTCATCAGTACTAACTGTAGCTGGTCAGAATAGCATGCAGTGTTCATTGTTCTAGCACATGGGATGAAAAGAATTTGCTGTGATTTTCATACAGATTGCTTCGGAGAATTTATTGCCAGGATTACTGTTTATTCAATGCACAATTCTATTCGGTTGTGATAATTCAACTAATACCCTCGCATCATAAGGTTAAGTGCTCGAATGGACGAATTTTTGTCCAAACTTCGCCTTTTCATGTAAATGCATCACTTAGAATTTCATTTCATAAGCTCTACTCATTAGATCACTTTTAATATTTCCAACAAAATGTAAATAGTATCAACCAGGTCTACTTTCTATGTGATGTTAAAATATTGTATGTACGCGCACATTTGAAAAAAAAGTTTTAAATTTACCATGGATAAAGTAATCTAATCTAATCTAATCTAATCACAGGGATGAACGAGCGTAATAGTGAAGCAGGGATGGAAATTGCATCATACATAGAACTGCTAGTGGGTAATAGATGTCATTTTGTGGATTGCAGGAGAGCTGGAAAAACAATTGGATGAATTCAGCTCAATGCAGTAGTCGTGTAGCCTATCAGTGAGTGAATTATTTGTTGTTTTTTAATCACTCCACTTCGTTAATGGAGTTGTCCAGCATGATTATTTGATCAGGCCTAATAAGCCAGAAAGCTGTTGACAACATACATGCGTATCTTTTGTCAACATAATTACAGAACTGATACTCGTAAACAACGTTGCAGCAGGCGTAAAAGAGGAATTTGCATTGGTTTGAGGTTGATTGTGGTTAGTCTCAGCGGGCAATAAGGTCGCAAGCTGCTAGTAGCAGGTAGTTGAAATATTTATACGATGCACCAACGTAGGCGATTCGTGAACTGGTGCATTATGGGTTGACGTAAATTTACCGACGCGCTGAAACGTACGTTGCATTCACCGACCATTGTCTATCCGCAGCGTGCATGATCTATTTGGTCGAGCCGACTCGAGCCATTCCAACATCATGAACGGCAAAGCCACAGAATGGATGAAGACAAATTAAAATTCATTACCGCTGCTTCCATTCATAGACGTAGCTATTGTTTCAGCCAACAGACCACATCAACAGGTAGAATATTATGGATTGTTAGAGATGAATTAATATGGATTATAAAATCTTGTGATGGGTTATAAAATCTGGACAAGGCTGTTATCTGCTATACCTACAATTCTTATAATTTGTAGAGAAATTTGCACAATTCTCATATTTTTCTCTCTGTAAGATGGAAGAGAGGCTTTTACTTTTAATGTAATATAAAAATAAAATTATAAAATAAAGTATAATATAAAAAATATATATTTTTTATATCGCAATGTAGGTACAATAAAAATAAAACGTTTGTCATAGATTAAACTTTTATCACACATGGAACGAAAGGATTGTACGTATTGTCACGGTGCAAAAAATACCGAGCTCCAAATTGAGGCAATTAGCCGAAAAGCCCAGAGATAAGAAATAGGATGAAAAAATATTCATAACTTACGTATATTTATTCCTGTCACATTGTATATTAAATTTTCCTAACAAAAAATATTGTATTCCGAGTTTCTAATGAGCCGGGGTGAATAATTGCTTACTTGAACAGACGGCTATTTTGTCAAAGCTAGATTAGCTAGAAAGCTGGCTTATCTATCAGCTGTTACCGGTTCACCGTTGCCCTTTCTTTGCCGAATTTATTGTCGATCATTTTTCTTGTGTTTCTGTTTTTTATTCGACTTGGAAAACCTGCTTATTTCTTATCTAATTAATTGTTTGAATTTTAAATTTATCTATTTTTTCTTTCTCCTCCAAACTAAATTTCTTTCGTATTTGTGGCACACTTGCGATTTAAGATGGGTGGAGGATTCCTATTGAGGAGAACTTTTTTCTGCACCATTATTGTTGAGTTAAAAAATGACGTCACTCTCCTTCCTCAAGCGATGGTCCCGGAGCTTGTTTTAACTTTTATGTAAATTAAATGTAATCAAGTGTTGCTTAGATGTATTGTGTGATTCCCGCTATGTTGGAAACTACAATATGATTGCCGAATCTCTGTAAAACTCGATATTTCAAATATAAATTCGCGAGCCACCAAGCCAAGCCAGTACCTGCCATGACGTCGGTCCAGAGAGCCTGAAGCCAACAACGCCAAAGCATCAAACAAAAGATCAACGAGTGCGCCTAAAGATTGGGTCCAATCAGAGTGAGTGGTAGTAATCATTTATAAAAAATTTTATTCATGAGTTTATGACCTAGTGTGGTCTTATCGGCATATCACTTGTGAGTGGTTTTCCAACATACTCCTCAACAGACTAAATAACACTATTAGGCAAAGTCCTAATAGATCATTGTTAAATTCACTATTCTTATATTTTTTACAGCATTCTTTTTTATAATATTATTATCTTGAAGGGATTTACTCCAATGCTTTTTCAACCATTTTTATTAGTATTGTTTTTAGAAATATTAATTGAAGTAATCATTAAACACATGATATATTAATTAAACTGCAGTATAATTTCAAAAATCTCGATATACTGGCTGTAGGCTATAAGTATATTATTTTTTTCCCAGATATTTTGCAATTTAATAAATGCATGCATTATATTCCACTTCAACTTTGTCGAAGGTCAACCTGTGTGAGGTAGCCGATCCTGCACCATCCCGAGGATTTTTTAACAGAGAAATTTTAAATTACAACGATTTCATCTGTGTGAATCACAAGAAATTACAATAAGCAAGAATTACAAATTCTACAAGCGACTGCACACACATGAAAAATATTCAAATTGTATTCTATAAAATTTCACAATAATTTAGTCGTGTGTAATTGAATTGTAATTTGGGGACGTAATTTGTGTATTCTCACATCCGCCCCCGCGATTCCATCTCACAGGAGTGGATGTATTTGTGGATTGATTTGGGTTGGGAGGTCGAGTTGGGTTGAGAACTTCAAATAAAATTCAATTTGAACATTGTATATTATGAGACATTATGTAACAGTGGCTGTTTGTGACTGGGGGGGGGGGGGTAACCGCCCATAAGTCAAATCTAGTTATGCCATTGGTGTTAGTTAATGGTGTTATTTTATTATGTGGACGTTCTGTTTAAATTTTGGAAAAGGATGTGCAAACATTTCAAGAGCACTTTACTTAAAATATACAACATTTGAAGTAGCTCCAGCAAAACTTTTCACGTGAAAACTACTTATAAGGCACCTGAGGATTACATTAATGCGGATATTAGTATTCATGGTGAGATTCCATGGAAGTTTAATAAACTTTGAAAGAAATCCTAGCTACCCATTAGAAGTATACTAGTCGCATTAGGTGTCATAGATTACTCGTTTTATAACAATAATTAGCATAATAGGCATGAGTCAGTTTGCTATAACAATTTTCTTTCGGAAAACAATATCAGCATGAGTATAATTAATTCAGAATAATTTCTATTGTAATTTGCAACTAGCTCCAAATAAAATTATGGAAAATTATTCAATTGAAGGTTGAACCTCTCGGAAAAAGAGATGAATTAAATATCCATTGAATAACAAAGAATTCAATGTGAAAAAGAGATAGGCCTGTTAGAAAATCCTGCTAATTCTTCCTATATTTCTTGAATCTTTCTTCATCCATCCTCTATTTTTCTCCATCTTTCTTTAGATGAGTAGTCTGAAGGATTTTGTTCAGATAAAAAAGCGAGTCTAAAACTCAAGTTGTGTAATCGAACACATCTTTCCGTTCTATATTTCAATAATGCTTTGTTGCAAAAGCAATCCTATTACACTTGAAGGTTGAATTAAATTTTCAATTGATTCTACAAGAGAACAAACATATGTCAGTATCTATTGCTACGGATGGTAATTGATTTTTGGCTAGGTACATTAATATTCATACTTGTAGACTTCTAGAAGATACTTTATTTCAAGGTCACACATCTCATCTCTCCCTAAGGTTGGGGTTCCAGTTGAGATCAACAAGCGACTACAAAGTAATAGATCACCTCCACAGGCCAGCAGGTTTGACAGGATTCCTAATAGCTATATAATAAAACTGTCTACAAAGATGTGCTGTAATTGCGCCGTTTAGCCTCGCGGTAATTGAGTTAGGCATTTCCTGCGCTCATATGCTTACTGGTTGTGATAAATTTTCATAGTTTTCAGGCATACCTGACAAAGAATTCATTTCCAAATTCGATCTCATTAATTTTTCCAGTCTTCTAGCTCGACGCACATCACAAATTATTTAAAGTGAACCGAGTTCTTGGTAAAGCTCCCTTTGTAAGTATGAGTCACTCCCGGGTTTGGGAACGTACGGAGTGGCCACGGCTAGCTTTCATCTTAGTTTTCCAAGAAAAGTAATCATTTTTCAATTCTTTTTTTGTAACATGAGCGAAAGAGTTAACATAAATTCTAATGTGCTGTTAACGGGCATCCTATAAACTGAACAATGTATAAGTTGAGTAATTACCTGTATGTGGACTGAACTATATGATATCACGTCCACTCACTTAAATGATTCACTTAATAGCTCACAGACATTCCCAACATCGTATTCTCAATTTTTTTCCAAGAACTTTTTAAAGTCGTAAATTAAACATAAACAAATTTTGAAGAATAACTTATTATTGAAAAATACAATAACAAAACAGCTCCGAAAACAGCGTATAAATCAATAGAAATAACAAACAGCATATAAATAAAGGAATGTAAGGCTTCTAAGACATAAAGGCTGTAATGCTTTGCATAAAGGTCTTCCTATACTATAATTATATACTATTATACTTTGGTATCTACTTTTTGACTATACTCCACACCATCAAATTAGGCGATTGAAAAAAATGCCAGTGTAGCGAAATAAAAAATATCTGAACGTCATGACAAACCTTGTAGACTAGGCAACATGATACGGCTGCTGGCATGGTCCAGTATCTGGCAACACTGCAACAATTTTTCATAGCTGTCAAATTTGATGAATCAACAAACTTCTTAATAATCAACACACATTTCATAATATACACACACATTTTATAAGCACACGTTTAGTTGTGCATTGATTATAATTGATTGCAAATTGTCCTTATTTATTTTTCTACACGGATTTTCTTTTCTTGCTCTATATCATTTGCCGAAATGTAATGTTTCAATTTTCAATACGTGTTCCGAATGTGAATCATTTTTGTAGCCCTTATAGAATTAATGAATAATGAGACCAAGTTTTCATAACCACATTTTTTTTTAATACCGTGAGATACTAGTTTTGGATGTTATGCCATTTTCAATATCACTAAACTTAATGTACAGATGAGCTTAAAACATGTACAGAGATTTTCAAAAAGGTTGTTGTGACTAATTCAAGTCTTATTATTCATTATGGATATCTTCCGCAATAAGAAACTTATAGAATTACTAGAATTGCAGGATCAATAATCTACAATACTCAGAGAATTTTCTTTATTAATAATTATTCATTATTCATAAAATGTTTCCAAGGAGAGTATTTATGGTATCAACTTTATCTCCATTAAGTAATATTAGAATTTTATTTGTTTCTTGAAATCTTGATTAGAATAACAATATTCCTAAAAACAGAATCCCTAAATTAAAAAGTGTACTGAAAGACTTCCAGCAGCAAATTCGAATATATCAGTAACAAGAAGTGGCAAACCTCCGTAACTCTTCCATATTCAGTAGAAAAATATACCTTTTCGAAATCAAATGTTTTTTAAAACAGGATAACAGTTCTATAAATTTTGGGATGTATGGAAGACGATTCACGAACTTGAAAAATAACACTCACTCTCCATTAATTGTCAATTATAGATTTGTAGAATACATGAGGTAACCTAAGTTCAACCTTAGATTTTGTTATATGACTAAACAGAATTCAATGGTTTGAATATAATTTCATGGTCATGATTCATTGTAAAATGTAAAATATTTTTCCACGTATTGTTGATTGTAGTTTTTTTTTTGTTGAAGATGTAGCCCACATAGGTCTGAGACCTGTGCGTGGGTAATGAGTTGGATGATGGTGAATGACCATGGTGAATAGGGTTCTGAACCACCGGTTGTACAATACATGAGATGCCCATAGATTAACCTGAGAATGACTAGACACACTTCAATGATATGGATATAATTTTATGGTCATGATTCATTGTGATTGAATCCAAAAATAAAAGTAGTCTGCAACATAACTTTTATTTAGTATCAATGTTGTAGGACGACGTGTGATATTTGTAGGTTTTGTTATTGATGGCGCAACAGTGCATTAATGAATCGTTTACATGGAGGTTACGGACATTGAAAGTTATGAGGAAACAAGGGAGTCTTGTTCGGAGCTATATTTATGAGACGTGTTGCCGATTCAGTTGAGAACAAAGATGCCATTTGGCTCCGAAAACAGGTTGGCTTCGAGTAATAGTCTCTTAGAGGGGTCCCCTGCTGGGATCGTTGTTGAAACGTGAACGAAGGCCAGCGATTTAGACGGTGCTACTTCCACACCAGCTTCTATTTATGAATCTGTAATACCTCTGCCCTATTCCAAATCACATCATAAGCGACAGCCGACAATATTCTCTTTCCTTAATCAGCCGGATTCAACTCAGAATTGAAGTAATTTTATATCTGACTAGTTGGTTAGTCTTACTATTGCACGCTTAATTTCCTATTACAGTTATATAATATATTATTTAATAGGCCTAATAATAGTGAACATTAACAGATGAAATAATCAAAAACCGTAACAGCCTCAGGAATATTTTGAAAACCCGAAATCAAAGGTTCCAGGAAAAGCCCAAGCATAGAACATGTACAGAGATATCCGAAGATCAGAAAAAGCCGACTTCTGAAAGAATGAAGGAGTATTGGAGAAGACGGAAAGAGGCGAATTCATGAAGGTACTGTCAAGATCATAATAAACAAATTCCAGCAACAAATTTGAATAGATCAACAGGAACCCCAGTCGGTGAAACGAAAAGAAATATAATAAATAGTGAACATTTCACCTGTTAGAAGCTGTTCCTGGCATATGTCAACGTGTCTATTTACATCGAAGTGTCAAAAAGTGTCACACATCTATTCTGATCAATGATTTTCTCCAACCCGATTTTCTCTTGTCCAACTTCTGATAATAAATTTTTATTTAGTACAATACTTCAGTACGATACTTTGGGCAAATGGAATTTCTTGTAAAAGTACATTGTACCCTGGAGTTCTAGCTGTTAGGAATGAGTGCCTATCACTAGCTTTCATGACAAGTTCATTTTTTCTATTTTTTTTTTCAGGACCAAATTCAGAGATTTTGTTTCGGGGAAAATAAAATCTAAGGACATATTTTGGGGGTGATGTTATCTGAAAAAGTTTTGATTTCGTGGGGGTTCATTCCCTCTATCACTTCATGTTATGGAATTTATCTTATAGAATTCCTCACTAAAATTGTAGTAAGTCGTCTGTGTGAGTTTCTCCGTGACCCTATATGTATAGCGTTAATTATGTGATGAAGAGGAAACATATTGTTATAATTTTATTTTTCTCATGAGTTCATAATATTTTTCAGAGTTTTTATTACAGCTGAACTACTTCTACTCTAAATGTGTTGAAATAGATTCCAAATTACTTATCTTATACAAGGTGAAATGTAGAAGCAGTTACTTACGAACTTCAAAATTTAGGAAGTTATAGGTAGCCTATTGCACTTCGAAACATATTATGAATCAATAATAATTATATAATGA
This sequence comes from Conomelus anceps, assembly GCA_948455865.1. Classification (NCBI taxonomy): domain Eukaryota; kingdom Metazoa; phylum Arthropoda; class Insecta; order Hemiptera; family Delphacidae; genus Conomelus; species Conomelus anceps. Next base: position 116,078,302 of record OX418216.1, read on the forward strand.
TCAATAATCAATAATAATGTAGCTAGTAAGATAGTATAGCTACTATCTGTAATAGGTAGTAAGATGGTCTGATGATAGCATAGGCATAGGCAATCAATTTCACTAAGCAAATATCCAATGTAATATTCAGTTTTAGTCATCATTTCCTTTCTTCAATGTTTGTGTTCAATAAGGGAGCAACTCTTCAAAGGTGAGCTTGCAAGGGAGGGCACTGCAATTCAGGTATAGCCTACAGCAATGTAAGGAGGCGACAGGTAATACTCTTCAAATCGGGTTTTCTCGTAGATCAATGTAATTTAAATAACGGACATTCGTGGAAGTTCTGTAGCATCTTATACTTGAATGATAACATTGATGGCGTCATTGAAAACAAATGAGTCTTTTTCTTTGACAAGATCCTTCATCATCCAGCCTTATTATCACAGTAAACGTGATTCTATTCTCCCAGTGTGATTGCGTTGGGTGAAGAACAACAACGTTAAATTGGTCCATTAAAGCTCAGATAAATTGAGTGGTGTTTTCCTGGATTCTGATGGACTCTATCAAGGAAGAGATTGTGACAACACTAGAGGGCATCACATACAACACGGCTAGGCCGCTGATGGAGGAACTGTTGAGGACGCTTCCAAAAACAGTCTCTATGCTTTGTTCGGTGTTGGTGCTATCACGAGTATCTAAACATCGAATTTGCATCTATTATTACTTGGTGGTCTGGTTACTTCAAAACCAGAGGAATAAGGCACACACTGGGGTATTAGAAAAATATGTGCTAAAGTGAATGAATGTGGTAACTTGGGAATCAAAGATGCATTTTTTAGAATCCGAGTCAAATCTGATTTATTATGTACATTCATAATCCTCTGCTCCCTTACAATGTAATGTTCAATTAGACACTCATTTGTCAGTGAAAAATGCAATACAGACTACTACCGTTAATTTATGTAATAGTGTGACTAAACCAGCTCTTGAATTGGAATCTGATGTTTTAGAGCAAACATCGCAATAATTTAGCATTACTGGGGTCTAAAGCGTGAAGATGTAGACAGAGTGTACAGATGCACCAAGAAATACAAAATGAGTGTGAAAAGTGAAATAAAATCTCTGATACGATCAATTATGAAATGTATATTGTCAGAAAGTATTTAAAATGAATCAATGACTAATGAACTATGCACAGAAGGTACGTCATTTTCAATAGATAAATTCAATTTAAATTGGGTTTTCCATGACGATCTGTGTTACAGACTCGTTACCATGAAGTTGAACTGAATTTGAATTATAATATTGAGGAAAGTGATAGCCGAGTGCCGTAGTAGGTATCTGTTCAATCAGAGATAAGCTACGTAACTCCTGAGCGCCCTTTGTAAGGGTTACCGATTGGATTGACCAGCAAAAAAGGCACTGTTCTCTACTGTAAAATCGCTTCCCGGTGGTACGGAACCATCCTAAAGCTGTAGGCCCAACTCATCAATCACCATCATCCATTTCATTACCCACGCACTGGTCTCAGACCAATGTGGGCTTCATCCTCCGAAAAAAAAATAAAGTCATGAATAACAGAAACCTCACCAACCAGAATGTGAAGATACCATTTATCAACCCAACTCAAAGAATAATATCTTCCTGTACAGATTGAACAGTCAGGTAAGAATAGCTATTTGTGTAGCTAGAGTGAAAAGTGGGATTTTCTGCACCGAGAGAAACAGGTTTTTGAGCCCAGAAACAATACTTGGCGCTCGAATTACAAATTAAATTTTTCCTACAGTAATGTATAAAGTAATTTAAACAGAACAAAACATGACATACATAACCTGACAATTCCTCACATAACCTATCTTCGAATCAAATCGATTTCAACAACTACTGCTGACTGTTTTTGTAGCTGAAGCAGAGTAGCCAACCTATTTTTGAATGCAGAATAGGGTACCTGCATATTACATGCTCACTATTTTGTGTTGTTTGGTTGCAAATCTGGAGTGCGGAATAGCACTTTTGCGCACTGAAATTTACTTTCCCGCACTGGTGCAGGAATAGACTATTTTGCGTGCTACAGTTAGTGAAAAAATAGGTACTTTTTTGGGTCACTGTAGGAAAAATCCTTTTTCTTATTTACTTTCATCTGCAAATAAATGATTTCTACAACTATACTCTTCCATAATAAATTTTGGTTCATAGTAAAAGAAGTTTTAATAACTATTGGTTTTAAAAATGACATCTCACAATTTATTAAAAGCGACTTTTGAATTTTAATAGTTGAAAGTGAGAGGCTGTAGGTAGGCTACATTACTCGGTATCAAGGATGTTACAGTTCTGAATGGTAATCCTCGGAGCAGGTCAAACTCGGGTCCAAGCAGATGTGTATTGGGGAAATGGTGCTATCTGCTATGTGGGAATAAGCTGAGAGTCGTTCTACTTGGAAACGTAATTCGATGACGCGTATCAAGACAAAACAACGCCCTAAGCAGGGCAGTCGAGAGTCAGAACCATAGCGTTCCAATGCTCCAACCACAAAACAGAGCTATAATGGTTGCCGTCCAGCTCTTCTTCTTCTCCCCATCTGCCCGCACTCAGCCGTAATACTATAATTTACTACGATACGTGTAGATATGTATGAACTAAATGTTCCCGATTAAACCTACCCGCAAGGGTCCCAGATAAAAGAGGAGGGTAACCTGCTATCATTTTTACCTCGAGCAAATTGGAACGCTTATTGTGTAGAAAAATGAAAATCTCCACGACCCAACACTCGTTAAAACCTTTATTCTGCGGCCTGAGTTTTGGTTGATTTTTAGACTATATCATAAGCACATACAGTTAACAGTTAACTGTAAGTTTCCGACAGTACAAAATAATAAATCATGAAGGAAATAATGTTGTGTAAGAGCACTACTAAATTCTGGGAAAATATTATCGAAATATTAGCCTAAAAATTCGTAATTCATAATATTCGTAATATTAGTAATATATAATTCGTGATATTAGTTCAGTTTAAATATCAACTCCAGTTTTCATCCAATTTCGTGAAATATAATGTTAAATGGTCAGCGGACATCTTGAAGCCCGCTATGCTATATTTTACTAAATTTCCATGAGTAGTACAAGAAATTAAACTTTGCAGAAATAATTTATTGGAAATTTTAATCTTACAATCAAGATTATACAACATCTTACTAGGAGTCAAAGATGCAAAAATATATAAATAAGTTTACTAAAAAAAATATGTGTATAAAAAGTTACTGAAATAAAAAATATCCTGATAAATTTTCCTGTTCCTAAGACCATTTCACATTTTCAGTAGCTTTTCTTGCAACTATCTACTCCGAACTAGCACTAACAATATTTTTCGAACATTAATTTCATTAACATCAGTTCTTTTGAACTAATGTGACGACTATTCGACAAACAAATATGAATCTACTCATAAGTTTCTAGTTTTCAGATTGAAAATTTCATGAGTTTTAAAATTTGAATCAACTAATGAGACAAAATTGATTATAACAGCATGTGAAAATTAGATACCAGATTTGTATCAGAAAGTATAAACTCGAGATACATTATGTAGCCTATATTTAAATCATAGAAATGGTAACCTGCTTGTTTCTAACATTCTAGAAATACGAGTATATTCCTGAACGAAATGTCCTCTCGGTAGTTTGAATCCATGTCACGTGCGTTATGTTTGGAGCGATAAAAGTGCTACACAAATCATGGATGCTTTGCTTCTTTATTCCATGGAGGATGTGGACGAGCTTGGACGATCTTTTGGTAGGAAAAGGTGGAGCCCCGTTTTGTCGAACAGAAAACTTCCAATAACTTGAGCTCTTTGACAAATTATCCAAGTAGGTCATATGCAACATTTTGTATCGTTTTAAATGTGAAATCTCCAAAGGTTTTTTGCAATCTCTTAACAAACAAGGAATGAGATAGTTTGTTACTGCTTTTCTTACCGAATTGTCATAATTATATAAGTATGTCATGTCCTCTGGAACAACTCTGTTTTTCTTTACAATTGTGACAATATGACAATTCTGATACCATGGTCTGTAAGGGATAATGACTCTATGATTAATACCTCATTATATATGGAACTTGCCTTCCTTCCTACAGTCCAGAAACAGTTTTTTCTATGTTGAAATAGAATGGTATTTTAAAGCAAACAAAGCCCTCTAATGTCAGAACAGAATAGAAATAGAATGGGACAGAACGGGAATAGAATGAGAATAGAAAAGCAATAGAATAGGGATAGAATAAAAATAGGAAAGGAATAGAATAAAAATAGAAAAGGAATAGAATAGTAATAGAATAAAAATAGGAAAGGAATAGAATAGGAATAGAATAAAAATAGGAAAGGAATAGAATAAAAATAGAAAAGGAATAGAATAGTAATAGAATAAAAATAGGAAAGGAATAGAATAGGAATAGAATAAAAATAGGAAAGGAATAGAATAGAAATAGAATGTAAGTAAGGTAAAAGAAATAAAGAAGGAATTTATTTTTTCAAATCACAAAACACGAAATAATTTCCAACTTGTATGAAAAAACAAATTTGATGCCACCCCTCAAAAACCTGTGCGGGGTCAATCCGTTTAATAAACATAAATATAATCTGAACAAATAGTATGGAATCAGTATAAAATTTAAAAAAATATATTATATTTTAAAACGCAGTGCATAGCTCCTCAATTAGAATATGAATATAATAGCAATAGATTAAGAAAAGAACATAAATACTATAGAATGGATTAGGGATAGAAACACAGTAGAACTTGTTATTGAAAAATTATAACAACTTCAAGCAAAACTTCATAATAATATAAGGCTGTTTGATAAGGCTGCTGAATATGGTAATCAATAAAAAAATAATAAAACACTTTTTTTATAAAAATTTCTTCAACGTATAAAGCTTTCGTACGTTTATGACCTATGTGTTGGTAATGGATTAGATGATGATGATGATGATGATGATTGATGAGTTGGAACAACAAATTCAGGTGAGTTCCGAACCACTGGGAAGTGATTATGAATTACTTACAGGAGAAAGCACAGTCATTTTTGCTGGCCAAACAAAAGCGGTCACTCTTTCAAGGGCAGTATGAGCGCTCATGTCTTATCTCATCTGATAGAGAAGATACCTTGCACGACTCCTCAATACAATAAGCAATAAATAGAATCTATAAGATTTAATGTAGAATGAAATTACCAATTAATAATTAGAAACAATATAAAAAATTATAAATGATAGTCATAAATCATTCTTGTTGTTTTTAATGTCATTCAAACTACATCTTACAATGTAGTCCATTAACTAGTTACTTCATTTCTTTTTTTAATATTATATATTTGATACTGGTAAGTAATTATTGAACAGCTCAGGTATCAAATATTCAAAGTTATAAATTATTATGAGCCAGGGGAACTTCATATTCTGAAACAAAAATTCTTCCAGTTTTAGAAAAAACAATTCAATTATTTTAAGTTATATTATTACGAGCCAGAAGAACTCCATTTATGAACTCGTCTTATGTACAAAAATATTCCAGTTTTAGAAAAAGCCCTTCCATGTTCATTCAGTACAATAAAATAAAATGGATAATACAACATAATAAAGTACCTAGTAGTCTGTCAATGATCATTTGTTCCAATAGCTAAGCTAAGTATCGTTTTAGAATCCTGAAACGTTTCATTTGTCGACGGTGGCTTTGAATGGTGTGTGCTGTGGCATTGCAGTGGCAGCGGTAGTCGGCGGCACTGTGTCAAATCAGATATGATTGAGTTTGAGCCTATCTCGAACGTGCTCGCCTCCTTCCATTGTGTCCGTCATTTACATTGAATGGACCGAAGCCACTTCTCGGCATTTCTTCTTTTCCATTTCTTTCATTTCTGGACGCGGGCCGGCCGACAAACCAGACACGAAAGCCGTCCCTCAACCAGCCACGAAAACATCAAACCGATTATCGATTCCAACCATCGTTTCGCATTGTCTTTGCACAAATAATATCAACAAAAAAGCTGAAAATTTCCACTGACCAAAGATTTTAATCAGCTATATCGCATTAGTATTCGTCCGCCGGTCCCATGAATTTCTTCTAAATTCACGAGTAAAATATTAAATAGTGAGATAAGTCCTAATAATGCTACTTGATAATGCTACCTGCTACCTCCTCTCAGAAATACTGCCGCAACTCACTATTTATAACCATAAATTGTTATGTTCAGTTTTACGTTTTTCACTGGTCCTCGTCCTAAAATGTGATTTCTATCAATCAAGAGTTTTCCAATGGTCGTTTCTTCAAATGTATTTAGTATAAGAAACCACTTCTCAATAATTGAACCGAAATGTAACAAAGGAATTGAGCTTTGCAGACTATGTTTCGCGTACTTTTCAATAAAAATATTGTTTTCAATTTTGTTGTCCATGACTTTCGGCTAACAATTCACTTTTATGTCTACTGACTATCAACATGATAACCGAAAAGCTTCTGAATATTAGTAAACACGATTTTTCAAAAATTCCAGTTTTGTCAATTAGTAAACATAAAAGTCAAAATATTGATACTCACTTCAAGATCGTGACTCTTCTTGTATAATACACAACATTTTTCATATATGAATAATTGACATTTTTCCGCAGGTGATATTGATTATTGCAGGTGATTTCTGCATAGATAGATATCTGCAGATAATTGATTTCTGCAGGTGATATATATACTGATAATGATGTTGCAAAAATACTTTTCATGATATTGAATGCTCACTATGATTTGAATACTCAGTAGTATTTTTGGTGTTGATTGCTTCTTGTTCATTCAAAAGAGACTAACAAGAGAGAGAGAGTCCTTGGTTCAATTGCGTTGCGTGTAGCCTACCTACGCCGTTACAATGATTCATACCGATAATTCTACCTACACCGGTAGTTAGTAATTCATACTAACAATTCATTCAAGGGAATTGCTATCCATTTAATTAAAAATAAGAATTTTCACTGTGCACCAGAAATTTGTATCTTCCGATATTTTGGGTGATTTAGGGAAGAGATAGCAGAGTGCCGTAGCACGTATCTGTTAAATCAGAGATAAGCTACGAAACTCCTGGGCGCTCTTTGTAAGGGTGACCGATTCGATTGACCAGCAAAAAAGACTCTGTTCTCTGCTGTAAAATCGCTTCCCGGTTGTTCGGAACCCACCTAAAACTGTAGGTCAAACTCATCAATCGCTATCATCCAATTCATTACCCACGCACAGGTCTCAGACTTTCATCCTCCGAAAAAAAATAAAAGGAAATGTTTGACATTTTCAATCGATAGAAATAGGAAAAGTATTTATATAATGTTAAATATAATTATATAAATGTATAAATATAATTAAATATAATGATTAGTATTTAAGGATCACTATAGACCGACCAATCATAATATTCTCACTTAATATGAGTTCTCACCAGTAATATAATGACCATTTGAAATTAAAAGTGTTTCTTGTGGGCCTATTTTGAATGTAGGCCTATAGGTTTCCATCTATGGCTGATATATCTTTTTGATTCTCAATATATCATATATTATTGTATATTTATACAATAATATATCTTTTTTATCGTATAAGTAAGAGATATGTGGTATCTAGAGAATCTGGAATTTTCCAAAGTGTATAATGGAAAATAATCTTACATAACTTTATAAATATATTCTATGGATGAATGAAACATCTGAAAGCATGGATCCAGAGAGAAGCTAAGAATAAGTAGCCAACCCTATATACTCCAAGAGGGTTGGTTTTTATGTTGGCGCAGGTTATCTGTGAGAATCTTTCACTGAAATCACATGAGATCTGTTCGAATAGAGGAAACTGAGCAAAGAAACTTGAGTTGTCGAGTTGCGCGAATAGAAGCGGCGAAACCCTAGGCGTGTTTCGGCTAAACCGATGGCGCCGATGTTTGGCTGCCATTGATCCCCAACAGGCGTGCTGTAAAAAGCGTCAAACAGTGAAGACTTGATCGGAAATCGGCATCATGAGATGGACTGAGGGTGTGAATTCAGCCGAGGAACATACGTCACAGCTCACAGCAATCCTTTCCGCTCGCCTATCGTTCTTCCACATTCAATCCCGACTTGTCCCATCAGATGGGACCAGCTGTTCATTTGTTGTTTCGCTTCTTCAACTTATATCCAACTTACACCCTCGAGCACTTCTCAATTCCTTACATGGACCTTGCAATTTATAACATACAATTCCCCAAACAAACTCTGGAACAATAAGATGTAAGACTGATAACTCCTGAATAAAATATCTATACACATCAGTAGGCCAAACTATTGCACGGTCTTGGGGTAAAAGGTTATAAGTCCTCCAAAGGTTACATGAAGAGCGAATAAGAGAGATGATTTTAGTCTTATAACTATGGATTTGCCTCCGTGATAGCCTTAGATAGTCCATGGCAAAAGGGAGCAAGTCACTGAACTAACACTAGGAAAAACTAATTTTTTTTTGCGTGACATGTGACTAAAAACCTAATTCAATTTTTCCTTGACAAGTGTGTGATCACAAAAATAATCAAAAACTGATTGAACCACAGATAAAACAGGGAAACTCTATGTTGACAAGCGAAATGTTATTTGCATTTTTTTTAAATTCCAAGATTTGACTTATTTCCTTTTACTCTTAAACTGTCTTTTTTGTAGGTTACATAGGGGATAGGTATGGGGAATGAATATTTCAAACGATTATCTGATTTAATATTGTGACTTTTCTCTTATATTTCTACTTATTTTAAACTTTGAGATTGATAAACTAGTTGCATTCAAATTTTATTACAATAGATTGCAATATATTCTCACTTTGAAGTCAATCAATTTGGAATATGCTCTGTTGAGCAGAGTCGAATTGGAAACAATGAATTTTAATGAGGTGAATTCCAAACTAATATGACTTAGATGAATGGAAAAAATTAGCAATATCGATATTTTACATTTAAAATAATCAATATTTTCTTCATTCAACATGCTAAAACAGAGTTCATCTTACAAAAATATCTTTTTTTCTTGGGCGATTTCCGAAGGAAGTGAAGAAAACGTGATTTTTTAAGATAAAAAAATGGACTTCATTGGAAATAAATAATCATGAAAATACAAACACAATTAGTCACCTTGTTTAAAATGTAGTTCAGATTTTGATAACAATGAGTATCCTGGAATAAAACAACAATAATTCAAAATGAACTAATGATTTAACAGAGATGTAAAGAAAAGGCTTAAAATCTGAGTTAGAGAGGAGCCTTTTCCTATTCCCTTTAAAAACTTGTCTAGTGAGTAATAGATGGTTTCTACCCTATTCTGGCTACATTACTAAATTTATTCCAACGAAGCTATAAGAAGTTCATTAGCTGTCACAGACCAGAATAGTTATTAGCATTTTCATCTTGAAATGCATAATTCGTTGAATGGGAAACAGAGAAGCTGAAAATGCAGTTATATTACAATCCAATTACTGGATACTGTGATAAAAAATGTAATACCGTTTTGAATAATTTGGAAATGAGTTTAAAAATCAATTTCAAATTCAGTTTTCCAAAATCAGTTGTTTTTTTAGTCATTGTATGTTTTGTAACCGTCTCAAATTATTGTCTTTTCGATAGTATTATTAATAGTATTTTCCTTACACAATCATTTATAATTCATGACTAATTATCCCTCATTCTTTCTCCTTAACACTTTGGACTGGTGCATTTTGTCCGAAAAATATATTTCCTTTAGCATACGCTGCACAACTTTCAGGTTACATTACAGAAAGATGATGTGAGCTGAGAATGTGGGAAATCCTGAATCAACATAGAAGCAGAGTTTGAATTATTTGATTCCGCTTTTGTGGGTGAGCTGATTCCCGAGTCATCTAAATCACATTGTTCATTCAATAGCGAACTAGACTTCGATTTTCCTATACTATTATATTATCCAATAATAGTCATCTGGTCTTTCGAGTCACAAAAAGAGACTACAATTGCGAGAAAAAGAGATTCAACTCCATTAATGGTGAAGTCACTATTAATAACATTATAATATTTAACCTAGTAGGTCAGAGTCTGTATGGAAACATCAAGAATTCTCCCAATGACCTACTGAACTGGAGAGCTGTTCTATGTTGACCAAGGTAAGCTATTTTGCTGATGATTCATCATGAGATTTGCTGTGAGATATACTTCCAATCCCTTCCTGTTCATCTTCCTGATTTGGCTGCATCATTTTATGGGAACAAACTCAGACTCTATCACTGCCGCTTGTTCGCTCCAAAATTATTCAAGCTTGAAATCATTTCAATCGAATGTGATTGAGAACTCATATTTCGTGCTCATATTATGACCCTAAAAATAAATAAATAACTAAGCGAAAGAAGTGTAAAAAAATACAAATTAGTGAGTAGATTGCTAGAGTTGGAAGACACAAGCATTGGCAGATAAAAATCTAGTTTATAAGAATATAGAATAAAATTGGTTAGTCCAGGTGACTAGTTTTAATAAGCTTTAAAAGAAATTTAAAAAAAAGATAAACTCCCAATAAATGGAGTGCAAAATATTTAATTCCCACAATCCAATTTTCTGTAATCTATCAATTAGAATTAATGGATTTATTCATAGTTTATATACATTGTCGATAAATATAATAGAGTACACTATCATCAAGTTTTCATTCGAAGTAGATGATAGCTAATTTCCACAATCCAATCCTCTGTAATCTATGAATCAGAATTGATTGATAAATTGGAATGACTGTAATGGATTAATTTTATAAATTGATGGTACTTCTGATCTAACAAGACAAAAATGATACAACACGAATCATCTAATGATACAACATGAATCATCCTCTTCAATTGAAACTTTGAGATTCAAGCTGAAGTAGGGAAGTTTAAAATACATATATTTATGTTAATACATAGTATTGCCTATATATTTAAAAATATACATAACACAATGTGAGAAAAAACATATATTCATTAATTTGAATTACAATCACCGCAATTTAATTTAGTTGTTTTTCATTGGATGTCATTAAGGGTTTTCTTAATTGGTTGTTGTGAGCTTTTGTAAGCAAATAAATAAAATACATTTTCTCAAGAATTAAATGTGTTCTACGTTGTTATCAAATACAATAATACAATGAAATAATAAGACCCGCATGGTCAAAAACACCTTGTGCGCGAGAATGTGTCTCATATTTGTGCTAAAGTGTATATAAATTGTATGTAAATATATATTAAAAAAACGACATACTCAACATACAATAGAAATAAGAATAAATATCAGAAGAAAAGATTGAAAAAGATAAAGGAAAGGGAAGAATAGAAGAGAATCGTAAACATAGACTGAAGATGGAAAAGCACAGAGAACGACCATCAATCAAAACAGAGGAACAACAAATTTTCGACTCATTAGCTCCATTCATAAGAAATCATTGTTTCTGAAAACAAACAAAAACCCAATAGCAAGATAATGATATATTCATCAAAATATTTTTTATTTGTCTGGATAATATGCACTATGGATATGAATATAATAATATACTGGAACAATTGGTGTAAATAGAGCGGTTTTAATGTAAGTAAAAAACAAAAAAAATTATTGAAAAGAGTAAAAGAGTTATAAATTCGAAATATTGAAGTATAAATTGAACAGCATGTAGATCAATACCCTACCTATATATGGATGTAATTCAGTCCTCTGAATTGGCTCTACCAATTTCGTGAAGCCATTTCACAACTCTACCCTTCTACACACTTCTTGTAATATCAGTTTGTCTTAGGTGACGAGGAATTTTGTTACTGAGAATGTGAGCCACATAGAAAGGATTTGTTGTTGAATAAGTCCTGTGCAATCTCGGCGGTATCACGTCCTGCATGGCGGTGTGCCTTGTGTTGTAGTTATGTATTTGAAGATTGAGACCAACTCTTCGTTTTGCATGGAGCACCACCATTACACGGACATACAGTTGCCGGATGATCAGGACCTTGAATATTTCAAACTACTCATCCGTTGGAAATCTTCGATTTTTCGTCAGTGCCACTTTCATGGTGGATTTCTGTGTAAAGTACAAGGGTGAAAGAGTAGATTTGTAGGCTGCCCCCCATGCTACAGTACCCCATTCAAATATTGACTGTACATAGGCATGATATGCAATACGAATATCTTAATTATTTAGAATGCCCTGCAAGATCCGGAATGCATAAATCAATTTCCTTAGCTTACCATTAAGTGTATGTGCACGTTCCACTTAAGGCGATTGTCAATCATCACCCCCAGATCTGTAAGAGTTGACTCTCTGTATCACTGGACAACTGCAATCAGATGAACGATTATTGCAAAGGTGGAGCCCGATAGCTGTCATGTTGGTATCCCCTCTCTCACTGAGCGATATTGGCATAAATTTTGTTTATGTAATATCTTGTTATAATTCATATTTAAAATACATTTTGCTCTGTTTTCAAGACAACTATAATAATGCAATTTTCGATGATACACTGATAGCTAGTGGGTGAGTCAAACTGGTTTGGGAAATATTGCACTGAAAATTTCTGCATAGAGTATAGACAGAAGATAATAGAAGCAAAGGGCTGCTCCAGGGTGGGGATCTAGCGTCTTTGTATAAGACAGACTTGATTTGCGAGGAAGCATTTGCAAGGTACGTGATTTGGTTAGAGTAACAGGTTAATATTGTTCAGCTGCGGATTTTGCGATGCGCTGTGGCTGCCAGTGCGGTGAACATGTCAAATGTTTTCGCTGTCTCGATGTAGATAACAACCACTATTTCCTGGGCTCAATCTCTTACAATGAGTAACTCGTAGAAATTTCATGTGTGGATTCTGAGTGGTATTTCATGTACCAGTACCAGGGAATAATCTAATATTCATGAAATAGTTCTAATTCCATTGATCTGATGAAGAATCATACTAGTTGAGTTCCTGAAAGTATGGTGACCGACAAATTAGTGGTTTCGAAACCTGTTCTATCATACTTATCTCATGTTCTTTCATTATAATTATTGTTCAAATGCAAATAATGTTTTTTTTTATTATTGGGAAATGCAATTTTTTCAGTTTTCAACCTCGACCATTGGCTTGATAAAACTAATCAGAGAAGAAAGTGGATGTTCCAGATTGAACCACAGTAGGGTAAAAGAGAAATTTTATCACACTTTTTCACTCCCAACTTAATCTAACCTAACTCATCCCCTCCAACCAAACCTAACCTAGCCTAACCATGCTGTTCCCATGAGAACTAGCATTCCCGAAAAAATCAACTTTTCAACCATTCATGAGAACGCAAATTAAATAGTGTCATCTCGTTCAACTTGCTGAGGCGGTTCAAATTCATATAATTATTGAACACTAATTTCTAATGATGATTAATGAAATAAAACAATGAAAAATTTGTATTGAGAGGGGGAGAGTTGAGGCACAATCTTTCACTCTCAAACTAACCTTACCTAACTCAACCTCTCAAACCAAACCTAACCCAACCTAACCTGGGTAAGCTGATTTAACCTGACTTTTCAAAACCTGTTAGGTAAATAAGTTACATTTTCAAGGTAAAGAGTAATGAGTGGATCAATAGTGATTTTAAAGATGGTGTCTACAGTTCTAGATGGGCACCGAACCACCAGGTAAGTTATAATAGAGCATGTAGCGGCATATCATTTTTTGCCGGTTACCCTTCAAGCGCAGTGCCGTGCGATCGTGTCTGAACTTCACGACCATCTTGATACCGTACTCAGCGAGCTCTCAATTACTCCCAAATTACATTTGTGATTCAAGAGAAATAAATTATACTTTTAACTGCTGCGTATAGAATTGATCATGTTCTTTCAATTCTTCGTCGTTTCGAAAGCTGATGTGAATTAATTGGAGAGTAATGTCTGATTATTGAAATACTGTACTAGCAGTTAATTTAAAAAATGAAGTATATTACAGTGCTCTCTAGCTTGAGAATTTGAAGAGCTAGTAAATACTATACTAATAAGTAGGAGAACGCTGCTATGATGATACCATGAAAACCATGCCATAGCGTGCTCTATTATCAAGGAGAAAGCACAGAAGCAGGCTCTTAGCCCCACATCCTTTTGGCATCCGTTCAAGACCATTGTCCATTCATCACACAAAGCGCATAAATTTTTACGGAATATTCTGCTATTGCCGGAAAAGGCTGAAAGTCTTGCTTTGCATACTAATATAACAAATTCTTCTTTCATGAGTTATTGTGAATATAATCGCAATGAGAAATCTATTACCAACGTTCTTTCGTTATGAACATTTCTTGAAACATGAACTAGCATAACTGATTTTTTCATGTTGTAGATGTGATAATACAAAATATTTATCCATAATATTCAAACACAGGGACACATAAGAAGGTTACAACTGGCATTTCATCGCAAAACTGTTCCTTTCACAAACTTCCAAATTTTCAATCATTTTTAACAAATGCATTGGAGGTTTTCAGTTTTCTTTTGATTGAAACCTTTTCGTCAGTTTTCGTCTTCCCATGCAACTTGAAGAAACTTAATAAATCATAATCATTTGAGGAAAATTAATATGAGATGCAATATAACGATGCACTGAACAGATCTGTCAAGAAAGGTAAGAATAATGGAGTTTGATTGATACTATTCACAGCCGTAAATGTACTTAATTATATATACTGTAGCCTATTGTAGCTGACGTTTTGAGGATAATTGTGCTTTGATTCAATATATAATTATATTCAATCTATTTGTAAAATACAATACTGTTTCCTCCCCATGACATTCTCTTGATACGATGCAGTTTGTCAAATTTGTGAAAAATATCTCTTATTTGATGTTAACTTGATCTTCAACTAAATCTTGAATGCTCATTTATACGAGTAATATAATGCTCGTATTACTACAACTTCCTTTTATTTTTCCTGCATTCTATTCCATAATGCCAATATTCTAATGACGACGTAATCCGCCACTTTTTTCATATCGAATAATACAGATTTCATAACCAATAAATTAATTGACATTTTTTTTTTTTTTGAGATACTATAGTCTCGACAGTTACGTCATTAACAATCTCTACCAAACTAAAACTGAAATACAGAGTTGATCATGAATACTTTTTTGAGATGAAACTATTGGTTCATACACTGGGAGCCTCTCATTGGTCGCACTCCATGTTGGAGGCCTGTCATTGGTTAATACAAGACCCGCCCATTATCAACAAAAAGTAGCCTACCAATACAGAACAGCCATGAAAAATAAGGTGGAAACAGGTGTCCTATCGATCAGACACAAATCAACAATAAAATAAACTTGACAAATACTGAATAACTCAATAACTCAATGAAGGTCAAGTAAACAAAATGCGGGGAACGTAATGCTTGTTATGTAGGCCAAAACGGGGGAAGTTTTAAATTAAGAATTGATGAAAATTTTAGAGATTGGAAAGGGGATTCTAACTTCGTTAAGCATCTGATCAAGTTCAAGGTCGAGAAAGATATTGAAGTTTTGCATTTCAATGTGAAAAGCAGACTGTTGAGCATTTTCGAAGCTTTGGAAATAACTAGGGTGATGAAGAACAGTTCTGCTGATAGATAAGTTACCAAATATACTCTAACCAATTTATCAACATCAACCTTGTTTTATCATGAAGTGGGTAAATGTCAAGACTTGCACGTTGTAACGGTTGATTTTCGTTTACTTGACCTTCATTGAGTTATCGACTTGCAATATTTGTCAATTTTATTCTATTGTCGATTTGTGTTTGGTCAATACGACCACATGTTTTCTACTTGTTTTTGATTTCTGCTCTGTATTGGGAGGCTATTTCTTGTTAATAATGGGCGGGCATCAACCAATGACAGGCCTCCAACGTGCAGTGCGACCAACGAGAGGCTTCCAGTCTATGAATCAATAGTATTCGTATAAGAAGGGTATAATTATATTGAGCTACTTTGTATTTTAGTATGAGCTTGATAGAGATTCACAATGACGTGACTGTCGAAACTATAGAATCTCGAATGTTAGTTAATTTAGAGGTTGTGACAACATCTGTATGATTTGTCTATCTTATTATCTCCCTATAACAAATTATATATACCTTTTATTACATAATAGTTATGTATTAATTATGTATTATTATACATAATTCCCATCACACTGTTGAACTTGGTCCATATTTTAACTAAATACTCCCACCCATATAAAATAGTTCATCCAAGTTTCGTTTGAGAATCTGGTTAATTCACGTATTATTTTTATTATTTAGACTACAGTACGTAAAATTTAGGCCTGTGACTAAAAATAATATATTCCAAATGAAAGAAGAAATTACATTTCTCGTTTCTCATTATGTATGCCTTCACATCGTAAAGCTACTCATGAACTGCAAATTTCATGTAGAATTACCTGGTGTAAAGTATCTTGGTGAAGAGTATTTTTGTACAATTCTGTACCCAGTCGGAAGAGAACGTTGTGTCAAGAGATCAAGACATGTAACCGCTCATCAACCATTGAGCTAAGGATTAATGCTCTAAAATGAGCGAAGATTGATGGAATTATTCAAGTATACATCTCCAACTTTATAGTCAACCTTTCACGAGCCCTATCAACAAAGTAGGCTGGCTTATTATATTCTAGTCAACGCGTTTTTCGCTTGTTACTCACAAGGTATCATTAAACCTTGATGCTTTACACCTTTCATATTTACAACTATCATTCTCCAGTCGGTCATGACATTTCTTTACAGTATGGAAAAAATTGTAGACAGAAGAAAGAAGGATTAAAAGCTATTGAGGTTGAATTGCAAGTACTCAATGGGACTTGCAGCATCGGTGTTAAAGCGCTAGAGCGCGGAAAATCGGTCCTCTAGAATGTCTGCCGGAATCACATCATAATCGTCTGTACAGTTACTCACGCTCGATTTGGAGTTAGCGGATGCGTTATGAACTTCAACTCATAGACAACGCATTTATATTTATACTACATAAGTAGCTAAAATTTTCTAACTAGGATTCTATGAGTGTACCTCAATAACTTTGGAAGGAGAGAATAATTGATTCTAGAGCCCCGCAGTGATGAAAATAATCCAATTATTCAAATCCTGGCTATTCTTTTCCTTCAATTTATGGAAATTTGAGCGGAACTGTAAATACAGAAGAAAAGTGTGATTATCATATTTGGGCTTGCCTAAAGAGAAAGCTGCAAACCGCACTTTAAAATCAGAACTGACTCCTTACTTTTCTTACTGTCTATATTCTTGAAGTGCTCTTCTTATATATGTCTTATATATGCATCTTGTACAATTTGTTTTGCTCAGGATGTTTTTCAGCATCTTTATCAAACTAGAGAGGCTGTGAACTTACTTTGAGATATTCTGCTTATGCACTAGTATAGATGTGATCAAGACTGGGTATTAGCTCTTTTTGAGCCCTGGGAAGGTTCATGATCAAGCCCAAGGGAAAATTCATAACTTCATTGAAGGCTAATTTTAATTTAAGTTTGAGTGGTAGACAGGACCTTGAGTTCCAAGTTCGCCCTAAATTAAGGCAATTAATTAATCATCAATAAAATTATCTCTTAATCCCTATTCATTATAAGACTCATTTACAATGTCTCTCTAAGTCTCTAACTTATTCACGTATCAATTTGAAGTCACATATATATATGCAAACAAAAAATACATAAATTTTTGGGTGTTCTGTGGTGAACTGCTTCTTTTTGGCTCTGCCTAGACGGGCTAGCTGCCGTGGCTATTCCAATACGGTGTACCATTGTTTATTCCAATATCTTGGTTCATATAAAAAATTAAAAAACTGGGTTAATTAAAAAATTGAGTGAAGGAATATTAAACATTTTCCGATTTTTTTAATGATATTTACTAAAATACTCGTTTACTCTACCAGCTGATTCAGTTCTACTGTGTTTTCTAAATCCGGCATAATTCAAATATGATTTGGTCTTACCGATTAGTTCACGTAACTAATAGTTACGTGAGCAGTTTAATAAGTATAATTCACTTTGCAAGGCTTTATGATGAAAGTCGAAAGATGCCACTCTTGAAACTTTACATGTTGTGTGATCCTTGAACTGCCAGTTGCCTGTACCAATTATTTTTGGAATAAATGAAAAAATGCAGGATTTAAAAAGGCCTCATATCATGATTTGATTCCTCACTAGAAAAATTGCTGACAGGTTGTTGTCGGTGCCAGCGTTCAAAAGATATTCGAATGCTAAGAACTCATTTAAGAATAAAAATTTCTTAATAAACTGGCGAATGATGCTAATGATTCAACTGAAATCCATTCGAACGTGAGGATTGAATGAGAGTCTTTGTCTGTCAATGAGTGATGATGTCCTTATTTGCCTGATGCTTTTGTGGCAGAGTAATTATCGCTGCTGCATCAAAGTAGCGATGATGGATGGGATGAATAGAGGCGAGGCCGGTCGCACAACAGGACGGCATCTTGTGACGACGTCTGTGTGGAAAAAGGAGAAAGAGTTGCAGAGGTAGGAATGATGGCAGCACGTGCGTGTCTGGTTGGTGCTTTGAACGCGCGGCAACAGAAAAATGAAATGATAACCGCGGCGTGTTGTGATTTCTTTTGTTGTAGCATTTCACGGTGCAAGACAACGCGTGTTTGTCGCCATTGTTGCTGCTATTCGCTTCTGGTTATTCTTGAAATGTTTTACGTGAGTCATTGTGAAGGAAGGTGACGTTACGTGACCATCGACTCAGCGACGACTCTAATTGGTCGAGTCACAGCATTCGTCATTCCCCTCTACTCCCCCACGGAACAACCACATCCGAAAATAATCGAAAATCCATCACCATTCTCTTTAACACGTCTTTGACAGCGTAGAAATTTGTAGCTGATTTCTCATCGGATAACCACTTGGAAGTAATTTGTCAGTTAACGTGTACCATAAAACTTAATAGTGTGAACATTATAGATAAGCCACGAACTCATGGGCCCTTTTTGTAAGGGTGACAGATTGGATCGGCCAGAAAAAAGACTATTCTCTGCTGTGAAATCACTTCCCTGTGGTTCGGATCTCACATAAAATGATAGGTCAGGTCCAACTCATCAATCACCATCATTACCCACTCACATGTCTGAAACCTATGTAAGCTTCATCCCCATAAAAAATCATTGCTTCTTCTTTTTCAAAAGTCAAAGTTCAACGTGTATCAAGATCGCTTTGATGACTGCTCTAAGAAGCTCTCATCACTACTCTTCATCTATGAAATGCGTAGAGAATTAATATTTCCTACTCGAATTCCTTCAAATATCAGTGTCAATGCTTAAAATGTGTGAAAAAGAAATCTTTTTCACTCAAATTAATTCAAATATGAATGTGAACGAAAAATTGAGGAAATTAACTGATTTGAAGGATGATTATTCCATTACAAAGTTAGTTTTGGCAGTTGTAGAATGATAAGAATGATTGATTTTCAGTAGAATGAATATGTAAAAGTTGAGTGGAAATGGAAGCAATTGTTTCAACAAAATTTTCAAGGTTTCCTTGAAAAACATTCTGGTAACAGAACCCTCTATGGAAATTTTTTTTAAATTGACTCATAAATGTTCTAAACTATTAATAATGATTCAACAATATACAAAATAGTAGACGATCAATATTGTATGGGAAAACAATATCAGTATCAGTCGTGGGGTTCTCATCCTTTACCCTGGAGCAGAGATTAACTTAATTTAAAAGCTCCTACACCAATAAAAATCAGTAGAATGTCGGTTGTAAGTTTCAAGTGAAAATGGAAGACATTGTTTTAACAAACTTCTCAAGGTTTCCTTGGAAAACATTTTGATATGAAAGAAAATAGTTTACTTTACAACAAACTCAGGAATTTCTACTAATTATAAAAAAATATGTATTTTTCAATGAGACTATCGATTTTGGCATTTTTATTTCGATCTCTGAAACAAGATGGAGAGTTTTACAAAACATAGAGCTAAAAAAATAATAACAATGAAAGATCCACTTTTAATGCAAAATAAGTTATCCTCCAAGCAGACGTTTGATCCTTGTTCATAATAACTGAAGCCTGATAAATAAATAGTATATATTGAAGTTTTGTAATGTGATAGTATAGTAAATTACCATTACGGTAACATCATCCTATTGGCTACAATCTATCTATCATTCCCTACCTACTATCGCTCATATACCACGAATCTGACCATAAATGTATTGTGTCCAGAACTGGGAACGTTGAACGTGTCTTGATAAAAAAACAACTAATTGGTTGAAACTGTTGAACAAGAGACCAGTCGAGCACTTTGGGCTCGTTTGTTTGAATCAGGTTAAAAGCTTTTATAGACATGTTTTTTGGATGATGGTGTATAGAGAAAAAGCATTCTATTCGACTTGGAACGAATATCCACTCGGCACTAACATAAATGTACTTCGCATCGGAGTATGTAAATTACCTCTACAGCTCGTTTAAGTTGGGTCAGGCAGTTGCAAATATATGATGCACAAATGGTGCTTTGCGGGTTTTCCCAAGAGTGATGGATTGGACCATCATTGGTACCGACATCGGTACAGAATGTTCTCGAAAGCTCTTCTAGTCACATTTAACTGTAATTTGAAGCGCGACTCCACTAACCAACAAAACCCGACTGTGTAAATGATGCACGGCATCACATTGATGTCTATGGCCAGAAATGAATTAGAGACAGTATCCAGGTCTCTGCATTATTGATAAGTAAGCAGCACAATACTACTTGCTCTGTAGCCTAATCTAGAGTGAACAACCCTATCCATGTCGTCAATGACAAATCGTACTATTACATGAATATGAATGACGTTCAGATGATATTTCAATTACAATACAGCAATTATTATCCAGTTTAAATTAATGAAAGAATTTATTTAAACTGCCAATGACAAATTTTTGTTGAGTTTTTTCGTGTTGATGAAGATCACTTGAGCCCGAGACTTGTGCGTCGGTAATGAGTGAATGATGTTATGTTTGTAGACCTACAGTTCAAGGTGTGCTCTGAACAACCAACTTAGTGATAATAAAATAGATGTCATGTTATTTATTGCCTGCCACCCTTCCAATCGCACTCGAGTGCTCTGATTAAAGATCACGATTGCCCTGACACCGCGCTCCCAAGTAAAAAAAAAAACTATATATAAAACTAATATTGTTTGAAATAATTTTTGTCAACCATCATCCGAGTCATCAGAGCAGGGTCGTTCAGACAGGTACTACTAGTCACTCATTTTGGTAATGGGCTTCTATATTACATTATTATATAGACGTTATGTTGAGACATGGAATAAAGTATTCAGTATAGAATAAAATATTGAAGCTTCTGCCTTCTGTCATCGTTACACTTTTGTCATTAAACATTGAACATTGTGTTTATTGCTTATGCACAATGGCTAATCCTGTGTAATAGGCTTTCAAAAGTAAAGTTGATTCTTGAAATGAAGCGTGAAATTCAATAAATACAAGAGTAGGCCTGCAGAAGATGACAAATGATGGAATAGCCGGAAGAGGCCTAATCCAATAATTTCCGTAAGCTAATTGGAGCTGAATTCTCCTACTAATTTGATTCAATTGTCAATGAAGGTTTAATTGGATACGAAATGATTGAATCAAACTCTTGACTGTTTTCATCAGTTACTGAGTCTGATACAATTTGTATTGATTATCAAAATGATGAGGACATTCACCTTCAATGAAAATTTGAGTCCTGTTAAACAGAGATTGGATGATTTTTCACGGTTCGTTAATAGCCTTTATAAAAAGTTAATTAAATTACTGAAAAAACTTGCAGAATTATCTGACTGAAATTGATTGTACTTTTTACAAATGTTTCGTGCACATTAATTGTGTAAGCCTATTTTTCAAATGGGATTTGGTAATTTGTATACTACCATTCGAATTAGTGAACTATAATAGGCTGTTGAATGGCATAATCATTTGCTCGTACTATGGAGTAGTAGTCATACTAAGAGAGATTTAATTGCAATGAATTGTCATTCAATTGACAGTGTAGTCTATGTGTCAGACGTTAAAAATCAAATTGGTTATAAATGAGACTTCGTAAAGCTATCTACTAGCTTGCCTGATAGAAAGAAGAAAAATTGCAATGAAGGAATATATAAAAAGGTAGAAGGAGACAAATGATGGTGGAAAAAAGAAGATAGAATAAAAGGAGGAGTGGAAGGAGGATAATGGGAAGGGGAAGGGGTAGGGGAAGGAGAAAGTTAAGGAGAAAGAGAAGGAGAAGCAGGAGAAGAAAAAAGAGAAGGAGGAAAAGGAAAAGAAAAAAGCAAAAGGAAATGAAAAAAAATAAAATAAAAAGAAGAAGAAGATTGAAATTGAAATTTATTGCCAAAAACTTCTTAAAACGATCTTAAAAAATTAACAGTAGAGTAACAATGTAGAGTACATATATACAAAACTCCTACATACCCTAAATTGTATTAAAAAGAGAAAAAAGATTATGTGCACAGAGAAAGGAGAAAGAAGGTGATATGAGGGTGATGGTGATGATGTTTAACGAGAAGAAGAAAGTTATTGGAATACAGCTCCAAAGAAAATCAAACTGAAACTATAAATCGGAAAACAGATTAAATATAATGAATGTGACATTGAATTAATTACAAGCATTAAAATAAAGTTTAATTCTACGAATAATGTTTTTGTTTCTGGTTCTCTTTATACTTGATTCATAGTAATAATGTAAAGTCTATAATTATTATGGTACCTCCATTTCGCGTATCTTCAACAGGAGTATTTATCCATGAACAGGACAATATCTAATTTCACCCTTTAAAGGGGATGGCAAAAAAGAATCCACCCTCCGCGGATGGCCGGCCTTCCATGCGAATGTCCTATTGTTAAAAATTTTCCCACCGCTAGATAAGAGATGTTCTTACAAAAGTGGTATGGGATTTTAGCAGCAGCTGTTCAAGCTCTACCAGAAAAGATAGACAGACAACGTCTCTTGTTCCACATCTCCATCTGGGACGTGAAATGCGAAAGAGTTCTTTTGAAAAATCATAATAACTCTATTCTAATCCATCTTACCTTTGATATTCTGTCTGTTGCTCATTTTTCAAAGGAAAAATAAATGAAATAAATCTAGCTTTTCTCTATAATGACACAAGATTCGGGCTGAGATTGGTTTCATTCAGAAATTCACAGTTACAGTATAAGTGCTTCAAATACTGAAAAATAAATCATCCCTAAAACTCTTTTGATATATCATTCAAAGATATCTATTTTCTAGCTTTCTTTATTCGCAACCCAGCAATGCGGGAAGGAATTTTTTCGCCATCCAAAATAATTATTATTGGTTTAATCTCTTTTTCTACCAATACCCATTATGCATACAACATTTTATTGATTCCTTATGCTGGTCGTATCTTTGAGCATGTAATCGACTGAAACGCAGCTCATCATTAAATTATTATTTAAAAAAAAGTTCAAGTTTTGAAACAATAACATTGCACAAACAAAATTCTTCTTCCTTTTTTTGGATAGTATGGCCACCACCAGTTCCACCAGTAATTGCCACTTACCACCAGTTGGGAATCGCTGGGGAAGAGTCAAGTCTTATAGAATATTGTTAAACATTTTTCTCACATACTCTATACGGTAAGTCTTGTGATAGAATAGGCCTTATTCCTTTCCTTTTATGGGGAATGATATCGTTCAACACCCGAAGTAACTCTAGCTGAGAAAAGTGCTGTTATCACATATGGAGGAAAAATGGAATTTTATAGATTACGAACCCTTTCTGAGTTGAAGGCAGTGGCGGATTAATGAATTTTTATGGGAGGGGGCGACATACCCCAAAAATACCCGTTGGTCGGGGGGGGGGGGGGTGTTGTATGGAAATTTGTTTTTGGAAATTTAGTAGCCTTTAACCGCATTTTACACCATTCTAGCACTTAAAATGTAGTAGAAATATAATTTTTCGTGTTTAAGAACAATCAAATTTCCCCTAGCTAGAGTAGTTTATTTCTGTATATTCATGTGGAATCAGGAATACAAATTTTTTCATACAATACAATATGTCTTGAACAAAAATTGCTTTGCTAGCTTAATTTTTATCAAAATTTACAGAGAAATGAACAGAGTCTAAGCAATTCATTCGTGATCGTGATGATTTTTAGACCTATATATATATTTAAATTAATCTCAACATTCTTTCATGTTTCATAATACCAGTACTACAATAAATATGTATTAGGTCAAAAACAAACAGAGATTTATATGCCCCTACCTATTCTATAAAAGATTAATCTTATTCAAACTAATTTCACTTGATATAAGATTTCCTTCATTCTCTGTCATTTGTTAATTCGTCATTGAATTAAAATCATGTCAACAGTTAAAGATAAAGTATAGGTAATATAGAAAATAAGGCAAAATAAGTATTACAACTTTTGTTAATTCCCGGCCGGCGGAGGCGGAGTGGTAAGACAAGTTGGAAGTATTCCGTCTTTGGCGGGACAATTAAAATTTAACCGTGTGCATGTCACAAGTGTTACTTTTTTTAATTTTTTAAAATGTGGAAGCCCTCGGGGGGGGCGGTCGCCCCCTCCGCCCCCCCCTTTAATCCGCCCTTGGTTGAAGGTTGATTGGATTTGAGTGCATCCAAAAAAGGTAATGTTCGATGTGGACAGTAATCTTTTATACACATCACTCACACTAGAACCGAATTGATGTATTGAATAATATATCAATGCCGGATCATCACCAGTTACGTCATACCGAGTTGATGAGATGATTAACGACTGCATATCATATAAAATAAATTACGTGTAATCAGCCAATTCATTGTTATTTTGATGGCTAATGAATTTTGGTGCTCGACAGAAGAGCAGCGTTTTTGGAATACCTGTCAAATCGTCATTATCATCAAATCCGGTTAACAGAACGAATTCAATTCGCATCATCGATGCTCAGCTTACTTTTTGGTATTGAATTATAATTAGACAACAATATTCATGCGACATGGATCATTAGATCTGGAGACGTAACACAATGTAGGTTTCATTTGGATTACTTCTTTGAGGTTGACATGTCAAAATACAGCCTTTGACTAAATATTCTTGTACAAGCCTAACATTCTGTTTTACCAACGAAGCTCTTTTCGTCAACGTTGTCAAACGCTACCGCGACCGCAGAGGAGAATATCTCTTGTTGTTCCGAGGAAATTAATGAGGACAACTTCAAAGAAGCGGTCTCTCAATCGCCTCTAATGTACTCCGTTGTTCGTCGACAGAAAGGTAGGATTAAACATGTGGAAGCAAACTAAAGCTGGGATGGTTTAGCCTTTGCCACTCACAATTTAGAAGAGAATTTAAAGTACACTGTCTACAATACGGTCTTCGGTAGAGTTGATCTAAGATCAAACTTCTTGTATTAAAGAAACGGATCTCAAACTACTATAAAAATAATTAAAACAAACACTTTGCCTCATCAAGAGCCCGCGCACAATTGTATCAGAAAAAAGACGGCTCTGGATTGACGTTTAATCCAGATTTTACAAACTTATGAACAATGATTTTACAAACTTATGAACAATGATTAAAATGTAGAGATAAATTCGTCAGAGAAGTTCCGATTTTGGGAGTGAGTATGACTTTGAGTGAAAAAAGTCACTCATCTTCTCGAGATAATTTCAAGGGAACGATAAGCTAATTAACTATAAACTGTAAAACCAATTGAGAATTTCAATTACATTCAATTATGTACAATTCAAAAAAGCTTTTTATCCGATAGTCTTTATTGAGCTTCTTGCACAAATACCCAACATTGATTATTATTACTCAACTTACTTGACTGATACTTTGGAATTCACTGTTAACAGTCACTAGACTTGACTTAACAACTTGACATTGTTAAGTATCTTTCCAATTACATTTTGATTGAAGCGAATTGAGCCGATGTAAACTGAAATTTCGATGTTAATCATCATTACTTCCTTTCGTGCTCCTGATATTGAAATAAACTCAATAACTATTGTCATAAATGACAAAAATTATATTACAAAACTTAATAGTCACGGCTACAAAAAATAAAAAGACGTTTGAATCGAGAAGTTACACTCTTTCTCCCTCAACTTGTATGAAGGAGAAAGAGCCGTGAATCTAACAATCAGATCGAAAAGTCAGCATTTTTAAAAATTCGATTTTCAATTTCCTAATGGCTGGACCAAGGAGATTTTTCACTTCTCATCCAGACCAGCCTAGTGCCTGACGGAGCTAGCGGTCATCGATGGTCTGAGATTTCCCGATTTCTCCATTGGTAATCAGGTATTGTAACACATTTTATATTATACAGTATTTGTAATGTAGACCAAATATCTTTTTAACCATTAAAAAAATATATATATAGTAAAAATGTTAGTCAGAAGAATAATTTAATACTACATAATGTCACTTTTTGTTTTCATTTTAAATCGGAATTTCTGTCTCATCACCATTAACAGTACTGTATGTTAAAAATAAATAAAATTAAAAATTAATAAATAAATAATGTTAATCCAATAAATGAGGGAGATTAATTAAAAATAGATTCTGTTCACTAGTAGTAAAATAAATAAAAATTCTGTATTTTATATTGACTAAATAAAAGAAAAATTTATTTAATTACTGAATTTTATTCGTTTTACAAAATATTTTATAAGTTAGAATAAAAATCAAATATTTATAAGTAAATGTTCTACCATCACAAGCTATGCTGAGCCCATGAAATATGAATTAGTGAAATATTATTGTCGCGCCCTGTCTTTCACGATTTCCACATTCATAGGGTAAGGTTGGATGTGGTAATTGAGGGGGAATAGGTGCAATAATGATATTCCACCATAACCACTTATTACTGAATCCTTACCTGGTGGAGGCTACAAATAATAAAGGCGCTGTCCTTTAAATATATTCAATGTTACAAATGATGGAGCCAAATCATTACAAATGGTAGAGGGGAATCATTACACTATTAATAAATAATCGACGAAATTACGATATTTGAATGATTTTTTAGAAAAGAGTTGTGCCAAAGTCATTTAGATGTCACTTTTTCAATGTGGCAATAGGATTTTTGAGCATAGTTCCAATCAATGTCAAATATATGTTAACTCAGCTCTGAATGCTATTAATTTCAGGTAGTTCTTCATCAATATAGAGAATAATAATAGAGAACGATATGAAGAAAGCCACATGTACTAATTTCTAACGTGACCTGAAACTTCAAATAATTAGAATTATTAAAGTTTAAGAGGTGAGACAAAGTTCACAATAACATCATTATTAAATCAATCAGCAAACATTGAGGCTCGAACATTGTAATATTAAATTGAGTAATTCAGGAATGTTCTGCCTATATGGAATTACTAACAAGGAAAACTTTCATTTCCTGGATCACTATATGAATAGAAACCCTCCAAGCCTTTGGCTGTCAATCCTTTGTTGACTTCGGCCATGCTTTATTCATATACATAGCTTTCAACTGAACAGATTCCGAACTCCATTTCGCTGATTACCAATATCATTTCTGATAACGCACCGGAACCTAGCTACCAAACTACCAAACTTCAATCAAGAGGTAGAATGATTATTTGTCTGTTCGATTTCTATTCAGTTATCATTCCTCATTGATCATTGCTGGACTAGTCACTTTCAGTTCTTCTGGTATGACATTTTTAATTATTTAAAATTACTACATATTTTTTCATTTGTAATTAAAAAAAACAAATTGTATATTTTCCAAATTTTATTGAAAACTCGTTGAGTGATATATTAAAAGTATCTCTTATTATAGATAAGAATTATTTCCTCACACACGGATCTGCAGTTCACATGGGGAAATATATTTCTTTATATTCTAATTACACATATTACAATAATTATGATTGTAATATGTTGTGTGGAAATAAATAAATTTAAATTCAAATTAATTCAGTTCACAAGGTAGAGAAAAACGTATGATAATAGGTCTGCAATAGATCTATTAAATTGGAAGATAACTAATTATTCCTTAATAATTTTTGCTATAAACTATGCCGAAGACCTTCACTACTGGGATATCAGCAACTGTATTGAATAGCTAATGGAAATTGATGAGTTACCGCAATATAAAAATATTCAGTTAGCACCGGGAATCGAGGCACGGATCTTCCAATTGCTTATATTCTAGGCTATTCTAATTATTTTTATATATTTTTTTATTTTTTATTTATATTGCGGATGATGCCAACATGAGTCCAGTGAATTGTGCGTGGATAATGAGGTGAATGGGTGAATGATGAGAAACATCCATGGCTGAATGAGATTCAAACCCAAGGCTGTAGAAAAGGAAGCCAGCCAGAACTTATCACAGACAAGCAATGATAATTTGAGATTTTCCTGCCAGTACAACCAATCTAAAGATTTGGAAAATGTTACAATTTCATGGAATTGCTAGGTGGAGTTCAATAAAATTATAAAATCCATCATCCAAGTTACTGGAAATTCAATGAAATTGTAGAATCGTACAAATTACTGGAGACACTCGATTTGATGAAGCATTGATTTTTATTATAAAACATAGATAAAACAGGATAAAACATGGTCCAACAATTTTATCTTTTAAAAAATTTATAGCAAGTGGAAGAATTTTAGTGAACTCGTTTCTAAGTCTGTGATACCGTAGGGGGAGTAGCTATTCCAGCTACTTTAAGGGATGCGCCCCTTCGGACCCCCAGCTAGACAATGCATTCCTCATCATTGATACCCAACATGCATTGATCTATCCTAAGTTCCCTCCACCAGTAGTCCCTTCAGAACTCCTTTAACAGACATCCCCTCCTTCCCCTATACTCCCTTATTCCCTAAAAGGCCATAACGGACTGGCAAGACCACCTGCCATAAGAGGATGCTCCATAATAAGATCTGAGCTCTCCATCCAAAAAATGGTGGGTTAAAAAATTGGTGACTGTTGGAGATTGGCAATGATCGTAAAGTTGAACGCAAAGTTTCTGAGCGACGTGTAAACAACCCCAGATGGTGCTCCACAGGGAAACGAGCTGCAGCAGCAGTGTGGCAGAAAGTTTACACAAACGGCGACCAAACTGGACAGCAAGACTCTCACGGTCAACACGAGCGGATACAGTCAAAGCAGAAATATAAAAACCGCTCTTTTCAGAGCGAAAGGATAATAAATATCGGACCATCAGCCCGAATTTTGCAACTCAACATAGAGGGAATCAGTCGTGACAAATGTGAGCATCTTAGTAGAGTGGCTAAGGAGAACAAAATTGATGTAATTGTATTGCAAGAAACACACTTAGCAAGGGAGTCTGAAATTCCAGCAAGAGCAAAGGTACCTGGATTCAAGGTGGTGGAGACAATTCTTTCGGAAATATATGGGTCTATTGTTTACATATGAAATGAAATAACCAGCTACAGTGTGAAGAAAAAATCCAGCTTGAACAACATTGAGATAATAATAATTGAACTCTCCCAGCTGAGCATAGTTTCAGTTTACAAACCTCCAAATGTTCAATGGCCAACCCCTCCTCTTCAAAAAGATAATACTCAAACAATCTTTATAGGGGACTTTAACTGCCATCACACCAGTTGGGGATACAACACCAATGATGCCAATGGAGAAACACTCTTACAATGGATTGAAGAGCAAAATTTATATCTTGTCTATGATGCCAAAGACTTGAAAACCTTCCATTCGGCTTGATGGCAGACTGATACCAATCCAGATCTGTGTATAGTCACAATTGATGAGAAAGGAATACCCATACCCCACATGAGAAAAGTATTGCCTGGTTTCCCCCACACTCAACATCGCCCAGTCATTGTAAACATAGGAATACAACTTCCAATGATAGAGTCAATCCAAAAGCCAAGATGGAATTTCAGGAAAGCGGACTGGATTTCATACAAAAAGGAGGTGGACACAAATATATGCTTCATTCCATCTAAAGCTGACAACTATACAAGATTTGTTGGACTTTTGATTGCAACAGCTAAGAGAAATATCCCACGCGGTTTTAGAAAACAATATATTCCATGCTGGAGCTCTGATACAGAAAAAATCTACCAGGAATATAAAAAAACAAACAACAGTCACCTGGGAAGCCAGCTACTTAAATCCTTAAACCAACAAAGGAAAACAAGATGGGCAGAAACAACTGAAAATTTAAACTTCACACATTCAAGCCGAAAAAGTTGGTCCTTGTTGAGACGGCTAGGGGCTGCAACACATATTCCATCCCCAAAATCATCAACAACACCAAACCAGAT
The DNA here is from genome assembly GCA_948455865.1 of Conomelus anceps. Taxonomy (NCBI): domain Eukaryota; kingdom Metazoa; phylum Arthropoda; class Insecta; order Hemiptera; family Delphacidae; genus Conomelus; species Conomelus anceps. The sequence continues at coordinate 116,108,597 of OX418216.1, forward strand.
TGCAATGCATATCAAAAAAAAAGAGCTGAAAGTGTAAAAATGAAAAAAGAGGACATGAAATCAGTCTTGAATAAGCTGAAAAAAACAAAGAAGTCTTTACAAGAAAGTAGTCAGTTTTCAGTGCCTTTTACTGATTTAGAGACAACTATGGCTATAAAAAGCCTCAGATTAAGGAAGGCAGCTGGTGCTGACAACATATTTCCTGAATTTCTGAAGTATCTGGGCCTGGTAGAAGAACATGGCTTAGATATTTTTTCAATGATATCCTAAGTACAGGAAATATTCCAAAAGAATTCAAAATGTCTCAGACTCTCGCCATCCTTAAACCAGGGAAAACACCAGATAACCCAGCAAACTACCGCCCTATTGCTTTGTTGTGCATATGCTACAAACTTTTAGAGAGACTAATCTATAACCGAATATACCCAGCCATCAATGAACGTCTACCAGTTGAACAGGCAGGATTTAGACAGAATCGAAGTTGCTGTGAGCAGGTACTGGCACTGACGTCATTTATAGAATCAGGGTTCCAGAAGGGCCTGAAAACTTCTGTAGCTTTTGTGGATCTAAGTGCAGCGTATGATACTGTTTGGATAGATGGACTCATTCTGAAATTCATACAAATGATTCCATGTCTTAGAATAGCAAACTTGTTGCAGAAAATGCTGAAGGATCGCTATTTTGAAGTAAGTTTGGGCTCATATGTGAGTAAGTCAAAACATATAAAGAACGGTCTTCCTCAGGGCTCAGTATTGGCTCCCCTTCTCTTCAATGTGTATGTGAGTAACATGTCAAATACCTTGGCACAGAAATTCTGCTATGTGGATGACATGGCTTTGGCTACACAAAATAAAAATATGGATGAAGGGGAAACAATCTTGACAAATGATCTAGAAAAGTTGGACACATACTACAAAACATGGAGACTATGTCCAAACCCAAATAAAACAGAGACATGCTCCTTTCATCTAAATAACCAACTGGCAAACAAAGAGCTGAATGTTATGTTTTGTCAAGAGCGAATCAAACACAACAGATATGTCAAATACCTGGGAATAACTTTAGACAGGTCTTTGACATTCAAAAAACACATTGAACTCACCAGCCAAAAATTAAAAGCCAGAAACAATATCATACAAAAACTTGCAGGTACAACATGGGGAGCAGATGCAGCAACTCTACGCACTGCAGCACAGTCTCTTGTCTACTCAACAGCAGAGTACTGTGCCCCAGTTTGGGGCCGAAGCACTCATGTAAGCAAGATCGACGTTCAGCTCAATGAAGCAAGGAGGATAATTACAGGGACTTTAAAATCAACTCCAGTGCCTTGGCTTCATATACTATCCAATATTGCCCCCCCCCCCCCCCCAGAGATCCGTAGACAACAAGCTACATTTTACGAATGGCAGAAGATACATCGCCCAGATCGACCAAGAGAGTTGCCAATTCATAAGATAATTGATGAGCCACATAATGATAGGTTGAGGTCTAGAAACCCAATCTGGAAGGATGAGACTCTTGCACCAGGGAGAACCTATGATTTTCGAAACGCCTGGAAATTCAAATGGAACAATAGTAATGTCAATCGCCACAACATCACTCATCCCCATCAGCAACTCCCAGGAATGCAACTTCCTCGCAAAATTTGGTGCTCACTGAATCGGGTAAGGACTGGACATGCTAAATCAAGATCTGCAATGTATAGATGGGGTATTGTCAACAACCCAGAGTGTGATTGTGGAGCGGTTGAACAGACTCTGGCACACATTGTCCAGGAATGTCCTAAAAGGAGGTTTGCTGGAGAATGGAGCGACTTCTTTGAGTGTAGCCCTGCTGCAGTAGAATGGGTATCCACACTGGATATAGATTTATAGTCAGCTTCCACTAAGCATCCTTGTGTGTAAATTATTATTAATAGCAGGGATCTGCTAAAGTTTCACATTATTATTATTTCCTCTATCTGTGTTTGTTTTTGTTTATTTGTTTTTTTAATGTTTATGACTCTTGCATGTCTTATGTAAAATTTATATATTTGTTTTTAATCTTTGACTACGTTTCTATGAAGGGTTGGAAATGCTCGTGTTGAAGAAGCCATATGATAAATAAATAAAATAAATAAGTCTGTGAAATTCCGGAGTATCAGAAGTTATCTGAACCGAAGTGGCTCATCTGCTCATTAGCTTTCAAATCTTGCCAGGGACTTTCGAACTGCAAAGTTTCTATTGGATTGAGAGGAAGAGTCTCTAAAACAGTTTACTAAAGAAGTTTTGCCGTTACCAGGCCACTGACTGCCTTGTACAGTGTTACTATACATGTAGAATGATTTTACAAAAGCGTTTTACAGATCAGCAAGGTTTTTTCCAAGATTCTTTAACTTAATTTATTGTACAATAATACAGTAGATTTGTTATTGTATTATAACGTTTCCATTTCATAGAGATATGGCAGAGAATCGCATCATTACTACAAATACGAAAATAGTATCGAGACAATGTAAGATACAATGTTAATAGAACATGGTTATTAAATATTTATATTTTGAAAGAATGAGAGGTAGCTTTCTGAGAATGCTACAGTAATATCCAGTACCCTATTCATTGTACACGCTGTTCTTCTTGCTGTTGTTCAACTTTCAAATTATTTTGAAGAAAATTAAATTTAACATACCTCGTACTCAGTACCCAAGTGCCTGAGTACTATTGGTACTATCAATACTTTTTCAGCCAACAACAATCTGTTCACTTTTTTGTAGATTACATTATGAATACTCATATACACTAGTTGACATAATTAGATGAGGTAAAGCTTAATTTTGACGTGAAAAAACTCTTGTACACTACAAAAATTGAATATTTTCCAATATTGAAATATTTATAATACTAAATATTTTTTCAATTACTTTTTAAATATTTCTATATTTTCAAGACTCTTTAAAAACTGCGGTAACTTGTAAAGTTTCCTACCAATATAACTATAACTTAATTACTACTATAACTATAACTATAACTACAACTATAACTATAACTATAACTATAGTTATACATCAAATAATAAAACTTAGATAACAGAAATTGACAAACCCCGTACTCCATATCATATTATTCTCCATATCTTGGAGAAGGGTTGAAAAGCGTTGGGTACCATACCTAATTGTAATAAACTGTAATTGTTAGGATTGAGAGTTTCAAATGACCAGAACTGTTGAAGTTCTACACAGAGCTTCACTATAAACATGGTGCTCCAATTCATTTCACGGCAGACGATAGATTCCGTAAAGTAAAATCTGCTAGTGTTAAAAGGTTTAATTTTTTTCTGTGGTTTCAAGTCACTCTGAAGACATAATACTCTTTTGTTAATTTTAATCTGACAACTAGAAATGAGAAGCACATTGAAATCGGGAATACTCAGGAAAATGAGTATACATGCCAACTTTGGAGACATGTTCCAATTCTAACCTTTTTGTAAACCTTTCTGTATAAAATCCCTTGTGATAAACCAAATCCTCTGAAAAAAGGAGAATAGCTCGTTGCCTTCGTTTTAACCTTTATAACCATCCTACAGGGTTTCACATCAGATGTACCAACAATGTGAAGAGATGGAAGGATTTAACTGGCTGACAAGAAAAAGGTCATCAGTAAAAAATAGGCCTAGAAAAGGAACAGGCCATCCAAATCTGATGAGGAGTGGCTGTTTATTTTCTGAAGGGATGCCGGATCTTTGCAAACCTTTTGGAACAATATTTGACAAGCGACCATGTTTGACGTGGAATAAAGAAACATAAAAATTTCCGGTAGGAAAGAGCTCTAATCTTTTGTGGATCAAGAATAGATGATAAACTCAGATGATTCCATTCAAGTGGATTGAGTAAAAACACATAGCTGTTGAATAGAGACAATATTCTACTATAACCTTTCCAAATATATCTTGAAGAAGGGTTAAAAAGCGTTGGGTTCCATACCTAATTGTAATAAACTGTAATTGTTAGGATTGAGAGTATTAAATGGCCAGAACTGTTGAAGTTCTACACAGAACTTCACTTTATAAATTTCATTGTAGGCATAAAATCATTTATTGCATGGAGCACGGTGGCTATGAATACTTTCCAATTACCTTGTAACTGATTGAACGTGAAGAGTCCTGAACATTTTGACATCATCTAAAATACTTGTATTTCACATGGATTTCCAGTGATACAGAAATGGAGTAAATATCAAGTATTTAGGAATATTTATTATAACTAATAATATCAGATTCTACTACAAAAAACTGTGTGCCCTTACATCTTGTGTGATATGGTAGAGTTGAGCCTCTATACTATGTTTCCTTCCAATAATTATTTTGTATTTGTATCTGATAATAAGAGAAAATAACGATGAGTACTTTCTTATTCGGCAATTTGATTAAATGTTAAGAGTTTTCACAAATAAAACTGAATTGAATTCTTTGTTTTTTCTAAGGAATTAATTTTCTTTAGAAAAATAGAATCTAATACAAAAGTTATTACGAAATGATTTTATTCTTTTTTTCCTTAGCAACTTACACACCTCAAAATTGAAAATTGATTGTTGTCTAATTGATTAATTCAAACTTCTCTTTCAATCCTCTAGAATTTACGATAAAAGAAGTGACCAGCTTGAATTTTCTCTCAACCTTCCCTCTCTACATCGAAGAAAATAACGAAAAAAGTAGACCGCTTATTCACTTGTTGCATTAGTTTCAGATAAGTATTCTGAATGCAGGATCAATCATTTTAACACGCCAAGGCGTCGGTTGGCCTTTAATGTCATGCAGCTAAACTGAATAGCTGAAAAAGTCTGCCCCTGGATGAAAAAAGAAGATTTAATCTGGGAGGATGATAAATGCTTTTTTGCAAGTCAAAAGTGTATTTTCTGACAGCGTACCTTCATCTCTATCTTCATAAATCATCTTCAATACCTGAATAATGATATTTATCATGTTTGGAATTCACTGGGAAATGAATCTCTCTCCTGTTTATCATATTATTGATCCGCTACAAACAATAAGATTCAAAACCACGGCAAGCTACGTTTGATTCAACATTGAAAGTTTATTCAAGGCCGTAATGCACGCTGTTTATTTTCTTCTGATAACGGACTACTAAATTCCTAAAAGATGTTTTAGTGGTCAACTATATAAATTGTGATAACACTGCTGTAGAATTTTCGATGCAATTTGTATTTCTACTTACAAAATTACCAGTAATATTTTTCAATATTACTATGATAACCGGTGGTGTGAATGAAGTCGAGTCAGCTAAATATGTATATTTTTGGCACGTTCCTTAAGATTCCTGTTGTTTGATGTGGACGAAAATTGACTCAATTACAGCTGTTTCTCACGCCTTCCTATCGGAATCCTTTCGACGCCACAGATCAACAGCCGACTTCATCACTCAACAGAGTCCACCAACTCAACTTACTTAGCGTACCCAGCTTTAATCACACCACCCATTATGATAAATATGTACGGAGTTTCAATAATCACGATGAAAATATTTTTCTATATCTAAAATTTATTATTATGTTTGTTCCTTAGCTTGAACTCTTAATAGCTCTTTAGAAAGTGTAAGAACCGTCAACAAACCTTATAGCTGTAATAATAAAAAATAAAACTTGAAAATCAATCTCAACAACCCGTTATACAAATATTGAATCATCATCCATCAATTCTTGAGAGGTGTAATACACTCCATTGATCAATAAAATGTTCTCAATAATTGCTCCTTTAAATATAAGGCTTCCATAGTTTTCCAGCCATGATGGCCGCTTACTCATAAATAATGTGAGACCCATGTAGGAGAAGGTAGGTTTACTCTCAAATATAGCGTTCCTACGATACAGAGGCTCCCACTTTTTTTAATTCATTGTATTATAGGGAGGCCAACCCCCCTGTCAATCAGACAGAGATAAGCTGTGTTCTCCTAGGCACTCTTTGTTAGGGTGACCGTACGATTAGATTGGCCAGCAAGAAAGACACTGTTCTCTGCTGTAAAATCACCTCCCGGTGGTTCGGAACCCACCTAAAACTGTAGGTCTAGCTCATCAATCACAATCATCCAACGCACAGGTCTTAGAGCTATGTGGGCTTCATCCACCAGAAGATAAATGACCTCAAAGATTATTGAAACAACGAATCATCAGGGACATAAAAATTTTATGATGGGGGAGGGTCCGAACTGGGGGGGGGGGGGGTTGTGAGTTAGGAGGTGCTATGAGAGAGGAGGACATGATATTTTGTTAATTTTGACTTATCAAATTCTACCAAGCATTGCTTGATTGATATGAAGTGCTTATTATTTGATTTAAATAGATTGGAATAAGCAACATGATATCTGATGCTGATGATGATAGAAATAAATGATCAGAATATTATAGACTTATTTTGATGAGGTAATTTTAGGTTGACTCAAATAACTGAATAAAGCGATAGCACTACCTTAAAAATTGTTTAAAACATACCAATACTATTATAGATTGACTACAACTTGATAGAATTTCTGCATTTTGCCAGCTAGTGCATGCATATTCTTCTCAAAAACCACACCCACCTAGGATATAAATTCCGCCCACTATTCCATACTGGAAAATTAACCAATTTATTAATTACAAGTTTTCAACAAACTAATAGCTGGTCTGGTTTTGATAAACAAATTCAGATAGATATATTGTTTATTGACAATTGTCGCCAGGCTAAAGCCTATTGCAACAAACAAAAAATTAGTACAACAGAATCTTTCACGATGTAATATGGAACATAAGATCATCTGTTATATTGTAAATGAGTTTTTGAATACATAAGTAATTACAAATTAATCAAGGAAGCTCATGAAAGCAAAAGAAAAAATATCTTATAAATAATAATAGGAGGTAAAAGTACTATGTAATCACAAGAGAAAAGATGATAATATAAAGATAATAAGAGGTAAGAAAAAATGGGAAAATAACTCAACATATATTAGGCTACACAAGCCACTTTTAAAAGCTTCGGCTTAAACTTTTGACTTTTTCTTGCATGAAGGGGTACGGGAAATTTTCCAAAAATATTTCCCATGAAATGACATTTTATGCACTTCTAACCTCGGCTACGTCCATGGAATTATTATTAGAAATGTATTTACTTGAATATTATATCCACTTTATATTACTAGTGAGCCCAACGGGCTGGAGAACTCGCTTGCAAACAATTTATTTTTGAAAGGGAAACTCATTTCGAAAGCTTATCGTAGGGGTAAGGTAGTAACGAAAAACGGTTGCTTTAAAGATACTTCAAATTCACAAGAATAAAAAGACCTACCGTAATTATATACTTATATATCAGGGCAATGGAATATATTTAGTAGATATATTTACCACATAAAAAACAGCTGTTCATAATTATATCCAAATATCAGGGCAATGAAATTAGTATATCAGATAGAGTTTCTATAAAAAACCTGATCACATTTTTTATATTCACCTACAGCTGAGAATAACTCAAAATATATTTTGAAATCTATTGCGAATGTCATCATATGGTAGAATCGTAGAAACAACTATTTTCTATATATAGAGTGATACATATATATATCAATGAAGGGCCTATTTGATTCGCCTCAAAAAGGATGAAGGAGTCGGTTAATTTTATTGGCCAACGAACTTGATCTGTCTAAAGATACAAAGAATCTGTGTTTCAAATTTGAAGTTGATTGATAAAGGCGTTCGAAAGTTATCGTGGAACACACCCACAAACACACAACGCCTCGAGCCTCAAGTCAAAAGGAAGAACTCGCTTCGCTCGTTCAATAAGAGAGTATGTGTGTGTGTGTGTGTGTGTGTGTGTGTGTGTGCGTGTTTTTGTCTTACTGATTTCACAAAAACGGCAATGATTTGGAAAACTGAATTTAGCACATAGCTATTCAGTGCAAGTCGAAGCCTGATTTTTTATTTTGTTTTCAAAATTAATGTTCAAATTCCGCTTATGGTCACTATTACTGTTTCAAAATGTGTTTAGATGCAGGAAGCTCATAGAACAGCTTATTACATGATACGTCACTATGATGATAATAAAGATGATAAGCCGATATGTCTAGCGATATGTATAAGCGAAAGCAACAGATCAGCTCTGTATCTATATTACAGCTGCTAATTACCCAGCGATATGCGAGTTTACTTAATGTGTGTATTGAGCTTCTCCTGTGATACATTATTCTAAAGAATTAAACACAAAACTATTCAGGTGAGTAGCAAAATTGCTAAAAAGGTAGTTTACTTATCAAAAAAACTAAAAACAAAACATCATTATTGGAACAAAAACATGTTTTTGGAAACTTCTCTTTTCAAACATATTTCTTGTATGGTATAAACATTGCATGGCATTTCATCCATCCTTTCCAATTTCGTAATTTTGTGACCACTACCGTACGTTATCTGCGAGGAAAGAAAAACTCCAAACTGGATTCCCCGTCAAGACTCGGTAAAATGAAAGTGACTAAGTAGAATGGAACTTTTCGAGAAATCAATATTACAGTTTTTTAATTATAACTGTAGGAAATGTAGTTGATTGTTGAAGACGGAATCGGTTTACAAATAGTTGGCAGATGAGAGCGGGAAAATGTTCCCCTTTTCAGATAATGCGCCCTTCCCTGAAAAGTCTCAAAGGATACTTGACAAAGTGCTCGGGCCCTGAATGTACATCTTGTGACACTTTCTGGGACTCCACATCCATTCATCTCCACTGAAACAAAGCGCCATATTGCGTTGCCTTCGTTCCATAGAAGTCGGCTAAAGCAAGTCTTGAGGAAATCCTCAGGCGACGCTTCAAACTTTCCTTTGTGATAACTTCCACTTGGATTAATCGTTACAGTTAATTAGCACAAATGTACGTGCAATTCATACTTCTAGCAAAGTTGAAATAGAATCTTGCTGTATCATTCGAGAATAAATATTTCTCCGCTAACATTTCTTCTTCAGTACTAAAGTGAATAGTTTTGTAGCTTAGTGCAAAGCAGGTATTCACCTTTTTATTGTAATTAATGAAAATTTAGTTAAAAGAATTTGGTTGAAGGATAATTAAGATTTTATTACGAAAATTTTGCGAGTCACTTTCATTTAAGGAGTTCTTTAAATTAATTTTGAGGTCAAGTGATCTAAGAGTAGGTTGTTTTATGTGGTTGCATCACTTAGATTCTTATTGTGGCATGTTGAATATAATTTTCGTTATCGATAAGACTGTACGTATTTCATCCATAGTTTCCTATACTAATTTATTATTATATTGTTTTTAGTAATATTGCTTTTAATTTGTTATACTAGGAATTTGTAAATTCACATGAAAAAATAATTAAATCGAAACCACTGGTTTATTCATTCACGTGCCATAGCAATAACATTTTTGTGAAATATGATTCTATCAAAGATCAAACACAATAGGTAATCTGTCTGGAAGCTCCTCGTTGATTGTGCTTCTCCGCATCATTTCTAACATCCCAGTGATTTTCAACGATTTTACAATTATCCTTTAGATTATTGTATTCCATGGCCCATTTAAATGCATTTGGCAATTAACTTCTCTATTGGTTCTTTTCATCGCTCTGAAATGGTGGACAACAATCAGAGAGTATTGAATCGTGATACCTGAGAATAGAATTTGAATTGAATTTTGATTTGATTTTTGATTAAAATGCCAGAATTTTTCATTTAATAACAGCGACTTAGTTGCAGAATTACAATTGGAGAACAACAATCGTAGAGAAAAAAATCTTGAAAACCTGAGAATACTTATTGAGAATATTGACTTATATTGCGGATGCTGCCCACATGAGTCGGAGTCTTGTGCGTGGGTAATAAGGTGAATGGGTGAATGATGAGAAACATCCATGGCTGAATGAGATTCGAACCAAAGGCTGCAGGAAACGAAGCCAGCCTTAACTTATCACAGACAAGCGCTCCAACCAACTGCGCTACGAGTGCCGCCAAACAATTTCATTTAATCTCAACTACTTAGTTACAAGATTTGGATCGGAAAGGATATTTATTGAAAAAACGTTAGAAGATCAACAGCTTTCCTAACAGCCTTCCGTGTTTTGTAATTTTTTCATAAGGGGTGAGAAAAAGTGTGGAGAACAATGTATTCTAAACAGTGAGTTTTCCGTGAACAAAAATAAGGCCGGATGCTTGAAATGTACTCTCAAGTATTGAATGAAAGAAAAAGCGGGAGTTATAAAAAATTGCCGAAAAGGAAAACATCGAATTTCAGTGTAAAGAAATCGAGATATTTCCGGCCCTAATCACACGAAGGGGAGACACTCGCGTGGAAGCTGGTTTCCATAGCTATTGTCAGTAGCGCTGAAATGCTCACTTGTAAATCGAAGGGATGATCTTCCCTTTTAATCTCACTGGTGGGCGTTTCAAAGTGGAAGGGCACTTCCGGGGCCCACCTGATATAACTCGCACCTGAATAAGATCCAATTTCAATGATTTGAATGAGCGCCCTTCTCAGGTGGACTGTGTAATGATGATCGTTTCCTCCCATTACCCATCACATATGGAACACTTGAGCAGCAGCTTGAGCTTTTTTGAATTGAAATAATGGGATCTATGGAAATGATGGATCTTGAAATACAGGATTAACGATTGCGGAAGTAATAGAGAGGTTGATGAATGCATGATGCTCTTTTTGTGATCGTTAGGTCTTACCATCTTGCAAACATATCTAAGATCCACAATGAAAATTGATCCATAAAAGAATTGATTAAATAGAATTGGTGATGATTGATTTCTCTCCAGTTTCAATCTAACTGTAACTTCCGTGCTTGATAATTTCAAGCAGAGTACGCTTAAAGTAGGTATAGTTAACACAATAGTTGGGCATTGAATTGAATTATTAAATGGATGGTTTATAGATAAATAGAGATAATAGATATTAATTGATGAGTTCTATAGACCTGTTCTAGCAGATTGTCTTTTGAAGCTCAGGCAAACAAAGCTTAATTATATCTGACATCGAAAAAAAGATTTGGTAATGGAATATCAGGTATCAGGTTACACATTTTCTACAAATTAGTAAGTACTTCCATGAATGAATATAAATAATATTTTTAAGTAATTGAATTACGAAAAAAAAATATTAATGAGCTTGAAAACTACATATTTAGTTAATCCCGATTTTAACATTCAAAATATATAATCGAAGTAAAATTAAAAATACTTTTCAGCTAAAAGTTTGCTATCTTGTTTTCCTGGCTCCTTCACTTAATAAACAATGAAAATTCAGTATTATCGGAGATAGAATAGGCTACAATACTGTTAAATGAAGAAATTAAATTTTTGATCATTTTCACGATCATCTGAACAACATTTCACTAATAATCCATTGTATTTATTTGTAGGGTTTGAGGTTCTTACTCACTAACAAAATTACTTGACAGATTACAAAACATATAATTTGTTGAAACAAGTTATACTTGAAAAAAAATGAAATATTCCACTGACATGAAAAAAAGTTATTGATGATCTATTTGGAAAACAAGTTGGATTTTAATAATTGAATTTTCTACTACAATGTGGACATGTTGTGAAAAATTGACGATTTAAATTCAAAATTTACCGTGTTATTGATTATTTTTACAAAGTGTAATTCTAAATCAATATTCCAGAATTGGAAAGCATTGGTCATCGTTCTTCGAAGTGAAATTCCCTTTGAAAAATTGGCATAACCTAACATTTGTATTCTTCAGTGTCATAAAGTTGCGAAGAAAGTAGTTGTGGGCGAAAGATACCCAAAGTTGTATCTTTGCTTTATTGTATTTCTGTCATGAATAAATAAATAAATTTTTTATATCATATTTATATTTGATTCTCATTCATTCATGTATGTGAAATTTAAAACTGCAATCCACATCTAAAACGTCTATTTGGAAACATTTTTTACAAGCCCTCGCTTAGAATTGTCTCACTATACGACTTCAAATCCAAGTCAAGGGACTGCTGATGCGAGTGAAGAGTGAAATAGGATCATAATAGTCAGACTATGGAAGGCTGTGAAGATGACTGGTGTTCAGCAGTAAGTTGACATGCAACATTGCAATAAGATAAGTAGTGGTCATGGTAATTGGGCCGATGAGTTTTCAGCGCGAGACTTAACTATGAACAATACCGCTCCATATCTCCACCTTTTAATTAGAGAGTGCAAGTCCGAGAATAGAAGCTGTAATGTCGAACAAGTCGTTGCAGAAAAAGCTATTAAAATTGCAATCAAAAGAGCGTTTGGGAGCGAACGATGTCGGCCGCTCCGCTTCTCTTCACTTGATGGAAGCAAATTTAATGTTCCTTTACTGCCTACTAATTTATTATTACTTACCTTCGTGTTCTACTCTCTTTCGACTCGCCATCGTCTCGTTTAACGTGATTACGGCCGCCAAAAGAAAGAAAGACTCGAGACTCAGACGCAACTATCGTCGAATCTTCGAGATTGTCTGCAGGGCGCGATAAAAAATTAAACTCTACTACTTTCATTCATTGCTATCTGTGCGAGACATCCTACAAATTCTTCGCTAACACTTCTATAAAATATCTTGGTCCATACTGTTTCTGGATCTCCTTGTTATAAATTCGTACCTCTGGATTTTATATAACATAGAAATCAAACTAAATTTGCTGTTTGTTAGTTCAATTGCACAAGAAATGCATGCAATATTGCGAGCATCCTAGAGTTTCTCAGATACGTCTCATTGCAGCAATATCATAATTATTAATACTGAAAAAAACAGAAACATACTCGGCAGGCGTGCTGGTTATTAATAATATAGTCTTGCAGAGATTAATCTTTCATTGTTTGATATTGATGTTATTGATATTCTTATTTATTTTGAAAGAGTTGATTCAGATGCATTTAGAAAATTATTTCTGATTATTTTTGCTTTTCAATTGAACCTAGAATGCGAACAACAAACTATCCAAGTTATCCTATGGTAGTGATTGGTAACTGATAAAAAATGTTGAGAAACAAACCCTCTAAAATCGCATTTCAAGTGGTTTGAGACTAATGTCTGGGAAAGCTGTAATTCATTCATTTTAGTCTTCATGATAATGACCAAATCACCACATGACCCCATAACGGCCTAGCACGGAGGTGTATAAGATAGTATATACACTCCCCGATGCAGGCAGAGCCTGTGATGAGAGTAGACTGTCCAGCATAGAGCTCCAGCATTTTTTTCAGTTTTTTTTTTCATTTTTATAGGCTTAGGCTCTATACAAAAATCTTTAATTATGCATGACCCTCATCCCACCATAATGCGATATATCCTTGAAACTTCAGCTACCTTCCCACTCACAACAAAAAACCACTACAGTAATTCACTTTATATTTTCAATTCATCAATCAATTATTATCAAATTTGAAGCTTGTCTTGATATTATCTCGTTCACTTGAAGACCTGCTTCTTTGAATTCTATTTTAATTCTTATGAATAATGAGTTAATTCTTGAGAATAATTTCTTCTTATAAATAATTATTATAATTACAGTATTACTTCTAGAGAATAATGAGTGACAGCACAATAAGCCTTCAAATGCTTGTAATAGGCAAAATCAATAGTATTCCAGAGAGCAAACATGGCCAGTTTTTTGAAGGGGATAACCAATGCAATGAGAAATTATAAAGGTGGGCCAAAACATTGAGCAAAGCTCATCTTTATTAGAGATAGACTTTATTTCCCATTCCACTTCTATGCGAACTTCTGCTTGCAAACAGGGTTGATGCAATAGGGTATGATGGTTTTTATTTTCAACTCTAAAAGATCTTAATGAGAAAAAAATTTGACGGAAAAATCTTGTTTATATCGCAATACAAAAGAAGAGATCCAACGGTTCAACTGGGACAATCAACTCTTCAGACGATCTTATCTTTCTTATGCAAGTGGAGTGGTCCGGGGGTTTTTTCCCCGGAAAATTTTTGAGAAATAATCCATCTTGAACATTACTTTCAACAATAATTGTTCACATGAATCGATCCATTTTAACGCAAATTGTGAGTCTAAGTGCATCTTATCAAGTGCTTGAGTAATCGGCAATGGGAGGGGGTTACACTAACCCCTAAAACCCCCTCTGTATACGCTTATGAAAATAGGATTATAATGCTTCATTAGTATGAAGTCTATGGAATATGGTAGCTACAAATCATGCATATGATAAGCATATAAATACAGATGTATATAGATGTAGCCTATGTTAAGCAGAGTAGGCTACCTATCATGCATACTTCATATTCCATAGTGATTTGAATGGGAGACTTCAGAGATAAACTACACAGAGATAGACCCACACTTGAATTGCTTCTCTGTTGAGCTAAGAAACTGGGTTCAATTATATTCAAACTATCTATCCATCCGAAAATGAGATTAATGGGAATCCAAGCTCCTATAGAGTTAGAAAATGTAGAACATTCTGAAATATAATTATTTTAAAGCAAGCAGAATCTTAGTTTGGAATATATTTCTTAGAAGCTTGCAGATAACATCTGTTAATCCTGACACTCTATGTTCCCACCAATCATCCGGGTTTAGAGTAGTAAAGTTTTTAGTTTTTAGTTTTAGTGAAGTTTTTCAGTATTTATTAGGATAATTTGACACATTTTGTGACACCGGACTCCCCAAAATACTGATTTTAAAAACAGGAACAATCACATCTTTATGCTAAATACATTAAGGAGAAGTGGGGTGAGTACTATTTATTCACAGCTATTTGAATTAGTGGCTGCAATTGAACGTCAAAAGTGGTTGGGAAGGAAAACTAAAAATTAAAAACTCAGCGAATGAAGTACTTCTTTTTAACCTATATTTTCCAAAAAAATTAGGGTGACTGCTCCACAATTAATGCCCCCACCCATAATCACCAAATCTGATTAGAGCAAGATAATGCCTTCCTTATGAACTTACACCCCCGTTATGAATTCTCTTAAAATTACAGCCTGTATATAGTCAATATATAATAGTTCACCTTTAAAATAGTACATTACCCCATAGAGTATCTCCCTATCTACTTAGCATAATAATAAATACAATTTTCTGCAAAACTATAATAGCTCTTTTTATGACAACTTAAAGTTTTACTCGAGTGAATGTCGACATAAGAAAGTAATAGTCTTCGAGTTGATGCTTTATTTATGGCTATAAAATAGGCTCTAGGACAAGCATTAAAACTTTTTGAACTAGTTGTTGAGAGTTCTCGATTTTCTCACACAGCTTCGGCCTGAGTTTCCCCTCAACACAGCTCGCAAACTGCATGACTGTATCTCAATAGATATTTCTAAGCTAGTCATTTTACATTATCTACAGTATAAACGACAGATCAGTGAGATGATAGTGTACTAACGGAAGAGTTTCTTTCATGTAAGTATAACATTGATTTTTCCTGTATAGGCTACAATGACATTGAATTCGCAAGAAAAACTCACAGCAATTTTTGAATGATTTAACTATATCTATGATAATTTTTCTATACTTTCAAGATTAATTGAAAATTTGGAAGCTTCCTCAACAGGATGATAACGTTTTTAATATTACTCTTTCACAGTACCGAATTTTCATCACAGAATAGGCATTCGTATTTGTTTCTGTTTATTTTATTCTGTTGAATCTCACTTGATGCCGAAAAATGTTCTCAGAATTACGCAATTGAATTATTTCGAAGGCTGGCCTTGAAAATAAGCTTTATATTCCATAGAAATTACAATGTACGTTTATTGATTGGTATTGTTACACAGAATATACACATGTACAGATATTGATACACAGAATTCAAGGTAGATGGAAGACAAACATAATAGCCTATGCCACCCATTTTGCTGACATCGCTTCCATTCATGGCACGTGCTTCAAAGAGGTGGCAAATTGACTCTGGTTTCTCAGAATTCTCCCTGAATGTCCTTCTCGCTCCTATTTGTCAGGTGCATCTCTAGCACATTCGATAATCTACTATATTATGAGTCTGTGTTAATTGAGAAATTTCTGTAAATTACTACTCTAAACAAAAACACTATATTATAAGTAGTAGTCCACGTAAACATGAGTCAGTTGTTATTTGCTCTTCAAAACGTTCATATCCAGAACCAGTTTAGCGACAGTGTTGACATTGTGTTCACACATCTCAAGTGCTCGTGATCAGTTTATGTGCTTTTACAGTAGACAGTGACAGAATACTCAGTGCTATTATTATGTATTATAAACTTAAAAAAAACTTTTGAATGGAAATTGACTCACGTTATGGCGTGACGGTCGTTTCGCTCTGTTGTCTAGAGCATCATCAGACGACCCACAGTACACTGAGTATACTGTGGGTCGTCTGATGATGCTCTAGACAACAGAGCGAAACGGCCGTCACGCCATAACGTGAGTCAATTTCCATTCAAAAGTTTTTTTTTAAGTTTATAATACATATTAGTGGAAACAAGATGGATCTTCAACATCACTATTATTATGATTATCAAATACTGTAACAGGCACGGTGCTTCGTAAGTGTTCAGTTATTTATTGAAATATTGATTGGCCTATGGACAGTAAGTAATTAGTTTTTCTTGTTTGACATAACTGATTTCTGTGTGTTGTAAGTAATTTTTGCAAATAAAGTTCAAGTGTTGCTGGAATTATTTTAGTTATTTGACTCATAACAGCTTCATCTAGAAGTTTAGAATTGGGCGTTGAAGTGGAATAACAATACATCATCGCCTATCTATATAAATTAAATTATCATTTAACAGTAGAGTTTTGTCTACATTTATCAGAATTATATATTTTTTGTTATTTTTACGTTTCATACATTAAAGAAGCCGAAACAAGTCTTATCTCAATTTCTGTCTATTTGTCTGTCTGTCTGTCACGGCCCCGAAGGCATTTTACGCGGCCTTCTCCTGAAAAACGAGAGCATCGATCGGGACTTAAGTTATTTATCAGTATTGAAAACCTTTTTGAGAATGTCTTTAGCTATAAAAAACTAAATAACTTTTTTTTAACGGAACAATAAACGTTTAAAAACCAAGTATTTTGCGATTTTGGATACATTTCTTCTAAGTTTTATTACCACATAAGAACAAATCACGTAATTTATCAGTATTTACCAATCAGCTGTTCTCAAATATTCTCTCTGACAACTGTCACTGAATTTTTTACGTTCTAAGTTGTTTCTAAGCTGCTAACAACTTCATGATCATTGCTATCAAAAAAGCCGAAACATATTTAGTCTTATTTCTAAGCATAATCCGTACGAAGGACGGGCACAATAGCTAGTCTCCTATAAATTAATAAGAACTATGACAAGAAAACTTCAAGAGAAACCACAATACAAGAAATAAATAGGCCAAACATATTTTCTCAATAGAATACATAGTAGATATTTGAGAGATCTCCGAACCCTTTGCAAAATTTTTTTACAAAACGTTTTCACACCTTAACTATGAAGAACGTTTTTTTACCTTTTATGCACGATCATTTGTGACCTTGAAGTTTGTTCTCATAATCCATTGTTTACGAGTACAAGCTGTAATTAGTGCAAAAATATCAAATGATAGACATTAACTACATCAGTGGCCCAACTTACTAATGAGAATGACGGTATAAGCAGTGACACGAGTTTAATTTATGTTGGTCTTCAAGCCTGTATATAGTATCTAGGGGCTAGTATCTGCTTAGTGTATCTAGGGGCTAGCCATCAACAGCCGTTTGATTTACGACGAATTCACCTATTTTAAATAGTCATTGCGGCATGATTTTCACCACCTGCTCCGAAAGGAAGTGAACGAATCTCGTTAGAACCTGGAAGGGTTGAGTTACAGTTTTGGCTCTCACAAGAAAACAATCGACTTGTTAGTGGATAGTATTAGCATAAATTCGCCGAGAAGACTGCATGTCAGTTGAAGGCGCTTACTGAGTCCCCTCACATCTCAGACGCTGTTATCATAACAGTGTAGTTGAGCTTGTTGCAAAATCTCACCCTGTGGCCAGATGAGGCGCAACTCAACCAACCCTCGTCAGCATTACTAATTTCTCGCCCCTCGCATACCAGTAGCAGCAAGCCGATAACAACACCCCTTATTTACAGGAACCGATTAACTCAGGTGCAGAATACCTTCTTGTTTTATTAATTATGGATCCAACCAGCGACTACGTGCTTCAACAGTGGTTTCTTGTCTCGGTATCTGTGCGAGACCACGCAATAGGCTTCCCTCAACACGCGAAACCACACTAAATTCAATATCATTGTGTGCCCAATCTTTTCTTACAGAAGCCCATTGATGTTATCTTCATTATTAATTGAACGTTATTCTGAATAAGCATTCTAAGAAACTAAAATTATTTATAAAATTGGGTACGCGCGTAAGAAAATATCTTATCACCATCTCTGAATTTGAGTTCATTTATTACTCCATTTTAAGAGACTAATCAACCGATTTTTCATGTATACTTTTTGTCATGTAATTGTATCTTTTTTTATCCCTTGTTTGATTTTGTAAATTGCATTTGGTGGGTGGATGGGGCTATTTACAACCTCCTGAATAAACTACCTCATCTATCTTTTTCATTCTTTGGGAAACTATAAAGATATCTTAACATTCCTCAATATGGGAAAAGCTGATAGGCTATCCAATCACTTTATGGGTGAAAATAACATTCTCCTCTGAGTGATGGCCATTTTGCACTGTTGTAGTGCTTTGCAAGACGCAGCTGAAGGTCTACACTCATTATAGATATCGGCCATTTTCATTCATAGCTCATATTTCTTTCATAATTCATGTTTCATCCATAATTCATATTTCATTAATCATTCATATTTCATTCATGATTTATTCATATTTTAGAATTCAAAGACTTTCTTTCTATGGAACGTTATTAACCTTCTAATCATTCATTAAAAGAATAAAATAAGTTAGATTTTAATTTAATGACTTTATGAGCGAAAATATAATTTTAATTGGTTTGTGATAGCCATTTCGCAATGCTTCGTCAAACGGAGTTGGTGATCTATACTCATAGATAGTTTTCATTTTCAATTCAGATTTCATAATTTTTGTTCCGATGGAAATTATAAATACTCCTCATTAAAAATAAATGTATAAATTTCCAAGATTCTAAGACTGGGTTAAAAAACAGCAATGTCCGCTGTTACAGGTCTAAAATTGTAAGTATTTTTTAGACTATATTTTTAGATTTAATTCAAGTGTAACATTCTATTATTCATTTTTGAGTGACAAAGAATTACCTTGATTTCAAAGATTAATATTGTTAATATGTTTGTAGTGATCTGTAGCCTACAAGAGTAAAAAATAATAATATGATCTAGTATGAAAGGTGCGAAGAGTAATTGAATCTTTTAAGTGTTGGCTACAAGATTTTATTTTGTCAGATCAACAATTATACAATCTTATACACTGGTTACCATAATTGCTATATCAATTAGTTGAGGTGAGCCTTAATTTTAATGTGAAAGGAACTCTTGTTCACTATAAAAAAGCTTTATCAAATAAATGCTTTTGATATTGTTTTTTGAAATATTTTCAAGACTCTAAAATCTGCGGTAGTTTATTGTAGAGTTTCCTAACAATAGCCTATAACTAGGTTTCTGTTTGAATAAGCTACTATTGTTACTTACCAAATTATAATCTCCTCGGCTTCTTATATTATAATCGTGTACTTCAAGATTTTGGTTAATTTCTCTCTTTTTTAGATATAAAGTAGCTCCATGTACATATAAGCAGGGTACAGTTAGGATAGTCTCTTGAAAAACGTCCTACATGAATCTGATTTATTCATAGTACTCTTTTCATACACCTAACATCATTTTTTTTTTTTTGATCTTAAACACCCTATCAAGGTTTTGTTTTCATGAATTACCCCACGTAATATGTGACAGTAAGAGCCCATGGTAAGCTGTAAAAAGAAACTTATTGTCTTTTAATCTAGCAAGCTGTCGCTGGACAAATTCCCCAGATGAAATTTCACAACATATATTAACAATGTATGGAGCCTAGGTCAATCGCCTTTCCAACAAAATTCCTAGAAATGTCATGTTTTTTCCTGGTCTAGTTGATTATCGTTTACAAACACGTTTATAGCCCTATCATCATTTGAAATAATTATGTTTGTTTTTGAATTGAAGGTATTTTTTTACTATTTATTTCTAATTTCAACTGATTTAAGAATTGGACAATGGACAATTGGATATGGGTAATAATACCTAACACCTAGTTGGGTGAAAAACTGTCTGAAAATAGGAAATTCGAGAATAGCACAACAGACAGCTGAAAGCTATATAGCTCTCCTGCTATATAGTGTAAACCTAGCTTAACTCTGACTCATTGCCACTTCAGCAGTCGCGGGTTCGATTCCCGCTAAGCCTGGCATCTTAATTTTATCGCTCCCCTGATTACTCTCACGCACAAGTTGCAGACTCATGAGGTCAACATCAGAAAAAATATCATCAATAAAAAAATACTTCCAGTTATATCAACAAGGATTAGCTTAACTCTTTTATTGCTCAAAAATCATTCAATCGTTGCTTATATAATTGATCAGAAGTTGTATTTCATTACTGCTATAATCAATGAATTGGAATAACAATTTTATTTTCTCGGATGAACGCTGAGCCTTGACTCAATTGGATAATTGGATAGGCAGGCTTTATGCCAATTCAACTCCTTTTTTAAATTAAATTAGTTTCCAGACCTTTTTGACCTCCATTCCTCTCTACTCCAATTAGCCATGACTCATCGTTTGTATTAATCAAATTTCATCAGTTGTTCAGTTCTAATGATCATACATTGAGTAGTTTATGATTTTCACATGCTTCCCATTCTGACCTCTGTACTAATAATACTAATTGAATTCTATTTCAAGGACCACCATGTCCATAATAATGAGAGCAATGCATTTTAATTTATCTAAAGCACTCCATTAGACCTATTAATATAATCCAATTTTTTTGCCTTCAATATTCAATTAGGACTCCCAATTCTTTCTCAAATCGTAGCCAGAAGCATAAATTGTGGATTTTGGTTTATTTTTTCAATTGATAAACCGTCGATTGATGCTCTTGGTGAAGAAAGTTGTAGTGAATTCCGGCCCTGTGCGCTGTCCATTTAGTCCGAATCGGCGATTTAGAGGTTAGTACCCAAGGCTTTATGAATAACTGAAATCCTGTATAAACTTAGGAGACAATAAGGGATGCTTTCTTTTTCAAATTGGAGTTTACTTAGATTTTGTTGAGTACGATATGGTTTTTTGTTGAGTTAGGTATTTTTTGTTTTGTATGCTGTTCAATTGAAGATGGGCCAGCACTATCTTGCTGTCTTTTTTATATTTATTGATTAGTTATTTTGTATGCAACCGGCACTAGCGAACAAGTATATCTTATGCTAGTGTCTGCCAAATTACTCTTAGTTATAATTTTCTTGATTTATTTATACAATAGAGTCTGATCTCTGATTGTCAAAGTAATTCTGGCTAAATACAATACATTCATCGAGCACGACACACTCTGCCAAACTAAGTTTGGTCACAGAGGGGAAATTGATTAAAGCCCTTTACTGCCGTATTATTGCGTATCGGCAATCAATAAACTAGAGAGGTTTCCAGCAAGCGAAATACTAACAAGAGTGAATACAAGCGTTTTCCAGTGAAAAATTTCTTCTAGGGGGGAAAATGAAAGAAAAAATGAAATGAATGAATGAGCTCTTGAAAATGCTGAGATTTATTCAAGATTATTGCTTATCAACTTTTCAATTCAATTAAGTAGCATGGAATTTGACCCAGATATGAAAGGTAACCCAGAATGTCCAATACAGCATTAGATGATTGAATATGATTGTATTTTCTATTCGTATCATGAATAGTAGGGGTTTACTACTTACTGAATCTTTCTCAGGAGACTGCCAATATTTTGTGAAAAACATCAATATTGAAAATTAAATAATTATGATAGTCTCATCAAGAGCATGTATCTTATCGGATAATTTTGGTAAAATGCAGCACATAAGAAATATGAATAACAAGTTGAAACACAATCATAATATCTCAGAAAAAAGCGCATTGCCACATAGGAGTCAGATGAATGTTATCTATAGAATAATCATAGAGTTGTATATTTCTCACCACTCAATACTTTCACATGTTCTAGATATTTCGGCTGCTATTTTTTGACCACAACAGGAAACCATTGCGGTAAAAACTGGAACTGTTTTTGTGGTTTTCCTGGGCCTTGCTTTTTCAACGATTTTTGTTCTATTGGATATCGACGCCTGGAAACAGCTTATTATCAGAATACGATGAAGTGTAATAATGATTGGTCATAGTAGCATAAACGATTTTTAGTCTCATATCCCAAATGTAGAGAATAATACTATTTTTTCCAGTTATCGATATTTTTCCCCAATCACCTTTGCTATGATCCACTTTCTAAATTATTCCAGTTTTTATTATACTTCTCTTTTCTAATGAATCAAAATTAGGAATATTATAGTTTACAATATAAAGAAAAAAGTATAGAAGGGGGGAAAGAAGGAGAAAAAGAATTAAAAAGCCTGGTTTTTAATTGCTTTTACTTGGAAAACAGCGGTTTTTTTTGTTTTATGAAGAAATTCGTCCTTTTGATCAGAAACTACATTTTTCTCAAGTACCGTTGAATAGCGCGTTTAAGTTGATTTTTCTTGAAAAGTACAGTTATTTCTGAAGAAATATGTATTTTTCGATTGAAATCTACCGTTATTCTTGCAGGAACTCAAGAAGTAACTCTACATTCGGTTTCAGAACTTACTATTGTAGGCCGTAGAAATCAATATTATCAGTGAATATTGTGCGTGTTACCGTTAGAATTTATCTTAAAAATACCCCTAACTTTTATGACATTCGTACTTCTTAGTTGAAAAATATAGTAATCTTCGTAATCTTCAGGAACTCGAGAAAATGTCATTACATTCCGTGGATACATTTGCTCTGCATCTCAAACCACCGTTTTAAATAAAGAAGTACCGTTGCATAGTGAGCTTTTAGTTGATTTTGCTTAAAAGCAACCATTTAACAATAAAATTGTCTTTTTCAATCGAAAACATCCGTTATCTGGGTGACAACTCAATAAATACAGTGTTTTACATTGAAAAGTTCATACATTGGAAAGTGACGTTAGAGCGTTTTCAGTTGGTTTTGCTTAAAACTTACCGGTATTTCTGATGAAATTCGTATTTTTTGGTCAAAAAGTTTCGTTATTCTCGCAGAATCTCGAGAAATACCGCTACATTTCATGAATCCATTTGCTCCACATCGGAAGAAGAAAAAGCAGTAAGAAGAATCGAATATCATACAATGAATTCATTATACCGAATTTATCAAATGCCCAATTTATCAATCACCCTTACCTGCAAACTTTTGAGTCCGCAGCTCCAATAAAACCTTAGACGTCCCAATAAAAATCTAATGAGCCGGAGTGGTGGGACAGCCGTGAGCATAAAATCGGGTGGCTCTGTAATTTCCAAAAAGAAAAATGTCCAATCACACAAAACACTGAAATGTATGAAGATTAATAATAATTTTTTATGTCAAAGAGTGGTCAATGCTCCTGGACAACTTAGTTTTAACCGTGCATTAGCTGACAAATTCGATCAGTGCAACCCTAAAGTTGGACATTGCATAATGACGTAATTGTAGTAGCAATAGACGAGTACATAGTTAAGCGGATTCAATTAAGGTAATTAGCGGTAGTATAGTTAATCAGCGAAGATTGATCTCATAATAATCGTTGGTGCCCAAACCAATACGTGGTAACAGCATCGATTCGTGAGTAATTAATGAAGACGATCGTAATCAATTCCCAAACGCATTCTGCATTGAGAATATATTACTGGCCCGGCTGATTGCAACTCTTTATAATATTATTGTTCTCATCCGAAATTTTCTCGGGTAGCCAACAAACATTTTCTTGTTAGAAGAAAATGCTACCGTACTTTTAAATACTTTTCTTTGAAGATGAGATCTATTTACTATATTCTTGATTCTGATTTGAGTAGATGAATTCGCATCACTTGAAAAAATTCGTGCATTACGTTGGAGAACAAAGATTGTATTTCTTTTTAAGATTCAATTATGATTCACGTGTGAGCTGCAAACTTGTAAAATTGTCCAGCTTTTGAACATTTCAATTGATGGGAAGCATGCGGTTCAGAATCTTGAAGAGAATTAAATCACATTTTTATCATCTTATCGATGATTGGGACGAAAGGTATTCGGAAGAATAGGTAAGTTCAAGCACGAGTTTAAGTTTCAGAGATTTGGTCAGACCAGCTCTTGTCTTTATTTGAATGTTCAGTAGACTTCCTGATACATTCTCAGAGAATAATAATAAAAGCTCAATTGAAAGTTGGCTATTTTACCAAGGTATTAGTCAAGCGTGTGAACTACTTGCAATACTACACTAGTTTAATACTATACTATAATACAAGTATACAAGTTTTATATTTAAATGAATTATAAATTTGGTGAAAAATTTCGTGTAACACGTCCCCTGCTATAGAATTAATTTTCTCATACCCTAGAATGATAAAATATGCATACATTCTATTTCTATTCTCGTTATTTTATTCTATTCTCATTCTATTTCTTGTTAACTATATCCATACAAATAGATGTATGAACTGAAATAAATGATAAACTTCAAACCCTATCAAGTATACACTATATCCTCAAATATTGGTCATACGATATTATGTATTCTATTTCACATATTTATCGTGAGAACTGTATAATTTTATGTTAGTAACTTGTGATATATTTTAGATGTGTATACATGATATGAAATAAATTGAAATGAAATTATTGGCAACTGGATAACAAGAGCGTTCTCACACCAACAAATCCACGACTACTTCTCGTCATTATTACTTACTGCACGTTCTTTTTCCCCACAATGCATCAGTGGTACTGGAAGCATCTAGAACTTCAAGTTTGCAATACGAATCGAACCTATCGACTGCCATGTACCAAAGTCTGGTGACATATTGGCCAGATGCAGCTTTGGAGCAGGCGATCAGAGGGATAGGGAGTGTGGGGTGGGTGGGGTGACCGCCACCGCACCGGATGTGACCGCTTATTCAATTCCGATCCGAGTATTCTGCTTATTCATTGGGCTTAACCAAGCCGCGTTCTGCCGTTCGTTTCCTTGCTAGGAGTAAGACTGACCACCCGCACAGCACTGCCTCCTTGTTCTCATTACTGGCAGTGGCCATCGTGGCATTGGCCCGATAATGTTGCCTAGTTTGTGGTGTCGGCCGTTCTTTTGCTTTCCCCACCCTTCCACACCATCTAGGTGAGTCCAACGCCATCATTTATAACACTACCCGTTTGATAAATGACATTGAATCATGATTACTCTCAACTTCACTAACTGCGTTCTGTCCGAAGAAAATATTCCAATTTGTCTCCTCTTCCTCCTGATGGCTCAGCATAAACGCTCAGCTGACAAATAATGTACTGCTCCTAATCAATCACCTTTATAGGCCCGGCTCCCACAATCACCGTTCTGGCAACTTCCCACATGTCACTTGGAAAACTTCACTCCAACCATGCAAGAATTCAACTTGGACGTCATCTTTGATAATTCAAATTTATAGATGATTCTCTGTTTATTGCAATTTTTAGAATGTTATAGTTTCATTTTAGGAGAGTTTCAAACATGGTATTTTCATACCCTTTGAACTATAGACTTACAGATAATATCCTAATTTTTATGATGGCTCCATGCTCAGATTGTGGATGGGTGATGAGGTGAATGATTACATAAAATATGACAGTCTGAATGGGAATTGGAGCCCCGACCACCGCGGCTGCCAAAACATTGATAAAAAGAACCTTCCCGTACTCACTAGTCTACGCCTAGACCAATCAGGGCTGGATTTACATATGGACTGAATGGGTTACAGCCCAGGGCGGCAGAATTTAGCGGGTGGCAAATTTTGGTAATAAAGTAAAAAATAAAACGAAATTATTCCAAAGATTGAAAATAATTATAACATCTGACATGACGAAAAAAATAAATTATGATGATATTGATTTCTTTGCGGCTAATCAGTCAAGAAGAAAACGGGTTTGAAGAAACTTGTGTCCTTCGCCCATAGAACATGAATATAATACTACAATCATGCATTTTTGTAAAAAATAAGAAAATGTGTGGGGGCGGCAAATTGTGAATAGCCCAGGGGCGGAAAACATCAAATCCGCCTCTGAGACCACTCACATCACTATAACTCAATGGAGTTAAGTTGAAGAGTTCGTTGTGGAGTTAATTTTGTCTTGTTCTTTTGGCCGTTTGTGAAGTGGCAGTTTCTGTTTGTCCACTTATTATTTCCCGTTACATCCGGAAATTTCTTCCAGAATCATTTCAAAACCATTCCATTCCACAACTATTTCAAATGTGACATTAATCCCAAATAAAATGCAAAAAACAATCATTACTTGCTATAAAGGCTTCAATAGCTTGCAATCATTATAACCGCTTCAAAATTTCATTCTTCAGCTATTCCATAGTTTTTCAATTGTATCACCA
This sequence comes from Conomelus anceps, assembly GCA_948455865.1. Taxonomy (NCBI): domain Eukaryota; kingdom Metazoa; phylum Arthropoda; class Insecta; order Hemiptera; family Delphacidae; genus Conomelus; species Conomelus anceps. The sequence goes on from OX418216.1 coordinate 116,135,173, forward strand.
GTAACTAAGTTCTGATGACCCTAGAATTATGAAACCCTAAATTTGAAGAGCATGTTTGTTTTGGCAAGATATGACTATTTTTCTCTAATTCCTGATATCAGCGATGAGCTCAGCTGTGTACAGAAGACTGGTGGCTCTGGTGGCGCAGTTGGTTGGAGCGCTTGTCTGTGATAAGATAGGGCTCTGGCTGGCAACGTTTCCTGGAGGCTTGGGTTCGAATCTCATCAGTCATGAATGTTTCTCATCATTCACTCATTCACCTAATTATCCACGCTTTAGACTCATGTGGGCATCAGCATCCGCATTAAAAAAAGAAAAAGAGACTAAATACGCAATTTCTACCTATAATTTTCAAATCTGTTGTGTACCTACTTTCTACCTTCTGAGCCTTCGGTGTTACTAACAATAATTCTATTGATTTTTCTGTTACAGTTCAAAATCGAGGATGAGGAAGGATAGAGAGGAGAAAAACAGTGAGGAAGAAAGAGAAGAACAAGGATATAACAGTACCGTACAAATAGTTTTGTTTGGAGCATTCTTCATTGGCTAAGAAATCCAACTTGCTGCTAAAATGAGGGAATTTTTTATATAATGAAAGACAAGGCTACTAATAAAAAATAGTAGAGCAACCTATGCAACAAGCTTCACTATATTGGGATAATTTCATTCAACTTACGGATAAATTTTTCATGAGCACAATTTTCCATAATGCTGTTGTTTTCCGCTTTTGGCATGGAATTTGATCCAATAGAGGGCATCCGCTCACGTGAGAATTATACATGTGTCTGAGCGCTGGCTAAAAGTTACTGTTGGACCGCATCCAAAAAAAACTTCGAACATGTATATGTAGCACATTCCAAGCTTGTCCGGATTTCCTGTTTTATATCGAAAAAGTAAATCCGTGAACAGTTTGTAATTCTTTCTACTCGTTCCGGTGATTCTGTACGATACAATACAATCTAGCAACAGAGACTTGTATTCACATACGATTATCTTCAGATGATAAAAATCAGAATTCATGCAATCAAAAATACTGATGAAATGATATCTAAACTTTTTGCTATAGATTCTGTAATTTTGTAATTTTGCTATAGATGATACTAACACTCGCAAAAAACGTTCAGTTAAGTGTCGTTGTTCACCATTACTATAATACTATTCATAAACTATTTCAATTTTCAACTACCTTGTATTAATAAATTTCTCTCTATTTTACTACTTCATATTTTTCTAATTAATCCTTACCATAGTGTATTTTTGTTTCTTCATACAATTTTCACAACACATGCCCACGCTCAAACGCTGTCTTGTGGGTTTTTTTTTCTCTTTCCATTGAATTGAACCATTGTATAACTTCTGCATCAATATAATTTAATTTTGTATATTTCAGATGTATTTTATGTTTCTGATGATGATATGTTTCTTTGTTATGAAAGATGAATAAATTCGAATTTGAATTTGAAATGAAATCTTGAATATCAAGATACATTCAAACGAACAACGTAAAATTTAAAAAGTATATAAGTTTATATTTTTTGAGGCATCAAAAACATGGAATTGCTTCTGCTTGTGAATGAATGCCTATTGACTAAAATTGCCCAATTTTCCATTGTACATTGTAGCATTTCATGATGATAATCATCGACCAATTTAGATTTAGTCGGAATGTCTTAAATTAAATCATTCACACTAGATTATTCTTCAACTGGAAAGTAATTTTTTCTCAGTTCATTAATTTATATAAAAATAGCAGGTCAATTAAAACAAAAAGTAGGGGAAAATGAATGAAATTTGAAAAAGATCCAAAATAATAATTATTAAGGCTTTGAATCTTTTATAATTTCATTTAAAAGCAACTAAATATTAAAAGAGCTCACGCTATAGATTCTCCACTCCACCTTTCCAAAAGAGAAGTTGTGTGAAATGTTGATACTTCATACTACAAAATTTATCTTGTACACTATTATCTTATTTGAGTATTTAAACTATTCTTCCTCTTCCACTACCTCCACTTGTCACTTCGAAGTCTCTTTATTTTCAGCCTGAAATTAAATTTCATCGAAATGAGAGGTTTCTTTGCTTTTTAAGAGTGAAGAGGAGTGTAGTAGGAATGAACCTGAGAGCATTTTTCTTTTTCAAGACATAGAAGAATGGCATGTTATTATATGATAAGGAACATATTGTTTTTCATAAATGTATAATGTGGTACAAATTGATAAGAAATAGCTAATAATTCAGAAAGGACCTAATAAAAATAATGATGTGGTCTTTAATTACTGGAAATACTAGAAATACTGAAAATACTGAAATAATGGAAAAACTTTATTATTTTCCTTTGTTTCTTGTACTTGTTCTTGTACTTCTTATAAGAGAAGGCATTTAACAGAATTCAATAGAAGAAGAAGTCTATTAATGTCACATGATTACCACGTTTCTATGGAATAAAATAATGATAAGTGCATGAGAGAGCTGCTCTGATACTTAATATTGATGGAGTCACTTGTCTCCTGCCGAAGAAAGCATTTGGACACTAACTGCACTAATAGAAGGCCATTAATGCAGGCAAAGTGCTCGTACAAGAAACATGCTATGCAACACTCGTTGTGAGTGTGTGTTGCCGGCAACAGGTTGTTAACTCGTCACTCCCTGGTCGAGCTAAAAGATTTTTTATCGTAAAATAAAAACGGTGTGTTTGATACAGCGTTGCCCATTGCGCAGACAGACAGGGTGAAGTCAGTAACCTCAGTGGCCAGTGGACCATGGAGCCTGCCCTTGCGAATGCATGCTCACTAACGCACACTCGCCTACTCCAACTACAACTCGCACGCGTTAGCACGAGTAATCGCGCAAAGAGTTTATTCTTGTTTCCTGATTAGCGGACAATAGCACACTCAACTGCCCATACACGTGAGATCAGGTATCTCGATTCGGGGTGTTTCAATAAAGGCGGGAACGTTCTGGTTGAAAAGCGTAAAACGCTTTCGCACTGAATCCTATTACTTATGGATAGATGTGGTAGGGAAGTGAGCTACTTCGCTCTATAAAGCCCCAGAAATAAGAGTTTTTGCTATTGAATCAATTTCGTTCAATTTACTATGATGATGAAGCTTATAGTTGAATTCTTAGCCTCTATTTCACATTCCAGGATGTTAGTGAGCAGATGTAATAGAAGAAACATTGCTACAAAATAAATTGTTAAAAAAGTAATTAATTAGTGCAATCACACTGGTTCATCAGTGAAAACTATTGAACGAACATCATTTGAACCAGCTCTCAGTTGTATTAAAACCAATCGAACTTTGTACTGAACTTTAAAATATTCAAAAAAGAGATTTTGAGGTGTAGCTTGTAACTGGATGAGGAAACAATAATTCTTAACCCAACTTCAAAATATTTTCATCTCTAAACTTTCGATCTTCATTATTCAGCGTATAATTTGTATTGTAGATTCCTGGATTTCTTGTTCCATGACGAACTGCGTTGTTAATATTAGCTTTTTTGGTGAATTTAACGACTTGCAGACAATTGCACTTGATTGCAAGTCGTTAAATTCACCAATAAAGTTGATATATTGTAGAGTTTAAAAATAAATGTTTAATTTACCAACTTGTACCAAGTAACTTTTAATTACAATAATTACAATTCATAGCTATTTTAACTGAGTTCCAATTAGCCTACTCGTACATCTCAAGTGATTGCTGGTTTTTCTTAAGTATGAGCATAATGAAACGGCCGGTGTTGATTCTGTTGAAGTCGAATGGAGTAGCAGACTCGTAGCGTGAGAGTCGGTTTACGGTTTACTAATCGCAGTCTGCTAAGGTATACGAGTCCGACTCCGAATCTACGACTCTGCTTTTCCATCCGCCTTTATACTTGGCCGCTAATATTGTTATTGATTCAAAACATCAGCGAACCATTTCACCTCTTTACTAACGCACAAGTCTTAACCTCATGTGGGCTTTGACTGCAAAGATTTTGTTAATTTTTAATTCGTTTAGTTTAATTCAAAGCAAATATTACATGATTTATTCATATTACTTCATTAAATTTCATAATAATTTGTAGCATTATGGTAACTCCCATATGGTATCTCAGGGTCCTAATTTTCTGAAATTATTGTATTATTTTCGTATACTGTTAACATTCAGCTATATTTTGAATGTTCACGTATGTAATGTAATAGGGAAGTGATAGCCGCGAGCCGTAGCAGGTATCTGTTCAATCAGATAGATAAGCTGCGTTCTTGTAGGTCCTGTTTGTAACGGTGACCGATTAGATTGGCCAGCAAAAAGACACTGTTCTCTGCTGAAAATCACTTCCCGGTGGTTCGGAACCCACCTAAAACTGTAGGTCCAACTCATCAATCACCATCATCCAACTCATTACCCACGCACAGGTCTCAGACCTATGTGGACTTCATCTTTAAAAAAAAAAAAAATGTACCAAATGTTCTGGAATGAGAAATAAAGTTATTTATTTTATTTATTTATCTGTTACATGGAATTTTGATTATCATTATTTGGATAATTTTAAATGTCCTCTTGCACTACTTTCATGTTGCAGATTCGATACTACCCTAACCAGAAGAAGGGGAAGCAGAGTCTTAATATTAAGTTATTTGCAGGAACAAGGTCGATCACGCAAGACTTCAATTTGGCACTGGGCCTCTGTGCGGAAATACTTCGGGTTTAAGGTTTGGAGCGAATTAAGATAAATGAGAAGGAAAGTAGAGGAAGAAAGCAGGATTCTTATTGATGATGGCTGTCGAGATTCAGGAGAGGATGCGATCAGAAGGAGCGTCTCTGGTAGTAGCTCATCAAAACAGGATTAAGGTCGAGGAGTGGCTTTAATGCGTACCGAGGAGGCTCTCGTGGAACAGATGAAGACGTTTATTGCAACAAGATCGTCGTCATTAGGCACAGGATATAAGTGCCTTACCGGTGAGGAGCAACTAGTACTAGCAACGTGGTTAGCCATCTTCTTACCAGGCCTAGATTATATATATTTTTATAGGCTTCCTTTGGAATCGAAATATCAGAGCTACGGATTTAGTCGCATATTCAGGATGAGTTTTTCTTGACTGTTACGTGATCCACACAATTTAGATTCCTTTTGATTCCATTTAGATCTACAACATAAGATTTCCTCATTCAGAACTTACTGTTCATTCGTAGTATTTCCTAAGTATTTTTGTATACTGGTGAGATAATAATTATTTATAAAGTGTAAGCACTTTTAGTACCTATAAATTGAATGATTTCGAATTCACTCGAATGAAATGGTGAATTCATTCGATAGAAGAAAATATTAATATCAGTTTAATATTGGATTAAAAATTCATTTTCCTTGTTTCAACAGATTTGATTGATGGAAGCAGTATTCACTTAGTGACATATCAAACAAGTCCGCAGGACCAATATTATAAAAGAGTTTTCTAGTTCTTTAGTGTTCTTTGATTGATGTGAATACAATATATGTTGCTTCTAATGTCGTACAGCTTACTGATATTGTAACTATGTGAAACTTCATCATTGCTTCTTAAATCTGACGGAGTCGATGAAACAAACGGGAAAACTTATTTCATGATATTTCAATTCCTGATGGCTCTAAGAGTCAGTTGCACTGCCGCTGGAATCTCCATTTCAGATACAGTAGAGCCCCGGTTATCCGAGCCCCGGTTATCCGAGCCCCGATCAACTGAGTTTCGGATTAACCGAGCTACTGCCACGCAATCGAGGTGCAGTATCATCCCACAAAACAGTTTCACCAGCCTAAACAGATCACTGATTACGTTGCTTACCCAATCATCAAAATAATTCAAATAAGAACATAGTTTAGATTGTCTCACACACAGCGCAGAGTGATAAAATATGTAAACAGTAGCATTTATAGATTGTCTTAAACACACCGCAGAGCGACTACGTCACTAGAAATGACTTGCGGCTTTTTACACATTTGGTCACCTTTTTATCCAAATCCTAATTTTACAGCGGAAAATGTTATCAGAACTTTTATTATCCGAGCTACCCTAGGTCCACATTAACTCAGTTAATCAAGACATCACTGTAATTAATAAATGAATCTCTTTTTTTTGTTGTATTTCAGTTTTAGAAATGGTTGATTTGAGGATGTATTATTCTCCAATATTAGGCCTAATTTCATTTTTTATATCACAATTTTAATGAATAATTTATTTTACATTTCATCAGCCTTCGGAAAAGCTCTAATCTTTGAAACAAACTCAGACAATACGTTTTTGTCTTTTTTGTATCAATTTGTTGTTAAATTGCATGTGTTTGATGAAATAAAACACTGTCCGGTCCTTCGTATCCCTAAGCACTGTCCGGTCCTTCCTTTGACTGCACTTTCTCCAATATTGTGTAATTTTCGAAATAGCAATTATTACAATAATTTATTCTTTTCAACCTGAATTCTACTTGCTCTACTGGACTGATTGAGATAACTTATTAGCAACTAGATGGGTGTTTTCAAGCAGAGAGGTGATGTTTTTCGAAGTGTTTGTTATATTATTTTAGGTCCAGGAATCCACTATCCTCCCTCAAGCAGGATCTTTGTAAGCATCAAGTTGATACCAGTTTCCTCTGATGAAGTTACATGAAATACGAGGATTAGTACAACAGCATACGCTCAACGCAGACAAATATTAACATTTCTATTTACACTTAGATCGCTTAGCTCAGCTACAAGGGTTCAAAGAGTGGCAACTGAAATTACATTCATTTCAATGATAAGGAGTTTTGCATCCAAATGATTTTTGTCTGCGCAACACAGCCAGATCTCGCTTGCGCTCCTGCCCTTTTCTGCGCGTTATTTACAAGCCGGCATTATGTAAATTCCTTTGTACATTTCTGGTGCAAGGAGTGTTATTTCCGATGCGACAGAAACGAATCCATTGTTTATACCGTCATTGTTCTAACGAGATCCATGCAATGTCATATGTAGCTACTCTTTACAAAAACAATGTATTGGTGGAATGTTGCGAAGAAATATAAACTACACTGCATACGAAATGAACAAGATAAAGGTTATCTGCTGAATTTTCGAATTCACATAGACATAGACTATAGACTAGACTATTACACCTAGAGCACTATAGATACTTCATATAAAACTGTCTGTTGGTGATGTCAAGGATGCGTTTCTCGAATCTTTGGGAATAGAAGTCAGACAAGAATCAAGAGCTGTCCCAGCTCGGAAGTTTGAGGGGGGTCCCAAATGGGATTTATTGATGAGTTTCTGGCGAGATTGTCCCCCCTTTCTACATCTTCTCTAGTGAATTTCTAGTAAATTTCCATTTGGGGGGTTATAATCCCCATGAACAAGAATTGTTAAGAAGTGCTTACTTGACAAGAATTCTATTGAGAAATTGTGCCGAATCTATTTGTTAATTGAAATCTTTCACTGCTCTCAATCAGAGAATAAGAGAAGTTAAGCACCAAAAACCAAATTTCCAAAAATAAATTATATTTTTTAATAGATTTTGTACAAATCTTTTAATAGTTTTAAAATTTTAATTTTGAATCAGAATCTTTTACCCCTTAAAAAAGTTGAATACTCGAACATCAAAGAAACAATAGTTATTGAATTTCTTGTTCCATATTTGTTAGTACAGTAAAACCTGTCTAAGACGGACCCCTTGTAAGACGGAAACCTGCTGAAACGGAATGTTTCATTATTTGGTCCCTCGGAATTTTGTACAGTATGATCACCCTGTCTAACCCAGAAAGCTGCCAAAACGGAAAATTTTTTCAGTCCGGTGGAGTTCCGCCTTACTTAGGTTCTACTGTATTAAGTTACTATTGTAAATTCAACGACTTGCAGTCAATTTTAATTTTGTGAATAAATAATATTTGTACTCACTCTTGGCAAAAGGTATTCGAGTCATAGAGTCTCATCTTCAAGACAATGAAGCCTCTAGGCCTTGAAGATCAGTCTCTATGACTCGAAAACGTTGGCCAAGAGTGAATAGAAATATTATTTATTCACAATAATTAGAATTGACTGCAAGTCGTTAAATTCACAATAAAAAGTTTATAAATAGTAGTTCGTAAATAGTATTATTCTTGGAATGAACACATAATATTAAACGTGAGAATACACAACATGGAAATACAGGGTGAACAAAATGTATATATTTTGCAATTGCACTGACTTTCAGAGACATGGTAGCTGTTGCTTCTTGGACCTTCTTCCACAGAAAAAAACTGAAAGGTGTAAATAACGATACCCGATCACCAAGGAAGTCAATAATAATCGTATTTTTGCTGTGATAAGACGCCAGAAAAATTAATTACAGTGAGATTAAAATCAATATTACTCAAAGGTGATTGACTATTCATGTCTTCTTCAATCTGACACAGTCTATTAATCGGCCTGCTTCACCCCTCGTTTGCGTAGTATTCCTTGAGACTGGAGGAGCTCTTCACCAGTTATCAAACTTGTGACTATACACTTATGAATACTGAACGAAAATGTTGTCTTGAAACAATCAAACTATTTATGCATGAATAAAAAGGCCACCACGCAGTTCAAGGCCAGTAACAACTTAAACAGTCAGACCATTACAATAAAAAAACACGAAGCAACAATAAAATATATAATCTTGACAGGATAACATGGGAGGAGATACATAAATGTCGATTAAAGTTGTGTTTATAATAGGATTTAATGCAAATGGGCTTGGCTTCGTCGAAGGCGTCTCATAGAGCACATAAAACAGCATGAAAGCCCGGCCAGTGTAATTCTGAAAGATGTAGTCTGGGGACCGAATCCCTCGCCTATGTCAATGATATTTAGTATGCAAAATAATCCTGTAATGTACTTGATCCGTCCATGAATCTAAAACACAGAGGATTTATTTTCAAGTTTAACCTTGACATTCGATACATCTAGCTGGAATGAAATATTTTCAACACCACGAAAGCGTTGTATGTCACCTCCATCATCCTCTTTTCTTCGAAGCACGACATTCAAAGTTTACGATCGTAAATGAATTGCTCATCAATCTTGTACATTTAAATTATCCTCGATGGAGGATGATAGTCACATTAGAGGACTCAATATAAAGGAAATTATGTGAATAAAACTAATCCATGCAACCAAGGATTCAGAACCTATTCAATCCTTTTCCATGCAGCTACATCTACAAATTAATAATGACGGTATCACGGATATAATCAACATTAACAGTCATTCGATTAAGATTTTTTGTGTTCGTGAGTTTTATGGATTACATGGAGAAATAAGTGAACGGAATTGATCCTTTAAAGTCGAAGGGAGTGATGATCACTAAGTGGAAATTTCATGTAGTGACTTTGTCCTTTTCTTTTCTCATTAGGTATTTTTTCTGGTGTGCTTTCTCCTACCCTCTCAGTCTGTGATCACTTCGTAGTCGCTGGTAGAAACCAGGATCTATTATTCAATAAATTTTTAGAATTGTGTTTCTATCTTGATAGCTTGCTCAACTTTCTGGAGCTGATAACCCGGCATAATATCGTCTTTAGCTGTACTTCACCCATTTCAGCAGAGAAGCACTCAAGTCAACAGCCAACTATACTCTTACTGGTTCATTCCAATGTGAATTCGATGTTATTGTCTATCTAGCAAGCATGTACTATTATCTCAGAGCTTTGCTCAAATCCTAGATTATTCCTGGATTCTCATCTATCAGACTATTATTCTGCCATTAGATTCTCATCTATTATCTCAGATTATTCTTAGATTGATTGAGATTACTCTTAGATTATTCGCCGATGAATTATTTTTGATTTATATTATCCAGTAATCTCTACACCATTTTGTATTGTTAAAAGTCATAATTTTTGTAGCATATGAACAGTATTATAATTATTATATGCATATTATATTGAATAGCATGGATTATTTGTTAGTTTGTTGTTCTTGTAGCTGTTGAAAATCTTTGAATTGTCTCTTGTTTCATCAGTATTGCGACGTCCACTTTATCATGAAACAGTTTTCAAAAGGATTATTTCCTGTCTACTAATCACATCTTGGATATTAATTATATTTTTTAACGCACTCACATCCTCATTGTTGACAACATTCACATTGTATATTCTAATGAAACCAATGAATATTGTACTAGTACAGCATTATCTATCTGTATTTTATTCTGTATCTGTATCCCCTGAAATATAAGAGTCTGGTTCCAACACTCCAAGCATGGAAAAATTACCGCAAAACTAAGAAAACATATCCTTGCTATAAAATTATCAATATGAAACCAGCTATATTTTTATGTTGTGATGTTGGTGACATGTAGTTATTCTCGGCAACGCCATAAAGCAAACGAGTCCCCCGGCACCTGCAATAGAACTGGGTGGTCCAACCACAGAAACAGATACAACAGTCACAGTAGTTCCAGTCCCACAATCACAGTTCACTGAATGCTTGATTTCGTAGCTTCACTCTGGGGCCTGGTGCCATACGTCTCGGCTTGAACTGGAACGTTGTAATGCTCGTCACAACAGCTCTCCCTCTGTTGTAGAGCCTGACTAATGTGCTGTTTTATGTAAGGGAAAATAATCGGCTCCTTTGTATGTTCCCTACAGTTCCAGTTACATTGACGCTTCAAACTACGATCTAATAAAATCATTTATGTCGACAGCTCACATAGAGCTGCTAATAAAATTCACCAGAATATTGATGCTCTACACATAGTCATGCTCGTCTATGCTTATGCAGGAGTCAGACTATGAATGGCGAAGCTGGAGAAATAAACAGTCTCTCTATTCATTTGCAGCCTAAAAGCTCCACCAGAAGCATCAGCTATGACAAATCACATTCGTAACTAATTTCTGAATAAATTTCTATGAGCTTATTACAATATTCGAGTTTATAATTTACTGATGGGTATGAAGCTGTTGGGTTTGTTGTCATTAATATTAATGGGGCTAATCGGGTATAGTAATGGGGCTCTACTAGACTTAACATATTGAAACTTCAGTAGAATCAATTTTTATAGCATTTTAGTTTTCATAGCGGTTCACCCGTGCGTTGCAACGGTATTTTAGTTATAATAGTGCTACCTGGCGAATGCCCAAGAGCCTAGCACAAACCGCACTTTCCTAAAGCTGGGCATTCACGTTCCGATTTGCAGTACCACTTGCAGTCCAACCTTCAAGGTTGGATCCGAAAACGGAACGTGAATGGGCTTGTTGGATGGTTGGAATTGTAGATGGACGACTAGATGGACCACTAGAGGGACGACTTACGAATGTCGACGGTGTTGGAGCGTGTGTGGGGCAGTCGGATCAAAGTCGTCCATCTTATCTCAGTCAGTGCATGACCTTCGGGTAAGTTCGGGCAACATCGGGCAACTTCGGTTACATTTTTCGGTTCAAGAGCGACGTTCACAGCTGATTAGGAATGAAGTTGGATTGTAAGTAGGAGCGTGAGTGGAGTCGACTATCCATCTAGCAGTACTACTAGCAGTACTGCAAGTGGTACTGCAAGTTGGAACGTGAATGCCCAGCTTTAAATGTAAATTTTTGTTTGGATAAATTGAAATTAGATTTTTTTTCACCAAAGAAATAATGGATGAAATATAAGCTGAGCTTTGATTCACCAGTCATGTGTTTCCTACATGACTGCAATGCTCCAACTACACAAGTCTGCAGACAGCGTAAATAACGCCGCTAAGGGCCCACCATATGATTAAAAACTGTTGATTTCTATCAGCTGTTCCTTCAAGGATAGATTTTTCTTTTTTTGTCCTTCAGTGAGGACTTTTGAACTCCCAACCTTCACAGGAACCATCTCGGGACTATTCTACATTATGCCTGAAAATTTTATAAAAATCGGTTCAGCAGTTTTGGAATTTACTGGGAACATACATACATACATACATCCTTATGTGGTAATAAAACTTAGAAGAAATGTATTCAATCGCACAATACTTGGTTTTTAATCGTTTATTATTCTGTTAAAAAAAAGTTGATTTATTCTTTTATAGCTAAAGAAATTGTAAAAAAAATGTTCAATACTGTTAAATAACTTAAATCACGATCGATGCTCTCGTTTTTCAGAAGGCCGCGTGAAATGCCTTCGGGGCCGTGACAGACAGACAGACAGAAATTGATATAAGACTTGTTTCGGCTTTTTTAATGTATAAAACGTAAAAATAATCAAAAAATATATAATTCTGATAAATGTACAGACAAAAATCTAATTTTATTTATATATATGTTAGTTGAGCAATTTGATTGGTTAGTTGATGAATCAAAGAGAAAATGGGATCAAAAGAGTGGATACTTTCCACAGAGTCAAAGAGTGGATTTCTTTTGAATGATTATACTCCAGATTATAAAATTATGAACATAGAAGATATTCCGAATTAAATCATACAAGTTATTAAACAAATTAGATAAAAATAAATATTTCTGATGCTTTGTTTGTTAAAATTTTAATGTTTCAGTTTAGCTTGAGTTCAGTTTCAAACATGCCAATTAGGGGATCAATGTTACGTGATTTTCAATTAGCGTAGCTGAACAAATTCAATTGTTTTACTTTTACTACTTGCACTTTGAAGTGGCTGCTCCAATCATTACTCAATTGGAAAACATTTTGTTGTAAGCTGTAACTATGGTAATGAGTCATAGGGGTCCCGGAAAACCAAGCATGTCACCGATTTTGTCCTCAATGTCCCGGTGTCCAAAAAATTCCTCTCGGGGCACGATATTGTCCCGGTTTTGCAAAATCTTTAAGAGCGATTACAACTAACTCACTTCTACTGCATTCCAGGGTTATTTTCCTCAAAACATCCTACAGTTTAAAAAAATATTTCAGCTTCAAAAAAAAATGAGCTTGAAAATTGTTTTTGCTAACTAAATAACTCAAATTAATTCTTAACTAGATTGTCTGAAGAATTGAAATGCTAAATTTAATGACTTAAATTTCGTATATTTCTATGATCTGAGAAAGAAGTAAATTATTCTAAAAACACTTTTAAGCTCCCAGAATTTCAAAAATGGGCCCAGGACCCCCTTGTCCCAGTTTGGGGGGGGGGGGTATTCCCTAACAAATATGGCAACCCTAGCCTTAATAACTGGATATCTCGATCAATTCAGATGGAATCAGAACATTTTTTCTTCTGTAGAACAAAACTCATTGTGTAAGAAGTAATAAGGTGAACGATTACTCAGAATATGCCTAACCTTTATTTTAACAATATATAAGCTGAACGTGAATCGAACCGGTGAACGCAGAAGTAGCGGTCAGTCAGAGTCTCTGATAACGCCCTAACCGATTACGCCACTGCAGTGTAATGATATGCGACTGGATATTATTTGAATTATATCTTCTTTTTTTAATCATATCTAATTTTATTTTTACTCAATTAGATTTTCATGGATCCCTATAAAGCAAGTTAGAAAAGGCAACTATTTCACTTCTTAAGCAATTTACTACTCAACTAAAAGCTAATTTCCCAGTAGATGAATAAAAACAATGTTTAAAATATTAGTTTGCTGACCACGCTGGTTTTGATTCGTAAATTATTACGTTCTCCCCACAGAGGAATACAGGAGTTATTTAGAATATTCTAGAAAACAACGAGGGTACCCGCTTAGTTATCAACAATTCGTGTTTTGGAATCATTTCCTATGCATATTCAAGCTAGGAAAGTATGACGAATGGTTTACATTCCAGCTTACGCATGCCATCATCAAGATAAATAATGCTGTATAAATAATACATGTATCAGAACATAGTTGGTGAGTGTTGTGTTCTGAGCTGTATTCAGCAATAATAATGGGTGGAGGATTTTGAATTTAATGGGTGTGACTCGTTATTATTTGTTGCGGAAAATAAGGAACGGAATGCATTTCATTTTGAATACAATCTCGATTTTCCAGCGCTTTTAGAAGAATTCAGCGAAATGATATCATTTTTTGTGCTTTCAACTCAAGTGGATACTCCAACATTTTCAATTCTATGCTCTCGTTCCATCAGGTATTCTCATTTGCACATTCCTAACCCTTCCTTATTCTCTACACTCTACGCAGCTAACAACATATTGAATGAACGAATCAAAAAAAATCTCTCAGCTGGCAGTAATATTTTTTTCGAGTTTTAGATTGCTAGTTGAAACGTTTCAGTAATTTCTATGAATGTGAATTCCTATTTTATTTAAAGGGAAAAAAGTCACCAGATAGATCCCGAGAAAATCAAAAAATTATGACAGAATTCCTAGCTTAGAAATTCCTGGTACAAGATTGATAGAATTTTTCAAATATAGGAAAATGCTGTAGGTTACCTCGGGATATTTCCAATTTATTAGCTACATTCTTATGAATGATATCTGACATAAACTGACAAGTGACTTCTAGTTTCCAACAGGCATCAATTACAATTTGTTGAATAATTTCGTACTTGGAATATCAGGCTCTGACAATCTGTTCATTTTACTATATCGCATCTCAACATGATATAAGGGTTACGGATGCTATCAAACTAAAGCAAAAGCAAAGCAACTGAAGCAACCAACTAAGTAGCACTATTACACTATTATTCATAATGTGTGAATCATTGATAACCGTTATAAGACTTTCCGAACGCGTTGTTTGGTTTGAATGCACAAGTTGGCCCCACGGTGAATCTCAATTCTGATTTCCCTTGTGCCTCAGCATTATCTTAATTAAGCGTCAATATTTTGGAAATCACTCAGCTCAAGTGTTTGCGCTCTAATCAATCCCCAAACAACGGAGGTCCATCAAGCAATTTGGGATTAGCTAGCAGCTAGCATTGATTTCCTTAGGCATGGTTTGCGAATCGTACTGATTCATTCTTGCCACTCAGTAACCACTGAGCATAATCATCAATGATTAGTCACTCCAACAAGCTCAAATAAACACGGATATCCACTTTCTGAGCAGTGCTTTGAACAATAAAGTCGCATAACTCCAATTTAATGTGGAGAGTGAAGTGCAATGCTTCTGTTCCATTCAGATGAGGCTGTGGTCTCGCTCTCTACGTGCAACGAAAATCATTTCTGGACTTGTCACATATCCGTTACATTATTCTCAACCATTTCTCTGTCTAATTGCCAACTTTGCGGAAGTGGTCAGTCCAAATCACATTGAACGGATGGTGATTACTGATTAGTGACAACTCTTCTATTATCGTGACAACTTCCGTTTATTTGGAAGTGGCTGCTATTACAAAAAGCTACCAACAATGAACCTAATATATGACATTCTGTAGGCTAAAAAATTCAATAAAGTTTTCCAAAACCGAATATATAACATATGTGGGTTCAAAATTTCAATAAATTTTCCAAAAAAGCTATAATGATTATCGAAGTTTATCATTGTCATGCTTTCCGATAATAATTATTAATCATATCCGTACATCTCCTAATAAGAGGTGTGTGTGTGTGTGTGTGTGTGTGTGTGTGTGTGTGTGTGTGTGTCAGTCTTAAGGATTTACAAAACCGGCAACGATTTGGAACACTAAATTTTGCACAAAGTTTCGTCTAAAAGTCAATTCAGTGCACCTAGGAGCCCGATTTCTCATTTAATAATTACCTTTTTCATATAATTAATGTTTGAATTTCAACATTTTTGTGGATTAGAAGCTGGAAACTCATAGAGCAGTTGATACATGATACGTCACTATGATGCTGATATAGATGATCTGTTGTGAACCAAAGCAATCTATTGGATCTGTTTCAATATTGTAGCTGCTAATTACCCAGTGTAGAAAAAACACAGCTTATTTGTGCACATCTCTTTTCAAACAGTTGAACAATATGGCTAGCAACACTGCAATTTCAGACACCCTTCTCAATTTCTTATTTTTGTGAACGCTACTAGAAAAGAAAAACTCTAAACTGGATTCCGGGGAAGGACCTGGTGAAATGCTAGTAAGAAATATACAAATTGGTCATATATATTTTATCTGTGATCTATAACTTCAATATTATGGTTTCAAAAGAATAAACAGCCCTTTTATAAATATTGTATAAACAGATATTCTTGCTAAAAAGTTATATAAATTAAAATGGCGCAATTTTCCACACAACACACAACCTAACACATTTATGACTGGCTAGAAATTCATAAACTCCCTAAGTAACCTAGTTTCTTCGTATCTATATCCGGTGTTATGTGTTATATAGCACGTCGCGTTGAAAATCTAGTCATTCATCTCCGGAAGTCTCTTAAAATATTGAAGCATCAGTCTTGTGGCATGATGAAGGTTACAGGCTTGAGTACCCGTGTAGCGCGTGTTTTCATCTTCATTCATGCATTTTTGATAGAAGACATTCACTTGCTTTCAGATCCTCACTCTATAAATTTATAACAAAACAGAAGGAAAAGGAAGAGCGGAAAATCAGTCAGTTAAATGGAATTACATACATGTTTCATTATTTTTCTGGATTATACCGTACTAGTCACATTTTAGCTGACTAAAATGTGAGTATTAGGGTAATATTTTAATTGGCTGTTGTTAACTCATTTATATGAATGATGTAAATGATTCAAAGTTTTCTTGAAAAAAGTTAGTAACAGTATCCATTCAATTGAATACTCAATGCATGATTTGTGTAATAATCAAGAATTGGGGCTTCTACCTAGTTCTGGAATCAATATGGGAGAGTAATTCAGAAGTCTTGCCTCACTGGTTGGTACAATCCTTCGATGAACTGGTTCAAAGAGGATTTGAGGAACTTGCAGGTTATAGGTACATCGATCAGAGTTCGGCTCAAATATCCTTGTAGATTACAGTTCGCGGTACTCAAGACTCAAACAATCAAGTACAAAGGAGATTAAAATATAATCACAAACGTTTCTCGTAAGCGTCAATTCAGATCTTTGTTATAATCCTACTTATCATTATTTGAAAGTAATTACAAAGATTTTCATTTCTATCGTGGATTATCAGAAAAATAATAGGGTGCCAAAACTCCAATACTCCTGCGATTTTCCGAGTGTGCTCGGAAATAATTTTTAATTAATATTCTCCAAAGTTCAATTCACGAGGAAAAGAATAAGCAGGAATATGAGAATACAGCTTATTTCTATTGGCTACATTCATAATTGTAATCATAGTTGCTTACACTTTTACGGCATTTGAATTTTTATTAGATAGATATTTAAGCATCCACTGGCCTCCCTTCATAGGGGCATCTGTATTTGTCCAATGTTAAATTTAAATTTATTTTTTCCATTCAGGCTATATTAATTTAGGATTTTTGAAACGAAGATTGGCATTAACTTCATTATCATTATGTGATTGTCCTCAAATCAGGACTTAGTAGCCTACATGCAACTAACAGTTTAATCGATTTGTTATTTTTCAGTATTGAACGTGGATATAGAAAAATTATAATAAATTCTTCCAGTCGTTAATGAACTACTGAACTTTACATCAGTGGATTAGCCTACATAAAAGTAGAGATTGATCAGATCAGAAAAAATCAATCTAAAAATTGAAAAAGTGGTGCATCCTGGTTCATAATAGTTGTTAATATAACCTCCATTCAGAGGAACGGGCTTTGTTCACCCCCTTGTTTATTGCCGTGTGTTGTTCAAAGTCAATTACATAAATACTAATAATACTAATAGAACAAAAAATAATAGTAATAACATTAATAATAAAAATAAAAATAAAAATAAAAATAATAATAATAAAAATAATAATAACAAAAAAAATAGTAATAATAATTTGTAAGAGCTGCTCGCAAACAAGTTGAGACAATTGGTTTTGTTGTTGCTTTACTTGAAAAGAAAAGATAGTACACCCTCTCCACCCCTCACCATACCCCTTCCTCACTGTTGCAATCTTTCAGCCTACGAGCCAGTTGGAATTCTACCGTCGTTTCAGCCGCATGCTGTCTTTCGTTACACCGCAAAATAAGACCGTAGACAAATATTGTTTTATCCTCTTTTTCTTCCAAGGATAACGTAGTATCTTTGGTGATCCTCCGAATTTGTGAAACCGCCCCAAACAATAATAATTATAATAATAATACTAACAATAATTATCATAATGGTAATAATAATTGTTCGTCCCTTTCTGTCCTACCCCTCCGAGCAACTGTTCCACTTGCTTCATTGTAGTTACGCTACCGTATCCAATATCCACTTTTCAAGTTCCTAGTAAGCGAATCAAAGGTCAAAGGTCATCATTATGAAATATGAGGAGTCTATATTGAACATGAATCTCTGTGAATCATTCACGTTCCCTATTGATTCAACAACCAAGAATATCTGGCGATGAGCGGAGCTTTCAGACTGTGGTTTAATTAATTTCACACTTGAAAGCACCGTAATAATTTGAAGCTCAGAGAGGCACTTTCATGCACTTAGATACAGTTCCTTTCGTCTGTAAAAAGTTCCCATGCTCGTAAATTCGGTGTACTCGAACTACAAAGTACCAAAAACAGCCACCTATTTTGTAGTGTGGAGTGTGAGGGCTTGTCTACTGAATAGTCAGATCATCGTGAGGATGTCAACATCCAATTTATAAGCTTTACATCGTTGGAACTGTTTATAGCATCTGGCTTGTGCCTGTTCTCACCAACAACTATGTCTGTTTTAGAACAGAAGAGCTTTATATTGGGTATGAATGAGCATGGTCTTTTCAGCTTGCAAGTCACAGCTTGCATGCCCGCCATTTAGATTTCAACGTTATAATTATCATTATTTCACAAGTTCAAAAGCTTCTACTCAACTACTATCTACAACGCTTCTTACTCATAACGAATATTTTTTAATTTCGAGTTCCTCAATTTTCAAGTTGTAAATAGGAATTTATCATAGTCTATATCCTTTCAAATCTTGACGATTGTTGTGTTAAGATTTTTTAATTGACTGTGCAACGGAATCTAGTCAATGGAAAAGTCCTGCGTAAGAGTTGATCCTAGAGTCCTGCACAGGTAAAGTAATAAATATGATAAAAGTGTTTCAAAAACAAAATTTTGAAATCTTTACCATTTAATAATTTAATCAGCGTATGCCTGAAAAACACAAAACTGAAAAGCTTATTCTGGAGAACTGTTATTGGAGAACCCAATCAATCTTATGTTTGGATTGGGATGGAGTTATAGACACTGATTATCATAGGCCTACCACATTTTAGTTATTTCATGACAGTTGTCTTCTTCTTGTGCTAAACATACCAGAATTAATTGGGGTCATCTATTTCAAAGAGGCTAGTGGTAGTACAGAAAACTATAAATCTAAATAGAGTTCCCTGGCATATCTTTAAAATACCAAGATAAGAAGATATTTTTCCAATATTGTTCTGGACAATAATTATAGGTTCCACAATAATTTATTTTGACAACTTATGTTTTAAATCATAATTTTGTTATGCAGATGGATTTCACTGTGCAATTCGATTTGGTATGCAAAAAGGTTTTCAAAATTACAATATAGGTTTTTATATCCTAGTGTAGGAAATTCACTAAATAATATTGATTGTTTCAAGTTCATTTCCAGAACGATATACGTTTTTTAGTTTATATGGGAAATTATAAAAAAGTCTTTGAACGGTTAAACTTCTATTGCAAGATAGAGCTGGAAAACAATCCTGCAAAAAACGAGTGAGTGATAATAATAGGACTTTTCTCACATTGTCACAATTCCCCTAGCTAGACAGCAATGGAATGCACTTTTATGCAATCTCATTTACGACATGGGTAAATGGCGTAGTTTTCATGCTGACTCTCACAATAGGAAGATAATGGATTCAACTCAAGTTGAATACATAGAAGTAAAGAAAACGTTATATGGAGAGGGAGCAGATTTTTAAAAAAAAATGTCAAGATGAATGTAAAATATTTAGAGCTTGAATATGGTGGCCTCGAAAATCTTTCTCGCTAATTTATTGCTGAATCGGATCAAATAATCCTACAAGAATTATAAATCTTCAAGAATAAATTATTTTCCTGAATTATTCAAACTGATTCCCAATCATACATACTTGGAGCAAGATAAACTTGTACGGGTGTATTTCGGACCGTCTAGTGTCGCAGAGCGTCTAGTGTGTCACAGCATCCAGTTTTCAAACCATCTAGTTCTCTGTGTCAGGTGGTCTAGATTGCAGACCCTCTAGTTTCTTGCGTTACGCTGTCGCAGAGCGTCTAGTTTTCAAACCGTCCAGTTCTCACTTCGTCTAGTATGCTCGGTTCCAATTAAAGTGGACTCCTCTCGCTACGCCCAGCACAGTGGCGTTCAATTTCGCCATAAGATATGATTCACTATTTCCCATCACTTCTGTCTCAATTAGCATAAAACAAGCTGATATATTGATTTGAATTGAATTGAATTGAATTTATTGCCACATAAAAAAACAGAAACATTACAAATGTCATTGTACAAAATAATTATTTGTCAATGATTTGATTACAACTCTAATGATAAGGTCCAATATAATAAGTGTCCCAATCTCAATTAACTAATACAAGGTAGAAGATTGATTTCTTAATGAATTGTTAACAACTCTGATGATAGGGTCCAATAACAAGAATTCTCTATTGAAGTACTTGAAATTTCTTGTATAAATTAGCCTAGTAATACACAAAACTTTATTCCAAGACCATCATTCTGACGGAATACTCATGGCAGTTCTTTTAAAAATATAACTACAGCATATCAATAAATTGCTCAATTGATCAAACTGAACAAAATAGATTATTTTTGTAAAAATTATGAGAAACAAACTGTTTGAAAATAACTACTGTGTAGTTATTTCAATATCTGCTATTCCTTTTAACTTTGTTTCAATAAATCACAAGTATACTGAATTGTTTCTTCTGTTTATTCCTAATCAATCCAATTCACATCATCATCATCATTTCAATGTAGCCTAAATCACAAATCATGAGTTACAACCTACTTATTTGGAATTTTTAAAAGTTCATTGCATAAATCGAGCTTGAAACAATGAAAAAGGTTAAATTAAATGATCAATATGACTAAAACATTCATGAAATATGAATAGGTTTATCAGTGTTAAAGCTTCTACGATCTTATTTCCATCAAATGAAAGAGTTAAAACGTATTGTCAAATTGCTTTATAGAGTCCTTCAAATTTCTTTAAATGCTGTTCAATATACTTAGGCATCCGGAAAGTAATACCCGTTTTGAAATTTGAAAAAACCAAGTCTTTTTGACAAACATGCTTCACATATAAACTGAAGGACTTTTTGGCAGGATATATTTTGAAAGTGACAAAGAACTGGAAGCAGCTATCACTACACTACCTCAACACTTGAGATGAGTGACTTCTTATCTTATACAAGGGTGGTCCCAGCTCTAAATTTGAGGGGGGGGGGGTCATGAATGAGTTTTTGCTGACCTTTTTTGCGAAAATTCCCCTCCACCCTCTCTTTCCCAACACCCGTAAGCGTGACCAGAAATTTCTAGTGAGGGGGGTACAAACTAGCCCTCCCCCCCTCACTAACAACAATTATAATGTACTACCTCAATCAGATATTATCTTTGACTTCATTCCAAGACTCGCCACTTAAATTCATTCTAAAAATATGTTTCTTGTTGAATTACAATGCTTTTATCAAAGTAATAAATTATCATATGAATGTATGTCACAAAAGATAAAAGAAGTGAATTCGAACACAATACTATAACTTGGTGAAAGGTTCCGATAAGCCTGCCCTTAATTGTGACAGACAAACTCTATAGTCTACCTTCACAGTAGGCCCATATCTCAAAGCTGTCTTTTCACAATTATGATGAAAAATATGTGGCTCTCATGCTCAAAAGGGGGTTCAGGGGCCCTCCCTCCGAAAAAGTAACCTATCTTTAGCCACATTTTGATCGTTTCTAGACTTAAAATCCTCCTATTTTAACTCATTTCACGGGTTAAAGTTAATAGTGCTTGATAACTGTGAAAACTGTGCTTGAGTCATCGCCAAGGGGGTAGGGATCGGGACCGTGGAGGGATAGTGAAATGAGAGAAGCTCATATTTACTAATCTATAAAATAGAATGGGGTGAAAAATGTAGTCATATAGGCTTTACTGAGGTCATCTAGAACGATCAGATTCAACTCTTACCCATCCAATGCCCTACGAATATCATCAGTGACTCTCAGAAGGGTACTATGTCCCTCTCTAAAACCAGACTGAAAGTCACTGATCAAACCTCTAGCAATGAACTTTCTCATCTGGTCATGAACAAGAATTTCTAAAACTTTGGTAAGCACTAGGAGTTACTAATAGGCCTATAATCAGAAAGAGAAATAGGATTAGGAACTTCGTTCAAGGGGATAACAATTGAGAATTTCCAATCATCAGGGAAAACAGTCGTGAGCAGGGAAGTGTTGATTTTTTTAAATCGATAACCAATTTGAAATAAATTTCAACTGGTTTTAATCGGTTTTAAACTCGATTTGATAACTTGGAAACTGTCCATCGCCAAGAGGAAATGGATCGGGATCTGGGGAGACCAGCTTCGCCCTTATGTCTCTTCCAGTAGATAAACGCAATTTTATCCCCCCCCCCCCATCCTGGGACCTTTCTTGCTCAAATTGGTTAGGGCTACCCTTGAATTGATATGAAACATTCTTATACTTACATAAAGATTCAAAATAAATTACAATAGCCCATTTCGACATTTCTTGGATTGGTGGGGAAAATATTTTTGTCAATAATTTACAGTACATCGAATATTATCCAGCTGATTGCACTAGGCTATCAGTATTATGGTTCATATATGGGAATTCGCCCATCAAATTCTGAATCTAAATAAAGCAGCTGATTCGATAATTGTCTTGAATACTTTTGAATGTCTCGCATAATTATTATCCAGCTGATTGTATCATGCCTTTCTATCAAGTGTAACAAAAACTATCGTACATTACACGGCTGTAAACTTTTGCCGGTTCTCGCATATTCACGTTTCTGCACTCGGCTGCGCCTCGTGCATAAACTTTCATATGCTCGACCGGCAAAACGTTACTTTCCAGCCTAGTGACGTAATATACTAATTTGAAACTGAAGTGAGAAGATTCAGAAGTACTCATAACTTCATAAAATGTGTATCACGACACAATTCAAGTCACTGTGATGATAGACTTTACTTCCTGGAAAAACTGAGTCTCAGCTCATAAAATTGAAGTGACTTCAACCTCCTGACTGCACACAGTAAAACTCTAGACAGTTGAATAGGAGGCTATTAGATTAGTCTGTTTGGAATGGATTTTAATAATAGAAGGTACTCCAAGTCTCAAGTTATCTTGGTAGTGTAAGCTGTACATGTATGGGAATTTTGCAATTTCCTATTCGATTTCGATTCAATTTCCTATTCGAATTCGATTTCAAAATCGTTCATAATAAACTATGAGCATACTTACTATTATAAAAATTAAACTAGGCAGGAAAGTGATTTTATTTATTCCAGTTTTTTTTTTTTTTTTTTTTTTTTTTTTTGTTGATTGGAGTCTCCAAGACGTAATCTGCAAAAAAGGACACGAATCACACAAATAGATGCGAATCTCCGATGAATGATTTTTCGCCAGGCCAGATTCTGCTTTTATCAATTTCCAAACAGCTTGTTTTGGATTTTTTCACTTTTCTATAAATTTATTTACAGTTATTTTTCTAGCATTTTGCAAGTTATTCCTATAGACATTTTCTTATATTTTGGAAATAGGATTCAAAAGTAAAGTATTTCACTCCTATTCTTGTTAATATAAAAACCATTGAACTTGTTGTGGATTTATTTTTCCAGAATAAATTCAGTCTTCATTGAATTACTTGAAATTGCTATATCTTTTATCACCCAATTTAAATTGTTTTGGCTTCACTATCTTTTCTTGCTCCTTTTCGTCTATTTTCTACTTTTGACTCGACCGTTTTGCATTCTGTCTGTTTTTAACGCATTTACGGCTGAACGCGTGAACCGATTTCTTTTAAATTTGACATGAATGTTCCTTTTAGTAATGCGCAGCGATGTATACATACGTTTTTTTTCAATTCTACCCTTTTGGCCTTCATTATAGTGATACATTTTTTGTAAGTAAAAGGCAATTTTCTCTCAAGAACGGTGCGCCCCTCAGAGCCTTGCGCCCTGGAGCGACTGCTCCACTCGCTCCATTATCTGTACGCCACTGAAGTAAGTGCTAGCAAAGCATGCTCTGTGAACTTGCCAATCTCAGTAACTTACTTTCTGTTATCCATTTTAACGAGATTCAGTAATCAACCTGTCTTACTCGCAAAGAAATGATGATAGAAGTGTTGGCTAGATGGAAGATGGCGAGCCGGCGTAGCCTAGTGGACTGGAGCGTCGCAACTTCAGTCTGCTATCGCTGCTCCGGTCATGGGTTCGATTCCCATTCCATCTAGCATTTATTGTATCATCATTAACCTCATTACCCACGCAAAAGTCATAGACTTATCATCAACAGAAAAAAAGATGTGGATTCAGGGTTTATTTGATATAAAACCATTGAATACTCAACTATTATATTAATATTACTATTAAACGTATTATTTATTGTAAACGCACAGCCGAAAACTTACAAAAATACATAAATACAATAATTATTGGCTACAATATTTCCAGAACAATTAATTATATACCGGTATCCTAATCCTAAATATAGGCCTACATAAACACATGTTTATATAGAAACAATTCCAATTTTGCTAGGAAGAAAGAAGTAGGCTATTTTCTGCGCTGTGTCAATAATAACTTCCGGAAGCGATAAGCAAGCATTTTTGTTTTGTTTTTCATTTTTGAAAATTTATTTTTGTTGCGTAGCCAGGATTGGATTTTTTAAAATTTAGTGGTGTAGATGCTAATCTAGACCACTTGTTTTGAATCAATTCCAAATTTGATTGAATTGGGGCTTACACTTTGATTCAATACTAATTGAGAGAATCAACTCTCGCATCATTAGTTAGACCAATAATTTGTTGAATCAAGCTGATTTTCTTTGAATTAACCTGCAATTCTTCAAACTGCTAAATTTCAAACATCATAATTAATAAATACTTATTATTGTCAGTAGTTACATTTTGGGGGTTCTGGCGCAACCTTGAAAAAAGCTGGCGCATCCTTGACCTTTGACCGTGACCTTGACCCTGACCTTGACCTTGGAAAAAAAAAAAAAAAAAAAAATTAAAAAAAAAAAAAAAAATTAAAAAAAAAAAAAAAAATAAAAAAAAAAATTAAAAAAAAAAAAAAAAAAAAAAAATTAAAAAAAAAAAAAAAAATTAAAAAAAAAAAAAAAAAAAAAAGAAATGAAAAATGGTGGGAACTGTCACCTGTTCAGGCTATGGGTGGGGGTGGGGGGGGTGGGGGTGGGGGTTGGGGGTGGGGGTCGAGGGTGGGAGGTAGTGGCTAGAGTATATAAGCTGGGTGTTCTGTTGGAGTTATCATACACTGCTCTCTCACACCAGACAGCCAACTACTGTGCTCCAGCTTCTTGTGCTTCTTGTGCTTCTTGTGCTCCTTGTGCTTCAGTCTTGATCAACTTTCAAAGTAAGTACTCTTTGCAATTAATGCATCCTAATGCTTGCACTTATAAATGCTTTTCCACTTACCAACTGCTAATGCATAGTGTTCAGGCAGCTTGAAATTTGTTAATGCATATTGTTAAAGGAACTATCTTCTAATTGTTTCATATAGGTAAAAAATCACCTTGCTATGCTTTCAACGAAGGCAGTTTCAACGAAAAAGAGAGGGTAGAGAGAGAGAGTGAGAGAGAGCCCCACTTCTACTTCCATCACAGGCCCCGCCCACCGGCCTCTACTTATCCATTGCAGTTATGTGACAACAATGTTCAGTTCTGTCCACTCAAGAATGTGTATGGATGATGGGTGACCATGCTTCCATGACTTATGAGCATTATTATCACTTACTCAGTGGTTTGGGGCCCACCTAGGTACCCCATGTTCTTCATAGCATGACACTGCTTTGTGATATCCCAAAGAAACTCTATGCATATGACCCATATGCATATGCACTCTATGCATATGACTCATATGCATGTGCACTCTGTGCTACCCTGGCGCCCCCTAGTGCCCCTAGTGGTGCCCCAGTGCTCCCCCTAGTGCCCCTAGTGGTGCCCCCAGTGCTCCCCCTAGGCCCTCTAGTGGTGCCCCAGTGCTCCCCCTAGGGCCTCTAGTGGTGCCCCCAGTGCTCCCCCTAGGGCCCCTAGTGGTGCCCCCAGTGCTCCCCTAGTGCCCCTAGTGGTGCCCCAGTGCTCCCCCTAGGGCCTCTAGTGGTCCCCTAGTGCCCCTAGTAATGCTGCTAGTCTTAATTGTTTCATTTTGGCAGAGTCAATGGTAAACAGTATCATCCTGCCATCTGTCAACTAAATTGATGACCATCTGATCCAATTACAGTCTGCAGTCCAATTACAATATATCTTGGCTTCTCCAGCTGAGATGTTGACTTGACAGTCCATGTATGTTTTTCCATGACTGCTCATACTGGGACTAATTTATTGGCAACCAGAATAATCATAGGTTCTATACTAAAATAAAAAAAATCATGTGGGTTTACAATGAACTCAGATTTATTTAACAATTTTCATCAAGCAAAAATTTTAAACATGAATGTACAAAAATGTGAGAGTAGAGATCCTTCTGCTCCCAATCATATTATATTTGATCCTTGTTGCTAGCTCCAATCCTCTTCTCATATAGGCAGTAAACTCTTATGGGCTCAGGTTACCAAAGCCATGGCTGCTGATGGTCCAGGTTGATGATGTCACACTCGCTCTCCAATGGTCCATTGGCTGGTAGAGCATCTTGCATAAACACTCCTTGGAACTGTCTCAGCTTCAAACAACAGGCATTCTTGTAGAGGTTCACATCGGTCAGAGCTTGGTCAGGCAGACCAATCATCTTCTGCTGCTGCCACCCCATTGATGACAGTGAACTCCATTTCCTGTCTTCTGCTGTTGTTGTCGTCTCAGGTACAGGCCTCGACCCTTGGTTGCTGATGTTGTTCTCTTCTTCACTGCTCCAGCAGCCTTCTTCAATCCTTCAGCTCTATTCTTCTTGACAGTAGTGTTGGCGCCAGTCCTCTTCCTTTTCACTCCTCCACCAAACTTTGCTTTGGTCTTCATGATGTTGGTTACTGCTAGTGCTGCAGCCTTTTCCAAGACACCTGCATCTGGAGATATCACTCTGCTCCAAGCTCGTTCAGCCAAGATCCGGTCTGCTGCTGCTCTGCTAGCAGTATCACTACTCCTTGAGTAGGCAATGTCGTGCTGCTTACAGGCTTGATCAAGTCCGTTGATACCTGGATCGCCTCTTGCCAATCGCTTCTCAAGCTTTGTACCTGGTCCACAGTACTCGTAGCCAGGCAGATGAAGTTCTACGGGCAGTACATCTATCGCTTTGTTGACTATTGCACCTGCAGCATTTGTGATTGCTGAAAGCACTCCTTTCCCCTTATACTTCTTCACTACTCCTGCACTGGCAACATTCTGCATAGTGTTCTTATTTCTCTTCTTATGTATGTCCATCTTTGTTGACGTATGACAGTGTAATGAAGCTCCTTGGCTTATATTGCTGCTTAAATATATATTGTATCTTTCTCAACATCCATTGAAAGTATATGGTGTCACATTCTTCATAGGAGCAATTTATCATGCAGTGCTGATATATAATCTTGTTCTCTTGTATATTGTAGCTAGTATGCAGGTTTAGCAACTATGTAACCACCTTCCACCAATTCTTCCAAGATTGAGTTGATTTCATTTTCATGTCCAGTGTTGCCAACTGCTCTAGACTGATCCAACAGCCTCAGTCTGTCCACAAGTTCATTGGGGTCATTGTAGTAGATGTACTCAATCCGGCTGCCATTGCTAGCCACCATATTCAATGGTAACTCAAGTCCTTTCCCAGTGACTGCTGTATCAGGTTTTTCTCTCACCAGCTCCATGATTGTAGTCCTGTATTTGGGGCTATTATAGTTCACAATTCTACCATCAGGACTATAGTTAAACCTGTAGACACTGGTCAACTTCAACACATTCTTGTAGGCTTCTTTGTCAGCAGACTTCACTTTACTGAGATTAGGTCGTTTCTTGAAGATCAACTCACAAACTCCAGGTGTGGCATTGAAGGCCCTTTCAGCAGTGTCATCATCTGGGTCAGTCAATACAATCCTGTCTCCATCAGGTCCAAAGGTCAGCAGCTTGTTGCCAAGATAGTATTTGTTATGTATGACTCTTGGTCCAAACATCTCATCAAAGTTCCCATCTCTGTTGTCCAGTGATCCTCTGACATATTCCCCCACACATGTTTCAGCCAGCTTGGATTGGGCAAAGCTTTCATCAAATTCTTCCTGTGTAGTATTCAACAACATCTCAATGTCCTCATCATCATCATCATGATCATTGGCCGGGTCTTCTACACCTTGCTCCTCATCATGATCAGCTGAATCTTCTCCACCTTGCTCTTCTTCATCATCCTCATCATCTGAAAATTTACTTCTATCTTTCCACAATTTCCGTGCCACTCTTGAAGTGCTCTCCACAGGCAATTCTCCTTCTGCTGTTCCAAATGCTTCCATGATTTCTTCTTCATCTTCTGCAATAGGTGATGGTATCCTGGGTGGTTCCCGTTGTTGTGTCTTAAGTTTTCTTGGCAGATTCAACTGGAATGGGTAAGGCAAGCCAGGTGATTTTGGTGGCGTAGGAGGTACACGACTCAAGGATGAAAGAGGATGCATGAGTGGAGTTGCTGGTGCTGGTGCTGGTGCTGGTGCCGGTGCTCGTGCTGGGATACGTTGCTTCATGATAATGTTTTTAATGTTCATGAGTCGATCAGTAATTGGTTTCAAACGTTTGAAGTGCTCCTCTTCCTCCAATGATCTGCCCAGTGTGAGCTCCTTATGCTTCCTCTTGATGTCACGTTGCAGCCGGGCAATCGCCATGATGGTTGGAGCAATGTCTTCCACAGTTTGCTTCTTATACTTCATGTCTATCTCAGTTAACTTATGACAGCGAAATGATTCTCCTTGAGCTCTGCTCACACTTTTATACTGTCTGTTTGATATGTTGACTGATTCATAGAAAGCTTTCTAGTGATAGAAACCCTCCATTCAATATCTTACACACTAGGGGCACTAGGGGGAGCACTGGGGGCACCACTAGAGGCCCTAGGGGGAGCACTGGGGGCACCACTAGAGGCCCTAGAGGGAGCACTGGGGCACCACTAGGGGCACTAGGGGGAGCACTGGGGCACCACTAGGGGCACTAGGGGGCGCCAGGGTAGCACAGAGTGCACATGCATATGAGTCATATGCATAGAGTGCATATGCATATGGGTCATATGCATAGAGTTTCTTTGGGATATCACAAAGCAGTGTCATGCTATGAAGAACATGGGGTACCTAGGTGGGCCCCAAACCACTGAGTAAGTGATAATAATGCTCATAAGTCATGGAAGCATGGTCACCCATCATCCATACACATTCTTGAGTGGACAGAACTGAACATTGTTGTCACATAACTGCAATGGATAAGTAGAGGCCGGTGGGCGGGGCCTGTGATGGAAGTAGAAGTGGGGCTCTCTCTCACTCTCTCTCTCTACCCTCTCTTTTTCGTTGAAACTGCCTTCGTTGAAAGCATAGCAAGGTGATTTTTTACCTATATGAAACAATTAGAAGATAGTTCCTTTAACAATATGCATTAACAAATTTCAAGCTGCCTGAACACTATGCATTAGCAGTTGGTAAGTGGAAAAGCATTTATAAGTGCAAGCATTAGGATGCATTAATTGCAAAGAGTACTTACTTTGAAAGTTGATCAAGACTGAAGCACAAGGAGCACAAGAAGCACAAGAAGCACAAGAAGCTGGAGCACAGTAGTTGGCTGTCTGGTGTGAGAGAGCAGTGTATGATAACTCCAACAGAACACCCAGCTTATATACTCTAGCCACTACCTCCCACCCTCGACCCCCACCCCCAACCCCCACCCCCACCCCCCCCACCCCCACCCATAGCCTGAACAGGTGACAGTTCCCACCATTTTTCATTTCTTTTTTTTTTTTTTTTTTTTTTTAATTTTTTTTTTTTTTTTTTTTTAATTTTTTTTTTTTTTTTTTTTTTTTTTAATTTTTTTTTTTTTTTTTTTTTTTAATTTTTTTTTTTTTTTTTTTTTAATTTTTTTTTTTTTTTTTTTTTTTTTTAATTTTTTTTTTTTTTTTTTAATTTTTTTTTTTTTTTTTTTTTTTTCAAGGTCAAGGTCAGGGTCAAGGTCACGGTCAAAGGTCAAGGATGCGCCAGCTTTTTTCAAGGTTGCGCCAGAACCCCCAAAATGTAACTACTATTGTCTATCTGATCATTTATTTCAATGTAGGCTATTTGGACAATAAAATCATAATAGATAGGAATAATGTGAAATGAAAAGTCGATGATTTGATTAGCCTGCTTGGATTCCAGTGCTGCTACCATTTTATTTGTTGAATATTAGATAGAATCCGGATTCAGTAGGATATTATGCAGTCATGTTTAGAGATAGGTGATCATCTTAGTTATTTTATTATATTTACTCAATCTTCTTGTAATGCAATGTCTTTAAATTTTAAGTTTTAAATTGAAATGTAGGTCCACAAATTGCATACACTGTTCCAGTAATCATGTTTTATGTGAAACCTATCATTTTAATTCAGGATACTGATTGAACTCATTGTAATATATTGTTTAGCCTATCACTTGTCATGGTTAATCTTGTTTTATTAAAATTCTATCTGATAGCAGGGTACTTTTAATTTTATTCATTTATTTATTCATTCACAAAAACCGTTATCTCCCGTTATCTCAATGACGCCTTCCATCTTGGTATATATACACTCACAACTTGCGAAAGTTCCAGACTCACAATTGCCTGCACAACCTTATTGCTGTACTAGCAGCAGCAACTGATGCTAAATTTTGGTATGAGATTGAAAAACAGTATTTGAGAAATAGAGAGGGGATGAACTAGACTAGACAGGAAATAAGCAATTACCGGCGCGACAGCCCGGCGACACTAAACAAATATTGCCGTATCGAGACTAGCCATTTTTATATAAATAATTCTACAAACTTTATGTATGACTCATCCTTTCCACCCGAACCTAAATCGCGCAAAAAAGGAAGAAATTCAGATTCCAGATTCGTGGCCACACACTAGCCCATTTATCTAAAATACTCGAAATTGAGGAAGTTCTCTTTATTAGCTGTGAAATGTATGTGTTTCAACCTTTCACCCAATAAAAAATACATTCTAGAGTGGCAGAAAAATATTTCTAGTACTGTATTATTATAACTTAATCACATTATATATGGAAAATTTCCACCATAGAATAACATCATTATTAAATGGAAGAAATGAACCGAGCTCCGCTCAGGGAGGCTGTGTTTCAAGTGTTTCATAGAAAAACATTGGACAAAACCAATTTCATTTTGCATTTGAAATCATTTCTGACTCACAAATGTTGTGCTAATCTTAAATTTTGGATAGAAAAACGGTATACAGATACAGAAATTGCTCACTTAATGTAATAGGATTCTACTCTTGCTACCTAGGTTTTTGATTCACTTGAATAAAACTACATCCTTCATTTTTTCTATCATTGAGATCCACTGAAATACTGTATCACAAACTCATAAAAAAGTTATCAAAACAGTTTGTTCCTTTTTACTTGTTCGTTACCTTTGCGCAACGGGGTCGGTGGGGGCCTTATCAACTGTCAATTTTCAATGGTCTCAATATTCAGTTCAATGAAAGTTATATAGAGCTCACTGTGATTCCGTAAAACAAATACAGTATGACTTAGTTATAACATAATTTATTGTCAATATTATTGACGCTGTATCAGAGTGAAACTGTAGAAGGGCTACCAATTCATCAATAACACAGGAGAAATAAAAAGTTACGATTTTTCATTAAATACATACTTTATTCAAATACCTACTCAATATGTTGAATTCGATTTGAGGGTTTTCATTTCGAGTCTTCCTTCATGAACACAATCTAGCAGAAACAGGATTCTACAAACATTTCATTTATTAAAAAATTCACCAAAACTCTTGGTAAAAAATCATACTGGCTTAAATTCAGACATAATAATTATGAGCTAATTATAGGCTATTGTGCTTCTATAATAATTTTTCATCATTGCACATCGCTGTACAATCCAGAAAAACATGTAGCCTACAATAGTTTTTGGATTTAGACAAAGAAGATAGGGAACTTGTGCTTGCTTGTACAGAATGATTCATCATGAATCCTTGTCCTACTTGTCTAGCCTGTGTACCGAGACTTCTCCATTCCGGGGGTCCGGTCCACTCAAAATTCCTTGAATGGTAAATGAAATAAATCCACTTGAAAACACTACCTACCGACTCATATCAAGAACTTATTTTTGAGTATTGGATGGTTCTATGATTGCTAACGTGTTCTACTCAACGATTTCTATGGGGCTACATAAATATTTATGTATAGAAATCGTTGGGTCTTCCTAGCAATAGAAGATAAGTCACGTAATACTCGTGACAGCGGTTAAAACGGTGACCGTTTGACTGTTTTCAACTTTTCCAGCTGCTCTGATATTGTTTACAGCCATTTACCTTTGTAGCTGAGACTGTAGGTTCTCTCATCTTTCATCAACATCAACCACATTACACACGCACAAGCTTTAAACTTTTGTGGATACTATCCTCCGCAAAAAACTGCTAAAAATCAGTTTTTGAGAGTTCATTTCCCAAAACTTTCCCCCCCCCCCCAATCCCTCTCCTATTGATTGCAGCATTTTCCTGTTAAGACATGATATAGATATTTATTATGGCAATGATAGTGAAAACATAATTTCCAATGTCTATTGATTTTGAAATCAAATGATTTATGTACGTACAGCTTCCATAAATCGTGAAATTTTTTGAGAAGAAAACACTGCATGTTCAAAAATAATTAAAAATGAGACTTGATAGACAAATATTCCTGCAATATGGATAGATTAATAAAAAATAAAGAGCATGAATTAGGAATTATGAAATCAATAAGAAATATTTCTTTATGTAGAGATATCCAAAGCTACTCGTATTTGAAAAATCGATTTGAATTTATGATTTTCAGTTAGAGCTGAAATCAACGTAATTCAATTCTGACATATGATATAGAATATAATGTCTCTAACTGACTCTAACCAAAGGCAGGCTCAACGGAGCCTTTCCCTTAATTGTGAGTTATTATAACATAAATAGTTATTCTTATTGTAAGTTATTGAAAGTATTTGCAGTATATTTATCCAGTGTAGGCTATAGGATAGTAATTATCCACGGCATTGTATATTTCTGTTATAAATTAAGCTAAATATTGCTGTAGGCCTATATTGAAAACGTTGTATACTGTACATCAAAATGAAACTTTGTAAATATAGCACTATAGCAATTAATAACATTGAAAGAATAACAGTGAATAACTGTAGAAGAAAAACTAAATCGTTAAACAACTTGAAAGGAACTAAGTGCTTAGTTTTATTTATCCAACTTGTAAACTCTGCTCCTAATTCAAAGAGAAGAAGGTTCACCTTATAGAGATAAAAGTTTGAAATATAAACTCAAGATAAGATCTCTATCTACAACTTTCCCACTTTTAAAACTTTCCATGAAAATGGGAAAAATTCTCTATTAGAGTTTTTTTTCAGTTCACATTTCAAAATTTTTGAAACATTTTAAAAGCTGAACGACTGCTTCAAATTGATGTTTTTTTGCATTGTTGGGATCACGTAATACCATTTGTCAAGTGTACCAAAATTTTTTTTTTCGTTGGAATTCAGATAGTGAAATGGCATTGTGAAACGATATGGAATAATTAGAACGTGTGATTACAGCTGGCGGGCTCTATTTTAGTCGGTAGCTGACTGTACCGGCCTGGCTGCTATGGAACCTAGTCGATATGAAATATAGAGGAAGTGAGACGCTAGTCGATGTGAATACTAGACGATCTGAGACGATCAGCGCATGATACTTCCAGCCGTCTCACATACTCCAGATTCGTTTTAAAATAGCACCTAGACGATCTGAAATCTAGACGATGTGAGATACTCCCACTTGTACCGACTAATATGAAAAACACGTAACCAATTGAAATTTATCAGAAAATCTGTAGATTCAATACAGAGAAAATTTAATGATTGAAGTAGCGGTTATGGAATTTGGCTATTGGCCAGCTAACTTTCCAAAAAGGTAACAAATTTAATCACATAAGCAGGACACAAAAGTCTTCTTTAATTTCTTTTTTTTCGATTCGTCAGCAGTGTGAGTACCAAGAGATACCTACTGTATAATCTAGGGATTATACAAACCTTAGAATCCAGTACGGAGTTATATGACAACGCTATTTCATATGGAAATATGAGCTGTTACCCCTTTTTTGTTCACATTCTGTAACTCACTGTTGTTTGAAAACATGACCAACCGATTAGGCTTATTCAGCTCGTTGAAAAAAATTACATATTGGTTAGGCTTATTCGGATAGTGTGCAACTTGGTAGCACTGCACCCCATGAACATAATACTGCAAACTAAGTTGATCTAGTCAGTTGCTAATGTCAGTATGATTGGGAATCAGTTTGAATAATTCAGGAAAATAATTTATTCTTGTAGATTTATAATTCTTGTGGAATTATTTTAGCGAAACAGTATCGTCAATGATTGAACATGGAGCGCTTTTCAAACTTGCCAAGTCCATACAGCATGATCAATAAAGCAGATTTGTTTCAGGCGGAGGTTCTGTGGACTCCAATAACGAGAGGATTATGATTCCTGTGTCAGAAGTTTGTGGAGGAAACAGGAAATTGTAAAACGGAAATGTGGACTGTAACCGGAAAAAGGAAGGTCACTTAGCATTGGCTACGATCCACATTACACACGCCACAAGGGCGGAACTTTACTCTATATTTATGGTATAAAAATTCATTCACAATACAATGAAATTTGTCAACTAAGTCATCATCTACCAAAACTCCTCCTCTCTCCAATTCTGCATTCGAATCCGGGAAACTGCTGTAGGTCTCGTTGACCGTGTAATATACCCAGCCTATTCAGCTCTGTTCATCCACTTTTCCTTCTAATTTTCTGGTTCAAGGTTTGATCAGAAATTCAATGATCAACAAAAATATATTTTCATTTGAATTTTGAATGAATCTCTCATTTATTTCTTGAAAAAGAATAAAATTAACGTAACCATAATTTTTCCGGCAATATGTTTCACCATGACAAATTTCAATGAAGTTCTAAACAAATTTTCTTTACTGATCACGAAAAGAGGAAGGCTCTGGCGTAGCCAATAGACGATTTTTGCAAAGTGAGGCTTCTTCAGCAAAATTGAAATAAAGAAAAAAGAAATTATTTTTTAAAATCACAAAAACAAAATTTTTTCAAGCTGGTATGAAAAACGCCACCTCTGAGAAAACTGTGCGGATTCGATCCTTTCAATAAACATGAATATAATCAGAACAAATAGAACGAAAACATTATATTTATTTATTCACAAAATAAATTAATTTATATTACTTTTTAAAAAGACAGTTTAGTCCACATCAATAATTTCAAATAACAGACATGAGATTGACAGTAAAAGTAATCTTAGCCCGATAGTTTATTATTCCAAAAAATAGTCGATATTTTGTCAGTTTCTGGATCATTGATAGAATGTGAGGTCATCAAATTCATGTTATTAGAACAAGAATATAACATTTGCTTGTTTCTTCAGATTTGAGAGTTATTGTGACTGAACATTTGACAACCAGCTAAGAGTGGTTTCTCCACTAATCCATCTAGTTCTAGTGTTATTCCCAATAAAGCAATAATTACCGATTAACAACTATCAGTTTTGGAGTGTTGGGGAGATAAATACAAAGGAAATAGAAGTCTTATTTCAATCTAGTTGCACTACATTGTTAATTATTTGTAGTTCGTGATGTCAAAAGGCTGTTCTGGCAGATTAATCCGATAAGATGCAACACAATTGAAAAGAATATTCTAAATGTTCATTCATTTTTATATTTTGGCTGAACATGATTAAAATTTACTACAATGCACATGATACATTTTGAACTGGATACTTCATCATAACAAAAATTGTGTACCTTGTCCGTGGCGAATAAACTGAACTTTTTTAGCATATGATTTATTGAAAAAGAAAGTGATTTCTTGAAAATTTAATATTTAATAGGTTATTTTATTTTAAGGAACTGAGAGGTCGTTTATTAATAAATTTTAAATTAAATAATGTTCAAAAAACGCATTTCCTCTCCTTTCTGCACAAACCTAGTCACAAAATACTGAATTTTCAAAGAAAAAAAATAAAGATAAAAAATACTTTCCATATTCGAATTCCAATTCCTGGTCGGATTGTTTTGATTAGTTCATCAATGGATATAGTCATTATTTGTTGTATACTTTTCTGTAGCTGACCGAAGTACGGCAAGATCCTTCCTCAAGCTCGTGCTTCCTCTTTTGG
The DNA here is from genome assembly GCA_948455865.1 of Conomelus anceps. NCBI lineage: Eukaryota > Metazoa > Arthropoda > Insecta > Hemiptera > Delphacidae > Conomelus > Conomelus anceps. The sequence continues at coordinate 116,171,654 of OX418216.1, forward strand.
GGGGAAGTAGTTCCTAAATACTTCCTATTTTGAATTTTTATTTTTATATTTTTTGTAGTATAGCTTATAATTATATGTTATTGAATCATGTATTGTGATAAGTAATAATAAGATGAATATGAAACATGAAATATGATAAATTATAAGTATAAATTATTATTGATTTATTACATGCGCTTCTTTAATAAAAAAGTTCATGTGCTTGTGGTTAGTTTCTATTTCTAGTTTCTAGAAGGGTATCAAGAGTGGAATAACATGATTGGTGTCAGCGAACAAAACGATAGTGACAAGAAAGAAATAGAATGCGGAAGGTAAGAGCTGAAGCAGTTGGGCAATTTAATTCGATAATAAGCAACTGACCGCAAGCTACAACGCTAACGCTGCTACTTGAGAAGTCGCGTGGCTGATTTCTTTTGCTATTTCCAAGTTGGCTTCCAACATGAAGCGGTATTTCACGTTGATAAGCACATCTGTATTGCGTGAGACTAATTTCTGTAATCTTAGTACTACCGCTTTTGCGGCAACCGGCATTATACAGTCCTGGTAAAACACAAGTTTTACGGTCACAATCATAATTTATATACTATCGGACATTTGGCCATAATTTTCAATAACAGTCGACTATTCGGCGTTAACTTTCACCCATAACCCAAAAAACCGTAACGCAGTTTCAGTCACCTACAAACACGAGATCAGTCAATGTAGAAGAAACATTATGACTTATTTAGGCTCCAAAGTCGCCCTAATCAAGTTCAATCTTGATAGAACTTTTTTCAAGTTCCGGAATGCAGTTCATGGTTCCTCATCATAAAAAACTGATATTCGATCAATCTCAGACGAAATTTTCATAGAATTTCAGAAAATGTAGAGAATTTTAACGAAAATTTTAACTAATATTGGAGAGCTTGAGTGAGATTTCATATTCATTTAATCTTAATTCTACTGAACTCTGAAATAAAAACGTAAAACAAAAGTAGCACAAAGTTAACAATATAAAGTTACCTTTAAAATACAGTATGACGATTCCAGTTTATAATCATTTCGACAAGCTTACAGGATTTTGCGACAAGACATCTTCATGTTCGTGTCCCAAAAATAGCTCAGTCAATGAATGAATCTAGTTTATCAAACTATCAACATTATTATTTGAGTCTAAATCAGAAGAATCTAATATTAAAACTGACACTGTATTTCACTTTTAAATAATGTTTTACTCACATATATTGGAGATGCTTGAGGAATGCATTTCACTTCTGAAAAGAAGCTTCGTCAGCCTGCCACCAGGGGTCATGCTTTGTTGAGGTTAGGATGAGCAGCCATTATGTAGTTGAAAATTGCGTTTGATTTGAATTGTGTTTGGTCATTGAGTACGTTGGTTCTATATTGTTTATGGTGTTTGAATATTTCATATTGCTCCAGTGTATTTAGTTTGTGGCTTTTTTGGAATGTGTGTAGAATTTCTAAGTCAGTTGGATGTTATTGTGTGAGTATCCAGTGTTGATCAAGTGATCTGCAAATGTTGAGTCAGTGTTTGAATGTAGTGCTTTGATGTGTTCTTTGTATCTTGTGTTAAATGATCTGCCTGTTTGTCTTATGTAGTACTTAGGGCATGTGTTGCATTTGAGCTTGTATATTCCTGGTTTGTTGAATTTGTGAATTGTGCTGTTTGTTAGGTGAGTTGGTTTTTGTTGGATCTGGTGTTTCAGGCTGTTTGATGTTCTGAATGCTGTGTTAAATCCGGATTTTTTGAAGATGTAAGCTATTTTGTGTGATTTTTTGTTGAAATATGTGAGTGAAATAAATCTGTTTTGGTTTGCAGGTTTTGGATTTTTATTTTTCATATTATTCAGGATTCTGTCTACTAGATTGGTGTTGTATCTGTTTTGTTGTGCTAAATATTTGATTGTATTGATTTCTTCTTGGTGGTCAGCTTGTGATAGTGGAACATTCAGGAGTCTATGGATCATGGAGTTAAAATCAGCAATTTTGTGTTGATTTGGATGGTTGGATGAGTTGTGAATGAGTGTGTCTGTGAGAGTTGGTTTTCTGTAGATTTTGAATTTGTGCATGTTATTCAGTTTTTTGATAGTGAGGTCTAAGAAGTTTAAGGTGTAGTCTGTTTCATATTCTGCTGTGAATTGTAAGTTTTCATGGGTTTTGTTCAATTGTGTTAGGAGTTGTTCACACTGTCTTTGGTTTCAATTGTAAAGTACAATAATGACATCAACCAGTAAATTATTTTGTTTGAGTGTTTGATGTTTTTTAGTATTTTAGTATTTTCTATGTGCTGTAAAAATATTTCTGCTAGGATGCTGGAGATTGGGGATCCCATTGGTAGTCCTTCTGGTTGGGTGTAATACTTGTAAAGCATATTACTTCTTTTTCATTCTACTGCAATGTGACGATGTACATAGATGATAAATAAATAAATAATCTTATCTGATAACAACAGGAATAAAATCTATACTACTTACCATCAACTTTATATTTCATGTCTCTTTCTCACAGGAAAAATGAATAATAAATTTTTGTTGCGCTGATCTTTTATTTATTCCTCTTTTCAAATTCACAGATTTAGCAATCATTCTTTATAGTTGTGGCTATTTATTATCAGTTGAGCGACACTTTTTGAAGGATTTGATCCTTTATGCTAAGTAACCTTTGAATATACAATCTAGATTGATATTCATTGGAAATGGTTGTATGTAGGTCGAAGCCGGTTAATTGAAGGTGTGAATAGAATGTGCTGAATGAACACCGATGAAAGCTCCAGTTAGAGAAAATGACGTGTCACAAACTCAGCTACCCTTCATCCGATTCCAAAGCTGATGGAAACGTCACATTTATTCATGAGCTTGACGCTTGTTTCTCTCATCACTGCTCTTCAACTGTTCATTCAAATGTTTAGAAATCACTCAGTCTAGAAGCGTAAATATAGCTGCATTTTGTTTCAGGACAACAAACTCTTGATTAAATCAAGATTTCATTCGCACTATGTCCGTCAAATAGGTAATTGAGTTTGAATCTGCAGGCGTCAACCGAAGAGGATAAAGGGGATGTATCCCCCGAAGTTCTCAACCAACATTAAAAAGAAGGTGTATTTATTTTTTCTTTAATGAGGATGAGGCACTTTTTTAGATGATATACCTTCTCGCAGAAAATGTCCGGACTCCCTCTGTGAATCCACGTACATTCAGTTTATCCATTCAGTTTTTATATTTGTATGTGTATCAAAGACATCACTTTCAAACATATTCCAGTACTAATAGCTCTGGCTCTTTTACTCAACGATCACAATGTGTGCAGCATTTCATGATTAAATTCAATAAGACATTTAATTTTTGTGACATGGATATTCCGAGATACTTTCATGAATGGAGCATCGATACTCGAAATAAAAAAGCGTGGGGGTTCCATCAAATTCATTCCTTGAACCTTCAGAGAAAATTGCGAGTGTTTCTGGAAAATGTATGGGGGTGATTCCATCATTACTTCTTTGAAACGTCAGCTCAATAGCTGACAACGACAGGAATAGAATCTATACTACTCTTTAACTTTTTATTCTGTTAGCATCAACTTTTTATTCTCGAATTAGATTTGAAAAAAAGTTAACATTTTTATCGGTCTCGGAAAACTTCTGACTCTTCTTTCTTAAAAAAAATTAATAATATTATTTTTGTCCACAGCGTGGACAGTAGCGCTGATCTCTTTATTTATTCTTTTTTCACATTCACATATTTTCCCTTTGTTGCGGAGAAAGAGGTAGAAAGAAAGAACGAGCTTGCTAGTGTATTGTCGGCATGACTGTGGTTGACAATATAAAGGTTGCACAGAAAGCGTAACCTATAAAAATGTCACTGTGGAGGGCTATTCGGCACAAATTTCCCTATCCTACGCCCAGCACTAAATACTATATAGTATATACTATGTGACAAAGGTGTAGAGGTGCACTTGTCAATTCACACTGTTACAACTTATTGCCACTCTTTCTCACAGGAGAAACTGGTTTATCTCGCTCTTACTCTCTCTAAAATCGCACACCCTTTCCTAATCTCACGTTTTCTCTCTCTCTCTCATTTAGCCACTCTCACAAAAACATTCCTGTGCACATCAGAAAGGTAGCACAAAATAAATAAACAGCTTTTCCATCAGCAATTTATCGATGTATTTACTCTCGATAAACAGCATCTCTGAATAGCAGCACAACCGGTTTCGATCAACACTATCTTTTTATTCAATCTCGATGAACAACATCTTGAGGTAACTCGGTGTCTCTTAAAAGCAGACCTTGACTGTGTGACTATTAGCATATTAATATGCCGTCAACAGATAACACCTAATACTTTTCGGAAGTGATTAGCTTCGATATTTAATGACTGCCAGTGATTTGTTCACAAATTAAATAATAATTTTGGTAGCGGCAAAGAAGCCGCAGCGTAATGCCGTTTAAAATCGAATCTCAATTACGATTCTTCGATAAGCTCTTCATTCCTTTTCTATTCGTTGTTCAGATATTATTTCTCATCCAATAATATTTCAGATATTGATACTATTACGACGTGATCATACAAGTATGAAATAATAAAGAATGTATCATAAAATGCACTAATAGTTGTTGCTTTGGTTTTCGTAACTACTTGAACCACTTTATATTGATAGCTATGTAGACTATAATCTTATACCTAATCTAGGTATCTAATCAATCAATCTACCTATCAAACAATTCATCTATCATAAACTATCAATCATCTATCTATCTATCAATCAATCAATCAATCACTATCAATCAATCACTATCAATCAATATCAATATCAAAATAAAAATCAATAAATTATCTATCAATCTATCTTAATCTATAAATACTAGATAATGGTCACTTTTGTGAAAGCCTATTATTTTATTACCAACCTCAATAGTAAATGATGATGTTCTGTTTTAAAAAATCAATCACCTGTTTCATTTGACAAAACATTTGTCATTCAAATATCTCTGAATTTAGTCAGAGATCAATATTTAGTATTTGCTTGAAAAAGTTGAGATTTTGGGCAAAACCAGGTCAGCTATAACGCTATTGCTATCCTGCGCAGTGGCGTAACGTACACCCCCGCAGACCCCGCGGCGCGGGGGGGCCCGGGCTATAAGGGGGCCCGGAATAAAAATATATTTTTTCAAGAAATGGCCCGTTCCCAGACTGAAATATATATATTTTTTCAAAATAAACAAAACTGAAACACTGAAGGAAGGAAGGAAGAAAGAATGAATTAGCTAAATATTATCAGGTCAATGTTTATTGTTTACTTTATCAATTCGCAGATAGCTTTAGTGAAGGAATTCAGAAGCAGGATGTTGTGACTTCAGGAAATGGATATGGAGACATACGGAGGACAAAACACTCTTCAAACAAACTTATCTAGACTGTTATAAATCCATGACGGCTATGTCTCCAAAGTGCAAATATTAGAGGAAATTAATATTATTTTCCCATCGAATTCCTCAATGTATATTAGCATGTACGAAGTAATGGAAAGTGGGGGGTTGTGTAGAAATTAGTCATTATTTTTCTTCATACAGTATTTTGAATTCAGTCTCTTTTGAATCGTCCAGTTAGATGCATGTAGGCCTACAAAAGTGTCCGGTAAATTGGCCTAGAGTAAACCATATGTATATTAAGTGTTTTATTATTTGAAGTGCCATTTTTTTCATTTCTATTCTATTTTTCAACATGCTGCGTTTATGGTATTGTGATGTTGTACGGTCATGTTTTAGTTATTTCTATTTTTTATCGACTAGTTCATTTTTAAACAATGCTCAGAAGGAATATTTATACCCTTGATATATCGGACAAATTACGTGATTATTGTATAAGTATATAAATAATAGTATTGGTTCAATTGTGTCAGTTCTCTCAACGCAGTTGAATTTTTTTCTTATAATAGGATCAAGTCCTGTATAAGTAGCTCACGTTTTCTCTCTTCTGCCTCTTAAGAATTAATTTCTTAAACTTTTTCTCTTTTCCTGACTTAGTAATTACGCGGTAATTCAGATAAAATGCTTTTTTATTAAAAATGGAACCTGTGTCCGTTTCTGCGAACGAGGCAAATTTTCAGAGAACTCATTTTCTGGGAAAAGGAGCGAAGGTGCTAACAAGGAGGATGTGAATGTGGATCCTATTATGGAAGACATCAATTTCAAGGTTTCTAGGTTATGATATAATCAACTCTCAACTATTTCCATCTTTCAGGAGCCCGTAGGCTACAGCCAAAATCATTAGACTAGCCCCCCTTGAAACATGATTGAATTTTAAAATTTAATAGATAAAAATCAAATCAAATCAAATTTATTCCATTAAAAAATCATGATACATACATAATACAGACGTTGTATAAAGCTATATTTGAACCACTTAATTAGTCTATAACATGAAATGTACATGCAATATAATTAATAAAGCTGGTCCTATGGAATCAGCAAACATAGGCTATATTGCCTGTGCGTTCGCTGGGTTGCCATCTAAATTACATTTATGGACCAAAGACATTAATGAATTTTCAGGAAGAATGACTTGAAAAGGTGAATAAATACAACAAACAAACAACACCACTAGTGGTGATATTCCAGGACACAATAGCGCTTCATCACGTCGTTTAATATTTTTTGTCGAGATGGCCGGTTCTACAGAGTGGGGGGTGAACATTGCTTGGACGAAAGGTCAGTCAATGAGTCAGTCAGTACGAAAGCCAGTCATGCAGTTGGTCAGTCAGCCAGTCGATTATTGAGTCAATTAGTCAGTCAGTTAGTCAATTAGTGATTAACGTTGGAGCTGATAGTTTGCTTTTATTATAAGGTCAGCCTCTTCTATTGGTGACTCAAGCAGCCACTTTTTTATGCGCTGCTTGAATATAAACAAAGAAGGTGATTGAAATAGATGCCAGTGACTAAAAAATTTACATATATTACGGTAAATCACCTGAGAAATATAGAAAGGATTTGTTTTTGAAAAGGAAAAATTTAATTGCAGAGTCTCGATACCAGTATGGGAAGAATATCTAGTATTGTGACAATGTGAAACTACCTGGAAAATTCTATTGAAGTTTTTGAAAATATGAATAAGAATGCTTTTAATAAACAATTGACGCACAGTGAGGATGGATGTTTCCCGGAATAGGGCATCAGTTGGGTAGCGGGTAGATTTACCAAAACCAATCTTTAATATCTTTTTCTGAATTATGAATATAGAATCGAAAACGTTTCCATAGCTTCCCCCCCATGCAATGATACCGAACGACAACAGCGACTGCACGTAGGCGAAGTATACAGTTTTCATCTCTTTTTTTGTTAAGACAGCATTCAACAATCTAAAGGCATATATGAATTTTCTTATTTTATTCTTTAGATATTCAACATGAATTTTCAGTAGTTACAAAAGGCCGCTTTTGGCACAACCTTGAAAAAAGCTGGCACATCCTTGACCTTTGACCTTGACCTTGACCTTTGGCCCTGACCTTGACCCTGACCTTTGACCTTTGACCCTGACCTTTGACCTTTGACCCTGACCTTTGACCCTGACCTTTGACCTTGACCCCGGACCGGAAGTGACGTAGCAGACAGGAAGTGACATAGCAGACCGGAAGTCAAACCGGAAGTGGCCCCCCTCACCCTAAAAGTGGCCCCCCTCGCCCTAAAAGTGACCCCCCTCACCCTAAAAGTGACCCCCCTCGCCCTAAAAGTGGCCCCCCTCACCCTAAAAGTGACCCCCCTCACCCTAAAAGTGACCCCCCTCACCCTAAAAGTGACACCCCTCGCCCTAAAAGTGACCCCCCTTACCCTAAAAGTGACCCCCCTCACCCTAAAAGTGACCCCCCTCACCCTAAAAGTGACCCCCTCATCCTTAAAACGGTTCCCCACTCTCCCAAAAGTTGGGGGTGGGGGAGATCCGGTTACCGAGTATATATATGGTGGACATCTTGCTGGTAGATTCATTGTATCTCAGCAAACGACTGCTAGCTCCTACAGTGAATCCAGCTAAAGACTCAAATCAATAACAGTAAGTACTTGTTTCTTTACTAATGAATATCCCTTAATTGTTGTAGTGTATAAACCTTCCCTCCAAATATTCCATAGCTATTGCATGAAATCTAACCTCAAATGGCTAACCATGATATCATCCAATACTATTGCATGAAATCTAACCTCAAATGGCTGACCATGATCTCATCCAATAATATGTGGTCTACTGCATGAAATCTAACATCAAAATGGCTGACCCATTGTTTCACAATGCTGACTGCAAGATTATGCTAATACCTGTTGATTTCCAATTACAGATGTCATCCACTAATGCTGCCGCTGATGCCATCTACAACACAATTGCAGCCCAAAAGCCACTAGACCACATATCCATGAAAGATCTCCAGCCAGGGTTCCCATACCAAATGGTGAGCGCAGAGAGAGTCACTACAAAATACGGTGAGAAGGTAGCTGTCACACTGGATTCCAAGAACACACACATGCGGGTTATACTACCAGAGTCGTACAGCAGGATAACCTCCAAATTCGTCCCTGCTGGTGGAACCATTGACATGAAATCATATAAATTTATGTGCCATCCTGATGGGAAAACCCATAGAATCCAATTGATAAAAGAATAATGAATCTCTCTCTATGTATTGTGAAATAAAAATGTGACATCTGCAACTGATTTGTTATTCATTCTCCCCTATCCTAGTATCAGTAGTCACACCTAGTGTCCACTTATGCCTAAAAGTGTTCATCACGTGCTCACCTAGTGTTCACCTAGTGCTCACCTAGTAATCACCAGTGTTCACCAAGTGTTCACCTAGTGCTCACTTAGGCTTAAAAGTGTACACCAAGTGTTCACCTAGCTCTCACTTAGGCTTGAAAGTGTACACAAAGTGTTCACCTAGTGCATACACAGCTGCACTGTTGCTTCATGGAAATAGGTTGAAAAGAAAAGTATACTTTACAATACATTGTTTATTAACATAAACAATCGCAAGTATGAAACAATACATAGAAATTGGCTACAATATTGCCCCTTTCAAAGTCTCTGGTAACACCATAGGTCTCTGCCGACCTATTAAGAGATTCCTTTACACAGCCCACGCCATCAGTCACATCGCCTGGTGGCCATAATCTAGGATGTTGCTCAGCTTTACAAATTGATACCAGTAGAGCAGGATCGCCTGATTGACCATCCTCAATCCTAATGCATCTGACACGTCCATCCATAGCGTTGTAGTCAAAGCCAGCAAATGTAATCCTTCTTCTGCCAATCAAAGATAGACTCTGGTCACCACACTCAAAGTCACACCACCAAGTCTCATCACTGTTGTTGAAATCAATCTCCAGCTTAACATCCTTGCTCCTCCATCCAGGCACTGAACACAAGTCCATTATGGCTACCAAGCTATACTTCAACTTGTATACTGATGTCAATGGAGTTCTACAATTGTCAAATATGACTGCTACCTTGAACGGCAGTGTAGTGATACTGGCCATTGTTGTAGACTGAATGATGCTCAGCAAGACTCAGCTACTTCTTATATACTAGGAGAGCAGGTGTTGGAGGAGTAAATGATGATGCAATATTCACATTTCATTCTTTATTGATAAAAACAAACTTCGACAAAAATGTCTATCTTTTTGTAATGCCTGCATAATCCAATTGTGCAGGATGTTTACTACATTGAGTGCACAAAATGGCGGTACATCTAAGCGTCCTCTTCTTCCATTGTCACCAGCCAGCTTCATCTTCACAGTCTCCAAGAAGTCGAGCAGGTAATGTTCCGGGCAGTAGACTGTAGTAGTCTTCATCAGCACCTCCAAGTTGGGCGTCTCATGAAAGAGGTAGGGCGAACTCAGGTCCACATACTCCACATTCTCCTTGTTGTCCAGCTGCAGTAGCGTTTCCAGCAGGGAAATCTTCTCATATCCGTAGACCAAGATCTTGATTGGTCGTCCCGAGTCACTGTTCTCGTGCAGCCATCTTCCAACTGTGTCACATACAATTTGCTTCAAGGTCGAATATGAGAGATGTGTTTGGCCGGCTCCATTGCCCGACCATCTCAGTCCATGTTTAGCTCTTTGTAATTGATTGTTATCAACCAATATGCTTGTTTTTAGCAAAATGTCTGGGTATGGTGACTTGAAAAAATAGTGGTGTGTCAACACATGATGCTCATCGTCACGTTCCAATATTGCCATCTCCTTGACAATAAACTGGTTATTCAATCCCTCAAAGCCTTGAAAGTCCATCAGGTAGATTGGTAGTGGTCCAAAAAGTTCTGTAGCCCTGCTTGGCATGATGCCATCATTGTCATCATCATCAGTGGAAGCCTGGTTGAGGTCGGTTGTACTTGTAGAAGCATCCTTCATCAATGATTTCTCGTGTTGAGTGTAGTAGCCTAGGCAGCAGCCCACAACATCCTCTCCATCGCTGGGTGGCAACTCCCCCTCCTCCTCTTCCTCCTCCAAAAAGCGTAGAAGTCTCCTGGACATGATGTATGCTTCACTCAATGCTTCATGCAACTATGACCATCCTGATGCTTGTCGACCACCTTTATATCCTCCACTGCTATCTCCATCTCTCTCTAGACCGATTGAACAAGACCAGTCATTGGCTGATACTCCTTAACCACTTCATGTATCAGCAGACAATAGGCATGTGTATTTCCTGGAATGTTCTCACTTGCTTCAAACTCAACTCTGATGTCAATGCTCCCCGTCTTGAGCAATTCATTTTGACGTGAACAGTCAATGGGAAACAGTAACATCTTACCATCCCGCACAGCTTGTTTCTCAAAAAGTGGGTTGCTTGCTCGAGCATCATCATGATTGTAGACTCCATTAAAAGCTGCATACATATTATACACTTGGTTATCATCACCATTGATGCTTTCATACGGATAGTACTTGTTGTTCAAGAACACTCGAACGTCTTTCATTTTGCACATGTCAAAGTATGAGCTATTCACAGTAGCTGCTCCTCTTCTTCCAGTCTGCAGTCCAATCACAATGTATCTTGGCTTCTCCAGCTGAGTAGTTGATTTGACAGTCCACGTATGTTTTGTGGTCTGTGGCAAAGATGGGTACTCGTACAGTTCCCAATGTCGGAATGGCATTGAGATGGGCGTGTTCTTTTGCACCAGTCTCAGCAGACGCATTTTTTCCTCATCAGACACCTCTACATAGGGCATCCTCCACACCAGTTTCTCAATTGTGACCTTGCCTGCTGCATTCAAACAGTCTAAAGTGTCAGCACTGCGTCTCAGCACCAGCTCCTGTTTCACATTCAGCATAATCTGTCTATAGTCCTCGGCAAATCCCAGCAGATATCTAAGTGGCACATTCATGATGGTTGTGTTGGTACCATCAGAATCAAATGTGCCAAACCCTGCCTTGGCATCATACCTGTAGCCAGCTCCATCCATCTTGTGTTGTTCTTCTCGTTCAAAGGTCATGGCATTCTTCATCAGGCTGGTGATTCCGGGGCTACGTATGCTGTCCACTACAACTCCATTGATCTCGTAGCGTATCTCAGAAAACAGGTGGCCAAAGAATCCAGAGACACAAGGTGAGCCTACCAAGGTTGTATTTAAGGCATTGGTCACCTTGTACTCCATGTGCAGATAGCTCTCTGATGGCAGTGTATAGATGTCCTGCTGCTGAATTGATATCCGAATCTCATCATTGGCACCAAAGCCTGTAGTATATGGTGCATGAGAATGATATTCATAGCCAATGATGCTATTGTCTGCTGAAGGACCATGTACTGTCACATCCAATACTCCCATTTTTCAGTGTTGTTGTCGTCTTCCTCCTCTTCTAACTTGATAACCTTTCTTCTGCAGATATTTGATGCTGCTTGATGTTAACTCCACAGAGTCCAATGGTTGAATGACATCTTTCACAAATAGCGCCCTATTAATAGACTCTTGTTCTACCCCCGTGGGGGACATTGCTGCTTCCACATCCAATCCATGATTCCACTTGCCAAATAATAGCACCATCACTTGGGTTGTTGTCGCAAATGTAAGGCAATGTTTATTGGCTCCTCTCTAAAGTTCACCAGACGTCCGTTCTCATCAACAATCTCCAATGTAATGTTACCAATCTGCTTGGTGTCCACTGGTAAATAGATGACATTCTGTACAGTCACATTCATTTTATACCCTGGATCAACATCTGGGTAAAACTCATAGATCACATGATCCTTGACTCCATTTGAGTAGGATCCACTCACAATGTTACACTTTATACGCAGCACATTGGGACGACTGATTTGCACTGTATTACTACCTCTAGTCTCAATGTTAGCATCCACAACTTGGTTGAATCCCAGCAGCTTTCCTATTGAATCAGGTTGTCTAAAGTCTATCTTGGCATCGCATAATACTAAACATTTCAAGGTAGAGGGGTCCACAGCCATCTGAAACTTGACTCCATGCTTCTTCATCCTTGCCTCAAGCAGGTTGGCAATTGTTTGAAATTCAAAACTACCTTCTGGCAATAATACTTTTTGCCAAACCATTACTGGGGCAGATCTGGTTTTCCTTTGAATACTTTGGTGGGCGGTATCACTAAACAAATGCTGAGCAAACACTTTACCTGTAACTTCCTCATGAGTCATTGCATAATCCTCCTCCTCCTCCTCCTCTGGCTTGACTACTGCCTTCTGGTCCACTTTTGGAGCCAGAAAATGTATTGCATTATTGTAACGATTCTCAACATTTGGTATAGAGTTGCAGCTTGTAAAGCTGATGAGTCCAACTTCCCATTCGCCATTGCTTGTATCAAGTGGCGGGAAAAATTCACTCTTCAATATTGAGGTTTTACCTCCAAAGCATAGCATCATGGTCTTGACTGCTCAGTGTACTATTACACAATGACTTGATAAGAGTATAGACTAGAACCTTTATACTATGTGGATGGGAGAAAGGAAAAGACAAGTGTTGTACATTGTTATTTATTTTCATCAAGCAAAAATTTTAAACATAAATGTCCGCATATATGAGAGTAGAGATCCTCTTGCTTCTGATCATAGTTGTACTCGATCCTTGTTGCTGGACTCGATCCTCTGTGCATGTAGTCGATAAACTCCTGTGGTGGTCTCAGGTTGCCAAAGCCATCAAAGTAGTGAACGATGCCATCCTTCTTCTTCACATAGCACACCCAATGTGTGCCAGCTCCATCACTTTGATCCAGGTTGATGATGCCACACTCTTGATCCAGTGGTCCATTAGCTGGTAGAGCATCTCGCATGAATACTCCTCGAAATTTCTTCAGCTTGAGACGGCAGGCATACTTGTAGAGGTCGGCATCTGTTAGTGCTCGGTCAGGTAGAGCTACAATCATCTTCTGCCGCCACATTGACGGCGACGCACCCCGTTTCCCGTCTTCTGACGCCTCAGGTACAGGCCTTGACCCTTGGTTGCTGCTGCTGTTCTCCTCCTCTGTGCAGCTCTCCCCTTCCTTTGTTGTTTAGCTCCTCCTCCAAACTTTGCCTTGGCCTTCATGATGTTGGTTACTGCTAATGCTGCAGCTCTCTCTGCCAATCCAGCATCTGAAGATGTTGCCACACTCCAAGCTCGTTCAGCCAAATCTCTGTCTGCTGCTGCTCTGCTCCTTGTATCACTATTCCTTGAGTAGGCAATGTCGTGCTGCTTGCAGGCTTGGTCAAGTTTGTTGACACCTGGATCACCTCTTGCTAATCGTTTTTCAAGCTTTGTACCTGGTCCACAGTACTGGTAGCCAGGAAGATGAAGTTCTACGGGCAGTACGTCTATTGCTTTGTTGACTATTGTACCCGCTGCATTTGTGATTGCAGAAAGTACTCCTTTTCCTCGGTACCTCCGTTTTCCTCTGCATACAGCCATCTTATGTCGATCAGCAGCCTTGTCATCTCATTTTATACCCTTAGACGGCTTGGAGATTCCCATAAGCTTTAACATTTTATCCCTCAGTTGTTCTTTACTCAAATTGAGGTTTTCTCTTGACGTAGTAACATCCAACATGACAGTGAGACACTTTTCAACCACAGCCTTTGAATGCTCATCCAACCTTCTCTCCAAATACTGTTTGTTAACTCCATCTGTAGCTTGAATTGGTTCTTGCATATCTGTCAGTATTGAATTCTTAAGGCTTGTCATTACTTGCAATGTATCCACATCTCTTCTCTTTGGCAAATGAAATGACATCATATCTCTACATGTAATCAGATTCACAGCATCATGATTGCTGCGTGGATTTGCCAAATTGATCATACGCCTATGGCGGGCATTGATGTTTCCCAAAGAATTCATGTTTACTCTTTCACTTGAGAGACTTACTGTCTCTTGTTGCAACGTTGTTGCCTTATATAGTGTGCAACTAGTATGCAGGTTTACCAACTATGTAACCACCTTCCTCCAGCTCTTCCAAGATTGAGTTGATTTCATTCTCATGTCCAGTGTTGCCAACTGCTTTAGACTGATCCAGCAGCTTCAGTCTGTCCACAAGTTCGTTGGGGTCATTGTAGTAGACATATTCAATCCTGTTGCCATCACTTGCCACCATATTGAAAGGTGCTACCAGTCCTCTTCCAGCAACTTTGGCTCCTTTTCCACTGACTGCTTCTCCTCTTATCAGATCCCTGATTGTCCTCTTGTACTTGATATTGTTATAGTTTGCAATTCTGCCATCTGGACTGTAGTTTTCTCTGTAGACATTGGTAAAGTCCAGAAGTAATTTATAGGTGTTCAAGTCGTCCCCTTCCAATTTTCCTTTGTCGGGCATTTTCATGAAAATCAACTCACAAAGGCCTGGTGTAGCTCTAAAAGTCTTTTCAATTCTACCATCTGCAGGATTAGACAGCACAATTTTGTTACCTTTAGGTCCAAAGGTAAGCATCTTACTGCCTAGATAGTACGAGTTGTTTATCACTTTTGGTCCAAATGCATCATCAGAGTTGTAGTCCTTGCGCACTGATCGCATAATGTACTCTCCCACTGGTTTTGAAGCCAGATCAGATTGGGCCAAGGCTTGTTGTGCCACATGACTGCTAGTATCAAGCAATTTCTCAACACTAAGGTTTTCCTCATCATCATCATCATTATCATCATCATCATCATCATCACTCATGTCCTGATGCTTCCACAATTGTCGTGCAACACTCGAAGTACTTGCAGCTGGACTTGCATCTTCACCTGTTCCATATGCTTCATAGATTGGTGACTCTTCTTCTCTAATATCTGGCAGTGGTTGCAGTCTATGCCTTATCCTTCCTGGATAGGGAGTGCTGCTGCTGGCTGGTGTTGTTGGTGGTGTAGGCAATATACGGGGTGCATCCAATAATGGTGTAGTCATTGGAACTGACTGTTGTTCTTGTTGTTGTTGAGCTGGTGGTTGAGAAGATTTGAGTGCTTCAACAATAGTGATAAGCGGATCACTGATTGGCTTGAAATGCTTCGCATTCTGCTCCTCTGTCAATTCCCTGCCCAGTGTCAGCTCTCTATGCTTCCGCTTGATGTTACGCTTCAGCTTGGCAATCTCCATGATGATTGGTGCAATCTCCTCCACAGTTTGCTTCTTCTTCTGATACATACTCTTCATCTATTTGTCCGTCTCACTCGCCATTCAGTGCTAGACTGAGCATAATCACTGTTGTGCTTCAACTAAAAATGTATCAAGTCCTTTCCTGTAGCGCCCTCTATTCTTGTCTGAGGACTGATCAATTACAAGGAATGCATGCATGGATGATGACCATATGTCATTGCACATTCTTCTGAATTCATCAAAGGTCATGTCAGATCCCACATGATCCCTGTACAAATGTTTCATATTCAGTTCATCTTGTTTAAACATGATTAGAAAATTGGCATTGTCACGTATCAACTGTTTCGGTATATGACTATAAGTCTGTGCCAGATAAAATGCATCAACATTACTGTGTCGACCAGTGGTAAAGTAACGTCTGATGGCCTCCTGTTGCTCGCAAATCACATCATCGAAAATTATTATCGAATTGGTGGGCAACTCATGTGGTGCAGGTATCTCTCCACAGCTGTCACACTCAGTGTAGCTCAGTTCAGGTCCAAGGTCTTCCATAATGGTGCGCAGTAGCTGATACTTTGGTTGAAATGCAGTTTTTGAGTAGAGATAGATATTTGAAAATGAGATTCCTTCACAATCGAAAAGCATGTTGAACAGTAAATTGGTTTTTCCACAGCCTGATGGTCCACATATAATGCAGCGCATATGGTTGGGGAACAAAGGTCCATGACGTTTCTTTGCATTCATTTCTGGGTCGGCCAGACCACAGCCTCTCACCACTTGATCAAAGTCAATTATATTGAACCTGTGACTCCTTTGCACAACCTGCTTCATCACACCAAATCTGCTCTATCAATCCAAGAGTCGTGACTGCGATCGTATCCTTTCCAGTGCACCAACAGTTTATTACCTTTCCTCTTCAGCACTCTGGCAATTTCAAAAACACTAGGTACTTTGGTTTTCACAATCTCTTCTGCATAGAATCCTCCCTGGACACGCTGTCCTCTGCAATCTTCCAACTCGTATGTTACAGGTACAGTAGGTCTCACACGTGTGACAGTGAACAGTTCATTTGTCCAATTGGGTAGGTAACCCTTGTCAAATGTCATTTTATACTTGCATATGCGCACCTTATCACCTGGATTGATTTTTTGGTGAACACCTGGATAGAACCTGTTCTCAGATTTGTCCAACAAGCTCTGCTGATACTCATGACGTTGCTCACCTAGTCTGGAAAGCAGCAATGTCTCATGCTCTTTTGTAACATCAACCGGTCGCATACCTATTGTCCTATGGATTCTTCCATTATACTCTTTGACAAGTGAGGTTAGAATATCTGTCCAGCGATAGGTTCCACGTTCAGTGAATTTGATCCACATTAAATGTTTAAGTGTTCTGTTGAAACGTTCCACTATTGAGGCCTTCTTATCTGAATATGTTGAATAGTGATTGATGTCATAGTGTTTCACAAGCTGTTGAAACTTTGAATTGAACCACTCTTTACCATCATCAGTTTGCAAATGGTTCATTGGATTCTGCTCAAATATAGGATGCATTGCCTTGACAACTGCATCAGCCGACTTGTTCTTTATTGGAATAGCATAAGCATACTTGCTGAGACAATTGATAATTGTAATAATGTACCTGTAACCTTTGTTCTGACGTGCATATGGTATCATCTCAACAAGATCAGCCTGATAGAGATCATCTAGACCTTTCACAGTTACCATACGTGTTGGGAAATTCCGACGAGCTGACCTGTGCAACTCTCTTGCTATTGTAGCCTTCTCCATACTGATAAATATTAAATGTATACATAATATATATAGTAGATGTCTATCCACTAGGCATTGAAAATGGTGCTAGAAATATCCAAGTCAGTGATTACGTAATGTTGCGCAATTATACACAGACATGTTTTTTCCTGCATTGGAATTGCGCCAGAATGTCAAGGCCATTGATAACTCTAGAAGCAGGTACCTGAAAGGGTCACTTTTAGGGCGAGGGGGGGGGGGGTCACTTTTAGGGCGAGGGGGGGTCAATATCAGGGCGCTGGGGGTCACTTTTAGGGTGAGGGGGGTAACTTTTAGGGTGAGGGGGCCACTTTTAGGGTGAGGGGGGTCACTTTTAGGGTGAGGGGGGTCACTTTTAGGGTGAGGGGGGTCACTTTTAGGGCGAGGGGGGCCACTTTTAGGGTGAGGGGGCCACTTTTAGGGTGAGGGGGGTCACTTTTAGGGTGAGGGGGGTCACTTTTAGGGTGAGGGGGGTCACTTTTAGGGCGAGGGGGGCCACTTTTAGGGTGAGGGGGGCCACTTCCGGTTTGACTTCCGGTCTGCTATGTCACTTCCTGTCTGCTACGTCACTTCCGGTCCGGGGTCAAGGTCAAAGGTCAGGGTCAAAGGTCAGGGTCAAAGGTCAAAGGTCAGGGTCAAAGGTCAAAGGTCAGGGTCAAGGTCAGGGCCAAAGGTCAAGGTCAAGGTCAAAGGTCAAGGATGTGCCAGCTTTTTTCAAGGTTGTGCCAAAAGCGGCCTTTTGTAACTACTATTTTCCATTTTATTTGATTATCAAAAAAAACTCCTAAATATTTGTATGACTCCACCCCCTCTATGTACTCACAGTCGCAGTCATCGGCCTGGCAATCACCACAAGTATGGATTTTCAGGTTAGCTAAATTATAGGCTGTGTGTCTATTTATGGAAACTGGCATAAACTTAGTTTTAGAAACATTGAGTGAAAGTTTGTTTTGATCCATCCACTTCCTTATAACCATCAGGTCGTGCATAGCTTCATTCCTCACTTCCAGCCACGTCGATCCCTCAAGGAAGACAAGAGTGTCGTCCGCAAAAATAAATAATTTACCAAAAATATCTAGTTTGGAAATATTATTGATGTAAATCAAAAACAAAAAAGGTGTTTAGCTCTTACGTAATTATAACTGCCCACAAAATAATTATGCAAATTTTTCAGGGAAAGGGGGCAAGGGTATTTATATGATTTTGAGGAGAGGGGCCCGGAAAATCGGTTGCGGGGGGCCCAATTGGAAAACGTTACGCCACTGATCCTGAGCGCTGTATACATATTGCTCTGTAGAATATTGCTTTCAGAGCAGGCAGATTTATGAATAATATAAAGCATAGATCTATATATAGAGCAGGTCAGCATTATGGTTAATGTTAACTTAGTTTTTCCCAAAGTCTTTGGTATACGAGCTGCAGAAAAAGTTTAATAATTAATTATCACGTTATGTATGAAATGGGTACACTGATATCAATAATCAAAAATGTTTATATAGACTGAATCAACAGATATATTCACGATACCTAGGTTTAGATGCTCCAGAAGATGATGCTCCTCAGATGATTTTCAAGTCAAAACTGAGTTGGTTACTGAGTACAAACTCAGTTGCAACTTATCAATAAACTGAGGATGATACCATTAGAAGCAAAACTTTGTTGCAAAGTAGCTTTGTATAATTATTTAAAAAACTAATTTTTTATTTCAAATAAGTTCTATGTCAAGAGCATTAGTAATCATGAACGATCTATTAATCCTTTTATTAATCATGACCATGTTCCAGAATATCTTTAAAGAGAGCATCGAATATATAAATTGAAAATATCTCTGAACGGTTCCTTAACTTTTCATTTCAACGTCATTAAAAAATAAATAGATTCTAAAATTGAAGAAATGGACCGTGATGTTTTCCATCATTCTTTGATTTTTCTGTTTCAATGCTCCAATTAAGAAGTTTTCCTCAAGACTTACTTTTGAAAGAAGTGTTTAGAAAGTGGACTACTTCATCTTTGAAGCGAAAAAGGTTTTGAAACTAAATTTCCTGGTCCAATGTCAATCGTCTTTAAATTTTCCAGTGCTTTTAAACTTCCTTTCGGTTTTTATCTGTTTCTTCCGGATGACAATAAATTGCGAAGCTTATTACATTTAATGCTTCGAGAATAATCCATCTTTGTATTATAATTAATTTCCTTAAATCCAATAAGAATTACGATTAAAATAGTTGTTCATATTGAAACTGTCAAGTACAATAAATTAATGCAAAATAACGCAGTCATCAATGAATATAATTATGTAAGATAATGAGCAATGCAAGTTGCCTATCGGCACCCTGAATATAATGGAAAGAAACCAAATCAAACCTAACAGTAATAATTTAATAATGTTCTAGAAATAGATTTATCTCTCCTGATCTTAAAGACATGATGTATGCTGCCTAGCATTCTCTTAAAGAAGTATTTATTTTTTGTTGGTTCTTCTGTAAACGCAATAACTGGTGATGAGATTGATTTGTTTAAATTTAAGTTTTTTTGTTGACAAGAAAAATGGTAATAAGTTTCCAAATCAGAGATAAAAAATGCCACTCATACTATATTATACTTTACTATACTGTTCTATACTATACAACACTATTCTATACTCTACTCTACAATACTATATAATACAATACTATACTATACTATACTATACTATACTATACTATACTATACTATACTATACTATACTATACTATACTATACTATACTATACTATACTATACTATACTATACTATACTATACTATACTATACTATACTATACTATACTATACTATACTATACTATACTATACTATACTATACTATACTATACTATACTATACTATACTATACTATACTATACTATACTATACTATACTATACTATACTATACTATACTATACTATACTATACTATACTATACTATACTATACTATACTATACTATACTATACTATACTATACTATACTATACTATACTATACTATACTATACTATACTATACTATACTATACTATACTATACTATACTATACTATACTATACTATACTATACTATACTATACTATACTATACTAAATTTATAGAACTTATAGTACTTTATGTGCAACTTGTGTTGCTTTCCAAACGTCTCTGTCGATGGCTTGGACGCAGGAAGTAGCTCAGAGGTGTGCTAGATAGTATATACACTCACCTGTGCAGCCAGACCCTGTGTAAAGGTGGGAGTGGACTGTCAAGCAGCTTCAGAATTTGTTTCGGTGAGCTTGGCATACTGATACAATTCTGTTAGCTCAGTGAGGAAAGCAATCACAAACTACCTCACTCCTCGTTTGTGTAGTACGCTCTTTGGACTAAAACATAGCGTTGAGGTCTGAAAAGTCACCTACAGTCGAATCGGCTATGTTACTATATACATACATACACATACATACATACATAGTACTTATAGAACTGGAGGAACTTATAGAAATATAAAAACTAATAGAGCTTATAGAACTCTTAGGTCATATTAAAGAACGTGGGTTTTTTTTCTATTTAATTCAACAATGCTTTATCCATATAATATCCAAAATCAGATCATTAGAGATCATCCCAATTGTAGACTATCAAGAGTAGACTGCAATTTGAATACAATCGATAAGTAGATATAAACAGGTTGAAAGCTGAGTAATAACTGGCAGAATGTAGAGTGACTAGTGTGTGACGTTTTATCAGTTTTTATTTCTATGCACAGAGTCAGCTGAGGTCAAAGCAGATATCAGTTGGACAGTGACACGCATTTGAGCTTAACAGTGAAGTTCCACATAGATAATGACATGACAAGCGCTCCCGCTTCAAACACTGCAAAAGAAAGAAGAGGTAAAAACGCAGAGTGCATGCGTTAACGACGCCAGATAAACAAATGCACGCTGCCTGGTTGCTAACAAAGATTAGGAAACACATCCGGTCATGTGACTGTCCACTTCCGCTGTGGAAGGTGCAACAAAGTACTATGGGCTCGTGCCCTTTGCTCAGAAAAGCAGCTAGGCCCTTCTGATTTTGACAGATGGGGACTCACCGCGCCATCACGGCACATTAACCGGCGAAACAGATAATTAACCTTGACGACAGCATTATTGTCAGCTCTCCTGTACACGGATGTCGAACTGTATAATTTTCGTATGTCTAATAGCTGAAAGATGAGTGGAAACCCAAAAAAAAACCCAGAGCGTAATTCATACTGTTGAGTAGAATAGTATAAACAATATCTCAAAAGAACGGTTATATACTATTATTCGTCAACAAACAGTTGCCAGAGTAGGCCTAATGGTAGTCACAATTTCACAAATTTATATGTATTTTATAAATTTGTGAAATTTGTGAAATCGATGTTGCTGTACTGAATTGATTGATAATGAAGAAGAAGCTGCTATGGATAATTTCTTCCTAGTGTAAACATTTTTCAAGTAGGCCTATCAGGACTTGAAAATGACTAGATAATAAATCATAATAAGTATGGCTTTTATTGGTGGGAAGACCCTTACGGGTAGTTCCAACTCGCCGTTTGAGCCATGTTATGGAAACATGGTGGACCTACTATTTTAGGTGAGTTCCGAACCACCAGTTAAGTGATAATCAATACATAGCGTAGATGAATTAATACAAGATCAGAAAGCTACTGATTACCTGGGTTTTCTTTCTCATTATATCCTTCCCCATTGTATTTCTGACATAAATTTGGACTTTTTCATGAGCCTGATTATTCAGAAAATCGTTGATAAGAAAATTTTATAAACTTTCATTTGAGATGTCCTTTTAATCTCTCGTCCAATTCAAAGTTTATTGTTTCAAGAGTGTGAATTCCAGACTTCGCCGTTTTATGTTAATGCATCAATTAGAGTCTCATTGTCAAATATCGTTCTTGCTTTACTGATGAGACAGTAATTGATACTATTTATACTATGTTGCATACCACCATCTACAACTCATATGATACAATCTATGCGTTGTTAGTAATATGGTTTTCAATCATACAAGACATTTGTGAATTCACATCAATGAAGTAATCTGATCAAATTTTTCCCAGAAGAATTCACCAGATACTTTTCAGAATTTGTCCCGCTATAAGTAAAATGACGAAGGTAATGAATTGAGCTTGTCTTATTTATGGAGTTGAGAGTACTAGTTGGGAAACGGCAGCGTCTTCATCAGAAGCCCACCTTATTACCTTATTATGCTCTTGGGTAACATTGTTCACGAGATAAAGGCGTCGTAGAAAGGAAGTGACTGGAGATGCTCAAGCACTGAACAAAATCCTTAACATAATTCGTCCATGAGGCTAAGAGGCTTCGTACATTTTCTCAGTGTTCAAGCTGTTGAGAATCGTTACTTGAATCAGTATCCTTCCAGATCAGGATCTCTTGAATAAATGTTCTTTCACTTACAGTGAATTATTCATAGGAAGATTATTTTGGTTGGAAAATGGAGTGAACTTTCATGGGCAAAGTATATCTGCTTATTATGTTCTTCCAGAAACCATATTTTAAGCGCATTGACGAGTAAATTTTCAGCTAATGACTCCCATGGGTTGAGTGGAATGGAAGGCCTTGAGTCCTAGCTCTGCTCTTAAGAAGGGATTTTATCTATCTACCCCCCCCCCCACGATTAGCACATGGTGTGATACTCTGAAACCACTCTCAACTCTGATATTTTTACAAGGATTGTTTCACTTACAAGACATTTATTTTTGCGTCTATTCAAGATTTAGATTTCAAAATTTAGTTCAATACATATAACAATGTGATTTTTATCAAAATCTCCTATTGGAGAAATATTGCAAACAAAATCTCAACATGACTCTCAACCTCGTCCTTGTATAATTCTCAAACACCACTTCTGGTTCAACATCATGTATTCATGTTACCTGATTTACCTCCACACTTGAAGCTAATTTCGACCGCACAGTACATATTTGCTCAAGTTGTTTTGTTACTATCTCATGGGATGATATATGGGATGAAGACAAATTGAGTTATAATTAAGATGCATATCAAATGATGTTAATATGAGCATCATTTCTCAGTCATGTAGGTGCAGGTTACTTAGAGAGTTAGGCGGGAGATGAAATTGGAAACTCCCAGGAGAACTCAAGTCCTTATCCCATTAATCTCTCTACTCAGCTGACACTTCAACATCAGAGAAGCAGTAGCTGCTCATTACACCTATGCCTGTACCTTTGACTCGCGAAACTAAACTTGATATTATCATTTGTGGATGAAACCAGGTCTATTAGACAATCACCAACCACAAATTCACAATGGAATCATTTGCAATATATTGAAATTTAGTACATTCCTATGGATGCTACATTGGAGTCTAAGAACACTTGTCTATGAACTAATATTGTAAAAGGATATGGTTGTAGGCTTCAATCACTGTTCAACCTTATTATTTGAATTCTGATGCTTCAACGTTTTGCAGCACTCTGTTCCGTTCTTGATCTACCTTCAATGAAATACATGAGTCAATACTGTTCTTGAGCTTCACCTCTTTTCTGCTTTAAAGTTTGTCACTAATTAAATTATAATATAATTAATATTAGAGACAATAGAGAACTCAGTCTGAGCTAGTAGTTACTTTTAAAATGGGGGGATACCTTTCGCAATAGCCTACAAACATTACATTTTGTAATATATTTCACATTTTTTAATTTATTTTACATTTTATAATTTATTTTACATTTTATAATTTATTTTACATTTTATAATTTATTTCACTTTTTATAATTCATTTTACATTTTATAATTTATTTTACATTTTATCATTTATTCCACATTTTATAATTTATTTCACATTTTGTACTTTATTTTACATTTTATGATTTATTTTGCATTTTGTAGTTTATTTTGCATTTTTAGTTTATTTTACATTGGTAGTTTATTTTAGATTTTGTAATTTGATTTAAATTAGGTTATCTATTTTACATTTTATAATGTACTAGCTGGCTCGACGCGCGTTGCTGCGTTCTCATAAAAATTCTCCTTGATTTTATTATTCGCCACCTCCCACTAAGGTTACATTTCAAATTAGGAAAGAAGTTAGTCCTAGGGCTCTCCCAGCTGATCAAAGAGGCTTCGTTGTTTTCTTAATCACCTCCTCTGAATGAAGAAACATTTCAAATTCAAACCTCCTACGACTATAAGGGTAGAAGCTAGTTTTTTATTTTATTATTCGCCACCTCCCGCTGAGGCTGCATTTCAAATTTCTAGCTAGCACTTCATTGGTTAACAGATGTCATCAACCTGGCATAATTACATTTCATCATACCCAGTCGTATGTTTCCTACATATTGCAAGGCTCCGACTACATGCAAAGTGCTAAGTCTTTCGCTGTTCAAAGACAGCGTAAATTACGCCGCTAAGGGGCCTGCCATATGATTAAAAACTGTTGACTTCTATCAGCTGTTCCTTTAAGCTGTTTGGCCAGCAAGTTCATTGGGTTAGGTCTATAAAATGGATTAATTAATAGTAACTATTAGCTCTTCTATTAAAATTTATGGTCAGAAACCATCCCCAATATTCACACAACAAATTCCCAAAGTTTCATGCTAATCTGTCAAGTGGTTTTGAAGTATATAGGGAACATACATACATACATACATACATACATACATACATACATACATACAGACAGACATTCATTTTTATATATATAGATTTTACATATATTGTACTTTATTTTACATTTTGTAGTTTATTTTACAATTTCTATTTTTTTTACATTTTGTAATTGATTCTACATATTTTAATTTATTTTACGTTTTGTAATTTATTTTAAAATTTTGTAATTGATTTTATATTTTGTAATTGATTTTTAATTATGTTATTTATTTTACATTTTGTAATTTATTTTAAATTTTGTAATTTATTTCACAGATTGTAATTGTATTTTACATTTTATTTTTCTGATGATGCTCACACAAGTCAAAGACTTGTGCATGGGTAATCAGATAAATGTTCACACAAAATACGTCAGGCTGAATCGGAATGAAACCCGTGACCGCAGGAGTAGCAGAGTCAGAGTCTTATCAGGGGAAAGCATTCCAACCGATTACACTACCGCGGCACGGTTTATACTTCAAACTAGGGTTATAATAATAATATGTTATAGCTGTTGGAATGAATGAATTATTGAGTAATTCAACTTACCCTAAGCCTATCTACTTATTCCACTCATCCAATTCAAATATTTAAGACCTTAGGAGATGAAAAAATGATCTATTATTGGGGATTCAATTCCATTAAGATGATTTTCCTTACTCATTCATATGAAAAAATTTACAAGAGTCAGTACTAAGATCATCGCATTTGTGCTGTCATTAGATAGGATGTGAGACTCTCATTTCGATTATTGGTAGGGTATGGAATGTCTGCAATTTTGATGTAACAATCTCTAGCTTCAGCATTGACAAGGAATCATCAAGATTAAGCGAGTCATTGAAAGCAAATAGTACTTTTGAACTTGTCATCTCTGATGGACGTAAAACAGGAATTGAGAAAACAGAATATCTTCTCTTGAATGTTAATATCCCGAGTGATACCGTCGCTGATAAGATGAATGTTATTTTGAACTGTGATCGTTTCCCTTTGGGGTTAAAGGTATTGAGATAGTCGTCGAGCTGATGAAGTAGAAATGCTATGTGAAAGGTTGCTGTGAGCGCCCTTCGTAAGCAGGGAGAACTTATCAGAGGCTTAGCGGTCAAGCACAGGTCGAACTCACTGCTGATAACGCTACACTTTTTTCGTGCATTGAAGCTCGACTATAATTGCTTTGCTAGTTAATGAAGGACCTTTTCTCCCCTTTCTACAACAGCTAAGAGAAAAAGCCAGCCAGCTCTGGTCTCTCCGATGCTGAGCTAGTGCTAGTCCTTCCCTCTATTAACACGTACACGAAACAACCGCTGATTAGAGAGACCCAATTTTTTATATCAAATGCGGGATGTTTCATCACGTGCACAGAGGCGTTGTTTTCGAAAGAGATCGTCATTAAGATTGAACCAACTGCTGAAGACGCGAACAGGTTCTCACCAAATCACATTACTCCTTATCATCGCTAAGAGAATATTGGAATTATTATTACAATGAAAATACATGGCACACTTCTTGTTTGAGTCGTACAATTCATCTAAGGATGTTGACCTTGCTAGACCGCTAAAACTTGAGTCACCGAATACTCGGGTTGTATTTTGAAAATATTTCTCCAAAGAATACGTTCTAGATAATTGGAAACAGATACAATATTTATAATTACTTTGGAACTGGAAGTGGCGAGTACTAATGATAAAAAAACTGAGCACAAAAGTCATCATGATTAATGGTACTGCCAATTATTACCGTGGATTTTCGTATAACATAGTTATTTTTATAAAAACTGAGGAGCTACTTCCGGGTTGTTTATCCCTTCTGAATTTTTTGTTGGAAAATGAAAAGAACAATATGAACGTGAAATCATGCTCATTAACAATTGGGTATTAGTACATCTATCTGATAAGAGAGAGTAGGGGTGTAAGTGTGTATGTCAGTCTTGAGCATTTCACAAAACCGGCAATGATTTGGAACTCTTAATTTGGGAGAAAGCTTCCTCTGAACTTAATTATTCCAATGCACCTGACAGCGTGATTTCGTATTTTCTTTTTAAAAATTTGAAAACTATTGTAATTAATCGATTTTATTTACTGCAAGATCGATTGCGCTAATTTTCTGAGACCTCGAGTGTTCAAGAATTCCATTTTAAGTCAAGAGTTTCAAAAAATCAAAACTGCTACATTGAAGAATATGGGTATATCATGTTACCATGCATTTATTCCATTCTCGTTGACTAGACCTGGGCATTTTTTCAAAGTAGTCTGTCTATAGTCTGTAATCATGTCTTGAGCTATGAAATAAGCCACATAGGATTATTTTCAGGTGCCTTATTGGAATGAATAATATCTATTTATCCTAAACTCAGGTATTAAATTTAAAGTTTTTTGTATTGTTAAAAGTTATGTAATGGAAGATACTAATATCTTGAAATCGATATGTTGTCTCTATATTCTCACAATTATCATTTATCATAAAATAACGTAATACTAAAGTTTTTCTACCAACACTGTTCTCAATCGAGATATTAATCGAATCAATAATTTGCTTTTTTATTGAGAATTGTAGAAATGACTAATACCCAAGTAATGAATGTTGCTGACACAAAGCCGATCCTTATTCACCAATTTATTTCATTCAACGTACGAGCTCACTGTTACACTTGAATTATTTTGAGTTAACTCAATTTTTATCTATGTCCACTTGCATCATCACTGTTGTATCAATACTACAAGTACTTGTGGTACACTACAAGCACAATAATACACACAACTTCAACATGTCATAGGAGGATAGAGGTTGCCATTTCGAATGAACAAGCTACAAAAATAGGATTCGCCAACGTGACTGGGTAGTGAAACTGCAATGTTGAACACATATCAAAGGGACGTGAATCATTTATTTACAAATAGTACTTCAAAATTTCCCACGCGTAGAGGACCTAGCCTAAATTTACATGCAAAATCTGTTAGCTTTGTGACATAAAGATGTAAAGTTGGCATATGCGAATGTGTGGGCATGTTTTAATGTTAATAAGAGTATACTCGCTTCAAAGGTAGGCTGTTTTCTTCTTCAATTCTGTATGTTGATAATTTATTCATGAACTATAGAGAACCTTTCACTCAGCATAACCTTAAAATTTAGCATGAGTTTCATGAAGCAAAGTATTATGCAAGAGCAAAGACTTCAAAATTAATTTTTAGAATAGCAAAGGCCTTGTACATTCAATAGTGGAAAAATTTCTGACCAGAATAAAAAATTATTTCTAAATTTGAGAAGCTTCATAATATGGACTGTATACCATAAATACTATTGTTAGCATTATTACCTGACCATCTTACCTTAAAATTGAACTCTTTATTATTTCTTCTCTGAAACTAATCAGTAAAAAAAGCTGAATATTATTCAATATTCATCATGTTGCATTCCAATTTTCTTCCAATAGGCTACTAAAATACTATACTACTAAATACTAGGCTACAACTACTAAAATACTACAGGCTAAATGAATGTAAATGCAAACTATAATTATACAAAACTCATTCCTTTTAATAAGAGAGTTCGGGGGTTCTACCCCGGAGATTTTTAAAAAATAATTCTTCTGAAACAAAATTTTAGGCAGTTGTAAGCAAAAACTTATTAGTTTGAACCATTTTCATGCATCAAAGTGATTCTCATCTCAATTATTGTCAATGGAGGATTCGGACCCTCGTGCTGAAAACTTATTGTTTAAAAGTAAACAAACTTTGAAACGAGACCTACTTGAAACTATTCCCTTCAGCTGTTTTTGATCCCCCACCTCACCCAATTTAAGGTGTACTTGAAATGTGTATTGGGATGCATTCTGCTGTTCCACCAATCGGAGGTTTGCAAACTTCGATAATGCTTTTGACACTCCTTTCTTTTCAGTTATTTCTTCACAGTCTCAATCCATTGAAAATAACGTATCTTTGGAAGAAGACAAGAAACTCTGTCCTTAGCAAGGAATTAAATCATCTTGCCCAATTTAGCTTTACTTCCTTATTTCTTTGTCAAAAAATCTCATAGAACTAAGGTTGAATTCGTCAAAATTACAATAATTGTGGCTCTGGAATCATCTAATAGGCCTGAGTTGCGTTACTGCTTTCTACTACTTGAAGTGACTTTCCTAAGAATCAGATATAATGCTTAAAAGACTATGGGGGCTTATGACTTATCAGGGGTATCTTCTAGGAGAATTTTTCAAAAATAATTCTTCTGGAACAAATTTTTATCAGTTTTGAACAATAACTTATTAGTTTGAACCAATTTACTTTATCAAAGTTTTACTGCTTGTTACACAGACAATATTTTTCAACATGCAAATATTTTCAATCGCTATAATTTTTTTTGTGTTTTGTTTTTAATTATTTACAGTACAGTATATAGTTTTTATTCACGTTTATAAGATTATATCAACATTATTACGTTTATATTAACCTGTTTTATACGACTGTTCACGTGATTAGCAAATGAAGAAAGAAATCATTGATCTTGTTTGCCAATTATGAACAATCCCTTTGAGGGAAGTGATAGCTGTGAGTCTTAGCTGGTATAAGTTCAATCAGATGAGACAACTAACGCTCCCTCTTTGTGAGGGTGGCCGATTGAATTGGAGAAATACTCTGTTCTTGGCTTTAAAATCACTTCCCGGTGGTTCGGAACCCACCTGAAACTGTAGGTCCAACTCATCAATCACCATCATTACCCACGGACATGTCTCACACCTATGTGGGCTTCATCCTCAAAAAAAAACTGATAACATCCTAGTAAAACATGATACAAGTTAAACATGATAATGCTAAACATAAAAATGTTAGACATGCTTACAAACCTAAAATAAATCTAAAACTAGTATGAAAACAGGTATCAAGTTGTTTTGTCATCACAGCATGCTGATTCCAGCTCTAGTGCTGACCAGCTTCGATAATAGCAAGATGATACAAGATGTGAGGATAAGAATGAATGGTAAGTAACCAGTCTTACGCGGGATGACCTTAAATTGCCGGCTGCGGTATGCGGACGCTGTTTTATCCGACGCAACAACTACTACACCGACTACAACTATTGCGCCATCCCGCCTCTTCTAGTAATAATATGAAGACGGGTCTTCTCGTAAAAGTAAAAGCGGAGAGAGCTCATCATCAGCCATCTACGAGGTTGCACACAACGATGAAGAGAAGACTTCCTTGGCATACTGACGAGTTGCCATAAGTGGAGATCGTGGGCGGGATCGAGAACTAGCTTTTGCATAGCTACTTGCAATGGTCATATAAACACTCTTATTTTCTTTCATCCTCAATTCTAGATGCCTTTGGGTGCATATCAACATAATAACCTCAATTTTTCACTTTGGTCAAAAAGTTAAACATATGCTACAACCTGCTTTTTTTTAAATTCCACTTCTTTTTTCTAAAGATCTTCAAGGAGAAGGCTTCGCTACACTCCATTGGACGGTTCTGTTGTAGTTCGTCCGAAATTCGTTCGATACCCAAATTCCTGGATAAGGTAGCATTTCATCCGATGGGTTTTTACGCTTCTATGAGCATTACTAACGGGTAGCAACGTAGCAACTCGTCCGGTCCTTGAGTCTTCTACCCGACTTCAGAAACCCTTCTATTATTAATTTGTTCATTGACCAGGTACTCGCACTTAAAGCCATAAAACGATATAAATCAAGTGAACACAGCTTTTCCAAAACACTGTGCGCTAGGCTAGATATGACTGAACCTCTTCATTACATTTAGTACTTTGATGCATAAAACAACATAGATCAAGCTAATATGCCATTGGACAACATAGATCAAGTGAATATAACATTGCTGAAATACTACCGCCCCCAAACACAGTTATACATGATGCAGATATGCAGACATTATCGTTTTTCTATGGAGATACTGAAATAAATGAATCTGGGCTCTTTAATTTTCAATAACGATCTCCAAACATACTAGAATGATATAGAACTATATATAATTATTCTATGCTATATAGACTTATGTTCTTAGAACATATATCCTTATATTACATACTATTCAGTTGATTACATACTGTTGGTTGATTACAGGGGTTGATAATTAGTATCCTTCAATATATCTTATTGTTGTTATATTTGTCAAAAGACGGTTCTTATTCAAATCTCTGCAGTGGCAGAATATTATAGTCAAAAAAAGTTGAATTTTAGCCAATTATTTTACTTTTAGCGAATTTCTTCAAATTCAGCTATTACAGCAGGTCGTGATGTGCGACTTTCACCCGGGACCATGATGGAAATTTGTTTTGGAGCCCCCAGAGTACAAAAATCATAGTGGCACAAAATGTTATATATGTAGATAGCACGATAACTTTTGAAGGAGATGTCCGATTTCCACCAAATTTGGTATACACTTTCCTCTTGTGAATAGCTTGGACAAGTTCGTTAGCCAGGAAAATCCAAAAAGGTTAACCCCCTTTTCGGGGGTATTTTCCCGCCAAAATTAGGGGTTTTCAAGAAAAAAGGGTTGTATTTGAACATTTTAGTTCTATTGTTAGACTTTAAGATAGAGCTCATGGAGTCAAAAATTTTAAGGTATTGCACTGCCTTCTAGCTCAACAAATTTTCAAGATATCAAGAAAAAACCATTGTTGTCAAAAGCTGTATCTTGCCCTATGGAGTTAGTTATTTGGTGCTAAAAAAGTGTTTCAGGAAAAAACTTTAATATTTTTTTTTCTTGACTGTTCCTTATGGTTTTTGAGGCGCTGAATCCGAATTTCAACTCATCCACCTCGAAAAACCAGTGCGTTTTGAGAAAAGCAGCCATTTTCAAAATGGCGTCGAAAATTTTTTAATTTGTCAATTTCTGTGCAATATGAAAAAAGTGATTAGTTATCAGTATTTTTTGGTGATAAAAGCGAATATGGAGCTAGTTTTTTTTAATTTCAAATTATTTTAATTTCGTGGGGGGAGGGTTTGAGCGAATTTCTTGAAATGTAAATATTGCAGTTGGTCGTGATGTGCTACTTTCACCCTGAACCTCGATATAAACTTGTTTTGGGGTCCCTAGAGTACAGAACGCTTCGTGTTTTTTTCCAGAAATTAAAAAAATATATAGCCTATAGATATTCATAAATATTTGAAAAAATACAGAAATTCGCTAAGTTTTGCAGGTCCTGCGAAAGGAGTATTTTAAAGTTTCACAATGATTTTTATGTTGTATCCTTTGGTAGTTAGTTTAATCAGTTTATTATCAGTCAAGATATCATGACGTTATAGGAAACTCCCTATTTTATGGAAGAGTGCATTACTAATACAATTTTCAATCAATCGCTGTATAAAATATCAATAACTGCTTAAATTATACTTTTATTAGCTGAGATATTACGTTATTGGAAACTTCCTCTTATTGATGGAGGAGTGCATTACTAAAAATATGCTGCAATTTTTAATCAATCACACCTTAACACTATAGAAAAAACCTTTAAAACGCAAAAAAATCTCATGAGAATAATCCATGTTTTTTCTTCAACTTTTCCAATCTTATCTGGTACCATCATCATCATTTACAAGCCCGAATGTATGTGTTACGCTGAAACATGCGCCGTAATCATACGACTATGTCTGTTTGCAGTCGCATGTTTGCTTCGAAGCTGCGTGTTCCGTGCTGTAGGCTGCCAGTGGTACAAGCGATTTGTCATCGTGCCATTCTTGAATCTCGTTGCTATTTATTCCAGTCAACATCATGATCGTCATCATCGTAGTTGTCGTCAACGGAAGTTTCCACCTTCGCAGCCAGCTAGCGTCTTTCCTTTGCCTGGCTCGACCTGGCCGTGGCCCTGGCCCCTTAGTTACTGTGGCACACGACCAAGCTAATAGGGGGTGCCAGGCACTGCACTACTCTGATCGATCTCAAGGGCTAGACTATGCATACGCTCTGAATTGATCGGACTATACAACAGGCTACGCAGATTGGGCACACTCTAGTCCAAACAATGGAGAAAATAGTCTTCTCTTCATTGGAAATCAGCTCCAGGAAAATAACTCTGTTAAAAAACAGTGCTCAAGAGTTATAATTCATGCGTGCTCTTCTCAACAATAGACTCCCGCGGGCTTACAGCAGCTCGGTCACGTGATGCACTAAGCGCACCACCAGCATCCTCCCCCCCCCCCCCCCCCTCTTATAAACCCTACAGTCCCCGAGTGGTTTTAAAGCAAATAATAATGCACACCGAGAGGACCCGAGTGACAAAAAGAGAAACTGACTGCACTCGAAAAGAAATCGGCCACACAAAAGCCGGCTTCCCAAGGGAAGGCAACATTAATCATTCCGTTTTCATTAATTAATCTTGGCTAATCTCTTTTCTTCACACTCGAAGTTGCAGGACAGCCAACCGTTAGAGTCAAGCATAATTCTGCCTGGAAATTCTTTATAAAAAAAAAACACGGACTTTAGAATGTTTTGTAGAGTACAAGGAATTTACAAAAATAAATATTTACAGGTTCTCTATAATTGCAGCGCGGACTCTATATTGTTCCTGGAAATATTGGTTTAATGCAAATTTCTTAGAATGAATCAATGATTATAGTGAGTGTTAGCAGAGTTCTTAATCAATTAACATGAGAATGTGAGATAATATTTGGTCAGTTCAGGTCTGATACCAGAGATTTTCAATTGCAACTAAATAACTGAAAGTGAACTGAAGCTTATAACTCCACAATTTTTAAAATTTATAATTTGTCAAAAAGTATCATTAATTGGATGGAAAATTCCAACATTTGGAGCTATTGTAAGCCGTTACATTCCTCGGTCTTGAAATAAAAACTTGACGGGTTTTTTTGTTTTTTGATTGTTTATAGATTGAAGCTAGTTGAATTATAGTTTGGTCAGGTCACATCTTTCACGTTTTTGTTTTATGTTAAGAGGTCCAAAACATTGTTGAGACGTGGAGGTGGAATTTCCAGTAAGGATTTCCATACCAATAGAGAAAAAATCTAAAACATTCTTAACACTTTATTTCTTAGTGGTTTCATGATGAAACCACCTTTTCAAGATTTTTTCACACAGCTGTATATTGGTCTACAGACATGGCATTGAAATAAATATGTCGGCAAGACTGTCTAAATTCAGAAGGAAATTTTTCCCAGTCGCCTAGTGTTGTCCAGACTGGTGTGAACAGAGCTTGTTTGTCGCGACCACATGAGTTTCAGAGAGCACACGTTAGGTGCACAACGTGTGCTTCTCGAATGGTTATGACTTTTCATGACTCATTCTTGTGATTTGTTGAGTAAATTTTTATTATGTGTTGTTGCTTATTATTTAAAAATATTACTTTTGAATTGTCACATATTGATCAAGCCCTGCTGAACTGAATATGTGTGGTTTCGCTGTGAAACCACTATGAAAGTGAGACCTATGAATCTCCACTTAGATAATTTGTAACAACCCCGCATTTTCCCTTACATCTTTCAACGCTTCAACTGTGGATGGAGAAAAAACAAGAAAGAGGATGCCATTTTCGGTGATCTTTCAAATTACTCTTTTGACAAACTTCTGGAGCCACTGGAAGTGGATGATTATCAGATATGGACAGTCATGATGAGGAACCCCCCGATTATACTGAACTCACACCAGTGAAACCAAGTGATATTGGCCGACTAGGATTAGGGCTTTATAAAGTTCATATTATTTAGTAAATTCATTCATAAAAAATAATTCAAGTATTTTGAATTATATATATTTTTTTTAATATTTCCAAGTAATTTTCTCATTTGCTGTCATGATATATTTTTGCATTCCATTTTTAGATTAAATTGGTTGAATTTTATTCTATTGATGATTGAAAACATGAATTATTCTAAGTATAAATTTAGTTATCATAGATCTAAGTTATTATTCTGAATAAGCTGTGCTGCAAAAACTTATTTATTGATGCAGTGACTCATTCAATCAACCAACATCCCTATTTCCAACACATGCATAACTTTTGTCAACACAATAAATTATTTGATATTATAATCCCAAAAAGTTGGCTCAATGTAAGTAGGAAGTAAAGTTTGGTTGCCAAACTTGTCTCTCGAATCATTCTTGTGGATCATTATATTATCACTATTCATAAACAATTTATGTAAATTTCAATTCATTTTCAATGTTAACTCATACGCAATAATAGATATTTAAGCATAATGATAGTAAAGAACAAAAATAAAAATATATAAATACCCGCACATAATTGTTGTATAATCATTCAACATAATGAATGATTGGAGTTCCATTGGACATAGAAAAACGCCCACGCACTTTCAATGACTTGGAAAAAGTTCAAATTGATCATCAATTGACAAGAAAGTCAATTCATCAACTAATCAACTCAACATGAATAATCAAAAATAAACATCTATAGCCTTCTTCTTTGGAAATGCAAATGATACGAAATGGGCTCCAACAGGTTGGCCAAACTGTATCTGCAATTGTCAATAATAGGAGACTGTTGAGAATCAGCTGAGCAGTTGGAGTTGGAATTGAAATGCAAATGATGAATGAGACGTCGCACCGCAGTCCGATAACTGATAATTGGCATTCTGCCGCCGCACGCACGCACAGATGGAGGACATAGCAGATTGCACATAAAACTTTTATCACTACGCTGGTGAGGGTGAATATCCAACGGGCATAAGGGTCTGACTGTACCACTGGCGCTCCGCTCAGAAGCTTGGCTATGTTGTTATGCATCGCAACTCAACCTTTAGCACATTACGTATTTATAACTCATCTGACAGTCATTTGTGCTCTCAATGGGCAAATGATTGAACCAAGCAGCCTAGTCGCTGATGAAAACACAACGAATAAATTCGGCCATCTCATAAGTACAAACAGGCGGATCCTATTAATTAGATATTTGATCGATAGTCTATCAAAAATGAAACGGAGATTACAAGAGTTTACATTATTATTTAACAGGGTTTGACATAATATTGTTAGCTACTGAAAATTAAAAAATCATCAGTAATCAGTAATTCACTTTCATGTTTAGTATTTATGTTTTATTATCTATTTATTTATATTTCATGGGTTATAATAAATATAACATCAACAATTTATTGTCATACAACATTAAAATAATAAATGCATTAATTAACATACAACTACATCAAATGATCACAGTAAATACCTATATAACTACAATTCACTAAAACAAACAATACAATATTACAGGATACCGGTATCAATAGCAACAAACTTCAATGTTAACCGTCTTTGCCAACTATAAAAGCAGTTTTCTATCAGTCATTCATTTATTCTACTCTTAAACAAATTGAGTGATTGAGCATTTCTAACATGACACGCCAATGAATTTAATACCTTTTTACTGATGTAATTGGGATTCAGTACATAAAAATTTGTCTTGTGCTGTTACATTCTAATTGAATTTCTATGTCTTGTATTATGCTGATGAATGTCTGCACCCGTTGTCCAGTTATTCCTTCATCTGAATACAAAATTCCTTGATGGTATTATAGAGACTAGGAACTGTCAAAAATCTGTATTCCCTACATGAAAATCTGGGTGACTTTTCAAACATTATCCTAAGGACTCTCTTCTAGGCCTGAAAGACTGACAATGAGTAGTATCTTGGAGATTTTTGGAATTGAAAACTTCAGCTTGAAGATTTAATTACATGATAGGGAAAGTGGTCGAATGACATCTATTCAGAGTATGCAACATAGTATTGAAAAATACGGATCCTGACCCGCCATTAATTGAATTTAATTTTAGTAGAACTAGAAAATACATTTTGCGATATTATTATTACTATTCGTAAACGTTTTATTCTCTGATACAAAAGATTCTATCATAACCAAGCATTATTAACCATGTAGTTATTAGTCAGTCGTACCCTGAATATTATATTAGTATAGTGAGTATACTACTCCCATAGAAGTTTATAGCTACAATTTTATGTCTCTGTCAATAATATTGGTATATTTCTCAAAAAGTGTAATTTTCCGCTTGGTGAAAATCTGTGTGGTCTGATTTGACAAATAAATATTGTTAGTTGTCATTATGGGAATAAGGAGCATTGAGAAGTTCTTGGCTAATTAGGTAGTTGTTGCCAGTACAGGTCTACATCCTTTGGATAGCTGGTACTACAACTTCTGAGATAGCAACGGAGATCGAGTATCAACCATAAACATGAACCGCGTTAAAAATTATGGTGCTAATACCCTACATGATTATGATTGAAATGAATATGTACAAATAAAAAACTTCTGCGAATATTACATCGCCGTCTTTCGACAAGAACATGCAATAATCGAACTACAATCATCACACATTATTTGAAGCGTTCCTTTCAATTGAATTGAAATCAATGCATCAGCGATACACTTTTTGAATCGCCGAAATACACTACTATATCATTCAGCACAAAAACTTTGCACTCTCTGGAATTGGCTGCTCTGTTCGGAATATTTGACTCGGTGATGCTGTGTTGAGTATTGATAGAAAGGCTCACTTTAAATATTTACTCTCTTCCATTCTTATCACTCACTCGCATTGCTCTTCACTTTCCGTACCTCCTATTCTGCTTTTTACTCTATTGTTGAACTCATTCACTCTTCGGCACGAAGTTTCTTTACATTCAACTTTGCCATCTTCAGAATCCCTGGTTGATAGACCTTTCTCAAGCATTGGAAAAACTCAACTCCACCTTCGGCATCAATCATTGTCTTTGTAAACTTTGCACTACATAAAATTATGTTATATTGAGATTCATGATTTTTTCCTACTTTGATGTGAGATAGGTGTAACAAATTCCAGGTGTCAAGCTAGTGGAGGTGAAAAGGTGAATGAATACTCAGGGCGATTGAACGTAACACGCTTGATACTGACATTCTTGAGTAAAACCAAAGATAAACACGATTCGCGGATGTATTTTCCGACTTATTGACTCAATGGCTTCCCGCCATTCACGTCAGACTGATGCGAATTCCATGTTCCATTCGGTCGTTCATATTGATTTATGAATTCAATGCTTGTGTAGTCGAATGTTTGTGGGGGACACGACTCTGTCGTGTGAGCCAGTTTTCTGCCCAAATATTTGCATTACGATTCGCAGAACTTTACTATTCCCATGAAAGATTATTATTATCAAATAGAGGACTGATTTGATGGAAGGTCTTGGTGTTTTTTTAATAGGGAATGATCACGAAGATACATTATGATTTATGATTTGATTGACATTGACGAGATTCCAGTAGACTTTATTTTTTTCAAGCAATAAAATCAAATTTAGAATTGAAATTTGCCTTAATATTGTTGAACATCTATGGGAATTTTTCAAAATTCAACCACTAGTTTTAATCTATCTATAAGCTGTAAAATTCATTCAACCAAACTTCATTCGATTCCCTCTATTCTTTCCTTTCTTATGTTTTCAACATTTTTTTAGTGCGTAATTACAGCTAGCTATGTAATTCATCGGGTTACTGGAGTCTCAACTTTAACGCTAGCACGAACCACGAACCATTATTCAAATTATTGCGACTTCGGACTGAGCAAAATACAGACGAATAATAAGAATAGCGTGAAATGCCAACGTAACTAGCATTGAAATATCTAAAGAACTGCAGGAAGGTTCAGAAAACATCGATAAGTAAGAAAAATCTGAACATTAGGCCTATTAAATCAACGATAGGCCTACATAGAAATATCGTCGAAATCCGTAAATTTTCTCGAAAGATAGTCAACAAGATAGTTCCAACTGAGAATTATGAATTGTTAGAAAAATTATTCCATGACTGCACAAAGAAAATAACACCAAAATCACTTAATTCACAGAAATTCATAGCTGCAACTGTGTTTGTCAGAATCCAGACAAGTAACAAGAAGATTTACCAAATGTTAGTACATAGTAGCAGTGGTTAAACGATTAGGGCGCTTATCTGTAACTGCTATCCCTGAGGTAAAAGAATGATTTCCGTTCTTTATGAAACATTTTTTGTCATTATTCATCTCATTACTAAAGCGCAAGTATTACAAGTATAACAAGCATTATCAGAAGAAGAGTATTTTGAAACTTGAAAGAAATTTGAGCTGATTATTGCAATGGAAATGAGGCAAAAGAAGAATATAAACGAATCTCATACATGTTGTAATGAACCTACCAGATTGTTCTAGAACAGCTTAGAGGCTATTAAACATTGCGGTTAAGAAGCAGATTTCGATAAGATTTGTCATATTTCGATCACATTTATTTGCCATGGAAGGAAAATGGTTAATAGAAGGAGGTAGAACGAAAAGGAAGTAGTGATCAACTCTAGAATGTAACAGAATGGGCTAGAAACTTCCATGGAGTATTTAAATATCGCCCAGCCATATCCAGTGAGTAGTCAGGTGTTGAGATATGAATAGTCAAAGATCTACTTGGAGTGTCAGTAGGCAGTACGCGTTAGTAAACGACAAGTTAGTATAATTATATAGTAGTATAATTATATACTATATATTAGTATAGCTTGTGGCAGTTTCATTACCAACTATTTTCGTAATTAGTAAGGCCTGTATTCGAGTTAAGAATCCGTCTTTGTGAGTGTGATTGCATTGAATCTACAATCTGTGAGGTATAAAGGACTGTGTGAATAGTGAGTGTTGACAATAGTGAGAGTTACGTTATTATACTATTTCGTTATTGCTTTATTATTGTTGTACTTTTATTATTCAGTTCTACATATCGGAGCATTTGGCAGTTATTATCGTTAGTGGTAAATTGAGATCGGCCTGTAACTGATATTGGACATTCATTTTGAAAGTGTAAGTTATTCTTTAGAGTAATTGAACGTTTTTATTTACTAAATCTGTGCATATCTGTGTTACTTCTTTTGTGATAAATCTAAGAACTTTGTTATTGTGTAAATAAATTTCTAGTTTTATTCTTACATTTTTCCAGCATTATTTTTAGTGGTAGAACCCGTAACAATATTCTAATGAGTGCTCTTCTCACAGATAGGGTAAAGAGCTCGTATTTCTATTAGCTACATTATTTACTAACCAAATCTGTCAAAGTTTATCACCACTGTTGGGTTCCTCTACTAGTAGCGGAAGATGTGATTACAACTGTCAAGAAAATAGACCTAATCAGAGCGT
The DNA here is from genome assembly GCA_948455865.1 of Conomelus anceps. NCBI lineage: Eukaryota > Metazoa > Arthropoda > Insecta > Hemiptera > Delphacidae > Conomelus > Conomelus anceps. The sequence goes on from OX418216.1 coordinate 116,211,764, forward strand.
TTGTTCCCCTTTAGGTTATTATAAATTCCAATTCCACAGGGACCACCCTATCCTGACTTGACTTGACAGGGGCTGTTCGAAGTTTGTTTGAAGGGTGGCTTTGGCACCCAAGCGCCCCGCTGTTTGAACGCATGTGCTAACAGGCTTTGTCCTGTCGCAATCACGACGAGAATCAATCCGATAAACAAAACAAAAAATGAAATTCTGTCGTATTTTGTTGTCACAACAATAAAATATGATAATTCTATTGGAATTCTTTTAAGTTATATTGAACGCTTTGAGACGAATATTGTTATATTTTGTAGCTCATAGAAAATAAAGGAACTAGTGGTATTGTATTTATTCACTCTTTTTCTGATTCATTCTTTTTCTTTCATCCTGGAAATTCATCAATAACTTTGGTCCACAAATGTATATTAGATGGCAACCCAGCTTTCGCACATAGCCTATGTTTGCTGATTCCATAGGACCAGCTATATTAATTTAAGGAGGTACATTCCATGTTATAAATTAAGTGGTTCAAATGAATCTTTGTAAACTGTTTGTATTATGTATCATGTACAATTTATGAATGGAATAAATTCGATTTGATTAAGAGTACTCGTCACACAAAAAATGTGGATGGTATTATCGGCTTTATAGAGGAAGGTGTTCCATAAAGGTCATTTAGATGTTAAAAGTGCATTCATGAGGAGCTATTGTACTATGGAGTGAACACGACTCATTGGCTTCTCAAATTTTCTACCAATAATTGGTAGATCAATGAATTCTACATGTAAACAAGACTAATCCATGTAGACTAATCCATGAAGAGCTTTATTGACATTTCCAAAAATAGTATTCCAACTCCGCAAGAAAAAAGGAATTAGTCGATTTTTTTATTTTAATCCACTATCAATTCTTAAATTATCTCTATATGAAACAACTAGTTCCTGAATTGCTCAATCAGTGAAATAAGTCACATCATTCAAGTTCTGAAAATAAGTTACTGTTGAAGCGCTAAGAATGCAGAGAAAAAACAGCTTCACAGGCATTTGAAGCTGAATGGTTTGCTAATTCTGGAATAAAAGTAAAGGTTCAAGTCATATAGAACTCTTGAAACCATCATCATTCTCGCTAAACATGCACTGCAAAAATGAAGACTTGTCTATATCCTTTAATTCAATTCTGTTATCAATATTTTGCTCATTGAAAGCTATGTATGTGTCAAATGAATTAAAAATAAAACGGGTGACTATTGAGAAATATTAAATGAATAATAAATTTTCTTACTTGATCTAATAATGATATCAAACTGCTTCAATGTTTTCTCCTATCGTGTTAGCTATTCGAATTAAAAATCTGGACGCTTGGAATTTGAGCAACGGTATGCAATGAAATTTGGGCCAATGAGTGAGAACACATGAATGGACTAGCTGTACAAAATACAAAGATGAATAGAAGTAAATAAGAGCAAAAAAAGTTGGTAATCATTTATTTTTATCATTGCTTTCTCCAATGAATAAGATTCAATGATTATTAGGATGATTTTTGTTGATTGATTCATAATTTTTACCAATGTATTATCACTATCAACAAGTAACTAGATCATATTTTGATGTTCGTAAGTAAATTAGAACCAACACTTTTCTTTTTTCATAATTTTCTTACATGAGTGTCTTCAACTACTGTTGGATAAGTTTTTTTTTTTCTAACAAGTAGCTTTCTAAACAGTTTTTTCCCTGTTGTCCTCAACTAATCAGGAAATTATAATCCAATCTCGAGTTATCAATATTGAAACTGACCAACAATTTGTGCAAACACATTATCTTCTCTATCCTCACTTCTACTTTCAATAGGTGAAATAGGTCTGAATACATTATGGTTCAATTATGTTTTTGCTTCGAAAATACTCACTGATTAGTTCTCCCTACACAGAGTAAGTTGAAATAATTGAATTCTGATAGAATCCGAAGAAAATTTACACCTATCTTCTCTTTCAGTAGTAGTTTTAATCGTGATTTCCGATCTGAAAGCTTCTCACCAACTTATCGACACCTGGATCTGATTTTCAATTCGTAATACATATCTCAACACTCAACTGAGTGGAATATGGCTCCAGAATTTCCATTCCGATGAGACCATGTGATCTCGTACGAAATGAGTCAAGATTATATAGAGCCTAAGGTATTCAGCCCACTGATTTCGATTCTATTCCAATTAGATTAGATTGGTATTGTATCCGTGAGCAGAATCGATTTGTTTGTGCTTATCTTATACACATTCTATCCAACTCACAAACGCACATTCCCATTCCCACATGTTTCCCCTTTTGTGCTCTCCATTATCTTTCTCTTGCACTTCTCCAAAACCCCTCTCTACATCTTCCTAATCAAATTTCTCTTTATTCCCACGTTTAATAATTTCCTTTCGCTTTTTATAACTTCATGATTATGTTCAATGAACCTTCACTATGTTTAAGGATATGTTAAATGTAACAAATGTTTGAATGGAAGACAGCAGTAAGTTGTAAAGTGCTAAAAATATGGAAATAAACTATGGGCAACCTTCGGCCTGTGATAGGATTTGATTCGTGGTTGGACTCGACATTATATTTTTTCATATATCTCACAGGTACAGATGAATTTATTTGCACATCCCCATTCCCACATGTTTCCCCTTTTGTGCTCTCCATTATCTTTCTCTTGCACTCCTCCAAAACCCCTCTCTACATTTTCCCAATCAAATTACTCTTCATTCCCATGTTTAATAATTGAATTTACTATTTGTAGGAGTATATGAGTTGAGGTTTATAGGAGTCAGGAATATGAGAGTAAAGGAGTGAGTATAGGAGTATGGGAGTATATGAGTTATAATTGATGGGAATATACGAGTGATGATGATAACCTAATAATGATTAGTAGCTCTCAGATCAGTAATAACTGTTTCATACATTCATTTTTGTAAATTGAATGTAATTAATATAATGTTAATAGATTGATGCATAGGCATATGAAGTGGACCACGGAAACAAACTTATGTTAAAATAGGAATGAAAACTTGGATATGATAGATGAGTCACCAAATGTGTGAGAGAGATAAAGAGAGTCAGTGAGTGAGCAGAAATATATGTTTGTGTGAATAGGCAAAAGGTGTAATGATACCTTTTTAATCCAGAGAAAAATTAAATGAGCGTTATCAGAACACATAAGCTATAAATAACGCAGCACACCTTTGTCATTAAAAGCTTTCAGAAACAGATAATTAGCTAATCCCATTATTAACTCCAGCTCCATTCTCAATTGTCACCCTTTAATTACAAAATTTACGTCCGATGTATGCAGATAAGCTTGGCTTCGCACACGACTGTGGTGACCAGCTTAATAAATCCAGCAGCGGAAATCAACTCTAATTCAGCACAGACCCTGTGACATGAGCTTTTATATTTTGCAATGCTAAAGCCAAATGGAAATTGTCCCATTCGACCCGTAAACAGAGACAGTTGAAAATGTGTTGTAACCAGTAACTAGTTTGATAAATTGCATGCAATCCAGAAAAATTACCGAAAGGGTAATTGAAGCACAAGCGTGGAAAAATAATAACCATCAAAAAGGATAAACAAGGATGAAAATAGGTGTCATAATTATATAAAACCGTTGCGTGGACTGTGATGAGAAATATCAATAATGTTTTAGAAACTTGAGTTAAAAACTCTATTCACTTCAATTTTTTCAAAGCATTATCCATTAGAAAAGAGGTTGGCCAAAGAATTTGGGCAAATCAATTGTAAAGAAAACCATAAATGATGACAACAGTCGTAACAACAACTGAAGGATTCAAAATGATAGGGAGATGTAGTAGCTTGATGGGATAAAAATTCTGGTGAATATGATGTTTTTTGCATTTTTTTTTTAAGCTCACATGAGTCTGAAACTTCTGCGTGAATAATGAAATGAATGATTGCACAAAATATGCCAGCCTGACGGGAATCGAGCCTGTACTCAACGGAGTAATAGTTAGTTAGAGTTTTATCAGTGATCGATTACACTACTGTGGCTGTCAATAATAATTATTGTTTTCGTTTTTCAAATTATGAATATATAGTGGTAATGACATGGAAACTTGTACATTAGGATTACCGTATCTAATCTCAAATGATCCAATTAGAAATTATTTATTATTTATTAACTATAATTTATTATGTTGAGATTCCTAGAACGTACCACATAGAGAACTACTCAAATGGAATGAATGCTTGCAGCTCCACAACCTTGCCAACAAAGCTGATGATACATTTGTTCAAAAGATCATTAAGGGTGAAACTACTGCACACCTAAATGTCAGGAGCAAAGAAAAATTGGTATTTCTATATTCTTAATGTAGGAGTAACTTTTAGTGATTTTACTCAGAGTTCACAGAAGAGAGCACGTGGTACAGTGGAGACTTGCGGTAATATAAGAATAGAGATTTTATTTCAATCAACTTTTTCTGGCTGAAAAAAATTATAAAGTCAGATGGATGAGGTAATGTAGTACTGTAGAGAGTTGCATTAAGAGTGGAGCTTTTCATTTTAATAAGCTTCTTCCTGATAGAAAAATGTTTTATAGACTAGAGGAGAATGTTGTGGAAAAGTTCCTCTTTGATGGAAAAAGAGGGTGGAGGAGTGTTGGCCAATTTTAGAGCTAAGAGAGCAGCTATTTATTGAGAATCAGAAAAAAGCATTGTCTGGGATAATGCGTTTTGCCATTGAAGCTCTTTGGAGGTAACATCATCAAAGTATGTGACACCCCATTTCATTCTCACTTAAATTGCATCGATACATGTGTTTGTGCTTTGTGCAGCCAATTCTGTTTGACCTTTATGGCTTTTCGACTTCCAGAAATAAAAAGACTCTCTTTTGATGTCTATACTCTTTTGACCATTCCACAGAAGCAGCGCAAATGGAAGTTTCCAACAAGTCTATTTCTGTGTCCCTTGTATTTTTTCTGGGAAAAAGGGATCTGAGAAAACGCTAAATAAAAAAATTGTTGAGTTTTCTGTAAGATAATTAAATAGTGAAGGAGAAATATCAATAAAGTATAGTTGACAACGCATAGTTAATATTGTATCAAATGTAGTTTAGTAGTCATATCATCAGTTCAAGCAAAAAAAATCAAGCCTGTTCTACTTTATCTTTTGTGTCAATCCCTGTTTTCCTAAATATTTTTCTTCTCAACAAGCTCCCAATTTCTAGCTATCTTTAAACACCATCTAGCTATTTTTAGCAAGATCCAGCTTTATTTAGAACATAGTCTTTCCCACTGCTGTACATTCGTTACGAAATTCTTAGAAATTCTTTAAATGACGTTTCAACAAAATGCTCTTGTATGTTCTCTTGTCTTTGATCAATCTCTACAGACTGTATCATGATTCTTTTTTATTCTTTCTTCAGCACATAAATGTAGTGTTTTTCGCCTTGTACTTGTACTGTATGTACTGTGTTTTTTGCCTTGTACTAATTTGTACCTTGTACTTTGCGCTCACGATTTGATCTCTTTTTTAGGGTTGTAGATGATAATATATAACTATAGTAGCGGCCTTGACCAAGTCTATCTGTAAGCCGAATCAGAGTCTATAAGTCTGTTAGTCCAACCGCCTATAGCCCCACCGTATTATTATTTTATTAGCCAATTATCTATTATACAAAAGTAATAATCATTTCAAACATTTCAATTTGATTGAAAAAATAATATCAATTTTAAATTGGGGAATCGACAAATTGGGATATGGTTATTTACACTATAATCAATATTCCTGGATATTTTTATTAATAAGCAGAAATTAAATAATCTTGCTAATAACTAAGCATAAGTCCATTATTATGCTTCCCTTACTAGCTTCTAAGCTCATCATTATTAGCTTTCTTTTTTTTTTTTTTTTTTTTTTTTTTTTTTTTTTTTTTTTTTTTTTTGTAGATTACGTCTTGGAGACTCCAGTTAAGGAGTATAAGACAAGTCAGATCAACAATATTATGCACTAGATACCATAATTACTTCAATTAGTTGAGGTGAGGCTTAATTTTGATGTGAAAGGAACTCTTGTACACTATAAAAAGCTTTATCAACTAAATATTTCTTCAATTGATTTTTAAATATTTCTATATTTTCAAGACTCTTCAAAAACTGCGGTAGCTTGTTGTAGAATTTCCTACCAATATAACTAGGTTTTTGTTTGAATAGGCTACTATTGTGACTCACCAAGTGATAATCTCCTCGGCTTCTTGTATTATAATCATGTACATCAAGATTTTGGTTAATATCATTCGTTTTTACATATAGAGTAGCTTCATACACATATAAGCAGGGTACAGTTAGGAGACCAAGTCTCTTGAACAACGGCCTACATGAATCTAATCTATTTACTCTTTCTATACACCTAACCGCTTTCTTTTGGATCTTAAACACCCTATCAAGATTTTGTTTTGATGAATTACCCCATACTAAGATAGCATACCTAATATGTGACAGTAAGAGCCCATGGTAAGCTGTAAAAAGTAACTTTTTGTCATTCAATCTAGCGAGCTGTCGCAGGACAAATACCCCAGATGAAATTTTACTACATATTTTCTCAATGTATGGAGTCCAGGTCAATCGTCTATCCAACGTAACTCCTAGAAATGCAATTTCTTCTTCCTGGTCTAATTGATTATCGTTTACAAACACGTTTATAGCCCTATCTTCATTTAAATTATGTTTGTTTTTGAATTGAAGGTATTGGCATTTTTTACTATTTATAGTTAATTTCAACTGGTTTAAAAATTGGACAATGGACTGCACACCTATATGGGCACTTATTTCTAAATTATCTAGAATGGAATTGCTGAGAATGAGTGATGTATCATCAGCAAATAAGAGGGCTCTACCACTAATTAATTCTTTAGGTAAACGGTTGACATATAACAAAAAAAGCAATGGACCTAGTATTGACCCCTGAGGCACTCCAGCTTGCACCTCTAATTTATTAGATTTATTCTTTACTATACTATTACCAACTACTGTAGTTAGTTCTAAACATTGTTTTCTCCCAATAAGATATGATTCAAACCATTTCAGTTCAACCCCATTTACACCTACATTTTGCAGTATTTCCAATAAAGTTCTATGATTAACACAATCAAATGCCTTTGACAGATCTACGAAGATTGCAGTAGCTTTATCACCTGAATCTAATATATCTATTAGTTTTTCAACTAGAGAAACTATGGCTGTTTTTGTTGATCTCCCTTTCTGGAAGCCATGCTGTTCATCACAGATAAAGTTAGCTTCTTGAAGGTGCAGAAGTAACCTATTTAGAACTACTCTTTCAAAAATTTTACTTATTACATTTAAAATACTAATGGGCCTATAGTTTTCTACCTTTTCTCTATCGCCACTTTTGAAGATTGGCAAGATCTTCCCCTCTTTTAAATTATCTGGAAAAACACCTTGTTCTAATGAATGATTGATCAGATGAATCAAAGGGTCTAACAATTGATCTTTACATTCTTTCAGAATTTTACTGGATACCCCATCCATTCCTACAGTTTTTTTATTATTTAAACTATCAATGATATTTGACAACTCGTCTTGGCATACTGGGTGGAATTTTAATTCGTTCTGAATCCCCTCAGTATTCCTCATGTTTGCATCACTAATACCTGTATTAAGAGATTTTTGAAGATCCTTAGCAACCAGTTGATAATATCTGTTAAAGAAATTACAAATGTCTACACTATCATCAATATATTTTTTATTTTCGTTAATTATTCTGGGGACACTAGTATAAGCAGCATCTACATGAGCTACTTGCCTATTTTTGTTTATTACATCCCACACTGCTGTGTTAAAGTACACACTATTATTCAAAATTTCAGCTGTTTTCTTACATTTCGCTCTTTTCACTTTTTTCATATAGTTTTTCTTTAGAGCTTTGTAATTATCTTCACTTAACATATTTCTAGATAGTTTGAATTCATCATATGCATCTTTAACCCTATTTCTTTCAGCAAGGATATCATCAGTTATCCACTCTTCAATCTTGTCTAATTTGTTCTTTACAGGGACTTTTTTAACTGGACAACTCATAGTAATATGAAACCTTAAAATATTAATGAAACTATCATATTTGTCATTTAAACTATTGCTATTGTAAACCCTACTCCAGTTTTCTTGTAGCAGATTCTGCTTCAAACAATCGATATTCCCCTGTTCACATTGTTGAATTTCTTTCATTACTCTACTCTTTTTAATTGAATTATGACCTTGCAACCCCACCTCTAAGATTTGATAGTCATGATCAGATAGTTCCGAGCCGCCTAATCTTGTTTTAGAGTAATCTATATTAGTAAGGATGTTATCAATTATTGTTTGTGATGTTCTTGTGACTCTGGTATATTCATGAACTTTTATTTCCAAGTTATTCATGCAAATAATATCCTTTAAATCTTCTGTCATTTTATTCTGTGTTGCAAAGTCTGTATTGAAATCTCCCGCTACAATAACGTTTGTAAAACGAGTAGTAGTAATCTCTAAAAGCCTATTGAATAGTTCACAAAAATTGTTCCATTCCCCATTTGGTGACCTGTAAATACCTAACACCGCTACTTCGAAATTATTGTCGATTTTTACTCTCAAACCAGTAACTTCTAAATCCATTTCCACAGCAAATTTCTCTGCATATTCTAAATTAAATATTTGCATATTCTTAGCATTTTTAGTGAAGATAGCTACTCCCCCACTTCGATGAGATGTCCTGCAATACGACGTTTTCAATGAATAGTTTGGAATATTAAGTTGTGACAATTCATCTTCTTTTAAACCATGCTCTGTGAAAATAGCTATATCAGGAGCCTCTTCTTTAAAAAATACTTCGATTCTATCTATTTTGTTACGAATGTATTGAATATTCTGATGGAACACAGTGAGTACCGGTACTTCCCTATCATCCCTTATTACTTTATCGTTGCTTTTGCATATTGAAGTAGATTTACTTAATCTCTTAGAATCTTGAGAGCCTATCAGATTGCTACAAGAGTTCCTTCCACTAATGCTATCCTGATTTTTTGATCGATTAACGTCTTTTAATACAATTGAAGATATGAATTTATCATCTGAAACTAGTTTCCCTTCCCGGTTTTGAGCCACTTTACTAAAAAAGGTTCGTTAGATGATTGTTTAGGAGAATTATTGACAGTAGATTGCAAACGACTTTCAATCAGCTCTGCCAGCCTATTACAAAATATTACTTTGCCAGATTGATTTAGATGTAGACCATGATTAGTGAAGTTTTGTTTTTTCAGCCTTTCATTTAGAAAACAAATCCCCAACTGCTTAGAATTCTTATTTTTTAGGCTGTTGATTGTATTATGAATTGATTTATTTGTTGACTTAATGGCTTCATTTAGCTCTGGCCTATCAAACCTATACGGAATTGTACTTATTATTACATTAGTTTTTTGGCTGAGTGGCACAATCTCTTTAATTTTTTCATTTATTTCAGGAAGATGTTTTAGATTAGGTTCATTTATATTGTTTGAGCCACCCAGTACTATTAGAAAATCGTTTTTTCCAAAATCTTTAGTTTGTTCCTGTGCTGACTCTACGATAGCGTTTATAGGGGCACTTGGTTTGAAAAAGCTCTGAACTTCATACTTATTTTTTAATCTTTTATTTAGTAGGTCACTACAGTCTCGTCCATGACTGGATGTCAAGAGCAGTACTCTACCTTTCCTATCGTTATTTGCCCTTACTTTAGTTTTGGTTGCTGTTTGCAAAACCTGACTATACGTTTTTGTTTGACCATTTCTATTTATTTTTTCCCCATTTGATTTAGGTTCTACTTTTTTTGTATTGATCAGAGGTTCAGATCTTACATTAGCCAAGTTTATTTTTGATTTTAATATTTCGATTTCCTCTGACATAGACCTACATTGACTCGTGAGATTTAATAGCTGTTGATCAAAGTTCGTTTACTTGATGAAGTCATTGTATAATAATACATGACACCATTCATAATAAAATTGAGAGGACACGAAAACTGAAATTAATTTTTCTGTGTATATCTCTTCAAATTAATATGCTATTAGTCATTTGATATTGATAACTTTCAGATTAAATTCAGCAGACTACATTTTGTAGCGCTCATAATAATCATCTATCATCAAACAATGAACTTATCAATTAGAATTTCCCATTGAACCAACAAACTAGAACATGATATGGTGCTATGTTCTCTCATTATTCAAAGGCCATTGTCACATCACAGTTCCTATTCCCGGTTATTCCTTGTTTATTTTCAAGAGATATTCTATTATTTGGTAATAGTCAGGAACATTGACGAATCTTGTCTAGTCTAATATCCCGTAATCACTTGCTGATTGAAACAAGGCTACAGCACTTTGTATACATTAGACAAAAAAGTGGTCACAATTTCACACTGTGCCTTCGTTAAAACAGCTCATGATATAATACTATGCTATTGTGGACTCATTATAATATGGTTTTATGTTCTAACATTTACCCAATTTTTTTAAGCTCCTCAGGAGAACAACAGAAAAAATCTCTTCATCTTCAATAAAAGACATTATTACAGTTTTTAGTATGGTTGAAGAGTTTCGGCAGGCATAAAGCCGCGTTGAGACTGCGGTCTGAGACCAATGTTTGGAGACCGTGCGGTCTCCGACCGTTGGTCGCACGTCACAATAACTCTGCAACCCTGGCTGCAGACAGGCTGTTTGAGACCAATTTTGCTTGACTCCGACCAGAATTTGGGTTTCCAACCGAAGTCGGTAAAGATCAAAGACGGTCTCAGACAGCGGTCTGCAGCAGCGGTTGCAATTGCAACCGCTCCATGTTGGATCTGCAACACAACTTTTCACGCCACCATCTTACCACCTCTTAAAGAAAAAGTAGTAGAGATGTAGCCACCTATTTTTTCCCACATTATTTTGCCAATAATGTTTCCTATACCAATCATTAAAATTTCAAAATCACTGCTTGACATTCTTAGAAAGTTTTTCGCACTTCCATCTCATCTTAATTCACCTGTCAACGGATCTGTGTCATCCCTACTTAAATCGTTCAATAAATCACTCCCGCTATATTTATTTCTTGCCTGCAGGGAAGGTCGAATCCAAAATTTCCTTTTTTTTCTACGATTGGCGAGAATTATACATGCTGCAGCTGCAATCATAACCTCCTCTGCACTTGACATTCCAGCTACTGATTTAAGTTCAATCTATCTGACTTTCCACTCTATATTTAGACACTATTGTTGCAGTTGCAGAGCAAAATGTGTGCCGTCTACATCGGTAGTGTCTGCAACCATCTGTCAGAGACCAATCGAAACCGACGGTCGGAGACCGCGGTCTCCAGCAGTTGGTCTCAGACCGCAGTCTAAACCCGGCTTAATATAGGCCTGTCCTGTTTTATTTCCCTACCCGTAGGTTCTCCGTTCTGTTATTACCTAAGATTTACCGGCCTAAGATGTTACAAGTGAACTTGGATTTCATTAAGAGTATAAATTATTTTCTTTGAAATGATTGAGAGCGTTTGAAAAATGACAAATTAGAGAAAATATCTAGAAACTGAAGAATTGAAAAGAGAAATAATTCTGAAAACCCGAAATCTCACATTTACGTTGCGCGTCGTCACAGACTCGAACAAAAATATATAGAATATTTCATAAGGAGAGGTAAAATTATAGGTCATTGATTCAGTTTCAAAAACAGATTACCAGTTGTAGGAGGAATGAAGAAGCGTCTACGATCAAGAATATTAACCGGCTATCCTTGCAAATAATAGAAATTATCATCACTCGATAGCTTGACTCAGTTACAGAATTACCAGAAGCCAAATGAAAAAGGGAGATCGACCATCCCACTCACTCTTCGTCCACACTGTTCAAGCCAAGACGACCGTTTAGCATTATAAAGTTTCGAATGGGCATTAGGAATAATTACATCCCTCGGCCATTCAAAAAACGTGACGATCTTCTCCTCAGCCTTTGCTCAGAAATTTGATCACCAGAAAACTTACGGATACTTACACTCACACAAGCACACACAACTGTCTTCTCCACTCGCCGGGATAACATAAATCATTATGAACGTCTTTTCTCGTCTGCATTATTAACTCAAAGATGGAACTTTGAATTGGAAATAGACCATGAATAATGTAATAGAGAGAACATAAACTGCTTTAAACGCTAGCTGAGGCTTCTCCACTCCTCTATAATATATTTTTCACGGTAACTACTAGAAGGGAAACTCCCATCATGGCTGACTATAATTCAGGCACATGAGATTAAGCTTGTTCAAAGTCAACATTTACTTGAACAATCACTGTGATAACCTAGAGTTTACGTTGTAGAGATTCAAAGTAAAGTAAACTGTTAAAATAAAGAGTGTTCTTTTTCAAATGGGTACATATTTCAGTACAAGATCATTCTTGCACTTGTAACCCTACTAGTTCCACTTGTAACCCTACTATTCCTTCACTTATCTAGTCTTCCAGAAATAACGTATTTCTGCATTAGATCATTCTTGCACTAGTAAGAGTAACCTACTACTTCTACTTGTATCCCTTTTTTCACTTACCTAGTCTTACAGAAGTAACAGAATGTCTTTAGCAGAGGGATTTCACTTTCCTCAAATAACTTTAAAGTAGTCTGGTTCTCTCAGAATAATCCCCGTCCCATAATCAACCCTTCGCATACTATCAAACAGGCATGCTTATTTTTTATTTTTAGGAAATCTGATTCATTTGCTCTTCTTAATTTTCCTTTAAAAGCCGGTATCGCCCTCTTGAGACACAATTACTTAGCAATGGATTATAACTTTCATATGAAATCTTTCATTGTTCATTCTATGTAAACTACGTTTTTTTTAATGCTGTCTACATGAGTCTGAGACTTGTGATTGGACGATAAGTTAAATGATGCAATGGAATATGCTAGACTGGATGGGGAAAAACCCGTAACCTCAGGAGTCAATGCGTTCTAATCGATTTCATTACTGGGGCTGTAGTACAACGTGAAGGTATAATAATGTAGCAGCCTAATTTTTTGTTCAGGAAACTCTAGACTCTAAACCCTACTCTGCTCTTAGAATTGATAATTATTTGTAAAATGTAATGTTTTAAGTTTATTCTTTATTTTAAGTTAAATTTTATTTTTAGTCAGCATGAGCATGTTTAAATTCCAGAGCCTGCTGCATAACAATAATTAACAGTTTTAGTAATTAGTTTAACTAACCTTTTTATTTATTGGAAAACCACATGAAATCTCTATTCGTAAAGTGCAATAAATTATTGTAACTCGTTGTTAACGAAATTCCGCTATTTAACATCCTAGTCACTACGCAGTCCAGTAAATGATAGGGTTTTCGCCACCTTTTTTGGTTGACTTGCACAATCGTTCATCGAGTAACTCTTACCTTCCCCCATCCCCTACCAACTTATCTGATGAAAGCAACAGTTACTTTATATAGAGCTACAGTTACTTTATATAGAATCACTGCACTCTGCATAAAGTAATGTAATGTAAGCCTGTGCTCTATGTACTTTGGACTATTTCAAAACTGTACTAACCTTATAATATGTCTTCCTATTTAACATGACACTCTTCAGCCTCTTGTCTGACGCATCCAACCTCTCAGACTATAAACTCATGGATAGGTAATCATATTTGACTATCATTGTTTTGTGACTTCTCACAGTTGTAATCCTCTTATCCGCTCCTCTTCCATTCAATCAATTCTTCTAACTTCTTATTCGAGATGGTTATTTTAGGACTGTTTTGTTCTTGCAATTCAAATTTTGTCCTTCTGCATCCGATGCTCCGATCTCAAATCAACTAATTAACCCGTCAATGTTGTGGCCAAAACAACCAACACATTCCAGGAGGGTAAAATGTTGGGACTTTAGATTTCTATTCTTGGATACCCATCTCATTGAGACTAATAGAGGAACACGGTACACAGACTAGTAATATTGAGGTAAGACACATCAGGGTAGCTCAATATTTATTCCGAACACATACAGTTCGCTGTTTGTTTAATTTGCGCAAAAAGCGGCGGTAGATCTACATGTATCCAAGATCGGTGTCAATAAATCACTCATCTCCATGTTGGTTATCAAAAATATTAATTGATTAATAATATTGACTGCTTGAAAACGTTCAGTACCGGTTTTAGATTATCTTATCAAAGCTTTGTATTTTCTATGTTTGAATTCAAAGTTAAGATGTCAATTTATCGTGAAGTTCTGTCTAAAAGCATTTATTTTCACTTTTATGAATTGAAAAATCGTTTCTCTCTTTGAAATTAATTTCAAAATTCATTGACCCTACTTTAAGATTGGAATTTCTTTGAAAATTTCATTTCCACTACTTTGAACAAGTACGAACATTACCACTACATTGAAATTACTTTCAAAATTCAGGGATCTAGTTTGAAAATTCCATTGCCATACAGCACTCATGTAGAGCAACCAATGCGATTGTTCACGAGCGTATTACTTGTGTAGCAAGTGTTTTGATTTCTCTATGAGTCTACGAGAAATCTGGATGGCTATTATTGTCTTTTATATACTCCTCTACAGAGATGCTTAAATGTGTAGTTTTTTCATAGAGCAGTCTACAGTGATACACGATACACACAATCTGTATTGATACTGTATCTCTTGATACACGAGCACAAGGGTCTCTATCACCGATGTAGCAAGGAAGGATCTAGATTGCTTCATGGGAGCGCTACATAATGTGTTGCTTTTCAGACAAGCAATATTAGAAGCAAAGTAACGAAAATATCACAGATTAATCTTCATCACAGAGATCTTGGGAAAGCATACATAAACGAAACGCGAATCCTCGCCTCTATGAAACTGCCTGCTCTAAGAGCAAGATGCTATAGAGCAGGCAGATGCATAGAGTGTTCACGTTATTATTAGGATGGATCAGTGTCTCGACCGTTGATCAAATGTAGTGGTTGAGAGCTCGCGAATCGGTCAATGCAGAAAAACTATTTGTATTGCCAATGCTTCGTTAATATATAACGAATAACCCTTCCCAATCATCTTTCCTAGTACATGGGTAACCATAGTTGAAAAGGTATTACACGTCACACTCCACTTAGCCCTATCATATTTTGAAATATTCAATGTATTACTTGTTACTTTACTTTGATTTAGAATATATTCTTGTTCAATATATTCAATAATAAATATAATGAAGCGTTGGTAGCACAAATAGTTCTTCTACATTGAACTTTTTTCGAGATTACACTCATTATATTAGTATTAACGTTGAAGTTATCGTAGTTATAATAAAACTCACTAATATCAATATCATGGATACGATATTAGGAATACAACTTTTTCAATAAACTCGCGGACTAATTTCATCATATATCATATCCTTTCAAAAATAATCAAAAGTGTTAATACATTTTTTAGATGTCTATAGAGCATATAGAGTTCTAGCAACGTTTACTGAATGACAACTGCTATTGTCTCTACTCTAGATAAGGAAGATAATTGAAAAAAGTGGCAGTGGTCTACTTCCGCACGAAACAGCAGTAATGTTTTTATTACGTTGCAAATTGCATATAGGCAGGTTGTGAAATGCGGGGCAATGAAAGAACGTACGTTATCTCTCACTGCCGCAATGTTCTTGCGGTGAGCGGCTGTTGTGGATGTGCTCTCCACCTGAATAGAGTTCAGCTACACCACTTCTGAAACTGTAATATAAGCGCGAGCATTCTGACCACAAAAGCCACACCAAGACACTCTATTTCGCATTATTAATGTTACACTGTCGGGTCGATAAATATTCGAGAGGTGATGTGCGGACGTTGGGCTAAACATAACTTATCACAAGCTTACTCATAGAAGACGGTTATGTAGTTGAGGCATTGTGATAGAGGCGGCTTAAAGCAGAATTATCAGCCTCAATAATAGTTTTTTGTATATATATTGATTTATTTTCATGAAATTTTTACAGGTTATATCAGTAAAATAATGATGTTCAAGATCCATCTTGTTTCCACTATAATATGTAATAAAAACTTAAAAAATACTTAAGTGGAAATTAACTCACGTTATGGCGTGACGGCCGTTTCACTCTGTTGTCAAGAGCATCGTCAGACGCATAGTCAAGTGTATACTGTGTACTGTGGGTCGTCTGACGATGCTCTTGACAACAGAGTGAAACGGCCGTCACGCCATAATGCGAGTTAATTTCCACTTTAAAGTGTTTTTAAAGTTTTTATTACAGTAAAATAATGCTGGCAACACTTGAACTTTATTGTATTTATTAATTTTTTTTTTTTAAGGATGAAACCCACATGGGTTTGAGACCTGTGCGTGAGTAATGAGTTTGATGATGGTGGTTGATGAGTTGTACTCACAATTTTAGGTGGGTTCCGAACCACCGGGAAGTGATTTTACAGCAGAGAACAGTATTTTTTGCTGGTCAATCCAATCGTTCACCCTTACCAGGAGAGCGTTGCTTGTCTAATCTGATTCAACAGATGCCTGCTACAGAAACGGCTCACGGCCATCAATCCCCCATTTACACAAATTATCTACAACACGCACAGATCAGTTATGTCACGTAAGAAAAACTAATTACACTAACTGTCAATAGGCCGATCAATAATCTAATAAACAACTATCCAATAGTTCAATCACGTAGAAAGAAATCTCTAAAAATCAGTTGAACACTCATTAAATAAATAGAACACTTATGAATAGCCCAGGCAATGAATGTTTTGTGTCGTAACAAATTAGGGGAAAGCTGAATTTTTGCAGGATGTTAGTATACATAGTACTTACTCAAAAAAACCAAAGTCCCGACCCCCACCCCGCTTGCTTTCCCCACCACCCCCCTATCAACATTGCAAGAGCAGTACTTCAGTTAAAGGCTTATAACTCGGAAACTAATCAAGGTATCGTTGCGATTCTCATCTCATTTAATACTCAAAACTTTTCTCTAAAAGATATGTCATATACATTTTCTATGTAGATAGCCTAGTTTTTCAGTAAAAATATAGTTTATAGAAAAAAATGTTACCACGAACCACAAAAATCAACTTCAACTGATCATATCTTTTTTAATATCGCGTTATTGGTTGTGCCGTTCCTTACAAAACTTATAGATAATTTAATAAGCTTTAAAATGATGTGTCTATTGATTACTATAGTTCAAGTTATGGCGTCATGGTGAGTGATGAAATAGTAGCGGACACCGCGTCGCCGAACCCTACAGCACTGTGTATTGCATGGCGCTTGGCTATCCAGCCCAATCCAATATTTAATTATTGTCAGACAAGCAAGACTATATATGCCAATCAATAGTATACGTTTGAAAGTACATTTTCCAAAAAGTCCCTAAAAATCCCCCCTCAACTTTTCCCCCACGCCCCCTCAAAGTTGAAAATGTTTCTAATTATTGGAAATTCGATATCTCTGTAACTAACTATCGAACAGAGTTGATTCTTCTTCCATAATATCAGTATAATGTTCTGCAATAAATGTGCTGTTCACTTTGCCGGTAAACCTGATAGTTTCTTTTATAAAAATTGAAATATCTTCAAAAGAGAATTCTATCAACTAGATTTTTCATTATTTAGGGGGAAATTTTTGTATGTCAATTTACAGAAAATAGCTTTAAATAGAAGTTATAGAACTTATTTTTATGAATCCAAAGATGTGTATAACAGCATACTGACGAATTGATAGGATGAGTGGTGTAGATGGGGGGGTGACCCTTTGCTAACATTGTTGGGCCCTTCTCTCAGGAACGGTTTGTCGCACTCCATACCTTTATTTTCTCACTAGTACTTACTCGAAAAAACCAAAGTCCCGACCCCCACCACCCCCCTCACAACATTGCAAGAGCAGTACTCCAGTTAAAGGCTTATAACTCGGAAACTAATTAAGGTATCGTTGTGATTCTCATCTCATTTAATACTTAAAACTATTTTCTAAAAAATATGTCATAGACATTTTCTATGTAGATAGCCTAGTTTTTCAGCAAAAATATAGTGTATAGAAAAAAATGTCACCACGAACCACAAAAATCAACTTCAACTGATCATATCTTTTTTCGCGTTATTGGTTGTGCCGTTTCTTACAAAACTTATAGATAATTTAATAAGCTTCAAAATGATGTGTCTATTGATTACATGTTATGGCGTCAAGTGAATGATGGAATAGTAGCGGACACCGCGTCGCCGAACCAAAGTATAAATCAAAGTGAAGAGAATGAGAAAAGTTTACAGTGGGAATGGCCTATGGGAATGGAGTGGTCCAATAGGCTGTACACTGTAAACTTTTCTACCGGAATAATTTGAAATAGCAAAAATGCTGTATGAATACTTCACTCTACAATGATTACAAAATGCCAATCTTCTAGATCTAGAGAATAGGCCTAATATTAAAAAAAAAAATAATAATAATAATAAGGTTTTCTTATCTATGGTTAGTTCAATAATGGATCTATAATTGATTTGATTTGATATGGTATGTTCAAAATATCCATTATTGAAGTAGAGCCACATCACCTTCAAAGTAGACCAAAACGTGTGGAGCGGTATCTCGACCGTTAATGTAAAATAATAAAAGGGTGAGTTATTGAGGTTCGGTTAAACGCATCAATAAAATTAAATTTGTCATTGCCAACGTTTCGATGTTAAGTATAATAATTTTCTATATTCATCATTGCCTGTTGATAACCAATAAACTGCGTACCACACAGTCAAGCTACAAGTATGTTCAGATGTAGACCCAGATGTATTTTCTCAGAAATTTTTTGTTACTCCACTTTTTCCTCAAATTCAAAGATGTCTTTAGAATTTTGATGGTATAGAACATGTAAATTAAATATTAATTGGACATTTCCACAAAATATTTTTAAAAGTGGCTAGATTTTATCTATCACAAATAATTTTTCTTATTGATAAGAAATAATCAGAGCTAAGAATTATCAGGACCATGCAGTCTGAAGTTCCTTTTTTCAAAATTCAATTCAAATGATAATCTTTTATAAATTTTATAAACTTCAATTTACGATTTCGGTCCTATGTTGCTTGAGTAAACCTGATTTAACATTTTGAAGTTAAATGATGAATTAATAGCAGCAACTTGGACCAATTGCTCTCATCGTAATCTCAATAAGAGGGTCCAAGTTTTATTCATATGTGATCATCAAAAACAGAGATTTATTCCAGGATATTATTGTTTCATCATTAAAAAAATTCTTTATACCTCCTGTTCTACTTTCTAGTATCTCACTGATTGTGAGTTCTTATCTTCCACGATCAAAAAAAGAATTAAGTTAGGCAAAATACTATGTTGATGATCTGGCAACATAGTTTGCAAAAAAAAGTACTACCTATTGCTTTTAAAAGTCCACAACTGAGCAGTTTTCCGTAGGAGAAGTTATGTTCATCAGATGATCTTTACAAGAGACTGTCAGGTTAGGTTTAGAATTTATATTACTATTATATCGTATCATGAATATATAAATCGTATGATATGATTATAGTATGTCCATAAATATGAACAATATTGTTCATATTCTTGGTAAAAATACACGAATGAATCAAATTTAAACAATGGCGTATTTTAAGTATCCTAATGCGACTCTCAGAGAGGTATATAAAATATGTGGTGAGAGATATGTACCCCTTATAGATATAGTGAGGGATTGCTACCAATTACATATAACACTAGAATCCAATATTGGCTGGAGGATTAGTTTATTGTCAGTAACAATGACTTTCATAACTGGAAAATTCTCTTAGTTCTTTTTTCACTGGAACAAGCAATCTGATTTGTAGCGTCGGCTAATTGGATTTCTTAATTCGAGCGGGGGCAATCCTCATACTTTACTCGATTATTTGATTTCGGAAAATATATCGTTCGAAAAAAGCCACCTCGGTCTTTTGCCGCACGGTCTGCTTCTGCCTCGCTCCAATGCCCGTGCTCAATATTGGTGCAGGAATTGCTTCTTGCTTTCTGCATAATCCCCGGTTTCACATAACACCAGCATGATTAAACCATTCATCTAACTCCTCCGCCATTCCATCCGTGAAATCAGCCAGTTCAGCTCGAGTTCGGCACATAACAAGCAGAGCAACAGAGATGGCTGCGGCTAATGAGGTTACAAGTCTTGTCTGAAGTTTCAAGTAATTTCTCACATGCATCCTATGCACACTACAATATTCACATTCTATTACGACTTCCAACTCATCACTACTCATCACAAAAGAAGGATTATCTCGACAATTTTATAATATGCCCCTGAAGTAAAATATTCCTGTCAAAAATAACTCAACAAAAATCTGTCTTCATAAAATTGCATTCCGGGTTCGCGTGACAAACAGCTATAAAGGGTTTAACGCTGAAAACTGCATAGCTGAAAAACCTGAGTTTAATTTCGTTAAGAAATGCATAGCATGATTGCAGGGTTAGAGCGAGTAGATCGCAGTAATTGGAAATTGAATACTGGAAAAATGAGAACTGTTAAGTGGTACATATAATTTTTGTGGAAATAATAGAGTCTGAAACTTTAATAATAAAAGTCTGAAGCTTTTCCGGTGACTTTCACATTTTCAATTTATTCAATGTTTTGATAACAGACATGTACTTTAAAGAAGAGGGTATATGTGCCCGTATTTATGAAGCAAAATTAAGGTTTCCTTATCTCAAGAGAAACTTGAAGAACCTTTTCTCTTAACTTACTTTCCCTTGAGTTAAGGAAGCCTCACAAAGATATGAGTCTTATTGATATGAGTTTATCATATCTGAGATATGAGTCTTGACCTTGAGATGGATTTTAGGTAAACTAAATCTACTGAAATTTGTGTTTATTGTGTTTATGGGTGAACAGTCTCTTTTAAATAGCTACTGATTCTGGCTATGACTATTTGAGACCTCAAAAGTAAATTAAGACTCCAAAGTAAATCGAATATGTGACCCAAAAGTTTATAATATACTATATAGTATATTAATATAGTTTTTAATAAAGTTGACAATATATTTTATATTATTAGCGTATGGCATTTTATAGTGGAGAGATCCTTTACGGGTATTTCCACCTCACCGTTTAGTCATGATTTTGATCCATTTCAACAGTTTGTATTTCTAACCAGCCTATATTTTTTTGGATACAAATTTGCAATACAATAAGCTTATCATATCTCATACATTTTAATGTGGAAATTCATCTTCATTTCCCATTCAATTAGAATTGTAGAATGAAAGAAGTGGTAATTTATTTGATTCATAAACATTTGAATAGAGAGCAAACAATGAAAGTGCAGCAAAGCCGAACCGTATTCGTGTCGACAAACTGGATTCCAAATTTAATTGAGAACGATAAATTTCTTGCTACTAATTACATTACCTAATTCACGTTGACACCATGCTCCAGGTAGCAATATTGATCTTACCTCTCTAGGAAAATTTCGTCTCCAATTTGTCCAATACTACTGTTGTACTGAGATTCTTGATCCGAATTCATTCCATAAATAATGTTAAATCCATTCTATAATATTGTTAAATCTCTCGGATAGCTTTTTAATACTGTAAAACTTGAATGAATTGTAGGTTTCAAGGTAGTTCTATATCTCCGGAATTTCAAAAGTTTCAAGAATATGATTTCATTTACAACGTTCCTTCTGTCATTATTTCTTACGATTTAGATAAGAATTTGAATTTAGATTGAATAAGAACAATTCTCTGTATCATAACATATCCGTACACAATTATTATAACATATATAATAAATGCAAATTCAGACCGATAGAAATTGTTCTTGTGAGAGTTTTAGGGTATAAAATTTTGCAAAGAAATAGAATTTGAAAAATAATCTTAGATCCAGTGAAGTTTACATGTAAAAGTGTAATGTCCTTCCTCCACTTGACATTTCATTACTTATTTTCTAGTTAATGTGGAGTTGAAAATTATCATGGAAATCAATAGCATTAGTTTCATTGTTTTAACAGATTTAAAGCCTTTTAATGACAAGAAATAATTAATAACAGCCATCATGATTTCTGGCATTTAGAAATTGAAACATATAACAGCTTACTGTAGCTCATATCATAGAGAGCAATCGCTGAATTGGAAACATAAGGCTTATTGTTGTTGTACATTCTTATTACGTCGTTATTAATATCGCATTCTTGGCCCTGCATTACTTTCAATAGTGATTTGCATTTACTTTCATTGTAGAAAATATATATTTGATTGATTCACTTCGAACCACGCCTGGCTCTTTACCTTATTTATTCATTGAAAATTAACAATCTTTGAGGGAACCAGGAAGACCCTATTATTGCCCTAACACAAAAGAATTATCCAGTTGAAAATAAAATTTAAGAAAATTAAAATTAATTGAAGTCAACTTGTACAAATTAAGAATCTACAACGTATAAATCTCAAATTTCACTTTCTTTTATTCTTCTCTCCCTATCCTATTATTCTTTTCCCCTTTCTTTCGTCGGACAATTATATTATTTTTTGTTCTTTTTCCCTTTTCTCAATCTTGAGAGACAGACCGAGGCCCAGGTAAATTCTGTTTCACCTACCGTTGAGTTTCTCTCCAAAAACAATCTATTTGTTTTCCTGATTCTCTATTTCCGATCAGTTCATTAATTACGTGGAACGTGGGAGGGAGCTGTCATGATTATCAATTCCTTATCGGCTTCACGAAACAGGGCAGATAAGAATACTAAAGTATTTCCATTATGAGAGATTTGAATCAATGTAGGGAAAAGCCTGAATAGCTACTTCTCCTCACTGTACCCCAGCCTTTCCCCCTTTCTTTTCCACTCACTGAAAAATCATACTCCCACAGAACCATTTTCCATTATCACGTCCCGTGTAAAAAGCCCATAGCTTGAGAAATGGAGGATGAAAAAAGAAGAATGACAGATGTTTTACCTTTATTTCCAACCTCTTTCCTAAAGATCAAATTTCTCTCCAACTTTCTCGGGATTAATGGAGTTGAACTAGAACACGATCAAGAATATTGTTAATTGCCTTGCAGGAGGTGGACTTCAGGTTGAATGATTCGTATCTCCAAAACCTCTTATTCACAAAACCTCGTTTTATTAATTTATCTGTTTTTTTTTCAATAATATTTCGAAAGTTATTCAATCAAAAAAGCTCATAAACAATGGTGTGATAATGTTACAAACAAATGACTAAACAGTCGGCTTAGTAGATTCCTTTCAAATGTAGGATACTACTGACTGAAGTATGCGAATTGTATAATCAAATAAACAATAATTTAATGTATTGAATAGAATGTATATATTATGAAATATAATAATAATTATTTTATGTAATTATGAAGTGTATATGGTCATAATTTTATGTATGTAACGTTTTATGTGTAATCGGCTAGATTCTCTTCTCTGTCGACGAAACTCTAGCGTTGGTGAGTGAGGGATTGCAGGAGCAGAAAAAAGACCTTGTCTTGCTCTGAAAACTGAACTGAAGATGAAGAAGAAGAAGAAGAACTTATTATTCCAAGTGTTCACACTAAAATCTCGTCCACACTTGCTTCGCGAATGTGAATAATAATCAATTATTATTTCTAGCTGCATAGCAAGCAATTGCAAAAGATTACTGTTTCATTTATTCTGAATGATTATGTAGGGTAAAGGATCAGCAGAGACTATTTATTTCTCATCATAAATTTATTATACTAGCAGCTATTAATGTTACTAAAGGGAAGAGTGGAATTCACAACAGCATGGTACAATTTGGCAGCACTGATCTATCAATCACAAACTAACAGCACTGGATCGAACAGTGTTACCAATTAATGGTTAGTGAGGCGTCTTTAGGGTTAGTTAGTCGATATAAAAGTTGGAGTTATAAATTGGTCATCTCTACTAAAGTTTCTGTGAATTTTTGTACTACTGATTATTATGAGTTTGGTACTACTCTCTACAATATCAGTTGAGTGCTGATTAGCAGATCCGCAATTTTACAGGCCTTATTTGATGTTTGCTACTGTAGTTTCTATCATGATATATAACTAAAGTGATTTTATATTTCACAAGAATAAATCACACAAGAAGTAATAGCCTAATTAATTCTATTTAATGCAGAGCCACTACTCAAAAAATTGTTTTCCAATTATCGAGACATAATCCAAAACACTTGCGTCATTTAATATTGGATTTCACCTATCCTTCGAATACTCATCAATGTGGGAAGTAGGCATAGTAGCTTGTCAATTTTCAAACAAACTTAACATTTTATCCCAGATCAATAGTCAAACTGTTCAATGATGGAGTCCCATTAATGTTTAATTAACAGTATCAATGGCGGTCTCGATGGGCTCGAAATGTGGTCATCTTCCATGTGACCAACAACCATATCGCATTTGAACATGAGTCTATCGGTTTCTGTCAGATCATCAGCATTAGGCCTTGTCCAAACTGATGAGTACTTTGATAGTTGACCATTTGGCTCAGCATCGTATAATGTACGCTGTTTGATAGCTCTCGGTGCAGTGGCGTAACGTTTTCCAATTGGGCCCCCCCGCAACCGATTTTCCGGGCCCCTCTCCTCAAAATCATATAAATATCCCCCCTCTCCCTTGATCCCCTCCAATAAAAACTTGCATGGTTGTTTTTGGGCAGTTATAATTATGTAAGAGCAAAACACCTTTTCATTTGAAAATTCAATCATGTTTCAAGGGGGGCTAGTCTAATGATTTTGGCTGTAGCCTACGGGCTCCTGAAAGATGAAAATAGTTGAGTGTTGATTATGTTATAAATAATTATCTAATATTAAAACTGACACTTTATTTCACTTTTGTATATTGTTTTACTCACTTATATTGGAGACGCTTGAGGGATGCATTTTACTTCTGAAAAAAAGCTTCGTCAGCCTTTGTCACTTTTCAAAAGTGAAATGCATCCCTCAAGCATCTCCAAAATAAGTGAGTAAAACAATACAGTATATAAAAGTGAAATACAGTGTCAGTTTTAATATTAGATTGTATTTCGTCATGGAAAACATCACAGATAAATAATTAATCTTGAAACCTAGAAACCTTGAAATTTATGTCTTTCATAGGATCCACATTCACATCCTCCTTGTTAGCACCTTCGCTCCTTTTCCCAGAAAATGTGTTCTCTCAGAATTCGCCTCGTTTGCAGACACGGACACAGGTTAAAATTTGAAAAAAAGGGCATTTTATCTAAATTACCGCGAAATTCAGGAAAAGAGAAAACAATTAAGACATTTATTCTTAAGAGGCAGAAGAGAGAAAACGTAAACTACTTATACAGTTCTTGATCCTATTATAAGAAAAAAATTCAACTGTGTTAGGAAAACTGAAACAATTGAACCAAAACTATTATTTATATACTTATTCTGTTCAATAATCACGTAATTTATCCGATATATTAAGGGCATAAATATTCCTTCTGAACATTGTTTAAAAATGTACTAGTCCATAAAAAATAGAAATAACTAAAACATGACGTTACAACATCACAATACCATAAACGCAGCATGTTGAAAAATAGAATAGCAATGAAAAAAAATGGCACTCCAAATAATAAACTCACGATCACGAACTCAATTAATACGGTTTACAATACATACGGTTTACAATACATACGGTTTACTCTAGGCCAATTTATCGGACACGTGTAGGGCTACATGCATCTAACTGGACGATTCAAAAGTGACTGAATTCATAATAGTGTATGAAGAAAAATATTGACTTTATTTCTACACAAACCCCCACTTTCCATTACATCACAATTATGCTAATATACATTGAGGAATTCGATGGGAAAATAATATTAATTTCCTCTAATATTTGCACTTTGGAGACATGATTTGTAACAGTCTAGATAAGTTTGTTTGAAGAGAGTTTTGTTCTCGGTATGTCTCCATTTCCATTTCCTGAAGTCACAACATCCTGCTTCGGAATTCCTTTACTAAAGCTTTTTGCGAATTGATAAAGTAAACAATAAACATTGACCTGGCAATAATTAGCCAATTCCAGCGAACACATAAGACCAATGGGTTCTTATGGGTTCGTTGGCCACTTAAAATTTAATAAGAGGATGACTTCACAAAAACTGAATATTTCAATACAGACCTAATTGAAAGCCTGAAATAATAAAATTTATCAAGAGTAAGTATGAAATTCATCAGTTAATATTATTGAGTTGGACTTGCCTACATTTCTTGGGACCTTTACCATCTGATTCGGCTATTCAAATTTTCTAACGGCTATGAATTTAAATTGACCAATCAGATGCCACTGGTGAAATTCACCGCTTACCGAACTCAACCAATTTCACTCGTATAAGACTGTAGAAAATTGAGAAACTTGACTTTGATTCACTTGAGCATACCTTTAGCTACGCTGTGGGAAGACTTTATAATATTAAGGGAAATTGTATTCAACCCTTCTTAAAGCAATCAATCACGTGATGCTTATAAAAGTTTTGGAAAAATTTTCGTTGTCTCTGATTTCAACCACATTGTTAACAGCTGAAATATTATTGACTGATATTGTGGAGTTCAACAACAAACGATAAATTCTTGGCCATTCCTTTTTTCTATTACTGTGTTCATTCATCAGTGAGGGAATTAGATGGAATAGAAGTTAGCGAAGACTTTCCTCTAAATAGAATTTCTCATTTTTCTTTGTAATAGAATTTCTCTTTATTATTAATGTGATTCATGAATTATTGTGTTGTGAAAAATTATATGACATTGTAAGCTATAAGTATAGTTATTGTTAACATTGATTTTATTAATTAGATATCAATAATTATTTTATCAAGTAAGAATAACTAAAAACTTTCAACAAAATAGAATTTCTCAATCCTATCAAAAATATAACTTATTCATCAATATGATTTCACGAGTCAGTAAATATTTGACGTAGTTAATCCTTTCTGATAGATGTAAATATTTGTTTTCTCAATTTTATTGTAGTGGAGGTTAATAAAAACATTCAACAGAATAGGATTCCTCATTTTTCTTTATAATGGAAATTCCTTCAAATAGCCTATTTCTATGTAAATGTTCAATAATTATGGGTCTGTCAAATATATGGCGTAGTTAATATAAGTGATTGCTATAGTTAGTTTTTTTCTTTAAATAGAATATATTTAAATAGAATGGAAACATTCAATAGAATAGAATTTCTTCATTATATGTTCAATTTGATAATATTCTTCATGATCTTAAATTTCTCTTCAACTAAATTCTTAGCACCACGCAAAAGACTGTCGCACTCCGTGATTAGAACAGCTCATCATGGAAGAAGCTTTTCATCTCTCTTCCAAAGCACGTAGCCATGCAAGTCTACTGCATACAGATGAGAGATAAGAAGGCAATGCCTCTATCAAAGAAGCCATGAAAGTTTTCAGCCATTAGCATCAATCACATCCGTTGGAGAATATGATGCGTCTCCGTCATACGAGCATTTCTTCAACTAGAAACTAGACAATAGACTAGAGTCTCAACCAGTAAATAAAATCTCGGTCATGAAGACATTTTTACAACGTTGCTTCACTAGACAATACAGTAAAATCTTGGTTTCAATCATTAACTAATGTAAAATCTTGGATGATTAGAAAAATATTTATTATTGTAAATCATTGACTGAGTTGGGCTCGATAGACACAATTTTTGCCAAAAACTTTTTGACACAAGTGAGAGTCAAAGTATGATGCTTACAGGGCTATCCCATCCCCTTCGTGTTGAAAAACATTAATTAAATGTTAGAATTCAGAGAAAAAGTAAGTAATAGTTATATTAGTCTTAATGTTAGTCACAAGTCTTTATTAAATAGCCAAATTATTCACCAGTCATATTCAATTTATTCACATTTATAAGATTTTAGTCTATTTAATCATTATTCTAATTTATTAATCTATTGAATAACTGCTGTCACATTACTCCCTTTTGTTTGTTTTTTAAATCAATGTATCTTCTTAATTATCATTATAAAGCATTCTTTTCAATTATAAATTACGAATATTACGAATTGATAAAGGACCTTATCCATGAAACCTTGGATTAAATATGCATTATTCAGATATAATTCCCAATCAAGCATATGCATTTATCTATCTGAATGTGTCAATAATTTTGGCTTTGATCACTCAAAAGCAAAATTTGTGAACTTGAATTAAGTAATCTGGACTAAATAATTGGCATAATAAATAGTAGCACCATTCTGGTAAAACCATCCAAAATAAAGTGATACACTTAACTACCCTTATTTTAATCTCAATCATTTTAACTAATATAGATAACACCATATTTTTTATAAACAAGCATTTTCATCCCTTACAGCCAACTCTCATTTTCAGCAATTCAATTCTAGATAATTTAGAAATAATTGCCTATATAGGTGTGCAATCCATTGTCCAATTTTTAAATCAGTTGAAATTAACAATAACTTGTAAAAAATGCAAATACCTTCAATTCAAAAACAAACATAATTCAAATGAAGATAGGGCTATAAACGTGTTTGTAAACGACAATCAATTAGACCAGGAAGAAAACATTGCATTTCTTGGAGTTTTGTTGGATAGACGATTGACCTGGGCTCCATACATTGATAATATATGTTGTAAAATATCATCCGGGGCATTTGTCCTGCGACAGCTAGATTGAATGACAAAAAGTTACTTTTTACAGCTTAACATGGGCTCTTACTGTCACGTATTAGGCATGCTATGGGGTAATTCATCAAAACAAATTCTTCATAGGGGGTTTAAGATTCAAAAGAAAGCGGTTAGGTGTATGGAAAGAGTAAATAGATTATATTCATGTGGGCCGTTGTTCAGAAGACTTTGTCTCCAAACTGTAACCTGCTTATATGTGTATGAAGCTACTTTATAAGTAAAAAAGAGTAATATTAACCAAAATCTTGACGTACACGATTAGAATACTAGAAGCCGAGAAAATTATCACTTGGTAAATCACTCGTAGCTTATTAAAAAAAAAAATTTAGTTATATTGGTAGGAAACTCTGCAACAAGCTACCGTAGTTTTTGAAGAGTCTTGAAAATATAGAAATATTTAAAAAACAATTGAAGAAATATTTATATGATAAAGCTTTCTGTAGAGTACAAGAGTTCATTTCAAATCAAAATTAAGCCTCACCTCAACTAATTTATATAGTAATTATGGTAACTAGTATAAGATAGTATAATTATTGTTAATCTGACTTGTCTTATACTCCTTAACTGGAGTCTCCAAGACGTAATCTCCAATTATAGAAATTCAATTCATGATATATTATGATGTATTAACTACCCTAATTTTAATGTTAATTATTTCAACTAATATAGACAACACCATTCCTAGAAAATTATTTTCATCCCTTTCAGCCAAATAAATTCAATCTGTGTTTCTAATAGATGTCATCAAAACTGAAATGTTGATGACTGGCCACCGCATAGCGCCCAGTGTTTATGCTGAGCTTGAGCATGCGTCGTCCTTCGTTTGAGAACCAGTTAGCGGTTTGGCCGTGGCCCTAGTGAACGGCACTCGCCGCCGGCGAAAAATAAACACGACGCACACCCCAATTATTCTTTGTGATCTCATGGGAAATGACGTTCGGTTCCCACCGAAAGGGAGTCGCCGCAGGCCTTGAATTATGCACCGGCTGGGATGATTATTGCATTCGAGTCGCACAGCCTCTTGGGATCGCGCGCGAGTCTCAGACTCGAGGGTTACGGCTCGGTTCCTACTGCACCAACGTCTCATTGCAGCCAAAGACCCACCGACTTCAAAGGCAACCAAGAAGGCATCAACCACCTTCAACCGCCTCGTTTCCTGATTCCAAATTAAACAACTAAATAAACCAAAGAGCTTAATTAGACTGCAGGCCCGCCGGGACGACAGTTTCGACTGCGTAACAAGTTTATTTCATCTTTGATCTGACTCTGCCAGGCAGGTCATTTCACGCTCAATGGCTGAACAGACGATGATCCCCAACCGAAACATAACTTACTCTTGAAGCGAAGTTGTACTGCTCAATCATAGAATTCAATAATCGTCTTGATAACTGCTTAAGAACGTGTTCTCACTAGGAACAACATTTGGTGAGTTGTTGTTAGGACGGAATGAAGGAAGAGGGGCTGATTAGGCGGGTTACACCCTCACATTTCGAAATATCAGTTATTCTCCTTATCCTTTAGTTGATCCTTCTTACAAAGGTGCACCTACAAAAATGAGTAATTAATTATGGGTTAAGTAGGCAGTTTACCACTCTCAAATTCAAATACATCAGTTATAAATTCTGTCTTACACTGATGAATTGCGTATGGCTTTTATTGGTTGGAAGACCCTCACGGGTAGTTGTACCTCACCGCTTAAGTCATTTTATTGGTAGACCTACTATCTTAGGTGGGTTCCGAACCACCAGGAAGTGATTTTCACAGCAGGAAACAGAGTTATAAAGTCATTCTTACCCAGATAAAACGAGTAAAAAAACTGCGCATGGTTTTTATTGATGGGGAGACCCTTTCAGGTAGTTCCACCTCGCCGTTTGAGTCATGTTATTCGAAGCATGGTGGACCTACAATTTTAGGTGGGTCCTGAACCACCAGGAAGCTATTTTGACAGCAGAAAACAGAAGTCTGTCTTTTGCAGATGAACCAGTAACGATTGACACCTTGGAATACATCATTCGCGTCGTTATAGGCCCCAAATGCTTCAAAAATTGCTTCAAAAATGGACCTCTCGATTAAACCACATTTAAGCCAGTCACGGCAGTCATATTATAATGTCTTATGAATCATATTCAAATAAAATGGCAGAAAAATTATCTTTCCAATGATTCCATTGCATTTCCATGATTCGTTGGTTATTTTAATTAATTTCGATGTCCTTTACCTCTAAAAAAACCACCTGTTCTATAGATTATACTTCATTAGTGTACTTCATTGGTAAAGAGTCTTATACTCCATTTCTACAGCCATTAGTGTACGTATGAAAAATGTAGCAAAATATTCCGCATCATCACAAATATAACTAATAAAGTCACTTGGTCGTTATTTGAATTGCACCAATTGAGTTCGATTAAAATTTGATTTATGAAGCCTAACTATGCTCGATTCTAAATAAAATGCACTCAATCTAAATACATCAGAAAATAATAGTATTTTAAATCTGTCAACTGTTACCTTTGCATAGGAGATCCACATAATGTTCTTTGACTCTTATTATTAGAAGTCAAAATTTCTTCAAGCTCTGTAATCTGCCTCAGATCTTTGTTTGCTATATTTTCTATAATTTGTGATATAATTCGCTATACTCTTATGAAGTTTATCGTGCAATTTCAGATAAAAATAAGTCAAAGAGCTTTGAAGAGCTTATTTCTATTCTATTCCGATTAATGTTAGGTTAAAATTAGAGTTCATTCCTATCTAGTGCTATACATGTGAGTTCAGATGAATATGAGTCGGAGAGTTTGGGAAGGTTTTTTCGTGTATTGTTCTCTACAAAGCTATTTAGAAGCATTGTCTGAAAGTCCATAAGGTAGATATGTGTGTGGTATTGCATCAATGACGAAGACAAGCAGCATCAGGATGTGCTAGGTGAGGAATCGCTTGACGCGGCAGCGACCCCACACGCAACTGAGGCCACTTCGGGCGATCACGCGATGCTACTGCTCCTCATTTCTACAACTACGGGATACGAGCTGGAAAAATACACTAGCAATATATTAATTGATGCACATTACTTTTTTCGCAATTGGTCAGCTCGCTGTGAAGCTAGCAGTCTCCACGAAACACGCTATCACCCGTCTAATAATAGTTATTGTAGGCTACAACATGAGCCTTCTCAGTATTTCTCCCCCATTAGCAAATAATGCTGCAAAACCAAGAAGCTGCAAATTTTTCTACGGGTTTTTCCAAGTACAGATCTTATCAGATCTTCGTTTGTGTCATCCTAACTGAACTATCTTGATTGAGTTTGAGTTTTTTGGCAGGATGAGAGCCATAACCTGTGCGTGGGTAATGAATTCGAAAATGGCGATTGATGAATTAGACCTACAGTTTAAGGTGGGTTCAGAAACACAAAAAAAAGATTCCACAGCTGAGAACAGTCTCTCTAGATGATCGATGAACAGTCTTTTCTGTTGGGCAATCCAAACGGTCACCTCCACGAAGAGGGCCAAGGAATTCGTAGCTGTCTCTATCTGATTGAACAGATACCTGCTACGGCTATCACTCTAACACTATCACTCTCTTTTCAAATAGCAGAATATCAGAATTGATATCAGATCTTTGTTCGTGTCATCCTAATCGAACTAGCATGATTGAGATTGGAATAAGCATGACAATCGAAACTATGGTACGGTATCTCGTTATTTTAGTGATAAAAGTGGTCTTACAATATAAATCAAGAGTCAACATCAGTCTTACTCAAATCATTCATTTCAAATTTTAATTAATTTTATTGCACTATAATGAATGCATCAGGAGCTACAATTGAAAACTGGAGAAAAACTACCCGGGAAACTGGCCGCCTGTGCGTACTTCAACATCAATCTTGTTCATTATTATCATTCTAAACTTGAATCAACTTAACTGAACAATTTTAATCTGAAACCAAATTATTGCAATATATCTACGCCTTCCTATTTTTAAAAAACAATCAAATCAAATTTCTTTTTTATTTGCATGAAAATGAAACAGAATACAAAATATAAAATCACATAAATTCAGCACATACAATAAAATAAAAAAATCATAATTTATAGTGCAATTATTATAAATATACATATGACTCGTCCACGAAGGCCTAAGCCTGTGTGTGGAGGGGAGTCAGGATTATATTTCTTTGCCAGTTTCTACAATTTGATCAGGCTTTTTAGATTTATCACACATGAAAGCTGTGAACATTGGTTTACTAACAGAAAATTCTGAATAAAATGTTCACAATGAATCTGAACAACAGTTTCTAGGGTATGAACAGTCAACACCTAATCATTCAACAATCACGAGAGATGATCTTGAAAAAATTGCACAGAAGGTAAGATTAGTATTGCGCAATAATTGTTACCTTCAACTGAAATTGTTAATTCTCTACGCGGAATGAGAGTTTCAATCAGAGCAAATGGAGAAGTTACGATACTCATCTAGTGAAGGGATTTGGTGTTTGTCATAACCAGTGATTGCAATCGCAGTCGTTGACCAGCTCAATTGGGAGCAATACAATCGAAATGGCAGAGCTTCAGTCGAAATTCGCCGGAATGTATTTGAAAGCAGCGTGCATCGAATAAACGGTGACAAAGGACCCTCCTCGCTCTAGCTAACCCAAACCCAATATTTATCCTTTGTGGCTCTCTGTCACTCTTTTTTTGTCTTTCTTTCTCTCTAAATTTCGCATAACTCTCTACTCAAATACGCAAGAAAATGATGTTATACTTATATGTGTTTATTTTCCATAGAAAATTTTAATTATCTAATCATTGCGCGTCAATTTTTCAAACACTTTCAATGTACTTATCTTGTATTTTTTGTTTTTCTCTCAAACTTTCGTTCTTTTTGGCCACCAATGCACCAGATAGCGTACTGTACCAGATAGCAGAATTAATACCTAGTTCTCTGACCTAGTTCGATGAAATAGTACTTTTTATCACCTTAAAAATAAAAATAAATTAACTTGTATATCCCCATATCTGCCGTACTTCCTTCTCACCCATAACTCCACTCTCACAAAATTTTACTATCTCGTTCTTTTTCTTTTATCTATTCATTTCTCTTTCTTCTGTTTTATTCATTTCTCTTTCTTCATCTTTTTCCTTTCCCCCTCACTCATTCTCTCTCACTCTCTTGCTTTTCCTCTGACTCCCACTCTCTCTCTCTTTATCTTTCTCTCTCTCTCTCTCTCTCTCTCTCTCTCTGTTTTTCGATCAATCCCTCTCTGATAGTCTTTTGTTAATCAATATAATTTGCAGTAAAGATAAGATCCATAACAACTATCTATGTGACTTTAATGATACTGTTTTAAACTCGTTTGAAGAAACTATGTGAATTAAAATAATTAAAGTACCCGGATCTAATCTTTCACTTTCTTTCTTTTTCTCTCCTTTTCTCATACACACTCATGCTTTCACACCTCTCCCTCTCTCTAGACACATTCTCTTCTTGTATTTATATTGACGGTGCAGATAAACTAATTACAGATGTGCCTGTAGAGTGATATAGATACCTCCCTGCCGCATAACATTTTACTAATTACGGTTGGAATCCACAAAAAAAACTTTAATAAGATTTTGCAATAACTACAAATATTGTAGAATGATATAACTTTGTAAATCATCATGCAGACCTGAGGCTTTTTTAAACATGATGAATTCTAGTTGGAAAGCTATCCAGGTTCGCCCAAAGCGATGGTGAAGTAAATATGACATAATATGCATATTTTATTACGAATAATGTACTGTACGTAATATTATACGTTTAATATTACATATACATTTTTCCATCGAGGGAATAAATTTTTATCTGGATAATCTCTACATTGATAACTCAAAAACATCAGGACAAACCTTTAATAGATTTTCTGTGGTGAACAGGTCAGTAACCAGCTATGCTAGTAATAGCAACAACTACACTACTGTTTCATTGCAGCGCTCATGGTGTACAATTATCTGTTTTTTTTTCTCTTTTTTTGTCTCCCCTACAGCATTTCTGCCGGAGACAATGTCACTTCTTTCCGCTCATGTAATTTCAGTTAAACACCACACAGACAGCACAGCAACAGCAGTCTGTCTCTCGGCGCGGTTAACGTTAGCATCCTGTAGAATGCAGCTTCAGTTTTCGTCGAAACAGAGCAGAGCGGCAAAGTTGTAATTTCGTTGGAATTAGTTCCCCCCGGCCGACGATCTAGCGAACCAATAGACCTCCAATGTTTGACCGGAAGAGGATACACACCCGAGTGTGTTCCTATAGGCTGGTGGCGATCAATATGCCACGCTACGCTGTCTGCTGTACTCAGCACTAGCACTGTACACTCTACTCCCATATGCCGGCTGAGGTCCTATAGCTAGACTAGTGTCGCTCTGTCCGTTAAAAAATCATTGCCACGTCACTCCGGTCAACGAAAGTTTACTGCAATTTCCTGTACATGCAGCGATATAATCAAAGCCTACATCACAAGCAAAATACCAATATTGCCCATCACAGTTTGCCAATATCTCACAAACCTGCACTGATCGTATTTAGATGGGAACGATTTGGCCGTGTGAATTTAAATGCGTTTTTCAGAAAAGATTTTATGATGAAATTCCACGAATAAAATGGTTAAAACATTTTTGTTCTGACGCCGTATTTTTTCTAGGGTTAAATTGAATAATAAAAAGCTAAATCGATTTCAGTACGTTAGGCCGTTTTATTACGCTTTTAGGCTAATACGCTTCTTCTTCTATTGCGGATGATACCCACATGAGTCTGGAGACTTGTCCGTGGGTAATCAGGTGAATGGGTGAATGATAAGAAACACCCATAGCTAAATGAGATTTAAAGGCTGCAGGAAACGAAGCCAGCCATAACCTTATCCTATCACAGACAAGCCCCCCAACCGACTGCTCCACCAAAATGCTCAAGTATATTAGTCACAGTGATTCCCTGTAAATAATTATTTCTTCTTACAATTCAATACAGTATTTCCCCTCACAGTATTATATTTATAAAAATACAGTATTATATTTATATAAATATAATACATGGATTATGTGTCAACTTATACCACCTCAAAGGGTTCATTGAAGTTTCCTCCATCATGAAAATCGACTCGTTGAAATAAATTTCTTACGATTTATAAGAGAAATTTTGGAAGTGCTTTTTTCGGAATGGTTTACCTGACAAGATATGCTTTTTCAAGGAAATCTTGTCAAATTTCTGTTTTGACTACCTCTCATGAAGATTCTCTTGAAATCAAACTCATTTTTCATTTCGTATCTGCTTTTGCAGGAGTTGTCTGCACGGAAGTGATTAGCAGTCTCAGTGAGATTCTAAGTATGATACGACAGTACATTACTGTATGATTGTTGTAGAGTTAGTTATACGTCGAGCAAGTGCTGACTGAATCAGGAATGTCTCGGGAGACAGGAAGCAGGCAAGAAAGGAAAACGATGAGTAAGCCGAGTCGTTGAGTTAACGATCGAGGGTGGAGCAAAGATGTGAGCAAAATGAAATCACTTTCTCGCTGAGAGTAGAAATGTCTTAAGGGATGGTTGTTGTTGTGAGTGACTCTGCAGGGATGGAGAAAGGGTCTTCGAACGTGCTCGTCTCTCCAGCTCCAGCTGCCTCCAGGAATTTGCTCACAACCGCGTCACGATGTGCACAAACCGCCTGCACATCCCGAATCTCCTGTTTATTGGTAGCAACAATATATCGATATTTTAAACATTTTTTATATATTTTCTACTTTTATTTTGATGTATCGATATTTTTATAGATTTTATAAATATAAATATGAATATAGTCATATAGAATATATAATAGAGAAATAGAAATTTCTCTATTGACATAAAACATCAATCTCACAAACATACAGTACACAATCAATACTACATTATAGATAAGCTTCCGTTGGCAGCTGCAAAGACCAACAAACATACAGTACTCGAGGAACAGGATGAGCTATGACCTAGAGATGCGCAGTGCCAAAAGTGCTTGTGACAGCGGAGGGGGAAGCTCCGGGCTCACTCACTCGCCAGCAGTCTCTCTGTTTCTCTCTGTCTCTCCGTAGGCAGTTGCTTATGCTCTCGCGCAACTCACAGCGAATCCAAAACCTCCTGCATCATACAATGTTGCCAATTTATAGATATTTTCTCCTTTACTATAGTCTGTGGAAACCTTAGCTTGTACCAGTATTTCGCTATTATAGGGTAGAGTGCTGCTAAGCTGCACATTAGCCGAGTAAGCCTAGTCAAGCGGTCAAGGTTTTATAAATTATCATAGGACGGCAAAAATTTAAACGAAAAATGGCAACAGAGCGCTCATATTCCCATATGAAATAGTATTGCTATGAGACTCTACGGCAAGCTAAGGTCCTTATTATACAGATCCACTGCAGTCACGATCGTGTGCCACAATTTAAAATAAATTACATCAGCTGAGCAAAAGATTGAGATGAACAATGTCAAAGTACATGGAGGCATACACATTTGTAGATTCATCAGCTGATTTATTTATCAAATTTATCCGGCTGATGTGATTGGTTTATCCTCAATTGTGGCGCGTGACTGCGGCTGCAGTGGCTCTGACTGTATAATAAGGACCTTAGCTTGCAGCAGTTTTTTGCTACAATAGGGTAGAGTGCTGCTAGTATGTTTGCAAAGTAGCCGAGTAAACCTAGTCAAGTAGTAATTTTTTATACAATATCATATGACTGAAAAATGTTGAACGAAAAAATGGCAACAGAGCGTTCATATTCCCGTTATGAATTATATTCCCATATTCGTTTTGATATTCCCGTATGAAATAATAATAATAATGCCATAAGACTATACTGCCAGCTGACTTTTGCAGGGACAAAGGTACAACAATACATAGACATTTTTCTTCTGATTCATTGATATTTTGCCCCTGAAAAATATTTTCATAAATTGCTTACGACAAATTTCGATATCTAGATTTCTTTTTTCTGCCCTCACAACTCCTGTTCCATCCCGCTACAAGTGCACGATAATATGAGCGCAACCACAACAAAGGTCGCCGTTCGTAATTTATTTCTGAGATAGGATTAAAAACATCGCAAAATGAACCGCCTTCAAACTCTTGCATCGCCTCCGCTTCAATATGAAAAGTCGGTTATTGTCAACGCACTTTTTGAAGCACTCTACTTGTCTGTCACAAAAATTCAATTTCATCTTATTTTCTGTTGAAATTGTAATAGGGGCTTTCCTACACGATTCATGAAAGTATTTGATGCTTGAAATATATATGATGTTTATGAAGGTTTGAAAGGGTGAATTATCTGAATTATTTGTTATGGGTTGTGAATATTCATTCGAAATTGCGCTATTGCGATTCTGAGGTTTTGTATGCTTTTACATTCATACAATATTCTGAGAGAGCCCAAGAGGTAAACACATGCGGTAGAATTATAATTGGTATAATAAAATAATGCATCAAACATAATTTTGAAAGGTTCAAATTATCTTACTTTCAGAATATGATTATTATCATGTAATCCAATTTTGCGAGAGTTGAAAAATCACAATTTTTGTAAGAAGACATTTAAAAAATAATAGGCTACAGCCTATTACTTTGTTTACTTTGTTTAGTTTTATCAAAGACAATTATTATATTATTATATTATAATATTTAATTATAATATTACGTTATAATTGTCTTTGGTTTTATGAACTCACTGCTAGCACTCAAGCTTGCTTTACTAGTGCCAATTCAATACTTTTATTCCTAGTTATAGTTTGCATTTAAGTTTTATGTTTTTCATTGATAACTTTTGTTTCTAATTTTATTGGCAAATAAATGAAATTATGAATTATTATTATTATTATTATTATTATTATTATTATTATTATTATTATTATTATTATTATTATTATTATTATTATTATTATTATTATTATTGTACTGTATATTCAATCGAATTTGAATAATTATAAAGTTTGCAGATAGTGTTTTGGTGAATAATATTTCTGTTCTTCAACATACGAAGCTAACACTATCTTATATTTATGTTATCTTTCGTAAATTCGGTTAAAGTTAAAATATTCACTGGTTATAATAGAAGCCTGCACTAGTTTTCACGGCTGAGCTTTGGCCGGCTTGGGGGATCATTCAATCGAAATGTTCGCCATTGTTGCCAGATTGGGCAAATAAATACACGGTGACACCAAACTGCTCATTCCTGTCTGGACAGTAGTTGTTGCAGTGCTCACTTCATAATAATTATAATATAACACCTGCATGAAAACGATGTCGGGCACAGCTGTTCATCAAAATGATAGGTAGTTTACATTACTATTGGCAACGTTGCTTGCAAATGATTGGCTAGCCCTGAAAGTAGCGGGAAACCGTGTCTAAACTCAGAGCATATCGACCGTGGAAGCCATTATAGGTTGCAGTAATAATACAAAAACAAATAATATTCATGTAAACCATTATTAATGAAAAATAAGACGAAATTGTCACAACCACATTTATTAAAACTTCGAGAAACTAGTTTCGGTTGTTACACCATTATCAATCTCAATCAAACGGTTTGATTGAGATTGATAATGGTGTAACAACCGAAACTAGTTTCTCGAAGTTTTAATAAATGTGGTTGTGACAATTTCGTCTTATTTTTCATTATGGATACCTTCCACAATATCACCTTCGCCATTACTAAGAAAGTTAAACCATTATTTATGAAAAACACGATGATTTTCTTCTAGTTATAATGAATTTTCTTTACTTTTTATGTACATATTATTTATTTTAATGATTAGTTACTTTTTTTATTTATTATTTTTTTTTTTTGGAGGATGTAGCCCACATAGGTCTGAGACCTGTGCGTGGGTAATGAGTTGGATGATGGTGATTGATAAGTTGGACCTACAGTTTTAGGTGGGTCACAAACCACCGGGAAGTGATTTTACAGTAAAGAACAGTGTCTTTTTTTCTGGTCAATCTAATCGGTCACCGTTACAAACAGGACCAGGGAGAACGCAGCTTATCTCCATCAAGATATTGTCAATATCCGCCATTGTAGAAGTCTTAATAATAAATTAATAGCACTTAAAGAAATTTGAAATTAATAAATGATTAGTTAATTATTAATAAATGATTACCAATTATTATTCATTATTGTTGGCTATCAAGGAATATTTGAAAAGTTTTATTTTTATTCAATAAGATGCTACAGAAAATAATAATAAGCGTATGGCTTTTAATGGTGGGGTTCCACCTCGCCGTTTGTGCCATGTTACGGGGAACATGGTGGACCTACTATTTTAGGTGGGTTCCGAACCACCGGGTAAGTGATAATAAAGCTTGTAACATCAAGTCATTGAAGCACGGTCACCCATCCAAGTGCAGTCTTGAGCGGTCGTGACTGAACATCACGACCACTTGAACACCACGCTCACCGCATGACCAATCACCACCCCGATGCTACAGAAAAAGAAGGTTACAAAGAAATCAAATAGAATTTGAATTATGAGAGTTTGAACTCGTTAAAAACCAGCCTTCATTTGCAAGCTTCACAAATAATGAAGTTATCACTTCGATATCTCTCAGTGCGACTTTTTTTGCCAGATTCCATTGTCCTAACCGATTTATTCAACTGTGAGACTACAAAATTATATTACTCCGATTCTGAAAATTGTGTTTAGTTATGGTTAGTCATCAGGCAATATAAACGGAATGGGTGGTCGATGAAGCAAAACAGTTGGGACACTCAGTAATTCACAGTCCAGTAATTTACAGTTTACACCACCTGTTTGCGCTGCACGTGTTTAGGCAACGAACAACCCTAATTTTTTCACTGTTTCAACCCTGTCCTGTCAATACGAAAGGGTGCGCCTACCTCCATGCCAAACTCACAACAGATGTTAACATTGTAGACTTCCCTACAATTCAGTATAGACAATATGGATGCACCTCTTTTTGCCGGAGCTTTCCAAAATGAAACGGTCTTATTTTTTTCTCTTCGGACTGTTTGGGAACAATAGCATTAGGCACAAAAAAAGTATTAGTCATTCCTTAACTCGAACTAATGTTAGTAAGAAAAGAGAAACATACTTGGTAGTACTTCTTCAAGCTTCACCCTTCAAAAATATCACTTTCTGTAAAATTGGAATCACTGTAAAGCTCATTATAACACTCTATATTTGAATCTCCATCATTGAATAACTCCTGATTCACAATCTATTGCCATAACTATTGATTTTCAATCAATATAACTGACGAGTACATGCAAGAACAAAATAGAGAAACTAATTTTGACTGATGGCAGATGGATACAGACAGCAGTCATAATAAATGACATGATGAATAACTTGGATGAACTAGATTATATTTCCAACGATGCTTTCAGATCGACAAATAATTTTCAAGAGAAAGGAAACAGTATTATGCACAATACTGCAATTTTATCGAGAGAATCTCAGTCGGTCTATTTCTTCATTTATGGACTCCAATTGAGTATTGTGATCCTAAATGTAGCATTGTGATAAATGATAGGCCTATTTCCCATCTGGGCAGAGGTTCAGTAACGTCAAATATTATTATTATCACTATTATTATCCCTATTATTATTATTATTTTTTTTTAATAACATACATCTCCATTTTACTGGGTAAGAGGGTGGCATTGGCTAATTTAGCAAAATGACACCCTTTCTATTTTTGTATATTTAGGAAGCTCCTTACTATTGACGTTGTGCACAATATGACAGCTTTCTGCATTAAATTTTGCAC
This sequence comes from Conomelus anceps, assembly GCA_948455865.1. NCBI lineage: Eukaryota > Metazoa > Arthropoda > Insecta > Hemiptera > Delphacidae > Conomelus > Conomelus anceps. The sequence continues at coordinate 116,253,224 of OX418216.1, forward strand.
CCACACAGGCAATCTCAACTTTTTCATCCTCTCAGGCAGCTCTTTTGGTATTACACCTGTAGCTGATATTATTAACGGCATAATTACCACTCTCTCTTGCCTCCACAAGTCTTTTATCTCCTCTGCCAAGGGCAGATATTTGAGCAGTTTCTCATCACTGTATTGCTTTATATTTTGAGTATTTGGTATGCCTATATCTATTAAAAATGTGGTTTGGTTTAGTTTGTCCATTAATATGGTATATTTATTATTATTATTATTATTATTATTATTATTATTATTATTATTATTATTATTTTTGCTTTTCCATCACATTTGATGTGAGTTTTCTAATCAAAATCGGCCTATGGCAAGATTTTGATTAATCTATATGGGAATGTTCAGGAATGCCCTAATCATTGATACAGTGCTAAGTACTACTGCCTTCTGCATTGTGCATTTTGTGCTTTTTTTTGTTATTTTTATTATTATTATTATTATTATTATTGGCTTAATCATTATACGTTAGATAATGTTTAGTTTAGTTGTTCCTAAGGAATTTCATTTAATAGAGAAATAATTAATTCAGGTTGATTGAAGTTATTATTTTATTTTGTAATTGAGAGCTGAGCCAACAATTGTAATTTTAAAACAGTATTAATTTGATTGTTAAATTCTAAATATTGTAAAAATAATTTTTCATAAATTTTTTTTTGTAAAAAGAAATTTGATTTGTTGTATTGAACCTTGTCAAGCAACCTTGCAGGTTTGCTTAAGGTTATATAATTTTGAATGAATAAAAGATTTTTCTATTCTATTCTATTCTATTCTATTATTATTATTATTATTATTATTATTATTATTATTATTATTATTATTATTATTATTATTATTATTATTATTATTATTATTATTATTATTATTATGTGTATGACATTAATTTTGTTGGTGGAAGACCCAGGGTATTTCCACCTAGCCGTTTGAGCCATGTTATGGGGAACATATGATAGGCCTACAAATTTAGGTGGGGTTTGAACCACTAGATAAGTGATAAGCAATCAAATATTGTAGCCACTCGATTGCTGACCTAACTTCCTGTGAAAGAATCAATTATTTTAATTATTTAATTACTTTGATTATTTCAATTAATTTAATTATTTAATTAATTGCTGTACTCTGACAGCTCAACTCACAATGTTATGAGAATTTCACATCTGATATTCGATCAATATTTTACAACGTCTACACTAAATTTTCACCTCTACTGTTTTTTCTGTTATTACTTACTGTTGAAATTTATTTATTCAAAGAATTAGGAGTGCTGGAGTTTCTAAATAATGAATAAGTGTTATGTACTTGACGACTGCGATATACATGCATTTACTTGTATTGTATCCATGCAAAATAATAAAGATCTGATTTGAAAGGAAAAATCCAAATAATTATTATAATGTCTTATTTGCCAATCACCTACAATATATCATAAGTATTCTACTAGGGGAATGAGCTCTTTAGAAAACTATTTTCTAATTTCAATCAGAAATGTAATTCACAACATAGTTTCAACAATACATGAAGGGGCCTGTAACCTGTTGTCTTGATCGGCAAGTGGCAAGTAGCGTTGCCACATCTTGAAGTTAGCTTGCTACACAACTTGTATGCTTTTGACTACACAACACACGGCTTACTTCCTCAACAAGATACGGTGGTATGTTGTGTTGTTTAACAGCCACCAACACAAGCGGCTAATGTAACTTGAGTTACTGTGTGAACTCACTTAACTTATGTTGACTTTCCCTTGCCATCGTCTCAACAGTTTCCAGCCCTAGCCCGTGCCCTACCTCGTGCCCTCGCCCTTCTATCAGGTACAGGGGCTTTCGAAGCTTAATTATTATTTGCATTGTGTCTAGCTGTCCTGCTTTGGACAGAACCAACTTGCATCAACGAATATTACTCTGACATTACATAAGTTGGATTTCCGTTTCCATCACCAAACTACATGTATAAACTTCAATATTCTCCATGAATCACTCAATCATTCCATCTACACTGTACTTCCATAGAGTAACACTACATTATTATATTTTGTTTTAATACAATGTTAGACTATGTTTTATAAAACATTTAATAATGAATCTCTTGAATCATTAAATTTATTCCAATTTTGACGAAAATAATTAAAAGAAACTTGATTTTTGTAACTTACTTATTCATTCTATTACCAGCGTGATTAGTGTAGTGCACAGCGTAACTTAGTGGCTCAATAGTTGTTATTATTCAATAATATGTTAACCTTTCCTATGTAATAAATAGCAACTTGCTGTTATCTATCCAAGAAACTAACGCTGGGGAATACAGGATTGAAGGAGGAAAAGGAGAATAATTGGGAGGAAAATTAAAAAGAAGAAGAGGAGAAGGGATAAAAAGAGGTATGAGAGAAAAGAAACTATTATTTAATTAAATTTGTAGATATGTCTTATATATTTTATAAATCCAGATTCAATTGAATCGGGCCACCTGCTTGTACTGAATAAGTTCGTGAAATATGAAACTTCCCCTTAAATAATATACATTCCAATTTCGACGAAAATTGAAAAAAGCTTGATTTTCGTAAGTATATCTATTGATTTCACGACTACCATTTTCATTCTGCTATTTTCATTAGTGATATTAGAGACTTTAGTGATATTAGTTGATATTAGTTGATATTAGAGAGACGAGCCAACAATGACTGGAATGAGTTTTCATAATCAAAGTTTTTTCGAGGTATGTTTCCAAAATTATCTAGAATAGTGATACCATTGAACGAATGAAAAGACACGATAATTGAAGGCAAAAATATTTATAAGATCAATATGGGAGAAGACAACGGAGTAAGATGTTGGATAAATGTTGCACAGGGGAAATGTGTATTGAAATCTTCGCCGACAGGAAAGCTCAAAGCTTTCTAACTTTTGAGCAAAATATGTTACAGTGATAGCAGCCCACTTGGAAGTGGAGCAAAAAGTATATTATTATAAAAGTTTCAACTGTAAGTCTGTAACAGACACAAATTCAACAAAAAAATAATTTATCCAGAAGTTCAAAAGTTCATCCTGGATATAATGCCATCGACAAAGAGAATTTTGCAGTTGCCAGTTTGCTAGGAAGGGCGGTAAGAATATTATCTGAGGCTTACCTTCTTTTCGCTTTGGATACAATTCATAAAGAATACAATGAAGGCATAGATGCAGCCTTTTGAGATTATCGCTGGGGTGAGAATAAGTCTGAAATGTAATTTATCCTGAGTAAAGTAGGCATAATTGGAAAGTCAGTTATGTGCTCAGTTGTTTGAGGATAATTCAATGAATATTAGTGTGAGAAAGAAATGCTACGAGTATTTCTTAGTTTAAATATATTTATAGTAAATCTCACTTCAAATTCTTTGACTTTGAAACACCCAACTCAAGACTATAGTGAAATTAATGTCGATTTTGTTTAAAAAAGAAAAATTTATTCAAAAAGGTTGAGATATCACTGAAATACCTATTTGTTCAGTAGTTGAAGAGTATTCGTATTTTTATTTTCCTTGTGATTTTTTAAATTCTTATTTCAGTGGCTACCTTGAACAGTGCTTCTAGCTTTGGCTCTTATTCTAACTTGAACAAGTACTGGCTTGACAATCCCGAGGTTCGGTGGTCGAGTCTTCATCTTGATTGTGACAATTTTTGTTTTAAAAGCATTTATCTCAACATAGATTTCAAAATCAGTTTAATTATGAAAGTTGATCACCATAAGTGCTCAATACAAGTTGTAAAAATATTTTCCCCTCCACATTAATTTAGTGATGTCGCATGTTTGATCATATAGTTATTTATTAAAATCAAGCATATACCGGTAAATCATGATGATCTCAACAGCTTCAATGGAAATAAGGGTAGAATGAGAATGTTTTCACAAGGAAAGGCTTATGATGAGGGATGTTGAAACTTGATGGGAATTAACGCAGGCGGTCCCCACTTCACTCCATTCACACTCCTAGGGGCACTATCGATCACTATCTACTTGCCCCGAACGGAAGCTACAGCATACCCAATAGATATTATGTTTCAGACATTCTTATTCTGCTTCTAATCTTGAGAAATGTCAAGCAAAACATTTGTTATCATCGTTCGCTAAAAGCTTGGAACAGGTTGTAGTACTTTTCCTTGTCAAACTTTCAAAGATATGATGTCAACTAGAGAAATACAGTATTAATAAGTGTGGTAGAAGAAGACTGTTATGATAAATGATAAATGAACACCAAACGTTATCAATGTAAAAGTACAGGCGGTCGTGGTGAACGAAAGAAAAAGCTAGTTTCTACTTAAGTTGATAGCCACTTTTAAAACAAAACTGAATTACTGCTTGAAGTTACACCCTTGAAGTTTTGAAGTATAACTTACAGAAATCGCTTTGTCTTAATAATTCTGAAACCCCAAGTATTTATTTCTGAAGGTTGATTCCCTTGACTTCTCAAGTACCTCATTCTTCGTTAATAATTCATCCTTGAAGACGAGTAAAAAATCCCTGAAGCACATCCAAATTAACAGTTATCAATTCAAAACCATCTCATTCAGATTGATTAGTTATCAATCAGTGATTAACAATCTAACTTCAGGCACACAACTATGATTTTCTTTCGGGTGGAGCTGAAACCGGGTTAGTCCTAAATTGGTTTATTAGGGGGGGGGGGGGGGGGTCATGGTGGTATGGAATAACCAAATATTCATCAAAATTTCATTGGGGGGGGGTGGGGGGCTGAAGCCCCTCAAGCCCTCCCTCTGCCCTCTGGCCTCGTGTCTGTCTTATTCCCTCCTATTCAACATAATTCATTATTATGATCAATATTATTAGTTTTGATATGCCTATATTCAAAATGAAATCATAGTTTTTAGTTTTATTACAATATACTAAAATGTGATTTCACATTTACTTCGTTATTGATTCATTAGTTTGGTAATAATTATTGATGTATTTGATTTTGGCAGACGTGGAAGCAGTTCTTGGAAATAAGTTCCTCAGTGACCGAATGATTCCTTCGTTCAGACATTTGTTCCAAGATGGCCAACAAAGGAAACACATTCGTTAATCAATAAATTGTCAATAGTTAATTCGGGTAAAAATGTGATTTTTTACGGACACAAACTTGTTTACATTAAATTTTCTGGACAGATCGCCTAGAATCGTGAAATTCTGCTATCGATTTTCTTGACTTCTTAAGTGTGACGTCTTAAGGTCTTAGTTTAGATTAACAGATAGTCTTAGTTCGTCAGTCGTCTTGGAACGAATGTTTGGTTCAAGGAATCATTCGGTCACTGAAAAACTACTTTCCACGTATGCCTATATATGCCTAAAACAAATCAGTAATTATCATACCTCATCGCAGCCGGTCACCCTTCCAAGCGCAGTCCTGAGTGCCCGCAACTGAACATAAAAATTGCCCTGATACCACGCTCAGCAAATTTACTCAACAAATAGCTGGTGGAAGACTGAAGCCACCTTGAAATTCAACATTCCTTTTTTAATGTAATGGAAATACAATATCCATTTTGGGCTGCAGTTCCATATCCTCCCCACAAAACAATCAACTGAGACAGTCGATAGCCGATACGAAAGAAACGTTAGATTAATATTTGGTTTTCGTTAGATATTGATTAGTTTGATATTGAAATTTGCATTCTATTGTTTCGAGAGGACGATACGAGACTGCAACCCACTTTTTTAAAGGCGATTAAAGTTATAAACAATTTCTCAATAGATCGCCTAAAAAAATCTACATCCATTTTTTTTGTTGAATTGCTACGGATCCCTTTGAAATACCTATGAAGCTTCTTTTCAAAGTTTTCAGAAGGTTATCAACATCACACGAAAATATAATACTCAAGACTAAATTAATTAGTGTTCAGCCTTTCAGTAATAACTAACTATTCAGTGCGTTTTCTTAGTAATTACTTTGCAAGTTCAGTGGAAAATGACTCGCCTCGCCCTTCGCCCTGTTGGGCCGAAACATTTTTAATCAGATTGGACGAGTTGAATATACGAGTGGGGAGCCGAGGCTGCGAGAGTACTGGACTAGTAGTGAAAGAGAGGATGGGCCAAGAAAATTAGGAAAAAGTTGTCGGACGGCACTCCAAAGTAGAAAAGAAAAAGCGGAAAAACTTCTCTTCCAGTTACTGGCAAAAGGAACGGCATTTCTTCCGTCGCAATTAAAGTACTGAACACAAAGTACAGTACTGATAAATTCGGAGGCTCAGCAACCATCAAGTCTTCATCAAACCCAGACAAAGTTATAGGACCTGAAAAAACACTCATCATCTAGATTCTACAGGAAAATACTTACTGACATCTGAAACAGCTGTTGACAAAATAAAATATATCAAATAGGAGAACAATTCTACTATTTGATATATTCTATTTTGCTGTATATATATATTCTATACTGCTTGGAATCCCAGTAAGTATTTTCTTCTTTAATAATTATTATTGTGTTTTGAGCAAACAAACTGAAGTGGATACTGCAGGAAATTTCATCGCTATGCACTCTCCATTAATCAGCTCTCAATATAAAAATAATCCTACAAGAAAATTCACTGCAATAATTATATTCTTGCTTCATCTGCTTTCAACAAGTGATTATTAGAAGAATAAGAGACAAATTAAATAAGTAGTGCTACAATAAAAATAATTATTTACCGTACATTTGAACTAGGAAGATTTTAATTGGTCGAAACTATGATTAGCCTATAGATTTGTAATATTTGATTTTTCAATTGATAGAAATCGCTCTTTCTATTTTAGTTATCACTTTTCAGAATCAGTCTCAATCAGTTTTCGCTCTTCTAGAATCAGTCGGTTATCGCTCTTTTCACTCCTTCTTTTTCTCCGCTCTTTCAAATAGGTGATTTTATTATTTATATTATACAAATAATCAATTTAATCACAGGTGGATGAATCTATTAAAAATAATATTCACTATGAATTCATCCACACAACCACATGTAATGCCACGCCTAATTCCCCAATTGCGCAAAATTATTATTATTCTTTATTTTATTGTGACAATACTAAAAGAGTGCTTGATTATGTAGACTGGAGTTTACAGTTATACTTGATGAGTTACAGTACTTTTGATTCAGTATCATTGTTGAAGATCTTGGAGGAATGTAAACATATTTTTTCCCTTCAAACCGTGACTTAAAAAAATGTTTTTTAAGGAATCACGAGCGATGAAAGAGCTCTTTGAGCGTATATTGAAATAAACAACCAAAAAAGTACGGTACTCGCATTTGGGAATGAGAGAGAAACGTGTAAGAGAAAACACGGTTCCATCTTTGTGTTCCAGAGAGGTGCCTTGACTGCCCGCTATAACAGTTCACCCCGATAGTAATAATCACTCGGCTATTCCTCCGATATCCTTTGTTACTAGACCAGGTAAGATGGTGATCATTCATTCCGTTATGAGATTATTCACGACTGACAGTCACGATGGGTGAATTACCAATTCACTTGTACAGCAATTGAATCTGCGGATGCAAGCAATTCTCGCCTCTACAACCTAATTAGAAAACGGAAATGAACGAAGAAAGAGAAGATCTTCCAAGTAGACACATTATACACGTCATTCATACCAGAAATTACTGTGGCGACCACTTGAGCCACAATTTTAATGTTTTTAGAGCCACTTCTTTACATTCTCACTGGACGATTTCGAAGTCAAGTAGAAATGTAGGTAACAAGACAGGTGTCACCAATTATTTATTATCCAGTTTAGTTTTTCTATCGTTGATGATCCCATGGCAAGACGACTGAATAGAATCAATTTTTCCTTATTACATTTTCAGCTAATATTTTTTCGTCATACTCGTACATATTCACCACTTTACCGAGCATTGAATCGAGCCGGTAAACGTCTGTGAAAAGAAAGAACAGCTGATTTTCATTACCGCATCCTTTTTCAGTGCGGTAATGGATATTACCGCTTTCCAGCTTATTCAGAATTTGAAAAAACAGCTGATCTCTGAAATTTTTTTAGTGTTTTACTGCTGTGATGGATTTTGAGGTTATGTTTGATGATGCTTGTTGTACTTGCTCAAACTTTATTTTTTATATTTTAGACTAGGAATACGAAAAATATCGTACGTAACTCGTCCGGGAAGATGTTTACCGTACTCGTATGATTATACCGCATTCGACTTCGTCTCTTAAGTTAACTTATCATACTCGTACGGTAAACATCATTTCTCGCACTTGTAACCCAAGGAACTATTAATATGGTGCGATTTATTCATGATTACGTCAGCTATGATTATTGTTATAATATTGTGAATTTTTGTTGTTGTTATTGTTTGGTGAATAAGCATAAGCGTTATATATGAGGACAATTTTGATGGTCGGCTAGCGCTCAAACTTAGCTTTACTGTTTCGACGAATGTTAATCAACTCAATATTATTAATTATTCATTATCTTATTTTTGCATTCACTTTTCTGTCAGTGAATCTTCATCAATTGAATTATTCAATTTCTGTAGAAAGCAAATTTTCAGTTTTTTCGCCAAATGTTAATGTAGTTTTCAATTATCTATTTATTATCTTATCCTGTCAACTAATAATTGATTTCTGTTTTCAATTACATTATTCTTGGGTCAATGAATCAATTAATATTTACTTAATTAGAAAGCAGATCACTGTTATCACACAAGTTATCTTATGTTGGCAGCGCCGAAAATTGCTTCGATAAATCTTAAGACAATTGGGTATATTTTCTTCCATATTATCTCTGTCTGTTTTATTGTACATTATGTACGTTTGATTTTTGGCAATAAATTCAATTTCAATTTCAAATCGTTGGTTTTTCGCAAAATTTTAGGTAGCATGATATTTCTTTTTAATTCCGTTATGGCTGATGATGATGCTTACATAAGTAGGAGACTTATGCGTGGGTAATAATTTGAATGATCAAGAAAAGATGCCAGGATGAACGGGAATCGACCTGCCGACCGTCGGTGCAATCGCCCTATTTGTACTTATCATTCCTCACCAAATAGAAGCATCCTGACTACATTATTTTTAAATTTGGAAGCCATTAGTGTGATCTATTAGGGTTAAAACGGATAGTCTTCAATGCCTTGAATAGAAGAGTAGAGAATATCAACGAGGATCAAACAACCTAATTACAGTTTGATGGTTGTCAAACTCCAACGGTCCTTGGATAAGGTGATAGAGTATTTAGAGGAATGGAATTTAATAATGATAATTATGATCAGCAAGTGACAGTTGCCACAGTTAATAGTTTTTATCTTAATTTATCATCGAAATATATTCGTTATTTGTACTTACCTATTGAGAAGTAACATGCGGGTTTGGTCGAAGAGTTGACCTAAACTCCGATCAAATATTTACGTTTCCCTTCCGAAACACAAACGAAAGTTGTATTTACCCAGCTGTATGTGTATTCGAGGATGGAGTCCAACACACCTGTGGAAATCAAAGCTAAACACTTCAGACTCAATACGAGGAGCATGGTGGAATGAAATGTTAATCAGTCAGCAATAGGTCCCTGATTGTAAAATTTTATAACACTTGTACATTGTACACATGTACAAACAGTTTTCTACTCCTGAACATCAAGATCGAGCTGACAGAAAATTAATTTTGCAAAACTTTATTCGAAATTGACTATCCTACCGTACGTGAAAATACACAGAATGAATGTGAACGTGAATTGGTCAAATTAAATAAACTACAGTGAGAAATGGAATTTGTTTTCTGCGAACGTCCCGTACTGAGAGAATAGCGGAATGAATATTAGATGACGAAATTATGTTGCAGTGATAGTTTGATCTTTACGAAGCTCCTGTAATGGAAGAATGAAGCAATGAATATTAATAATTGGATGAAATAAAGTTTCTTAAATATAAACGCAGACATCACCATTATACAACTTTTTTTGAAACTATACTGTATATCTCATACAACTAACAACAAGAGTTTGAACAGTTGCCTAACTATCAATACCGGATAATATGGTAATGTTGATTAAGGTTAATAATGTATGTCACTGCCGGATAGTTGACAATGGTAGTTGATAGTTGATTAATGGTAAATTCATTAGTTCGTTAGTGATAAGGGTTTGAAGCACAGAGAAGAAATAATAAAGTGCTCGAAGTTAAGTATTAAACCTATTTCACGAAAAGCTGAAGCAAAATGAAAAAAAAAGATGAATAATTAATAATAACTGGGGCAAGTAGAGGATGAAAGACATAAACAATAAAAGAATTCTGGGCTAGAATGAAAGAAAAAATTGACACAAGCAACACGAACATCGAACAATGAAATACTCAGCGTCTTCCTTCAAGGGAGATTTATCATCATCAATAATAATAATAATGATAATAATAATAATAATAATAAAAGTATTAATACATTTTTTGAAGTATTAATACATTTTTTGAACAACTATATAAATATTATTAAAGATGAGACTAATAGGTAGTCCTAAACTTTAATATTCTTGCTATCTTTACTTGCTGTTGTAACAGTCATCACTAATTTAAAGCTGTATGTTATTTAATATAATAACAATATAAATAATTAAAAGCTGCCTAATAAGCAAAAAGGTTAAAATTGCGAGATTTTGTCAACTATAGAGTTTGATGCTAGACTTGGTGGTTGTCTCTATTAGTCTGATCAAAGGGTGAGGAAGAAAATTCTTTGAAAATTTCAGACGGTCCCTAATACGTGATTGGCTTGCCGAATGCTTTTTATTGGCTTAGCCGTAACGAATGTGCGGATAAATCCAACAGGAAAGAGAGAGAATTATATTGTGTGAGAGAGAGAGAGGAAAAGAGCTGTCCCTTTCCATGTCAAGTTCCCCTTCACCACCACATAGTGTTCCAGGAACTGCTGTCTAATAGAAAATGTCCTGGTCAACCTACATGATAATAATTCATTTTAGTCAATCAGGAACCCGATCAGTTTGCTTTCGCCACAATACAATAACTTTTCATTTGGACATTGGATTGGAAGAAGCAATATTTGTAGAAGTTCCAGGTTAAATGATATTATTTTTGATTTCTCAACATTGCCATTTTAATTTACAAGTCTCCCTCACAATATTCATATTCACTATCTTTTACCAGTTTATATTATCATCTTAGGAGAGATGATATTTTTTTAGTCATCAAAGCTCAATTGTTACGTAGTTTATCATTCCAACCAATTAAAATAAAGTGTTATCAGTACCATAGGAGATATTATATTTTTTAAATTATAACTTCAACACAGAAAATTGACTTTCAACGTAGAGAGATTAAACTTCTGTGCATTAAAACAAAGAAAAATATTTTCATCTTCAAAGCATAGGAGAGATTGATAGGAGAGATGTTGTGAACCTGAAACAGTGTAAGCAGAAAAAGCTCTGGAAATATTCCAGTCTGCTTCTCAAAACGAATAAATTATGGAAATAATCGAATAAAGCATAGAAATAATGTAGCAATACATTGAAAATAATATAAACAGTACTAGAAATTTGAATTATAATCATGAAATATGACATTATATAATGCTAAATTAAACAGTATTATATTACATTATAGCATGGAAAAAGAACATTAATGTGAATCAACCTGAATAAGCCAAAACTATTATGAGTTTTTTGAGAACTTTGTTTTTGTAGTAGTAAGCAACAACTTACATATAACAGACCACATCTAACAAAGCAGCTTATTGTAAGGCAACAGGCAACAAACTAATTACTAACTTGGCAACAACTTACACTAAGTTCCTAGTCTGGTGGAAACTTAATTACTATAACAGTTCTTTGAATAGAGTAGATCAAATTAGAATATTGTTTTTATGTAGATATACAAAATTTCTTAAACGAGTGTGTAATAGCATTATTACCGTCGTATAGGTAGAATATGCGCAGCAATTCAATTTTTTTCTTTACTGCCACAACTTTACAACACAATAAATTAAAGGTTACAAATTAACATCATTCATATAAATTAACTATAGTCTGTTCAACGAGCCTACGGAGTGACCCAAACAAACTTTGCATGTGTGTGAGTGAGGAATTCGGAGAATTGTACTGGTATTGGTCAGTCGGTCTATTCACACTCATTTCCACCTACAGTTCATTCTTGAAACAGCTGTTGTCGCACTTCCAGTTTGTGAAATAAATAATTATTATTGCATTATTTCAAGAACATATTAGATATTAAATTCAGTTATCAAGTCAGTATTTTCATTTCAAAAATAGGTAAAAATAATTCAATCGAAAAATTTATGAACAATTCTACACAGACTAATAATAGTGATACCAGTGATTCCTGATTGTTTGGATACATTACCTTTGTTTTGAAGGTAAGAAAATAGCCATCTTATTCATATAATTCATTAATCTCATGTATCCATTTCCATTCACAATAAATAATAAGTATTATCCAAGTAGCTGTTAATAAAAATGATTATTGAAAGTCGTTTTCAATGGGTAGGACTGTTGCCTGTTCGATGCATTTAGAAAACTATCTGTGAATCAGGCTTCGTTGAGTCTCGACTTGCACGCACGCACATGTTTGTTCACTCCACTCCGTAGGCTCGCTGAACAGACTATACAGAAAATCCTAGTGACGTATTTATAAAAAATGGCGAAGTCTGGACAAAATTCGTCCATTCTCAACTCAACCGTAGGTAACATAACGTAGAGGAATATAGGCCCAAGCTAGCATACTGTAAGGAAACACAAGAAAAGAAGAGAACATTATTCTCCACTACTCTAGTGCTTCCGTTTTCACTGATAATATGTACTTGTTTTTCTATCTTCATTTCATCCCCTCTCTTCGTCTTCCTAACTCCTATGACAAATGCGTTTCTAGAATGTTCGAGTAAATAGTAAAATGGCCCACATATTTCTGGAAATTACTAGAATAAAAAAATCTTAAATCAGGTGTGAATAACAGCAGTGATTCAGTTATTGCTCAGACGTCCTTAACAACGAGTGACAGCTTGTAGTGGCAGTATATAAGTTTACACATAACATTGCTATATATTGTGATACAGTGACAGACTGCGCTCTGTAAGTGTTCAGTTTATTTATTGAGTGTTTAACAGCTTTTAAAATATTTCTCTTTACATCATATAACAGTTTATTGGACTCCTGTTTATTAAATTATTGATCGGCCTATTGACACGTAGTTATTAGTTTTTCAACAGTGATATAGTAAATTTATTATTAGTTGAACGTTATTGAACTGTTTGTTTCTTACTACTTGTTTATCTTGTGTGATATAACTGATTGTGTTGTGAGTCATTTGTGTAAATAAAGTTCGAGTGTTAATTCCAAGTATTTCCAGCATTATTTTAGTGATAGAACCTGTAACAATACATTGAGTCATTTTTCTTTGTTTTTAATCTTGTTTTTAATAGCATCAATTAATTTAGTTTGAACAAATAAATAAATTTCATTTTGAAAAGGATTTTTTCACTGGCCTTTCAAAATCTTTTAAGTTTTTCTTGACTGCATTCCCCATTCTCTTCTCGGGTATGAAAAAGGGAATAAATGTAAGAGTGATGTAGTTTAGTTTGAATAGCTGTTGTTGAGATAGAGTTTCTCAACGCCATTGTAGAATTTCATCGAAAAAAAGACCCATTCCACATTACACAGGAAAATCTATGATCTTGGAATGGCTATGCAATATCATTTATCATTTTCTAGCAGATTTTTTGTCCAGTAGCATTCAAGTTACTAATACAGATTCATAGAAAAGTAGAATCATGAATATTCTAATTTAAGAGAATAAGAAATAAACAAATTCGAGCGTCGCGTTTGTTGAAAGAGATAAAGTCGCAGCGCCATTCATAGACAATCTTCACCAGCGTTGTTGTTTTTACTACTGAATAATGATCAAATGAAGAGCACTTGCGATGTAAAAAAGTAAAAGTGGAAAGTTTCCGTCCGATGCGATAAATCTCGTTGTAGACTGTATCCAGATCTGCCCGCCTAGCCTCGTATCCTGGAGATTTACTGCTCGCTGGAAGGCTGTGCTTTGCTCCTGACGGAATCTGCAGCTGAAAGCGTACACAGAGCTAACAGCTACGAGAACTGGCATCTCCCTAACCCCGTACTACCCACTTTGGAGTGCGTCACTTTTCCAACTAAATTCTTGCCTCCAGAGCAGGACCAATGTGATGTGACACTTCATTATTATCCTTTTTCTCATTAGATTGAATTAAAAGGGAGACACTTTTCCACTAGCATTATTAAATAATTAATCTACTTCAATTCAACGAAAGAATAAAATTAATAAAAAAGAATTTTAAAAACTAAGTTTCTAATGAAAGGAGCAAGCGAATCCAGAATTTCTCGGTGGGATATAATATTTCCTTTCTAAAATAAAAAATTCAATTGGTATGGCTCATTCCACCAGCTAGAGTTGAGTGTCCATTTCTAACTTATAACAAAGTATTCTGATAACAAAATAGAAACTACCTGAAATATTATCATTAAATTAGGCCTAGCTATTGGGCTATTACTATCTCGCTTGGTCAGCAAAGTCTAAACAATAAAAAAAAAACAGTTATCCATTGGAATACAGTATTAAGCATTTCTTTCCTAAACAGACAAAAATAAAATTTTTTCATTTTCGGTTAAAATTTTCGAGGCGGGGGTAGGATACATCCACAAATTTCTTCTTGGATTCACCTCATCCAATAATTGTATATTTATGCATGTAGCACTCTGCTTCAGAAAAAATACCAGAGGACTGTTGCATGAAAATTTACAAATTGAAATGACTATTTACAAGTACAAAATTCAATAAGGTTTTGCAACAGCTACAAAACTAATTCGTAAAACGTTATGTAACAGGCCTCAGAAAGCAGATACTTGGGATATACAAACGGAACAGTCAAATATTACATTTTTAACAAGGTTTCAAAGTAATAAATAATAAACATTCGAGCAGAGAACATTGGATGAAATGAATTAGTTATTCCCAGGGGTGAATCCAATTTTTTTATCGTTTATTATGGTTTCAAAATTTTAGGGTCTATTTACAATTGACAATTAATTGGCATTGACCAGAATGTTAGAACTATATTAACTTGAATGTCAATTGATTCAGTTGCTGTGATAACTTTTGTATTATTCAAAATGCCAGAAAGATCATATTTTTATTGTCGAGTTATTTATAGAGACCATGGAATCATTTCGAGCTTCAAGATTTTTATACTTTGAACTTTGAATAAGACTAACTCGTTATTATTGAAATCATCCTCTCGTGAATATCTCCTTGAAGGGATATCTCCTCCAATATCTTATTAAAGTCAGCATAATAACCGAATCCCGAACAACATTTCAATTACCTTATCGAGAGGAGCTCTTGGCTGGTGGCTTCCAAATTGTTTTCTCTTTTTCTTTTGAAACTTTTCTTGTTAGCTGAAGCCCGACATCTCATTATCATTGTGTTGGAATAAGGGCTGATAAGTTTCAGTTCAATAGCGGTGGAAAACGGATCATTGGTATATTTCGAACAAAAACGAAAAATTCCATGGATCTTTTGAGCTAGATAAATAATGCCATACGCTAGTTTTACATAAGGATCTTTGCTATAAAATGGTGTTAATAAGTATATGCAAGTTCAATCTTTATTTTTATTGATCTATTGTTCTCAGTTAAATCTCTTAGTTGAAGATTATTTGTAAATTACTTGAGGATTGAGAGTGAGTTTGACTCTATGCTGCATGATCAACTTGGAAATGGATTAATATTGAGGGTAACTTAAAAGGGCATGACACTATGATGTAAGTTGATAATGATGTACGAGATAATTGTTGGCTTCGGTGGCTCAGTCGAAGTTGTTTCAGATTAGATGAAAAAGGCTGCTGTTCCTCGAGTTTGAATTTTTTCACCTTGTCATCATTCACCTCATTTCCCACGCTCAAGTCTCAAGTGGGCATAATCTCGAAAAAATAAGATGCATATATTATAGATTCATTGGATTTCTGAAGTCGACTTTTATGACACTAGAAAAGTGAACATGCCGTAAACATGCCTCTTAAGTTATCATTAGTATTAATATTCATTCTGTATTGATATTTCATAGTTGGGCATAGTTTATTGCTATTTATTCTTTTGAAGTTTTGATAAAGCTCCCTCATCAGCATTTGTTACCGTGAATGGTGGAGTAACATTAATGCATATATTATATGCAGGCCTTTCATAATCCAGGTATTCAATAATTCAATTACACAGTTTAGACATAACTCAATGAAATTTCCAATGAGAAGTGAAGAATACCTTCAATTTGAAAATCGCAGGAATTCAATTTTAATATAGGTCACAGTATTGATTAAGCTTGTAAGCAAACAAGCAAGTGGAGTATTAGTTAGTAAACTTAATTGTGAAGTATATAGAATATTCACTTATTCTAGCCAGCCGTGATCACTATTTTAACCCGTGCCTCATAAAGTTTCTCTCAGATATTAAGATGGTGCAAACAAACTAGAAAAAAGCTTTGATAACTGTTTTGATTTAAAAAATCTTGAGTAAAAGAGGTATGAAATCACAGCAGTTGCACTAACCTGAGTGACCTTTCTCGTTGACAAATATGTTCCATTGAAAGGTTGCTAATTGGACCAGATTAAAAATAATGGGATTTAATTGTAAGGTTATGGGCGGGTAGGTGAGTTGAGGGGTGGGCTTGAAGTGGGGATTCTGGCCTCTACATTAAACTGAGCAACGGCCGTCTACACTCTTGAAAGGTCGGTCGGTGAATGTGGAAAAAAGAAGTGCAAGTGCCTGCACAAAAGGAATGACTGCTCGCTCACTTTGAAAGTAATGTTAGCAATGGACTCAAGAATATTTTAGGTATGACAGAATATAGTGTGAAACCGGGTGTAAAATAAAAAAATAATACTTTTTATTCTCAAGAAAACTACATTTTTTCAAAATCCACATACGGAGCGTTTGCCAAGCGTGGAGTCAACTAAACGCTTCAAAACAATGGCTTTAATTCGCTGAATATTGCTGACTATGACGGTTATAGTTATTAGACGATGAATTTTGTTTGTTTCTTTGCTGATGATGCCCACATTAGTCCGAGATTTGTGCGTGGGTAATGAGGTGAATAGCAAAACATACGAGGACGAGGATACCAGACGGAGGAGCTGGATTTGAACCCACGACCGCTGAAGTTGAGACGCCTCATGCTTGGCAAAGGCTCCGTTTGCGTACTGTTCAAAGCTTATTTTGAATAAAACGACATAGATCTTGCATCCTATCTTCAAAATATTCATGTTTAATGTGAAGATTCCTTGACTGTTTTCATTCACAAAAAACTGTTGAAATACCAAGATGAAACAAAAAATATTATGTTAAATTATGAGAATCTGTAAAAAACAATTTCAACTTTTTTATCAATTAATAGTTAGTTTACAATTAATCAAGCTTTTTTTTTAAGTTTAGGATTTTGTCCTCAGAAGCTAAATGGGAGCATTTATATAAACATTCTGAATTGAATAGCTAACTTCCGATTACAAATAATAATCCAGTCAAGTGTAAATCAATCGAATAAGCAAAAGTCTATTTTATAGAAAATAATTTTCAAAATTATTTTGTTCATTTACCGTATTTGATTGGTACTAAAAATTATTTTCTAATGAAATGATTTCATTCATATGAAAAGATAAAGCTAATTACCAATATTGACAAATTAAATACAAACACTATAAGTATTGTAAAGGAGTTAATACTTCAACAGTGTAAACATAAATAAATGAATAACTTAAACTTATTAAACATTATCAACAATAATGTATAAATGAATGTGGTTGGAATAACGGATAATATTGAATTATTATTTATATTATTCAAGTATCTTGTTTGTATCAGTACTTCGTTCTAATTAAAGATCAAAACAAAATATCAATCTAATCTTGCTGTTCACTAAAAATTTTTCCAGATTTCCAAGAGAAATGCAGAATAAGCTTTTTTTGTAGCAATGGCATTGTGTGTACATTTTCACCAAATCAACACCAAATGAAAGTGCTTTAATGTATTTGTCGGATTCTGTTCACGCTTCTCTATTTTTGAAAGGCCAGAATTCCCACTTTATCGCTCTCCCGTTTCACCAATTATATTCACCCTACACCTACGAAAGCCCCCATTCAATCGGGGGATTTACAACACCCCTTCCTTTCACCATTCAATCTGCATAATCTGCCCCCTTCACTCACTCAGATTCCCGAAAGTAAATTTATGTAAATAAATATCAATTTTCAATAAATCCTTCCTCATCTCTTCCCAGAAAAAATATTACATTCGGATTATCGATTCAACAAACTCTAACGAGATGACGCGCGTTCCCAACTCTTCAATACCCTACTGGTTATTATGCAATTCGCAACCATTGAATGAATTCTTTTCAGCAGCATGTAATTGGACTACGCTAATGAACAGAACAGTAACAACTGTCTTCCTGTAGTCTGTACTGAATTCACATCATATCAATGGAATTCAAGATGTAGAGGAAACGTTTATCACAATAGGCGTCGTTAGATGGGAATTTATGCAGGACGATTAGGTATTGTTAACTAATATTCCTCTTTCAGACTCCACTCCTTCATGAAAAATGTCTACCAAAAATGGCAACTATTCGATCAACTGTCTATCGATAGTTGAGCGCGAATGGTAAAATTTGCTCATATTGTGAAAATTTATTTTGAGTTTATAAAGAATTCTTAAGCTGAAGTATACAAAATGCGAAAAAAGAAGCATGTTTTTTTTTCATTTTACGTACCTGAAAGTGAGGTTGACTTTCTGTTATTTTTGCTCAGAAGTAAGCACATATCACAAGTTTTTTGCTACTGTATTTATACAATACTACAATAGACGTTGTTAGTTGGGAATTTATGCAGGATGACTAACAGTCTGAGTCTGAATAGCCATAGAAATTAAAATTTCAATTATCAATTCATCTCAAGAATACAATGCATATATAAAAAAATCACAATATATTTGTAGTAAGTTACAACAGTTTTAAATATTACAAAATACAAAACAATTTTCACAAATCATTTCGTAGCAGAATTACAGAATACAGCCAGAAGTAATCAGCAAGACAATTTTTTTATTCATCTATTAAAAATACACTTGAACTAATCATTAATTTTATTCTGTAATATTAAAACTAAAATTTATTTTCTACTGCTTGAGTCTTTTAATGAAGACACCAGCTCTTCACTTGTTTTTAAGAGACAACTTAAGTAACTATTCTATCTTGAGCCCTTGACCTGTTTTGTGATAGGGAGGGTGATAGTTTGACCTTCAAAGAGGTGATTTCACGAATTTACAGAACTCCATTATAAAACAATCAATATTGAAATAGTTTGATGAAGTACTAGTACTGTGTTGTATTTTCTTTCTTCGCACTTCGTTAAGAGAGAATTGAAGTATTCTCAACGCACAAAATTAGCATATAAGAAAATGTGTTTTGCCAATGATAAAGGACACAGATAAGCCCTGAACTGGTTCGAATGCGGACAGACTCGGATGAAAATTACACGCGTTGAGAGGAAACAGAGCGAAGAAGACACTAGAAGTGTATTGAGTCGCGTGGTATAGGTCAAATAACTTTAAAGGTTGCCAACCGGTTTCAAGCACTCTTTTAATCCTCAGTCGAGACTAGAATCATTTAAAAGGTCACTGAGAGAAAAAGCCTATGAGAAATTCAGATTTGTAAGAAGCCTGCTGATGAATTGTTGAGAAAAAATTGTCATGGAGTAGGCGACTGAAAAAAATAAGCTTTGCTCCGGCAAATAGAAAGGTTGTACAAAAGACGGGTTTTGCATGACGGTGTTGTCCAAAATCAAAAAGTCAGCAAGATAATAAAATTATGAAAGCTCATTTTCCAAGTATATTTTATAACTTTTTAAATAAATAGGGTTCAACGACTTATTTAATAAGATATTTGAGACTTCATTAAAGATCAAGAATGTTGAGCTATTACAAAGAAAAACATCAAAACTCGAAATAGACAGTTTCACACACTGGTAATAATTCTGGATAATTCCACATTATTTCAACTTACTCAAAATACTACAGAAGGGTATAGACTACTATACAAAAATGTACTTATTATCAGAGGCTAGAACTGAATATTTTATTCAAGCTATCATATCCATCAAGCTATCAAGCTACCATCATATCACAATTAATATCAATTATTTATTGATTCGTCTATTCATTTATTTATTTGTATTACTACATATTTATTTATCTGATAATAATTATCACAAGGATATGAATGCTGACTAAGGTAAATAGAGGTATTTGCTAGTACAGGGGTGCCCACATAGGGGAGGGGGGGGGTTATGACGCAGACTGCGTCATTGAAATTCTTGGAGGGGGTCCAAAAAAAGTTTGGGTGGGAGTAAAGTGGATTGAAACCGTGTTTAACGTAACGACATTAAGAAATATATTACGAAGTCATCAGATAGAATGCCAATTAATGACAATAGATTTATAATAATTATCATACTATTGAATATGAACTAGCTAGAATAGTTACGTTTAGGATTTGTGCAGGAAGTTACTATTTAAGCTTAGTGAGACGTGAGAGCTAAGAGGGAGGGGCAGGGAATTACTTTTAGAAAGAATACGCAGGCTTATTTTTCCGCATTTTTTTGGGGGTTCCTAATTCATGGTTGGGGCTGGTGCTCAATTTAGGGTGTGGGGTGAGTCTTGGGGGGAGGGTGGGCACCCCTAAACTAGTACATAAAAAAGTTGTAGACTGAAAATTGACAACTTCTATCATAAAGGTTCAATCATGAATCATATTAATTAATGGATTAATAAAAACTTAAAACACTTTTAAGTGAAAATTATGGCTTCACGGCCATGGGTCGTCTGACTATGCTCTTAACATCACAGTGAAACGACCGTCACGCCATAACGTCAGTCATAATTTCCATTCAAAGATGCTTTTTCAAGTTTTTATTTTAAACTAGTGAAAACAAGATGGATCTTCAACATCATAATTAATGGATTAATAAAAAAATAACATAAATAATCTTATGTTTACAAATTCCTAGCATATTACTTTATTTTTCTTCTTTATTTTTTGAAAATTTACAACTTCAACAGCTATTTTTTTCTTGTTGGTTCGATTACTTCTTTTCCCTCTGCATAATAATCATACATAATACGAACTTAAATTAATTTCGTGCATTAATTATTTACGACAATAATCTTTTATAAATTAATTCTAATCAATCTTCGAGATAAAGCACTACAACTACGCCTAGCCCTTGCACTTCTGGCATTCAATGCATGGCTGATTTGCGATGACATTTGAAACTAAATTTAGCCGGTGGGCTTCTCCAAGTATCGTATCTTAAGCAGGACAGCTACTGTGTATGGTGGCCATCAAAATGCTGGAGTCATGATTAGGCTACCCTTCGCCTTGCCACGCATAGCACACAGTTTCACGGCTCAATGGGATGTTACTCTGATCACGTATCGCGCTATCTGTTCTATTGTCAGACGACAGTCGTCGTCGTCTCCTCTGCTCGGGTGCTGACTTGCTTACAATCTGGCTCATTTGACAAGTTGACCTGGAGCATTGTTGTTGACATGCCGAACATGTTTCAATAACACACGTGCAACCGGAAATTCTCTCACAAAAAAATAATATTACTATGCAAACCCTTAAATGCCCAAAAACGAAAGAAGGCAGTGACCACTGTCATACAAAAATGTGCATTTGATCACTGGACTGCACATCATGTAAGAATGTGGAATTTGGTTTTACAGTAAATAGGTTTTCGAAATGTGTATTTTAGAATCGTGATTTATAGATGAAGGGTTTAGAGGTCGACTTAATTCCTTCGTAGTACCCTACAATGCAACAATTAACAAACTTAGTATTTTCAATGAAAAGTCAACCTTTATTATCTTTTGCTCACTAATATAAGTTCAAAGAACTTACAAGTTTACTTGGGTCAAGTAAGATTCGTATGGCTTTACAGGTAGTTTCACCACGCCGCTTGAGCCATGTTATGGAGAAGATGATGGACCTACATTTCTAGGTGGGTTCAAAACCACCGGGAAGTGATTTTACAGCGGAGAACAGTCTTTTTTGCTGGCAAATTCAATCGGTCACCCTAGAGAGGGCCCAGAAGAACGTTGCTTATCTAATGTGATTGAACAGATACCTGCTACGGCTCACGACTATTAGTTCCCTAGTTTATTGAGGTTTATGATCTCTATTCTAGTCCATTCAACCCATTGATACATCAACACTACTAAACAGTGCAGTGCAAGAACTACGAAACATCAAATTTGTTAGAAAAAAATTTATTTCGTTTTTTGGTGCAAAGTGCAAAGAAATAAATGTTTATTCAGCTCTTTGATACATATTCTTGTTAATTGAGTTCAAATATGCCAAAACTTATAAAAAATCATTGCCTAGTTTAGGATTTTATTCTTGAATTTTTTCTTTTCCTCATTTATTCTGAAATCAATATATGTGCAGATGTGTATGTCTATTCAGATAATATGAGCTGCTGAAAGGTATATGACTTATTCTTCATTCAACAATATTAAACATCAGTATCTAATAAATGTTATTTTTTTCAACAATATACATCAATATCTAATAAGATACATTTTAAGATATGTAAATACTTTTGAGCTGACTAATCTACTTGTCTTAGAGGTCCACTCCATGATAAAGTCTTCAAGTCGTTATCTCAAAAAAAATTATGATAACTATTAGTTCAACTGCCATCCTCAGTCCTGGATTAGTAATATTAAATGATGTAAGAAAACTTTCATCTCCAATCCTTGTACAAATAAACAAGGATTGGAGACATTTTTCTTATAATAAATAAAAATTAATCCAAAATTATTATCAGTGAACTAATATTGATAACTGATCATTCTATTTAGGGAAAAATAGATTACATTAGAGTTCAAAACTATTTTTTCACTTTTTTCCTGATTAACACATCAAGTAATCAACACATCAACTTGAGTTTTTCTGGATTGTGAGAATACATTGATTTATAGGCACCAATTATTCCACTCTCTAGAGTCAATGCAGCATGTCCATGACAGGATCTCTGATGAAATAATTGATAAGTAACTAGATAGTGTAGTAGAGTGCAGATGCAATAAGTGATAATTATTACTGAGCTAGAGTTTGTTTACTACCTGGAAAGATTGTGTTGGTTTCAAGGTGACGCAATTTTTCTGACGAACGTCTGTAAGTCAACTGGTAGAAGATTATCTTGCAATGTTGTGGGAACCAGGTCGTTATTGAAATTCATCCTTTTCTCTGTTTTCAGTGCGCTGAATTAGTGGGAGTTATTAAGATGGCATCTGAGTCTTTGCAAGCGAGTACAAGCCGCTCAAGGACCATCAAGGACTGCTTGTCTCAAAAGCTTGGATCTGAAATTGAATAGAGTGGAATAATCGCCGCTATTAGATTCCATTCGGTTTCAAAATGGTTAAAAGGGATACGCAATAGCATCGAGTTAGGACAGGAGGAGTTATTACATCCGAAACTATGCACCTATCTCATTCGCTCCTCCACACCTTATCATTTGAATTATACCAAAACTCTCCTCAACCTCTCACACTCTTTCTCTCTTTTCCTCACAGTCTCTCTTTCTTTCGTTCTTTCTCTTTCTCTCAAGATGTCATCTCGATATCCGTGATTCAAAGGAGCGGCTCAACGAGAACCAATCTCACCGATGTCAAAGACACATTGTGAAAAAACACTTGCTCCATTCCGCCACTTTACTGCTATCATATTTTTCAGTACCAAAACATTGTTATGTCTATCGAGCTATTAGATAGCTCTTTCTCAATAATTTCAGTTGCGATTTATTCGATGAGTTTTTAATAATGGGTATTTCAAAGACTGATTCAAAACGTTCATTAGAGTTGAACTAGTTTAGTTCCCATCTTAATTGTACATGAATTCAAGAGAGCTAGAATATTTTTTCAAATATATTTTTTATGGAAGGATTTGACGCTGGCTGTTAACTCTATTTAATGAAATGGAGTGAAATTCATCCTCCATTATTTGAGTGATAATAATTTCATACTCGACTATACCATCATAAACGTTATATGAAAACCTAAACTAGGCTTGTAAGATAGGTGCGAAACGAGAGGGTCATAGTTACATTCTCTCTATCCCCCCCCCCACAAACACTAACAAAAGATTATTTAAGTTTTTTTATGAGAGTGAAGACATTTTCTCAGTTGATATACCCCTCAAAGTTTCTGGGTTTGCCCCTGTCATAGTTTAGAATAATTCTAAATGAAGTAATCTTCAGTGTAACAGAAACAATAAAGAATTTATTTATTCAGCTAAAAATAAACACTGACTTCCATAAAAATAAATAGGCTAAATAAAGTTTCATGAGATTTCAAAGCTGGGTTTGATACAATAAACAATTTGGTAATGCTTGAACGGTGCTTTAGTGAACAACAGATTCTAGTGTAATAATGGCGAATGGTTTTTAATGTTAGTGTTTCCAGAGCAGGCCTAGAAAAGGATGGGAGGGCAGCATCATTGACGGTTATCGAATTATTGCTGGCCGCTGAAAGGTGAACACCGGACCATTTCATCGAATTGCCTTGGTGCTAGTGATGGTGATACTGTAGTAGTTATCCATAATGAATAAGACTAATGGTGTCCAACTACTTCAATTATTAAAATGGATTTTGTTTCTAAATAAGTTCAGTTTATTCAGATTGATGGTGATGTAACAGTCGAAACTATAGTCTCTAGTGTCTTAAAAATTAAAGTGACTGGACAACATCAGTTATCTGGACAACATCGACTCATCCATTATTTCACCAAAAATATAAATAATTTTTAGTTGATGTGGCAATAAATTCCCAAATCTTGGTCAATTTGATTGAATGGGTAAAGCATATAGGTAACGTCTATACTTGAATATAAGGTAGGAATTCTTTTCTACCTCGACTCACCCAGCCTGAGATTAGCAAGGTGCAGGTGAAAAGTAATGCGGTAATCAATCAGAGTTTATTTCTTGTTTGTGAGGAAATGGTGGCTCTTGTTTGTCGGATTCCAAGCCCAAGCTAGAAGCCCTTATTGCGCTCAACCTCAGCGTTCCCCTTTCAACGACTGGCGTTACGTTCTCTGCCGGCTGGAAGCCGTCCCATTACATTCTCATCTATCGCCAAAGAAAAATTTGCAAAGATTTTTCAAGTCAGCGCTTGTTAATAACTGGGCTATCTTAGACTTTACGGCCGCTAACTGTGAATAACACTGAGAAGCAGCTATTCATTCTCATGCAAATGAGATCTCTACGATTTTTCGTTGCGCCTTTTGCGGCAGAATCTTTTTCCATTTTGTGCGGTATCGTTTTTCATTTCCTCCGTAGACTTACACAAGACTTCATTTTCTTGTCTTACTTTCTCCTTTCCGTTTTCACTGCGAATTTCCACCGCCATTCACACCAATCTCTCTTCTTGTATAATCCCTGGAAGTTTTCCCGACTCCATCGATCCGAAATCTCATTTCTACGCGCAGCCTACCCTTTCATACCACTGCTTGACATCTTTTGGCCTTAATCCGGCAGTGCTCACTTGATAACAGCTCTATTCCATCTCAAGGTTCGCCTTGTTTCTCACGTCATCGTCTTAGTGAACAAATAGACTTTGCGTTTACGTACTCTTCTTTCGGTGGATTTTACTTCTCCGGTAATAAGTTTCCTGATTGAAATTCATCCTATACCGGATTCAAAGACACCTTTTCCACAAGAGAAAATGTACTCGATGGTTGTAAAGGTAATACTCAAGACTAAACTGATTGAAAATTATCACTGAGAACAGATTGAATCCCTTGAAAAGATTGAGAATCGCTAGAAATTCTACCACACGTTTTATCACGACTGCACTAAAATTATCACTGAAGAGAATAAAATAAATTACGTCCTTTTTCATGAAGCAGTTGAATTTTGATTAAAGGCCTCTCAGACTACTTCTTGTTATCCATTCATATGGCTTATAGTTGATAATGATATGTTATTTAAAAGTTCATGATAAAATAAATTCATTATAATTTGAGTATTTGTCCCATGATTATTCAATTTATATCGAGCGGACCAAAGATAATTCAAACGTCAAAAAAATGAGGAATGAGCTAGATTTCATTCATTCACATGAAGGTTTATACTGAATATCATTTTGTTCAACTTTGCAAAGTGTTTTCCAAGTTTTCGTTCTTTTCCACGTACATTAGACTAATCCAGTACAGTCTTGAAGTATGTACAATAATTTCCCTATGTTCCAATATTCCTCATTTTTTTGTTCAGAGTGGAAGATAATACAAACCTATTGTACAACCTAAAAAGATCACAATCTCTCTCAAAAAAAATACCTAGTTCTCTACAATGGTAAAAAATTGATTCTTCTATTTTTCCATTCAATTTTATCAACCAAAAGTATAGTAGGCTCAAAAGCCATTTTTATAAATTTATATTTAATTATCCGAACAAATCACTGAAGCGTCGGTCTAAATGTCTAGATAACACAGTTATCAAGGTCGAGTCGAGATAACACAGTTTGTATTATCGACGACCTACTACTCTATTTCATTTGAAAAAAATATGATACTGTATTAGAGGAATGTATGATAGTTAATGATGAAGATAATTTCAGTGTGTGCAAGTATTACAGGTAAGTACTGTATCATTTCTGGAATAGCCTACCGTTTTGTGAGAGACTGAGAGAATTCAGGTAACCAATTGAATAATCCCCTGAATCTCTACATCATCTTTGGTTGACCTATTATTAAGCTTATAATCAGTGCTCTTCGTGCAATACTGTGACCTTTCATCGAATAGCGGACATGAATTTAGTCATAACACCCAATCCATTCAGCATGTGCAGAAGGATTACGGTATATTTCATTAATCGGTAGAGCGGAACTCCAAAAATGTTGCTTTCTTCCTGTGCCATCAGACAAGAGTAGTGTTAATTCAACGGAAACCAGCTAGAATATTCTCACGGAACACAGCACGGCGTCTCATTAATGTACGTGATGATGAGTATCTGCGATAGAGCACAGCTTCCTGGTCATGAGTTACCATTCCAGTAATTATTATCCGGTTAAAGGTAACTATTGGATGCTGCTGACAAAATCAAGGAATAATATTGGAGATTCAGTAGTTTAGTTAAAGAAATTCTTTGGAGTAGCATGGTACAGTTTCCATGAATCCCATGAAAAGATGTCACGATGAGATTGACACGACGAAGAACATGAGAACATCTCTCTAATCTGTTTCTCTACTGGTCTTTCTGACTTTTCTCGAGACTTGGCCCTTATCACGTAAATCTCATTGTTGAAACGTATTTCAAACTGTCGAAATCTTGTCTATTTTTAAAGTATTAATGGATGGTTAAAAATCTAAACTTTCTATTGTATTATTAATCTATTGTGCTCTTTAATATCCGTCATAATGGTAATTTTTAAACACACGTAAATAAATAATTTTATCTTATTATCTAACTAACTATTCTGTACTGTTTCAAAGGATCTGGAAACCGATTCTTGAAAATGTGAGACTCTAGAAATGAATGCTGTAAAAAGTGTTTGATTATTGATCATTTAATAATTCAATTGATCATTGATCAGTTGATTCATTGATTATTGATTGATAAGTCAATTGAAAATTTCATTTTATATTCTCAAATTGGCTTTTTGTTAGTTTGGAGTTTAAATAACGTTTCAACCGGGCATTTTATTTTTGTCATGGATTCCAGACTCATATTCATTACTGAATGTGTGTTATTCTCTTATAAAACTTGGAATAAAATAGCCCCATGTATAGAATATTGACTTTCTCTACGGAGAACAAGGTTAATTTAAAAAAGACGGATTCCAAACTGTCGAAATGTGATCCGTTTTAAAAGAATTACGGCACTATTTTTGTTCATGTGCAAATTGAGTTCAGGTGATTATAATCTATCTATAGATCAGGTTTCCAAGTACGGTATATAATTATAATTTATTCATCAGAATCGCATAAAATTCCCAGTCATAATTTACAATTATTTTAAATAGATCCAATTCCACGTGACCCATAATAATTATTTGATGAATATTTATAGGCAACCTAGAAATAGAATGTTGCTGTCTTCCCATTAGTTTTTTTAGACTTACTGTATTGTTTAAAATAAATATTGCAAACTCTCGAAATCTGGTTTATTTTTCAAGTATTAATGGAAAGCCAAATGATATTTCAATGGTGGTACAATAGCAAAGATTAATGAATGCTCTTTATTATTCAAATCAGGCTGTACCGAGAAATCAATAGAAAATGTATATTTTGTGATCGTGCATACATCTTCCACCCCATTCTCGTTTTTTTCTCTTTCCAAACTGGAACTTATCCAATCCTTTTCAGCAATACAATGTAAATAATAATAGTTTCGTAGTATCCTCGCTGGAAAAAATGGTGGAATGTGGAACATTTTTTTATTCCTTCCAGGACAAGAGTTCTGTTCGGCTCTCACAAATTCGGCCAGAATCAACCGGAAGCATGCTCACTCCAGAGAACTTGAGTAACTTGCTGGGGATTGGCGAGTCCGCTGAAGCAGAAAGATGCAACTTCCCGAGACAGAGTTTATCTTTGTTTGAACTTTCAATCTTCTTGTCCCAAGCTCTAGGTCTGTTTCAGTCAATAAAAACAATTTCTGCTGACATGTAACAGTCCACTATTCTCTGACAAGTCTGATCCTAGGACTTATTTTATCAAGTCCGAAATATTTTTCAGGAACTTAAGAGACCTGCTTGTTTGTTATATGTTTGATACCTAGTTCTTGCTAGAAGCAGTTATTCTCCCAGTAAACTAGATAGAACTATTTCCCAGGATTATATTTTTGGAAGCAATAAACAAGGAAATTCACTATGATGGGATGAGTTTTAGTGAGAATCAAAGAGCAGACAGCGAAATACATCGAGATTTAATTAGTGTTTCATATTTTCCTTTAAAAGCTATTTTGTACTACACAATCGATACAATCATTCTTCATACATTTCTTCAAAACAAAAACTGAAATCCAAATATTAATGGAAAATTCAGCAGGAGCAAGTATAAAATATCAATTTATCAAAATTAAACAAGTATGAGAGTTTGTTAAGCTCACAATGAATTTTATTAGAGCAACAGAACTAGATTGTAATCTTTATACTCGGAAATTCATGAGAATATTATCGATAAAATCAATACTATAACACTGGACTTATATCATACAAATACTAACAAACATTTAAAATATTTTTTTTCTTATGGAGTTTCATATAAATCAAAATCGACTCGAAAGCTATCAATTTATTGTCTCTTCAAAATTGTTACCTTGTGAGCTATCAAATGTACCAAATGTTCCATAATTTGCTCTTACTATGATAAAACATAAGAAAGTCTGAAAGTGAGGAAATCTATCGTTAATATAAAAAAATATTATTCTGTATTTTTTTATCATTGTACATGTATTGTATGGTATTTTCAATGCAATCGTATTGTCAGAATTATTATTGGCGGCTGTAATAGCTATGATTAGATGAGACTCTGGCTGACTCAGTTTTCTGTAGTCTTTAGTTCAAATCTCATTCAGCCATGGATGTTTTACATCGTTTATCTTCACCTCATTACCCACGCATAAGTCTCAAGACTTATTTGGACATCATCCGGTTAAAAATATACAATCTCTTTGAATATAAATCTCAGGTTGCTTTTCAATGTACTCCTGTGATAGTCGTACAAATAATGACAATAATAGACACATGTATGTCCTATTCATTATACCACACAATGTATACAATTGTAAGGATAAAGTGATGGTGATACTTTAATTGCAGCCAGGTGTCAGATTGTCTTCGTTACGGGGACTTCGAGAGGAATCATCTCCCCACTATGGCATCAGCATAGAAGATTAATAACATCTCTAATCGTAGGAAGCGACTTCCCTTCTCTAGTAAGTAAAGTGCTAGAGAGAGTCTTCAATCTTATACCCACTTAGATGAAATGAGAAGGGATGCGGAGTCGAGAAACCTCTCCCGAGAGGGAATCCAAAAGGAATAAACAGATGAACTGTCTTTTTGGTGATTTACACTTTCAGAGTCACGCCAGAAAGACAGGACGTCCGAGTGAATGTGGCAGATGCACTGTCAGCTAGAAAGATAGCTGCCTGCCGCTGCATATATCCATACAAAAGCAAATGTATATATCCCACAGACTCACACACAAGGTACATTTACACACGTGTTGACGCATAAATGAGGAGTTGTTCAAACAAGGGGGCGCTCGTCTACACAAAACCAGTGTTGTTTGAGCTTGGGTTCAACTGCTCACACTTTTTCACCATTGCCGATCACACATTTCATCAATCACTTCAAGAAATCAATGTTCGATGACGAAGTCAATCGAATATTCGTTATTCAGGATGCATTAAATATTTATATTTATTCGTTTTTATAATGCTTCTTTCTGGATTAATATCAACCCTGTCGGATATCACGTTTTAATAAATATAGTTGAGTTCATGGGAGCCTCACCTTTTACTTGTAAATGGAACTAAGAAAATCGAGGAGTCTGATTGGTCTATTCAAATTCATAGACGTTAAAAAATTGAATAGACGTATTGGTCTTAGTTTTCGGTAAAATTCCAGTTACCGGTGAACGGTAAGGCTCCCGTGAACTCAGACATTGCTAATTTATGAGCTAATTTGTGACTAGATAGACCAATTCAACAGAATATAGAAGGACGTCACGTGAAACTCATGATAAAACGACAAAAAATTGAGAAATTTAAGGTGTGAAATTGATTAGATTTGGAAACTGTTTACAAAAAAATCGCATTTGCCGAAATTTGAACCACTGATCTACTGGTTGAAGACCAATCCCTTTTCCAACGATACTTCGTTGGTATTCTATACCGGTATCGTATCGCTATAGTGTCCATCTATTTCTTACCATAGTTCTTTCATATTTGACCCCTAAATCAATAGGGATCTCGCCTAGGCTAAGAGTAAGCTATATACCAAGTTTCAAGTGTCAAGAATCTTTCTTTCGAAAGATATCGCACGGACGGACGGATGGACGAGAGTACAATAGCGAGACTTCTTCAATAAAGCACTTTCAAAGGGGTCGGAAGCACTTAATAGAGTAAAACTTCATCTATTTAAAAAGGGCTTTAAAGTCTATAAATGTATTGAAAATTGTTTTAAAATTGAGTATAGGGCTATTTTTAAGTTTATCATAGACTATCTGTGTTTATTCATTATATCACATGAATATGAGTGTATTCAAATAATTTACTTGTTGATCTCGGTGGTAAAATACCAAATACTCTGACTGGGGCCTGGAGGAAAAACGTGTGAAGAAGAGGAAGTCTGTGAACAACTCGGTCCCATCCAGTGCCCTGAAAGGAAAGATACTAACTTTCCAGCCTCTTACTTTCCAAAAAAAGTTATATCCATGGAATTGACGTACATAATTGAATCAATAAATGGAGTAATAAGCTGTTGTGATATTATTGGTCGCAGGCTCGCTTTCCATCCGATCTGGCATCTTTGTATCGTCGCACCGCCGCAAAAGTCTTAGACACATGTGGACGCCAAAGAAGGTTAACAAAAATTGTACTGAATGTCAATGTCAATCACTAGAATCTTTTAGCTTGATATTTCAACGTAATGACATTTCCACAATATTTCTTCACAGAAGTGAAAATCAGGTAAGCTCTCCAATATTATACTTCGTTGGTAGCCGATAATGGTTTCGAATTCCTATAGTGTCGATCTATTTCCTAGCATAGTTCTTTCATATTTGACCCAAAAAATGTTATGTTAAGTTATGTTCATTTGTACTTACACGTAATTGTACGATTAATAGTGATGATTTCAATTTTTTTGAAAATTGATAGTTGTGTCGTGACGATCACATTCTAGTTTTTGAAGAATTAATCATCAATATTCAAAAAACTCTGGAATCCCAGTAAATATGTCAAAATTATATCAACTTGTATCATTACTAGCAATTATCAATCTTTTCAAAAAATTGCTCCTAATCTTGTTACAGATTTGTCGATCGTATTCTAGTGATATGCAAGTCAAATTGAAGCTAATATATTATCACCGGTAATTAAATGTAAATGAGAGAGTGCATGCGTGAAAAAGGCCGGATGCAAGGAGTTATAACATTCCGAGAATGGATTGATCATCTCTATGATAAACCTTATTTTCATGAATAGTCTGAAATCCGGTAGCTTTACGTTTCTACTTCATCATAGAAATGAAGTAGAAGTAGTAAATGAGAGAGTGCATGCGTGAAAAAGGCCGGATGCAAGGAGTTATAACATTCCGAGAATGGATTGATCATCTCTATGATAAACCTTATTTTCATGAATAGTCTGAAATCCGGTAGCTTTACGTTTCTACTTCATCATAGAAGAGTCAGCTACTATTCAGTTCCATTTTGTTTTCTCAAAATATTCACTACACTTCAATTGAGGTGAGATTGATATTAAAAAAGAATTTGAGATGTTAGCTACAGCTTCTTTTAAACAGTCACTCTTAACTCTTGAATTCTACATTGTTACATAACGTTCAGACACTTTTTATGATAAAAATGTGTGATTTCCGCATGCAATAGCCTATTATATCATAGTTCATCTTCACATAGCTTTTAGTTTCCCAAGTTTCATAACTCTCTTACACGTCCTATTAAGTGAGGATACACGCATTTATAGTAATTAATTGAGGAACGATGTTGAAAGTTTAGGCGGTAGCTATCTTGAAGCTTTAAAGCTAAAACAACTTGGAATTAGATTTGGAAAAACTCAGCTTTCAATTGATGTTAATTTTTTCTACCTCCAAACAGAATCCCACGTCAATAACTATAGCATAAACAGATGCTAAGCAAAAATATTAACAAACTGGAAACATGCTACTGGCAATTTGGGGTTTGTTGCAAAACGGAGTTAATTAATACTTGGATTTGTAGCTACTGCAAAATCTTTTTAGTTTCTAAAATGTAATAATTGTGATTTGTAAATTATTATGCAAAAGATCCAAGATATCTACTGTAATCATCATACACGAATATAACCGCCAAAATTTCAGCTATTTCCGATCTAAAATTATTGGTTGAGTTCATAGGCGCTTTACCGCTAATCAGTTAATGTTACCGGTGGCGTCTGATTGGTCTTTTAAGATTCATAGACGTTAAAAAAATTTAAAACACCAATCACGTGCCACCGGTAACCTTTACCGGTTACCGGTAAAGCTTACCATGGGCTTCTACGGTCACATATTAGGTATGCAACCTTAGTATGCGGGAATTCATCAAAACACAACTTTAATAGGGTGTTTAAGATCCAAAATAAATCTGTTAGGTGTATGGAAAGAGTAGATAGATTAAATAATTCATGTAGGCCGTTGTTCAAGAGACTTATATTAGTGTAAATTAGAGTTGTTTAATGTAAATTATTAATGTTAGATTATTTCTCAGGAGTCATATCTTTGTTATGGGAGCTGGGTTGGCACTTTGTTGCTCACTGGCTTTCACGTCATTAACCTGTAAGTGTAAGTACGACTCATTGCCGCTAAGTCTGACTTAACCAAGTCGATCTTTGATAAGTCACGTTCATAAAGTCTCTTAACTGTACCTCTATGTGTACGAAGCTACTTTAAAAAACTAAGAGTGATATGAGCCAAAATCTTGACATACAAGTTTATTTCAAGAAGCCGAGAAGATTATGACTTGGTGAGTCAAAATAGTAGGTCATTCAAACAAAAACTCAGTTACATTGGTAGGAAACTCTACAACAAGCTACCGCAGTTTTTAAGGAGTCTTGTAAATGTAGAAATATTAAAAAAAAAAAAAATTGAAATACGGTAATATTTAGTTGATAAAGCTTTTAGTGTACAAAAGTTCCTTTCACATAAAAATTAAGCCTCACCTCAACTAATTATGGTAACTAGTGTATATGATTGTATAATTGCTGATCTGTTTTGCCTTAACTAGAGTCTCCATGACGTAATCCACAAAAAAAGCTGCCAGGAACTCAATTATTGTTACTCACAATAATGCTGTTTTTTCCTTCTTGATATTGGGGATTTATTTATTACACAAAACACAGAATTTACGTTCGAGGTGTGTCATTGGCTGGCATAATCAGTGTGTTTATCTGTTTATAATTGAAGTGGGTTCGACAACTTCGGTATTATTATCGATGATAGTTTTCTCCTATTAACTGGAATCTGGTTCTATTATTCACTGTTATCTACTTCTACTATTATAAGGTTTCCACCTATTTATAAAAATATCATACATATTCACAAAAATGCTGAACGAAAACAAGCCATATTGCTCTTTTGATCGGTCAGTAGGATCTTTCATATTTTTGGAAAACTTTTAAATCCCGTCACGAAACGTTCATTAATCCACAGTCTATAAATCGATTTCGCTTTGCGTCGTGTGCGTAAGGCTACACCAAATGTAGGCTTGCACATAAAGGATGGCTTAAATAGTGGAAAGGTGTGTGTCACACGTAATGGTATGAGAGGACGTCGCGACGCTGAATGAAAAACAGGTCATTTCGTGTCATCCGACGCGTTTTAATTAGCTAGCGTGTATGTGTCCTATCAAAACGCCATCGATCGTACACAAGAAGAACGCGGCTCACAGGCAGGCATCCACTGTTTCTACGACACAGAAGCTATTTACGTTCATTACGTTCTTATTCAGCCGACAATATCATTTCCTGACAAAACAATAACCGCCTCACCCCTTGCTCCATACCTGTTTTGTTGGTTTAGCCGTGAAAAACAACGCAGGAAACGATATTATTAGCCAGACGGAATAAAAAGAGCCTCTTGCAACGGACGTACGACCTCACTCCACACGCTCATTGTAATGGAAACGGGCTGGGCCCCCGACGGAATTGAAATTAACCGACAAATTAGGGTTATTATGCCATTGTACAAAGAGTCACTTGTCGATCTGTAGACTTGGATCGGGGATTACTGGCACACACTTTGTCCTAGCCATCTTAAAAACAATAAAAGCCTTCTAATGTGATCAAGTAGAACAAGTGAAGGATTAAGTGGCTCAACAAGTGAAGAATTAAGAAGCTAACTGTATTTCCAATTGATGCTATTCATCACCTGACATTTCTATTTCAAAATTGTCCAACTACGATGTTGTGGCACTATAAAACAATGAGTAGCTTCCCTTACCTCAAGTCCAATACGAGCACTCCTATGAAAAAATTATAACTGAAAAGCTTCGATTAGAGGATTAGACTGTAGGAATAAAAAGTCATCCTTTTTTATTAATAACCAAACAAATAGGATTAAACCTCGAATTTTTCTGGATGGCAGTAATAGAATTTTTTTAAAACTACAACTTCTATATACTATACAGTTATTGATTTGTGCTTTATGAAAATTTCCTTCTATGTTCCCTTCTACTTTTGCGGGACATGATATTTTATATTGTCAACATGATAATATTGGTTTGAAATACACAATACACCTGGAAATACTTAATAATACTGTATAATAAAATACATCAATAATCCGTGTACTTGGATATTTTTTCATATCTATAACAAAATCAATTTAAATAGAAATAGAATAGGCCTAAATAGAATATTGATAAAAATTGGCAGTCGATTATTTGGGAAAAATTTATTGTGAAAAGAAAGCAATAATAATAATTTGTTGAATATCAAATCATTAAATCCATTCTCATTCGGTAGGATTAGTGAGTAAAGAGCTAGAGTCATCATTGGAAGACACAACAAGCATTGGTAGATAAGAAGTTAGTTTTTAAGAATATAGAAAAAATTAATGGTTAGTCCAAGTGACTAGTTTTAATGAGCATTAAAAAAATTCTGTTGGGTTCCACAGCTGTTTTTCTATAATTAATTAGTTACAATAATAATTGGCAATCAGATTTCCCACAAAATAGCAGCTGCTTATTGTAGTGCTCAGTTGTTACAGCAAATTATTATACAACAGAGCTTCTTGTTTACGAAATATAAATCTAATTTATTATCCATAACATTTATATAAGATCAAATATTAGTGATGCTGGTTCTATTGTAATTCATCAATCTCCCAAACATATCTTCTCTCAGATTATCTTTCCATAGAAAAAGTGCAAGCAGCAGTATCCCAAAATTGACATACCTACCCAACAATATGAGATTTGTTCGTTGTCAATGTAGGCTATGCTGTTGGGACACTTTTTCAGATGTAATAGGATATAAATATACCGTATGTCACAACAGATTAGCTATTCGCTGAAAAAGTGCAAGAAATCTTCCACGGTCGGAAGAAGCCACTGTTAATATTGGGTTATCTCTTTTTTCAATATAGACTATGCTGTTGAAATACTTTTTTATTCCACCCCAAGAAGAGCCAGCAAGTACAGTCAAAATGCTCAGTTGATTCATAGTATTTTTTGAGGTAACAGGATTCTGTATTGTGATAAATAATGTGAGTTTTGTGTAATCTTCGATAGAAATCATGGAACGAACAGGATTCAGGATCGGACAGGTGAAGGAAATCTTGTTTACTGAGACGGCCCGGGAAGAAGGCGAATGGGATCAAGTAGGAGAATATTTTTTGTAGGGGGTATTTATTGTTCTGCCAGGTGTATGGATGCGCTGGGCTGGTATAGCACAGCATGGTGTGAAGCCCGAACCGAAAATTGTAGTTATCTGTGCGTGGGGAAGGTTTCCAGGACGGACGGTGGTGTGTTGTCAGGTACGGCAGATCGTGACCTGATATGACCGGTGAAGGATCAAAATAAGTTGTGGAGGAGTTGGCACATCACGTACGGCTTTTCTCACCTCCTTCTTTCTGTCTATTGGTCTTCACCTTTGTTTCTCCAAAAAAAAGAAACTCATCATTCTTCTTATATGGCACATAACATCCTAAAAATAATGACTCTTGAAAAATCCATTCAACAACAATATTCCCAAGCAAAACAAAAATAGATGTTCGAAAAACAAGCCAACCATCGAAGCCTGGAAATGTTATTCGGAAAACAAATCGGTTGTGGAATTATCAAGTTTACATAACCTGGAAATTGTCGATCATTATCTTTTGAAAGCTGAAATACTGGATAGTGGGATTATCAATAAATTGTTATCATCAGAAAGATCGGGTCTAGCAGACCAGACTAACGTCAATCTATCTACGGCCTATATACTAAAAACAAATGCCATCAATAATCCAGGACTCACTCACTATAAACGGGAATCAATTTATTTGTGAAATTTTGATACTATCTAAACATTATCTTAGTAATGTTAAATAAGAGAAATCAAATCCAAATTCTACGTGCATATAGCATAAACATTGCTCATGCACAAAATCAACCACTTTACGTTCAGTTTTTTTTAAATATTATTTTATGTAAATTTTTTGCTGTTGATATCTACTACTCGAGTCCCGAGACTTGTATATGGGTAATGAGGTGAGTAATGATGCAAAATATGCCACACTGAATAGGAATCGAACCCGTGACCACAGGAGTAGCAGTCAGTCATCAGCAATAAGCGCTCCATTATCATTGGTATTTTATATTTATAATCATATTTTTTTGTAATCCAGTAATGTGATAGGAGTATAGAAGTAATATAGATGGATATTAAACTGAATCTTGGTTCATTACTCCAGCGAATTACTTTCTCAACAACTCAAACTTCCAAACGTGGCCCCAATTCACAGTTTCGGAAAAGATCATCTGCTGAACTTTCAACTCTCTAGTGTGGGTTTATTGATGCATTTTATACGAGATATGTGAAAATAGGTCATCGATAATATAAAAGTTTAAAGTGGAAAGTTTATGTGACATGCGTGCTTTGCACTCTTTCACAAAGATCTATTTCAGAAGTTTATTCGAGTAATTTTAGAATCGTTCTTATCGTACCGTTTCAAAGGCGAGATTATGTCCCTTACTCGGTTGTCGGGGTACATCAAAATTGTTTCATTTCCCCTGAAGAGAATCGATAAGCTCATGAAGAGATTTATGAATGTGCAATGTGAAATATTCTGATAGATATCATAAAGTTCTGACAGTTCAAATCGAAATCACAGTTCATGGCAATCAAAAAAAATCCAATATCAATAATAGAATCGCAACTGAAATGGTATTAAAATTTAAAAAAATAAATAAAAAATACGGCTTATAATTGAAGCTATCACTATGTGCAAGTAAATCTCTAGTCTATTTTGACTGTGCAACTTCATAGGCCTGGACAAAATGATGTAGTTTAAAGAGCGGACTACGCTTACGATGAGTGTTGTGTTATCTGCATAGTAAGGCTTTATTAATGAAGTACGGTCTCGCGCACCTCAGAGGTACTTCCTGCAATTCAACAGGAACGTTCCAAAAAATTCAAAGCTCAATTTTATTAAAATGCTTTTAATCAGGGTTAAAAAAATCAAAATCTTCAACATATCAGTTGAAATGTACAAGGATCTTCAATAATCTAGAATTTATTGCGAATGCTGAAAGCGAACTGATTAGCAATTTGGACCATAAATAAAACCAATTAAAAAATTATTTCCGAAAAACTTTGAACATCATCCCACTACCTAATTAGAACGCTGACCTTGTAAGAGGTTGTGCTGTAAGAGGTTACAGTTGTGCTGTATATGGAATCAAGAGATGAATTTTCTTATTAAGTTTTTTGGAAATGGCATTTTTGAACATTCGAAGCTGTCTTCTAATTAAATAAAGATCTCGAATTGGAGAAGATAATAATTTCTGGAGAAGCAAGACAAACTCATAAAGTTTGATAAAAATGAACAACTTTAATAGGTACATGCAAAATTATGTATCAAATAATTATATTACATGATATTCTCAATTTCGTTAAAATTCTACTTGTTTTCTAAGATTAATGCTGGAAACTGGAAAATAGAGTATTATGAGAGCAACTTTTTGAACAATACTCCTTGAAATATTTAAAAGTTTCATTAAATGAATTTCAAATTCACCTATACATTGATTCTTCTTGATGTTCTATTGTGTATTCTTATCTTGGTTTATTTGAAAGATGTTGAATTTTTTCCCTGAATAGAAATAGAACACTAAACAAAAGTCTGTTGCCAAAAAATTATCGTCAGAGATAATGCAAGGTTTATTATTTATTGTTATACCAACCATTATTCTGACATGGACGATATTTATGTTATGTATGCTCCCACTAGAAGAAAACAAATTCCCCAATGGGGTTTCATTCTGACTTTTGGAACGTATTTTTACTCTGTGAATCGTGCCATATTTGACAAAAAACAGGGGTCGCTTATCGCGCACAGAAAATTTGCTTGCAGCTGAATTGTGGCTCAGTTGTATTATACAGTTGTTGTGTTATATAGTCGTGCCCTTCCTATGTGAGAAAAGCCGGCGTCCATGCCTAGGTTAGATTGTCAGTTGCTGGCAAAGAGAGCGTCGCGTAAGGGCTCATGACGAGATAAGAGACATCCCCGGTCCCCGGTCTCCTGACCCCTGTTCCCAACTATCTGCATATGCAGGGTGCCTGATGTATACAAAGCTCAAGCTCAAGCCCAACCAGCTGCCGCTATATGTCAGGGAGCTACCAGAAGAGCCCTGTCACACTTTGTGACAAATATGGGAGAAATGCCATCCATACGAAGTTAAAAA
Source organism: Conomelus anceps (assembly GCA_948455865.1). NCBI lineage: Eukaryota > Metazoa > Arthropoda > Insecta > Hemiptera > Delphacidae > Conomelus > Conomelus anceps. The sequence goes on from OX418216.1 coordinate 116,292,953, forward strand.
AAAACTCCTTAGCTAAAGAACATATAGTTATGAATGGATATAGGGCTACATATAAATAATTAAATTGGTAACAAGAATTAATTGGAGTTTCTGTAGTTCAATGGTTTATTAGACAAAGTTGAACAGGCTTTGAAGAGAGATCACTATCAATCAGTGTTGTTCGTGTTGGTCAGTGACCACAGAAATACAGTAGTATATGGGCTGTAATATTACTCGATATTCATTATAATTCAACTCTACTTACTTTGTCACAAAGTATTTGAACTAGTAAACAAAATACACCAGCTATCTGTTACTGTATGAAATGTTGATTTTCAGTTTTGATCAACCGTATCGTGCAAATTTGATTTTTGAAAATCAATTATTGTGAACTTTGAAATGGAACTTGGAATAACTCTCCATAATATTCTGAAAAATAATTCATGCAGGCTACTGTTACATTTCAATACAAGAATATTTTTTGAGATTATATAATTATCTTCCACTCTTCACTTAGTATCGATATTACTCAAAACCTACCAAAATCTATAAAATAATTAGAAACATGAACAATTGGCGAAAATGTGGGAAGAGCAGCTTCTGACGCGATTGATAGTCGTGTATCAACTCAGTATACAAACTATCAGTTACTTTACTAAATTTTATTTTGAGTTTAAATCAATAATATCGTGCAAATTTGATTCTTGAAATCAACTATTGTGAACTTTGATTGAAATGGTACTTGAAATAATTATCTATAATATTCTTCAAGTATAACTTCTACAGGCTACTGTTATATTTTATGACAAAACAAAAATATTTATTAAAATTTTATATTTAACTTTTCTCTTACCAACAGTACTCAAAACCTGCCAATCCTTAGAAACATATACAATGTATACATGGGCGTTCAACATGGGCGTACAACAAATACAATGGGCGTTCATAGTTTTCGTTCTTCGTCCTTCGTCTCAGGAATCCCCGCTATTTCCAAATTGTCCATACGAGTGTATTGTTGAATTTCATTCATATCTCTACGAAGTTTATTATTTTCAATTTCAAGTTTTTTACACTGTTCTTTTACTGATTTGTTTTCTTCGCGCACAATTTCCAATGAAGATTTTAAACTTTCAACTGTTGAATTAAGAGTCGAAATTATAGTATTTAGTTCATTAAATTTATCATTGAATACCTGGGTAAGGGTGTCTTTAATAGTGTTCGTCAAAGTGGATTCAAGATCATTGCTGTCCATAGGAGATTCCTCTTTACATTCGTCGCACTTCCAACTTGTTTTTCGTGCTCCAAGTTTTCTAAAGTTCTCTAACGTACGAACCTTAGTACATGTTGGATGGAAAGAATTTCTACATTCACAGCATTCTAAAATATCTTTTGAGTTGTTGAAGTTAGATCCACACTTGAAACAAATATCAGCCATAGCAATCACGAAATTGTAGCGAATTTATACAGAAATAACACTATGAAATAATTGACGATAGTGAACGAGATGGCAGTTCGTTCAATAAACTTTCACCGTTATCATGTAGATTACTAGGACTGGCTATTATAGATACTGCAGCTCAAAAAGTATAACCGTTCGCTCTGAGCTCTCTATCGCAACTCAAACTTTTTTTTTGAATAGTTATATGCAGTGCAGGGTGGAGGAAGACATTTGGCTATTGTAAGATGCGTAAAAAATGTAATCAGCCACCTCAAACAATGGTTAAATAAGAAGAATAGGCAGAAAGGCTACTAAATCGCATATTGTCTCACCTCTCAAGATATTCATAATATTCACTCATAAACACGAATAGGCCTGAAGAATATTCGAAACAACCTTCTGTATCTTGTATTTAGCCTAAAAATGATTTATAGTGTAAAAAGTTCTTTTTCCAGAACGGCAAGTCGTTGACAGCCAACTACGTTCGCCACTGAAACTCTATGTAATAAGGGTCTTGAATGTGAAAGGGTTCCATGATTCATTGTTACATTGTAACATCTACTATTATACTATTGCCTTTCATGTTACTGTTTACATCAATCAAATTTGCCCTTAAGCAGGGTTTCCAGACACTATTTTTGGAAAGGAGGACTTCCAACTCCAGAAAAGGAGGACATTTAGAAAAAAAGGAGGACATTCTTAGAACAAAGCAGCATATTTAATTAATACCAAGCAACATATCTAATTATTACGAAACAACATATTAGATCAATATTTACAGTTACATCGTTGCTGAAAAATTCATTATTTCAAATATGTTTGATATTTCTCATGAGAGTATATTTTTTTAATGAATCTTTCTTTCTTCAATATCAAGTACTTCAAAAATTGAAGCAGGTAGCATTACTATTCCTTTAATGGAATCAACACCTAAGCGTTTTCTCTTATCGCTCCACTTTAAATTAATGAAGGGGAAAAGTCTCTCAATACTTGAATTGGTACTTGACAGGGCAAATACAAATTCACAAAGTTTTGAAGCTCAGAGAAACTCTCAAAACTTGTTTAACTCTCAAAAAATTGTAGCCAGCGTACATGTGCCATTTCGTTGGAGAAATCGTCATCACATTTAGTTAATACAAAAGTTTTCAGCGCTTGAAACTAATCAAACTGCTTACTATCATTAAAACACATTTTTGTTACAAAAAGCAGGACATTTTCACTTTTTAGCAAAAGCCTAGAGGACAGGAGAATATCGTTGAAAAAGGAGGACATGTCCTTTTATTGAAGGACGTATGGAAACCCTGCCCTTAAGGCTTTTACGAATGTGAAAAAGTTCAGCTAACTCCAGAATAATATTCATGGACAATCGTAAACGTTTTCTAGACAATACACACAAGTGTGTCTTTGAATGTGAACAATACATTTAGCCGTTTAGTGATATTGTGAAGAGAAACACATAGTGAAAAGAAGAATAATTAGGGTTTCCACTTGCAAGCAAGATTCGGCTGTGAGAAAGCTAGTTGGTGAAGAAGAAGATTGGAGACTGACGGTCGGTCACACTCGCAACCGAACCTAACTGAAGCGAATAGAACTAAACCGAAGTAAAGCAAGATGTGTCACGTAGGGGCAATCATTTCTCCTGGCCTTCGTCCCTGTTGCCTGTTCCCTATTCTCAGGCCTGTTGCGTTCACTTCACACCTCTCCTTTATCTCCATCAGCGTAATGGGATCGGACGCTGGAGCTGGAGCTGGAGCCGGGCCCTCCAGCTTCTCACAGAAAGATCACCGCCACCGGGCACTGACTACTGTAGCAGTCGTGCACCCATTCGATTCCCGGAACGGTCTTCAGACCAAGAAACGATCCGATCCGGACCCATCCGAATTCACCGCCTGTCCTCAACATTATTTCACCCTTCAATGATCACTGGACGTGATTCGGAGCAACTCTTTTCCACCTCTACCACCTCTCCATCACCACACTCACGCTCCTATAAATGAATAACTGATTGTGTTAAGCGGCGTTGATCTAGAAAGAAGCTCTGTAAAACATCTAGCTCTAATTCAAGGTTTCACACGATTGACTGCTACAACTATTCTTCGACTGAATTTCTGGGACTGGGGCAGCTGCACCAGAGGACGTTTTTTTTCTCTTAAATAATTCAATTTTTATCCTATACCACGGGTATCCATTCCATCCAGTTTCAAATACTTGGTGGATTAAGCTACAGCATGTGAATGCTAGAGCACTAGAGCTGAAGAACGTGAAAAACATAAATACTAGCCTTCTTTATTTATCAGTATGAAGATCATAATAGATTAATTTTGTAATTAGCCTGAGGAATATCTCTCCCAAAAATAGAGAATTCCTATAGCATGAATATACGATAACAGTATCATACTTTTTTATCTAAAGATAGATACGTTACATAGGGTAATTAGCTTTTCCTGATACATGAACATGACGATGAGGCTCGTTTCTAAAAGCGAACGGTAACAATTATTATGATAACACTATAAGATTCGGAGCAACTCTTTTCCACCTCTACCACCTCTCCATCACCACACTCACGCTCCTATAAATGAATAACTGATTGTGTTAAGCGGCGTTGATCTCGAAAGAAGCTCTGTAAAACATCTAGCTCCAATTCAAGGTCTCAAACGATTGACTGCTACGACTATTCTTCGACTGAATTTCTGGCACTGGGGCAGCTGCATCTGAGGACTTTTTTCTAATATAATTTTATTCTTATCCTACATTATGGGTTACCATTTCAACCAGTTTCAAATACTTTGTGCATTATGTCACAGCATGTTAATACTAGAGCGCTAGAGCTGAAGGGATCATTCACTTTTCAGTTTTCTACGTGAAAAAGATAAATGCTATTCTTCTTTATTTATCAGTATGAAGATCATAATAGAATAATTTTGTAATTAGCCTGAGGAATATGTCTCCCACAAAACAAAATATATGAAAATATCTAGGAGCCAGGCAAGAAAAGTACCACAGAATCTTAGGGTCGACCAAAAATTATTTCAAGGAGTGAAAAATGTCAGTTATTCAGGTCTTGAACTCAATAACGAGAAAAATATGAGTTTCAGCATAAAAGAAAGAATATGTCTGGAAATAGAGCGTACTCCAGTAACATAAAACTTCTAAAAAGCAGGCTAATTTGTAGAGACACTAAATTGAAAATACATGAAAGCCTAATACGGCCAGTAGTGACATATGGCTCTGAATCTTGGACATGAACCAAAGAAGACAAGAATAATCTGGGTGTATTCGAAAGAAAAATTCTTAGAATGATTTATGGTCCTGTTAGAGAGGGAAAAGAATGGAAAAGAAGGACAAATTCAGAGCTGGAATCATTGATACACGGCCGTAATATTGTACGTTTTATAAAGGCGCAGAGACTCAGGTGGTTTGGGCATATCTGCAGAATGAGTGAAACCAGAATGCCCAAAATAATCTACAAAGAAAAATTTCACTCAAGAAGGAAGAAAGGCAGACCAAGGATAAGATGGGAGGATGAAGCCAGAGAGGATATCTTAAAGATGAGATGTAGAGGATGGAGAGGGATGGTTGGTGATAGAGATGCTTGGAGGGCTGTAGTGGAGGAGGTCAAAGACCATATTGGGCTGTAGAGTCGAAAAAAATATGTCTCCCAAAAGTAGAAAATTCCTATCGGATAAATATAGGATAATAGTATCTCTCTTTTAGCGAATTTCTTCAAATTCAGCTATTACAGCAGGTCGTGATGTGCGACTTTCACCCGGGACCATGATGGAAATTTGTTTTGGAGCCCCCAGAGTACAAAAATCCTAGTGGCACAAAATGTTATATATGTAGATATATATATATATATATATATATTGTCAGGGCGCATTCTCTGAACCACATAATAATAAAAGAAATAGTAGGAGAAATTAATTCAGTATAATTTATTGTTGGAAACGTGAAATACAAACAAAGAGCAAAGGCAGTAGTATGTTCAAAAGAACCACTCAATGTTTACATTTATTGAAACTAGGTTATAGTACTATGTATGGCTATCAGCTGTGACTGACATTTTTCGCGCCAAATTCAGCCTAGCCTAGAGCCGGCTAATAAATAAAAAATTATAATTTTGCCATTAAATGAAATTACTATTTGTAATAAGGACCGCTCACAACACCTAGCCCTTCCACAAATTGGTGGATTTAAGCATTCCTATTTATTTTCTTAATTTAACCCATGACATAGGGGTGTGTTGTCCTGAATCACCGAGTTGGGGCAGTATATCTCTATGGCCTGGGAAGCTGCATAGAAAAAGGAAATTGAACAGCACTTGCTGAAAAAATCCTGCCCGAGGACATCGAACTCCTGTCGAGTCCCAAATAAGTTAATTCTTCTAGTCAATTTTAATGTTCTAAATTTCTTTCAAGTTACCAGTTTTTATGTTTAAATGTCCCTGTAAGATGGAATCTACTTTTTAAAAAAAATTTAATGTGATACGCCGATATTACGAGAACTTCGCCAAATAACGACCACGAGAGGCAGCCTAATCCAATCCAAGTTACCAAAGGACTGAATCAAGTAGAAAAAACCACTCATTGCCTGGAACACGTGAGTCTAACATTATTAAATATAAATTGGCCAATTTAAAGTGGAAAAGTGCTTCGAAAAAATGTATTAGACACAACGATTTCCACGACCGCATGGTGAAATAAATTTTATATCAGGGTGTAAAGATTTCATCTTACCTTCACTGCACTAATTAGCCCTTGGATCGGCTCAACAAAACTATCATTTATCAATTCATAAACTTTCAAAAAAAATACCTTCAGAAAAATAATCCTGAAAAAAAGGACTCTAACTTTGTTTTTCTATTCGAATCTCTTGCATGGGATATTGTTCTTAAATTTAATAAATTTCACAATATCGTCATTTAAATCTGTGCCTGATTGCATTGTCCTGCTCGACCATTGGTATTTGTTAGTGATTGGTTTTATCATTTTCTCACTGAGGGTGATCTTTGTCGAGGGTCATACTACACCATATATTCTATATGGTATTGGGTCGCTGGTGTCGTCGGTGAGACATACAGCTGCTTGAGAATATATTGGTGAATTTTTTGAGAGACCAAATTCGACGGAGATCAACTCCCTCAGTGAAATTTACAGCAATACCAAGCATAGCAGCGGTCATCAACATAGTAGGTATAGGGATTCGACAACTTACAACGGTTGATTCCTGGATATCCTACCTGAAATAAATATTTCAGGGAAGATTGAAAGGACTTTTCCGTTTTTCGTTGTGGGATTGCCCCATCACCCTCACAATCATCCCGGAGCTGAATGAGAGCCTAATACCTGAGTGATTCCGGCAGCAAGGACAATAATTAATTATATTTCAGGTAATTGTAGAGGGAGGTGGAAGTAGTTCCCACAATATATATATATTTATTTATTTATCTATGTGTCTGATAGCACGATAACTTTTGAAGGAGATGTCCGATTTCCACCAAATTTGGTATACACTTTCCTCTTGTGAATAGCTTGGACAAGTTCGTTAGCCAGGAAAATCCAAAAAGGTTAACCCCCTTTTCGGGGGTATTTTCCCGCCAAAATTAGGGGTTTTCAAGAAAAAAAGGGTTGTATTTGAAAATTTTAGTTCTATTGTTAGACTTTAAGAAAGAGCTCATGGAGTCAAAAATTTTAAGGTATCACTGCCTTCTAGCTCAACAAATTTTCAAGATATCAAGAAAAAACCATTGTTGTCAAAAGCTGTATCTTGCCCTATGGAGTTAGTTATTTGGTGCTAAAAAAGTGTTTCAGGAAAAAACTTCAATCTTTTTTTTTCTTGACTGTTCCTTATGGTTTTTGAGGCGCTGAATCCGAATTTCAACTCATCCACCTCGAAAAACCAGTGCGTTTTGAGAAAAGCAGCCATTTTCAAAATGGCGTCGAAAATTTTTTAATTTGTCAATTTCTGTGCAATATGAAAAAAGTGATTAGTTATCAGTATTTTTTGGTGATAAAAGCGAATATGGAGCTAGTTTATTTTAATTTCAAATTATTTTAATTTCGTGGGGGGAGGGTTTAAGCGAATTTCTTGAAATTTTAAAATTTTGAAAATTACAGTGGGTCGTGATGTGCTACTTCACCCTGGACCACGATGGAAACTTGTTTTGGGTTCCCTGGAGTAAATTAATATGTTCTACAATGCTCTTTTTTGTTTTTTATGCATGTGTATGAACGTAATAAGTGAGCTGTACTGGGACAACTCCCATTTCACAAAAAATCATAACTTTCAAATTATGAGCGTAAAACATCTACCCTCTCTAAGAATAATGATAACAAGCACAAAATAATTATACTCAAAAAACTAAAAGCATTTCACAATAACACTGATCTCAAAGGATAAATATAACAAGTGAGAATATTATTTATTTTTTCTTTAATATGCTGTACAAATGAGATTAAAATCTCTGCTATCAGTGCAAACAAAATAGAAACATTCCTTTGAAAACTTTTCTAAATTAAAAGAGTTCTTATTAGCTTTAGGCATAGAAAAAAATTCAAACATAATCAATAATAAATTTAAATTAGTTCATCTCTTCTTAAATACAGAACATATCAAATTAACATGAATAAAATCTCCAAACAAAACAAATACATTGTTCAGCAAAACATAAGATCAATCTTCGAATTAAAAGAAAACCATAGGAAGAACAAAACAGACACTAAAAATATACAATTTACATTTAACATAAAATATAGGGAAGAAATACAAAAACATAAAAAAGAAATCTGGTAATTCTTCTTTGAAATACATAATGTAACATATTAAAGTAACATGAATAAAACCTTTGTAATTTGTACAAGCAAAATAAACTCATTGCTTAAAAAAAAAAAATACCACACCCTGAACCTCGATATAAGCTTGTTTTGGGGTCCCTAGAGTACAGAACGCTTCGTGTTTTTTTCCAGAAATTAAAAAAATATATAGCCTATAGATATTCATAAATATTTGAAAAATACAGATATTCGCTAAGTTTTGCAGGTCCTTTTTTATTTAAAGATAGATACGTTACATAGGGTAATTAGCTTTTCCTGATACATGAACATGACGATGAGGCTCGTTCCTAAAAGCGGACGGTAACAATTATGATGATAACACTATAAGGTCACACAGCAATGATGATGTAAAAAACTTTTGGGTTACAGAAATTGTAATCTGAATATGAAGGTGAACTAGTTGACGTGAGTTATCTTGAGTAGCGGTTTATAGTGTTTTTGCATTAAAATGATTGAACTATTAGTAGGCCCTATAGCTATTGAAGATTAGATTCATGTAGGCCGTTGCTCAAAAGACTTGTTCTCCTAACTGTACCCTTTTTAGATGTGTATGAAGCTATTAATTTTACATGTGAAAAATAGTGATATTAACCAAAATATTGACGTTACTTACATGATTAAAACACAAGAAGCCGAGGAGACTATCACTTGTTAAGTTACAATAGTAGCTTATTCAAACAAAAGCCTAGTTATATTGGTAGGAAACTCAACAGCAAACTACCGCAGTTTTTAGAGTCTCAAAAAAATCCAAATATTTTTTTTTAAATTGAATCTGTCTTGTCTTATACTCCTTAAATTGGAGTCTCCAAGACGTAATCTACAAAAAGAGAAAAGTCTGTAGATTTGTAGTTATCTTACATTCAATAATTTATAAAAATAGTATCACTTTATACTGCACTGTTCATTATTTCTTAATCACTATACTTAAATTCTATATAGTTGTTTCTGTTCTGTAACATTATTCATGTATTCAAAACAATAAAATATATTATTTACGATAATTGATAATGCAACCTACTGTTAAAATTTCCTTGCTTGCTGCAGTTAAGACTACGCTGGGCCATATTATTTTTATTGTGAAGCTTGCATTTACATAGAGATCAATATCGTGACAGTGTCCAATCAGTGAGATGCTCGTCTGTTTTGTATGATCTGTCAATGCATGAATAAAGATTTGGACATGGTGTCACAAGTCAACAATGTTTCGAACTATCATGTATATAGTATAATACCTGAAGCTGATTTATATATATAATACCCGTCCAAATGAGCATTGTCGAGATGTCTTGAGGTGGCATGCAAAGTAGATATAGTGCACAGCGGGGGGAATCCTGGTTGCCGGCTGGCGGCTGCTATGAATTACTGTGTTGTCTTGTGTGTCCGATGAGCCGAAGCCAGCCAGCAAACAGCCGTGACCAGCAGCTAGCTCGGTGACAATCGCATAATCCCTTATAAAAATGGTAATTTTCCACCTGATACACCTTGTTTGGACAAACACAAATTGCTAGAGTGAAAAAACTCGTTTGTATAGACGTGGAGCGTACTTTACCTTTTTACTATACACCTCACAATGAGCTCTTATTGATTTTTTGTTGAGTTGGATAGCGCAGATCAAAGATGATTTATTAACACGGCTAGAGTATAATAATGCCGATTATTATATAATAATAATACAGATACCTCCTCCATGGCTGTCACTTCCCTAAATTTGTTACAATTTTGTTATAATTTCTAATATTGCTCTATTAACTACATTGTTATAGCTTTATTATAATAAACTTCATTATTATCATTCACATCATTACCCACAAACAACACTCAGACTCATGTGGGCAGCACGTAAAAGCTCACAAATTCTAATACGTAATTGTCACTCTATTTCAAATTCTCATTCAATATTGGAATAAACTTCAAGGTCATATTCAATTAATTTATTCATTCTTTTTTAATTAGAAGATTTTTCCAGCTTTCATTAGTTGGCAGCTCAGGAATGACTGAAATGATTGAAGCTGGCAGCATAGTCGTTAAAAGTGTAGCTAGTCATTTAATTGATAACTGCCCAAACTCAATAAACTGTGGCAGGAAGTGGCGAGATTCGGCTGCCGTTGGTGTATGGTGAGAGCCGCCAGGTACGTAACAAGATAAATACAGGGACGGAACAGGAGCTGTACACAAAATACCTGATCATTTTCGTTTTCGCCGTTTTCGGCAGAGAGCTGGTCGGTTACTTATTCAACGACTGTTCTCTTTTTGGGGGGTTTGAGTCGGCCAATTATGGAGAGCATTGCGTGTACCGCTCGAATCCGAGTCGGAGGATAGTTCCTGGCTAGGGTGGAAGGAATCCTTGTTGGTGGGGGGAGGGAAAGTACAAGTTAGTCGATAAGGTAGTCGGCTATCCCGTCCGACGGAATTGCAATTTTCAAACTAAAGTTTTAATGAATATCGGCTTCAGTTTATTCAGCGCTTTAGCATTCGAAGGTAATCTAATACAGGCTCTTCTTCCACTACACAGGCGGTAGGCCAACTTTATTTATTAATGATTCAAGAATCCAGCTCATTCAGCTAGAAAAAGAATATTTGGCCTCTCATTAATAATCCAACTTGACGCATTAATCTAACTGACGCATCTATCGGAGTCGGTAAGGTGCGGGCTTGCGGTGGGTAATTTGTTGGCGAAATTTTGCAAATGGTGTGAGATGATGGTTGGAGGGGTGGAAGGGGGTTTGTAGAGGTGGCAGGCGAGACCGCTGTTTGATAAATCAACCATAGTTTTGGCCGCAAGGCTGACATTGTTTTAAAGCTCTCGGGAAATTTCTTATTCTCTCCAACTTCTGCTTGAAGGAGCAAGTCAATCTTCAAAATGGCAGAAACTGTTGCTGTAACTCCCCTCTTGAGAATAGAATAGGCTTATTGTCGTCTCTAAGAAGAATAGCTTTATTTTTTTAACATATCGCCTATAAGAACATATTTTACAACAAATTAACTAGCCTGTACGGTAACAAACAGAATAATGTTCATGGATGGCGTTACGACATTTTATATATCATTTCTCACTCATTTTGGGCTGACCTCCAAGATTATAACGATAGTTAACGTCCAGTACGAAGATAATGTGAGATTAAACGCCCATGAGTTTTAATGTACACAACATAATTATTAATTTCTAATACTACTTAATAATATTATTTTGAGAGGCTACGGTTTAATGTACAGTCATTTATCTACAGATAATTGCTATGTATTGAATATTGACAAGAACAAAAAAATTGGACTGTTTCATTTCAATCATTGATTTTTCTTTTATAAAGGAAAAGTCTCTGGTGAGTAATGTATAATGCAAAAGTTTATATGTCATACTGTATGTTTGATAAGATACAAAATGGATGATTATTATAAAACGGGGCAAATTTGTTAGTTATGAAGGTCTGGGCTAGATTTTTATACAATAATGGATATAATATTCTCTATTATGGAATTGATGACTGAGAGATTTGAATTTAATTAAGCTTTATAGAAGATTTGACGAAGACTAAAGATTTGAATTTAAAATAGATTGAATAGATCCACACCATTACGTTCATCTCCAGTAAGAGTTATAATTGCTAGCCAATTGTTGTTTGACTTATTATAGTTGGGAGTATTATGTCAAAGGTTGGAAGTATTATTCTCTCGTTCATTTCTGATGGATCATTGATTCGGCTTCAATAATTGTTTTCACAAGCCTAAAATAATCTAAATTGAATAAATTAATTCATTCTCTACAAAGCAGTCGTAGTACTTAGCCTCTGACCTCCAGGGTTGAGAGATTCCAATTGATTTTGTCTGGATCAGATTCTGAAAGAACTTTGGTTATTGGATCGATATTTGAATATTTTTACAAATTAATTCAATGACTTGATTCTTTTCAAAGAGGTCCGATAGCTAAATTTTAATATTATGATACATATTTTTGTTGCTATTTTAATCTATTGTAAATTACAGAATAGATGAATTTCATAGAAAAGTCGAGTTTAATTAGCAAGAAAAGTTTCACAAGCTGATACAGTGACGTCAAGTGACAGATGTGGCACGACAAATTATTATCGTCATATTCGTCAAACTTGAACGAGAAAAAATTTAATGGATCCTTTCCAAGGGTAGCAAACAGAAACGACGAGACAAGTGCATGTGGGTTCGTTCCATGCTTTTACGTTCACAAAATTATAAAGTAGCTGTAAAATGCTTCATAAAGCTACACGAAACTTGTTTTACTATTCCTTTGTACTGCATTGCCTCTCTAGAGAGGAGTATAGCAGAATAATAAAATTACCATTTTGCAAGTTATAGTATAATATTCTGAGAGTACAATATTGTGTTGCTTATCGTTTAGGTCACGAGATGCAAAGTATACTGCATGGTCCCGATAAACCAAAAAGTCTTTAACCAATGCAGGGCAAAAATATGGTATTGCCTTTGACAAAATAAATAAATGACCAGCTTCAGAGAATTATTGATTAATTAGATAAAAATTATTGCATATTTTAGAAACGCTGACTGCCAAACAGTTATTCTGCAGAGTCTCGATAATTCAAAGCCATTTAATCCGAAATTCCTGCAAAAAACGAACCAATACAGGGAGGAAATATCGCATCGTTTAAAATCGAAGTGATTAAATGTGCAGTTGCAGAATATCATTGATTGATAAGACAAAAATCGTCGCATATTTTAGAAAAATTAACTAGTTTTTGTTTTGAAGTGAAATAATAATTAAACCAGCCACATTAATTACAGTAGCCAAAAATACTATTATACAATTGAAAATTAGAAATTTTCAGTTGGCTATAGAGTACTACGCACCGTGTTACCGTTACTTCGTGGGCTTGTTGTACTCTTCAAAATAATAAAGAAATTTCACATGAAGAAAGTCCAGAAATGCTTTGTAACATAATTCAATGTGGTCTAAGATTGTAACTGTCACTCTACTTGTATATTCACTATTTTTTGGAGTGTCTTAATGGGTTAATGTGTAAATAGATGAGGAAATAAATGAGGAGTCGATAACTGCAGTAATTTTTGAGATAATTATAGCAAAATATGAAATAGTCAACTCAAAATGGCCCAAAAAACTTTTTTCAAATTCAAAGTGCAAACCATTCAATGAACTGGAAGTGTTTCCAGACAAAACTTTTAGAGAATTCAATTTTTAAAAAGAAGAAAATGATGAACAGACAAATAGCCAAAATCCCGCTCAAACTTTATAAATTCGGTTTTTGTCATATCATTAATAATAAGACTTGAAGATGTCACAACCATATTTTTTATTAAAAACTATGAATTACTAGTTACGGTTGTTACACCATTATCAATCTCAAACAAACTAAAACTAAAGTATAAAGTAGCATAATAATATACTAAACACAGAATAATGCTATTGGCTGAGGGAGAAAGTGCCTCTGATAAGCTGACCTTCATTGACGGTCTGTGATTGCTAACGGCCATAACAAGTCACGGGTGGGAGGAGCAACAAGCAAAATTAAGTGTCAAAATAAAGAACCAGAGACTGTGCACACATAGAAATCAACAAACAAGAACAATACACAAATAGGCTGGAATTTAAAAAATTTAAGCTAAATGAAATGCAATCAAGGTTAACATAAAAAAACAGGAAGTACTGTTATTAAAATGTAGGCCAGAACTATGATAAAACCAAGTTAGTTGCATTGTATGATTTGTATTGTTTTGTACTTGATTTTGATGCTTATTTTTGCTTGTTGCTCCTCCCACTCATGCGCGTGACTTGTTATAGCTGGCCTTCAACCAATCACAGACTTTCAATGAAGGTCAGCTTATCAGAGGCACTTTCTCCCTCAGCCAATAGCATCATTCTGTGTTTAGTATATATTAAGCTACTCTGTACTTTAGTTTTAGTTTGATTAGTGTAACAACCGGATCTAGTATCTCACAGTTTTCGATAAATATGGTTGTGGCAACCTCAAGTCTTATTATTCATCACGGATATCTTCCTTAATATCACCTTCGCCACTGCAAAGAAAGTTTTATCGAATCAAAATACTAATTATCATGCACAGATTGCTTCAACTTGCTATTTTGATGTAGTTCGATTGCTTTTTGAAAGTCTAATGCCCGTATTTATGAACGATCTTTCAGTTTCTCTTGAGTTGAGGGGCTCAAGAAATACCCATTTGAATACATTTTATGACAAGAGTCCCCTTAGTCAAGAGACACTGAAGGAACGTTCATAAATACGGCCCTAATTCTATGAAGTTTGAATATTTCTGTATATTCTAGTTCATAAGTTTGTATATTTCCGTCAAGTTGAGCGAACATATGGTAATTGATAGATTGATGATATCTACAATGTCTCCGTTGTATGATAGACTACCCAAATCATATAAATATTTTTTCTTAATTATTGTAGCATGATAATCATGATATTAAGAATAACTATCATACCACATTCATCCTTGCATGATAGATTAAATCACTAATGATTTCAGTCACCCAATGAAATAAAGTACTTCAGTTTAAAGCATTCATCAGTCTGTGATAGGCTGCTGAACACAGTACTCACGGCATAATTCGCTGTCCTGAACCTGTATATACGTACATCATTGGACTTACTTGTTCTTGTTCAATCTGCAACAGTAAACTCAATCAAAAACAGCTTACACCTACAAGCCTATTGAGTTGCAGAAATGAAGTTCGTTGGAATAACTCAATCCTCTTCTGATTGGATAAGAACTCTTCACCAGCTCTTCACGCCAAGTTCTTGTCGACATATCCGAAATCTTATCTCAAACAAAGCACATCGCGCCTCTGAAATACTGCTGAACAAGCAGTTGTTGGAGAGTTCAGTTAAGTCTATCTAATTGGAAACTGTTTGATTGATAATAAAAACACTTCGCTCGATGTTTCCTCCCACATATCCGACTGAATGGAAAAACAGATATTTTTCTGTTTAGTAGTTATCACTAAATTATCACTGTACTGGATTTATCACTAGTACTAAAACTGAAAATTGTTTAATATTTTATGTTTTACTTCTAACTTCCTCTGATTAAATTCTTCTAGGCCTCAAGAAATAAATTGGGAACACATTTCTAAAAGTGATAATCCTGTTTAAGTTTATTTCTCAAAACTTTCCTGACAGGTTATACAGTCATGTAGAATCTATTCATTGTATGGCAGCTATTGACAGGTTATAGTTACGGATACAGAAGAGGGTTGAAAGGAAAGTTTACGGGAAACGTTTCGTAACATATCGCTTTGTAACTGGAGCAAAATTTAAAATTCAGATGAATTTGATGTACTTTTTTTCTTAAAACTACTGTATTACATTATTTTTAAACTTTGATTATAACAATAAATATGCTCACAGCATGCAACACAGCGTTTCTCACTATTTTCTCTTCCCATATATTCATTCTATTTTAATTTTCACTGTAGGCTATTATATTTCTTCCTCACACACTGACTCTCTCAAAATCTTCACTCACTCTTTCTCCATCTCTCGTAATAGTAGTGACACTTCGTTGTTTTCCATTCTCAATCAATTTCCGGGTTCAATTTACACATCCAGGGATTTTTTTATTCTAGAAGGTGAAAAGAAAAACTGAATAGAATAAATAACTGGACATTTTTCTTTGATCAATGGTATTCATTTTATTGCGTGCATCATTAAATGTTTTTCTCCGTTCTCTTTTTGGTAACCTTCGCATTGTTTTGAGTAGAAAAAGATTTTTGAGTCATGAGAAAAACTTATTCCGTGAAAACTGAAGTGAACTACAGTCTGAGCTGTGGTTTAGATGTACAGTTATGCTACTTATATTATTATCAATTGTATATGACATCTTTTTTTCTTTATACAATGCCAATCTAACCTACTTGACAAACAAACAATGTAACTCAACAACATAAGCCTATGTTTTTTGATGACAGGTTCCTACTATGATAATGGGCTATAATAAATTGTCTGCAAATTATCTTTTCAATCGATACATATGTAGATTAAATGAGTCATTTTTTCAAATTCATTTATTCGTGGTTATCAACATAATTCTGACCGGCCAGTGCCATACAGTGAGTAATACTGGATGAGTGAATCATCGGTGCCCGAGCCACAGGTTTCAATTTTCTTACTTTTCTATTTTTTTTTTCTAGTTGACAGTTGATTTTTTTGCTGATTGGATGATAGAATCAATCACATAATTTATTATTTATAATTAACAACTTTTCGCATAACAATTTACAAACTAATATTATTGGTACTTGATTTTGTGGTTCCTAAAAATCTCATGGAAGTTTCTTCTGATAGAGTAATTGTAATTTGTAAATGGTCATGCAACAGATCCCCATACTACTGATTTTAAAACAAAAACTCACATGTACAGTAACTGTTAAATACTAAACAATCAGTCGTTGCAATAGAATATTGTTAGGTACTGTTTACCTAAAACTGTAGGTTTATCATTCCTAATATCAATGGTTACACTTGGTTCGGGCATTCGTTACTAAGGTCAAGGGTTCGATCCTGTGGTGACCTGGCAAGAGGGAGACTACTGTTATATTTAGTATTAAAATGAATACGGAATCGTGTATTATTGATTGGAAATATCTATTGAGCAATTTATCAGAATTGAATTGGTCATTGAACTAGATCTTTACTATTGAACTTCATAGCCCCTATCTAGAAAATAATGAAGTTGGCTTCAATAACATTTTCCCGTTGTATTGTATTATTGATCTTTTGTGAGTTTAAAAGATTGTCTGAAATCAAACTCAGCTGAACTACAGTAGTTGACCGCATTAGGCCTGCCATCGTCTTTAGAGTGACTTAACGGTCTTGAAACGTTAAGCTCGTGTCCAACACGTGAGTGGTGTTAAGCGATGTCATCGTTTCCTCCTTTTTGACGGATCTTCGATCATTGATGGCCCCAAATAACTGTAACACGTATTATTCAGAGAGGCTTTCTCTTTGTGGTTGGTTCTGGCCGCAAAATTTGATAACAATAGTATTACTGGACCGACGGGCAGGCAATTGATACACATTCAGCGTCCTATTGTTCTCGTCTCACCTCATTCCATGGCAGCACCTTTAATAACATACACCTTCAGGCATAACAATGGCCGTCCAGGTATTAATCTGGCCAGGCAAATTTAAACGCTTACAAAATAATTACATTATTCTGCCGCACGATCATTTTAAGCTTCAAGGAAATAGAACATCGGAGGTCTTGTGGTTAGAGAACCCCATTTTTTACATTGATCACGTGAATATTGATAACCCAACTTACATCATAGGCTACATCGTTCACCTGACTGTGATAGTGATATAATTCCAGCCGCCTTACTGTACCTGGTGAAAGTAAACTTAGGGAACTACCATTTAAGTTTTCTCAGACTTTTTTTGGTAATAACTGTTACTCCTTTGTTGCAACAGAAGAAAAGTGAAAATACGTATAAAAATAATAAAATTGGATGTTTTTAACACATTGAATTTGTTTTGGAGAGTATGTATTATTGGAAAGTTTAAATGCTGGAAGATGATTTTACAATTGGAAATTATCACACTACTGATAATTTCTAACTCATATTTTATGGCAAGTATGGAAGTGGAAATAGAAAAAATGAAAGGTTAAATCAATGAAAACCTTAAAATCCAATTTGTATCAGTGTTAAAAATGTCGTTTAACATTTGTTCAGTTGTCTTATAGGTTTGTCTTATTTTTAACTTCTTTCTTAAATGTTTAGTCTGGAGAGAAAATCATTTTCCAGTTTGTCTTATAAGTTTGCCTTATTTTTCAACTTTTTTTTGAAAAAGGTTAGCCTAGAGAGAAAATTAATGCTGTTGGGCTTACAACTTGTTTTAACAGATTCAAATTCACAGTTCACCATAAAGTCAGATTTGGCTGTACTGACAACCCACTCTTCTCTCTATATACATTGTTTAATGGTAAGTTATGGCTTTTGTATGGTAGTGTTGTTTCGAATTATAATTGCTATGTAAACTATTTCAGGCTGATAAGTTCGTCGTGGAAATGCTTCAGTTTCTCAACTAAAATCAACAATATTCGCCTCACTTTCTGTAGAAATCTTCTTACTGTTATAATGTGATGTGAATTACACACGAGATTCTTGTCTATTCGGATATTGACAATAGTAGCCTATTGCAGAAATCTATGAAAATACAATACCGTACTGTTTATAGGAAAATATAGAAATTGCCATTGAAATATACTGTTATTAAAAATCTTTCTTTAGAACTGCGAAGCCTGAATCTCAAAATCAAAGTTTGATAATCATAGTTCTGGCAATTAGAGACTGACGGAAATTTGAGAAAGTGCGTTCGCTGAGCGCGGTGTCAGAACGTTAAGTTACAAGCGTTCGGGAATGCCATTGCAAGGGTGACGGACAGAATTAACTCGACCTTATCTGTTTTATTGTTTGTCACTTTGCCCATCACTCAACTTCGCCCACAGCACTTTTATTACTTGTAAAGTGCACAAATAAAAGTCATCTATCTATCTATCTGTGGTTCGGAACTCACCTAAAACTGTAGGTTCACCATTTTTAATATCATTGTAACATTATACTATTTATTCATGCTCAACGGCCTGTTACATAACAAATGACCAACTCATCTTATTGGTACATGAATTTGTTGTTCTTGAAAAATCTCATGAAAGCTTCTTCTCTTAGATGGTAATTGTAATTTGTAAATTTTATGCAACAGGCCCCCAAAATACTGATTTTGAAACAGAAATCCCTTTATCACCCACGCACAAGTCTCAGGGTCATATTAACTTTATCAACAAGAAAAAGCTTCAGCACGCTGAGTGCGTAGAATGGAAGAAAAATCAGAAATTAATTTTGAGGATTTGTGGATAATGCAAACAAGGTAATGGATTGGTATGCATATTGTGTTACTGCTAAATGTTGCAAACCTTGACTTTCTTATCAAGTGCTTAGCTGACTGGTAGCAAAAGCTATCAGTATGAGGAAATCAATAGTCCACATGTTTCGGAACGGTTTATATGAGGCGGCTGTGGAAGCCTTGAATGGTATAACGGTGCGATTTGTGCCGCTCAAGCAAAAGCGAGGGTTTTGGACCGCACCGAGTACCTAGTGCGTGGTGTGAGAGCATCACAATAGGGTATATAATGTTCCTTAGATACTCGACATTGAAGTGGTCTGAGATAAGGCCATGCTCCATTCTACACGATTTATCTCCATTTTAGAGGAACTCCACAAAATGCTTCATATCCCATTCCGCGGAGATGGGAATGGGTAATACATTGTATAATCCCGAGGATATGGGACCGCAGGTTGGAGCTATCCGGCTTCGCTAGCAACAAGCCAGCAACCAAGATGTCTACATTTTATCGGTGCATCTAACCGCAACCAGTGATACCCCACCGTCAATGGAATCTGGCAAAGTGAATCGACCCAGAATTAGAGAACTCGCGAATAATAATTGATTCGAGCAAAATCAATTGATGAAGTCTAGTAGAACAACTACTGACAACGCAATTCTGTTTAAACATACGAGTAACCGGAAATCGAACCAAACTGTATCTTGAATGATGAGGTTTGTCAATATTAGAGCTTGAAACTCATCTCTCACATTCCTTAAAATTCCTAACCTTTTCTGAGTTTTGATTTGAGCTTTGCAAGCAGAAGAATGATTAGTGAGGACGCTTTTTATCTGCCTGACTGCATCTCCAGTGGTCTCTTATTCGATCCCTGCCGGGCATCTTTGTATCGTCATTCACCATATTACCCACGCTCAAGTCTCAGGTCAAGTCCCAAATCTATGTGGGCCCCATCAGAAAAAAAATATAAGGAACTAACGATGAAGCTCGTATAATATTTCTTAATTAATTTTCATAATCATCATAAGTTCCTTCTTTTTTTCTGATGAGGCCCACATAGATTTGGGGCTTGACCTGAGACTTGAGCGTGGGTAATGAGGTGAATTATGATTCATTTTATTTTTCATTAAAATGACGATTCGTTTTTCATAATTACTATTCTCAGATGAAGAGGATAATCAAAATGAAAACCTGTTAAATGGTGAATACCATGATTGGCTTCCAAACACAAATGACACAAGTTGAATGGATAAAAGGAAAATGAAAGATGTGTAACATAGAAATGAAACAGGTCTCAGAATGAAAATAAATTCAAATACTCTCAAGCGCGCAATCCAATACAAGTTTAATACGTTTTTATATTAATTTGATGTAAACATTTTTAGAGAATTTTCTAGTCGGTAGACTACGGCTGTGCATTGAGAAACATTCTTAGCCAAAAATATTCTCCTATTCTCATGTCATATTGTTCTCTGAATAGAATACAGATAAAATCAAAGGAAGGTCTTCATGGTATTAAATACAATAGTTCAAATTTTAAACTACCCCTACAATATTGAATGTTAGTTCACTGAAGACATTTCATGCGTCTAAAATTACCTCTTTATTTTGTACACTCCCACAATGTGGTTAATCCGGTTAGAGACTTGAGATTCTCAATGAAGATTTTAAAGATGATATAATTATATCTCATGAAACATGATGAAGGAATTCATGGCGGGCCTTAATCCAGGAATCAAGCTGACCAAGAGAAGGAACAATTCTTTGCTCTGCGCTGCAGCTGATAATTGAATGCGAACAGCAGCTGCATAAACTTCGTTACGATATCTCAGCAAGTTATCATAGCAGAAACTCATCAAGAAATACAGAACCGTTTCCAGGTCCGGAAATATATCATTGTTGTGAGAGCTCTACACTGGGCTTAGTTATACTAACAAAGTCAATTCAAGATTACAGCGCAAAAGTTTAGGCGTTCATAATCTTTCCTTTCCTTTCCTGGTACTATTATTACAAAGTTTGCGGACAACTTTTTCCAGCGCAGTTTGCTTGGGATAGAGATGTTTTGTTCTAGACAGTCATTGTTCAGGAAAATAAAATCAAAATGACACAGGAAGAGAAACTGGAGCACCGCATCCATGACTTGAACAAAAATAAGTTTAACAAACTCTCAAGATCAATTTTTTTTTTCAATTTTCCGTTGTCCTATTCCTGGTAACAAGTGATTGCAAGAATCAACTTTTTGAATACAATATCCTACAACATCGATCGAACGACCAAAAAGCTGGTGAGAGCTTCATCGATGGGAGAGCTGACATCCTAAATTGCCAAATAATCTGATATTACGTACTAATTGACTTCAAACTTGAGCCAAGTTTGCTAGATGTAATTTTCTGACCAGTCAGAGTGAGGATAAGAAAACGTGAACAAAGAACGAACAAAGTTGTCGCTTGGGATCTGTTACCATCCTAATACAGTGCTGTTCTTTCTTCTGCGTTTGTCCAAGTTTTGAAAAGTGCTCTCCTGTATAAGGTTTTCCTGTCAATTCCCGTCCCTCGGATAAAACTCTTCCAAGTCACAGTCTCGATTTTCACGCGCGGTGCTAGGAGATTTATTGCACGGTGCTAAAACATGAACCTGTTATTGTTCACATAACTCTCTGGGAGCGGTGAGTGTTAATACTGAATTTGTTGGTGAAATATTTCGTTCATATTATACGACTCCACTCTTATCAGTCTATTCTTATCTGCTTCATTCTCTTTTCAAGATGAGTGCTTTAAAGAGAGTCGCGAAGTAAGTTACGAGCTTTTCAGACCTGATCTCCGGGTGGACCATTCAAGCGCCTTTGTTGAAGGAGAAAAATCGATGAATTGGTTCAGCACCAAGGGAATAGAAGAGGAGTTCTGCACTTGGCTCAACACCTTGAGCACTTAAAACACGATTGTGGGCTAAACACTTGAGAAGGTAAGCGTTTCATTTTAGAATCTGCAATAAAACCGTAGTTACAATTGATCGACTTGACGATCTAATAAGAGTTTTCTCTAAAAAAACTCTTGATAAAAAGGTATAGCTCAGAGTATGTAGTCTAATATGAAACAGGTGAATTCATTTCAAGATAAAATAAGCATTTTACAGTTGCAATATATGGGAAAACTTAACATGAAATATAAAAAAATGTCTAATAACATAAGAAAAACTTCTCTTTTATTTTTATTTATTTATATAAAGCCAAAGTAACAATAAATACAAAGATGCAACAGACCAGAGTCCAAACTGCTCTCTTCCCACATTTTGATTGAGCTTTTTCATTCAAAACTTCTCGATTAGTCCACATGAACCAGTGATTTTCATTATTTGAAAAATTGTATGTACATAATGCGAGATCATTTCTCATAAATTAATACTCGTTGCAATAATTTTCTTCTTCTCAGATATTCACGATTATGTTTATTTTTAAATTACAGTTCATGTACAAGCATCAAGTTTGTCTGGGCTCGGTAGAAAAAGGTGAGTTGTAGTGAGGGGGAACTAAACAGGAGGAAAATTAGGAATTTCATCATTTAAAATGATTGAATTATTCACTGTACGAAATTGATAAATGAATAAAGAATTGGAAGACAGAGTAGAACAGAAAAGGTTATATAAATTGAGGAATTTTAATGTAGAAAATTGAAAGTCAAGGTGGGCCAGAAAAGTTTATATGTATTGAGTAATTTGCTATGTAGAAGTGAATATCAATCATTATAATTCAGGATGAGAAGTAGGAGAAAATGTTGATTAACAAGGAGGAGAAAAGTAAGAAGGGAAGCAATAGAATAAGAATAACAGATAGGAAGAAAGAAAAATGTACAAGGTAAAATGAGTAAGGAAACCAAAAAAATGAGTAGTTTATAGGATTGGGGGGGGGGGAATTTAGGTGGACGGAAAAAGATAAGAAGAAGAAATATAATTTGGTGAGTCGAAGAGCGAGGAAGAATGCCATATTGTGAAGAAGAGTATTATTGCCGGTTGTATATTTGCGTGTCTGAATTTCTTACTAGTTTCGCAAGCCAAGAGAGAGCTAGAGAGTTTCAGTATGGCTGAATGGTATTGATGTAGATGTAAATGAGGTGGTGAGGTGAATCTGATACATGAATATAAAGAGCCCTTCAAGCCGAGGTTAGCCTTCGCTGCCATCCATCTTCTCTTATTAAATGCTGGAATTTTCTAGTAGCCTTTTCTACGCCCAACTCCTCAGCTGCAGTCTACCAATCCATTATTGAATGCCCAAGAAACAAGGCACCTCCAAGTAGAGCTATGTTGGTTAAACTGAGCATTTTAATCCATTTCCATGCCACATTGCTATGTTTACTTCGCAAATCTTTCTTTATTATACGGTACTTCGGTGGATCTTCTTATTAATAGATTCTGTATTGCTTTTTGAAACTATAAAGGATCATACAAAAACTGTACGATCTGTTACCAAGTACACTGCAAGGCTGTGCGTAGGGTTTTTTGTCATAATTTTTTTTCGAAGTTTCTTGTATTGCATATTATTAGGACTTCGAAATGTTATCTGTTGCTGGAAAATTTCTTTCTTCATTTTTTTTTGTGAAATATGTGGGTTTAAATATCAAAATTTAAACTTTAAATTTAAGTTTAAAGTAAATACTTTATTTAAAACTTTAGTATTTAATGTTTGAGTATCATTTCATGGAAGTCGGTTTATTTTTCTGTTTTAAAATTTGTTTTATTTTCAATACAATTTGTAAAAAGATTTGGTTTTGAAAAATGTTTACTAATGTAAATTCTCTCTGCCAGTAACACATCTCCATTATTATTATTACAGTTAGTGATTATTGCAATGTTATAGTCCTAGTAGTTAATTTATTAATTTACTTTAGTAAATTTAATTTCGTAATTTAATTTAGTAAAAATAATGACATGTTTTAACTAAACACAAATTGTACCTGTATTAACAGGCTGACAACTCGAGTAACGTATAAAACATAAAGGAACCCAGTAGCTAATATAGTGACAAATTTTACTGTAATCCAAAACCTGTGAATTATTAAAATCAGAATCATGCTTTGAATATACAGATGAAGTAAAACACTTTTTTTTACTCAACTTGAAGTAACTACAAGTTTTTCTTCTGGCGAAACACATTTCCTCATTCTAGTATTTGTTCCGGTAATGTCCACCTTTATTAGTGAAAGCAGTTCAAAGAAGGAGGATTTTGACATTCTCATGTAATTGAAAAACTTGTTTTCATCAGCACAAAGTTCGTCAAAAATCGTATAAAACAATCCTTTTGTTTCTCGAAATGATAATATCGGATGCACGTGCATTTTCTTTGCCCGTCTCCTTCTTTTCCTCAACAAAAGAGCAAGAAGCAGCATCTCTTCATATGTTTCCGACATGACCGCTCACTACACTAGCTTCAAACAAACTGAACTTGCAGAACACAAAAATAAATACAGTGGTGACCCAACATTGGTGACTGTGTGTAATACATGTCATTTGATTCAATACCCAGCGATAATTCTTGGTCACCAGTGGTGATTCGTCTGGTCACGGGGAAGGGTCACCAGTCGGTCACCAAACGCTGGAGACGTCACCGGTGACCCTAATGTAGTAAGCGCCATAAGAACTAGTGCCCAGCGACTAGTCAGATCACCGGTGACGTCACCGGTGACGTCGCCAGGTGACCAAGTGTAATACGGGCCTAACCGTATATACCAAATATTCTGTTGTATTTTGACCACCATTATCAGGGTACAAATTGATAGAATGTAATGAAGCTAGTGATTCCAATCGCAATGGCTGGGATATAGAATATCCTGTCAATTTTCTGACAGTGGGAAATCAAACTTTGTGATTTCTATTATTTCTTAGTTATGCCATGCAAAACAGCCCCTTAGTGCTTGCTAGCAAGTTATTGACTGATTTATATTATAGCCTAAATTTTGACATACAGTCATAGTAGTCTAAATGAAAAAGCAATAGAAATGTCAAGGTTGCGTGAGTGCCACAGTGGTTATAGCAGGATTTTTCAAGAGGGAAGAATTGAAAAGTATGGATTGATCCTTCTTTTCTATTACTAGAAGAGAGGTGGAATACTTTCAATTTCATCAATATGATGTATCGTGACCATTCTACAAGAGGGATCCTAAAACATGTGGGCCTACTTAGAAAATAATCAATGGATTCACCTAAAAAAAAATACTCCAGCAGTATTTTCACCAATATTATTTTTGTATTGAATAAATTTCATATTGCGTTATCAATAACTCTTTTTAAATATTGAATGCTTGCATGAATTTTGAAATGTTATTAACAAGATGGAATTGGTTCCTCCAAAATTCTGTAATGCACATTAGAGGCTGAATGAATTTTTAATGATCAGACATTCAACTGAACAGTAGAATTTATTGTGCCAATACTACTACAGTCCACTAGCACTACGGTGGTTTTGTTACTTCCCTTGCGATTTGAGGATGTGACATTGACATCTAGCAATATCGACAGTTGAACCCCCAATACGGCTGGATATGTCTATCTTGAAGTTTGTCCTTCAGTTTACGTCAGTCAGAAACACGGACCTAAAACCTAAATGTTAATTAGTATCATCACTTTGCACTGATAAAGCAGAAGTTGGAGTAGATGGAGCTCGGTTTAGCAATAAACCAATCTTCTGCTACTTCACCTTTTTCTTTTTACTACTTTCTACGCCTACTTCTACTTCTTTTATTGTTATTGTTTTTTTAAAGATTACGTCTTGAAGACTCCGGTTATGAAGGATAAGACAAGTCAGGTCAGATCAACAATTCCTAGAATTCCTATTCACTAGTTACCACAATTAAAATTTCAATTAGTTTAGGTGAGGCTCGATTTTGATGTGAAAGGAACTCTTATATGCTATAAAAAGCTTTTTTTTTAAATTAATACTTCGATATTTCCAAGACTCTTTAGAAATTGCTTGCTATAGAATTTCTTACCAATATAACTAGGTTTTGTTCGAATAACCTACTATTGTGACTCACCAAGTAATAGCCTCCTCGGTTTCATGCATTATAAACATGTACGTTAAGATTTTGGTTAAATCACTCTTGTTTATTTTTAAATAATAGATACAGTTGGGAAGTATCTTGAACAGCAGCCTAAATGAATTTAACCTATTTGCTCTTTCCATATACCTAACAGCTTTTCTTTTGGATATTAAACACTATATCAAGGTTTTGTTTTGATCTCAAGGTCCCTTCAGAGACGAAGAGTCAATCACTCCCCTTTCAAGTCTAAACTCATTTCAATAAGTTTATAACAGCATGTGAAATACATTTCTGAGGGGAAACTCAACTTGACGATTAATGTGTGTATAATAAGACTATTAATAATTGAATACTTAAACAATAACGTATTAACATTAGCAAAAACATAATGCGCTTCAATTCAACCAAGAACCAGCCTAATAGCTATTGAAAGCATTGAAGATTTTTCGTTTCCAGATCATTCTCTGAAGGAATAGTACTTGAACACAATACTCTTTAGTTTTTCGAAAAAAGGTGGATTCCATCCAACATTAAACCGATAGGTGTACACTTCAGAAACCAAATACCGTTCAAGAGCTTACGGTGGAAAGAGGTTGGTATTTATATAAAAACTAAATGCGACGCAGCTGTTAGGTGCGCGTTCGCCGTGAAATCCTTTTGGAATCTCTTTGGTCGTCGACGGTGCGAGATAAGAAGCCTAGAAGGAAGGGATGAGTCAAGTGTCGAGAGGTGAAGTAAGGGACAAAGGGTGATGTTTGGAGCGAAGCGGTTACTCTGAATTAAGAACGCTGAAGAACGACGGCTTAAAAGTGGCTAACTCTTTGAAAAATGAAAATCGGCTTATGCGGGCTACAGAAGAGAATGCGAAGAAGCCGAGCGGAGATGAAGAAAATAAGTTTCGGAGTTTCCGAGCAGCTGTCGTCTTTTACGAATAACACGGTGACGTTTTGTGGAGATGGTGAGCGACGTAGAAATTGTCAGTATGTTGCCTACAGGTCGTCTAGCAGTCTAGCTTGCCCCGCGGCTCATAATCCTCCTCAGGGCATTGAAGGTTTCAAGGGATAAAGACAAAAATCGATTTCATGGGAACCGTCCGACAGTGTTCGGTTTTGGGGTTTAGGGCCGCTGTTATAATAATTCTTTTCTGGGACTGGTAAACGTTTCGGCCGGTAATAATAATACGGTTTGTTAGTGGGGACCGCGCGCGCACAGCCAGGTAGATGAGAAGTTAGTGGTGGGGGAGTCGCTGAGCGCCTTGCTAGCCGCTGTTTCGCCAGTTTAGCTCTGGCGGCGTAGCGAGTTGGTCGAGAGGCGCGTAGTGTGGCGTGCTAGCTCTGTTATTCCTCACGCTACTCTTGCGATCGCAGCAACAGCATGCATATGGATTCCGGTTGTGTTGTTCGGTTACTATGACTACGAGGGTTCTCTAGCGTGTGACCGCACCTAGCAGCGTGTGCCAATCGATTCCACATCGAAAAAACTTTTTCCAACCTCGGAAAAACACCGTCGAATAAACAAAGTTGAAGTGACGTTTTGAAACAGAATAGTAAACGGAATAAATATGGCAATGCCATTATTGTTTTTGTGCTGTGTGTTTGTACTTGGCAAGCAAGTTTTCGGCGATCCAGTGACGTTTGAGAACGGCGTTTACAACGGACTGACGATCTCCGTCGATCCCTCCGTGCCCGAGGACCAGTGCAAGGATATTCTCACCAATTTAGAGGTTAGTCCTGTGCCTTCATTTACATACGCTGTGGACGTTCTGAGAACCGAACAGATGCTCTAAATATTCAGAATTTCCAAATGCTCCAACTAGGCAACAGGAGTATTTGCAAATAATTGAAAAAAAGTACAACTTGGGCTTTTGTATTCACTTGTCCAATTTTTAAAAATCACAAGTTTTATAATTCCTTTAGGGGAATTTTTAAAATATTGAGAAAAACCAACGCACGGGCTTCGGCATCTAGTTAGACATAATTTTGAAAACCATAAGTTCAGGAATTCTGAAACGACTCTTCAACGGGAATTCAGTGATAATATTGGAGGAACTCCTGATACTCAGTCTATTCATCTAAGCTTTTTTTTCATAACATTCACAGTCACATTTTGTAACAACCAATTACTTGTTCACTCTTTTTTAGAAGTTTTGTTTTTTCTGATACAACTACGAGAACAAGCATTTTCGGGACGTTGACTTGTGAAATCAAAGTCGAGAACCTTTAAATAGATGAGATAACACTTTTGGAAAGACGTAGACTTACTACATTTAGGAAGCCGCATAAGCATTATACTTATACTATTAAAATAGAAGCTTTTATGTGGAAGTGATTTATTCCTATGACACTGGCTAGTGTAGACTATTCGAAATTAGTGAAAATTGCGAAATACACAATTTTAAAAATGTACAATTTGGATTAGATATAATAGAGAAGTTTTAATTTACTAGTCATGGTAGGTGCAGGAGCACCAAGGTCACCAGCTAAGATAAGTCATTCATGACTATCTTGTATCTCAGAGACAGATCAGTACCATCTTGACAATTTATTCCCAGTACAAATGCTGATATGGAAGAATTCGGGGCCGAACTTTTTCGTGAATTCAATTGATCAGTTGGCTGGATGGATGCTGAGTACAAGTTCGTACGGAAGTTGAAGTTTTCAGCAGTCCCATATCGTGTCTGACCGGGTGAATAAGTCAAGTTTTTTGAACTAAAAAATGTATAGCCGACTCAATTCGAGTGCGTTTCCATGTTGTTTAATTACTCTAGAGCAGACCATATTTATTTCAAATAATTAAATTCATGTTCACTTAATAGTATGTGATAGTAAGTCAGAGAACAATTTTATTTTTAGGAGCTCTTTATGCTCTAAGCCCCAAATAATATTATAAAGTAGCAGGCTACACTGAGTTGTGGATGGAATCTCATTCCATGTTCATCATCTAAATTGCCATAGCTTCATCTGACTTTGCCTGAAGTAATTGTTCTATGGAAAAGGTTTTCCGAGAAATAGAAAAAGAAGCTTGACTATTAGGCCTATTCATAAGGTAGATGGGCTTTTCAAATTACAGCTGCTTTTGAAATGAATCCTTCATTCAAGCCTACTAAAGCAGTAGCATAATATAATCAGTATTACAGATCAAATCCTCCGTACAACTTACATGTAAATGTCAGTTTTAGCTAATTTTACACTTCCCTGCTAATTCAATTATCAGATAATATTGATCAACACTTAATTAGAATCTGGAAAAATATAGATGGATAATTCTCTAATTTGCAGTATATTCAAGTCTAGGCTACTCCAAAGCATTCTCTAGACAATGACTACAAAAACTTCTCAACAAAACTTGAAAACACTATTTTTATTCCCTCATCAGAAACATTAATTCACAGTAGGTACTTGGCAGCATTCTCTTTTCAATATTAAAGTTTTCAATTTTTGAATAGCCTTGATCATTCCTCTGAATGGAATATATTTTTATTAGGAATGTGTCCAAAATTTAATAGAAAAAATGCCCTACTTCTAAAAATAATAAACTGGAATTTCAATTTTATTAGAAAATATGGCCCACATTGGCCTATTGAATGTTATTCATGACAACATTTTATTCCATAACAGGAAGTTAAAATTTGATAGATTATTGAAATTTAGACATTTCTGTCACTATTTAGACGTTATTACAAAAAAATATAATATAATTAAATGTAATTCTTTGTTATTGTGAATATCAACAACTATTGTTCAATATATTACGAAATTCCCAAAAATGGGTTTGAAGGATTTTTATTGTTCCTTGTATAGATAGATAGGTACACAATGCTGATGAGCAACAAAAAGGTAGGAGAGGAAATATCTAAATGAATCCTGCTCACTTTACTGTTTTAGTGTTTTACTGGCATTCATGTGTATTTTACTATACAAAAATGTGTAGAAAAAATTAATTAGAATTTATATAACAGTAGTTATATTCCATTCTTTGGAATAAGTTTCTTATCCTAATGCATTTTGATCAACTAAATACTAATTTTAAATCTTAAAAAGATGAAAATTTTTAAGACTGATTGTTTTTCTATAAACATTTTCCGATCTAATCTAATCCAATATACAAAAATATAATGTTATTCTAATAAACAAAAATATCCCAAACGCTGGTTCAAGTTGACTCACGTCTATTATTTTTATAACGTTCTTTAAAGAAAATAAGAAACATTATTTGTCATTTATTAACAAAACCTAATCCTGGAATGCCGATTATTAGATATTCGTAGAGAATTTTTATACATTTTTCCAGTTTATTATGCTCTGACTATTCAAGTTTTATATACCTACTGTATGAGGATAGCTTAGGAATCTCTAAATTATTACTATAACCATTATTGTTCATGCCTATAAATCTATTTAGTCATTTAGCCCTGTAGCTTATTTTATCTTTAATGATGGCCTATAATTTCAATCCAGGTTATAACATATAACTGAAATAGGATACAAAAAGGCCTCAGTATGTTATAAGCTCAACAGATACATGAAACTTATCACCCATGATACTCCCCATTAACATAAAATAGAACGCCCAGCGATCCTCTTGAATGTTAATTTTCTCACAGCAATCACACGTGATATTACATTTTTGATTGTTATTTTACTACCCATGAAACTCACCTACATCCTACGATATGAGCCAGGAAATGCCTTGAATAGAAATGATTTCGAATTAATTTTATGAATGCGACTAATATTTAATAATTTATTTGAGTTATGAACCATGTTTATAGTTAGCTTTACCGTTTTCTCTGCACATAACTTTACGAGTAGTTCTAGTTCGTTTCTTGAAGTTTATTATCGAATTCACCCTTGTAGATAAAGTTTACTGTTTCCAGACTCAGGTAGAATTTTTTCTAGGATTTCTTGTTTTGAGTCCTAACAAAAGGTGGGTGGTATTCTATTCTTGTGAAAATGTTTGGAGGAAGCCTATGTGAACAGGTGTTTCGTATTCAATAGTGCCCCAGCATATCTGTTATGGAGGATTGAACTGCACATGTGATAATGTGGGTCTGGAAATTCTCAGGGTAGAAGCTCGTGACCGTATCCTTTTTTTGTCAAGTCGTTGTTTTACGACTTATTCCAAAAAACGTTTGCAATGCAGCGCAAACGAATTGTATAAAATTCTACCCGAATTGTATAAAATTTCCATGAAAATAAAATAATAAGCTGCAATTAATGAGTGCTAGACTAGTCTGGAAATAGAGTGAAAAGAATGGCATGGAATTCTTCTAGGAGCTTACCCAATGTATAGACAAACGAAGACTGATGTATAGAAAACAAAGACTACCTAACTTAAAAAACATCACCAGAAAGCTTGAAAAAAGGTGGAAATCTGTTGTTAATTTGGCCTCACTCTGACTGTTGAGAAAACGTTCATTATCAGAGTTGATTCGATTGAAGTTTATAATTATTTATACTTCTCTATTATGATATTATCATCCCCACTTAATATTGATAATTTACACAATTTTTATGTGTCACAACACTTATCAGTTACTTAGTCATAATCATAGTAGCTTGAGTCATTAAATCAGTTATTAGATTATCTTACATCAACAGATCATATATATTAGAAAATCGTGACAAATTTTGACATTTTATTGAACATTTTATAAAAGACGACGTCCGTTTGTTGAGTTTTATTAGAAGGATGAGAGACTGGGTGACGTAGCCTGAATTGAATAACACAATTTCAATTTTGCATCAAGTTTCCAGAAATTATTGATAAACTATTCTGCCAATTACTTATTTCGAACTAATTTTTGTGTATAGCTTCACTATTTTTTGTATAAATCATGCTCCTCCGTTCATTTGACTAGCGTGCTCTCTGGAAATTAATTAAAATAGCAGCTCTGGAAGCATTTTAATAACATGTCTGTCCGTCCAAAAGAATATAATTAACTAGCTTGAATCAACTGATTTTCAGAAGGGAGAAAACTTCAAATGATTAATATGCTCTGATGACTTTCGCGCGGCATGGTGTTGCCCTGTGACTGACAAAATCATTTTAATTACAGTGCAAGTCAAGAGGTGGATCTGAGTATTAATTATCTTGAGTGGAAGATATCAATTATTTGATTTTCCACCGGAATTTTAAAATAACCATTTCATCTCGCTGTCAGAAACATTTCATTCTCAATGCAGTGCGTCATGAGATCACTGAGAATTAGAGGCCAGAGGTCTCTTGAGTCAGAGAGAGACCGATGAACCAGTTTTTTATCATGATTAAGCTTACCTATTACTATCTCTCTGTACAGAGTTCATAATCAATTTCGCAATTGCATACTCACTATAAAAATAAAAACTTATTTTTGTTGATCCCATAATATATCTTATCCAAATTGATCTCATTCAGCACAAAACAAATTCGTCATCAGTCCATCGCTATCTATGTAGTAACTATGTAAGTAACAGAATAATATCCAGGATAGGCACACTAAAACTTAAGAATCTTTTTGATTAAATATGGTTGAAATTCGGACTCCCTCATTACAGGCAAGTTTCATATCCTGCTATAGGTATCCTACTATACATTGTACTAGTGTACTGCAAAAGCATGTTTGGATTTTTAAACTTGTTGACACTGCTAATACAGTATACATGTTGTAATTCCAGAGATGGATAGAATTAATTGGTTTACGGTAATGTAACCGTTTAATGGACAAATTTGAGCATAACTTGAAATAAAATACAATTGATTTGAATTGTGAGAGAAATAATAAATTTTTACAAACTTTATAGACAACTTTTACTAGTGACTCCTGCTTTCAGTTGTATTGGGCACTTTGTTGTACTTTCTTTTGTACTCCAAAAACGTACTGTAACTCATTTCTGACTGCCGGAAAAGCGTAGCGTTATTCTTCCAGAGCAATATATATTTGAAAAGTAATCCAGAGCTGGTGAAAGCCTTTCAGAGAGGAAAAATAGTTTCATCTAAAAGCTTCAACCCATTCGTTTTCAACCGCTAACCTACGGCTGATGGAGCTTTAACCGGTCCTCTGTCAACGTTTTCACCAAAATACATTTTTCTGTACAGATTTCTCGTATTTTAATTTCATCAATTAGAAATTAAGTTACAGGTTACGTCGTTTTAAATTCACATTTTGGAAAAAACATCCAGGATATTTGTATACGTATATATTGAGCAATTCAAAGGCATTGTAATCTAATTGAATTTCTTCATTTCTGAGAAAAACAAACATGAATGTATGGTACCAAGTATTTAGTATTTACATTTATGGTACTACAATTTATCGTTGAAATACGTCAGTTTATTCATTCTGCCATTCATGCTTTTTACTTATTACTCATTCAAAAACAGAGTTTAATTTATAAAGATAGATTTATACTGTATTCTCCGTATAATATATTCTGTACTATACTATATCCATATAAATGTCTTGTGCGCTTGTTTGCGTTACCTAACTTTTTCAAAACAGAAGTAAAACATATTCTATAATTTGGATGAATCATTTAGTAAATGTTATCAATTGTAAGAAAAAAACACACCATAGAAACCCACAATTTGCTGAGAAGAATTTTCTCAATTTTTAAGAGGTTGTAGATTAGTGCTTTGTTTCACGGTCTACATTGATATGACATACAAGAATTTGTCATAGAAACAGCCGTAAGATATTGTAGAAGAATATCGACCACTTCATCATGTTAGGAGACTAATATTCTTTCCTTTTCATGGAAATCGCTCAATCTCTTCATTTAGTACATCTTATTTATCTGAGAGGAGCAAAATATACTCTCTGGGTTATCAAGGTTGAGTTCAAAACAAAAATTAAAATATCTGGGGAAATTCCATTTTTCAGCGTGCCCTTTCTCGCTCTCATTTTGAGAGAACTCATGAATCATTTTTCTCCCAAAGGCTCTTATCGCTTTTTCACTGTCTCTAACCCTTCGTTGTGACGTTCCTTAAGTTGCTAAAGTCCCTGCGCGACGATGTGGAGCTGTGAGCTCACCTGCAGCTCTGCAGGTTACTTTCTTTCCTTTCCAAGGTCCTGGAATAGCGAAAAATATCCATTACAAGCTTTCCAAGGAACCCTATAATGAGAACACTAATTTCTCGCTGGTAACATTCGTGCAATTGCAAACTGTGAGATTTATCTTTGGTTCTTTACCGGTTTCTAGTTGTCTAGATTTAATGTATTTTTTTTTAACTTCAACTAATTTCGGACTCCGAATTTTTGCACAAGAATTGAAATTTTAATTTTTATTTATTTTCAAGCTTTTTATAACGTGATAATTTCTAGTTGCAATAAGTAATTTCTCAATTTAGATGGTAATGCATTTTGAATTCTCAATTTAACTCCATCAAAAGACGGAAAATCAACTGCAGCTTAATTGATAACAGAAGTAAGAGAGGGGCCCTGGTTCGATCCCTGGCAGTAATAAGATTATTTGGATGATACCATTCATCGCATTTCTGTTTGTTACTATTGTCGATAATCGTATACCGAAGATTTCAGTGCATTTGATTTTGATATAGTTAAATTGAAAATACATTAACATCTACATTGATTCTACAATGTTAATAATAGAAATATCCTTGGATTATTTTCACCAATAATTATTGTTTGAAGCTATTCCAATAGAAGATTTCATGGCCTTGATTGTTGTATGAGCAAGAAATGTTTATGATCCACCAAAAAAGGTGGAAATTTTCCAGGAAAGCACTCGTGACAACAGGCCGCTCATGTATTGCTATTGTTTATATATTACTATTGTTTGATATATTTCTATTGTTTGATATATTTCTATTATTTTTTTCGAATCACCCATTTTGGGTTCGTTAAATAAATAATTTCTTCATGGATGCTTCTCCCAGCAGACTACTCCTTCATTCTCCGATGTTGCCTTTCTTCTCTCCTCTGATACTACAGTACCTATTCTAGCTTAAGCATGTTCTTAGAATCTTCTATTTTCATATTTCAACAAATTTCTTAAATGTACAATGTTCTTGATTGTATTCTCTGTAATATTCAATTTATTAGAATCAAATTCAACTTGTTTGTAGCAGTTACATTTTGTCTTTCTGTTTTTGAAAAATTCTAGTATTTGTTTCTATTTTCATTCATTCTGAATATGTGACCGTAAAAATTTATTCTTCTTTTTTTATACTACCTGCGATCTGTTCAATCTTCTTGTAATGAGTTTTATTTGAAGTCAAATGCACTTCATGGTTTTTAAGTTTCGGTCCTAATATTTTCCTCAGTATTTTTCTTTCTTCCCTTTTCAAATCATCTATTAATCCTGTATTTGTTGAAGCTAATGTTTCTGCTGCATAAATTGCTTCAGGCTTTATAGCGGTTTTATAATGCCTAAATTTTGATTTCCAAAGCAGTGATTTTTTATTGAATAAATGTTCTTGGTCAACTGAAAGGAAATTCCCATTTTTCTATCCTAGATCACATGGATTTTTTTGCTCCTGAATTCCAACAGATCCATTCACCTA
This sequence comes from Conomelus anceps, assembly GCA_948455865.1. Classification (NCBI taxonomy): domain Eukaryota; kingdom Metazoa; phylum Arthropoda; class Insecta; order Hemiptera; family Delphacidae; genus Conomelus; species Conomelus anceps. The sequence goes on from OX418216.1 coordinate 116,328,609, forward strand.
GATATTTAAAGTGGTCCACTCTCTAAATTCCATGTTTATTAATTTTCTTAAAAGTTGGTTTAATATTTGTTAGAATTTTAGTTTTTTTTTCAAAGGAAAAGTTGAGCTCAATTTTTGCTGCTTGTTTGCCTAATATTATTATTATTTTTTTTTATCATCATTATTACTATTAGAAATTGTGTGCTGACAACGGTTTTAATGACAGAGCAGCTACAAGACGATCATTATTAACTGCTGCATAGCATACCTTTGATGAGATTCTCAATTTTAATTAAGTGGATCCTCCTGAAGCCTGCGGCATTCTTTCTAACATACGGACGTTTTATTTCAATGTTTTATGAAGAAAGCAAAACAAACGAAAGCAAAGAAATTATTTTCAACCTAATGGAAACAAAGCTACTGTGCTGTGTTTTGTAATTACCTTATGTTTATTACAATTTGAGAAGGACGTGTTCTGAAATTTTTTTGTTTTATTGCATCTTGAAAAATGTCTAGCCATTAATGCCGGCAATTAGGCCTACTAGGGACTTATTTTTTTTCAATTAGGCGCACTTCGAAGCTAACGTTCTTTCGTTCTTCACTGCTTCATTTCTCCCTGTGATGAGACTCAAGCCTTGAGCAATGCAGAATTTCAGGTACTCTTTTCTTGATGAATTCATAGAAAATCAATATTCCATTTCAACTCTTGATACAGTTTTCCTTCTATAGATTTTTCCTGTTATTTTATGAAGATATAATAATTTACCATTTGAAAAGCATACCCACAAAGCCTGAGTTCAATGTAAGATACCACTGGTGTTTCTAATTGATTTGAATGTGAAGGTTTTACATCGATCTCTCTTTTTGAAAATATATATAGTTTAAGCTTTGTCTGTCAATGAAAACGAGAATCGACTAATTTTTCAAAAGAGATTAGACGTGGTTTTTGATTGAGCTTTGTCATCCTTTCTAAAATCGAAGCGCGATCGCAAGGGATATTTTGAATATGTGCTTGCGTCATAGCACGTTATCACTGTCCGAGCATTTTTCTTCTGTCATGGCGCTCTTGACGGTATCAAAGCGATGGCTGCGAGCAAGTTTTGTTCTGCAATCATCCGACCACATTTCGAGTGCACTCTTTAACTGAGAGTATTCCCTGTTTGGACGCTCTCGCTGCATATCGCTCTGGCCCTTTTTTAATTCCTCACCTTTCTGCAAAATTTTCCCTGGCATAAATACTTGTACGCATTTAAATTCAACATTTTTCTTCCAGAAGCAATATAATACTGTTAATACTAAAATACAATTTTAGGCTAGTGATGTTTTCTCAACAATTTTAATCATTATGTGTGATATACTGTAGCTTCGAATGTCATGCTATTAATTATTTGGGATGTCCATACTATCACCATCATCAAAACTAAAAGAAGATGAAACGACATCAAAATATTTTTTTTTTTAGAAATTTAAACCTTTTTCATTTGAAGGATTTCAAGCCTGCGTTGTTTTTTCAATAGTCGGATGATGTCCTCATGAGTCTTGAGATCTGTGTGTAGGTAATGAAGTGAATGATGGTAGATGTTGGGTGAATGATAAGAAACATCCATTACTGAATGAGATTCGAACTCCAGACTGCAGGAAACGGAGCCAGCCAGTCTTATCTAATCATAGACAAGATAACTTTGTGTTTTAAGCAATATTATCACCTACCTGTTGGTTCGGAGCCCACCTAAAATAAGGTAGGTCTACCATGTTCCCCATAACATGGCTCAAACGGCGAAGTGGAACTACCCGTAAGGGTAAAAGCCTTACGGTCATTATTTTTTCAAAGATAAGCGCTCCAACCAACTGCACTGTCAGGACCGCCAAAGTTCCTTATGATTTAAAATAATGAGCAATGTTTTAGATTCCAATGTGCCTTGACCTTCTTGGCAATTTCTATGTTGTACGTTCTGGAAAAACTATTCATCGATAAAAATTTGAAAAACGTTTACCTATTTATTGCAATTGATGTGGGCTACTACAGCTCAATAATAGAATGAAAGTTTCCACTGTCTACTTACAGTACACCAAATAAGATTAGGATACGTACTTGAGATTAGGTGGGTAAGAATGTGGTGGAAATGGAATAATGAGAGTGAAAGAGACAATTATAAGAGTACAATAGGAACTGAATGATGGTAAAGAATTGTGTTGAGGACTGTGTAGTTGAAAAAGAATCGACTGTTTCGTTTTGGACATTGAACAAAGCCTGCACCCGGTCTACAGCACTGGATACTGGTTGTTTTCTTACAAATTGGCTGTACCGGAAAATCGGATACGAAGGAAAATCGGATAGGAAGGGCAGAGGTAGTGCGGACAGAATCGGAACGGAATAATGGAGGAAAAGGAAGAGGAATGATGCTGAGCTAGGCAGGGAAAAATCGGAAGGGTCAGAATAGAAGGAAAATCGGACAACTGTCTCGCAGAGACAGCGTCCTTGAAGAATCTGATGGACGTCCACACTACATAACACAAATCCTCGAAATTAATTGCGTGTCCCTCTGGTTTCGAAGAAATTATTTACGCTATATAAAGCTATTTTTCTGTTTCTTTCAATTTTGTTTTTTTAGAGGATAAAGCCCACATAGGTCTGAGACCTGTGAGTGGGTAATGCGTTGGATGATTATGATTTATGAGTTGGACAAACAGTTTTAGGTGGGTTCCGAACCACCGCTAGTACACAGAAACATTTAGATTATTTTTTTTTTTGTTAAGGAAAGAGCTGCATTATCCCGATTATGTTTATTAATAAAAAATAAATAATTTGAGTTTCTATAAGCAGAAGTTTGAAGAAGCAGAAAATTAAGAAATAGGTAAAAACTGCAAAAAGTACATGAATAAAATTCTGTGTTCGAAATTCTATTGTAAGTTCAATACAAGGTCAACAGAATTGGCGGCTCTGGTAGCGCAGTTTGTAGGAGCGCTTGTCTGTAATAAGATGAGGCTCTGGCTAGCTTCGTTTCCTGCAGCCTTGGGTTCGAATCTCATTCAGCCATGTATGTTTCTCATCATTTAGCCATGGATGTTTCTCATCATTCACTTATTCACCTTTTTACCCACACACAAGTCTCCAGACTCATGTGGGCATCATCTCTAACAAAAATGAATGATCGAGTGATTCAGCATTTTATCATTGAAAGTTCACTTGAACAATAATGTTACTACTTTAGTGCAGCTTGTTCAGCTCTGTTGTTGGAGAATACAGTACAATAATAGTGAATAGTGGAATAAATTTCAATTTAAAATTCAGTATTTTACGATATGAACAGTACGTGAGGCTCAAACATCAGATTTGGATTATTGTGTAGTCCGCGTACTGTACGTCTATGGAATGAATGACATTAAACAGGCTACACAACGTCAAAGATTGCATAGCTCGATTCGAGTTCTGAGCTTAACATGGTTTCACACCTACACTGCCATTGTTCTTTCATGAAAGGACGTAATCCCGTTTATGAATTCAAACGTGCCTGTTGTATGGAAACAGGAATCAAGAGCAGAGGAATCGTTATCGTTTTGAAGCTGAAGGAGAAACCTTTGCATATTCATTCAAGCAAATAAAAAACGCACTCGCTCTGTCAACCACCTGGACAAGTCTGCTTCTAATCCACCGTGTGGACCATAGGATTGGTGTTCATCATCAGAAGAATGTAAAAAGGTGAAGGTTCAGTTGATGGTTTGAGCTGCTTGGCAGCTTAAAAGGTTTGGCATGATTTGGCGTAGAAGTCAACCGCTGTAGAGAAGAAAGAAGGGGAGGATTTATTGGAAATACGTTCATCGATCCCTGGATATCATGCTGTATAGTTTTGGCTTTTATGAAAGATAGGAAACCCTTCCACGTAAGTTTATCACAGTACAAGGTGAGCCTACATGTTCAAGTTGGCTGATGGAGACTACCTGGGGCTACAGCTTGACGAAACGCGCATTTTCCAGGCTCAGCTATCAATTCCACTTATCATCCTCCTCCTCTTCTTCATACTCCGCAATTCTGATCATACCGTTGCCCTCGTCCTGGCAGCACCCAAAAACACTTGCACCTCATGCTGCATGTTCTATACCCGCCCTCTAAGGTACGCAAAAATTTGCCAGTGAAACATTATATTTAGGCGCGCTCCATTTCCACAAAACACCCAAGGAGAGACTTCCACCGAATTTTCGGTATAGTATGAAACAGGCATGCATTTGCTTATCCCTCAACACGTTATATTATTGACTCAGCTGCCAATAAGTTTGGCGTCTATTGCGATGAAGACAACATTATCGTCTAGACCCGTTTCATATCATTCTCTCAAAATAAACTAATACTCAAAAATGGAACGAAATAGATCATTTTTACGAATATGAATTAAACAGAAGAAAAAAAATTTCTTTTCTTGAAGCGAACATGGGTTTCAGACGTGTCCGTGGATAATGAGGCGAATTGTGATAATCATGATGTCATGGATGGTGAACCTGGATTTTTAGGACGGGTGATATAATGAAGCTGATACCATCTTATCTTAGCAGCCGGTCTCCCTTCCAGGCGCAGTGCCCAGCGCCCGCGACTGAATCAGTAGTGATTGAAAACTAAATTTAATCGGATTGCACATCATAGAACGTAATGGCAAAGTTTCCATTCATTTTTAAATAGAATTTTTTTTAAAAATAAATCGCTAGGCTTATTTTTATGAAGAGGTTTAAAATAGGATTTGGGATGTGAATACTATGGAATAAATCCTCAGTATATAAGTTTTAAGGTGATAATATAATATAATTTTTAGGTGACAATATAAGTTGTCAAAAGATCGAATAATCGAAGTGAATATTTTCAGATGATAATGAAATCTTCAGTACAGTCTGAAGATTTGAAAAAACTTCAAAACAGTATTTTCCATAACTTAATGATAAAATTATGACAGGTTGGCAGCGAATGTGATAGACTATGCAAACTATGCAAATAATAGTATTATAAAGTTACTGCTACTTATCGGTTCTACTTATAAGGGGGAATATTTTTGACCTAGCTGATTTCTTTGTGAATTTACTTGAAAACTACTTATAATGTCTTAGTATCCTTCTGAATACTTCAAGTTGAGCGATTATTACATCAAACTGAAAACTCCCTATTGGCAGTACAAGCTTTACAAGAATTGAATTTCCTGAGTTCTCCATCTAAGTATTTATTTTCAGCAAAGAATTCTCCTGAAAATATCGAGTTTACTTCTCACTCGGAAGTTTCCTTTATATCCGCTTCCAAACCACTCAAGCAGGTCTCGATCCTTTTGAGCTTGAAGTAGAACCGCTTTCATATGAGCAAAACTTTTCTTTTAGATTGAAATATTACGAATATTGAAATTCCAGCATTTAGTTCTTTTTTGTGCCCTCGCTATAGTACTTATCAACCCGAGCACTCGAGGCATTTTTGATGGAAATTCTACAATTGAACTCATTCTCCGAATGTTTTACTACAGAAGTACCAGAACAAGTGAGCTAGATTCTTACTTTTCTATTCTTTTATGAAAGAAAGCTGTGGAACTGGGCGGAAAGAGTCACTGAAGTAGTGGGAAATTATTTTTTCATGAACTGTTTCCAGATTGTATTGTGCTAATATTAGATTTTTAAAGCCAAAAGGACGGGCATTCGAGACTTCATACAATTTAGCACGGTTTTGATTCTATTGCAGACTACTTTGGGATGTTTGAAATTAATTTCCTTTTGCCTTCTGTGTGGTAAATGGTTGTAACGTTGTATAAATAGGAAAAAGGGTGTCAAGAACGAAAGTATGTTGAAATAGAAGTATGTAGAATAATGTTTGAAATGTGTAAAACGAGTTTGCTGAGAGAAAATTTGTCATATTTGGTTGACTTCGGTACGAGGAGTGTAGTTTGAAAATAAAATTGTTTGAAATATGGATGAGAATAAATTGTCTATTCAAGTAGAGTTTATTCCATTTCTTATAATGACCATGAAAAATTTCACTCTTCTGTATTACATCACAATAAATAATTCATTCATCATTATTTCAATTACATTCAATCAATATTTCATGTATACCAACACTGAAAGTACCGCCTTTTTCAAGCGCATTTTCAAATCCAAGTACCGTAATGCATTATTTATTTTCTTACGTTCAGGAATATATCTGAGTTCTCTCGTTGAGATAACACTGAAATGGAACCACTCAAATGGTTTATAAAAATCGGATTAGCTTGATTCAATAAAGTATCCCAACTGAATCACATTGAATTACAGGCGATGGGATAAATTCCCAAAACTGTAAATCCATTTTCGACGTCGTTTTTCCTGTATTGTCAATGCATTCGAGGAGGTTATTTTCTTCCAAACCTTTTTAGAGCAGTTTGATACATTGCTGGCTCAGTCCTTGTCTACCCCGAACAGCGGGGAATTGATTGCCTCATTTGTTTACTAGAATAAGTGACTGATCCTCGGAATAAATCTGTTTGAAATAGTGAGGTTTAACAAGCGAACAAAATCTATATTCAAAGTAGCGAAAACCTCAGCGGAATGAGTTGGCTGTAGAAGGTTATTCCGCCGTATAAATCAATTTCAACTCAGACTGTTTCGTGTTGGACTGGAATAATCCCAACAATATTATTCGTACAAGCTGTGAGATATATACGATTGTAGTGAAGATATTCCTTCATTATCCATGCTTAGCTATTCTTCATTCTACTGACCCAATTTCCTAATCCAAGCTTTGTAGTCATGAAACACATACCTGGCAGCAAGAAATTATTTGCTACCAAATTTTTAGAATTTTACACTAAACTAAGCTTTGTTATCAAAACTTTTAAACTGATGCAGCATGTATCATTTTCTTGCTGATTGGGCTACAATATATTACTAGATTAGATAATATAATACTAGATTAAGTATACAGCTATACTACTATACAGCTGTCAACACTTAAATATAAAGTCTTATTTGGCTACCCACAAATCAGTGACTATTTTTTATACACAATTGTAGTGTTATCTTCAGCACACGCTTAGACTTATTGAATATTTTGTGTTGCTAGCACCAACTACTAACTTATTTCAATCTTCCACCCTTTGTGTTTTGGGCCTATATTTTATATTCTACACATTTTAAACATACACATAAATATTAAGCTACTTAACTTAGCAGTTGAAGAAATCAGTAGACTAGTTATTGCAATGTGTGTAATAAGAAAAGATAAATATTCACAGCTTCGTCAGGACTAGCATATTTGTAATATTTTCTGACGTCTAACCTGATCCTTATCTATGAATCACCTGAATTAGATAAATAATCTTTTAACATAGATGATTTTGAGATTTTTTGGCTGTTTTTCAAGTAATTCCAAGTAGAAGCTATCATTTATCTTCATTGTTGCCTCGTTTTTTAGATACGCTATACTGTAGCCTATATCGTTGCCGATATTTTCTACTTATTTCTCCCAATTCCTGCTATAGTCGAAGTCGGGGATGTCTCCTATTTACTGACCTATTCTGATTATTGTCACGCATACCACTCTCGTCTGAATGCACTGTTTCATTCCTCTCTTTTTCCACACCATCCCTTTCCCCTCACCCGGTGTCTGTCTACCCAGATATCCACCAACTTTTCTTCCTTCGGTTTTATAACGCTGACTATAAGCCTCGATTATTGCTGTAATAATTTTCAAACGCAGCGTCTGAAAACACGTTTACGATACTCTACCATTCAACTAGACACAGGCGAGCTTTCTCTAATGGAAAACTTCTCGAAAAACTCGGGAAATTTTTCTGTAATATAAGCAGGCGTTCATATTGCGCCAGGTTTTTATTGCTGGCGTAACCGACAATAAAAGTAAAAAGTCGTTACTGCAGGGCTGAGGTAGAGTACTATTCGTCTCTTAAGCTCCGCGAATCGAAACGAATAAATTGGCAGTTATCGGTTTGCTGTGAGCTTAACCGGAGCATATCTGCACTTTTATTTATCAAGTTTCCAATTTCCAATCAATCGAATAATAATGAAACATGAAACCTCCCTCACCCCTCACCGCCTCACGTCTTCTGGATATTGGCAGTAGGCGACTGTAATTGAGATGCCTCCGCATCGATGGGAAATATGAAGACTCTTTTTCTCCATATTTTCGTGTAACGTAAGTCATACTGCACGAAGAAAATGCAGTTCGTATGAAATTAACCGATAAGTGGCAAAAGCATTCAAAGATGATGAACTGTTTCATCATTTGTCTAGGCTGTAGAATGAGAAACATCTTCCCATACTTAGGCATCTCCAGTAAAATCAAATCAAATTTTTAATTTTTCTTCAAATATACAATGATATTACAAAATAACAAAAAATGTATTATTTTTCATAATAAAAAATAGTAGAACTTACATTATTTTTCATTTTCCAATAAATTGTGATCACGAAAGTTGATTTTATAAACAATGAGATACAATAGATTGTAAATAATATACTACTATTTATTGAATAGAAGAGCTTCAAGTTTAGAGCATCTCAAATGATTGGCATTTTCTCACGGAAATTCCCAGAGTGAGATGTACCGAATCCTAAATGACGATGCTAATTGTTCTAAGTGTGTAAGGATGAGGATACAAATATTTTTTCAATATTTCTATTTGTAGGCAATCATGACCAACAAAAAAATTATCATGAAAGAATAGACTATATTTTGTTACTGATACAATTTTAATTTTTGTAGCAGATTATATACAACAAAAATAATTATGAACTTGGAAGATAACCTATAATCTTTCCATTGGCAATATTTGTATTTGTGTCTACAAATCATGTCCTACAAATATATGAACATGAAAGAATAATCTATGATTCTTTAACTGACAATATTTCTATAGTTTTTTCTGTATTTCTTATCAATGATGAGAAGTGATAGCCGAGTGCTGTGACAGGTATCTGTTCAATCAGAGATAAGCTGCGAGACTCCTTGGCCATCTTTGTAACGGTTACCCATTGAATTGACCAGCAAAAAAGACTCTGTTCTCTGCTGTAGAATCACTTCCCAGTGGTTCGGAACCCACCTAAAAATGTAGGTCCAACTCATCAATCAATATCATCTAATTCATTACCAACGCACAGGTCTCAGACCTATGTGGGCTTCATCATCCGGGAAAAAAGATGTTGATGTATAGCTGAAACCATAGTAACACTTTGAAAAAACGATTAGAAGCTAAGACTGTTACTATAGTTCTTGAGGAAGTAGCTTATATGGATGGCGTTGTACGTGGTATCACACTCATACCCCGTTCTTGGGTATTGGGCGCTAGCTGCCTTCCTCTGTAGTAAGCAATGATAGATCGCCTCAAGTTCAGTGTCTTCCTGCACGACTCGGTTCGTGAGCTTCCTCCCCTGCCCCACCCCAGTCCCCTGCTAACTTCTCTCAGTTTTCAGGACCGAGTAATGATCTGTGAAGAGGCCAAAGGCTTGGGCGGTATACTGGGCTGTTGGCTGTGGGAGTAGGAGGGCACTTGGGATAGTTGTTGGCGAGCTAGTCTGATAATTAGGAGGAAACAATCGTTCAGCAACTAACTCCCACGCCGGTCTATGCGTGAATCCTGTCTCCTCGCTTCCACCTGTCCTGTATAGTGCACTGTCTAGGACCAAGGAAAGGTTTCCCCGCGTCTTTCTACTTACAACAGTCCTTGTTCTTACGGTCGATCATTTGAGACAGAAGTCTGTTGCCTAGAACAACCCTAGCGTTTATCTTGTTTCGAATTACGATTTACATAATGGTCGAATTTTAAAATTCAAACGATATCATTCCTAATCGCATGTAATAAAAGTGTGGGATTATAGCCCTTCTTCTCCTCCTTCTTCTCCTCCTCCTCCTTCTCCTCCTCCTCCACCTCCTCCTACTCATCGTCCTTTTGCTATTTTGAATTATAATACGCTCCACAATATGTGCTTCATCTTATAAATTAGCCTGGTGTAGACCGTATGGAAATTAAACACCTGTTACTAACATTTCATAGTCGAAAAGTCAAATGTAGCTTTTCTATTTTACTTTGAAACACAGTAGTTCTACAGCCAAAACCAAATATTCTGGTATTGTTACATGTTTGTGAATCATAGAAGCATAAACAACTGTTGCTAGATTGTTTTATTGTAAGAATCTACAATAGCAGCCTACTATTTCTATTTCATTTCGTGATAATTCCATAATCCTAACAAAATATTCTAAAACCAAGTGAGCTTTTTTAAAGTTGTATTGAACCACTATTTCTAGATGTATTTTTAATGAACCTCAAATAGTTTCCTACAATATGCATGATTTTACAAATCCAATAGGATAAATCTTGTTTAAAGGCAGTGGAATCTTCACTCATCCATTTTTACAAAATGTTTTTTTGTGGTTTGAAAACTGAATGAAATTCTAATAGTCATCATTTACCTACAATTACTAGTAGTAATATAGGTGGTTTGTTAATGGTCTAGATCTGGACGATTAGTCCAGGTTAATTTTGCCTCCTGTGATGAATTTTCAAATTGTTTTCGTTTTGAAATATGTGGAGTCTGAAGAAACAACAAAAAAAAACGCAACTCATCGCACAGCATGCTTCTTGTCTCCCATGGAGTCAGTGACATTAGCTCGAGCTATAAATTCAGGAGCAGTATAATTCGTTATTAATATCTCAGCTGGGTCCGGTCCTATATGTTGAGGAATGCTTAAAATTAATCTTATGTTATCCTTTTCGTATTTCTCTGTAGAGAGTGTGGAGAGAGTATGAATGCTTAAAATAAATAATTCAGCTATTATTTATTATTTACTCCCAAGCTTGCACATGGGCTGGAGAAATTCTGGAGAAGCACCTTCATTCCAGCTGGGGCTATTCGGAAGTGCTCACTAATTAGAGATTGTATTCTGCTGTCCTTGAGAAGCTGTGAAAATAATTACTTCATTTTGAACTAGGGGACATTTTTCCACTGAAGCACTGGTAATTCCACTTACTAATGGACTCTTACAACGTGGAATTATTTATGAACAAACTTTCTTCTCATCGCCTCATGGGACCAGTTCTTATCGTAATTCACTGTATAATTTGAGTCTATCTTCTCCAAAGTTCACTCCTGCTGTAATTGGAGAGCAAATGTCATTGTAGCAGGCGTCGCCCCTTCTTCTAGACTCACTGCTCCAGTTGGTGGATAGACCTAGTTAGGCTGTCATTGTTTTTTTGTTTTTTAATACTATTTTCATCAAAAATGTAAATTAGTAATAAATTATAAATTAAAGCGTCTCTGAATAATCCTTAGTTTGTGAATAAGTAAGTGCGATGAAGTAAGTAGGACATTTTAATTACTTTATTACACCTCATTATGTGAATAAGTTAGTGTGATGAAGTGATAAGGATGAATAATAAGACTTGAAGTTGTCACAATACATTTATTGAAAACAGTGAGATATTAGTTTTGGTTGTTACATAATTATCAATCTCAAACAAATATACTAATACTATTACTAATCAATCAATAATACTTGTTTAGTTTGATTGAGATTGATAATGGTGTAACAACCGAAACTAGTATCTCACTGTTTTCAAAATGTAGCTGTGACAACTTCAAGTCTTATTATTCATTATGGACATCTACCACAATATCACCTACACCACTACAAAGAAAGTTGAAGAAAGTAGGTCGTCAACTCGATTGTTTTACCCTATTATTAAATTGTTTTATCAATGTTACTTTTCATGTAGTCGAAGATTTCATTGTTTGATATATTTTGTACAACCCAATATCAGTAAACGTTGTTTATATGTTTGTTAATATCATCTTGGTGGTATATCGTTGAACGTTCTAAAGCAGCAAATTATTCTAGCCCTATTCATTAAGTTGATATTATTCTGTCTTATTTGCTACTAGAATATGTCTATAACATTTTAAAAGTGAACGGAAAAATATTATTTTGTTTTGTTTTTAAAATGTTCTTCGGAAAGAAACCGCTATAACTAGAGGTTGATAGCGTCCAGCACATACCTGCTGCGTTTAGTAAGGCTTCGCAGAGGGATTGAATTTCTGTCTGAGCTTACTGAACGTAAAAACAAATCCCGGCTATTCTAATAATAAAAGGGGTCGCAGAAGTATTATACGATTAACTTGCTGTTTTAGTGCGATATAACATTAAGGTTTTATTAAAAAGCATTATAAATAAAGTTTACCGAAATTGGGGTTAGACAGCGAATTAAAACTTATTCAAACAAACCGCGTCCACTTCAGTTCAGTCCATAACGGATCTTTCAGACAATTATTGCCACCTATTTGTCGATTCAGCCTTTTCCAGTCATTTTTTTAAATCCAAATGTTGTAGGTCTGCATTTTGTGCCCTAAGCTGAGTGGTTACTTACTGGCCGACTGAACTCATTGCATAGGTAAGCTGCAAACCGACAGAAGTTGTCAACATGCCTGCGAAGCCGCCACCTGTGTTTGTTAGCTTTCAGCTCAGAAAAAATTCAAACAGTTCGGGAGGAGAAATAAAAGTGGTACGTGTCAGTGTGTTTGCATTTGGTCGCTACCGTGACAGCACTTCTAAATCGAGAAACTATTGCAGGAAAAGCCTCAGGGGAACATTCACCACAAGCAAACACTTTGCATGTTACCGTAATAGAAAAGAGTCGAGTCCCAACTGATAAATGTACAGAGTCGGATTGTGGCGTTACCTACACTAATCCTAATCCCTCGATACATCATGCAGATCAACAGAGAAGATCGAATACACAAATTGATGAAAGCAATGCATCTAACCAGCCAATAACATAACAATATTCTAGTTTTGTCTTTGTTTATTCAAACAACACCATCCATTTCCAAATTAATAATAGCAGAATTCACTGTATTAACGCACTTATACAACTGGATTGTCACTCAAATCGTTAGTGTAATGTGCAGCCATCACAGCCAATCACAACCATCGTTATTTGAATGTGTTTACAATGTTGCTAAACCAATGTTAGCTATTCATATTTACTGTAGTGGATGTTTTCAATTATTGATAACAATACCTCAGCATTACTCCTAATCAAAATGTTATCATCTATACTCTCTCGACCCCATTGAGAATCATAATTATTCCTACTTTTGTCCAATTCCCAGAGGCGTACCATCAAATCTCATCACTTTTGTCACCCAAGCATTCACGGGGCTCAATTTATTTACTTATTTATTGTAGTTAATTTCGGTCTGACTTAAATTGACTTTTCCGGCTGCAATGCCTTCTTTCACAAAGATAAATTTTGCAAATAAGAACCTACAACACAACTGATTTCTCCAATCCCATTAAAGACGTGGACGTTAAAATAATACTATAAAAGACATTGATATTGCAAGATATAATACTGTATATCCAGTTAGGTAGTTTGATGTCTGTAATAAGCTTCTGAAGTTCGTGCAAGATTCAGTTGAAATTATAATTTTCTCCTATTTGTTACATCTGCATAAATATGCTGTTTAATGTTTTTCTTGGATTTGAGTTCATGCTTGAGAAGCTCGAAGGCAATTTCATGGGCAAATGACGATTGTGATATGGTGAGAATGCTGAGAATATATATGAACATAACAATGCCCACGTTCCAAAGTTTGTTTCACGAATAGGACACATTGAATGCAGCCTTTAAAAATAAATTAAATTCAATAGCCTTTGTTCCATGACCTAGTATTCACTGTACTCCTTGCTTCTATTGTAAAGTCCATTATTGCTTATTTGGAATGTGTTGAATTGATTGTTATAACTTACCTCTGCTCTGGTCACTCTAATTGAGAATTGCCAATCAAACTTGTATCCCAAAACTGAATTTCATTTTTCTCCTACATACTGAAATGAATTCCAATATTTTTCATCACAATGCTATCAAATTCTTATTACAATACTTGTACCTCTAAAATTTATTAAACTGTAATGGATTTTACAGCCGGATGACTTTCTTGACACCAACCCTTAGCCTCTTAGCCTCCAGGCTGATAGGGGTTAATACAAAACTCAATATGTCTTATTTATGATTATTTATTATTTTTATTTTATGATTTCTTTCAATTTTTTGTGATAATTTTTTATTTTATAAATATTTTATTTTATTTTTATGATTTATCAAATCATAACATAAAATGAGTGCAATCAAAGAAATGCATTGCCAGTATTGTAAAATCATTCGCAATATATAATTTCTTCCTCAATCGAGTATGACCAATCTCCAATTGGGTGTCAATAAGGATTTATAAAGATGCTGGTAGGCTGTGGGCCACGATGTGGAATAGGAAGCATTCTACTTTCACTGTTCAATGGTAGATGAACGATGACAAAGAGATCACTTCTGAGATCGGATAGTGTGGCCTATAGTAAAAAAAGCGATCACAGTCGAGCGGGTCTTACGCGTAGAGTGTGCCGTGATGGTCCAGCGGTCCGGATAGCACCCGTCACTCTGCTGCAAGAGGCGAGAGAGCAGAGTCACTCCCGCGTAAACTGTCCGACAGCAGCCAATATTCGCCGGCTCCCTCTGCGGCCCATCACTTTTTATCAATCGCCTTCTCCATCGGGCTGCTGTCCTTTCTCCATCGTTCTTTCTCCGCCCTATCTTTACCGCACGGCTCACCTGTCACACCGTCTTTTATTACGCGAATTAGAACTAGCAAAAAATACCTCATTTACTTTTTTATCCTCTTACAAAACGCCAGTAGTTAGCCGGCGGAAACGATTGTTATCCAGCCAGAAGTTCTTTCTCGAAATGAAACTGAAAGAAATCACATTTGATACTCGCAATTAGTTTCACCACAACCGTTAATAATGAGTACAGTACAGTAAATTGAAAAAGTGTATAGATACAGTGGATTGTAGTTTCTTAACATTAGGAAGAAGAGAAAGAACATTATTAATAGTTTCTAACATTATTTCTTTACATTAGGAATTGGAAATGCTATATCGAATTTGAATGCAATATATACATACTATCATATTTAAATGCGATACTTCTTCGGCATTATTTTAATAATTGTAATACCCATTTATCCAATCACTCCATCGTGAATGCTCTTACAGTTTTCAAATAACATTTTATATATTCTTCTAAAGCCTGCACTATGATTGACTATTTCCATTTGGCGCCTTGCAGCCCTAAATAAATTCAATAAAAATTACAGCCTCATACATAATTTGATCCATAATCACAGCTTCATACAAACTTGATATATTTGATTATCACTTGATAAGTTGACTGCATTATGTTTGATTAGGGACAGTTTTCCAACATTAGTATTATTGTATAGATTCTTAAAAAACACTGGTTTCAATTTGATACATTGACGATGCATTAATTTTGATTCCATTATACTGTTATTTTTGTGAAATGTTCAGTAATTTCAAGTGTTAGTGTATAGATCGCGAACTACCACTACCCATATACAAGCTAACGTTTGTACCAGCTAACGTTTTGTCCATTTTTGGCTTTAAAGACTTATGTCCCTGGCTTAATAGAACCACGCTTTGACACGATTTTTGGTCGGAACTGTATCATCATTTGCCATTTCCATGCTATTCTATAAATAATTGGGACAAAGTTGTAGAAGTGAACAAAGGGATTTTGAAATTATTATCCTGAGGATTCCCTGAAGTAATTGGATAACGACACAATAGATAAAATCCACTACTAGTAATCTAGATTAATTCTGGGTGAACTTCTAGATAGAAACTGATCCTTTTCTAGTTTTTCCACTAGTGAGCCAGCATCTTTGATCATAACTAGACAACCATTTCATTCCATCCAGGAATAAAAACGACAGCAACAAAGCTCGTGTTTCCATTAAATAGTCGTTTGGTCGAGAGTTTGCAGGACTGTACTTCTTGTATGACTCATTTGATAAATAGGCTGTTTTGAGGCCATACCCTCAAAGCTTCCCTCAACATAGTCGGTAGTGCAATCTACAAGCGCATCACTTATGCAATGCCTTATTAGCGATCCGCTCAAACGTTTATCAACAACTGCAACTCGACGTTGCTAGCGTGGCTCAAAGTCTCTCACGCACACCACCCACGCTATAGCCTACAACATGACGAATTGCTTTTTGAGACTTAACAAAGCCAAGAATTAATTAAGATCATGGATAAGTAGACAGAGCAAAGCTCTTGAAGCTAATGCATTTCCTAGTACAGTAAAGCGAAAGTATTGAAATAATTATTAGACATCAAAGCCGTTGAAATCAAGCCTGCCAAATACAGACCCCTGCTCTCAGTGTGTGGAGTAGATCGAAATTAGTAAAGTGTGTGCTCAGTAATAATTTCTGTGGCTCCAATGGATATATGAATGTACCCAGTGTTTTAATGCTTCCTCTAAAAATTGTTCAGCTACAGGTTAATAATATTATTAGAAACTTCAAACATTATTTTAGATATTGAGAACAACAATGAGGAATATTATGACTTTAACAAAAAATTGAGAAAATGACTCTAACGCAATGATGGACGTGATGATAACTACTCACATTCAACTATGTCTGGGTCTTTGTGATCACAGCTCTCTCGCTTCATCAATATTTTCAGTTATCAAATTTCTAGTTTAAGAAACAAATAGTTCGAAAACAGTAAAGAATTGAGTATTGATTCATGCTGCTTTGTAGCGTTGTCCAAGTGAGATGGTGGAAAAGTTCATGTAGCACATGGGAATACCTTAAGTATCCTTAAATACACCCTAAGTGAGAATATTTCAGACATATACCAAAAGTTATCTTACGTAACATTTTTTCAAAACTATTCTTATGAAGGAGAACAGAGAACTTGAGTTTTTTCATCAATTTTGAACTGTAAATTGCATAAAACTTCAATTTAGCATTAAAATGTGATTTATAAGTGTAATTTATTTCTAATATTGATATTTTTTCAAATAATTTATTTTATTTCTTATTGTTCCAGGTAAATGGAGGTGAACTATACCTATTGCGACTAAGAGTGAGTGAAAAATTAAATATTATTGTGAATTTTTAATTCTAGTTCTAACTAGTTGAAAAAAAATTTCTCAGTTGAGTTTCAATACATATTAACGCAAACATACTGTCTTATCAGTAGTTTAATTATGACTATTTTCTGCATATTGTCTTATTCTTGAAAATTTTCTTGTCTAGTAAGTTTTATAATTATGTAGTTTGATTATTAAAGAAATAACTATCAAAGTTTATTGAGAATTATTCAATTATATGACTGAGATTAATTACTGCTCAATTTCTCAAAAGCAACAATAATTATGCACTAAAAAAAAGACGCAGAGAAATCATTTTTATTTGCATGTGCCTTGGTAATATTATCTTTTTTGTATCTAATTGAGATTCTTCGTAGTTGATTTAAATACAGTAACAAGTTATTTTGCATATACTTATTACTCAATTCCTTGGAGATTGCAACTGCTCATAATTATGATTTTTATTTATTCATTATGAAAACACGATCAAGCAAAGATACAACAAACTATTGCCTACAACTAATTTCTTCACATATTTTGAACTAAAAAATCCAAATTTTAGGTAACGTCAAAATTGAACTAGAAACTCTACTCTAGAATACAATCTCCGGCAAATGTGATCCGGGTCTTTTTAAATCAAGAATATTAGTATAGATTTTCACTTAAAAATTAAGCCCTTAAACAATCCAATAAGTCCATAAAATTTCGAATTTTGTTTGATATTTTGAAACTGAAACTTTAGAAGTTATCCCTAGTATTTCTAGTAGTATTCTAATTTGAAGTTGAATAAGAAGTTTAATTGAACTAGAAACTCTACTCTAGAATACAATCTCCGGGTCTTTTTAAATCAAGAATATTAGTATAGATTTTCACTTAAAAATTAAGCCCTTAAACAATCCAATAAGTCCATAAAATTTCGAATTTTGTTTGATATTTTGAAACTGAAACTTTAGAAGTTATCCCTAGTATTTCTAGTAGTATTCTAATTTGAAGTTGAATAAGAAGTTTAATTAGACTAAGCAAAGCAGCGAAGCACGACTTTTTTCCTTAAGATTTCAAGAACAAAGACCGTTCAATTAAATTGAAAGCTCTTGTAACCACAGTCTTAAATCTCCTCTCACACAGGCTTGGAACTTATAGAAGAACATCTGGAAAGCTGTAGAACAAGATCATGCGGTTTTGAAATTTATAACTTCTAAGAGCAGGGAAAACGTAGTTTATCACGGCCTTTCTGGAGTATATTGTTAATCTTGTTGAAAATCCTTTCCTCGAATAAAATCCATGGATTACTGAACAGGAACCTGTAAATACCTTACGTGTGGTAGGCAGCGTTGTCAAGTTGCAGCGGTGGAAAAAGAAAACTTTTCGTTCGTAAACTCTCCAAGTATTTTTCGTCATTAACAAGATTAGGTTTCTCCACAGAGCTTTGAAATAATGAAAGGGAAGTCTATCGATTGAATATTCTTCAAATAAAAGACCGAGCTCAACGGTTATTGTGGCCGAACAACGTCATGACTTGTCATTTCTGTACACTTGGCTGGCCACATTATCGACAACAATAGTTCAGACTCTTTCATTATTCAGCTGCAATTTTTTCTGTACCAGCCCCAAGACAAGATACCAACGCTATGCTATTATCATTGTCAACGGTTCATTACGATCAGCTACCACCGCTGGTTGTCTTCAAAAGGCTTTATGCTCAATCAAAAATTATTAATTACTTTTAAATACCACCTTCCAGCGATTCTCACACCATTGTCGATCAATCTATTAATAATGAGTAACGCTACCACTCTGTACATCAAGTGTTGTTCAACCTTTAAATGTTATAAATTATTCAATTGCATGTCTAGTTCTCTGGCACTTCTTTTTCTTCTTCTTCTCCTTCTCCTTCTAGTTCTCCTTCTATCCTTCTCCTCCTCCTCCTCATCCTCCTCCTCCTCCTCCTAATCCTCCGCCTCCTTCCCCTACACCTTACTTTTATTATTACTATCAGTGTTCGAATTACTTTATAAACTCAAATAACTCATATTTATTATTCATATATTTTTCAAAAACCATTCATAATAGTCAATCATTAGTGATTGATGATGGTATAATAAAGCTTGCAACTCATACTTGTGGATTGTAAGAGACAGATTTCTCGTTATTAGAATCCTCATAATTGTCAGCTTGATAACATTAATTAAAACCATCGATCATAACTATCAGTGATTATTGTCGATAGTATGATAAAGCTAGTAATATCAACTCATAATTGAGGATTATAAGAACAGATTTCTTGTTATTCGATTCATATCTTGATCAGGTTCACTTGATAAGGTAAGTTATTCGCATTTCTCCTATGGAAACTATGATTTAATAATTGCATTTCTCTTGAAAACGAATCAAGACTAATACGTTTTTGATAGAACCAGACAACCTTAACAATGATTGATCGGATAAATAAGTAACTATTACTTTGCTAGTGAGCCATGATGATTTCTCCAAATATCACTGATGCTATGATGTGAATACATTATCATTTTGCTTATACTCTCCTATGTGTGAATTATGTAGAATTGAAGTTTCAATTCAAACAGGATAAGAAACTCAAATGCAAATTATTGAAACTTATGAATACTGTTCTTCAGCTGTGATATCACCGTTTGCATTCAGTGCAGATATTGCCATATTGTTATCTTCATTCTGAAGTTTGCAACATCTGTTACATACAACTTGCGTCTGATATTGTACCGTACCGTCACAAATCTAGGTCGTCGGAAATATATTATTCTTTGTTCTGTTCACTGCCATAAAATTATCATGCCTTGATCTCTCAACGTATCTATTGCATTTCTGCCGACTACTATCATTCCAATACGATTCAATTGAGGTAATAGTAGGCATTGTCCACAGCGGTTGACCATACTGAAGAACAGTATTGCCAATAAATTGTTGTTCGATGGTGAAATGATTCACAACAACCTACAACATGATCATATTCTCACTCGCTATAAAAAAAATGAAATCACTGAGAAATGAGGATTGCTCATAGCTCAGGAGAGTATGGGTTGCATAGCTATTGTTCGTGAAAATAAAATATTACGAACAGTTTCTCTCATTTACCTGTATATTTCCTCATTCTTGGTAGCATATTTATTGTGCACTGCTGAACGTAATTTTATATAATTGTCACTCTTGGAATGATACTAAAACAGTCTCATACGTACATCATTCTACTACTAGCTTGGTACAATATTCAGTAGTAGGAGACTCAAGTATTAATCTACTTCTACTTCTGTTTTTGATTGCATTAGTAAAGTAGACAATAGTTGAAAATTGGATTCGATCCACTGTATTATCATAAGTTTCGGTAGGCTTGGCATAGATCATAGACGAACCATCAAGACGAACCTTACTATCCCTGATCAATGGCATAGATACAACTCTGTTAGCTCAGTGAGGAAAGTAGTCGCCTACCTCACTCCTCGTTTGTATAGTACGCTCTTTGGACCAAAACATAATGTTGAGGTCTGTAGAAACACCTACATTAGAAATCGGCTATGGTACTACTATACATGCAAACATTATTATTTATTTATCTATTAATTTATTCATTGTGACAAAATTACAATGAATGTGATGACGCAACAGACTCAAGTCCAAAACTGCTCTCTTCACAAATTTTGAATATGTTATATTGTCCAAAACATTGAGGTTAATTTCAACCCTAACAATTTAGATTTACCAAAACACCCTACTCGAAAATAATAAAATGATTCCTTTTCACTTGAAGGTAACCAATTTGAAAGTTCACTCAAAACAAAACACTGAAAACATTAAATAGTAGTCTATAATATAAAATGTTGATAGAAATTAGCAAGCCGAAAATACCATCTTGCTGATATGGAAAACAACTAACAGATTGATTATCTTCTATTATATATTGATATAGACAATCTAGTTTTCCCCCTCTTCTTTTCAATTTCCGGATGTTTGCCCTAGATGTTTTAAAATCATCACTCATTGCTGGTTTAAAATCAATAATCATAGTATGAAAAAATATAGGCCTGAGATACGCTTTATAGCAAATTTCAATAGGAAATTAGGTTAAATTCTTTCCACTTTTTCAATTTATCTGATTTTCTACAAGTTAATAAGTATGAATAATGTTATTCATTAATATCAGTACTTTATGACTGTTCCCTAGTACACGGACATATTATTAACAGACCGTCCTTTAGTAGGGAATGTTAAACAAGTATGTGGATCCTGCACTCGTTAGCAATAGGCCTCCACAAATTAACCCCCCATAATTAATCTCTGCCGTACGGCTTTTCGGGTAATTAGGCACGTGCATTTTTGAATGAGCCAGCAAGGTTCGCTTCACTCACTTTGTAGACTAAATAACGCCAGTTCGTAATCCATGACTGACAATGTGGGACGCTCTGCTACTTACAACTGTGCTCAGTAAATATTCGCTTATTTCATCTCTTCTGTTGACAACTCTCGCTCGAATTACCTACCCCTTTTCCCCCTCCCACCAGCTACTCACTATCCCCCCCACCGACTCATCCTCCTCATCCCTACGTTCAATTTGCAATTAGCGAAGAGGCAAAGGAGTTAGGCGCACTGTGTGTGTAGAATGTTGTGCAGGTGTACACAACATTTCGTTTCAAACTCATTCGTAAAATTGAACACTGCGTAAATTCGTTTGAACACATAATGAAATCACGAAATTACTGAACGTACTGTCTAGGACGTTTCAACTGGATTAGAATCAATTTTGTTCAGTGATGAGCAACTTCTGAGGTCATTTCGCTACTTTGAACTTACCCCAACTTTTGAAGCATTTGTCAGAACGAAATTTCATTTTAAGAACATGAAATAATGAATTATTCATTAATTAAAAACATAATGAATTCTGGTTTTTGCATAGATCATTATCATAATTATTTATATAATGAATCAATTAACTGAATATAATTCGTTTTCAGAAATGTATAAATCATTTACTTATTTATACTGTGATAACTTATCATAGATGAATTTATGTAGGCCTATTTATGTTAAACTTATGTTTATTGAATTAACTGGAACTGTATCTGTATATGAACTTGACTGTAACATATTAAACGTATGTATTATTAATCTATAACGTTCTCGATAAATTATTTATAGTGAGCTATCTCACGTCCCAGTTGTAATTCCAGTTGTGTTGTGGTTGGCGTAAGCAACATTTACAAGCGATTCATCACAAGTTAAAACAAAATATGAGAACTTAATTTTTAAAATAGACCTATGAACTGATTTTCCATTAATTAGGAACATTGATGCAGTATGTTTACAACATTTCGTGAATGAGTCATTGATAATAATTAATGGTAACTCATCGTTGAGTTTTAATTCATTGTGATTTGATCTGTCACGAATTATTAAATCATTCGTTAAAATACTGTGATAACTTATTATAGATGAACTTAATGACGGATCACACTTTTTACCGAAAGTGGATTCACTAGCTGTGTATGTAAATGGCATGATCATCCATGTGCATTTTTAATGTGATCGGGTTCATGGATGGAAATTAATTTATCATTTCGGTTGCTGCACATAACAAATCCTGCATTGCAAATATCAAACCGCATAAACATTGACAAAGCTTTCGCATGTCCAAATAGTCATAAGCAGATGAGTTGAATGATTCCAAGCGCTGGTTGTTCATAAATGGAAGATTAGTTTCATTACGTCAAATGCGAGTTATTAGTAATGTGCCTCCTGTTATTGGTTGGTATGATGGCAATAATAATATTGTCTCTCCGGGCAATGAACAGAGAGAGATGTCAAAATTGTATCGTTTTTCAAAACTCGCGCCAATTACAACGGCTATCGAATGTTGAATCAGCTCGGAATGAGGTTGTAATGGGCCTTTTATTGCCGGCCCTTGGAGGCGACAAACCACGGTGGCCGAGGCCCGAGCTGAGGTGAAAAATAATTGGGCTCAAAGTCTATTTGCATGTGAATAGCGCTTTAACAGGACAAGCCTGATCGCTGAGTTTAGGTTAGTATAGGTATGTATAAGCAGGCTGGGCACCTGAACGGTGCTCAGAGTAGCTACTGTACTACACAACCACGCCTATCCGCCTTTTATATTATTTTTTTAGCCGGGCCGACCTCTTACATTATAAGCTTCGGCAGCAGCCTCCGGGCATTTGGTTGTGGTCGTCTCTCCATCCATTCTGTATCATCCTCACACCTGTACTTCACCCTTCTCTCTCATCTCCTCTTTCTTCCTTCTCCCTCATCCTCAGCTTCTTTCATCTGATGCTTCCTTATTACGATTTATAACCTCGAGGGGAACGCCTATTCTTCTGTTGCTTCACTAAACTACTCCCTTTCAAGTAACCCTCACCTCATTGTTCATCCACTTCACTGCGGGTTGACAAGAGAAAAGGATGAGAATACCATATAAGAAATGAGATAGAGTGGAGAGAGGGAGAGAGAGAGAGTGTGTGTCTTTGTATCTTGAATTAAAACTCAAAGCGTCAGTGTGACAGCTAAATTATTAAGAATCAAATGGTGGGTGTTGATCGCCAGGTAAAGCTTTACATGAATCTTGTTTTATAACACTAATTTCACTTGATCACACTTGAAGGTGATCACACTCTTTGAGAATACGAGATATGCTAATCTTGTATATTAGCATAAGTCACTGACATCATTATACCTTATGCATGGCATAATTCATTCCCTTACCAATTAAATTCTTAATACTATTCTATTGATTCGGGAACCAAAATTATTGCAAAGAAAGGGAAATTTTAATAATACTAGATATTTTATTAGATAAAAAATACATTTAATCGTACTTTATACTCTATACTATTCTCCTATTCCAGTTGAGAAAATATGAGTAAAAAAGAGAGAAAATTACAATTGAAATGAATATTAACATAGGTTATTACAATAATCGACGTTATTACTGTAATCGGACTAATATAGGATAAAGAGATGCTACATATAACTACCACTAAAACTGCTGCATAATACCCTGCACATGATTGAATGACTGAAGAATTGCATTGGATAATAGTTGAATGATTACATTAGTTTGGGCAGAAGGGTAAAATTATTTGGTATTTTGAGAAATAAACTTCCAACTCGATCAAATTCTGTCATCCGTTTTTTTAAAAATTAGTCTCCTGTAGTTGAGATTACAAATTGATCAAGCAGTAGACTTTTCAAAAAGAAGTCGTTTATCTTTGCAAGGAAGACATAGTCCTTTAGGGACTTTCATTTGTGTAATGTAGAGAACTCCATCTTTCCAGTTCGAGGTTTTTTGAGGCAGCATGGTTAAAATTATATCTATTTTTGTTGTAGCATAGGACGAGGAAATACCCATATTTACAATTCTATACTTTATTTGAGAGAATGTTCGTTTTGCATGGGCTGGCGAGTGAACGCTACTTATCGAGGGGCTGAGAACTGCTCTCTCTTGAGAGAGAGTATTATTTATTGAGTTAGTGCACGCCTCCCTTGCAGCAGCAGCAGTAGTAGTAGCATTGACTCAACGGAAGCGAAATCGATCAAGTGGGTATTGCTCGTCCCAGAACGCCCTGACTAATGCACGCACTAAAGGGCTGCGACTCTGCCAAGTTTAGCTAAGATCGCCTACAATAAATAAACAAGAGATACGATCACTGCAATTTATGTAAATATTGGATTTATCTTTCAGATATGCATATATAGTTCAGAGAGGTCCGCTATTGGGTATATCAGAAGCCCTTCAAAGCTACAACATTCCCCCAACATCAGTTGCCAACTTGAGAGTTAGTTACTTTTTTTGACCTCAGAACTCGGATTACTCTAAGTAATTATCTGAAATTGATCTCCATATCTCACGGCATGTGGCCCAATCAATATTTTATTGGATCTGAAAATTGCAGCAAAACGATTTCCCTAATAGGTTTTCCATTCCAGTAATAAATTATTAGGCTAATATTATTATTATCATTATTATTATTATTATTATTATTATTATTATTATTATTATTATTATTATTATTATTATAAGTGAGATACACTCTTAAGATAGGCTGCAAAATACTCTTTTCAAGCTGTTGAATTTTCTCAGAAACGAATTTGATTATTTCTTAAGCTTCCAATTATCTGGTAATTGTGCTTAAAAATGTTCGATTTCTACAACTCAATAAGATCAGAATAAGAAACAAAGATTTTACAGCTATTCAGGTAGGGTGTGAATGAAAAAGGAGAGGGAAAAGGAGCAAGTTGTCCAACTTAAAAACAAATAATTCTTAGTGCAGTTGGTACAGTACGAAATGAACCACTAAAAAGTATGAAAAAATGGAGGAGAGTGGAAAAAACAAAGTTGAAATTTAAATAAGTTGAATCAAGTAAAAGGTATTGATTTCGTTGGACCACTTGTATGAAATTTCAAATGATACTTGGACCTAAAATTTTTGTAGTTGAAAATTTATGGAAAATAGCTATTTGGGTAACTAGAGCGAAAAGTGGGACATTTCTGCAACGAGAGAAACAGTTTTTTCGCGAGCCGAAAGCACAGAAACAATACTTTGCGCTCGAATTACACATTAAATTTTTCCTACATTAACGTATAAAGTCATTTAAACAGAACAGAACAGGACATACATAACCTCACCTAACCTATCTTCGAATCAAATCGATTTCGACCAGAACTACAGCTGATTGTGAGCTTGCTTTTTCGTGGCTGATGCGGTTAGCCAACCTATTTTTGAATGCAGAATAGGGAACCAGCGTATTACATGCTCACTATTTTGTGTTGTAAGGTTGCAAATCTGGAGTGCGGAAAAGTACTTTCGCGTACTGGAATTCACTTTCCCGCACTGGTGCAGGAATAGACAATTTTATGTGCTACAGTTATTGCAAAAATAGGCACTTTTTCGGGTCACTGTAGGAAAAAACAATTTTGGCCAATAGCTTGTGTCCTTATATTGATTGCATTTCGATTATGATGGATAAATAAATAAACAGTTCGATATTGGTTCGATAATATCAATACAAAATATTTTATTCATTGTAAACAAATTCCAAAGTATAACTTCTACCACAACAAATTCCTAGTTCAACCAGCTAGAGAACCTTAAATCGTGCTTTTGTCAATGAATGTTACACATAAGTTCATTAATGCATCAGCATCTTACGGGTCGATCGGGGTCAAAACTTGGACCTTCGAGATTTCGGAGGCGAGGCGCAATTACTATACGAAGGGCCACATACTATGAGGACAGAAGGGTAGCCACAATTCTCAAAGCGGTTGCCTTGCTAGTAGTTGGGACCAATTTCGTGGTCTTAACTCGATCAGTAGAGGGACAGTTGGAAAGTGTTAACGGGGCACATTATCGAAGGCTCTTCTCTTTGGGCCTTCTGATTGGAAAATATTCAGAAAGCTGAGTGATAGTTAGATGACTGCTTGTCGGATACTGGATCGTTCGAAATGAATAACTCTTAATTTTACTAAATTAGTAAGTGAAGTGATAATTATATTCTATTATTAGATAATACTAGATATTATTATATATATAATACTCAACTAATAAGTGAACAAAACTAAAATTGAACTGTCACATTAAATCATCAAAATTCAGCTATGATTCGTGATCAGAATGATTCTATCAGGTAGGCTGTAGATAATTTATGTCTGTCTTAGATTTATTTTCATCTTCTAGGATAACTTGAAGATGTCCAAAGGAATACAAAATTGATTCAGCTGCATTATCAGGGTGACACTCAAATCAAATAAAATTTATTTAAATTCTTAAAAATACCAATACAATAAAAGCTGAACCAAAATTAGAACTTATTATGCCTGCAAAGTATATTCCTGTGCGCAAGGACAGACTGCTAAACACCGATTCACACTGCATGTCATAACACTGGGTTCGAATAAACTGATCAACACTGTCAGAGAGGTGTCAAAATAAAAATAAAAATTTGGCGGCTCTGGTAGAGAAGTTGGTTGGAGCGTTTGTCTGCGATAAGATAGGGCTCTGGCTGGCTTCGTTTCCTGCAACCTTGGGTTCGAATCTCATTCAGCCATAGATGTTTCTCATCATTCACCCATTCACTCATTCACCCAAGCACAAGTCTCCAGACTCATGTGGGCATCATCCGCAATAAAAAAATACCGCACTGGTTATAAATTAATAACGTTATACCCAGGTTGTCATAATGACAGAGGCAGTAACAACCAAGTTGCATTGTAGATACGACTATACGTTTGTGACTATAAGTGTGAGAGTTGAAAACGTGAGCAGAATGTATGAAAGGTTCAGTCAAATAGAGTAACGAGAGGCATAAATAAAAGTTGGATTCTAGGGTATTACCACAACTTGATTGTTTTAAAGAAAACGGATGTACTCTTCAATTTTTATACAATTTCTTTTCTATGCAGGTTATAAATAATATGCAATCGAGAAGGACTGGATAATTCTAGACAGTACTCCTCCATTTAGGGACCATCCAAAAATCCAATACCTACAAATCCACATAGTTTAAATCGGTACTTGTGAGAAACAACACCTATATTAAAAGAGTGGTAATTCTGAAGTATTACCCATAAAGTTTTTTGTATGAATTTGTGTAGAACTTGTCAAGATGTCGCAAACTGCTAGAACAACATACTAAACATTAATAATACAGAAGAGGAAGACTCTCTTGATACCGTATTGACAAATTGCGATGGCTCTACAGTTGACAAAGCAATAAAATGGAACATCACGTTCTTCCAGGTGATTTACTGATTCCATTCCGTTTAAACATCGTTTTTAGCAAGTATACCCTTGAATAATGTAAGCGCTTCTCCAATGTAACTATAGCATGCACAACTCCAATCTATATCATTATCAGTATACCATAAGTTTCTAAACATCAGTACCATACAGTCCACACATTTACACTGGAATCTTTGTTTAAAACTGCAATTCGCTGTAAGATTGTTCTAAACTGCACCATTAAAGAGAAAATCATTGCTATAGAAGATGTTTACTGTTTTCTTTTTTCAAAATCTGGAATTCTGTTTCTTATTCACTGGAGTATTTTGAGTTCTTTCCTTTAGAATCAACCAGTTTTTGTGACATGTACTTCAACAAAAATTCTCGAATGCAAAAAAGTTTGATCAAAAGGAACTAATTATCATGCAAAATGAAGAGCAGGATTCAGAATTGAAAAAAAGTTGTGTTTCGATCGGGTGAGTTGAAGTGTTTGTTTTTTTAATGGAGAAATACTTTATAAACGGAGTCCATTCGAGTTTTATTCATATACAAGTTTATAAACTACCATTGGCTATTCGAAAGCTGTATTGAATTCTCTCCTGTACATGACAAGTGTCAAGATGCTAAGCTTTCAAACTTGTAAATGGTTTTCGTAAAACTTTTAATTTATGGACCCAAGCCTATCAAAAACTTCGAAAAATCTGGTGCCTATAATAAATTTCAATACTTGTTGATTCCTAGCTCCAGAATTTTCCTTATCTTCCAATATTTTCCAATATTGTATTTGATTCTGCGACCTTGAAATACCAAATATGGGGAATCCTCAAGAAAACCAAAAACATATCTACAAAAATTGATCACCTGATTTCCTTGATTGTGAAACTATGATAAATCACCTAATAATAATAATTATATCAATTAGTCCTATCAATCTTACTTTCTTTATACCTACTCTTTTCATAATTTCGTACTATCGCACTCTCTTCATACTTTCGAAGTTCCTTCGTATTTTCTCTATGCTTATCTCATTTTCTCTTGGGACTACTACACTACAGTTTACCAGCTACTTCCACGGGTACAAATATTTTAATTTCATTCAAATATTATTCAGATCTACTGATGTACGTGTTATTACGATATCATTTCAAATAATTCAAAGTTAATTTTATATCATTTCATCAGTAGAAATTGAAACATTAAAAATATGGTTATCTTTTCTACTTGTACAACCTAAATATTTATGGGAGAAATATTGCTCAAATGAATCCATAGTTACAGCAACAACGGGTTAATTGTCTCAATTACACGTAATTTTTCTTCCTCATTGTAACACCTCAATGATAAAATCTCTTTGTCTATTTGCATTCATACTCGAATCTCTTTCTCAATCTCGGTTTACTAGTCTTGGTATTGAAACAGAAGTCTCTTTCTTACTCCAATTTGCTAGCAGAGGCCATCATTATAATACGTACGCTACATCCATAATGATAGGTCCACTAATAAGCATAATTGTATTAATGATAGCGCCTCCGAATTTCAGTTGCATTTTGATGAGCTCTCCCCGTTCATTTACGAGGCTGTTTTCGCCTATTTTTTGTTGGACTTTTACCGTGCTCGATAATTTCCTTAGTCGTTCTCACTCTTCGTCCTCCTCTAACCATTCACCACCCGCTCTTGAATCTCATACAAAGCTCTAATTTGATCTTCAGCTCCTGTTCTGCCATGACAGTTCTCAACATAAGAACTTTCCCAAAAGATAAGCCCCCTACGGCTGGTCCTGCATTATGAATCAACGTTTCCTCCCTCCGAAAATACTCAACTCTAATTACCTGTGGTCAACACACAATGCAACCCTCTGTCAACTCTCCTCCCCCTCCTGTTAATCTTCATTCTCTTGACAAATAAACCGGTAGTCCTAATCCTACCAGGGGGAAGTTTTTCACGAAGGGCCGCGCTTCATCTATTTATAAATTATACGACTTGTTATGCACATTGTCGCTCCCCATTTTCATATAGAATTTCATGTGAGCTTATCATTTGTCGTTTAATATTCTTCACACAATGACGTTTCACAATTTGAAGGGATGTAGTACCAGTCCCTTAGCTTGCTGCTCTTATTATCTGATTGCTGAATTAACACGAACAGAAGTGTTAAGTGTGAGTAATTATTATTATTAGAGACGAGCCTACCCAGACAATAGGGGATTCGCAGATAACAGTTAGCTTTCGCATGTAATAAATTGGAAAATCTGAGTTTATACAAAATTATAAAAGGCCTATGATGATGATGGTGATGACGGACGACGAAGATGATGATGACAACGATAAAAAAGACTTGTTCCCAAAGCAACTACATTATTTCCAAAAGCAATAATTGAGGTGAAGTGTATGAATGCGATTTCAAAGGATTTTTGTAAAACACGAATAAAAAGGTTAGAAATGGAATAGTTTAAATTGAGACAGCCTAAGTAGTTGAGCTTAAACTTGATTATGATTATTTATGTGTTCAAAAGCCCAAAATCCTTACATTTCGCAGCTCGGACTTTAGCAAAAAATATACCTAGGTTTTCATGAATTACCTGTGCATACACTTAATTAACGCAGACCTAAAACAATGGAAATTAAATAAGAATAATGTTTACATGGACCTCTTTAGTTATTGTTTTCCTTGTTCAAAATGAAACATACTCTTTAAAAAGGCTAGGTTTTCCAAATGTTTTTTTTTTGTCTAAATGCGCACAGCAAAAATAAAATCCTACTCAATTTCAAAGTTTCATCCTTTATTTTTGATTTTTTGTCTGAAATGCGCTGTGCAGGAATAGTATCCAATTAGTATGAGTTCTATCCAATTTCAAAGTGTAATGATGGATTTTGCTATTTATAAACACGAGGCTGGGGACTAATTGTCCAGATTCGAATTAAAATTCAATATAGAACAAGCTTGGAACAATATAAAGTTCAATACGTATAAACATTTCCAATTCCGAATGATAACTTTCCAATGAGATTTTCATGATTGATTAGATTAATTCAACAGAAAAACCAGCAATACCGTTGTTATCAGTGCTTTTGTAGCTTTGCAGGCTTTATCGTTTCGAGCAGAATTTTGTGTATGAAATGTCAGAGTTGAATGATAATTACAGCCGTTGGCAGTGAAAGGTTCAGCACACATCAAGAACAAGCACAATACCTCACAAAGAAATAAAAATTCACTGTTCAGTGCAATGAAATGAAAAATTGCATGATACGTTGACAGTATATTTCCGTATAGACAGGCCAGGTTTGCTTCAAAGTGGAAAATCACTTTTGAAATGACATTCACATTCCGACATTCGCATGCTTCACTTGCACAAATCAAATAATATTGAATCGACTTTGTGATATGAATGTTCAAATTTGTTTTAAAAAAATCAAAACTCAATTTTAAAATTGTCATGACAACCCCGCCAAGCAATATCAGAATGGTACATTTTGATTAATATTGGAAACAGCTAGATATTTCAATTAAATTCAAATATCAATATTTGTATTAGCATTCACATTTTGTATCTTTTGTGATAATTAAAAGCAATAATTACTAGGCAAAAAAATGTCTATCATCAAATGAAAAATGAGGATGAAAGAAGTATTCACTAGAAAGACCTAGAAATACTCTTTCAGAAAAGTGTCAGTACAATGAGTTGAATCGAACTCATAAATCACAATCATCCAACTCATTACCCACGCACAGGTCTCGGACCTGTGGGCTTCATCCTCAAAAAAAAAAAAAAAGAAATAGCACACAACTCTCATACGAGCTTTTTGTATATTTTGTGATAAATGGAAGGACGAATCACGGAAAAAGGTTTGGAATTTCGAATCATCAAACTTTAAAATAAGTATGGATAAATTGTTCAATAATATGAATCTGGATTGATTTTCTCAGAAAAAGTCAGAGCGAAATATTGAACCACGAATCAAATTGAAAATCCAAGTCATCAGGCTTTAAAATTAGTATGTATAAAATACACATTTCCAGATAAATACCAGGATTAATTCTTGTCAAGTTGATAAGGACAAGGATGAAAATAATAAGTTTAAATCACTATACAAATTGAAAATCAAAGAAACTGCAAATAAATCACAATTCTCCTCAAGCTTCAATATATATTCCTCGTTCAAACATTGAAAAATACTTTTTTTGTGGAGTTTTTGGTTTATTGAATGTTAATATTTAAAAAATCTATTCTTATCTAGCTGTTTTTTCTTTGGTTTCATGAAGAGAGTCATTGTTGATTGTTCCTGTCATTAAGCTTGCTCTGTTCATTCATTTTTAAACCATAGGTTTTTTGGAGAATGTAAACTAGTATCTAATTTAACACAATTACATTATTACTATTTTAATAAATTTGAATATTATTTGTTTGATGAACCTAAAAGCCTACTAAATAAACTGCACTATATTTGCTCTTAGTATAATCGGGGGATACTTTCAGTATATATTTCTGCTCTTTGGACTACACTCAACGAGATGATTTTATACATTACACCACTTCTGATTGTACTGTTTATGTTCTGATTTTTGCTTCCTAATATCACTGTTATTTCAATATGTCTACTATGATAAAGAGATTGTTAGTAACTGAATTCATTCAGAGTGGAGTTGAATAAGTTGGAAATTGAACTGCTCCTGACAACAAGGCGTTTGTTACTGAAGCGCCATCCGTATAAATATAATCACAGATGCAAGTTACTGCAGTAATATACAGTGCAAGTGTGGACGTCGGTGAAGGGCGACCGCGGTTACCCTTACAATAAAACTTTCTCCCCAGACTGGTGTTCATTATTAAAATAATTACAATGCGGACTGTTTACAGCCAGCAGTAAAGCAAAGTACAGCTGTAATGGACTTCTTTGTCGAGAAGAAACAGTGGACAATGAACTCCGAGCGACGCCCAACGCCCAATGGCTGGTCGGAGACGTCTCGTCTCTATACTGTACAGCACTAATCGACTTGGCCGAACCAGCTCGTTTTTCATCGCCAACAATCACAAGCCGACAGGGTGCACTCACTCTCTATTTCTTCTCTTCTAAATTAATTCGTCCTAGCTGCTTGGACGCTTCGGTCAACAGTGGTATTCTCCCATAGAAGTAGCTGAAGCGCTGGAGCATTGCGTTGTTGATAGTAAGCAATCCAGTCCAGCCACGAGAGTGTGTAATCCACATTGTTGAATTTACAATTGGTACACACATTGTACATTGATACAATTTTTTTGTAAGAAACATTCTAGTCTACTATGTAGATTATAAGAATAAAAATTGTACTACAAAGAGAAATAATTATTTATGAAAAATTGACATAACCTAACACTTGGATTGAGTTTTTAAAATTTGTGAAAAAATCAGTTGTGGGGCACCTGTTGCAGCTTTGCTTAATTGTATGTTAGTCGTAATAAATTAATCAATAAATAAAGCTTGCTACAAAAGAAAGAAAGGTTAATTATTGTCGATTCCACGTGTTTTAACATATTTATTCCACGATAACACGTGGAATCAACAATAATTAACCTTGTTGACTTTCATTATAAAGTTCCCCAGCATTAATCAAAAATCTACTGATAAGTTTAACTCGGTATATTTGGGAAAAACATATAATAATTACTTTTGGAATTTAACCTCACTCACGTTTTAAATGGTAAAATAAAGTAGTTCATAGTTTAGAATTGAAAACTATCTCTAGCAAGAGATATATTTTTGCCATAATTGAATGAAAACTAATTGGGAATTTCTTTTTTCAGGTATGTTTCATCAACTTGTACAGTAATGTATTTACATCGCAGATCGTACTCAGTTTCTCTTCATGTGAGTAAGCATATTCTATTTATATGTCAGGATGAAAACAATTCATCATTTGGTTTCTACTCTCAATAAATTCAATAAATTAGCTTAGCAGTATGTTGGTAGTTGTATTAAGAGCAAAGAAAAAAATTATAACAACTTTCTCCGAACTAACTTTCAGTACATACTAAAGTGAAGATGACAAGGTAATTCCTTCTTTCTAAAACATCATTTTTTTAATTACTATTTTCAAAGAAATATTGTGTCATCAAGTAATAAACGGCAAACTACAATAGGTTTTTAATAGTCTTACATGGTTTGACAGCTCATGGTATCACAATACTGACTGATGAGGTAGCCTACATCCCACATGATGTGATGTTTAAGATGAGTAAGAACAGAGTGATAACAGATGAATCTCACTTTTTCCTTACCATGATTAGTAATGGAAGATATGTGAATTCCTGTAAATGCTCACAAAGGAGTTATGTAAACTCTTCAATCCTCAGGCGATGGAGTATTAACTACAATACTACTTACACTTAGTATAACATAATAATACTACACATATTGTTTGGTGAAATCATACTGACACTTATTCATTCAATATTGATAAAAATCGTATTTTCGTTTTTCAAATGAAGAAAAGAGTAACTTCAAATTCATACAGCTTCATACTCACAAGGCAGTTAGAAAAATATTTCAGCTGGAATTCCTCTATTGAATAACCGATTTCTTCGAAAGTAGCCTAATAGCCACCCATGGACACTGTCTGAACCCCCTCTAGATACATACCTCTACCATACATAGCATAGTGAGGCCTTGCTTGAGTTGGTCTTTGTGGTAGAGGCAAACAATAGAAAGATTGCAAGAATATGTGAGGCGTCTGTGTTATAGACAGTTTACAAGGGCTGATTCTTCTGATTCATCGGCCATTGTTGATTCATCCAAGGAAACCATTCAGCTGAAATAGCCAGCCGTCCAGGCGAAAACTATTCAAAGGTTTCCACTGGATCGTGAACCCGTAGTAACCTTTTCATTGTTCTTGACCATTTTCAATGTTAGTAAATTATGGCTTATCCCTAGAAAAGATGTCAGTTTCAACAAAAGACGTCTAATCTCCAGAGGAAGTCTATGTCACCCAGACGTATGACGGGGGTTTGAGAGTTTCAAGTCCAATTCACTAGCATTTCGAGGGTAACCATTAGTTGAAAAAGGGAAGCCATTCTTGTAATTCATTTCAGTGAACAAACTAATGATCTCTTAGCTAATGATTTTAGAAGTTAGCTACTGATACGACTTTTGCTCTTATGAGTCTTAAGACTCACCTTGTGTAGAATATAGATATTCTTTTAGATACCTTTCCTTTCCTCCCAGTCTTACTCAAATATCCCAAAGTAGTTGGTGAACCAACTACTAGTTTCAGGCTTGAATTATTATTTTAATATTTGATGGAAAAAATCCACAAAAAGTTTTTTTTTAAAGAAGTGCGTTCTAATTACGGATTGTTTTCAACTCATTTGTTAAGAATTTCTTCTTTGTTCTTGACCATTAAATGGCTACGATAAATTTAATATGTGATGAATTGATACTAAAAATCAAATAAAATTAATATGAGACTTTTATGAATAAAAAAAAAATGGGTAGCCTTTATACAACTTTGAATCCGTTCCACCCCTTCAAACTCTTTTCTCTTTTGTGCTACTTTACTCCTTATCCCTCTGAAGCTTACTTCTTTGTCATTTAGCAATAATCCCATCTAACTCACTCTGTCTCACGACCTTTTACTCTGTCTTTCACCCACACACTCCTCACGTATTACTTATATGAAAGCGAGTGTAATTAATTACAGCAATGATGGTTCACGCATCTCTTTGCTGCCATTAAATCTCATTATCAAGCTACTAGCTGCGCTGTGGATTGTTTGATGCTGTTGCTGTCGATTGATAGTGGCAAAACAATAGCGGAAGTTTGGCGTATTGACGGGCGCAGACTAATGGAAAGTTAGGCATAGTCATAAGGCGCAGTCTAGTCATAGACGACAAACGTCACAGACTTGGTAACTTTGAAACAAAACAGGCTTTCGTGGAAGTTGAGGCTTGCGGCTGGTGTGGGTGGATGAGAGGTGAGGCGGGAGTACTTATGATGTGGAGCTGGCGGCAGCTCGGCAACCAACACCTTGACTAACAGTAATTAAATGAGAAAGGACGGTTGTAATGAAAGCATTAATTAGGGACGACTGTTATTGGTTGGCCAACAATGTACGGTACGCGATCGCAGTTGCTAGTGTGGACGGGGCCCTTGGACTCGTCGATCCGGCAACTTCACCGCTCCGGTTCGCGACCGGATCTCTTCCGACCACGTGATTTATGTCGGCAATTAAACCTTCCACGACCCGTACGCCATACCACTGCTTTCCTCTCGAAATTATATCTTATTATTTTAATCACAACGTTCCTGCCGATAATTCTCTTAATTCCAACCGAGCCGGGTGCTTCTCTGTCAATTTACCTACTCTCTCGTAAACTCACTTTCTTACTTTTTCTGTCTTCCCCAATAATTCAGTAGATTCTTTGCGATCTTTCCTGCCCCCCTCTCACTCATGTAGACTAATTTTATCGTGACTATTCTAACTTGCTTATTTACTTGTCCTTTCAATCCATACCGATTCATCACTCTTCTACCTATTACCTCCCCACTTCTTTTACTCTTCCACCGAAACAGTATTTTCTCCTTTTCTAACCAACTATTATTTAACAATCGCCTGATCTCTCAAGCGTACCATTTTAGCGTGTTTTTTCTTGGTGATTCTTAATATCACAATAATAAGCCTTCATAAACAGTTGTCTCGCGAAATGACAATGCTATTCTGGAAAGTTTGTTTTCAATTCTTCCGTAAATTCTCACATTAGTGGATAAATTTCATAATTGTTTATCTAATGCGTTTATGAATTCTATGATATAGTTGTTTCTGTTTATAGTTTTCCTCATACACTCGAGTTCCAGAAATCTTTGGAGCTCTAATCGATAAATGCATATAGATATATATGATATAGTAGCCCAAAGTCAGAAATAATTCTTCCGTCTGGATAGATTGATTGATTAATTGCCTTTATTAAGGTCGAAGTTAGGGCTCCTGGTCCTCTCTTACACTCAACCCATCAAATAAACATTATTTACAATATTGACAATATGAATAATATACATGATACACAATAATTTATGTACCTTATCTGTAAATAGAATAGGTTCAGTGAATAAACTATATAATTTAACCACCTGATGAAACGATGTGAAACCACCTAATGATTTTTGTTTTTATTTCTGACCACAATCCAATCAACTCGATCGAGAATACTGTAAATTGAATCTCATCTTGCTCAAACTAAGTGTGGAATTTAATTACTATTAATGATAAATATTATTAAAAACCTTCCACCTGATAATTGAACTCTGATAAGTTAACTTAACTTATTGAAACAATCTACCACTATTATTCTTCTACATATTCTTAACATTGTTTATCCTCATGTTACTAATAAATAGATGCTTATTCAACGTACATTTTTACAAAGTGTAATCTCTTCCAACAAAAAATGACTACTGACTAGCGTCTGTGAAACTGTTCGGTAAAAGAAAAACGATTAAATTAAATTAAATTAATTTTTAGTTTAATATATTAAAATCTTTAATAATTGATAATATTTTAATGTACTTTATTGTTATTCAAGGTCTGAAATTTTATTGTAAGTGATTCTACAATAATTTCTCAACTAATCAAATCAAAAAATAATAATAAAATTCCACCTGTTTGAAACAGTGTTGCTCTAGTATTGATATAAACCCAATAATAATTATCATATTGTACAATATTGGCAGATTAAGCCTTGACAACACTAGTATCATTAAAGTATAAGAAGTATATGAATTGAGATTTTCCGCAACTTTTGAAGCGTGAACAGAAACCTCTCGAATAGTAAGCCCCGAGCCGTGAGTAGCTTACA
Organism: Conomelus anceps; assembly: GCA_948455865.1. Lineage (NCBI taxonomy): Eukaryota > Metazoa > Arthropoda > Insecta > Hemiptera > Delphacidae > Conomelus > Conomelus anceps. The sequence continues at coordinate 116,366,130 of OX418216.1, forward strand.
ACTGGTACTATGAAGTGGGATAATCTTCAAGTGGCTAGAGAAAAACTGGTGCAGATCAGCAACGTGTGTCAACTGAAAATACGGTCGGTGAGGAGGGGATGTTGAGAAGCAGCAGCATACGGTGCACCGCCCATATGGTCATCACTGATTAGCCATCGTTTATTCACGCATCGATAATCCCGAACGAATGACACATTGAAAATTGCTATCCGTCCGGCCGGATGCCAGAATAATCTCTTCTGAATGGAGTTGAATAATGCATGACGGACAAGTGCTTTGCCGACCGGCACTTTTCAAAACTGTATTAACGCGTTCATTGGCGCGACGCTCCTCGTATACGCGCAGAAACACATATGTACTAATTGCTAACTGAAATTTTTATAAAACGTCACCGTGCCGCGCCTTCTAGATTACATAAATAAAGCATGCTGCTAGTCTCGTATCGATTACTGCCCTGATTTGAAATTGAAATTTAAGAATGTCCAACAGCAGATTTGCTTTAAAAATGGTCCATAATATTTATTTTTCTAAATCTCTGATAACTACTTCTATTAGAAAATTTGTTCATATTTTCCTTCATAGAATATTAGTCTGTTATAATAGGTTTCTATAATTGTAGTTGAATTGTAGAGAAAGTATCATGGATGGAATGAGATGTCTAGCACCTTATGAGAAATAACAATAAATTATGTGGATTTTGAATTTCTAGAGTCATTACAAATTATTGGTGTTCAGCTGTTTAATTTGATTTCTATACGTTCGGCTCTAAAATCTCTAATGAAATTCAAAACTATAACTTCTTTATTTGGGTTATTAGACTGGTTAGGTGCTTACAAATTTTCAAACTTGAAATCGATATAACTTGATCGTGAGATATTGTGTGATCTCCTCCATTGAATAACCAACATCTGTGAACTTGTCAGGTTCAATTAGAACCTGGCTGGGGTTGTGGACGAAATTCATTAGAAACTTTAACAAATCCCTGTTAATTGGAATGTTTGTACATTGAACTGTTTTGATAGACTCGTTGTTAAGTTGTGTTTGTGGGATGATATTCGAATTTAACCCGAAATTGCTCAATAGAGGATGTTTGACCATCGCAAACCCGTTGACCCCTTGATCAGATCAAAGCAAAATTATTAACCAGATGTGATCATAGTCCTGTGATTGGGCGAGTGTGTGGCAGTGTGAGTGCGAGTGCTTTTCCACTGTGGGACAAACGGCATGGACAGTGGCAAATGAGGCATTCAGCAGAGCTGGAACAGGAGCACCAACGCACGGGCCAATGTTATTTCGAACACGACTAGAATCGCCCTCGCTCCGACAAACCATTATTTGAATTGAACGTCCAGTCTAGAAATCCCTTCATCACGCCTGCCACAGAGAATATGCTACCAACGATCACGCTAAATACAAATTGAACGGGGGTCTGGATACAATGCATTTGAGCGACTGTTCTAGCGGAATCGCTGCCTTTACAACCCTTTCCATGTGGAAACTGGCCTGTAAGGAAAACATTCCATCAGAATTTATTCCAGCCAACAAATGGAAATAACTTTACAACTTGTTAATATTAAACTTTCTCATGAAAGTGAGCAAACCAGACGCTATTCGCTTTTGAAAACAGTCCGTCATCATTGTTTTTTGTTTGTTTGCTGTTTCGTTTATTGGGGAATAATAGGTTTCGAAAGTTGGCGATGCGGGTAGCGGTATCGGCAAGCAAATTCCACATTGAAACTTTTTTGACCTCAAACGATAAGAATACTAAATTACCTTGTGTTAACAAACCGTGTAATTCACCCTTCTCTCGACACAATAGAGACAGACTACTTGCCAGGTATCCATCAATCTGCAATAATTATTGGAAAGATTGTGCTTTCATCTGCTTATCAATCCACTGATTTGATTTCTGGAAATATGAGATACTTAAATTAATTAAATATTCTCAAACTGATTAAAGTTTACATAAAAGTTACTTGTCCAAGAAGTTTTCTTGTGCAAAGTTATCAGATTACTTGTTCGCCAAGACTGATTGAATACCAAAAATTTATTGAACAGGGTAGGCCTATTTCTATTCAGGTTGCAGCAATCAAGAATGTCAGATTTTTCATTATAAGTTGTAGATCCCTTCTTTTATGTAAAACCTTATCTATTATATTTATGCTAGTCGTAACTCCGGATATTCATTACTAATTAGAAAAAAACAATTACAGCACTCGATACAGACCTCAACTTGAAAACCGTCTCCTCCAGATAGAGAACACCCGTCCCCTATTTAATATTCTATACATTTTCCATAGGTTAGACTTCACCCAAATCCAAATCATAACAATCTGAGTTGTGTTTTTTGACCAGACGTAGATTATAATTCAATCCTGTGAAAAACGTATTTGTAACGATTCAAAAAGATGAGTGGTTATAATTATAGGTCTGATAAAGTCTAACAATTTATTGATTTTTATTGGACACAGCAGTTACGATATCTGTCTTTGAAAACATTGTACTTTTTTATTTATATTGCATTTTGTTGCATTATCTACTGGTAAAGCCTCTTTCAATTAAAACTCTTAGAACTTACATAACGCTGTAATCTAAGTTCAATTAATTTCACCACACGATTTTAATCATACGAGGTTTTAGACCTATGTGGGCTTCATTTTCCAAAAATCATAAGACCAAGTCTTGAAAATTATAAAGCAGATTAAACTTGAAGGGTTGTGTCTTGTATGACATGTCTCCATTACCATTATTACGTGAATATATTTTAAATTCCAGCCTGGAGCTGAACTTGAAACTATAACCAGTAAATCAAATCATGTTATTCCTCCTAAAAAAAGAGTGAGTTGTCAAGTTTCTGCTTTCATTCACTGAGCAGGAATAATTTTATAAGCTCAACGAACCAAACTTCTGGTCTATTGACACGGAATCTGGATGTATTGGTGAACATAAACAATATCGTCTCGTATGCCTCTGAGCTACTACACACGACAAAAAGGAGACGTTTCGATTACTCTTTATTTAATGAAGTTTTCATGGCTGAAAAGGGATTGTCTGTATATAGTGTGATTTTTATGAGAGCGCTAATAATATCAAGTGGAGGAAGGTTTCCAATTGGAGTTCAATATTTTAAAAGAACAGATTCTCGTTTACAAATCAACAGACTAACACACTGTGTTGACGGGTGGACAAATCAGTGACCCCTGATTAACATACAAATAGGATTCAACCAATATCAACATAATTATTATCTCCTATCAAAGTAAGCCTAATTAACATTGACATATCATTGGACCATTGTTTATCTAGTAATGCTCGGCTCAATGCTAATGCATTCTCTCCGAATCAAATCTACTGTGATATTTGATAGGATGCATCAAGCTGTGACCTCCAGGTCACTGGTTCATCAAGGAGATATCTCCAGTTCCGGTCATTTAGATTTCAAATCATACTTCAGACACTCTTTCGGAAGTAATATCTTATCGGTGTTTTCGTCTTTTTTATTCTCAGTTTGAAGATGATAATAATTACAGTTTTAATGCGAAGATCAGAATCCTGTTTAATTCCAGGAGATAATTTTGTCTCCGCTCTCCGTAAGCGAGAGTCAAGCCTAACTACGTCATTAACCTAATCTACTGGATCGGTAAAGATTCCGGGACTAGCGGCATGTAAGTGCCTCAACGAGATACAAACGATGTCAGTTGATGGAGCAGTGAAGATGCAGCAGGGATCTCCTCACAGCGGAGATAGCTTGAACAGCCAAGCCACTGAACAGATTTATCAACTACTTGAGAAAGTGAGAAACTAATTGGATTGAATTTCTCTCCCCTTTATCAATCTATAATACCTAATACCCATACCTATTTATTACCTAATCTATAATACCTCATATGCAAAAATACAGTTCAACTTTTGTGCAATAACAAAATCTATCATGCAGGTGAAAAATTCGTTATAGAGAGGTATTCGTTAACAAGAGGTTGTCTTGCCAAGATTGACACCATGAAAATTCTTCACGAGAGAATTTCGTTATTTGGAGCTCATTATACAATTTGAAAAAATTCAATCCAGTGATTGCTTCATTCCATAAGCATTCGTTGAGGACTTTCTCATGTATCATAATTTTACGTGAGATGAAAAATGTATTTTGCTATTGATATTATACTTTGTTACAAAATGCAATAGAAAGCGACTTTATAATTTTACATACTATTCACTCATTGGATAGTAGTAGCTATGCTATTTATTTTTTTTTAGTCGGATGATGCCCACATTAGTACTGAGAATTTGAGCGTGGGAAATGGGGTGAATGTGTGAATGATGAGAAACATTCATAGCTGAATGAGATTCAAATTCAAGACTGAAAGAATACGAAGCCAGCCACAGTATCATCTAATCACAGACAAGCGCTCCAACAAACCGCGCCACCAGAGCGCCACCAAACTTTCATGAGTTTTGTATGCTCTGCTACACTGCATGTCATACGAACTACTTTGTTCTCATTACTACTCATTTTTAATAAATATCTTGCTCAAGGAGAAATCGAGAATAGTTTATTCACATGTTTCAATAAACATTGAATCCCTAACAGTGACCCAGGCGCTTTTATTTACTAGTACTTTTATTTCTAGTTGTAAGGCTTTTACAAAATTTTTGGACGTCTATATTTTTGTAGAAGATGTAATATATAATTGCAATTTCTGAACAGGTCCTTGAAGTTATTCTTACAGTGATTACAGAGGAAGTCTTTTGTAATAAGTGGTACGAGTATGAAATTATGACCTATGATTTTCTAATGAAAAGTGATTATTATTTAACCTCCAATCTTGAATGTAATTTCTTTTATTCGACTCCAAATTTTATATGCTCAAATTTTAATTTATAATTTTCAAAAATTGGGAAATACTTCCTCCAATTGACTATATGAAAGAATGTTTTTCTCAAGGCTGTTCAAGTAGTGTGGGATTATTTACGCCAAATTTCAGAAACATTTAACCATTGAGTGAAAACGAAAAGGTTAAGAAACTGAAAGTCAATCCAGTGTGTTGCAGCAGCGCTAGTAGTAGGCAGGCAGGTTGTTCCGTCTTTTGGGATTTGTTACAGAAAATTAATTTGACACGGAAGACCACATGTACGGTATGGGTGTACTTGTACACTGTACAGGAGCCATTACTGTTCTGCAACGAGCATTAGGCGAACATAGGCTGTAGCCTGCTGCTTGGCAGCGTAGCCTATCTGGTGAAATACTCATTCGTGTTAGCCGTTCTAGTAAAGCCTTGACCCCTCGGTAAGCCTCAGCAAACCTTATTCGAAGTAGTTGATTAAATACGGCTCAGGTAGGATCAATGCTGACATTTGTATTTTTGTTGAAATTGTTTGTTGTGGAAATCGACTACACGGTTGGTTGAACTATCTCAAAGATTGAATAAAAAGCAGCGATTGATTCCACATTAATTTTTCTATTGCAAAAATTTCTTGAGAAATGCTCTATTATTTTGACCTATCTTATTACCTGATTACCAAATCAATCCCATTACCATTTTTTTCCTGCTAATTCTAAGATAATTGAATGTTAGAAAAGAAATTTCGTTCAAATAATTACAGTAGGCTACTTCACCTTTTCTCCTAGATTTTTTGGTCATTTTTAGAAATCATGTAAATATTAAAAAATAATCGTCTAGCTTTCCTCCTTGAAGTTTGGCGTATTGACGGCATGTAAATATTTAGGAATATTTTATGCACGTTATGTAGAGACCGTTATGCCGGTTTCGGTGATTTAGCTGATTCTGCATTAATTTCCTGTGAATCGAATGCTTTGGTCTGAAGAACTTATAAATTTTGGTAGTTCAAAAACTATTTACACGATTTTGAAGTCCATTTTACTACACTCATTTTAAATTAGATGCATTAATTTCTATTTGAATCCTACTCGCTCAATCCAGGAGTGATGTACAAATTCAATCAATCAATAAATTAGATCATAAGAATCTGATAGTTCAAAATCTAACTACAAGATCTTTCAAGATCATTTTAACTTGATTAGTTTCAAATTGAATTTATCAATTTCAATTCGAATTCTGCTAGCTCATTCCAGATTATTAGCTGCACTGTACAGATAATTCAAAAGATCAATAAATTGGATATTCACATTAATAGTTAGATAGTTGTCTGGTAACAATGTATTTCAGGTTCATTTTAACTTCGATAGTATGAAAATGGCTGTATTGATTCCTATTTGAATCCTGTTTGTTCAATCCAAATTATTGGCTGTACTGTACAAAATTCAGTAGATCAATGTACCAATTTATTGATCAACGGCAGTTGAAAAACGAAAACTGTCACGTCCGTTAGGAAGTAGCGGCGGCTTTCAACAGTGATCAATTTCTGTATCGCTGTGAATCTATTCGGCTTGCGGGTCTGTCATTAGTTTGTTGTCAGCTGGTAATCCGATTTATTTTCCATAATAAACTGAGGCAGTCGGTCGACAAACGTCGCATTATAGTCGCTGGTGCTTTTTTCTCGATTAAACTGTTGGTGCAAGCTATCGGCTGGTTTTTGTGCAACAGTCGCTTGTGCAATATGCAGATCAAAGCGTGCAAATCGGAGCGGGTGGAGTCCCTCGTGCTGCGGATTAGCAATGGACCTTGGCTCTTGGCAGTGCTCAGCGGCCGGCCGTTCTGCTCCAAGGCGAAGGACGTTACTTTTTCGCTTGGACTTCGCATCTCATCAGCAAGTCCATGCTCCACTTCGAGACATTGTTTTCTTGTGTTCTCCCTCGTAAAACTTCAAGATGATATCTATCAATCTTCAAAGAAATCTGGGGTCTTAAATGAGAATAAAAAAAATAAGGGGAGAAATTGCGTGAAAAAATAAGAGAGTAATAAAAAACGAGAAAGTAAAGTTGCAATATGAATATTATACAAATATAAATAGCTTTACTAGTGCTTTGAACAGTTTCAGAGATAAATTAATTTAAATTTAAAGTATATTGGAAAATTTTTATTAAATTATGGCTGAATCTGTTGTGTTCAGCAGTATGTCAAGGAACATAGTATTAGTATCATTCCGGTATTACAGTCATATTATTCAATTTTTAAGAAGAAAATCAATGTGGGAGCTTTAATTATAGTTACAAAATTTTCAATTAACTAATCTTTCATCTAGTTTTAATAGATAAACTTTGTGTGAATTGCACACAGTAAAAAGAGATGTTTTTCTAAAGTTTTCATCAGATGATTAGTTTTCCTCTTATAGAAATATGGAATCTGAAGTTAGGCCTACTCCCCCAGAAAATGTTTGTATAATCTCTTTGAGAAATCAGTTAAAATGCTATTAGATTCATATTATATATAAGTAAACCCAATGCAAGCGATGTACCTAGAATTTTTCCACGATATAACATATATCAGAAGCTGGTGATCACTGGTTTGCAGACCACTGTGATAGAATGTTGAAAAAAACATTGGTTGATATGTTAATGTGGTTTCTCATTATTTTTCATTAAAAGAAAGTTTGTACTGTCTTGATTCAATTACTGCAATTTTCTGTTGCACTACTTTTTCTATTCAAGAAGTACAAAAAACCAAACACTGAGTTGATTGGTTGCAGGCAATGTAAGCGTAACTAAGACATTAAGGCTATACAGTATTAAAACGTTAACGGATTTCATACAATTGAAGACTCAGTAGTGGAATTAGGTAATTCTTGCTAATGAATATTCTACGCGCTTCAAATTGATTATATTGGTAAAAAATTTACAGTCTTCCAAAAACGTTTTGGAGGTTTTGGGGGGGCTTCAGCCCGAAAGCCCCCCACCACCGTAAATCCGCCACTGGAGCAGTATAACGTGATTTTTTTAAATTTCAACTTGAAATATAAACAACAATGATATTTCCAATATTTTCACTTATATGTTCGTATTATTTTTTATAAATGATTGAACAAAAAATAAATTTTACCGAAAAAGTTGAGAAAATATCGAATTTCTGTTAAGTTTATTATTTTAGACACATTTATTATAATATTTTATAATCTAGATACAGTTGAACAGAGACTATTAGGCCATGGCTTATTAAACATCAAAGCAAAATGGAATGGAAACCTGGAGAAAATCACCAACGAATCTAAAAGTTCTAAATTGGCTAATTATTACTTCTTCAATTCTTTCAATAATATATTTTAGTTCTTGGCTATCGAGAAGAGAGATATGAAGACTCCACATTTTCTCTAACCTTCCAATTCATTGTTATTCACGAATAACTAGAACAGTCATTGCCACACCTCGACTGACTTCATTCACTATTCCACCCTGTGACGATTGCATTGACCTTTCCAACATTACTGTGACTCACCCACCCACTACAATAGTAGGCCCTTAATAGCATAGAGGTACGGTACGAGCTACGAAGTTGTACTTCCATGTTCCATGTAGTATATCGACATAGAATTCAATTATTTGTCCATTGAATGAGCTCGGTATTCTTTTTAAGGAGGCTATTTGAGTTAAGGTGAACTTATAACAAATAATAGACGTTTAAGCTCCTGGAAAACATTGATAATGAAGAAGACGTGAGGGAAATGATGAAAAAATAGCCAAAGATTCAAGTTTCAGTTCAAGTTTTCTTTAGAGAATGAGAATAAGAAATACACAATAAAGTAAAATGCATTAGGGAGGAGATTATGATAACTAATTGCTAATTTCAATATTTACCGTACTTCTGTTTTCATCATTATTTTTATTATTTCCATCTTTATAATTCTCTTGATTATGACCTATCTGTTTCTCATCATCATAAGCCTTTCATCATCATCATCATCATCATTAATTATCCTCATGATCATTTTCTTCTTTAACTGCTACCTGTTTAATTATACTCAACTTTTCCTCCATACTACATTTTTGCTTACTTTCTTCTCAGCTCCATCTAAAATCAAAATTTTCATTTTCTTCCCTTATTGCAATCATAATTTATCTCATTTTCATCCTACACGTCCTATTATTGATTTCAAGCGGCAATAGTTAACTTGATACATTGTAATTAAACCGGCTTATCCATCCCAATGTGCACGTTGTCTAGATTGAAAGTGAAAATCGGTTACAAGCCTAGACCATATTGGGGGGTCACTTCCACCCGATTCGACTAGCCGCTGTGAAGCGCGTCCACACTTTGTGTTTCAACTCGTTAGTTGTCAACGTGAGTCCTCTACACCACACACATGTGGGCTCACACATGAAGTCCCTTATAGGCCTTCACCCCTCACCACATTCTCCACATCGTGTACAGTGTTAGCTTAGTTGGTGGCTGTGAATGGCTTCCAACAACATTTCATTATTTCGGGCGGTTTTTCATTTTCGCAGAGAATGGACAGCGGCAACAACATCCGCCACTGCCGCCTTCACCGCCACCGCCTCCGCCTCACAACATCTGCCCCAAGTTATTACCTCGATTCTGACAGCAGCCTCTAATTTGTCACAGTTGCCGGCCAAAGAATGAACTTCGACCCGCATCTCCCAGCCTATGCTCTAAAGCAGTCGCAGTTTACTTTTGATGTGCGAGAGTCAAACTCAACATGACGCATGCAAAAAAAACAACGAAAATCCCATATAAACTTTTGATTACATGGTTCTGGAATTTGCTATTCTGAATTCTTTTCCACTCCACTAAAACCTTATTGGTAATGTTTTATTCATCATTGAGCTGTGACTATTTTTCGTTTAATGAATACGTTTATTGCATACGGCAATAATTTTCAGGAAAAAATATCAAAAAGCAAATAGTTATAAATCTAATTTTTCGTGTATACTGGCATTTTGATACTAGTATTTGGAATATTTAATTGAACCGGATTATTCAATTTAAGTTCAGTATCTCAATAGGGAATGACGTCAAGGTAAAGCTCTGACAAAGTAGATCAAGTTCCCTTTTAATACAGTACTAATCACTTCACTGTGCTTCGTATTATGTGATTCAGGCTATATTTTGACAATCTCAGACTGCCTGAAATATGCATAATATTTGTTATTATATGATGTATGAACAAATTCATATACAAATATAGGAATTGAATTGAAAAGTGACTTCAATTGAATAAAAACTATAACAAATAATAATAATTATGATGATGATGATGATGATGATGATAATAATAATAATAATAATAATAATGAAAATAATAATAATAAAAATCGAATATTGATCCCATTATGGGAACGTTGTACTTACTTACTGTGATGTAGGATGTTTTTAACCGAATTCCCACAATGAGAAGGTTCTCAATTCGACCTGTTTTTTGCAATTCCTTTTCTACTTTTTGTTACAGCTGTGAGAGAAATAAATTTATTTTTTACCTTCCTTTCCTAATTGGACCCACTTCATGCATTGATCATCAATCACGCTAATTTTCTTTATAATTTGATTCTAGTTCAGAGCATAACACATTGATGTGATGCAATCTCATCAGTACCATACATTTGTTTCCGCATTACCCTCTTCAATCAAGTGTTATCTAATGTGTAGATAATCAACACTGATGAAGGCACCTTCTTTACTACTTGTCAACAGTAGGGAATGAATGCTCTATGAACACATTGGGCTCTGGGCTCTGCTATGGCTCGCACTCGACTTTCGAGTGTTTATCACCTGGGCGATTTCACCCGCGAGGCATTTCAGGTCTATTGATGATTGGTTACGGTCGTCCGCTTACGCAAGCCGTGCTAGCTTGACACTAGTAAGGAAATCCAAGGAGATTATCGACTAGATTGTATCGAACGATAAGAAAGGAAAGTGAAATTCAATGCAGAAGCTCGATCCATTGTTGTTAGGTTGAAAAAGGCGTTGTTATTGCCGATGCTCCCGGAATGTAGTGACATTTTCATCTAGTATGTCTACTATGGAGACACTTTCCTGGAGTGATCGATACGGATGTGGTCCAGACTAATAATGAGCTAATGCGGAATGAAGCTGAAAGCGAGTGTTTTAGTGTGGTACACGCTCAACGATCCTTGTAACAAACCTAGTATTAAGTATTGAACCACGAGAGGGAATGTGTCCACGCTTGGCTAAGGAACAAAAACGGCTGTAAATTGTTAGTAACGCTGGCTGGAGCGCTTCGAATATCTGGAACAAATTTTACCTTCTCCTTTGTGAAACCATTCAATTTAATACTTTTATCGGCGCATGGTAACAATAATTAGTCTGTGACGGGTTGAAATTTATAACTACAGCTAAAAAATTTCCCGGTTAATTAGTTAGATTCAACTATTAGTTAATTAGTTCTGATTGTGGAGAATGGGTGAGTAATTTTTTCCAGTAAGAAATGAGAAAAATATAGTTGTTATGTTTATAGTAGAAAAAGTTTATACTGAGAACCCGAGTACAGTAATCTCGATGATCTAGGGCTGAATGAACTTCAGAATCCAAAAAAATTGGAATTAATTGTAAAGAAAATTAACGTTATTTCTATTTTTTTACAGAACTTAGTACATACAGTAGTTCATAGCTTGGTATGTACCAAGAAACTTTTCAACTAACCTTCATGCAGTGATGTTCTACTGATTAGGCTCAACGATGTTCTACTGATTAGGCTCTTAATAGACGAATTGAACTCGGAACTCCAACAAATATTGTTCATATCTTAGTATTTACAAAGAAATGATTTATTGAATTAACGTAGGCTAACTTGTATAAAAACGATATGATAAAGTAACGAGGTCTAATTAAATTTGTATTATCAAAGCTACAGAATGATGAATCTTTTTTTTCCATTTTCCTGGTTTCTATGCATTTTTATTCTTTTTTTATTCTATGGATTCTTGCATATCGTTTTTCATGTAACCTCGAATTTATGGGTGCTCTACTGTATATGAAATTAATTAGTTTGAATGTAGTGACATTTTTATCTAGTATACTCAATTATAGAGCAGATTTCTATTATGTCTACTATGGAGACACTTTCCTAGAGTGATCGATACGGATGTGGTCCAGACTAATAAAATAGACTGACTGAAATATTACTCATGTAGTGTATATTTTAAAATCCGAACTATAAAAACTGTATGACGTTGAAATTGAACTCGTTAAGGCTCATACGAGTAATGTTGTTCAGCCGTACTCATCCTTCTGTCTTATATTCTTGTTCTGATTTAACTGTACCAGGAAGAGAAGATTAACATAGAGCCACAAAGAAACAGACAGACTCGAAGCGCCCATTTGGTTTTGATATTTAGTGCGAGAGAGCTGTCGGTGAAGTGGGAGGGGAGGAGGGGATAATTGGGCAATTTGGTAAAAAGTGGATCGTCCATCAAATAACAGCAGATAGAGCGCTATGCTCTGTGCTTTGGGCTTGTCCTGGTGCTGCTCTCTGTAGTTCTATTCGTGACCCGACAGGCATGTCAAGGCCGTGAGATTGGAACTTTTCGGGCCCTTTTATCATTTATCCTCCACTCTTGTTCCGAATGAGTACGAGACAAGGAACAAGATGAAAAAGTACCAGACTTCGCCCGCAGAATCCAACCATTATAGATCTGGTCTCTCACCTGTACCCGACTCCAGTCAAGTAGCTTTTTTACTCTCCTATCAAACACGACAAAAAATTTGAAGCCGCATTGAATTTTAATCGTGATGAGAGGATCTGGTAAATTATGCAAATAATATTCGATGCATGTAACAAGCGACTTATTAAATTACGCTACTGAAAACACTTCAGGCCAAATTGCTGCCATCTAACAACGCTTCATAAATCGAAACAAAAATTAGAATCTTACAAATTTATCGTTATAAATAATTCGATAATAACATGATTCGATATAGAAATAGCTTTTTTACGAGCTTCGAATTTCGCTTCCCTGACGGGAATTAAGTTTATGTTCATTTTTTGTCACCTGTACTCTGCGAATATTACTTTGTTCACCTACAGGCAGCTACAAAACTTCGTTCACTTTTTATAGTAATATCACGTCATAATGGAGTTCCACTCTCAATTTCGTGTCTTCGCATATCAAAGTGCTGCTTACGCCCAATTAGAGAATTCCTGCATGCTACTTGTTGAAGCCTTCCATCTTTCTTATTCACCACCACCCTTGTAAAGCCAAAGCATACACCATGTGATGATGTGAAATGACAATTACGGGCCAATAGTCATTTATAGACTAATACCATTCATAGTTTAAATTAATAATGCTTATGATATGACATCCATCGAAATAACATAAATTTTATGTCTTCTTTGTTTTTGAGATATTCACTTGTTTATATTTCCACATTTGATAGGATTTAGATATAGTATTAGTCGTATATAGTATAGTATCTCTGTAGTCGTATCAGCTCATAGAACTTATTTGTTCATAGTAGCAACGCTATTTATTAACACCTGCATAGTAAAATCTACTTAATTGAAGCGGGGGAAATGTATTGAATACTTATCGGAATTATGCTGATTATATTCTTATATTGTGAATTATATTCTCCCAATTACTACCAAAATAATATATCATAATAATGTTCATTGATTACACTCACAGCTGTTATATTACAATTATATTCTTAGACTTTATTCTCACTGTTACAACCATTACATTGTAGAATGTAACGTAATAGAGTATCTTTCCAACATAATACACCATCAGGATTCTTTACTACTCGCTAAACTGGAGGTAAAATTGAAATAAAGCTCTACCCCCGGAACATAGGTTTTCTCTTTGAAGTAACAGCGATCACTTCGAGCATGTTGGAGAAAAGAAAAGCGTTTTCCGTTTCCAAAGAAAATTCAATGGCTTGGAAGCATTCAAGTGGAATTAATGTTATTATTCTTCTTCTCCCTCTTGTAACAAGAGGAACAAAGTTACCGGGGGTAAGTCGAAGAGGATTTCCATTTCTTAATACAGTCTCTTTTCACAATCATTTCATGCTCAATTAAACTTCTATTTTCCACTGCTCTGCCGCCAGATACAATTATACAATTTTTTTATCTCTCACTCGCACTGTTAGATAACCTTCTGGGAGGTTAATGGATTTTTACTGGCCCCTTTTAGGATCAACCAACAATCGCACAAAAAATCGGATTCCAACTAATCGTGACCTGCCATTAACATAACAGTACCAGGAATTAAGATTATTATATTTCCTGGCTTTTCACCTCAAATTCATTTCATTTAGTAACTCTGCTGACTGTCACGTATTTCATTTAATCTTAGGTGTTGACCTAATTCATTATACAATTACCCTTTGTGAATACAACTACCGTATAACATATTTTTCCACATCTTATTTCTCTTTAATAAACCTTCCTCTGTCATTTCATCACTTCACATCACATCACATTGAAAATAATGTAAATTATGATTTATATACATTAATAATACGAGGCGTACCGTTTGCCACACTGCGGCCGCAGTGCTGCGTTCAGCGTTTTGCGCATGTGCACTGGGTACCTACATCTCTTGCCTACATCTTGCCTACATCTTTTAATAAACATTATTAATAATGTACATTAATAATAATATACATCATTATGCAACAACTAGATGGGTTGAAGTACAAGGAAATGACAGTTCATTGGTTATTGAGCTTATTCACATGATTTTAAAAAACATTCAAATACCTGAGTTGGAAATTATAAGAATCACTCTGTCGTACCATATTTCATTTTATTCATATAATAATAGAATATTCATTTTGGTTTGATGTTTTTAGGCCTATAAAAAATATGAATTTTGCTGAATCTGGAAATACATCAGAAACCTGGATACAAACAAAATCTGAGAATATGTAAAATATAAGTTTACAAACTTGTAATCTAAACAGAGAATATAAAATCTAAAAATTTTTACATGTCAATTAAAACTGTGTTGACTGTTCAAGTACAAGGGAAGCCGCGAATAACAACGCAACTGTGCTTGTATGGAACAGAACAAGTGGTAGAGAAGAATAACCGGAATTAGTTGCTTGTTTAATGGCTTGTCTGCATTCAGGTGGAATCCACACGAGAAGCGGTTAGACGCCAACTAAATAGTAATAATGTAGACGCCATTGTGATTAGACTGAGCTGTTGCACAATACTGGAATTACTAAAACAATCATGTTCAAAGAAGTGAGTAGTAGAAATTCCAGGAACAGTGAGCCATATTCATCTATCTTTGTGACTCGTGACATTCGTTTGCAGATGACTGACTTATTGTTAAAGCATTGTCATTCCGGGTTAAATTATTTCTTGTTTAATATTTCAACTACATTCGACAAATTGGTATTCTTTGCTTAAAAAACTTTTAATTATTAAAAACGTATGATTAATGAATCATAACAATAATATTTGACTCAGTGTTGCTCGTAATCATAACCGCAGTTAGGTCTCAGGGGGTTTCAGTACAGGAAGTAAATTCAGGGACCCTTTTCTCAAGTGTATGACCTTTTTGCAAGTTTGAGCCCTTGTCAAATTCATCCATATAATACAAAGCTATTTTTCTCTTAGAAAAGTTATGTTTATTCGAATAATGTCGATTCAAATAGGTGTATTATAATTAAGATTGATTTCAATGCATGTAGCATAACTATTATTTTAGTTTACTTTATTTATTTTAAATGTTATTGTTTATTTTATTTTAGTTTTACCATACAAAAGTGGTGCTTTTATGAGTAAGGCTAAATAGGCTATTAAGGTGAGGAAAAGTAGGCAATTGAGAAGGAGAGAGATTTTTTACTGTTCTATTTCTTTCCTCAGTTCTCCTCAACGGCACTTCTCAAGATTACTTCTCTTCACTTCATTGCAATCCATGGTCGTGTTGAAATTATCAGCAAATATAATAAATAGCATCTTATTCCCGTCCCATGTCTGTTGGCATCATCAATTGCTCTAACGAAGTAGTAATTCTTCATCGTGGCATGAAAGATGACACGAGTTACCTGCTCTTTTGCACGATCGGACTCGCAGTTACTATGTACACGGAGACCTTGAACGCAAAGATGAAAAATATCATTGAAAAATTACCTACTATCGTAATGTCGAATAACCTTGGCGCCACGAGATGGATAGTAAATCTGTAATTCAAGGCAAAACGAGACATCTATGAGGATATTATTGAATAATTTAGCGATCCAAGATTCAATCACAGTGTTTCATAAAACACTTGAAGGCCGCACCGTTATTAAATTATCATATAATTTCGATGATTTTGCAAACAATTCGACTTGATGAACTTGCTGATACACTCAAATTGTACGGGATCGTGTTGTTTGTGGATCAAATTGGATTGTTGATTGTTTAAATTCATCTGGCAATTATTTTTAGATTGATTACGCATGAGAGGTCAACAATATTAGCCTGCAAAAGAATAAGCCTAGTGGCCTATCGGTGCAATACTCTATTATTGCCATGCAGCTAATGATTAGCCAAGAATTCTTGAATCTGTATCTTACATTTCCACACATTTTACTTATAACCTTATTGATTATTGATTAAGGGGTGGTCAGTCAATTTTGACCGAGCTTTGAAAGAATAGGGCCGAGATCCTTCTCTACACACTCATTTCTTTGATGATTGCTTTTGCTGATACAAGACTGGATTCAGTTAGTAAATCCAAAAATTCATACTGGACTCAGTTATTAATTCCGAAGATATTTTTAATTTAGGCTTTGGCTTTCCATCAGTCATTCTTGTTATCTAATTCTGTTTATTTTCGAATTTTCTTTCTTTTTTTTTAATTTTATGACCACATATGATCACTTTATTCTCTCCGGTAAGTTCTCTTTCTTTGGTCGTTTACTTCGATTTCCTTTCTTTCCCATACGTTTTCATTCCGTCAGATCTGAATAAACTCTTAATTCTTAATTCCTCTGAACAAACCTGGTCCCTTCGTTTAATTGTTTTGATAACATATTTCTTTTAGCCTTTAATTTTTTTCCCCTATAAATCATTGTGCGATTTTAGACATCATTAATAATAGTTTAATTAAGTTCTGCAATGTCTTTTCTGATCTCCTCAAGCCAAGTGGCTCTTTCTGTTTTTGCACTAATAAATTTTTCTTTCGACTTTCGACTGTCTGGAGTTCTGAGGATATATGCAAAGGAAGAAATTCTTTTTTCGCGCATTTCGTCAGTAATTGGTTCTACTTCTTTAATTTTCTGTTCTCTAGGTAAAAGTCTGAACTGGTTGTCCACTACATGTTTTTTGTTTATTTAGGCTCTAAGAATCCGTTTTTCAACTTTTCTGGCTGTATCTTTTATTCCGTTTCCGTCAGTATTGAAGAGAATTTCTCTTTATTATTTTATTTTTTATTTTTATTATACTGTAAAGTTCAAGCTCGATTCTTGTTCGTTGAGAATTTATTCTTATTAATTTCGGCTTAAGCTTTCCATCAGCCACTCTGGTTATCATTCTTATATCGTTTTGGAATTTTCATTTTCTATTTAAATTATCCTGACAAATAAAAGCTCTGTTCTTGTTCGTTGAGTGGATTCTGTTTTTTTCATTGTTAGGGGTCAGGTAATGGAAGCTGAAACAAAAGAACCCAAGGCTCTTCAAGTGTAGTCTTTCGATACGTGTCTTCGACTATTTACAGTCTGGAATCTTGGAATAATATCTAGAGTATCGTGCTTGCTCGTAATGTTCGAGCATTACCAGGAATAATTTTTATCGAGGATTATTTGTGTATGTATACCTTGGGGTGTATTCTTTGTTTTTGATGATACTAGTAGTTTTAGTGCGGACGAGACTGGTAGTGAGTGAAGCGAGAAAAGGAATTCAAGATTCGATCGGTTGAAGAGGCAAAGTAGCTTGGAGGCAGGCGGGCAACAACCCTTCTCTACAATTCAGATAATCTCTGTACTTCTCTGCGTTCTTTTCTTTATATATCTCTCTAGCTCTGTACTGGCTGATAGATCATATGAAATATGGACTTTGGAGCGCTTTAGAAACGGGCCAATTCCCCCATCTAAGTGTCTGGTGTTTGTTATATTCCCCATCCGTGGCTCACTTCGGATCTCTCCTTTGCTCTTGAGAGCCTGCCCGTTACAGAGACTAATGGACCAGCCTGGCCGAGTACAGTCCGCGACGGCCGATAAATCCCGACAGGTAGAGGCGACCCTAGATTCCCCCCCCCCACACACCAACCCAACACAAGAACGGTAATTGGAATATCGTTCGATTAGCCGCTCTGCTCAAGCGACCATCTCTTCTTCGGTTCGTGATTAATCGTTCGTGATGAAATTTTAATTTCGGCGAACGCACTTCGAGCTGTCACCGTTATTCTTACGAAATTGCATCGAGATCACACTCAACAACTCCTTCATTCGTTGATGATAATCCGAGAGCAACCAGCAACGATACTCGTAATCGAAGTTGTTTCGATCATTCATTTCCCCTCCGTCCGACCATCCATATTTATGCGGCGTTAATTACGTGTTTCTTAGGGCTCATAATTATCGACCCTCCAACCAGCACTTTTCGCCAGTATGATTACTAGAATTATTTTAACGAATCAGGGTAAACAAAAAATGAATAACCATGATTACTGAAATTATTCAACGAATCACGGCCAACAAAATGAATAGTCAGTGGAACTGGCGATTATTTTTAATATTAATAAAAGCTCACTGGAAAGCTTAAGCTCACCCAAAGAAATTTCTTTTCAAAATATAAAGTACTCAGGAGAATACTCAGTATATTTATTGAGCTTATATACCTATAGTCTTTCTTATACTCACAGAATATGAAGTAAGGGAATTGAATTACCATTATTATAGTTTAGTATAAAAGTTTTTATTAATTGAATATTTATTCATAGGAGTGTATAAAATTTAATGATTTTTTTGTCTACCCTTATTGAAATGATCAAGATCTCTGCAACAGATCTTATAGGAATAAATTAGTAGGCTTCTTATTCATACAGATTTATTTATCTTCACAAAGATGAGCAATTATCATTCATGATATTTTGATATATATTGCTTTTTGAAATTTCATTTAATAATCGTCGAGTCGTTGTGAGTAAGCTACAGTATTTTAATATCGGCTCTCCGGCAACTGTATCGCTCTACATTAGAACCTAAGCTGATAATGTACCGTTCCGTTTTTCCAATTAAGTAGCCTAATGGAAGAGCTCGCAGGATTAAGCTGCTCGATCTTTGGATGTGAACGAATGAACGTTTGGTGAGATCGATGCTAACGTCTCGTTTTGGTCTTTGAATCTTGAAATCGGGTCGTACGTATTTCGGGCCGAACAAAAACTAATCCAGTTCGCCTGGCTAATGCCCGGAAAGGATCAGCATTCTAGAATTGGTTTGTCGCGAGAGAATTTATGAATCGGCTTTGCACTGCTCAGGCGGCTTGACAAAGAATGAAGAAGAGCCAGAGGAGGATGGGGTGATAAAAATGGGGTGAAGGAGAAGGAGGAGGATGTGCTGATCAGAAGCCGCGTCTGCCGTTTATCAGGGCCGCATGAATCGTGAACGATTTGCATTTGCAGGTAGCTTTCTATTCACACTGCCTCTCTAATGTTCTCTCTTCTTTTTTCTCGTTTTTTTATGCCGATTGCACCTCGACATGTCTCTTGCACAAAATCCTCGCCGGCATAGTTAGGACGGTCGCAGAAGGCTGAAGACGGTCGCCCATTCAATTTCGCCTGTACTGAAACATGCACTAAAACGGTCGTGCTATAGCAGTCGTGACGGACAAGACAGACACGGCATCAATCGACGACAAGAAGAAGCGCCTGAACTCGAGGCTTAACGGTTAATCTTTCCTTGCTCTGAAATAAAACCTATACAATTCTTTGATTCGTGGGAAGAATGAGCCGTTTACAAAGCTCTGACGAAATTAGGACGATCAAAAATATAATAATAAAGCGACTGCAACATTCTGTATGGTCAAGACATAACGATAGAATAAAATAGTGACGAATAAAACGTACGCGGAGAAACAAAATAACCGACCGTTTCAACTAACCTGCATATTCATGATCTGTTTTCGATTTATTTCAGTCGTGTACTATATTCTCTGCACCGTTATAATTCTATTCTGCATGGAATCAGAACTTTTTCCATTACTATTCATGAGCATGATTTATGGCCCATGGAAAGATAATAGCGCGGTCTCTTTCTTATCGACGGATTTCTTGCTAATTCCATTTAAATTCGAATCAATCTTCTTTTGAAATTGATGGGCCAGCACCATTCTTACCGTGATTCTTATCTGATTTTTATTGATGATCCACATCGAAACAAACTAAGAAAAAATAGAGTAGAAAAATACTAGAATAGAAAATACTAGGACGAAGAGAAAGGAAATTTGACACAAACTAATTGATTCCAGAGACCAGTATGTCAGGTCAAGAATAATATAATATTCTTTACAAAAATTTTCATTTAATTTTTTCTTGCAAAATAAAGATAAAATACATACATAGTCGAAACTTTGGTAATGTGGCTTTGAAATTAGACTGGGATTTCATATAAATACTAGGCTATAATATATAGTCCCATATAGTAGCTTTTTAAGTATTTGATTAGCTTTTTAACACAACTACATCGCGAACATTATAAATTATATGCAAGAAAGAGTTTTCTTTTGTATGCTCATTGAGGTAAAAATCGAGTACCAAGTTTGAGTTCGGTAAGTTCAGTAATTATAATTTTTCCCTCAATTAATATTGATTATGGCTAATAACTGAAAAATATAAGCCCTTTTTAATAACATAGGTATTATTTAATGTATCTCATTTCTTTCTCCTTGGCTATCTTATGATAGCGACGGAATGAAATTTCATGTATTATCCAAGAAATACTTGGTATCTAGAATGATACTCTTGAAAATGAGTGTTTCATCTCAAACAAGCAGAACCAAGTATACCTTGAAATTAACATTCAAGAGAAGTAAGCCGAGTTTGCCGACAAAGTAGTCTATGAGAGTGCGTGCTCACGCAAAACAACGGGAAAAGAGACAACTTGAAAGAAAGAGAGAGAGTAAATAGAGAGTGAGTAAAGGAGAAATTTTGAGATTGTGTATGAGTGAGTAGGAGAGTCAAAAATAGAGTAACTAAGAGATGGTTAGTTGACAAAGAGTTTTCTCTTTCATTCTATTTCTACTATTTATAATAAGGAGAGAGAGAGTGAGTGTTCTGGAGAGGATGTGCGAGAATTAGTGAGAGACTAAGGAGTCTTCTCACAGAGTGAGACGTCTGAAATGGAAGATGACTTGAGGTTTGAGACAGTCTTCGGAATTGTGTGCAGAACAAATACAACAAACCTCAGAATCAGTTCACTGTTCACTGTGAGGTGGGACAAGTGTGCTTTGTATTCTAGGACAGATCTAAAAACCGAAAATGTCACGTCTCCCAGCCAGTGTAGTTGTTGCCGCAAGAATATAAAATTTGTGCCTCACCTTGTCTTGTCTTCAGAGACAACAACCGTTAGATAATCTACATAGGATCGCCCTGATTCGTATGCATTGTCTAGCATCGTTGAAACTTGTACAGTCACAGCCATTCGTTTACATTTCTCTCCCTGCTTTGCTTATTAGATTAGTTTGAAATTGCCACTATCACAAACCCCACTCAAATCCTCTTCCCATCAACACTTGCAATATAATCAACGACTTAGAATCCAGCAGCAAAAATTGTCTCAAGATTTTTGGAATGGTGTTTGCGAATTGTGCACATTTTTTAATATGTTTAAGATTTTGCTTTTTGAATTCCTCCTGTTTCCTTTCACATAATTTTTGTAGTATGCTGATACTCATGTTAGTATGTTAAGTTTTCCTACCTATGTTTCCACCGTTCAAAAGGTAGTACGATACAGTACTCTATTTATCACATAGTAATTAAAATACATACATAGTAATATAATATACTGTACAATGTTTTGACTGTATCAATAAATAAATAGTACCATGCACTTTACCAAAGCCCCACTACATATATATACGGTGATTTGTGGTCATATTTGTGTTACTCCTGTGTTACCAGTTCTTTTTTTTGGAGGATAAAACCCACATAGGTCTGAGACCTGTGCGTGGGTAATGAATTGGATAATGGTGATTGATGAGTTGGACCTACAGTTTTAGGTGGGTTCCAAACCACCAGGAAGTGATTTTACAGCAGAGAACAGAGTCTTTTTTGCTGGCCAATCCAATCAATCACCTTTACATAGATGGCCCAGGAGTTTCGTAGCTTATGTCTGATTGAACAAATACCTGCTACGGCACTCGGCTATCTCGGATCCTGTGAGAAATCGAATTTCTCAAAAACATTTTATTATTCATGGTCATAAAATGCAGTTCTCTCACCATTCCTTCGCTTCTAATAGAAAAATAAAATTTCTTTCAAACTTGTATCAATTCTTCAAATCAATTCTATCAAATCTATCTTATTGAGTATTAATTTCTTGGATATTCCTGCTTTCTCCTCGACTTTGGTTATACAGTATCATAATGGAACCCACACTTCTCTTAAGTACTCTTAAAACAGGTGTGAACGGTTAAGAATTTTTGTTACTTCAAATTTCTTTCAAATCTTAAATAGTCTCTTTCAAAATGACTAACGTTTTCCACTTTACTGGGTTCTATCACACTTTACACATATAATATGATATTTTCAATAAAATTTGGTCCGGTTTTCTAACTAAACTCCTCAATTAATTATCATGTTTCTCACTTGTGTTGAGTATTATTTTTTGGATATTACTGCTGTCTCGCTCGTTTACGATCAAACTGTGCCTAGTTTGTTCCTAGAATTGAAATAATGGACAATAGAACTATTAAGAGCAAGTGTTTATTATTATTCAGAGTGTTAATTACGAGCAAAAAGCAGGTAGTCCCATTTAATTGAATCGAAACATCTTCTACATGACCTTTGTTTCTATTTTTTAATTCCCTATTTCTCTCTTCTTCCTCGTCTTAAACATTTTCTCTTTCTCCTCCTCCATCTCCACCTGCAACATCTCCTTCTCCTTCTACAAGAAACATTTAAAAAAAGATTCAAATAATATATTGAATAGTGAATTAATTTAACCTATTCATCATCATGCTCAATTAATACACCTAGTTCATTTTTCGTCTCATAGAATTTCGAGCACACAAGAACAGCATGAAGATATTAAATAAGTCATTATATGACATATTATTATGTTATTGTCAAAGGTATTTATTTTGTGAATTATTTGGAGCAACGTGCCTTCTTCCATTTCGTACATTTTCATCCCGACAAAAACAGATATACAAAGCGGCAGGTTAAGAGGCCACATACAGCTCACTCACACTCCTACCTACACTTAACAGGTGTTATTACACAGAATTTTCGGCGATGACAATCAGCTTTTGCGTGCACATGTGTAAAGAACAACGCTGTGAACTGTCTTCTCTTCTCTAGTGGAGCGTTGTTTCGCTTCGTCCGGCATCGCATATCGGTGAACAGTGAAGCTCAGAGTCGAGGTCACGTTCGTTGTGGCTTTTCTTATCTGGATCGTAGATTTTCGTCCCAAAAACCGGCAAACGTGGGAGCCCTGAAGCGAGCATAGAGCACGCCGCGCTCCCAAACCACACTCAGCCTTTCCCAAACCTCACTGCTGCTCAATTTCTGTTGTTTCTGTAGACTACATAGCTCTTCATATTTTTAAATTCTTTGGAAATATCGTTCGCAATATCTTCCATTCTTCAACCACATATACCACGTGAAATTCCCGAAACAACACAAAACACAATTCTGAAAAATATTAAATATATTGGAAAATTGGAAATCAATGGCTAGTTTCATTACAATCATTTCTGTTGATTCCATAGTAGAGGTTTTTACTCTGTGAATACAGTAATTTATTATTATACCTAATATTATAGTACAGTTATTACCCCCAAAGCGATCAAAGTTTTATTTACACTGCAATCAATACAGTCTACAGTGAATTGAAAAAAAATTTTTTTTAAATAGTTTAGTAATCATTTTTACTTAGTATTATTATCTCTGGTGATTCCATAGTGAAGGTTTTCAACTCCCTATAGCCTACATACAATAATTATCCCTATAGTGATTAAGTTTTATTCACCCTGCAATCAATACAGTTCAAAGATAAGTGAAATATATTATTTTAGGAGTTTTGTTGTCTTTGCGTTCAGTAATTAGAATTACTTCGTATTTTTCAATGCACTCTTATTGAATTTCATATCGATTAATTCATTTATGATTGAAATTAATTGACTTTTTCTTTGTTTCAGGTGAGTCAAAAGTTGATGCTACTGTTCTATAGCCTATAAACGTCGAGTCTGTGATGCGATGCATGCATGCTGCAGTGGTGAGATGGTTACATAAATAAAATTAAAGTATATTTTCAAGTTAGGTGTAATATCCAACTTATTATAATTATCGTGTGATTGAAATATAGTATACATTGATATTATAGAATGTATGTACACATAATAGAACTATTAATTTAATTAATTGATAGTTCCAACATTAATTTAATGTTGAGGTTTGAGGAGTCACCTACAGTCGAAATCGGCTATGGTACTATGTATACATAGATTTATATGAAGTACTGTTATGTATAGATAAGATGAATAATCATTTTCACTTTCTTTGTTTTGGTCTTCTGCTAAATCTCAGTAATTATTATAAGAATGATAATAAAAATGGTATAAAAAGTGAGATACTACAGTTTCGGCGGTTACCCTTTAGAAAATTATTGAGAATAGTGGTGGAATTGTGGGGTATTTTTCGTTTTTCTTTTAAAAATTTGTTTGTGTGAGCATCAAGTTTTTCATTCATTTAAATAAACATAGGACTTATTTTCTTGAGGAAGTGTTATTTACACGACACTTCACTTATTATCTATTAAAGATGGGATAATAATAAGGATTTTATGCAAAAATAAATGATTTTATGCCTTCGCTTTGTACATTGGCCTTTTTGATGAGGATTGAGATGAGAGTTGAATTTGAACTGAATTTTGAGCATTTATAAAAATTATTCTTGAGTGAAATCTTCTTTTCAAAACAAGGAAAGCAAAAATGATAATTATAATCATCATTATTTTCCATTCAGAATACTTTTTATCATACTCAATCCTTTTTCTTGATAATAAGACCATATAAAAACAATAATAATAATAAATAAAAATAATCAGGTCAATTCTTATCTTTTCTAGTGTATTTTAATCGCCAGTGAAGTTTAGTCAGTTTTATTCAACTTTATAATGTAGCGAAGCTTGTAATCGTGTTTTCACGGAGCCAGGCTTTTAAAAGACGAAAATTCTTGTCTCGTAGTAGAAATAATCATTCCGTTAAAGGCCATGTGGTATTTTTCCCTCGTTTCTTGCAAACGTCTGTTCTGTTTCTTTGCCTGTGAATCGAGAAGAGGACAGAGAATATCTCACCATTGCTTTGGCTTTGGCTGTGCACCTTATCCTATCTTTTCGATCTGCTCAGTCGTTGCAGAAGATTTAATATGTCCGTTGCTGACGGTTACGAGTCTCATCGACTTCGAATGTTATGCCAGTGTCTCCTATCGTGTTACCGGCTCGGTCGTCCCTTGAAGTCATCCTCTCTTCTTTGGAGGTGTTACAACATTTTATTTTACACCATAAAAGAAACGACCAACGAAAAAGTAACGCTCGGCCAGAAAGTGTGATAGTGTCAAACTGCAACCTTCGGTCACCGATTATCAGATCCAACTCGATCCTCGGTTATTTGTCAGCTGTATAAATAATTCTACGACTGCCTTTCATGTGGCCCCACTTTTGATCTCGAGAAAATGCTGAGAATTCTGATTGCATCTATCTTATCAATTTTCGGGAAGACGAGAATCCCATTGGAAAGGTTCCACAAACATCACGGAATTCGGACACCGATGATGCGATCAACGTTTCACAGATTCGAGTCCATATCTTTCTTCTGATAGAATACAGTAATTTATTCATCTCCACGAAACAAACGATAACATCATAACATAAGTCTAAAATAAGCTGTTATTTCATTGCATAGCTCAATCACGACACAGGTTTTGTGTCGACGCTAGAAGTTTTTTTGTGAAATCACCTGAATTTTGTTTAAAGATTGTGCAGGAGAATTCCAACATCCTTTAAAATGAACAGCTACTTGCTGTGATATGTCGGCGAAGCTCTAACGCGAGAAAATAAGGGATTAAAGGAGGAGAGGAAGAATAATGAAGAGTAAAATGTAAAGGAAGGAGAAGGAATTGGAGAAGAAGAAGTAGAAGAAAAAAGGAGGAAGAAGGGGAAAGACTAAGGAAAAAATGCTAAAGGAAAAAAGACTTAGGAAATTTTTTAATTTAATTTTTGATAGTTTATTACACATTCTAGATATCCAGAAACAATTGAATCTAGCAGTAATAAGATCTCAATTGAATCGGCTACTACAGTGAGTACAGTAAGAAGATCTCAATGAAAATTTTTCAAATTGAGTTATTACGATGTTGGATTCTCTTAATGCTGTATCCACATAGCTGTATTTCATACATCAGGGGATAAACTGCATACTTCTACTTCCACTGCTACTATCAAGCAAGTTATTCTTGAAATGGTTCTGTCTGAGCATGAATGATTTTTAATGAACTGGCCAAGAAAAGACCACACACATGTACCAAACAAAATCAAGATAGGTAGAGGAATTTCACATCATATAATATTACCTTCCTGTGACCAATTTTAAACTCCCAAATTACAAGTGATAACTAGCGATTTTTCAGAATATTGATACTATACTACAAGATGTAGAAGATTATCAATTTGCTTTTATGAAGCTTGAAATTGATGGTGGAAACAGGAAATGAGCGTGACTTACTCGATCTCAGCTCTATAAAAATGGAATTGAATTGAATTCGGCCGATGTTGGAGCAGTAGTAGGAACATGATTCGAGTGTTTATGAAAGATAGCAGATTTCTTTCCAAGGTCGCGAATGATTCAGCGATTTACAAACATCATTATTCATCTTTTCAGTTAGATGTAAACTACAAACTCCTATAAATTAGATCGTCATTTTCGCACCTCGTATCATCAACAAATCGATCTTTCAAATTTCAATATTTTCTGTGCTAAAATGCAAAAATATAAATTCTCCCAATTTCAATTTAAAATGTTATAGGCTAGTTGTAGAAAAACATAGAAAAATGGCAGAGGATGAGGATTTCAAGGTTTCTATATCGCCTACTTTTGCGACGATTTTTCTTTATTGAAAACGGCAATCTAGCAGAGCTGTAGAGGATCCTCATACCGTATCTCATATCATTCTACGACCATCCACTACTTAGAAGATTTCAACGAACATAGAAAGTTCGTTGACATTCAGTTACATAGATCGTCCATTGACAACTTTGATCATCTCTGACTCAAGGGAGTCCCAGAGCTGGGATGTTCAGAAGGTAGGATCATCACAAATTGAAAATTGGAATTCTGCTGACCTTTTTTCACGATATTGCCCTCCCACGCTCTCCCACCACTCTCTTTCCAACTGTTTTTGATGAGTGTGAGCATGACCACCATGCCCCTCACCCTGAGCAGTCTTTCCTCTGATATTTTGAAGCATGAATAAGTCACAAAATGAAATTCTTTCTTTATATGATTGAATTATTTATCGTGTTTCATTTGACGTGGCCAGGTTAATCCAGCATGATGAACGGTGGCCTTTTCTGTTTAGTAGTTTTTGAAGCGACGTCACTACATTATCAATTGCCGGCTGTTCTTCAAAAGACTGAATGGCCGACGAATTACGTACTGCGCCCTGGAACAACGGCCAGTCATCACAGTATTCCATTCGCCGTATTGTTTCTAGCCAGCTCTGCTTCGCCACCACAGTGGACCCTTCCTCATTTTATTGTGAATCGTGATTCGTGTGTTGCCAAGCCCATCATTTACTTCTTCTTCATCCTTGTTTTGTGGTCGTAGACCGCGCGGACTACGTCGTTTAGCCTGGATAATGACGGCTCGAACGGCACAATATGAGAGTAATCATAACACCTTCTCCTTCTTCTTCTTTTCCCGTCTCTTCTTCATCATCCTGCAAACCAAGTTGGAGACAATCTTCTTCTTCCCATTCTCTTTTTCAGTTCACCTTCGCCACTGGGTAATTTTATCTAGACCGACTGGTAACAGATAAAAACAAAACAAAAACAGGATGACGACGAAAATTAAAGGCCAAGGTCTTTCTCAAGATTTGATCTGGGATTGGACAGGTGAACTTGTCCTTTTTCAAATTATCTACAAAAGCGGGGGAAAATGACAAGCTAATATTCTAGGAGAACATTAATAAAAAAATGTGATGATGATAATAGTAATTTCAAAGTTATTCCTCCTTTGATAATAAAGTGATAATAAAGTTATTCATCCTCTAACAATAAAGTTATTTCTCCTTTTGCTTTTCAAAATTTCTCATAAAGTTTTTGTAAAATGAATATTTATGATTTCCTTCTTCAAAGATTATTGGCTAAATGGCTGGCTATGGTTGTGTCTTGTGTGTGGGCTTTTTCAATCTCATAAACAAATAAATGAAAGAATCAATATTATCAACTTCGTCTTCAATACATTATCAAAATCAAATAAAACAAGACTTTTAAAATATTCAACATTCTACGGAGATAAGGACCTCTCAGGAGTTAAGAAAATGTTTCCAGTAATTACTTTCATTGACATCTATAACGCTGTCTGTTTCAGCGAATGATTGTGGGATAATTTTTTTTTTTTATTTTTTTTTTTATTGCTGATGATGCCCACATGAGTCCGTGAATTATTCTATTATGAGCTGGATGTAAACAAAGAAAGACTTTTGACGTTTTAAAACGTTGATTGTAGTCAAAAACTTTCTCAATTTTTGTTCTCCAAGAAATCAAAAGATATTAACGTCTGAAATTCTGACATTTATTACATTTTATTCACCAAGAAAGTTCACCATAGTTTCCAAATCACAAACTATTTTAAATCTTGAAATAAATCTGAAAAGAATAGATTGAATTAAATCTCGAGATTGATTCGTTGTTAATGAATCTGGAGATTGATGAATTATTCGCCATTGAATTCAACTGCATCATGTTACAAGCATAATTGTTAATTATTCTATTATGAGATGATTGGGAACTGCAATCGGATACTAACGACGTACAGTTATGCCAAGAGAAATAATTAGATTGATCTCAAAGTGTATAACAATCGATAGCTCATTCATAAATAATAATCACATTTGCCAATTATTCGGTTGCTGCATGTCCGTGTTCCATGTTTCCCTGAGCTGTAAATTCATTCAAATGGATGTGTTGTAAAACGTAATGTAATGTTGTAAATTCATTACCTTTGTCTAATGTCAATGACTTCCGAAAGAATGGAAATTATTATGTAATGAGAATTAGATGAAGTAAAAAGGTATTGGAACATTCGGTAATACAAAAAACGATCATCACATGTTATTCAAATTCAGATAGTGTACAAAAATCTCTAGTGCAGTTGCATTGCGTGTCACTTATACATTTGATTTTTTCGAAAAATTCGTAATTTTTTAAAAAATAATCCCAATAATTATTATTTTCCAAAATCTATAATTATTCCCTTTTCCCCTTTCTAAAACTGATATGAAAGTTTCAAAAATAAAGACAGTCATCCCAGTATCTCTCTTGTATTGTTTCATAAGGTGAAAACTCAACAAAAGGTGAAATTATTATTTTCTTCAAGTCGTAGCAGAAGTGCAGCCAGTAAACCAGTAAAGGTGGGAGTGGACTGTTGAGCATGGAGCCTCAGAATTTATTTTGGTGAGCTTGGCAATTCTGTTAGATCAGTGAGGAAAGTAATCACAATCTACCTTACTCTTCGTTTTCGTAGTACGCTCTTTGGACCAAAACATTGAAGAGTCATCTACAGACTAAATCGGCTATCGTAATTTATATAACAACAAGCTACCTCAGTTTCTAAAGTCTTGAAAATATAGAAATATTAAAAAAAAAACAATAAAAAAAAATATTCAGTTGATAAAGCATTTTATAGTGTAAAGAGCTTTTTTCGCATCAAAAGCTCCACCTGAACTAATTGATATAGTAATAATTATGGTAACTAGTGTATAAGATAGAATAGAATAGAATGTTTTATTCCACTTGATCAAAACACTGTACAATGAAAAAGAAAAAAGTATAAATATTCACACTGTACAAACTTACGCAAAAGATTGTATAATTGTTGATCTGACTTGTCTTATACTTCACAACTGGAGTCTCCAAGACGTAATCTACAAAAAAAAAAAAAAAAAAAAATATATATATATAAATAAATGCAGTAGAACTGGATTTGTTCCTGGAATCTTCTAAGTACTGTCGATTTCATCCTCTGCATTATGCCCTAGTTTCGTTGCGGTTGAAGAGCTAAAATGCAACGCATCAGATATTTTGTAACATCTAGCGAATAGGAAGGAGAAAGGACGTCTTTGAACATCTGCAAAGGAGAAAGTGTAACTTATTGTGGAGATCTTCACATCTTCTCCAAGGTCTTCGCACTCTCCCGTTACTGTGCACTGCCATTCTCTCAGTTCCATCACCATAGTGTTGAGAAGGCCATAGTTGTAGGCCAGTCTTATTAGCATACCAATTGCATCATACTCAACCTTGACTTGTTACTTCTAGTGTTGCGGAATTGCTGTCGATGATGCATGCTGTTGTTTCGCGGGATCAAGGCTTCTTTTCAATCCCATCCTAGAAACTATGCCTCCTAATGTTTGAAACTCGTAGGTAAGTTTCCAAGTCACACGGTAAAGCGTAATATAGAAACCAGAATACCTTGAAACACTTGGAATGTTTATACTAACTACTACCTATGATTGATGATGAGCATTGTAAGCGCTTTAAAAAAACATTCGAGATTTCTGTCTTCGGGTATTTGAAATGACATTGATTTCCACATAATGCTTGACGGATTGAAAATCATTACTGTAGGTCCCATGCACGCTTGTTTTCATTAATTCATTTCAGGCTTCATTACATCTCATGTTGCTGCAAAATTTATTCTCATAAAAACGAAATTCAATAGGAATAATTGATTATTGCCATTAATGTAGTTGATTGGTTCTTATTGAAATTCATATTAGGTCATCACTTATGAATTCAGCCCCTGTATTTGGTAATTTATTGACTTACCTTATCTATGATTTTTGAATAAATGATGGTAATGTGTATTTCCGCATCAATGAACAATGAATAATCATTCTATTGATAAATAATCTTATTAACAACCTTAAATTCAAAATAATATAATAAAACAGTCAAACTTCTATTTAATAAACTTCCAAACAACGGAATCCTCCACGTTAAGAATTTTTATGATAAGAGGATTTCTCGTCAACTAATACCTCTCTGGAACGAATTTTGTTTTATTTTCATCATTTGACCCAAGAACAACTTTCCTTAAACAAATTAATTGAATGTCATTTATTTTTAATCTTACTCTATTCCAAATAAATTCTGATTAATTGAATCACGAAATTGAATAGTTGAAGTTATTATTAATAATTATATTATAAAAGAAATAAAATTTATTTATTTTAATAAACAAGTTATTCTAAATTTACAATTCATATTTACTGTTATTTTAACTATAAATATCATTGGGTTATATGCAGAAACTCAAATTTATTATTGTACTAAATTTCATATCACTGAATTACATTTATTATTATTGTATAAGATTTATTTTATGTATATTATTCAAATTTCTACTCTGATATTCTACTCTACTATATAATAAATATTATACTCTACTCTAGATATTTCAAATGTGAATTTTTGTTAAACTGAACCTGAAATTGATTTAAATAATCAAATAGCTCACATTTTTCCTTCTCGTTATGGTAATTAAAAATAAAAATAATGTATATTTACTGTTATATATGTATAACAGTGATATAATATATATATATATATATATATATATATATATATATAACTTTTTATATCAGAATTTCGTAATGTAATAGAAAGACAACATTAGGAAAATAACGGTGTTTGCAAATTGCATTTGGAATTTCTTCCCCAGAAATTACAATTGATTTGATGCTAGCTCAATCTCATGATTTTTTTTTTTTGTATTTCATTACAATAATTATTGCTAAGTTGACATTGTTAATGTCAACAGACTGTGATAATGCTGAAAAAACATTTTTCGTTGATATTGAATTCAAACTTCACAGTATTGTTTTGCTAATGATTGCAAACATCCTACTGTGAGAAAATATTTTTCTGATTCTAATTGCTTCCACGCTGATTGAGTTATCAAAATATTTTCAGTTAGAGATTGTATTTGAAATAATATTTTTGATTGTGAGAGTCTAGTTTTGTTTTCCAAATGAGCCTCCATTTCTAATTGCTATACTGCTCCCCACTAATGCTCTTTTTTTTCAGACCAGAGAGATGAAAATGTATATTATTAATACATATATGGGCTATTATAATTCATAACATGCACATTACGAGAAAACCAGAGCTCACACACTAAATACACACGAAATTGAATTAATGCTAAGTATGAATAGATGTGAATAAATAATTTAAATTTTGCACTTTTGTAAATTGGAAATCATGGATTAATTATTTTTGTTATTGTATTTTAATGGAGTTTCTAGGTTGAATAGATGAATCTTCAAGTGAAAAGTCTTAAGTTTAGAAGTTGGGAACGCTCTCATTTGTAATCATAGTTACAATAATTGGTTGTCAATTTGAAGTGTGGAACAATGGAGTTTTTTTAGAAACTAATAATATAAAAGCTTAGACAAAAAATGATCTCCTTTCGGTGATTTATTATGTTTTACTTACTTGAAGTTTTATTGTCCTGTATATTGAATTGTTTGTAATAATAATTGTCTGTCAGAGGCAAGAATAGTTGATCCAAAACATAACACATCGCATTATTTCCTTTATTATTCCCTTGATTGCTCAAACCCTCACGGTTTTGTGTACAAAGTTGCAATAACCAAAATTTCTGATGGGCGAGTTTGAACTTGCTCTACAAAAGCTAACAGAGGTACCTATGAGTTGGGTTGGGGTTGTTGTTTAATCGTTGAAGTTGGCGCGCTAGGCTTCCAAGTTTTATCACATTGACGCCTCTAAGACGATTACAAAGTCGCACTAATTGGGTCGAGCCGATGTTATTACCGACGCGATTGTGTTACTTTCGCAGAAGACCACTAGTGAAAGGAAGGGGCTGGTTATGCAATGGAAATGGACAGTGGTATCGGGCGAGTGGAAGTGTAAGTGTAAGGGGCAGTTCACTGTTGAAAGGGCTGAAGGTATTGCCAACTTTGCCATCGTCATTCAAGGTACTTTGTGTTTCAAGCTGATGACTTTTCAAGAGAAGACGCACCTCTTACTCAGTCACTCTCTCTCACTCTCACACTCTCTCTCCCTCTATCTATCTATCCCTTATGAACACCCTCAATCCTCTCTTACTCATTCTCTCTCACTTTTCTCAACGTCATCGTATCCCTGCTGAATCGTTTCTGTACACGTTTCTCTCCACCAACCTCCTTCTAAAATACTAACGTCCTGTTTATAAACTAGATAAGTTAGTAAACAACGATTATAGTCAGTTAAAGGGCGTACTGTTAACGGGATACAGCGGCCCCCCAATTCAACTGTAGACGCACAGAGAAAGCAAACTTTATAGAGTTGCCGTTGATCCTGAGCTCTCCTTCAGGTTGTGAAGTGGAGGGGGCTTTGCAACGACGGCTGTTCAAATTGCAAGTTTATTTTCAAACATCCAAGTCAGACCCGCGCCTCTCCGTGCGAAATTACCACGCAATTAATTTTCGTCGAAACGTATCTAGATGTTGCGTGTGAGTTATTATTGGTCTAGTAGCGTCGATCAAGGGCTGAATGCAAGCACAACTTTGACTTGTAGGTGTGTTTGCCAGTCTAATTACCTCAACATCAACTCTGAAATCTTATTAGACTGCGTTCCTTGACAGTCAGACGTCACGTCATTCGTACGATTATTATTTTGTCCCTGCTTGCCGCCGGCGCTTTGTGAAGCAAACTTTTTAATAACATTCCTGCCAGCTGAAGGCTTCTAAATCACAGTTCTCAAAAGACAGGGGAGTTGATGCTTATATGTTTCCCCCACCCCTTTCAAATTAATACTGTTTGAATACTAATTACAATAAACTAATATATATGATTAAAAGTTACTTGAGAATAAATGACTTATTAGTAAGAAAATAAATAAATAAAACTTGATAATAAATAATTAAATATTCATTATCACAAAAGCTCTCAATGTTTACTACAAATAAGATATTGAGCCACACTGAACCATACTGAACGATCTGAAAATGATAAAATAGAAACCTATTTCAGCAGTATCCACCTGTGAAGTTACCCTTGCTTAGTTTCAGTGCGTTTTCCTTTATCCTCCTTATTTTTATTTTTTTCAATTCTCATTCTTCTTCTTCTTCTTTTTAGAATCCTTCTAGCAAAAACTCTAAATTTCACTTCTCAGGTCAGTATTTCTGATATTTGTCATTTCTTTAACACAATTTCAATAAGTGATTTCACCTCTAAAATTAAATCTTATGGTTCTCAAAATTTGTGTAAAAGCAGCATGTTCATTTCTAGGTACAAATTGAAACCCGTTTTTCACATATATGTAAACTACAGTGTCAGTGGCACATATTCTCAATAACTTAGCTAGTACAGCTTGGTATTTTAACGTTTTTTTTCTTTCACTCATTTGAACCATAAACGAGAATAGACAATGAGAGTAATCTAGCTCTATCTTGAAGCTTTACTACCTATACCCACCTATATATTCCTTTTACCTCAGTCTACTTATACCTCAGAGAAAGATAAATCTCAAAAGCTCTGGTAAAAGCAGCCTATTCGCATCCCTAGATACAAATTTAGTATCTTCTTTCACATACAGTAGATCTATTTCATAAGGCACACACTCTCAACAGATCACGTTTTCATCAGTACAGGTGGCTCTGGTTGGAAGCGCTTTTTCAATTGGAGACACTGTTTTTGTTCTTAATATTCAATCTAGTGTTTCACACTTGGCAGTGCACGATGCCGATGTTTTTAGCTTGTGTCGTAGCTTAAGCTAGCAGCGGGTGAGTTCCAGCTGCACGGATTCTGCTCTGCTCGTGATTCAAGCCATTCTCAAGTCGTGACCATCGCTGCAATCTTCCATCTTCGAGTCTGTTCGACGACTATTGGTTTATTAATACCCTATAAACCGACCAAGGCTCTCAATTTTTTCCTCTTGAACTTCCTCCCTGAGGCCACTCATCGTGGCTACCATCTAGATCCTACAAGCTGGCGACCCAGAGGCTGTTCTGCTCCATGAAACACCTCGATCTTGACTTACCTTGGATTGAATTACTTTTTTATTGCTTGTCAAACTTATCGCTATACTCATCTGATAACATACTGGCGTGCCTAATTCTTGTCAGTTTTATATTGTGCTTAACACATAACACGTGTAATAGGCTCACACCCTCTTCTGTTAAAATAATCATAGCTGTGCCAGCAGGTAGAATGAAGTTCATTTTCAGCTACCAATAAACAGGCTTCATCTAAAATCTAAAATGAAAAAACTTATAATAGAAAAGGTTATTGGACTGCTCAATAATAATTTATATATTATATTTATTTCTTTGTGTCTTCTTTGACAACTTTTTAAAGTGATTGTTATCCCAAAATATTTTTTTGGAAATAAAATCATTGGTGACAAAGAGTCGTATTTATGAACGTTCCTTCCGTTTCTCTTAACTCGAAGGACTCTTGAAATGTAGTGTATAAAGGCATTTGAAGAGTCCCTCGAGTCAAGACACTTAAGAAACGCCTATAAATACGAGCAAAAGAGTTTCATTCTTAAGAAGACAACATAGGTTTTTTTTCAAATCAAATCAAAATCATTTATTTATCCTTTTCACAAAAAAGAAACATAAGAATATACATATACATATGAAATACATCTGAATATACAATTTAAATATAAAAAGCACTAAATTAAAGATATAATAAGGAAGGTCCCTGCAAGGTTAAAACCTGTGCGCAGGGGCCGAGTGTTATAAAATTATAATTTCTGAAAAGAATTTAAGGAAACGTTTAAACTAAGGTAAAGTTTGATATATATTTAGCCATTACAATTAATTATAGGACAGAAGGATTGAAAAATTTAAATTTCAAGCATGCATAACTAGCGTACTCTTAGAAATAATAATAATTGGCTTTGTTTTTTAGTAACCATTACCGTAGCTCGTTCTCATATCGGATAAGAAATTGAGCCCATGGTGCTCTTATAATTTCAAATCTCATTCATTCAACTTGTAGGTGTTTCTTAAATGTTTTTGAGAATAGTTAATGTTATATTCATTGGACTATTAAAGTATTCGTTTTTCAGCATTTTCTAGAAAATTTAATGGTGACGAACTCTACTGGCCTCACATGGTACTGGCTTAATTGGAATTGGCAGAAGTTCAAGACTACATTCGCAATAGATAACTGAGCGGCAATAATGAATTCTGTTCTTGAAATCGAACGATTTTACGGGAAGTAATCTGCAGGAAAGAGACTCTGGGGACTGGAGTGAGATTGGCTGGATTTTGCCGTGTTTCTGCGTTTCTGGTGTTATTTGGTAGTGCATCGAGCTGAGATTTGCAATTAACTCAATATAAAAGCCTGCCAAAGGCAAGTCGTGAGATGCTCAATTCGGTGGACGAGAATACAGACGCTCAGTGTCTTGGGAACTCCGCGTGACCATCAACTCACGACTGATCGTGTCTGGCTAGCTTCTTGCTGCGACTGTACCATCTCATACCCGCTCTAGCTCTCTACTTCTCCCATAACCTCCAAAGCTCTAGACTCTAGACTCTAGAGCCTCCTAACTACTTCGCTCAGACACTGTCATACCTCTAATGAAGACATCAATCACACCGGATCAGGTTGATTGCCTCTTGTCTAATGTATCCTCCTCTCACAGAATTTGATTATGATGAGCTCAAAAAAATTGAATTTCGAATCTAGAAGTATTACAGAAATCATTTTTGTGTGTAAAAGTCCCTTATAAATCGTAGAAGAATAAACGATTACTCTAGGCTACCGAAATACAGCACATCCTATACATATTATACAAACAGCATATTAAATAATACATATTATATATAATACCCCTCATATCTATAACAATCATTGTATTTTTTATTTATTCCTTTTTAAAACCATTTTTTCATCACTTTGAGTAATGTTCAAGAATTAATCTGGTACATTCTCCTAGTTTATTCCAGCTGAGAAGAATGTTTTGGAGAAAGAATGAAATTGTTTTATCACACCAGAGCCAATAATAAAGTAGTATTCCCGTGTAAATAGAATCAATAAATTCAGTTTTGCCAAATATCATTATACTAACAATTTTATCCAGACATCTTTGTTCCATATAAAACGGACGCTATTGATTATTTCTGAAATCGTATGACGATCTTTTGAAGTTTTTAATCAACAAATTTAATGATTGCCGTTTGCTGTCATACGCATATTGATGAAATTTAATTTAGAGAGTACTCATATTCCATTAAAATAGAGAGGGCTGATATTCCATTAAGATTAAGTTTGACATATAATTGTCAATTTGGAACAGACGTCATGAAGGTAAAAACTTTTCATTTGACAAAAGCTATTTCGCTAATGGCCTGTTCGTAGATCAGATAACTTCATAGAATGTTTTTAAAATTATTGTCAAGAATGAAAACGTATCAGAGATAATAAAAAAGCTCTATGACAGGAAATCGAAAAAGGTTTCTTCATTGAGAGTAAAAAATGTACTAACTTTGTGTTCATTTAAAATACTCGTCTTGTTGCAGTTAGAATTTAAATAATGGACTTTTACAAGTTCTAAAGAGCTGAAAGCTACCTTTAAGGTCCGGCAGTCTATTCTCTTAAACTTTGATCATGAATAAACTCATTAGCATAACTCTCAACGGGAATAAAAGTTGACGTTAACTCAGCTAACAGAAGCAATAAACTGTTTTTACAGTTCTCAAAGCGCGCCCTGTTTATCTTTGTTTCAAATGGATGGCAATAAAAGAATAAGAGCTTAAATGTGTGTATATCATATGCTTACCTTGTAGAAAGGAGGAAAAACGAAAGGGAATTGAATATTTTATTTGTCCTTTTGACGGGCAATTAAAAACCGTCGCTTTCATTTGTAAACGTTGATTGGGCTGGATGCTCTGCTCTATCAGTACGAGACTCGATTAAGACCTGCGAGAGACCTCTGCAAAGTTCTGAGTGTGTATGAATTGAGAGAGAAAACGGGGTCTGAAGAAGTGCGAGAGAGATGGCCTGTGTGGAAGAAGGATGGTAACAAAGAGAATGGCTAACAGACCGATCAGGCAATTAGTGGAAGGACTTTATTGTTCGTAAGGATGTCGTCGGCCGGCAAGGGAAAGAAAGGGATTAGCTGGAAGGGCATTCTATTTACGGATAAGCTTTCAGAGTAGATCGGGTAATTGTGTTTTTCCATCAATTTTCTCGGCTGATTTCGAGCTTGAAATATTTCTCTCACAATAGCTGGGTCGGTCATTCGACGATTTTCCTCTAAATAAATAACTGCGCTATTTCTCTGATTCCGATACTGAACCTCAGAACAGGCCATTTATTATTTATTGTTTAGAAATTCTGTTGTCTGTTGAGTAAACTACGTCAATAGTACTCAACTCGAATTTACTTGCTTAATCTACCGTCTTTGCTGCAACATTATAAGTTGGAAACGTCGTCAGAGCTCTACCTATAGTTCGCCAATTACTTATCAAATTGGAATAGAGTGTAATGGAATTGATTCTTTATCTATTCACGAAGGCTACCGTAAAAGAAGGCTACCAGAAATCAATTAGAAATAGTTATTAGCTCTTGATAAATAATAATAATTGTAATACCCTCATACAATATGATAAAATATCCCTGTCGATCTAGAAGGTGGCCACATCTTATTGTCATCATTATTAATCTATTGGAATGAGAGAGTTTGAGCAGAACTTTGATAGCAATAATGCCAATTGTAACCTGACCACTCAATGCCTCCGCTTGCCCTAATTAAAGATGCTATAGAACAAGCTTAGTTTAATGCTCTGAAAGATTTTTTTCTACTCACTTGCCGATTTTAAGTAAATGTAAAGTAAATTACATTACTCATGAGTAAAGTATAGTGTAGATATATAACAAGTAAATCTTATTATAAGAGAACTATAGAGTTCAGATTGGTCTTCCAGGCTAAAATACAAAAACCGTATAAGTGTTAATAGAGTGGAATGATGATTTATCGTTTACAATACATATTTTATTGTCACTATAGTGATTATGTTAATTTCAATAGTTTTTATTTATTTATATTGGATATATTAATAAATATTTTATATTAATTTCATAGTTTATATTATTTTTATAGTTTAATTTAGGCAGCTCTGGCAGCGCAGTTGATTTGTGCGCTTGTCTGTGATAAGATAAGGCTATGGACTGACTTCGTTTCCTGCAGCCTTTGGTTCGAATCTCATTCAGCCATGGATGTTTCTCATCATTCACCCATTCCTCTCACCTCATTACCCATGCACAAGTCTCCCGACTCATATGGGCATCATCCGCAATTAAACAAAAAATATATATATTTCATTTCCAACCTGAAAGTTTCTTAATTTTCTTGTGGAATGTCTGTGTTATAAAGTTATTCGTTACTATTTCCCGAATAGCGTAAACATTATAGGCCTTGATGAATTTTCGTTTAGTTAATAATCGATTAAATTATACATTACAATGCTGAAGCTCAAACTCAGTTAAATTTTACATTATGCAATAATGTTATGAACCCAATAGTTTTGATGAGTTCATCGTAGATTGCCTGTATTATAAAAATGTACATTACTCTCATTGAGTAGCGTAATCTTATTGGCATATGCATAAGTGAAGGTTCTCACAGTCGAGTCAATAATCGGTTAATCGGTGAACTTATACATTCTAATGCTCCAGCTCAAAGCTCAATGAGCTTGAACAACTTACGCTCAGGTGTTGAGATCCTTCAAGGAGCAGAACGTCATCCTGCAGGTGGCGTGTGTGTGTATTGGACCAATTCAGAACTTCCTCTCATTTCCTCTCACCTCCTTCTTCCTCTTTATGCTCTTCTTTATTCTTGCTCCTTCCTTCTGTTTATCCTAATTGATGCCCCTCGTTGAGAATACGTGGGAAAGGCTATCGCTCAGTCTGTGCAGCAACCTCCCTCTTGAGTGGTTAGTGCTCCTAAACTGTGTCTGTGCACGTTATTATGGACGCGGGGAACACAGCAATAAGCACGCCTGTAAACTTATAAGATCGACGAGCACCGCACCGTGAGCATTCTCCTGCAACTTGAGAACAATATGCAAATACTGGTTCGAAAAGAAACAGGACTCTTGCAATATGGTGAGATAGGGCTTTCGAGTGGTGAGAGGTGAACGGCTCTGCTGTCTCATTGAACTTTAACACGACATCGACAAGTCAAAGGGAAATTTGTTTCTCGTCTGGGAAAGGCTATAATAACCTTCTGAGAACTCTAGCCCGCTACAAGAGTAGAATATTAGCAATGCAATGTTTATAAAAAGCAATCAAATTGCATTGATAGGGTAAAATAGACCGATATAATGTAAAAATATATAAAAATTGACTAGCGAGTCTCTGTACGGTCTTGAGTTTTGAATCTCGTCCAGGCTTGGATATTTCAATTAGCAATTTAATGTTTATTACTAGCAGTCAAATTGCATTGACAATAAAGAAGAATGATGAAAAATGTGAAAATATAATTATAGAAGTCTTTAGTGAGTATCTCATTAGACAAGACTCTGCCTGGCTGCTGTTCCTGCGGTCTCGAGTTTGAATCTCGTTCAGGTTGAATATTTTTTTGTCATCATATACCCCATTACCCACGCACAAATCACAAGACTTCGAGAATAAGACAATAATTCGAGAATAATTATGTGAACTATTCATATTAAAATATTTATCCTTCAACTGAAATAGAAGTAAAATTTTGCGAGAAAAATTTTCCAGTGAGACAAAATTTTTCTCATGATCTAAAGTACAAAGATTTGGACTCTGTACTAGAAATGTTATGAGTAAACCATTTTGGGCTTGAAAAGCTTGTATCTCTTCATTTTGTTGAAATTTAGTCCAGATGAATATTGTTGAAAGTGATATCAACTAAGAAAATAATACAATTCTCTCATCTTAATTGTATAAGCAATGTACTGTATCTTTATTTATTGATTTTGTTTTGTTTCAAATCAATAAGGTGATTACTAATAATCGCTAATGTGCTTTTTTTGAATATTTTTCCAGGTAAGAGACGAGATTCTAATCAATTACCTTCCAACATCGAACTAGTATGTTATATAATTATAATTCATGCATAATTATCTACAAATTTAACGAGAACCTGTTCATCAGTCTAATATGTGCTTGGCAAACTTTTCAACTCAACGATGTAATATTAAATGACTTATAAGCCTACTAAAGCTTTGTTTACAACCGAAAAGATTTATCTACGAAAAAAGTGAAGGACTTGTGTAGATTTGCAGATGTAATGAGTAGGTTTTCAAGAATTCTGTCTAATTAAGTGAGGACTAATAAAGACTAATGAAGTTTCAATAAGAAAGTCAAGATTTTAGAAGTAATACAAATAGTTTTAGTACTGTAATAATATAAATAACTTGATTTTATCCCAGAATTAATTTAAAATTTGGGTATTCCTAAAGAACAACGAGGGATGACTCAGAACAACAGTGTTTTTCTCATAAAAGAGCTTCGTGCCTCTTGAACATTTTTCTCCTTTCAACTTGCACACGTGGCAGGTATCTCTTGCCTCTCTTGCATATCTGCACTCTCATTAATCAGTTTATAATGATGGCCGGAAATGTAGTCTTCCTCGTTCTCCAAAGTTCTCATGAATTATCTACCGAATGAACTTTGCTTTTAGAAGTTTGCTCTTCAATAGTCAACTGGTTGAATATTTCATCCTTATTACTTTTTCATCTCGGAATATTAAGCGGCTTACCCACACAAATGCACGTCTTGTGTAACTCGTTGTTTAGTGTTCAACATCTTCTTTTTCATGAAATTATTCATCTTCAATTCTTATTCTGCATCTTAATTGGGGCCTGAATCATTCTTTGTATTAATTTCAAATTTCATTCATTGAGGATTGAATTTCTTAATTTTATAGAATTTCTTCCGAATTGTTTTCTATTCTGTTTTTTAAGGATGAAGGCCACATGGGTCTGAGACCTTTAAGTGGGTAATGAATGGGATGATGGTGATTCGTAAATTGGACCTATAGTTTTAGGTGGGTTCCGAACAATCGGGAAGTGATTTAAGGTTGAGTGGTAGAGAAAAATTTATAGTCTCTACTCCGCCTGGAAGTAGAAAATAATGGAATTATTTTATTCCACTTTACAGCAGAGAACAGAGTCCTTTTGCTGACCAATCCAATCGATCACCCGCACAAAGAGGGTCCAGGAGCTCGTAGATTATCTCTATCTGATTGAACAGATATCTGCAACGGCTATCACTTTCCTAAAAACTCTGAGACGTTCTATTCATTTGAGATTCGAACTGGAATTTTTTTGAATTCAAACGTTTCTCACTTTTTGTTACCCAAACAATAACCAGCTTTCATCTCAATAAATGACTAAAATGTTAAAAATTTCAAATTTTTTTAGAGAAGTTTACTCTTTCAATTTGCAACTCCCAACGAAAACATGATATTACTCTCGATTTGAGAGTTCTATTGAGTGGAAATCAAAGCTGAGCGAACAGCGACGGTGCTGTTTGATTGGATAAACATTTACTTTGGATTGTATTGAATTTGTTTGTAGTGCGGCCCAGCCAACGTAGCAAAGAAACGAATTTGTTCGCCTGGAATCGAGCTGAGTTAGCAGGTTTGGCGTAGAAGGGTTAACGGCCGCCCTCAAGAGAAAACTTTCGACAATGGTTCTTTTTAAGAGGGCCAAGGTGCCGTGAAGAACCCGATTAAGGGGGGCCGTGCATGATTCTAGCTTTGTCAGGGGGGACGGGGGGTTCGGAGCACGCGTCGGCATCTGATTTACTCCCCTCTCTCTTTCTAGCCCACTTTCCGACTGTTGAGCCTTTCGAAAAGCCCGAAAACCCAATCCTACCGACTCGCTATCATCACCTTCTCCTATTCCTCATCCGTAACTCCTTATCGTAACCTTGCACGTACTGTACTTCCTTCGCCGTCTCCTATAACTGCTGAATTCCACCTATTTTGTCGGTTCCGCATCCCTTCCTTCTGGTGCTTTAGACTAGTAATGTATCATTCCATTCGATAGGATCGAGAATCTAGAATAGATCGTACATCGACAATAGCTCCAGTTCGAAAAGCTTTGAAATCAGAAGGTATTTCAGTGTTGAGAAGCATTTTCATGGAAGAAAAATAGTTTCTTCCGCGTTTATCGGAAAATGGATTGGATGTGATTCTCCAATCATATTATACAATATACATATACAGTATACGTATGCAATATTCATATAAAATATACATATACAATATCGCATATTGGGATAAGATACAATGTAATAATTATATAAGATATATTTACAATATCACAATAACGGCTACAAGGTTACAAAATATTACATGAATACAACAAAATTAAAAAATTCTACTTACTTACTCCTAAGCGCTACAGGTCGTTGCAACCCTTGGCCTCCCTAATTGCAACCCTTGGCCTACTAATCTTATGAATTAAATGTTGTTATAAATACTACATATTTCATACAATAATACATATTGTAATCTTCATCTACTAATCATGTATAATTCTTATACAATATTTTTGTAATTAGTCATTATTCTTACACAACTTTATTGGGCTGAGATACAATAAAATAATTATATAGGATACAATATACCGTACACAATATTAGCTACGAGGTACAAAATATTACATAAACACAAGAAATTTAAAAAAAAAATTCTATATACAGTATAATCTATATAAATAAAATTAGAGTTTTGTCTGTACATTTATCAGAATTATATATTTTTTGGTTATTTTTACGTTTTATACATCAAATAAGCCGAAAATAGTCTAATTTCACTTTCTGTCTGTCTGTCTGTCTGTCTGTTATAAATAATAATCTTCATCTACTAATCATGTATAATTCTTATACAATATTTTTGTAATTAGTCATTATTCTTACACAACTTTATTGGGCTGAGATACAATAAAATAATTATATAGGATACAATATACCGTACACAATATTAGCTACGAGGTACAAAATATTACATAAACACAAGAAATTTAAAAAAAAATTCTATATACAGTATAATCTATATAAATAAAATTAGAGTTTTGTCTGTACATTTATCAGAATTATATATTTTTTGGTTATTTTTACGTTTTATACATCAAATAAGCCGAAAATAGTCTAATTTCACTTTCTGTCTGTCTGTCTGTCTGTCTGTCTGTCTGTCTGTCTGTCTG
The DNA here is from genome assembly GCA_948455865.1 of Conomelus anceps. Taxonomy (NCBI): domain Eukaryota; kingdom Metazoa; phylum Arthropoda; class Insecta; order Hemiptera; family Delphacidae; genus Conomelus; species Conomelus anceps. Next base: position 116,410,606 of record OX418216.1, read on the forward strand.
TCTGTCTGTCTGTCTGTTATAAATAATAATCTTCATCTACTAATCATGTATAATTCTTATACAATATTTTTGTAATTAGTCATTATTCTTACACAACTTTATTGGGCTGAGATACAATAAAATAATTATATAGGATACAATATACCGTACACAATATTAGCTACGAGGTACAAAATATTACATAAACACAAGAAATTTAAAAAAAAAATTCTATATACAGTATAATCTATCTATCTATATAAATAAAATTAGAGTTTTGTCTGTACATTTATCAGAATTGTATATTTTTTGGTTATTTTTACGTTTTATACATTAAATAAGCCGAAAATAGTCTTATCTCACTTTCTGTCTGTCTGTCTGTCTGTCTGTCTGTCTGTCTGTCTGTCTGTCTGTCTGTCTGTCACGGCCGCAAAGGTATTTTTCGCGGCCTTCTCCTCAAAAACGAGAGCATCGATCGGGATTTTAGTTATTGAACAGTATTGAAAACATTATTGACAATGTCTTTAGCTATAAAAAACTAAATTAACTTTTTTTTCAACAGAATAATAAACGTTTAAAAACCAAGTATTGGGCGATTTTGGATAAAGTTCTTCCAAATTTTATTACCACATAAGAATAAGAACAAATCACGTAATTTATCATGATATATCAATCAGCTGTTCTCAAATATAAATGGTGGGCCCTTCGCGGCGTTATTTACGCTGTCTGCAGACTTGTGTAATCGGAGCATTGCAGTCTTTTAGGAAACATATGTCTGGTGAATTAAAGCTCATCTTATGTTTTATCAATTATTTATTTGTTGAAAAAAAAACAAAATTTTCTAATTTCAATTTATCAAAACAAAAATTAACATTTTAGGAAGGTGCGGTTTGTGCTAGGCTCTTGGGAATTCACCAGGTAGCACTATTATTATTACCACATAAGAACAAATCACGTAATTTATCATGATATATTAATCAGCTGTTCTCAGAAAATATTCTCTCCGATACCTGTCACTGAATTGCTGATGTTCTAAGTTGTTTACTAAGGGCCCGTTCACACGATACAGTTTTTGTGCGGTACAGTAAATTTGCTGTATCAGTTATTTTGCAGTGCTTTCGTTTGCATGTACATTTCATATTGTATGTTCACACAATACTGTTTCGACTGGATCCAGTAAAAAAGCTGTTCTAGCCGATTTCTACATTCGGTTTTGTCTTCGAAAACTGTATCACTAAAATCAGCTGTACCGCAAAATAACTATCCGTATCCGGTGGCACATGTATTGTACCGGTAATGGATATGTTCAAACGATACGCTTATTACGCTGGAAGCAGTCTTCAGATCGTCAGCATTGATCACCTTCATTGATATTCTTCAGCATTGATCTTCTTATTAGTGAATTCCAGTGTCCAGAAGTGGAAGATATTAATTGTGAAAATTTAATTTCTCTAATATATGAGAGACCCGCCTTGTGGGACAAGACTTAAGATTAATATAAAAATAAAGAGAGAAAAATGTATTGAATATTGAAACCAGAATTTGCGTACTTTGATCAAAATTTAAGAGAAACCTTCAGTAAGAAACTTATTTGAAAAAATCTTACACAAATAAAAAAATCCTGGACTGGAATAAATAAATCTGAACTGGAAGCTCAATGGAAGAAGGAGGAGAGCACAGCAATAAGCAGCAAAGCCGGACAGTGTGAACATCACAGTACAGTTGACGCCGTACAGTAAAAAAACCGTACCGCAAAAAAACTGTATCGTCTGAACGGGGGGGCCTAAGCTGCTAACAACTTCATGATCGTTGCTATCAAAAAAGCCGAAACATATTTAGTCTTATTTCTAAACATAATCCGTACGAAGGACGGGCACAACAGCTAGTATAAATAAAATTAGAGTTTTGTCTGTACATTTATCAGAATTATATATTTTTTGGTTATTTTTATGTTTTATACATCAAATAAGCCGAAAATAGTCTAATCTCACTTTCTGTCGGTCTGTCTGTCTGTCTGTCTGTCTGTCTGTCTGTCTGTCACGGCCCCAAAGGCATTTTACGCGGCCTTCTCCTCAAAAACGAGAGCATCGATCGGGATTTTAGTTATTGAACAGTATTGAACAGTTTATTGACAATGTCTTAAGCTATAAAAATCTGAATTAACTTTTTTTTTAACAGAGTAATAAACGTTTAAAAACCAAGTGTTTTGCGATTTTGGATACATTTTACGTGGCCTTCTCCTGAAAAACGAGAGCATCGAACGGGATTTAAGTTATTTATCAGTATTGAAAACCTTTTTGACAATGTCTTTAGCTATAACAAACTAAATTAACTTTTTTTTTAACAGAATAATAAACGTTTAAAAACCAAGTATTGTGCGATTTTGGATACATTTCTTCCAAGTTTTATTACCACATAAGAATAAGAACAAATCACGTAATTTATCATGATATATCAATCAGCTGTTCTCAAATATAAATGGTAGGCCCTTCGCGGCGTTATTTACGCTGTCTGCAGACTTGTGTAGTCGGAGCATTGCAGTCTTTTAGGAACCATATGTCTGGTGAATCAAAGCTCATCTTATGTTTTATCAATTATTTCTTTGTTGAAAAAAAACAAAATTTTCCAATTTAAATTTATCGAAACAAAAATTAACATTTTAGGAAGGTGCGGTTTGTGCTAGGCTCTTGGGAATTCGCCAGGTAGCACTATTATTACCACATAAGAACAAATCACGTAATTCATCATGATATATTAATCAGCTGTTCTCAAAAAATATTCTCTCTGATACCTGTCACTGAATTGCTGACGTTCTTACTAAGGGCCCGTTCACACGATACAGTTTTTGTGCGGTACAGTAAATTTGCTGTATCAGTTATTTTGCAGTGCTTTCGTTTGCATGTACATTTCATATTGTATGTTCACACAATACTGTTTCGACTTGATCCAGTAAAAAAGCTGTTCTAGCCGATTTCTACATTCGGTTTTGTCTTCGAAAACTGTATCACTAAAATCAGCTGTACCGCAAAATAACTATCCGTATTTGGTGGCACATGTATTGTACCGGTAATGGATATGTTCAAACGATACGCTTATTACGCTGGAAGCAGTCTTCAGATCGTCAGCATTGATCTTCTTATTAGTGAATTCCAGTGTCCAGAAATGGAAGATATTAATTGTGAAAATTTAATTTCTCTAATATATGAGAGACCCGCCTTGTGGGACAAGACTTAAGATTAATATAAAAATAATGAGAGAAAAATGTGTAGAATATTGAAACCAGAATTTGCGTACTTTGATCAAAATTTAAGAGAAACCTTCAGTAAGAAACTTATCTAAAAAAATCTTACACAAATAAAAAAAAATTCCTGGACTGGAATAAATAAAACTGAACTGGAAGCGCAATGGTGGGAGTTGCTGGTCTCCTATCGGGAGCCTCCCCAGGTGATTGATTGGGGGATGCCTCCTAGATATAGGTGGTACCGGGGAAATGAAATACCCGGGGTGGACCAAAACCAGCATAGAAACTGCTGCCTTGCAGATGGAGGTCAATGGAAATCCAAAGGCTAGGGGAAGAAAACCCCAATAGAAAATTGACTGCTGCCTTGTAGTTCAGCATTGGTTTGTTAAAGGCTAGGGAAGGAAACCTGAAAAAAATTCCCTGGTCCTCCAGGTTGGGGGTTGGATGTGGGGCTAACTCCCCCACTCCATAAAAAAAACATTTGTTATGGAAGCACAAAATTATAGGAACGGACGGCCCTCAAGGAATTTAGTGAAGGAACAGACATTTAAACGATCATTGGATAGGGACCGTTGGCGACAATTACTAGTGCAGGCCAAGACCCGTCCTGGGTTGTAGGGCCACTGAAGAAGAAGAAGAAGAAGGAAGCGCAATGGAAGAAGGAGGAGAGCACAGCAATAAGCAGCAAAGCCGGACCGTGTGAACATCACAGTACAGTTGACGCAAAAAAACTGTATCATCTGAACGGGGCCTAAGCTGCTAACAACTTCATGATCGTTGCTATCAAAAAAGCCGAAACATATTTAGACTTATTTCTAAACATAATCTGTACGAAGAACGGGCACAATAGCTAGTCTATATAAATAAAATTAGAGTTTTGTCTGTACATTTATCAGAATTGTATATTATTTGGTTATTTTTACGTTTTATACATTAAATAAGCCAAAAATAGTCTTATCTCACTTTCTGTCTGTCTGTCTGTTTGTCTGTTTGTCTGTCTGTCTGTCTGTCTGTCTGTCTGTCTGTCTGTCACGGCCCCAAAGGCATTTTACGCGGCCTTCTCCTCAAAAACGAGAGCATCGATCGGGATTTTAGTTATTGAATAGTATTGAAAACATTATTGACAATGTCTTTAGCTATAAAAAAACTAAATTAACTTTTTTTTAATAGAATAATAAACGTTTAAAAACCAAGTATTGTGCGATTTTGGATACATTTCTTCCAAGTTTTATTACCACATAATAATAAGAACAAATCACGTAATTTATCATGATATATCAATCAGCTGTTCTCGAATATAAATGGTGGGCCCTTCGCAGCATTATTTACGCTGTCTGCAGACTTGTGTAGTTGGAGCATTGCAGTATTTTAGGAAACATATGTCTGGTGAATCAAAGCTCATCTTATGTTTTATCAATTATTTCTTTGTTGAAAAAAAAAAAAAATTTCTAATTTCAATAATTTATCAAAACAAAAATTAACATTTTAGGAAGGTGCGGTTTGTGCTAGGCTCTTGGGAATTCGCCAGGTAGCACTATTATTACAACATAAGAACAACAACAAATCACGTAATTTATGATGATATATCAATCAGCTGTTCTCAAATATTCTCTCTGATAACTGTCACTGAATTGTTTACGTCCTAAGTTGTTAACTAAGCTGCTAACAACTTCATGATCGTTGCTATCAAAGAAGCCGAAACATATTTAGTCGTATTTCTAAACATAATCCGTACGAAGGACGTGTAGCTGCTAGTATTAATATATTTTATTAAAAAAACTACAAAGTTCATACTATGATTCATACTGTAATACCTTCATATACTAGTCAATTATGACCATCTTCTTTATATAAAGAAGAATCATCATTTTTTTTTAATAATCAAACAACTTGGTATATCGAAACTGATTAGAATATATAAACTTATATGGAAAATAATTTTATTTATAAAAATAAAGACAAATAGAAATGTATCATGATTATCGCAAGAAAATAATCAAGTAGATTTCTTCAAATAATTGCAGTAGCCTCATGAATCATTGCTGAAAAATGTTTAAACGTACTTGTTTCTCATGATTTTCACTATAATCTCAACAAGGTAGTCAGTTTTAATTTTACTTGCTGCAGAAGCAATAATATTTGTGTGGAAAGTACGTACAGTAATTGAAATACCAGGTTGACATTCTTAACATGCGTGCGTGTTTTTTGCTCGGCGGAATTGTGTCTCTTGAAAGCTGAAAGAATTTGAACTTTTCAGGGGAAAGCGAAGCTTGTGGATGATTGTCGTCATTCCTGGAAGAGAAATCCATTCTCGGCTAGTAGCTTTGAATCGTACATTTCGAAGCCAGAATCTTCGAACTTCATTATTCTTATAGTTAATCTGCTTAGTTGACAAGAGAACCCACTTCGTAATTCAACCTTTCTAATTAAAAAGTTTGAAAGATTCAAAAGTTGAATCAAACAGAAGTTTTTCCATTTTTCCTGAATAAAACAACATTTGAGTTTCACAAGCTATCAACAGCTTCATTTGTTATTCCAATCAATTTTGTAGCTGTTTAGGTTGAAAGTTTTGTTTCCGATATTGGGTTGCAGTAGGCCTACCGATAACTATGTTTTTTTTAGTATAAGTGAAGAATAGCAAATCCTTGTTATTCTGTATCAATCAACTGATTATAATACTGAATATTTTTTTATCAAACAAAATAACCTAACTCTCCTAATATAAATGATAAACAGGAATAGATCTAAAATTATATTCTTAAAAACTCTTGTATTTATCATTTCGTCAAAAAACATCATGATTCATTCAAATTTCAACAAATATCAATTTCACATGAACGATTTTTCCCATTTTTTTTCTTTTTCAAAAATCTGATTTTATGAACGAATACTGCTTTCTGCGTCAAAATTGTAGAACGGGCTATTGGGATTCGAACCTTGTATATTGCAAGTCTCTAACATCAATGGTTTTCGTTCTATGGCTGTTTACATTACACGGTACACGCTCGAAAATCCGCCATTTTGATGACGCCATCATGCGACAGACGCAACCACCAGAATAGCTCCAAATGGTTTGCATATCCAAAGAAACCCTAGAAACAGAAAATTTGGGTCTGTTGCTTTCCTCACGAAGCTACACACGAACTTACACGAGTCCCCGACTAAAATGATAAAGAATCATGGATGGCCAGTAAATATTAAAATATGCGTTATCTCACGTACTTAGTATTTAATATTGTACCTTGTATATTGTAATATTCCACCACACATAATTGCTATATTTAATCTTATCCCAATGTATGTTATTTTGAATGATTATGTAGAAAAAATATTTAAAAAAAAAATTATTTTTCTCATATGTAGAAAAATAGAATGGTTAATTTTTTGACAGTTGAAATAATTATTATTCATGTCCGATCACATTTATCGAACCATCCAATTATAATTTATTGATAGTGATAAAGCTAGCTAATATCTGTGGAAGAGAGAGTTGTTTCATTCTGAGCAAATAAGCCATGGAATTATAATAGTTTCTCTTGAAGCCACAAGCCTTCTGGAGTGGGATTCGTTGTTAAAAGTGGAGTGGGTAATGTGTATGTGACTTATGGACTGAGAGTAAAACTTGAAGGCGTTCCATATTATAGTCTGTTAGTAATTCTAGGGAATTACCTAACAAAGTGGGTTGCACACACGCACTATAAGTACCTTTCCACTACTTAAGTACTTTCCACATAGTGAAACACATATTGCGAATAAAGCGATCTCTTGCATTTCTACATAAAAAAAGAAATATGTTTGTATACGCTCTGAAGAAAATAGAAGTAATTTCAGTTCTTTTGTGTAATAACAAATGAAATGATTCAACTGAATTATTTAATTTCATTACAATTTAACTTTCAACTTAGACAGTATTATCAAGGAAGCTAGACAGTTCATAATCGATACAATCAGAAGACGACGATTCCAATTACTAGGTAATCTACAAATAAAATAAGACAATTTTTTGTTACCTTGCATCCTGTGAAGCCAAGGGCGGTTCCAATGGGGAGGAAGGGTCATGAACCCCTCAAAATTAGAAATTTACTGGAAAAGGGGTGTGGCAAAAACCCCCCCCCCCCCCCCCATTCAAACAACCCAGCTAGACTTTCCTTGTTTTTTTTCTGGTGATCTTAAATGCTTGATACTCTTACACATGGAAAATGGAACAAACACATCAGTCTCACGTTAAATTGTGCATTAAATTTTAGGCGCTAACTTTCGAGAGTTATGACATTGTGATATTTGGATTTTGAGCTCATCTTCTCTAAATGGAAAGATGTTCTAAAAGATGAGGTAAACGAGGTGACAACACTTGCTTCATTTAATTTGCATTGATTCTTACCTCATAAATTGAAACAGGAATGGCTAGTTGAACACATTTTATTGTTTGCAAATTGTTACCTCTGAAATCTCTTTTGCGGAACAAATAGTGCACAGCACTCCATTGCCGTAAACCTCGTTGAAATCTATTATTACAGTTACATTAATGTGCCTCTTACCTCTTCAACAAGCATGGCAACCATTTGCTAGTACAGAGCACAAACGTAGAGAGACTTCACAACAAAAAAAAGACTGCAGCCGCTATAGAAGAAACTTCTTCCATAGAAACGAATTCACAGTTGAGTAACTACTTTGAAACATGGTGTTTATCTGAATAGACGTTCAGTTTTGAGTATTTCATGTTCCATTCTAATCATTCATATTGCAACTACTAATTGTTTGATGTCTTCATTGATCCCATATATTTTGTTGGTTGCAGCTCTAGACCTATATCTTTCTACCGAAACAATCCAATGAAAATTTCTATTTCAAAATAATCGATATCTGTAGCAAACCCTAAGCTAAACCTAAAGCATTCCTTTCATTTCGACTATCGATCCTCTTAATCGATTATTTTTATGGAAGGATTAAGAACTGAAGCCATTTTTTTCCAGTCCTTTTCATAGGTTATTAGTCATCATTTTCTTCCATTTGTAATCATTTCATTTGCCATCATTTTGTATCTTATTTTAGGTTCGTTTAATGCAGAGTTTAGTGTTCTACAATATTTAACAGTACAAATTTTCCTTTATCTTGATTGATTCTGGAGATATTAGCAAAAACTGAAAAACCACCCCTATTTTGCGAACATTTTCATCTACCCCCCCCCCCCTCCACCCAATTTAAACACACTCCTCTAATGTGCAAACTCATGATAGTAATACTGGGACTCTAATAGAGCGATCAGAACCATAAAACCTTTTGTCCTGATTTTCCACTCGGATGTCCATTCCCTCATCCACCTTATTCCCATACTCCCACAGCTTATAATTCGCAACTAGTGAGTTCCATATTTGGATAACTATAGTCGAAATAATAAGGCATTGAAGAAAAATAAATTTAAATATGCAGGTGAAGGGGAATGAAAAAAAATATACGAATACACTCTTTCATTCCACTTTCAGGAACTGGGGGGCCTTGTCCTGTACACCACGTTACTAGTAGCCAAAACAATTTTTGGATACCTTTGCTAGAAGCAAAGAACCCTAGAATTAAAACAGTATTGAAAAACATTATTGATATTGTGTCTAATAGCCTTGCTAGAAGGTTGCTAAGATTAAAAACGTATTCAAAATGTCAACAGTTGAACTGTATTGATATTGTTGGCAGTGGTGAGTTATCTGAGAAGCCTCATCAAATTTTCATATTTGGGAGAGAGAATCGGGAGTGAATGGAATTCGCCTGATAAAAGTGGTTTTTTTTTTGTTATTTCGTTGAATATTAGCTATCTTGTGATATCTGTCAGCGAATGTCTAACAGAGAATGAATTGAATTTAATGAACAATGAGAGAATTGCTGTGAACAAAAGAGTTGACCAAACTGGGGCAGAGGGCTGGATTCATAGCAGGAAGTGAAAAAATTGATCTGGATGATTGGTCAAGCAATAAATGATGACGGACAGAAATGAACCACAATGCTCCCACATGCGTGCGCAATGGAAAACCGCTAAAAATGAAACCTGAAACCGAAGACTGATCGTTTGTCGGACTAGCAGCGGTTGGTCCGCTCGCTCCCATCACTACACCGGTCAGGAGCCACTCTGTTGTTACACTTTCTAAAAATCCTGGCGGCTTTGTTATTTTCATCACTTTCACAGTGAATAATATACCGACAATATAGAATAATTGATATTAAATTTCACCGAACAGTGAACAAACGATGAACTCTTCCTTGGTATACCAAAGATGTATTTTCTTCACTTGCCATCAATTTATTCAAATGACTTTGAATTTTCATCCAATCTTAAACTTCATCGTTTTAATAAACAATATTTGATAGCATGGATCTATAGTAATTTAATTTCAATAGTATTTTTAATAACAATAACAATTAAATATGTTTCATGATAATGTTTGAAATCAAAGCTGTTGTATAGGATTGTGGAAAAATTGGGAAAATATTAATATGAATATATAATTGGAATGTTTTTAACTTACATTTTCATTTTAGAAAATGCATTCCTTCGTTGAAATTTGTACAACACGGTAAGATTCCAGTGTTTTATACCGTTTTATACTTTGTTGTAAACGCAGCTTTATGTGATAATTTGTTATGTAACGTCTGCTACTGAATGTACAGTAGAATTCTGATGAAGTCAAAATCGATCAATATAGTTAGCTATTCATCAATAACAATGTTTTTCATGGAAACTATTGAAATTATAGAATAACAAATTCCAAAGGTATTCAGAGCAATGATATACAATACATATTGTCTGTGTATCAAATTTGCTTGTTATAAAGTTTTGACTAGCTATTGGGCGTAGATATATTCTGAACGAATATATGTATGATATATTCTGAACGATGGAATATGTATTTTTAAAAACAATTTCCCGTCAACTATAACAATGTTAGTATGGAGACAAATTGTCATTTGGCGGTGTTGATGTTGCACTCGATGTTACCAAATAATAACCAATTCGAGGACAACGATGCGAAAAGGTGGAGAACATTTTATTGTGACTGATATAGTTTCGTAGCAATATAATACGTGACGACAATGGCGAAGAGAAGGGTAATTCAGGGAGACGGTACCTTAACCATCCGTGTCGAAACTGGGTCAGAGACTGCACACTGCACTCTGTCGGTGCCCTATGCATTTCTCCATACATTGTCTCTCGAACATGAATATTCTGATTACTGAAAAGCAGAAATCGAGGAAAATGGAAAATCAAAAGCCAACATTGATTGCGTAACTGCAAAAACTCTCCCGTCAATTTCATTATATGACTTTCATTCTATTTCTCAGGCGTTGTTTGCCTGAACTCTAACGTTGATCTTGTCTCATATCTCCCCAGTGGATTTAGTTATACGCTGTAGAAAGTGGAACGAAATATTATAATTAGCAGAAGCTCACGTAATGAAAAAAGTATGTCATGTGTTGGAAACGATATTTTTAAGCAATTCGCTACAGAAAGTACTACTGCTTTAGTTTTCAGGTTCTGTTGGCAGATCATGTAAAACCTAAGAAAAACATTCATTATGAGCGAGAGCACATAAAATAAAAAAATTGATAACATAATACAAGGTAACAAAAATGATTATCTATGAAAAATTCTCATCTATATTGAATTTAGTAGGATAAGTCCTGTAATTGTACTGATCAGACCTGTAGCGAGATCTCTGGAGTCCCTGGGGTAGACTCGGGTCCCCTTTTTTCAAGTTTGAGCCATTTGGGGTCCCCTTGGTCGGCAGCCCCGGGGGCCCGGGCAATGTACTGATTCAAATTCACAATTGATAACAAAGCTGAGACTACAAAATCTCTTTTCCATTTGAACTAATCTGGTTTGATTGTACAAGGACTGTCCTGTTTACCGATTTGATTTCAAAGATTGTCGTTCATGAAGCATTGAAAAGCATCTATCTTATGGCATAATCTTGAAAAAATATTTATCAATTTATTGTGTGTTTCTTGTAATAGTAGATCTCACTTCTTTCGGTGTGCAGATCGAAGAGTTTAGTTCAATCGAAGGTGGTTCGTTTGAGATTCACCTTTCCAAGAAGATTTAGGAGCAACATGATGAGTTTTCACCACTAGTCTGCACTAGTAGCAAAAATATTCTGGCATATTCGCCACCCGAAGATCATAAATTTATAAAATGACATATGCATTGCCTGTTATCTTTGCATTGATTAGGTTTGAATCATTGGTAAATAAATATAAAGGAACATATATTTAATAAATGTCATCTTTAAATCCTTTATAAATTTTCATCTATGTTTTTTATAAAGTTTAATAACTTCTATAAATGTTGAAGTGATGTAACTATCGAAATACAATTACTTTAAAACAGTGTGGAAAGTGAAAATCTATTTGATTTGCTTAGTCTCCAGCTTTCAAAATTGGAACTAATCAAAATTACAATAATAATAATTGTATGTAATAGTATGTTGATGATGCATCATAATCACAATATTGCACCTCCCAGTGCCCATCATAATAAAGATTAAGGTTACTTATTAAATGAATAATTACAAATTCGGGAAGGTGCAATTAAGAATTAACAAGGAGCATCTACTGAATAAATATCATCGTTTGAAGTGTATATCGCCCAACATTATTTGGGCCATGTGAAGGGTAGCTGGGGAACAAGTAAATCTTGTAGAAAGGCATATTAGTTACGGAACTGTTCCCTTCCCACTTGTAAGCTACCAGTGCATGGAAGTGAGCCAGAGTAAATTAGTAGCTCTCTAGCGGCGAGAAAAGGGAAGCCCGACTATATATTCTAATAAAACAAAACGCTATGGCAAAAGCTGCCGCACTTTATTGCTACCCAAGTTTTTGTTCAATGTCAGGATGAGTGAAAAAAGAGGCCATTATAATTCGTTTCTGCATGAACTCAATCTACCGTTCATCGAGAAAAATTACAAAGCAGCCTTTGAAATATCCCATCCAACTTATTAACAATGACGGCTTCATACATTTAGAATATAATTTAACTGAGCAAGGTATCATCAACTCCAGCTTTTTGTTATGTTCCACTCACCGTGAATTCTCTTTGAAGAGTATTCTTGTAGCCCACGATTTCATCCTGCATTCAAAAAAATTATTTTTAAAATTTTCAGATGATTGACAATTCAAATAGCAAGTTCAAAATAGCAGTGGGTGAAACTGTTCCTATTAAAATAAAACTTCCTTCTTTTGTAATTTGTAGGCAATTGACAACTCGTATTTGCGAATTAGTCGGTGATATTGTTTCTTTAAAGTTTATCTCAGTGCTGAAAAATGGATTGCTAGGTTGACTTTAAATCTCTATTAAGAACTTTATTAATATTTCAACAATCCGCAACGAAATACGAAATAAATAATGAACCGTCTACCATTATTTTTTAAGGATGAAGCTCACATAGGTTTGAGACCTGAACGTGGGTGATGAATTGGATGATGAGTTGCACCTACAGTTTTAGGTGGGCTCCAAACCACCGGGAAATGATTTTACAGCAGAGAAAAGAGTCTTGTTTTGCTGGCCAATCTGACAGGTCACCCTTACGAAAACAAAAACCCTTACATGAACAGCTGGATTACCACAATCTATAATCTATTGAATGCCTATATTCAATCAATTAACCTATCATTCTTAGCCGATAATCATGATAAGTGATTGATATCATGATAAAAGCATGAGGCAGACATGAATGCTGTGATTACAGCTCTTTTCTAATGGTTTTGAAGGTGGATTATCCTAATCTGTTCATTTATCTGTGGTGCTCCAGTAGATAAGAAAATAAACTCATGTTCCACGATCTTTCTCATTCAATTACTCACCTCTAAGCATCAGTTTATTTTTACCCATACTTTCCTGATATCAAAGCCATTCCATAATAACAGCCCCTAGTCATTTTACTCGAGGTTGAATGTCATTCCAAGAAAAGCAAATTTCGTTTTGTTTCTCGAAGCTTTGTTGAATTCATCATCAAAGTTTACTTTATGGGATTGATATTTTTCTGTGGCTATTATTACATCGTGAACTCTTCCCTCGTCAACGATAGATCCGTTTTCAATAATAATGATAGCAAAGGGTTTTCCGGAGAAAAAACGAACTGTTGTACAAAAGAATGATAAATTGAAATCTCCTCGTAGGAATACCCCGAGGTGATGAGATGACTGGATTCTGAATGCTGTGGAATACGTTTTTCGAACCAGAGCACTGGCGGAAAGGTTCGGCTCGTAGTTGCTGCTGCCGGTCGATGCCTTCTCTCCTATAAGCCGTCATTTCCCTCTAAAAGTCCCACAATCGTGACCACTATCACAGTCTTAGAAATACTCCACACCTTCTCTCAAATTCTCTACTCGACGATCTACTGCATTTCTCATTTTGACTGGTTTCATTTTGGACTGGGATTTGGTATATATATAATACTGTACCAATACTGTATGTACTCCAATTGAAGTGTATTAGTGGAATCAAATAAATTTTTAATTCATATTTATCGATTTTTATACTCTTGCTTGTTGATAAAAAAAAAGTATAATGGAGCTGAGAAGCTGGAAAAATTAATTCAGAAAAGTCTAAAAATTATACTAGAGATGAGGCAGTAAGGAAACACAATTTTTTCACAAGATGGAGTTGGATAAATATTAACAACTACAATACTCACTCCATACTGATTGAAAATTATTTTTTGTTTCCGTAGATAAAAGAAGGCTGGTACAAAAAGGAAATGCAAGTTATTCGCAAGATAGATAGATTTTATAACAATTACATTACAAACTTCATACTTATTGGAAATAAGTACTTCATACTTATGCTTGGTTTCCGCAGATAAAAGGCTCGGTTTAAATCCAAGTGATATTACCCGCTCCCTTATTGATGGTGAAAACTGAAAAGCTTATGAAAAGTTAATGTTTTCCCGAAGAACTTCTATTGGCTCACCCATATCTAGCCATCCATAGGTTTCAATGATTTGTGGGCTATTTTATAATACTAGTTATAAACAACATTAATATAATATAATATAACATACATATAATATTAGGATGTTTTTTTATTTAATTGAAAACCGTTTCCACTGTCCTGTACCAGGTGAAAGCAATTTCAATCCTATTACGTGAGCGTAGGGTTTTGATTTTGATTTAGTTAAAAATGAGAAAAGTTACGAAATTTATCTTTTGTATCTAGAATGAATTTCAAGTTTGAAATGACGGCTTCTTCCACTGTAAGCCTCAATAAAAAAATCATTGGGAAGAATAATAAAGGAATATTGTATGTGAAAATGATGTTATTCTTATTTATGCGAGTAGACTATTGTAGTGAAGCATAGAACTGGTATAGATTGGACCAAAATTATGCACAAATATTGGGAATTCACAGTAGAAAACATTAGGGAAGAATAATTTTAAATATGACCCGTGAAAAAATAATTTATATTAATATCATTTCTGAAAGTAGACTATTCTAACGAAGAATAAAACTACAGCAAATAGTGTATTTAGAATGTAAATGAATAATCTAATACCAGAACTGAAACTGTATTTCAATTTAGTATTAACGAAATAACACAAGATGAACGCTATATGTCTTTAATTTATAAACTCGTTACGCATCACACCACATCGCAAAAAAATACAACACAACCATCTGGTAATCTACTCGCGAACGCTTTCTAGCCAAGGCCTTCTCAATTTATAGTCTCTAACATTAGTATATTGTTTTTACTCACTTATATTGGAGATGATAGAGGGATGCATTTGACTTCTGAAAAGCTGACGAAGCTTCTTTTCAGAAGTGAAATGCATCCCTCTAAATCTCCAATATAAGTGAATAAAAACAATTTACTAAGTTGAAATACAGTGTCAGTTCTTGTATTAGATTGTTCATTAAGTATTTCGGCATGAAAAACATCACAGATATCTGAATAAATTGTAATTAATAATGGATCATTGGTCGAGACACATTGACTAGCAACATTCGATTCAATATTATAATCAAGGTGACTGAGGAAGATTAAAATACGGTTTTTTAAATGCTATTTTTAAGTTGCGTCATTTGTGTGTGAAAATAATTCGATTTGCGACCGTGCGGTGGAAAAAATGGCAGCTGGGTGTCTGTTGATTCAAAACTCATCAGACTATGAACATATTCAACTACGGCAAAATGAAGAATTAATACAAATGGCTGTGGTGGTAAAAGTATGACTAGGGTTGCGGCATCCGAGCAACAGCATACAGTATTTGGTCGTACGTTGTTAATACTTGATTCTTAATTAGTCGTCTCGCTGCTAGATGACGGTGGAGAACAAAGTGGAAGAGCAGTTACGAGAAGAAGAGAGAGAGGTGACTGAGACGGCATGGAAAATGCCGGGAAAAGATAGACCAGAAACCAGAGAAAGAGAGTTTGAGAGAGATTGCAATTAAGCCGAGAGGACGCAATTAAATCGACTGAAATAGCAAAATGTTATTAAAAACTTAATTCACCGTGCAAGACGCACAGAAACGAGTGTACATTCTTTTACACGCTCTGTTTGTATAAATAATTATAAATAAATACTCTTTCAGAACATTGCTACTTTGTAGCTGTATTGGTTCGAATTTGAATATTCAAAAGTTACCGCCCGTTTACTGTTCAAACATAGTTTGTTAACCTTTCTCTATCTCGAACATGAATTTTTTATCAATAATTCACGACACAGCAAGTAACTTTTTTCTAAAATCAATTTTTTCGGAGTTGTTAAGATATAAAAATTCTTACCAGTGATCCGTCACAGTCGGTCATTACAATCCGTGAAA
Organism: Conomelus anceps; assembly: GCA_948455865.1. Lineage (NCBI taxonomy): Eukaryota > Metazoa > Arthropoda > Insecta > Hemiptera > Delphacidae > Conomelus > Conomelus anceps. The sequence continues at coordinate 116,426,633 of OX418216.1, forward strand.
TTCAGTTATTGTTATTATTATTATTTATCTGTCTTGTAACCCAAGAACAGAGACATTTATTTAAACACAAAAAATAAATTACAATATTAGTGAAAAATATATTCAATGCTACATTTTGCTTATCAATTTAAGCATCCCACTATAGAAACTATGTGTCGGGATGCGAATATTAATCTAGCAGCCAAAATAAGAATTAGGCCTACTCCGATCTAAATGTAACATAGACGCATATTATATAAAAACAAAAACATAAATAAGAAATGAAGGAGAAAGCAGTCACAAAATAAATAATAATAATAATAATAATTCGTTAAATACATAATAATTCCTCAATTCTTGAGTTAACAATGCGATACAGTTATTATAGCAGATAGTGGCGTATATTATTATAGCAGATAGTGACTGGTGGCGTGGCGATTCACATCGTGGCCATTTAAACCACAGTCATTATCGTGCCTTTTCACACCACCCAAATTTCAAGCGTGGCGATTCACACCAACAATACACTGGGTAGCCTACTATAGTTCTATTCTGTTACTTGTATTTGTTACTCTGAACTGTTACTTAGTAACGATTATGTGTTGAAAGAACATAGTTTAGAATTTAAATTTAGTTGACAGAGAGTAGAATTTTTTATATTCTAGTACAGTTGAACAGATTAGGTTAGGTTAGGTTAGGTTAGGTTTGGTTAGGTAGATACAATATTAGGTAGATAACTGTACAAGACACAAGTAACAGATTAGAGCAATAGAATAATAGTATACAGTTGGTGTGAATCGCCACGCTTGAAATTTGGGTGGTGTGAAAAGCCACGAAATTACTCGCCACGATGTGAAAGTCCACGGAGCCGTGTGACTGACTTATCTGTATACACTATACTGTATAGATGCATACCTAGTAGGAAGTCAGGGCTTCCTTTAGTTAATCAAATTAATATAACAATTGTTCACACCAATATTGATATTTACAAATAGAGGTATCATTTATTTTCATCACCAATAATGATTCTTAAATACTATTTTACTTCAACAACTTTGCTGAAATCATCCAAGATTATCATTTCCAGCTCCAAGTGAGACTTCTATATAGTTATAATAAAAACTTGACATACATTCAAAGACAATAAATTACATTCGTGTAGATGTCCTCTCCATGCAATCTCAAGAGGAAGTGTTGAAAAAATAAATTGAATGCCTACTGTGAAAATTATTTCAATTATGAAGGTCATTCTCATAATAATTTTGTCGACTACATGAACAGTCACAATGGAAAGAATCCCATTGTTTCTCCAATTTCCATTCTGTTTGCTCAGACAATAAATACACATTTCTTGAAGAAAATCATGCATCATTCCTTTCAAAGTTTTAAAATATTTTCAATCATTGAATTAGCATATTCTGTCTGACTCTCTCTTAACTTTATCTATATCATCAATTCATCTTTATTCATAGTCATGAGATGTGTAATGAGTAGTATATAATAACTCATGAATAGTCTAATTATTATAAATCGATAAGTAGAAGTAGTCATGTGAAATAATTCATTTGTAGATAGAAAAACAGAGATGTAAATTGCAAAAAAAAAAACAGTGGAAGAATATGGTCGATTCACAGAGAGTGAATATCGAGAAATAACTGTGTTTGAGAAAGTTCATTGAATCGGGAAATTTTTTTGGAGAATTGGGAAGACAGGCAGTGGCAAATTAACCGCACCAGGAAAATAACAAGTTTCCGAAAAATGCAATTTCTGACTTCCCCAAAAGTTGGCCAGCTAAAGTTTGAAGTGACTGAAGTGGAAAGCGATTCAAGATGAAGTTTTTATCGCAAATTATCCACCCCAATACTTTCGAGTAGTTCGATTAACTTATATAACAAACTGTCATAAGTTGCCAACAAGATAATGCCAGGAGATTGTCTCGTGCTGCGCCAAGCCTTCAATAGTAGAGAAAGTTCGAAGCCTTTTTGAGTATATTATTCAATCAAGTGGGGCAGCATTATCTAGTTGAGTGTATATGAGGGGCGACAAAAAATTGATGCACCTCTCTGGAGCTGATTTATGAGACGATCGGTGAAATTCAGAACATCACAGTTGATAAACAACTTGGCTTCATTTTCTGTGTGCATTTTTCAAAGGAAAGACGCTGCATGAATTTTATAACACCGAAGACAGCGTGCGAAATTCAGTTGTAGAGATAAAACTTTCGGAACGATTCCTGTTATTTCCGTGTGAGGAAATTCGCGCGCGGCAATAAATTCAGTAGATTGAATTCAACACTGAGCCAAAGACAATAGCGAGAATTCTTGTTTCTCAATTGATTTACAGGGAGATGAGTGACGATCTTGCTCGATTTGATAGAAATGAAATGTTCAATCTCTCTAAAAACAGTTGAGAGCTCCTTTGAGGAAAGATCTGCAGAGAAAGTTTGTGGCTTGTTTGAGGCGTAGTTGTGTACAGTAGTTGCCAACTCTGAGCTGTTTCCCCAATTCATAAATTTCTCTTACAAGCCACTGTCACATAAGAGTGATTCTCACTTTCTAGCCCTTATTGAATAGGAATGAAATGGAGATTCTGATGATTATTCTATGTACAGTTCCTTTTACACATGCATCTCATATGAAAATGGGGATTTATTTACTCATAATGATGGAAATTCAATACAGGATATTAAATACGACCACTGGATAATGAAATAATAGACTTTAATGATACTTGCTATGTATTATATGAAATCTTCACTTGATTCATTATTATTATAATTGATTGATAATAGATTATTATTATTATCATTATTATTATAACCGATTGATAATAGATTGATTCGCCATTCATTTCTATTATGATCCTATCATCATCAGTTATTGCATCCCATCATATACTCGAACTAAATAATTGATCAATGAGAACTCCTATTTAATGCTGATTGAACATCATTTATTTTGATAAAAATATGCTGGTTCATCATTTATTATTGAGAATAACGAAACATCTCTGACAAGAACACCTTTGTGTCAGGGAACACATAGTACAGGACGTGTAGAAACGTTGAAGATTCATTTTCTATTTAAAACTTAATTACACAAATGGTATAATTGATTTTTACATAGCATTTATAATACTATTTATTTTCTCTACAACACTGTAACACTATAGTGTTATATTACAAATACACATGGCATAATAGGTTGTATTGAAAAATAAAAGCTTGTTTTATTAAACTTTTAGGAAAAAATTGACCAATTGAACTTCAAAAGTGTGAATGGAGTGGTTTTCATTATATATAAGCTGTCTTTTACATTATTATACTTTGTGGGCAATAGTGATTTTGGGCAGAGCTACGTTAACAATAACGGTAGTGCTAGCCTGAACATTATGAATCTGTCTGTTCTAAATGCAAGATGCTATAGAGAAAGGTAAGATATGGAGTCGTCAGATTAACATTAGCGTTATTGTTAACGTATTTTACCCAAACTCTCCATTCATTTTTTTTTAAATGTATACAGTTTCATCAGTTCGATTTTCTATAAGCCTAGCCTGGCTTGGGTCCGTCCATTTATTATTGCCGGCTGCATAAACCGTTTTGCATTTCGCATAGACGATGCACTAAATATTCACGAATTACGATGTGACCAAGAAGAGCAGCAGTTGTTTGCCTGGAAAGCAGTATGCTTCCGCAGCTCACCTTTCAACTGGCAACTGTTGCCAGTTGTGTTCCCTAGCTGCGACAGGACAGTCCACTGGTTGTAACCGGACACCGGCGGATATAGGACCAGGACAAAGGAGTCACCACAGTACGCCACGTCCTGTGGCTGTCCTGTCGTAGTTCTTCCACTTCATTTCGTCATCCTCTGCACTAATTAGTGCTGTTAGTGCTGTATTTGTTTACCATCGACCGCAGCTGGTCTCACGCTTTGTCGCACCATTACGCTGATTAGTTGGAGCAGCGCAGAGCATCTCTGGCCAGAGGCGGTGATAACCTTCGTCGAATTTCGCCAGCAGAAAGATAATATTGTCAGCCAGGTTGCTCTTCAACCGCAGGCGTGTGTCTGCTGACAGCCGACATGCATTTTGATCAAACACGCCCACCACATGGAATTCATTGTGGTTTGTGGCCATGTGATGCGCTACTGATAGCCTAGTAGAAATACTGTTCACGTATATTGTAAATTAATATACCCTGAAAGTGTAATAATGAGTGTAATTCCCTTTGAAAACAAAACAAACTGTATAAGTTTGAACAGTGGAGCTAACTCTTCCCCATACGTCCACTTATATTCGATCATTTCGAATGATAACGTTAATCTTCATCAGAATGCATTAACTTTTAATTATATTTGTCTGAATAAATCTGCTATAGCTTAAATACTGCACTCTAAAAAGTTTTTATTTTATGAGGGATCATGGTTATCAACGAGGGTTTTTCAGTAAACCTGCTTAGGGTACATTTATTACATGTCCAACTTTCCATTCTAATAGTATGATAACTAGTCTGAACTTCTTAAAAGATTAACGTAAAAATAATTATAGTCTTTTGAAAATTTCCGGTAGTAACTCGATAAACATCGTCTTGAAACCTGTCATTATGGAGTGGCATTTCGTGTTGAAACTTCCTACCGGTGAAGAATGTTAACAGGAGCATTTAAAAAGTTGACGTTTATTGCCCCGTCAGCAATAAAAGGGGCATAAATGGTCGAGCAAAGTTACAGTTTTCGAGCATGATCAATGAATTTGCAATATTGATGGACAAGTATAGACTGATTCTTCTTCTCAAAGTATTAAACGTTTTATAGGCTGCAACTTTGCAGACAGTTTTGAGGAATATTATTTCAATTCACCTGGGATCATGCTGAAATTTTCTATTATAAACTGAATGCATTGGTAGTTATAGTTATTGTCAGAGGTACTCAATTCCATAAGAATTCATTGCCTCAATATACATTAAAGTTCGTTCAGAAGCATGAAGTACCACTTTATGACTTAATTTCTTGATAAGAACGAATATTGAAGAGCTGCAGCCAACTTTAAAATTAAGCTCACGAGAATTCGATAAGCACCGTACTTATTTTATAGACTACTAATTTTACTTCGTTCAGTAACTGTAAAGCGTGAATACTAACATTTCACAGCATTCTGTTTGATTCCATATCTATTATTATCATAAAGTATTAATGCTCCACTGTTCACCATGCAAGCACCCTTACATGAATTTAATAGATGAAGTTTTTTTAGGTTTTTTTTCTCTATAACGTTTTGCTTTTGTTTTTGATTTTCTAGACAACACTATGCAAGCACCCATAGCCCACATGAATTATTGAATAGATAAACCTTTTCTAGTTCTTTCTTTCCATAACGTCATTCTTTAGTTTTTTATTTTGTAGGCAAACGTCTTTTGGAGTTTTTCATCATAATAATTAATCATAAATACTGAATAAAAATTATGAAATTCTTTCATTTCATTGTTCATTAATTTATGTTGAATTGAACTCTACACATTGATCTTTCTCAATTACATGAGAGTTGAGATTTTTTAAGATACCTTGTAGATTTGTCTCAAACCTTTATAAAAAGATCGCATACCCTTATTTATCACAAGTTGGTTTTCAAGGATCTAAACATTTATCAAACTGACAAATATATATAACCTATTTTTCCCCCTTTGTCTAATTCACTATTTAAGTCATGTTGGTCTCCTTTCTCCTCTTCCTTCATCCTAATGCTTTGATTAATACGTCTTTCTTTAAACCAACTTTCAATTTTTGGTTAATACGTCTTTATTCTGACCAAGTTTCAATTTTTGGTGCGTGTGGGAAAACATTATTTTTCAGTTTATTTCTTAGTCCTACTCTATTTTGCAAATCTTTAATTGTTGTATCCTATTTTAAAGAATTAATATTTCTCTATTACTAAAGTATTTCTTTATTACTCTTATTGTATTACTTTCACTCATACTCAAATGCTCTATTTATCATCTAGCGCATGAATAAAACTAATAACTGAAGCTACTCTTTTTTTCTGTTAGACCAAGTTTCAATTTTTGGTTCGTGTGGGAAAACATTATTTTTCAGTTTTTTCTTAGTCCTACTCTATTTTGCAAATCCGTAATTTTTATATCCTATTTAAAGAATTAATATTTCTTTATTACTAAAGTATTTCTACTCTTTTTTTCTGTTAGATTAGTATGACTGTTCATCGCAATAGATATATAAATAAATCTGTTATCAAAGTCTGTATGATTCAATGAAAAATCCAATCTATCTGAGTTGAACTGATAAAGGGCTTTCAATCGGCAAAGATTGCACGAAAGCTCAGGTGCACTCAAGAAATAAGACGGAGAAGTCGAGTTCAGTTACAAGTAGTGTGGACGCAACCGGACAGAGTTTGGCCTTTATTTATTCACTTAGTGAAAAATAATGGATTGCTGCCGTAAAAAGAAAGAAGGCACGGAGCAGCGGCGGTGGCGGCGGCTAGATAAGAGAAGCTGGGTGATGGAAAGAAGAACAAGCTAGGAGAGGGAATGGCAATGTATCAGGGGAATAAAAAAAGGGTTGCAGAAGAGCTGGTTCACGCTCTGACATTTCGCGAAAGGTAAGACTCGCGCACGTGTTCATTCAAACACGATCACCGGTTCGTGTTGAGTGCAGTTTCTTCTTGCAACCAGCTAGGAACCAGTCAGATCCCTTCTCCAGACACCGTCATCTCCTGGCAATAAGCCTTGAACCCGACTCATCCCGGAAACAGGACTTTTTTCCAACTTCGCTTTCCATAACGTTCCCTGCAGTCGTTGCAGTATTTTATGCCGCTATTTCCACACCACGAATCGTCTCCTTCTTTTCTACAGTAAGTCTCTAAAGTAATGTACGAACCGGATTTAAGTCCCCTATTGCTACATAATAAACAACCTGTGCTAGTGAAGGCAAACAAACATTGACAGCTAATTGCCGGCTGTCTTGCTTGAGCCATGTCAAACTCTTAAACTGTTATTTATGCACATGCATACAGGATCCTTAGTTGCATAATTCATTCATTGGCAGTGAATCATAGGCATGTAATAAATGTAAAGTACACATAGTAGAATAATATCATGCTTATATGTACTATTTTATTGTTGTAGTCCAATAACTAATATTGAACAACTCACGAAACCTACAGGTTTAGTGAATATATCAGTCACTACAGTATCACTTTTTACTTTCACCATAAGTATTACGTTATATAATAAGTGAATAAATCAGTAAAGCATACATGATATAAGTACTTCAACGTATGAGATATAAATAAACAATGGGCATATAGACCATTAGTTTTTACCAATACCTATAGTAAATCTGATTTAAAGATTACTATAAAGATCTCTATAAAGATTACTGATTAGAATTGAGTTAAGCTAGTTCATCTTAATGGGCACTTAATATTATTGTATCTCCTTTTGATTTAATGTAAAATATATCAAGCTTAATTGTGTAATAATTGACTCAGTATTATCTTTCATTGGTTTTTACATTTTTTCTTTATTGTGTTACAGGTATGTTGTTGACTGATCTTCGCCATTCATGAATGGATAGGTATGTTTGGAAAATTTAGACCAACTCAAATATATCGACCATTTTGCAGTAGGTTACCATCAGGAACTTGGAAATTTATTTAAAAACTGACATAATAAAAAATAACGGAATCTTCTCATTACACAAATAATTAATGCGAGTGCTCACTATACTCATATTCTGCATTAAACGAATAACTTGTAATTAACTAGTGATTAGCTATCTATATTTATATATTTTATGCAATCAGTAAAGACGATTCTCACTCAGTATTCTTCTAAATCAAACAATTGAAAGTATAATTTGTCTTATTAGTATAATTTGTTTCTCGTTTCAAATTGAGCCCACCATATTATTAACAATGCGCTATGATGAACTCTCAAAACGTGAGCGTTGGGAAATGAAGCATTTCAATAATTCAAAAGCTGGAGATTACCGTTGTTTGAAGAAAGATGGTTGACATCGGGACGTGGAACCCGCAACCCACAACAAGTAATTGAATCTGTCTATAATTTTTCCCCTCGTCACTAACAAAGGAGTCATTGGTCTTTGAATTTGCACGAAGAACTCTGTATTTAAAACAAAGAGTTATAATGCCGTTGTCAAAGCAGCATCGAGCCGAGTGGGGCTGTGCTTGTGCTGATGAGTGGGTTGTAAAAGTCAAAATAATCATAAATAATAATTTGTTCGTGTCTTCTTATGCACGACGAAGAGTCGGGATCGCCGCAGGAGCTTTTGCACTTCTATCTCTTTCTCTTGGAAAGAAATTCATGCGATGTTCTCTCCATCTGTGCTGAACGTTTGAATTTTGTATATTACATCAGAAAGATGTATGCTACAATCAGTTACTTCTCGAATACACTCTCGGGTTATCATTAGATTTTTCACAATGCTCACGTTCGTGAGACTCTTCAAAATGTCAAGTACTCATTGAAAGGATTTGCGAGAAGCTAAAGAATCGAGTGCACAATCACATATACGCATTCGCAGTAATGAAATATTTTCTATTCTTTTTTTAAACATTTGGTCATGTTATGTAGATCTTTTTTCAATATTCACTGATATCTTCATATAAATAACATGTAACTAGGCTAGATTGATTCATTGATTGATTACTTTATTCATACAAATAATAATTCCATAGTTAAAAGTATAAAATACTATATATTCTATAGGCATCGTCAAGTATTATTACATTAAATATTATCAGTCCCTTATTACATAAACAGTTTATCTATATACAAACATGAAATTAAGACTGAAAATGATATTATTATATAAAAAATATGGTGATACATTTGCATGAAAAAGCGAAGTTAAGGAAGATGTCCCTCTCTTACACTTAAACTATCCTAGATGTAGGTAGCTAAAGATATATTATGGCCTTTAATCTTGCACTTGATTCCCGCAAAGGAGTGTTGTTGAAGTAAGTTGAAGCATGTGAGCCCAAGATAGGTCATTATCATTCTATGTGACTAACTTGTGATCATCTATGTTGTGAAATTTGGCAGCCTTAATGATAGTTAATAATAAATGGGGCTAGTGAATTGTGATTACTTTGAAGTGTAAGTGTTGTGATGTTTGGAGAGCAGCGTTGGATTTTCTCGATGCTGATGGATTTTCCAGAAATCTCGGACGTGTTTAAGCGGAAGGGCAGAATTTATCGAGCATGTACACTCGCGCTGCTGCCGAAAGAGTGGGCTCTCCAACAACAACAACAGCAATGAGGTAACCTCTTTCGCAAGGGAGTGGTTGAGATAAGAGATTAGTCTGAGCCCTTCCTTTGAAGTAGCTCCCGTGGGCCTGCAGCTTCAAGTGGAGTGCTGCAGAGGCCGGTTTCTACTCAGTGAGTCGGTTTAGGTTTAAAAGCCTGCGGAAGGAAGAGACGAGTGGAGAAGACAGGGGTTCATCGCGGTGGCGACGTTTGTTGAGAGGGCTGGTCGTTAATAAATGATGCCATTTACTCTTGATCATGAAAGAAAAGGAAACAGGCGCGGCTAATGATCGCGAGTGAGATGGTTTCGCGGTGTACGACAAGCTGGGGGGTGGTGGGGAGGGTACATGCATGTTGAAAGCGATGAATAAATCATAAGAGCAGGTTGCTCCATCGGCATGGTTTGAACAAGTGAACTCCATCATAAGACTGCAATTCGGAGCTTGGCTCGTATGAGTTTTTTCTATTCGGTAGCGCTAGAACAGTGTCCTTGCACCGCCTCCAAGGATGAAGCCGCCCCCACTGGGGGCTGTCATCTGTGGGGGCAGCAGGTGCTGCCTAAACCGCTTTACCCTTTCGGGTCGTTAGTGTGCTGGGCAGACCGTATCCCCTTAACTGCTGCTGCAGTGGTATACGGTATAGGAAAGGGGCCCAAGAAGAAGAGACACATGGCCGGGCAGAGTTAACTTATATTATTACGGTCTCGAACCCCGGATCTCGTCTCTCAGGCGCCGCATCTAACCAGAAACACGACATTTATCTTTAAAAGCATTCTCGCCCTCGCCACGCCATCCCTTAATTATAATCGCGCTCCGTCCCCGAACTTTTTTGTTGCCGCCCGCTGTCTTACTAAATTAACCTTCTCAAATTTTCATAGCGCGCGATATTAATCTGTCACGAAACCGACTGCAAATTGGAAGGCTAATTGAATTTCTGCTGTAAAACCACCTGTCCGTGTGAATCCTTACTATTATCATGCTCGTCCTACTAACGTTTCTCTAAGAGCACTTATCCGTTCTGACTTCATGTAACTAATATCATTAGCATAGCTTGCACTTACCATTCAACATTTGCACATTCATTTTTTCGCATTTATCTGCCATATGTGGAAACAATGCTCTCCTAAAAACTTGTAAAACTTTCTTATTGATTGTAGAAGAAAACAAAATTATCAGATACAGATCTGAAGGATTTTGTGTCTATAAAGCCAAATTAAAAAATGTTTTGAAAATTTTAGAAAGCAAAAAAAAAATTAGATACAAAATTATTAAATTTGTTGCTGATCCGTCTTGGTAAACCGTCTATCGTAAACCGTCTTGTATCTTTAAAACTATGATGCAATTTAGCTACGTATATATTGTGTCCTGATGTCCTAATATTGAATGTTCCCCGTAATAAAATTAATTTACTATAGTTGAAGTGTATCATTGAATAGATTGAGTTCAAAACCAGATAAAATAAGGCTTTCGAAAAACTTTTAATAAGTCTTTGAATAAAATCAATGAGGAAGAACCTTCTTGTCCTACATTGCATACATTATGAATCAATGCACATTTATCTAGGTATTTTTTGTTCTCTTTCTCCCCTCCTTCTATTGGGAAAGCCTGGAGAAATGCCGCAGTTTTTTATATTCCCCATATTTAAAACTCCTTTTCCAAGGACTTGAAATTATGTTACGATGTATAGGCTACCGTAAGTAACGACTAGATTCCCTGATAGCGCATCAGTTGTTCCTGTGAACGACCATAAATGACCGAGCTACACGAACGAAATATTTCGTTGTGGTCTATCGACCTTTCCCTCTAACTTGGTGCTATATCAGGAAAGTGAGCCATCTCAGCTGATAGGCCCTTGACATGTCATGTTGCCCTCGACTGATCCATGAACAGCGTATGACATAACGTTGACGCTATAAATTTGAACGTCAGCCACGTATCTAAAATAGAAGTGTCGATAAAACAAGCGCACGTTCGGACTGGAACGCTATGGATTTCGTTGCTTCTGGTTATCGAATTTTTGTTCACAACCTGGAAAATACGGTAGGCTCGTCATTCACATGGTTTTACGATACCGGTTCTTCGAATCAGTAGTTGGACAATTTTTCTATGAAGCATATTCAGTATTCTCGAAATAAAAATTAGTTGAAAAGGGCTATTAAGAAGCTGTATAATGCTTAATTATATTAACACCCGAAAGTGAATGTTCAATTCTCACCATTGAAATGTTTCGCAACGATTATCCAACCGGCTATTATGATTGTAATTGATCACAGTAGCTCAACTGTGCGAAAAATATGCTCCAACTATCCTTTTAATTTCATAATTGTCATCCCAAACGACTGCTCGAACTACAAGCGTAATAATCACTTTTCTGAAGAACTGTACCTCGCTCTGTATGCTAATTGCTCAGCGTTCGTAACGGAGCCAATTATTCTAGGTAGAATACGTCACTTAAACCAACCGAGAGGACGCTTTCCTCTTTGTTGGTAATCAGTCTTATCAATCGCTTCATACATAGAGCATTCAGAGCGAGAATGAAATCTGTTCCACATCTATATAAATCACCTTTCACTTGTTCAAACGCTGTAATTGCTTTTTATTGAGCTATCACATTCTAAACGAAATTGTCAGATTATCCACAGTATTAAAGTCCTTACCGAAAATACAATCAAAACCATATTGAATATATTTTTTCAAGCTAATCCACTGTAATGATTCACTATTGATAGGGCTATTGGAAGACTCTGTTCCAGCTTCAGATGTCATCAATAAATTATTATAATTCATGAGAACTCAAAAGAGTTTGTAGATATCAATGTTTATTTGATCATTCATTCAATCGGAAGCACAATCGACAAGTCGAATGTCGATATCAATCGATTTATCAATATTTGATCATTTTTTGAATCGGAAGCTTACAAGTCGAATGTCAAGTTTCATCAATAAAAATGTGTTGATGTTATTGAATGTTCAGCTTTATGCGATAGGTTCATCAATTATTAGTACCACCATTAATTAATATATTTGGAATAGAATTGTACTAATATTTTTTTAACCAGATATTTTTGTAATATTTGGTTAGAGCCAATCAGTCATCTCTGATTGACTGCTACTCTGACTGTCGCTGTTTCGATTCCCATTTAATCCAGCCTGGTATTTTTGTATCTTCATTGACCTCATTATTCAAGCTTAGCTCCCAGACTTATGTGAGCAATTTTTCGTCGCCCCGAAACCCCATGAGTATTTGCAAATTGAGCCCAAATTTTCTTAGAACTTTCAAATCAATTAAGTTACTGTTTTTGAGGTATTTTTCTATTTTTGACTATGTCAACTACTTTTAATAACTTGGGAGTGATGGTGAAATGAGCTAGTATTCTGTTGCCATAGACGTGGAAGTTGAAGGCTTATTTTATGGGTCCTAATCTTTTTTCCTTTGTTGGTAACACGTTGTCAGAATGCGTTTTCATCACGCAAGTCTTCTGTGTGTGACAAAAGGCCTTCACGCAAACGTCTTAGTGCGCGCCTTTTCCAGTTTCATCAGCGGGTCTGTAGTCTCATGTGGGCCTATGTTATTATTTAGTAATTTCGTAGTAGGAATAATAGAATTTCAGCAGACAAAAGACAAAGACAGTGTCTTATGAAGACTCGTGCTGACTTATATGGATGAAGGCAGATGTGTTGTAGTCCATACGGCGTCGTTTGTCAAACGGTTTCTTCACATTCAGTATATATCCTTTCACGCACTGTCGGGCTGGAAGTGACATCCTATACTACATGCTAGGCAGCTCCTTCTACCTAGCATGCGAGAGGTTTCTTTCCTGTTATAACGACCCTTTCTCCTGCTTATGCTCACTTGAACGGAAGACCAGGCGTTACTTGATTGAATTGAACGAAAAAAGCTTCCTCTCAACCGAAAGTGTTTGCTAAACGTCTACTTAATTGTTGCGGTCGCTTTGGTTTGGTGTTGTTTAATGAATGAATCAGAGGAGCATCGCGAAAGGCTTTCCTAATTAAGGCAGTGCTTGCCCTTGCTTGATTACGCACTCGATAAGGAAACTACTTGCTATTCGTAGTAAGTTCTCCTTCGTTGAAAAGCGCAAGTGCTATTGTTTTCACTGAACTCTGAGTAATTCTAATTCTAGCCCGCATAATCTAACCAAAGAGATGTTGATGAAACAAACAACAGTTCCAAAAAGATCTTGTTGAACAGTTAAGATTAAAGACCCAAAACTGCAAAGCTATTGGAGGCTCAATTAAGATATTCAGATGAGCCTAAACAGCATTGCGCTTTCAAGAAGGGAAATCAATATCATAGTTTGAAGTTTGTCAAGATCGTGTCAACTATTCTGTCCATCTATTAAATTCCTATCGGGGTTCCCGAACTTAGTAAGCTTTCGTACTGTATCAACTTAAGACAGTTTAATTCAGAATATTTAGTGAGCTCGGGTGATAACCGTCATTCCATCCATTGGCTGGTTTAAAACTTTCCAGACTATTCTGGTGTGGCTGTAGCCGCCTTACCTCTATTCATCTTCATAACTTAACTATTTAAATTACTTATTACCTATTACCCTTACTTATTACCTATTACCCCGCCTTACCTATTCATCTCCCTAACGTAACTATTTGAATTACTGTGCGAATACAAGTAGACGACATTTTTATTAATGCGATGTTTGACTAAGATTTTTACTAACTTTAATAAACAGAGTTCACTCAGGCTATATTCCCAAGGATAATACGTTGTTTTTTATCGTTTAATTTCAGTTAAAGTATAAATTAAAATTGGTTTTGGTGCTCACAAAACGATTACAGACACAGCTCCTGCTTTCTCTCGTGATTTGAATCCAAAATTTATGACATGCATCCTCCCTGAACTACCTTCTTTGCATTGAATTTACATTCCCTTATGAACCCAGCACGAAATGTATTCCTCAATCGTGTATTCCTCTATTCATACTGAAAACACTTAGGATTTAAAAATTACTGATTTTCAAGGTTTTGTTCATCAAATCGTTATTTTTGAAATTAGGAAACCAATTTTCATCTAGAATTTTTCAAACATTCTTTTCTACATTGTTTTTCATTTCAAAAATGGGGAAAACTGGAATGCTTGGGTGTAAATTTAGAAATTGCTCTATAATTTATTCATTTTGAAGAATACAAAAAGTAATCCAAACAAAACTTCGATGTTTATGTTGATTAGCGCACGTGATGAAATCGTTTTCGTTTACCCCTTCTTTAGCATGCCATAAGAAAGCTAAATTTCAGGGAGGACACTTTCATTTCGAGGTCATACCCCTGAATGAATGAATGAATGACTGTATGAATGAATGAATAAAATGTATTAGTCATAAACATTACATAGTATATATGCATATATTTTAAAAATTCTTAAGACTAATAAAAGTTCGCATCCCGAGGCTAAAGTAGTTTAGAGGCTATTATGATTTAAGGCTATTAATATATTACAGTACATTTTTTCAAATACGATCTATTCTCAAATGAAGCATAAATATTCTCTGCTTTCTCTTTGAGATTCCAAATTTGCAATATTTGCCGGGCTAGATACTAGCATAATAGCCTAATAGCCTAATAGCCTAATAGCCTAATAGCCTAATAGCATAATAGCATAATAGCCTAATAGTACACTATTAGGATTATTAACATTACTGTATTTTGTTAAAAGGTATCAATAATATTACTGTACCCTATAATAGAGATTGGCACTATCATCGTCATCATGCTACTCAATTTATCGTTGAAAACTATATCGTTGTTACCGATTCTTTTTATCTTATTGGGAAGACAGAAAAAATATGAGCGCGTCGCTGTAAAGTGTACGCCCGCAGTACATTGACACAAATTGACAGCCTTTTTGTTATCACGGTAACGTGAAATGTTGTAAATTTCAACTGCATATCACGTATGTAGGTTCGCTAACGATAACGGAAAAAGTTTGTATGTGTTATGGACTGTCGATTTTCGAAAGCGGTCACTGACCTGTCCTGGCTTACAATCACATTCAGCAGCATGAGCCACAACTCGCAACTTGCAGTGCTGTGCGAAGCGAGTACTACTACCGCTGTCAACCTGCAGTCGATCGCTTCTTTGTCGTTTTATAGCCAGAGTTGTATGACAGGTAGCCGCATTTCGCCGCTAAGTAATGAGTGTCACTTCACGTTGACATTTGAACGACTGTATCGATTTCTCTTTTCTTTTTTTGGGCTTCCAAATTTACCCTTCAGCTCACATCCTATTGAACACTCAGGTGTTATTCAATTCGTAAAAAGGATTCAGTTTAAAATCTACCAGAAAATGCATCTTTCAAGTGTTTATAACCTTCCATCAGACAGAACATTCTGGAAGCCATTCAGAATGTTTAATCTATTCTATTGCAGATCACTTCTTTGCCTTTCTTTTTATTTTTAATTTTCTTCATCATTATCATCATCATCGCCACCATCATATTCTTCTCCTTCTTTTCCCATTCTCCTTTACCTCCTTCTTCTTCTTCTTCTTCTTCTTCTCCTCCTCCTCCTCCTCCTCCTCCATCATCCTCTTTCTGTTTCTTCTTCTTCTCTTTCTTCCCCTGTTCCTCTTCTTAATGATCTATTTATTCTTCTTCTTCTCCTCTTCATATTCCTCTTTCACCTCATCCTCCTCATTCATTCACTATAATGATTCTGAATTCTGAAAAATGCATTAGATTGAGTGCAATAGGGAAATGTACTTTCGGAATTAATGTGCCCTATTGAATTGTCAATAAAATTAAACTAATACAGTATTAGCAGTATTCACTGAAAGCATTCCAACATTCTGTCAGATTCCATTCTTATTGTTACTGGGGGATCAATTCAATTAAATTAATTCCATCCAGATACGAAAATACAGAAACTTTGATAAATATTTATGACAGATACGCTGTTTGGAGAGTTCATTGTTTGCAGCCGTTCCAGAATTTGAGAAGGCAGGTTTTATTTTTTTTTTGCGATCACATGGAGTTGTGTTGTGGAGTGGAAGAGATAGTGCAGATGTGGAGATGAGAGATGAAGTATGAAATGATTACTATTGTTTTGTGTGAACGGTAACTCTAAACGTGTCTCTCCGGCTGTCAGTGGCAGGCAGGACCGTCGTCCACTCTCAGAACAAGAACGAGACAAGTAAAGGGGAGCATGGAGACTGGAGAGCAGAGCACGGATGCCGCCGTGAAAAAGCAAAGTGAATGGTCTTTCAAATCGTTTCCTTCCCCTCAATAGCTGTTGAGTCTTTCAGCCAGCACTGTTGGAATTCCCACGAACATTGTTGTTTCCTATGTTATTAAGTGAAAAGTACAGTGTCGAGCAAGAAATATAAAATGGGTAGGAAGTGTTTGTTCTACACCTTCCACATTGCCCGATACCAACTGATGTCTGGTTCCTTTTCCTCCACAATTATTATTTATTTCTCGCGTCGCTGCTTTTATCAGGCACTAACGGGATGAATAATTGGGCACACTGTGCTATATTTGAGAAGCACTTCCAAAATAGTACTCTACCATCTGCGCACAACGAGTTGCTTTCTTTTGATAATCTTTCTGTCCGCTCCCAAAGTGTGATGTCTGCCTTTCCCGATATTTCTGATTGTAAATAATCGAGGAAAGCGTGTGAATAGCTCAAAAATCTTCAACTAAATAAGAAAGTTGTAATTTTTCGATGAAGAAAAACGAAATTCTTCCATGAATGTGATACAATCGGGTAGTAATTTTTTGATAGAACATACAAATTACAAAAATCTTCTAGATACAGTATCTAGTTCATAATTGAATTGGATCAGAAAAAATTGTAAAACCAAAGCACTAGTTTTCAACTTCCATACTAGGATGTTTGTATAATTATGATAATATATAATTGTTGTTGAAAAGTTTACCTCCCCCCTTCTTGTTTTACTCTAACTCAGATGATATCAAACACTAACGTACTTAAAATTTTAGGTCCTCTATGTTTCACATAGCATTGCTTAAACAGCGAGGTGGAACTACCCGTAATCATAATTAGAATTATAAAAACTACCCTAAGCATTATAAGGAGATTACACAAATTTTTCTCCGCGCGTTTTCTGCTCAGTAATGATATATCACCAAAAAGTCATACGCTTTTTTTTATCAAATAGAACGTTTACATTAACTCCAATATGGCAACCAAGTCATTCAATATGCTACCCGTACGACTAAACCCCTTAAGGCTGTGCGACGGCTATTAATGTCGAATGTCTGCCACTAGATGTCGGGCACTGTATCGATGTTGTGACAGACTGCATGTGTGTGAGTAGACTACCCCCCTCACCATAACGTCACCAACCCCCCACTCAATCATTCTCTAGACCCCTCTCACCAGCGTACTCTTCCGCACTCGCAACCCCACCAAAAACAAATACAACTTCTTCCTGCTACACAACTAGGAAATGATGAGCCTCACTTTTATATTATAACAAACTGTTGGTTTTGTACGGATTCTATTCTAACTTTCTTCGGGTCAAATAACACAATCTTTATTGGATCTTTATCACAGATCGTTCTCATCTTTTATTTATTTATTTATTTATTTATCGCTTAGCAATATTTTAGGAAGAATTTCTGTTTTATTTAATGAAAGTAATTAGTTTTATGAAATTTAATAGTTCGCCATTACATTTTTCAGCGAAAAATAAAGAAATAACTGAATTTTGAGGCTAGATTTGATCAAATAATTTGATAAAACTAGGTTATCCCGGGTCGCACGAACGTGCGACTTTATTAAACTTTGTAAAATACTTTCCAAATGTAGATTTTCTACATATTTCTTCTTCTTTTCTTCTTCTTCCACTTCTTCTTCTTCTTTTTTTCTCCTTTTTCTTCTTCCTCTTCTTTTTCTCCTTTTTCTTCTTCTTCTTCTTCTTCTTCTTCTTCCACTTCTTCTTCCTCTTCTTCTTTTTCTTCTGCTTCTTCCTTTTCTTTTTTTTATCTTCTTCTCCTTTTTCTCCTTCTTTTTCTTTTTCCTCTTCTATTTATTCTTATTCTTTTTCTTCCTCTTTTTTCTCCCTCTTCTTCTTTTTCTCCTTCTTTTTCTTCTTCCTCTTCTTTTTCTGCTTTTTCTTCCTCTTCTTTTTCTTCCTCTTCTTCTTCTTCTTCTTCTTCTTCTTCTTTTTGTCCTTTTTCTTCTTCCTCTTCTTTTTCTTCTGCTTCTTCCTTTTCTTTTTTTATCTTCTTTATCTTTTTCTCCTTCTTTTTCTTCTTCCTCTTCTTTTTCTGCTTTTTCTTCTTCCTCTTCTTTTTCTCCTTTTTCGTCTTCTTCTTCTTCTTCCATTTCTTCTTCCTCTTCTTCTTTTTCTTCTGCTTCTTCCTTTTCTTTTTTTCATCTTCTCCTTTTTCTCTTTCTCCTTCTCCTTCTTTTTCTTTTTCCTCTTCTATTTATTCTTATTCTTTTTCTTCCTCTTTTTTCTCCTCCCTCTTCTTCTTTTTCTCCTTCTTTTTCTTCTTCCTCTTCTTTTTCTGTTTTTTCTTCTTCCTCTTCTTTTTCTTCTTCTTTTTTCCTCTTCTTCTTCTTCTTCTTTTTGTCCTTTTTCTTCTTCCTCTTTTTTTCTTCTTCTTCTTTTTCTTCTTCTTCTTCTTCTAAAAAATTTGGAACTATAATAATGTTTTTCAAAAAGTAAATAGCTACTTTAAAAAATTACTTTTAAAAATTGTTTTATACATCAACAAAAATAAAAATGTGTTTGAATCATCTACAACACCTAGGAACTATAATGCACGCCCAGCTAGGACTAATGTTTTTCAAAAAGTAAATAGTTACTTTAAAAAATTGGAACTATAATAATGTTCTATCAAATAAACATTTAATTCAAAAAAAGAGTTTAAAATGCATATAATTTTTTTTTTTATTAGTAGTTTTTATGTAATGTATGTTCCATTTGCCTCAAAAAAGCCACTTTTGAAGCCCATTCTGAACAATCAGAATTTTCTTCTACTTTTAATTTATCCTCATTTTCACCCTTTTTAGACTTTTTTATTTTCATCTCTCCAAATTTCTATTGTCATCTCTTTTCCAATTATCTACTGTTTTCTATCATTTCCATTCGTTCCACTTCTCTTCTTTAGAAGAAATGCGGAACTTCTTCTTAATTCTTCTTTAGAAGGATTGTGAAAAAAATGGAGTAGTATTTGTCACCCATATCTTATAATTCCTCAAAGGTTTCGTTGGAAAATTATGAAGAGGAATAGTCTACTGAACCAATGGATCCAATTTTCCAAATCAAATGCGAAGAATGTTTAGCAGCTGTCACCTCAAACTGTGATGACAGCCCTGTCAATCTTAGTGTTAATTTAGTATCGATAAAAACTCGTGGAGGTTTAGTACTGCCCTCATCAGATGTGAATCAGATTTGCAAAATTTGTGAAACAATTTTCAAAATATCTTTAAAGCCGAAACTACAAAGCAGCCTCAGATATTATAGTGACAAATTCCTCATTCATTGCTAGAGTATGAACGTTTTTGTGGAATCTCCTCATTTTTCTATTGGTAGAGATTTAGAGATTTTATTTTGTGGATGGCTGAACGGAGGAAAATTTTGTGAAAGGACTTTCATATAATGAAGCAATCAAAACAGTGTGGTACCATAGTTATTTTTTAAATTAAAAACGTTTTTTCAGGATGTTTTGTTTGTTAATTTCCTCATGCAATTTGATAAAAGGCAGATTAAATTGTGAAAAGGATTTATTTTCAAGTATATCGTATATCTAATGAAACAAAGTAGTTCTACTGGCGAGAGTGATAAATGCATAGTTATGGGGACACAGAATTTTTGTTTGGAGACTTGGTCCAAGAGTGAACATTGTCATTGTCTTCTTCGCTAGTAACTTTGCAACACAAAACATTTTTTGTGCTGATTAGTTTCAGGCAATGTGAATGTAACTAAGAAATTATACATTATTAAAACGTTAACAGATATCATAAAATTGAAGAATTGGTAGTGGAATTTGGTTTTTCTTGCTAATGAATATTTTAGAAGCTTCAAACTGATTATATTGGTAAACAATTTACAACTAAGCAATAAGATTTTTGGAGGTTTTGGGGGCTTCAGCCTGAAAGATCCGCCACTGACAAAGTTCTTGTAGCTAGCCTACACATTACGCGAACAGAAACAAGGACACGGTGATACTTCTTAGTAAATGTTGGTCGTCATTTCAAGGCCATGAAGTATTAGTTATTATATATCGATTTGAAGATCTGAGAACGAATTAAAGGTTTTGTCTAAAACATGTTGTTGTGAAACGCTGGGAATAAAGGCTATAGAAGAAAATAAAAACGTATGCAATCGTAAATACCTTATTCTTTAGATTCGTTCAGGAATAACTTTCAAATTATGGCAATTATAAAAGGACATAGCATTAATTGTAGAGAATGATATGAGGAAGACATTGAAATTTATTTCATTCCAATATTTTTATTAGTAACTGAGATATCAACAATTTACGGAAGCGTTGCAATACGAAGAGCTTGACGGGCTGGGCAACATTTCCCCATCGAAGTCCGGACAAGGCAGCTCTAGCATGAGTCACAGGAAATGGTGGGGAAGGTTGAATGCGGAACGGGGAAGGTGGCTACGATTAGCCTGGCGCTCCTGCCCTTCTTGCGAGTGCGGGCGCTGTATATCATTCGTTAGTGTGCGTAGCGAGCTCAGCAGGCGTAAAACCACGCTTGAAAGGTACACACACCAAACGGTTATTATTGCGATGATAAAAGTGTTCACCATTCAATGTATTCATCATGAACAGCGCTACAAGTTCGGATAGATTTGAAGCCTATCAAACAAACATTTAGTATGAAAAAAAGTGTTTAAAATGCATATAAATTTTTATTTTTTGAGATTCTTAAAAAAAAAGTTGACTTATTTTTTGCTATAGTAAAAATGAGACTTGTGTATATATTTTTTTAACTTTTTGATTAGTAGTTTTTATGTGGTGTGTGTACCATTATCCTCAAAAAAGCCACTTTTGAAGTCCCATTCTGAACAAACGGGAGATGATAAAAATTTTTTAATCCTATACATTATGTCCTAAGAACCTGTCTAATGATTTGGAAGAAGAAAAAAAAATATAAAAAAATTTTTTTTTATCGATCGCTCAACCTTAAGTTCAAGGCTAAACGTATTTCTATTGCATCCTTCAATTTCCGTTCCTTCAAATCATCCTCATCCTCTTCACCTACTACTTTGTCTCTCCTCCTCTGCTCTTGCTCCTGCTCTTCCTTCTCAACATCTACTCCTCCTCAACCACCCACTCCTCAAACACCTACTCCTCCTCATCCGCCTACTTCTCCTCTTCATCCTCCACCTCTTGCACCTCCTCCATCTCCTTCCTCCTCTTCGTTATACTCCTGCTCCTCCTCTTCCTCCTCCTCCTCCTTCTCCTCCTCCTCCTCCTACTCCCTCTCCTCTTCCAACCACTCCTCCTACTCCTCTATCACCACCTCCATCATCATCCCCCTCTACCATCTTTTCATTTTCCCCTCACCCACCCTTTGTTAACGCTTTTAAGTTAACTTTCGCATCATCGCACGCAGAAAGCGATCGTCAGACTGAACAAAACGTATTATGGAAGTCACCGAGCCTTATTGTGTTAGTTTGTCACAGTTATTGAATAGCATCGAAACTGCCGTAGAGTAACTGCTACGCTCGGGAGGCGTAAAGAACCACGCGCGCCTCCCAACGGTTCCAACCACCGACTGAGAGAAAGAGCTGATGTGAGAAAGAGCGTTTTGAGGAAGGCGAAGGGGGATTTTGTCATGGCAGAGGGTGTAACTCAGTAAGCGTTATTATTGTCTGAGAGGAAACGCGTCTCATGCCTCTGGCTCAGTTTTCTCCGTTACTTCTCGCCGCGAAAGTACGGAAATTGAAGCGTTACGAGTCGAGAAATGTAAACAGGCGTCAGACAGTGCCAATAATTTATACCTTGAACACCTCACTCACTAATAATTCTTCTTTCTCCTCTTACCTATTCACCACAAACAGAAAACGAGTGTTTGCGAAGAATAATTCACAAAGAGACTTTATTTGTAAAAGATTTATAATCTCTCCAGTTAATTTTCTTGGTTATCAGTTATCACTATATAGTAGAGTGGTGTATAGTAGCTTATTATTTACTAACACATGACGTCTATAACACTTCACTATTAAGAAATTCAACGGCTCATTAATAATCTTCAAAATTATTGAATTTCTCATCTCCCTGAAATCAACAACAAAATATACTTTTTTCATATTGGATTCTTTAGCCTCCGGATACCAGTTAATATAAATAAAGGTTTAAATACCTGCGTTTTGCTATCCGATAATTATTGTATTCACAATACCAAAACGCAGGTATTTAAACCTTTATTTATACTTTTTGTATTTCACCGCAGTCTACGTTTTTCACATTATTTGAGCTGGTTCGTAGTCAGAAACTAAAGAGTATGAGCTAAGCTACTGAATTATTTACTGATCAACTGAGAAATTGGGCATTATTGGGTCGGTGGTTCGGATTCCACCTTGTTTCAAAATTGTAAAAATACGTTTTCCATGACAACTTCAATTGAATCAACTTTTTCTGATGAAGTAGTCTAAATTTCAGTGATTTAATTTGAAAAATTCTGAAATATCTTGGGGAGTATCAAATAGAATCAAAGTACTTCATCGTTCAAACTGATCTGGAATATTCAAGTAATATTTTCATCAAAACGTGAACATAACCTATGCTTACAAATATTTGGACTCTTGTAAAAATTTAGTAATAGAGACAGTTTTGGGCTAAAAGCCTGTTATTTCTTTACAATAAGTTATATTTTGTCTGTATCAATAAATAAATAACGATAACGCTTATTCCAACCTGACCATTCTATGCCTCTGTTTGCTCTTTAGTATATTACATTTAAAATAATGCATAGAGAGCTGATTACTCAGATTAGGGTTATTGCAGTTATCCTTACTCTCCATTAATGCAGTATTCTTCTATCCTTATTTTCCTAAGACAGTATTATTACAATCTTTATTCGACTATTCAGTTTGTTTTTCTCTTTCCTCAGGAATAAATGAATAGCTTATTTTGAATAAGCTTATATTACTCAACATAGATGATAATTAGGATTAAATGTTTTTAAGAATTTTATTTGACTATTGATTAGGTTTAGGTAATTGCACTTCTACCAACCCTCATCCCCTTCAATACTTTGTATTGTAGAATACTGATTAGAAAGGAATTTGGTAGCTGAAATGACATTTGTAATCTCTTTCTTGACATTCTCTACTTTCCAATTAAGTCGATTTTATTATGTTACTGAATTGTCATACCTACAGAAGGCAAATTGAATTTTGTTAAGATACCTAATGGCCCAATAATGTTGGTAGGGCTCTAACAATGTTAGATGTACACTTCTCATGGGCCATGAAACTTTTATAGCCGCTAGTCGGCCGTGGCTAGCGTATTCGATGCAAAGTTCTGCTGTTTCTCTCGTGTATTCTCGTGTATTTCTCGTGCAAAGGCAGAACACGAATGCAGGAAATGGGCAACAGTAGTTTAATAGCATCGATAAAGTTTAATGTTTGCAATAAGGCGACTGTATTATTTTTGTTCAATTACCTTGAATGTAATGAGTTATTTGCGAAAAAGGTATCAAGAATAGACGAAGAATATGAAGACAATGGTCTTTACTCATTGAATTGAAAAACTGAAGATTCATTTATCTATTTATATTTTCAAATAGCCCAACCCGAGAATATAAGGTTTATAAAAATTATATCTCAATAATTTATCTGTTTTTTTTCTGATGCCGGCTATTTTCTATTATTATTATTATTATTATTATATATATATTTTTTTTTGAGGATGAAGCCCACATAGGTCTGAGACCCGTGTGTGGGTAATTAGTTGGATTGGATGATGGTGATTGATGAGTTTGACTGATACAACTGAATTTTTTTTCGGAGGATGAAGCCCATATAGGTCTGAGACCTGTGCGTGGGTAATGAATTTGATGATGGTGATTTATGAGTTGGACCTACAGTTTTAGGTGGGTTCCGAACCACCGGGATCAGTTGAGTGCTTGACTGAGTTGGTTTGATAACAGTCTAAGACGTTGATAAGACTTTAGCGTACGCAATGAAGGGAATGATAATTCAAAATATGCCAGGCTGAACGGGAACCGCACGATTAGCATTCAGTTATAGTTAAGCTCCTTACTGATTACACGAATACACACCACTGCGGCTTTGTAAACTCTGGAAAAATCGATCCCCTCATGAATGTGTATTCCGAACAACTCATGGTATTCCAGTAAACTATAAAATCCTAGGCCATTCTCATGAAAAACCAGAGCTAGAACTCATGAAAAACCACAATAGTGCGTGGCACACACATTCGGATGTAATTTGTCTGCCTACTGCATATCTTAGTGACTCTCCATTTCCACAAAGTTTCGTGTTTCTACAGATTTTGTGTAGGAACGGCCTTGCGAATGGGAACCGCAGAACCGTCCCCAGAAACTTTTGCAACTTGAAACGAGAATGCTGAGCAGTACTAATGGACTCTCTAATAGGTTAGTGAGGCGATTAGCATGGAAAATTCAGATTTCTATTATGTCAACTATGTGCCTCTAAGAAAATGACTTTGACAATGAATTTTAATCACAGAAATGAGACCCCTTCTCTAGAAATAGTTGTCAGATTCTGTTTATATCACATTATTGTGAACACATTTGAAAATATCTGACAAAAGAGAGATTTTAGATTATGATAGTTCTTCAAAAAAATAAGACAACTTATAAAGTGACGCTATAAGGTCATATTACCTTAATAAAGTGATGCTATCATGTTCATTAATAATGTATTATAATTCTGAATACCATAAAATATTGAATTATTTCAAACTTTATTGGGGTCGACGGCTTTGATACCTTATCTAATTATATTAATGGAGATTATAATATTTTTGCCTTTTTTCTCTTTGGAAAATTTCCAATTAGAAAACAGTCCAGAAACCTATTGATAGATGTTATTTTCGAATGCTATTTAATTGTGATTTTGTTGATGAGGTTTTGATGAATGTATAATCAATCAATCATACAGGTATAAAGCTAGAATAAAATTATTGATAGATAGAGCCAAATAAATCGCTCAAAATCAATGTGTTTAGGATTCAAGCTTTATATACAATATCGATAGATAATATGCTCAAATTTTTCTAGGAATACAAATGAGACGCTTCTTCATTATGTGCTCGGGTTACAGTAATATTGTAAAAACGGGGTTTCGTGATATAATAATAATATTAATAGAACATTAGAAATAATAATATTAATAATAAAGGGTTAAATAACAGTTGATTACATCAGTTGTGGTGAATGGGTATTCGTTGGTATTTTTAGAAATAAACTTACAAATCTATCAAATTCTGTCATCATTTTTTTCAAAATTTGTCTCCTGTAGTTGAGATTGCAGATTGGTCAAGCGGTAGGCTTTTAAAAAAGTCGTTTATCTTTGCAAGGAAGACATAATCCTTTTGGGATTTTGGGTATGAGATAGTTATGAAGATTAATAGCTTTGATCAATGATTTTACTACTGATTTAAAAAAAATATTTATTGAATCTTTTCCAACATCACATACATTAATAATAATAATAATAATAATAATAATAATAAATTTCATATAGTAATAATTTAAGCTTGTCTGCCATGTTGGGTATGACCACGTTTCCTGTATCATCCAACTACAATATAAACTGCAATATAGAAGCTCAATTAATGATAAACACTGAATTAAACAGCCGCATTTGTGATGTTGAAGTTGATCATGGAGCATTTCCTGTATCATCCAACTCTGAATATAACAGGCCTAATATTTATTCAAAGTTTCTCTTTCATGGCTGTATGGGCTTTATCAGAGAATATCAGCTGTGAAAAAGGTCGGATTGAGGCGAATGAATTTTAGGAGTGAAAGTTTTGACTGGAAATCAAATGCTCCCGCATATCCATAGAGCATCTCCAGTCTACAGCGCCAGCTCAGTACAGTAGAGTGTATGGTATGTAGGTTGGGTCTTGACCTTTCACCCGCCGCCTCTCTAACGAAATCCTTATTTATCTCCTACAAGAGTTTCATCATAGGCCGGCTCCGTCACAAATTCAGTACCAAAATTTCACTTCTATCACACCTTCAATGAAGAGTCGTTAATTTGATGGGAAAGAAAGTGAAAATCATTGGTTTCTAATAGTAATTGAAAGAAGCGTGTGCTTTATCGTTTTATCATATAAAAATCCCAAAATCACAAGACAATAATTGTGAAAATGATGAAAAAAATGCTACGGTCGAAGATTGTCCTTTATCTCACTTTTCTTATAGAAGCTCTTTTCTCTTCACAATGGATATATATATATTTATCATCATATGTATCTGCAGGAATATTGTATTGAAACTGACACTGTATTTTTAACTTTTATATAATGTTTTACTCACATATATTGGAGATGCTTGAGGGATGCATTTCACTTCTGAAAAGAAGCTTCGTCAGCCTCTTTCTTTTCAGAAGTGAAATGCATCCCTCAAGCATCTCCAATATATGTGAGTAAAACATTATATGAAAGTGAAATACAGTGTCAGTTTTAATATTAGATTGTTCATTAAGTATTTCGTCATGGAAAACATCACAGATTATTGTATTGAACTGTAATCTAACATTACGGAGAAATAATAAGAAACTTCAAATGCAAGTGGTTAGCAGTGGCTCCAGAATAATTTTTTATGTGAGTTGGGCACTTCATTTTTGTTCCATTAATTTTTACCATTAATTATCTTAATATTTACCATTTAATTTTCCGGGATTGATGGATTTTAGTAAATATAAATTTTTAGTGAAAATTAACCTCAATGTTTTGGACAATATAGCATAGTCAAAATGTGTGAAGATGGTAGTTTTTGACTTTATCTGCTGCGTCTTCACTACATTCTTATTCTGTCAATATTAATAAATATTTGGAGGAGAAAATCATAAATTGTAGGTGGGGCGCAAGGTTAATAGATAATGTATCTATTAACCTTAGGTGGGGCGAACCTTCTGGAGCCACTCAGGCTTTATCTTTGTAATTCATCATAATATAATTTTTTTTTTTGAGGATGAAGCCCACATAGGTCTGAGACCTGTGCGTGGGTAATGAGTTGGATGATGGTGATTTATGAGTTGGACCTACAGTTTTAGGTGGGTTCCGAACCACCGGGAAGTGATTTTCAGCAGAGAACAGTGTCTTTTTTGCTGGCCAATCTAATCGGTCACCGTTACAAACAGGACCTACGAGAACGCAGCTTATCTATCTGATTGAACAGATACCTGCTACGGCTCGGAAATTAGCACTTGATGGTGTCAATCGATTTCATGCCGTGAATATTGGGCTCTGTACGATCGTTTTTAAAGTATCTATTATACTCCGATTCTTCAACAGACATATTATATTTATGAGGAAATTTAATCTTCATTATAAAGGAGTGTTTTACGGGAAGTGATAGCCGCGAGCCGTAGCAGGTATCTGTTCAATCAGATAGAGATAAGCTGCGTTCTCGTAGGTACTCTTTGTAACGGTGACCGATTAGATTGGCCGGAAAAAACTGTTCTCTGCTGTAAAATCACTTCCCGGTGGTTCGGAACCCACCTAAAACTGTAGGTCCAACTCATCAATCACCATCATCCAACTCATTACCCACGCACAGTTCTCAGACCTATGTGGGCTTCATCCTCAAAGAAAAAAAAATGACAGCGAATGCAGAAATATTATTTTTTGCTTATTCACAAACAGTATTTCTAATGATGTTGAAGATCCATCTTGTTTCCACTAATATGTATTATAAACTTAAAAAACACTTTTGAATGGAAATTGACTCACGTTATGGCGTGACGGCCGTTTCGCTCTGTTGTCTAGAGCATCATCAGACGACCCACAGTACACTCAGTATTTGTGGCTCAGAGTGTACTGTGGGTCGTCTGATGATGCTCTAGACAACAGAGCGAAACGGCCGTCACGCCATAACGTGAGTCAATTTCCATTCAAAAGTGTTTCTCAAGTTTATAATAAGTATTTCTAAAATAACAAGTTCAAGTTAGATAAGTACATCATGAACTATTAGTTTTGGGAGGAAAGTGATTGGATGACTCCTTTACAAATCATATTCTAAAATAATGTTCTAATGCAGTAAAGTTATACTACATAATTCATTGATAAATAGTAGTCAATTTATTAATAAATGTGTCAATGTCCCGGCTCGTAACTAGTAGCTTAAGGAAAGAATAGACTGATTGAACAGAATTCTGCTTTTATCGAGGCGGGCGTTTGAAGTGATTTTTCTCGTTTGGATAGTGAAAGAATGAAAAGGTGAAGGAGAATGAGGAATAGTGGAGACTATTGTCGAATGCAGGAAGTAGGGCAAGTGGGAATGGAAGCGAACCATTGAACAAACGAAATGCGATAGCGAGAACACTGTATTAGCGGAGGGTGTTGACTTTAATTCAAATTGAAGCTGCAGCACTGTGCTGTGGTCTCGCTTATGATAGTCAACCGAGCCACATAGTGCTTCGCTCAATGAAGTCTTGCTCTTTCCGGTCAGATTATTTATTTAAATAGAGAAAACTCAATTACTCTGCTAGAGAGTACTATCTGGGTGCCTAATTACATCAGAAATCAACAATTGATTTGCTCAAATCATTGTAAACTCCTTTGAAAAGTCACAGTATCCAGGGGTGCCCACAGGGTGGGGGGGTTCCAAAAAAGTTTGGGGGGGGGGGTTTGTAAAGTTGATTGAAACCGTGTTTAACGTGACGACATTTGAAAATATATTACGAAGTCATAGTATTTTAGATAGTATTTTAATTAATGACAATAGATTTATAATTATTATACTATTGAATATGAATTAGCTAAAATGTTTATATTTAGGATTTGTGCCGGAAGTTATTATTCCAGCTTAGCGAGTCGTGAGAGCTAAGAGGGAGGGGCACGGAATGGCCCTGGATAATTCTTTTTTACCATTCCAAAAAAATGTAACCTATGTAAAGAATCTCAAGAAATATACAACATTTTGTATTATCGACTGCCGACTGGGCTTGAACTTTTTCACCAAATCTTCTTTTAGTTTTAGAATAGCGGGTGGGGGGGGGGCTTACTTTTTCGCAATTTTTGGGGGGGAGGTGCTAAATTAGGGAGGGGTGCGTCATGAGGCTTGGGGGGTGGGCACCCCTGCAGTATCGTAAATTTTGATCAACATCCCATTATTATGATTATTATCCCGCCATCCTTTAAAGCTTTTTTCTCTATATCTTATATTGCTCTGTTTTTGATATCCTATTTTTCTATTTCATGTTGATACCATTTGTATAATATGATAATCCGAAATTATGTATGATAATCCGAATTATATACTGTATCTGATGTAAAATGTTAACTCAACTTTTTTGCGTTCCGACCATACTCCAAGTCACGAGGGTGAATAGAGATTGATTCTATTGCACTTAACTTCTCAATTACATTCGGAATTCTTCAGTAACTGATCATTGATAAGCAACTATTGAATAATAAGCAAAGCATACAGTTACAAAATATTTTACAAAATAACTGAAATCTATCAAATCAGACCAAACTAAGCTATGATTATAATAATTAATAACTATATTACAATTTTAAATAATAGTCTGAAAAAAAGAGTCCGGAGGGTGGCTGTATAGGTTGATTAAAGGAGTTCTACTGTACTTCACTTCCCACTTAGATTCAGAATTCTCCAGTTTTTACTCACTCATGAGTCAATGTCAATGAATACTATACCGTGGGCCTCCGAAGTATGCAGCTATACAAAATGTCACGAAAATCTATCACATTATTAACCTAACCTAACCTTACCGGAACAAACTAAGCTATGAGTGTATAAATTACTTTAATACATTTCAAATCAGACTAAAGAATAGTCTGAAAAAAGTATTGCTACCAAAAAATCCAGCTACTTGAATGTTTAGTTCGATACAGCTCTTTGTATCCAATTCCGTGGTAGAAAGATGAATGTCTATCGTCTATATTAGCTGCAAAATAGTTAACGTATCCTTTCTCATTATTCACCTCGCTTGAAATAACTTGCTGATTACTGCTACTGATTACTACTGCAATTCCTATTGCGTTAATTATTGAGTGATGCATCTCGTTCACTGGATATTTCTAATGTTCAAATCTTCTATTGGAATGCATTTGAAAAGCAATCCTGCCTGAACTCCATATGAACAGATCCATGAATCCAC
Source organism: Conomelus anceps (assembly GCA_948455865.1). Taxonomy (NCBI): domain Eukaryota; kingdom Metazoa; phylum Arthropoda; class Insecta; order Hemiptera; family Delphacidae; genus Conomelus; species Conomelus anceps. The sequence continues at coordinate 116,457,196 of OX418216.1, forward strand.
CTCATTCAGACTGAATCGAAATTCAATTCGAAGTCGTCGGCAAAGGAGCGGCTGCGCTAATTAATCCTGCTGAGTGATTTTTCGAAACGGGAAACCGGCCGTTAATTGAGTTGATATCGCACGTTTGCATGCTTGGCCCCTTCTTACTGAAAGAGGTTCTCGTTTTCGGTGAAAGAGCAGTGCCAATGAAATATTCAGAATGCGCCAAAACTGATCTGCAAATGGACGGACGGGAGCAAAAATATTCGACGCTCCGAGATTCCGCTCCAGTTTTCATTCTCGTACTTCTATTCTAAGCCAATACGATGACGAAAAACACCACTCGCGTTGCTTGTGGCCCCCGAGTACAGTTTCGTGTTCTACGACACTCTCTCTGCACTTTCAGCGCTATTATGAAAATGAAACACCGGTGCCCCCCCTCACCACAACCTTTGGTCTTGTCGAATATTCACACAAACAGTCGGCGAATTCCATCTTCGCCGAATTAGAAAGCCTTCTCCTGTAAATCAAGCTTTTCACTCAGCAACCCTCCAACTCAAAGCCACTACGGAATGTGTCCGGATTTCTCAAAAACCTCATGTCTAAACATTCTTTTCCACCAGTTGTTTTCCTTTTTTCCAAAATTATCAAAATAGGTTGCACCACATGACATACGCACTTCATCTATCATTTACGAATCATGTTTGGGCCTCATTAGAATGCATATTTCTGATACTTGATTTTAAAAACTTATAGTTACTAGACATCGATGAATAATATTGGAAGTGCATAGTCATATCAACCTTTCCACTGTGAACGTAGGTAGCATGAGTGAAAGTAGTTTTGCTAGTGGTAATATTAATAGTATTAGTAGTGGGTATTTATGTAAATTCTTGAAAAGACACAACGACGTGAACAATACTGAAGCTTTCGTTCGGCCATGCTTGACTTCTACGGTCATCTGATAAGCTGGGCTTTATGACAACGAATACTATTACATCTTTCCAATTTTATAATAAAAATAATAAATAATAATTTTAAATTGATGAAAATTGTCTACATTATCCAAAAATGGCGTTCGTTGAATAAATGGGAGAAATGGTAAAGGATTATCAAGTGTCACACACTCCTCTAACTGCTAGTGGTCAAACTATAGCTTTTGAGAGGGGGAAGGGATTCGATCTCGAAGACAGAACATAAAATTATAAATTCATAATTCTATGATCAGTGATCTCGGGTTATTTAATCAAACACTATCTGTAGCTTGAGAAATCATCATTGTTCTTATCTTTTTGTGATAACATTGGAAATATAGGCCAATGAAGTGGAGAATCGTTTTGTGTTTTTCTTCCAGTTCAGTAAACATTTTACTCGTGATTAGTTTTCTCAGCTCCTGATAAATCTCAGGGCATGAAATTATACAAAATCTCAATAACTTTTTACATCATTGAATGAAATTATTTTCAGAAGTCAATATAGAGAGACTGATTCATAGAGTTTCAAGTTTATTCTTGTAGCAAGAAAGAAAATTCATCGCAGATGAAAGTTTTTCACCCTGCATACCTATTCTGTAACAGACGCTCATCCCAAGTTCTCCTCATATTTCCTAAAGAGATGATCTAGAAAAAGTAAAGAAAAACCGGTGCGAGTGAGCTGAAAATAGGAACGCTTTCGTTTGATATACCTCCAAAGAAAATTGGCCTTGTCAAAGAAATAAATGTTCTTAATCTTTCACAAGGTACTGTGCTCACCTCACATTTATCCCTGGGGATAAATGAATGAAAACCTCAAATAGAGCCAGAAGAGCTGATAAAACTTACAGTAATCTCGTTTACTTCTCCAAGTAGGTCTCTATCGTGATTAATAACCATAAAAATTTGTGGATATATTTATAGAAGTCATTATCAATCAATCATCTGAGAAAGATTTTTTATAGAAATTTTCAAGCTTTTTGTCACTATCATTATTTAACACATACATACAATTAATGAGAACGGTTGGAAGGCTTTGATGTGTCACAAATTAGGATTTTGCTGACAATTTTGTGCAAGGTTGCACTTTTCCTCACCCTTTCACTAGTGGAGATCTGTTGGGAGGGGGCCATAAACCCTTTCCCCCTGTGACCAACCTGTGATTGGTAAAGTCTTCAAACCGCGACTGTTCGAGTGAATTTTGCTTAGTATAAACTCTAGCGAAAATCTGTTTTATTTTGGGGGGAGGCATTCCCCCTCCACCCTGTAACTAAATTTTGATTGGTGAAGTCTTAAACTGCGGCTTTAGGGCTACATTTTGCGTAATAAAAACTCCAAATATTAGTCTTTTGAGATGAGAAATAAAAATTCCTTTCAACAAATCATCAATACAGTTCAGAAGTTTCGAAGTGAATGTTTTCGCGGCAAATTGAAATGGATGAGGACCAGTAGCAGCTTAGGAGAGGAGGCGGTTCAGGCGGGCCACCCGCGGTAAGTAACCCCGGTGGCAGTCGCAAAGTCTATTGATTATGGCACAACTTTCCAACAAGCGAGACAATGGCAATGGCTAGTTCGAGTCGTAAGAAACGAGATTCGAGAAAAATAAATGTCGAAGTTGGTGAAGACCTGAGGAAGAGGGACGATGGTTTATGGCCAGCAAACTCTTGTAACGCGGGCAATTATGAAATCCGAATGACAATATTGGGGTAATAAATTTCTGTATTATTTGAAACCGGTCTCGATGGGCTTCCAGTGTCTTCTTCTTTTTCTTCTTCTTCTTCTTCTTCTTCTTCTTCTTCTTCTTCTTCTTCTTCTTCTTCTTCTCTATCATCTTCTCCTTCTTGTGTTCGGATGGCTGCCGCTTTTATTGCACTGCCCCTACAATAATCTAATTTGCATAGCACGCAAAGCTCGCTCTTTCTCCGATCACCATACAACCACACAAGAAGAACTGAATTCATTCTCGAATTACACTACTATAATAATGAAATATTATAATCATCTTACATTATTTCCATCAAAATTAATTATTTAATTAATTGATACAATATTGTGATTCAATGGAAATGAAATGAAATGTACCTTCTTTACCACTAACGAGCTAATTTGCAAAAATTAAAATATACTCGTGATAAAAATTATTGAAAAATATTAAAAATCTGAAAATAATAGTTGTGTTTGGAAAATGTCAACATTTTAGAAGTCAAGTTTTTTACTGACACCACTTGCTGTTTGGAGGCAATAAAATATCATTCTACATTATTTCATCATCAACTTGAAATCAGGCCTACATTGGAAATAATTCTCACCAATAGAATCATTATTGGTTCTATATAAAGGAATTAATTGATAAAAATTTCAATTCTACCCTCTACATTATTCACTTGTAGCTAGGCCTAAATTGAAAGTTGTTATCACTCAACTTTATATGAACGAATGAATGAGATACATTAGACCTAATTTCTTCTTCTTCTTCTTCTTCTTCTTCTTCTTCCTCTCTTCCTCTCTTCCTCTCTGCCTCTCTTCCTCTCTTCCTCTCTTCCTCTCTTCCTCTCTTCCTCTCTTCCTCTCTTCCCCTCTTCCTCTCTTCCTCTCTAATAGGTTAAGTGTAAGAGAGGGACACCGTCCCTAACTTCGCCATTTCATACAAATGTATCACCAAGCTTTTTTCTTTTTTTTCTGTATATCATATTAATATCATTTTCAGTAATAATTTCATGTTTGTATATAGTTAAAAGTTTATGTAATAAGTAACTGATAATGTTTTATGTAATAATACTTTCTGATGCCTATATATTGTATTTTATACTAGTAACTGTCCAACTATTATTTGCATGAATAAAGAAATCAATCAATCAATCAATCTCTTCCTCTCTTCCTCTTCTGACAAATGTCGGCGATCATCACGGCAATCTATTAGGGCTATCACGCGGTTCTATATGAATGAATGAATGGATGAAAACTACAACATTCTGCGTCCAAACATAAAATGAAAGACTCGACAACTATTTCCTACGCTGTTTGTGAGACTGTTTTCAAGACTGGAATCAGAGTTAGCACAAGACTTTTTACAAGCACACTTTGTTTGCCATAACAAGCGACTAGACAGCGTTCAGATCAAGACGGAAATTCAAGTTTGGAAGATGCTAATTGCTTTTACAGGTGGGTGTCTACATTGGATGATGGTGATGTCGATGATGATGATTTAAATACGAGCGATGTGTGCTTGGTATGGCATAGCAAGGGCAGCATCAGCTGCAGCATGGCCCACAAACGTGGAGATGAATACATTACTGTTGCAGAGCAGAGAAATGAACTTGCTTGAGGCGGCTGGTTGCTCGGCGCTGCGTGGTGTGTCGCGTCTCGTAGCGTTTGTACGTCGAGTATGCTGGAAACAGATGAGGGCTGAATAGCCTGCTGGGGAAAGCCATCCAAAAGTGAACAACTCATTTCCATAGTGCTGTGCAACGGCTCTTCATCCTTTAAAACACACCTACCAAATCCTACTACACTCACACATCTTCCTTCTCTAACAAATAACTAAAGTCTTCTTCGTTTTCAGTGCTCATTGATAATAATAACCAGAAACATACTCTACTCCACAAGCAACTGATATTCACAACAAATGCAGCAGCAATATAACGCAGGTAGGCGACGCAAACCTATTGATTCGAAATTCCGAGCCGTGCGAACAATGTATATTGTGTACACACCGTATGTCTTTGTCTTCTCTCGTAGAACTCTCTGCCGTATACCGTATTTAGGTCCGTAATTCAACCGAATTTACTGTGTTGAAGGTCTCACTTCACACCTAAATACACAGTTCAACAGTTCTCTCACTCTCACTCTCCCTCTCTCTAATCCGACCATTGCGTAGAAGTGTTTAGCAGTAATAGCCTTGTTCCCCGTGCACAAGTTCATTGCAAAATTGCAGGCCTTGTAAAACAATGGTACATACTCTTCTGTTGAGTTGAGAGGCCGTTAAATCTTAAGCTATTGGAGGATTTTACGTGCTAAAGAAAGTTTGAAACTGTTAAAGGGTTTCGGTTTATCACTGTAACTATAACAACTTCTTAAAAATAGATAAAATAATCGAATATTGTCATACATATTAGTAGAAATGGGTGGTGATTGGTCACGCGGTGAACGTGGTGTTTATGCGATCGTGATGTCCAGTCTCAATCAATCAAGACTGCGCTTGGATGGGTGACCGTATTTCAATAACTTGATGTTATAATCTTTATTATCACTTACCCGGCGGTTCGGAATCCACCTGCAATAGGAATCCACTTGTAGGAATAGGAATCCACCTAATAGTAGGTCCTCCATGCTCATAACTCAGTCAAACGACGAGGTGGAACTACCATCAATGGTCTCCTGACCAATTAAATCCATACGCTTATTATTATTTATTAGTGGTGGAATTAATAATCATTAGTTCTAATCTACAGGTACAGGCTACAGGTGGATGTTACGTACTCGAGCAGGTTTGAAACTGTTGGAAGTTTTTTGGTTTAACGCTGTACAGCATTTACACTTTATATTAGATTAGTTCACAACTTTAAAGAAATGAATAAACACATTTTTTTAGTTGAATGATGCCCACATGAGTCTGAGTCTTGTGCTTGGGTAATGAGGTGAATGATGACATCAAATATCAAAGGCTGAACGAGATTTGAACTCGAGGATGCAGGAACAGCAGCCAGAGATAAGCGATCTTAACTGATTGTGCCACCAAATTGTCCTATGTTCTTTTCATACTTGGTGGTTCAACTAATAACCATCAATCAGTGGATGAGGAATTCGGTCCAATCTGATGATAATGATAGAACTTTTGGGACGTTAACAATCTGTATTTGTGAAGGAATTTAACTATATATACACGTGTAACTATAAATAAATGGTACTTGGAAGAATGGTTCATAGGGGAATGCACAGAACTCGGATGAAATAAAGAAGGATTAGTTTAGTTTCACGTGATTACAACTATAACAACATTGCTAACGATTCCACGAATTGCCTTTTTCTAGCTGCTCCTGGCTGTGCAACACCAATGTTGTCCTCCATAGAACGCACTAAATGTTAAATAAGCTATGCTAAAGGTTACTGGCAGTACATGCCTTCATGATTGAATTTGTGTTGCTCTGTATAGAATAGTAACAGTGAAACATTAACTCGTATGTTACAAGGGAGTTGTTCAATGTATATGATGTGCTTGTGCTTGCACTTGACTATTTTGTGGAGCATTACTCAACAACATCTGTTCCTTTGTTATGTTACGTTGTATTTCGATGACGATAAAGGATGAAATCAAATTCAGATCTCCTAATTTTGAGGATGAAATTATAGCCTACGTCAGAACGCACGTACTATACACGTAAGACTAATATTTCAGGTCCTGTTGATCTTCCAGGAGCAGAATAACCATCCACAATATCTAATTAATACAATCTATATATGATTATTTAATGAGATCCAATGAACAGCAAACATAATTCTGGATAATAATTAATAGCTCTAAACACATAGTAATATGCTGTGTTAGGCTACTGTTCACTAACATATAACATGCTAAACCTACTTTTAGACCTATCACAAGTTATAAAGCTGAACATGATAATTAAAATAGATTTTGTAACAATACATAAATATATGACATCGTATATTTATATTAGTCAACATTTGACTACTAGAAAAAATGAAATTACTTTTCATTCTATATTTTTATATTCTTAACTAGAAAAACATTCTACATTATTTCACAGTATTAGAAATGATTTAAATTATTATTATAATTTATGTTGAGAATAACATTTATTTAATATTAATTAGGATATAAAATATTGTCCTTTCCCCCGCTGTTTCAAGCTTACCGGATAACATCACCATCTGTGAGTGTTTCTAGAAGCAAGATATATTACATCCCATTGAATCTGCCCTTGTTCTTAATTTTACGCTTCAAGACGTTCGAAACTAATTTTTTCCGGCTCTCCCTCCCATTTGACATTCCACCCCATTCCGACATTCATTTTTCAGACTTCAGCCGATGGGATTGGGTGGGTGTGGGTGCGGGGTAGGTCGGTAACGTTTTTGAAGAAGCTGTTGGCCTGAGTTCAGACGTGTCGGATAGCAGATGCAACATTTCAAACTGGAACGAGAAGTGCACTGAAACTTTTCTGTTCTTCTTGATAAATCAAAAAACTTTCAGACAGTTAGGCCCCAGAAATGGATGTGTTACTTAGCATTCATTTCTTATGAACTTTGATTAGTATTTATGAAACTTTAATTTTCATGAATACTAATCAAAATAATTTATAATTATATTCAACAAAATATTAATCATTAATAGTTTATTAAGTTTCTCTCCATTAGTCAATTCACAGTAGTAGATACAAGAAAAAAAATATAGTTTTAAAAATATTAATAGCTCAAAAAATAAATATTTGAAGAATGATGCGAAACGAATCTATATGCTATAATGGAAGTTTTTTTTAACAGTGATTAATCAAATATCTAGCACCATCAAGAAAAAGCCCTGAACTTTCCGCTATTTCTTTTGCTGTTCAAATGGAACAGTTGAAGTTATTATTGTCATTGGTGTTATTAGGTTATTATAAATTAATGGAACAGAAATGTAGAGTGGACTGACAGTAGGAAAACGTGAGCTCCCGCTCAGATTATTAAAAATGCTTTACAAACAACACTTCTAGTACTGAAGCAACAAGCGTTATCCTCTTATACGTCAATTTTTGTTCAGATATTGGACTGTATTTTAGTTCAGTCGTTCCAGAGAAATGTGAGAATTTCAACTGTCCCCTTTTCTGTTTTGTTCTTCGCTGTTTCTCTTATCTATTATATTATCTGGTGAAATTTTTCTAGTTTATCCTTATTTCTGCTTCAATATCGCAAACATTCACATCCATATTTTAATATTTCAGAGACTCCCCAAAATGAATGGAAATCGAACTGACTTGATACGAATGTAACATACAGTACTGACATATGACATAGTCAGAATATAACATAGTTTATAACGTCATAAATGATCAACATACCTTGAAAAAAGTGAAAGAAGTTACATGAATATATTATGAGCATTTTTATGAAAAGAGGAGCCTTTGAAAATGAATCTACGTGTCAAATTTCGGTAGAACGAAGATAGAATGCCTAGCCTCCTGCTTCCTGAAATATCGGCTGCTATCAACGAGCTTTCGGGAATGAAGAGATGCATCTTCCATCAGTGGAGCTGAAGCCTGTGATCAATGACACCTGAACCAAAATCGCATCCTCTCAAATGCAAGAAACGTGTTTGCTGTAAACGAGAAAGGTGGTAAGTTTGAGCCGTTGATCTGTTGGCTCGTAAATCAGAGAGCGTTGTTGTCTTCTCTCTTGAATTTTTTCCAACCTGATAACGTTGCCTACCAGGATTTCAGTCTAAAATTTTCAAAAAATCAATTTCTAGCGTAAATCATCTTTATCCGTTTTAATCATCATGGTGGTTGTTCATCCGGCTTTTTCACTGCATTTATCTTCCTTTGTATCGGCGTTGTTGTCGCTGAGGGGTAAAGTCTCGACAAAAATACCAGGGATTGTTTTAAACACTGCAGCAGGGGGATGTCTGGTGTTCCTCATCCTCAAGTAGTTCCTGACTGCAGGCATCTCGCTGGATTTACAACCCCACACCAGAAAAACTTGTAATAAAAAGTGTACCTCTCTTCATTTTCACCGTAACTAATCAAAACTGCATGTCGGCTTAGTTATAAAGGGGTTGCCTACCCTTGTCACTGCCTCCCTTGTCAGACTTGCTAGATCTCGTTCAAGCTCCGACGATTATATTTTTGGAAGGTTATATTTTAAGCGTCGCAAGTGTTCTTGTCAGTGATTAAAAGATTTATTCACGACCCTTCTACTTGTTTCCTTCTACTCCTAAAAATTGCCTGCTTCATCGATTTGACGTTTAATAACAAGTAGACCTACAGTAGTTGTTACTCTTAAAACAACACAACCAGATTCATATTCCGATCGTTTTAAACCCGATTCAAGACTAAATTAGCATTATCCCTCAATTTTCTCCCTCTTTCTTTTGTTTCTCCCCTTTTATCATTTCGTTCCCTTCAAATATTGTCACCACTCCAAAAGAAGATTATAAAGTTTTGTTTCCTCCCCTTTTACGATTATGAATCTTTTCAAGGTTTCTTGACAATTTTCTTACAAAGCTGCTTTGCATAATTCCTCGTGAATAGGAAAGTTGATGAGCCAACAAAAATATTGAATAGAAACTCAGAGAGAAAGTTTCAGAATCGAGCAGATCTATTTGGACAGCTGGAGAAAAATTTGGTACTGATGAATAAAGTTTCAATATTCAGAAGGAGTGTAACAATCAACCTTCCAAATGATATTAGAATTAAAATGATATCAGTCTAATTATTATGATGTGATGAAAGAGGCTCTTCAATTTCCCTACATTATTGGATCGGGCCCTTTTAGAAATTGGAATCTATAAAGCTCAAAATTATTTGGAATCCCTGATTTCTATTAAAATCTTCACATCTTTCAATTTTTTCGGTAATTCTGAGGTTAGATCCCTTGTCTCTTAACCAAAAAATATTTCAATCAGCATTTATTAAAAAATATAAGTCTCGTGATTTCTGCGAGGTTTCAAGTACCAGCTAGCTAATGAGGCTATTATTTCAAATTTAAATGTAAAAGAAGTATCACAATTCCATATTTTAAAATGTATCAAATTTTCAGTATTACGTAATCTAACATTTGTTATCAACTACGGGGATTGGCAGCATATTATCTCTCTCGACATCTTGTTATACCATTGCTGAAAAGAATTGGATAATAGGTTGATGGTTGAATTATTTGAGAAGTGCTTTTGTGTGAGGCTGTTGTTGAATTGGACTAGGGCATCCTTTGCACGCGCATTTCGTTGGGGTTGTTTCTGTTGTTGCGCGAGAGCACACTGACATGCAAAGAGCCTGGGAACTGGCAGAAATGATGATAACCGAGCAGGTGCAAAGAAAGAAGAAAATAGACGACGAATGTAGGCTATGTGCAACCAGAATAGAGTAATCAGAGGCCGAATCTGAGCGGCCATTCAGGGAGCGGTGCACGGCCTCGGATTCCCTATTGACGACTTAAAGGGTTTCTTTCAGCAAGCGCGGCTCTAAGTATGACATTATCCATGAAAAATGGAATGGGATAAAAAGGGGGCCTTTGTCCGAGCCACGCCTTTTCACTGCGACCTGAATGAAAGAAGCCCTCGAGTCTTGGAGTCTGAGCTTTGGGCAAACAGCCTCTTCACGATGAGAACGTATGAGATGGTGTGCTGCTGGGTGGGGTGAGGTGGAAAGAGGGTGTTGGGAAGTGGTTCCAGAGAGAGAATGCCGTTTCCGTTGTACGGTGTACGGAGCCGTCCGCGGCGAAGAAACTCACGAGCATAAAGAGACGTACTGTACTTCTACACCCCATCCAAGTTCCTCCTTTCCTTTTTCCCGTTCAAATCCCAAACGACCCCGCACAGCCCATCCCTATCCTTCATCACTCATCCAAAATCCATCTCATCCGTTCACAAAAAAAATCAGAATACTCAGTTGGGGAGCCCGGCAAATAGGAGTGCGTCTTATTCCGTGCTTAATCCCTATGCCACGACGCGTCGACTCCCATGCACTACCTCTAACCTCCAAGAAGGTCTGCTTTGCACTGCTCGCCCCTGCCCACGCCTCCAACTGTCATGCGTTCTTAATAAATCAAAAGGGGACGATCTCTCCATTAATAATACAACGGCCACTGTCTGGTCGTGATAAATAAACCTTTGAATGTCTGGACATTTTTGTTTCCGGCAAGACAAGTCTGTTCCTTCTCGTCAATATTTGTCACCGTAAAGAATGAGAGACTACAGATAAACTTGATGGATATAAAATATTAAATTTTCGCATCCTATTCCCTAGTGTGGTGCATTAATATTTGATCTCACATAACTTGGTTCTTATTTCCCAACTTCCGAGGTTCTCGATCGCTTCATCCCTTGAGTTCCCCAGCCAAATTTTCTTCCTCACTCATCTCACCCTTGCCGTTGTCCAGCTTCCTTCCATCTTGAGCATTCTTAGATCAATACACATGTGATTGCCAATTTTAAAATTTTCACAATTTTTCACATGTATCACAACAATGACGTATTTATTAACTTATAATCAATGAATTATTCACTTATAATCAATGAACTATTCACTTGAATATATTTATAAATTGGATCAGTGGCGGATTAATGAATTTTTATGGAGAGGGGCGGCATACTAAAAAAATACTGATGGTCGGGGGGGGGGGGGGGGGGGGGGGGTGTTGTATGGAATAACAATTTTGGAAACTTAGTAGCCTTTAACCGCATTTTACACCATTCTAGCACTTAAAATGGAGAAGAAATATATTTTTTCCTGTTTAAGAACAATCAAATTTCCCCTAGCTAGAGTACGGTAGTTTATTTCTGTATATTCATCTGAAATGAATAGAAATTGTTGTATATGTCTTGAAAAAAATTGCTTTGCTAGCTTAACTTTTTATCAAAATTTACAAAGAAATGAACAGAGTCTAAGCAATTTATTCATGATCGTGATGATTTTTAGACCTATATATTATATTTAAATTACTCTCAACATTCTTTCATGCTTCATAATACCAGTACAGTACTACAATAAATACGTACTAGGTCAAATACAAACAGAGATGTATATGCCCCTACCTATTCTATAAGAGATTAATCTTATTCAAAAGTATTTCACTTGATATAAGATTTCCTTCATTCTCTGTCATTTGTTAATTCTTCATTGAATTATAATTGTATAGATAACAACAGTTAAAGATAAAGTACAGGTAATATAGAAAATAAGACAAGTGGGATGACATGTTATATTCCATCTGTCATAGATGTGGCGGGACAATTAAAATTTTACCGTGTGCGTGTCGCATGTGTTACCCTTTTTATTTTTTTAAATGTGCAAGCCCACGGAGGGGGCGGTCGCCCCCTCCACCCCCCCTTTAATCCGCCCTTGAATTGGATTATTCATTTACTCCAAGACAATCAATGTGAATAGCAACCGGCTATTTCATAAAAGTGTTCTTTTACAAAATTTCAACTGAAAAATCCAAATCGATGAAGCAGATCCTCAAAAATGTGACGAAGATTCTCATTTGTTTCCTGTTTTTCACGAGGCTTGAAAATTATGAATAGGAACATTAAGAGCGAATAACCATGATATTTCATGCTGTGGAGCGATTTCATCATTTTACGTATGTAAGAAGCATGCTTGGCTCGAATTTAGTGTATTACTGTAATATCAACAAACGAATACGGTTAGCAAGTAGCATCCATCAAATTATGTTTCAACCGGTGAGCGAGGCTTGATTGTACGGAGGGTTTAATTAATAAATTGGTGGAGATGAAAGGAGTCCCTCTGACTAATTTCTTGCACAGACTGGTTTACATTTGCTCTGCAAACACTTCACTAATGTTGTATGGCTGGATTTAAATATTGAGATACATTTTGCTACGAAATGCCAGGTCATATTAATTTGATGAAGGATTTATTTGGAAACCAATCATGAAAAGTGGTTCTACAAAAAACGTATTGTGATATCAGCTGTCATTCTCAAAGCATATTAATTATTGACATTGCCAATTTTGTTTTCTCTCATAAAGCTCTCATGGACTGCTACTGCAGCGAACAAGTGTGCGACTCACATTTAATGAAAATTAATTTTGAAATTAATACAGATTTCACAAGTATATTTTTACTATTATTTCTTTATTAATCACTGATGAACAGCAGCATTTTGTTCCAGTTTGATAAGTTCTTCTTCCCTAATAACCTCTTCTTAATTTGAAACACTCAAGCGTTTTTCAAATTTGTATTGAGTACATGGAATTAGAAACTTTAAACAAGGTTTTGTACATGAGCAACAATCTAGTAATGACCAAAAATGGCTAATTAGAGTAAATCGCTATGCATTATGACACTCCACTCGTGTAGTATGCCTGGATTTGAATATTGAGGTACATTCCAGTATGAAATGCCAGATCATATCTAATGGAGAATTTGTTTGGAAACCAATCATCATGAAAAGTGGTTCACTTCACAACAAGATATAGAATGATTATAAATCAAATATATTATTGTGTGGTGCGGTTAGTAATTAATATTTTGGAAATTATATAATGCCCGATTTTGTTTTTCCTCAGGTGGGATTGACAAGCGGATCACGAGCTGTGTTTGAGAGTCTGGGAGGTAAGGCCTCCTGGGGAACACTGGTAATCCTTCTGCCCAGTCACTGGCCAGATACCTGCATTCCTGTTCCTGGACTTGAGCCTCAGGCATCCCAGGGCGAGGAGCCAGACATCAGAATTGGTCTCTCGCATCCTGTGTACTATGACGCTGTATGGACTCAGCAATCGCGAGGTTGTGGAGAGCCTGGTGACTTCATCTACATCAGCGAGAAACTACTAAGAAATCCTTTCGATATTGGTGAGATTCGATTTTATTGAATTCAAGCAGATCGATACTTTTATTATTACTACTCATTCAATTCAATAACTATATATTATAATATTTTATATGATAATATTTTATTATATTCATTAATTTGTTATAGAAATTATTATTCATCCTTTATGAAATAAATATAGTATTTCCATTGATGCAAGTTGATCTCTATTTATTGAAACATTAAAACTTTGTTTCATCATGTATCTATTTAATTTTTTATCGAAACCAATCCATGGATTCTGGAATTCGATAATCAAATAATTAATTGGATGTACTTCCTAGAACAGTTATTACACATTTATAGGAAAATTTAATTTTCCCTCACTTATTCAATTGATTTTCAATCCTGTGTTTTTCGAGCTGTTCTACAAAACCCTCTTCAGTTTTTAGCTTCTGAATCACTAGAGTAGGCTATTGATTAGTTTGAAGAGCCTGACAGTATTGTGATTGATTTATTCAGTTTTTTGCAGTTTTTATTCAGTAGAATTTTTCGACCCTGACACTGAGTTGCGCAATGCATGATTTGTGAATGTGAGCCAGTAATTTTTCATTTCAAAGTCTTTGCTGTAGACTTTCTCTATTGAATCATTCATGCAATTTCGAAAAATATTTAAGAAACAAATTGTTTACTCAATTACAGGTCGAATGCTTGCCAGAGAATGGGCTAAATACAGGTATGGAGTTTTTGACGAAGTTGGCTATGCTGGTGATCTGGTTTATCCGTCCTGCTACTACAGTGATCTAACAGAAGATATACAAGTGAATGGGTGCTCAGATAGATCTATCAGGAACCCAGGGTAAGAAGATTTTTTTCAAAAATATTTTCCAAGATAACTGGGATCTATTTACGTATCTCAGTACTAGCAAATATTCATTTTGTCCCAATTGTGAGGCATTATGACTTGGGGCTTGGCTAGTATTTTATGTATCATGAAAACTGAGATGAATGTTACCCAAGCTTTAGGTACTCCTACCCTGATTGATGAGAGTCCTTCTCTGTTGTCTTCAATGGACCGAACTGGTAACAAGTGTATAATTGTTGATCTGACTTGTCTTCTACTCCAATGTCTATGGAGTCTCCAAGACGTAATCTACAAAAAAGAAAAAAGCTAGGGATATTGCGACATTGATTTATTTATAGTATTCAGGCTTTTGAATAGTAAATATGAAATGTCACATAATGTTTAGATATACTTGATAATTTGATAATTGTTTTATTTTGTATTCCGAATTGAATTTCCATGTTGATTAAAATGACATAGCATACATCAAAATACAATCATAAATGTTTTTGTATTATTCTTGATATTGGAAATATCGAGCTATGAACTGCTGACTCTAGCCATCAAATTTCGCGTCCTCTTAAATCTCATTAGAACCAGGGAGATTTATTCCGTTTGTCTCGTTTAATCGCTACTTAATGTATCAAACTTCACAGCAAGCTCAGCCTACTGACTGGGATTTTTTTTAAATCAGTAATATACAATACTCACATTTATCTAAACTATATCAATACCATCATTTTTAATATTGTGAGAATCACTACCGTATATTGAGATTGAAATCTTTGGTTCAATTATTCACCTGCCACTCAGGTGTTCTCAGATTGCCACAATTCTCGGTGAAGAACTCACTATAATTTATTGATCTGCTTGTTTCAGGGTCTGCGAATCAGGGCAGCAAATAAATATTTCTCAAGTTGTAAATCCGGAAGCTTCGTCGTCTCTGATGTTTGCCAGTGAGTCTGAGCATGTCACCAAGTTCTGCGACAAAGCGACTCATGACCGATTCAGTCCCACGAAGCAAAATTCACTATGCGGAACTAGAAGTGTTATGGAGGTCATAAACAGTCATAGAGACTTCAACACATCTAGGTAAGTGTCAGCGTACTTTAAAACACTTTATTATTTCAATTTTCTGAGTTACGTAAAGCCATTCGACTTTTAAACGAAAATGCAGTTACTCTTATGTTCCCGACAAAAAGAGTTCCTGGAAGAGAGTTCAAAAATGTTAGCATCTAATTTCCATGATAACTTATTTTTGTACTGCATAGAACAAAAATCTCCTTCAATAAAATCTTGATTCACATCATGACATTTTTTATTTATTTATGGTTCATGAGGAAACTGTTATATAAAATACTTATCCCAAAGCATTCAAATTTTAATTTTATCTATTTTCAATCATGCTAATTTGTATCAATTAATTTATGCATTCGTCTATCAATCTGTAACCGAATTCCCTGTTATTTATTGAGCTCCTCCATATTAGGCTAATCAGAAAATTTTTTGATTGACAAATCACTTTGAAGCGATACATCATATTTTATTTCAATGTGGCTCTTGTAACTTTTACTTATAACTCATAAATTGAAATGCCCAATCATTATTTTACTGGAAGTGGATTTGCTAAATAGTTAGCAAAAAACTGTCATCACTTGATGGACTTATTCAAGAAAGCTATTGACTTTGACAAATATTTTACAGTATTTCACTTCCAAAAGCACAATGGCTGGCAAATTTGAAAGAGAAGTGCTTTGAAATAAATCATGCTTGAAACCCCTTTCTATCAGCTTGTAATCTTCATCTGTAACTTACAAGAATCAGATAAAATTTATTGCCCGTGCTTTTTGGCAAGCTCCGCTCATCTCACAATGTAATGTGTCTTCAATAAATCTCCAGGAATAATGTATTTCCTCTCATTGTTTTCTTACAACTATCTCTTGTTAAAGGGATCACTTGAATCTAAGGACGGTATGCTCTTATATATCTGCTATGAATTTTATAAACCCACATTTCGAATCAATTAATGCTTCCATTTTAGAAGAAACATATTTTCACTGTTTAAACAAAAAGCAATAATAAATCATTTTTATGCAGTTCCGCTGTGGTGCTATATAAAGGCACGTATGGCTGTGGCTATGGTACTATAAACTACATATGTACTTTGAAAAAAATGAATACAATGATAGTATATATAACTTCTCGAGATGTGATTCGAAACAACTTTTGTTTCTAATATTCTGAGATTCTGGAACTTGCTCTTTAGATTTTGTTTTAACTTGTAATTATTCTTAGGGATATGAATTATTTTTTGTTCAAATAATTTCTAATACAATAATTCATATATTTTAAATGAGATGATAAATCTAGGGTGAAGTGAGGTAAATAATATATCAACAATATTATTTTTATAATAATTATACAATCAATAAAGTTTCATATATTTTATAAAATTTATTTGCATTTGCAGTAATCACCATAAAGTTGTGCATGCTAAGAAGTTTATCAACACAGTTGCGATTTTCAAAGGAACAAAAATAGTTGTGAGGTATACAGCATTATCAACCTGATCAACTATTATAATATTAAGCTTATAAATGTCAATTCAAATCAATAGATTTGAATGTCAATTAATGAGAAGTTCAAATTAGATAATAATAATGCGCTTGTTTATTCAGATGCTCCTAATTCAAAATGGCCTCATCTCATATGCCTTTGCTGAGGCGATACTTGAATCCAGTATAATAAAAGTTCCCAATTATAGCATAATTGTGGGTGAATAATAAACCTAAACTTGAGTTTTTATCAAAGAAAGGAAGGAAATGTAATACATTTTAACTTATTGCCAAAGATTCTTCATGGTTTTCAATAATACCATACGCTAATTATAATAAGTTTTGACAATAACACTCTCATTTCTATTATTTTAATTTACAGTGAACTCAAACATATAAATGCATATAAATATTCTATTCTATTCATTAATAAATATCATAAATCTTCAGGAATAATGTAGAAAAATTTCAACCTGACTTTTATGCCTATAAATTTTACAATTTTAAAAAATAGAATACTGGGGATATGTAAATGTATATAAATTTTCTCTTTTAAAAGTTTAAACTCATTTTGATTAAGGTAAAAAATCAAATATTCATTGACATTCAACTCATAGAACCGTATTTTTAAAGTGTTGCAGATTCTGGTATACCAATCAACACAACACCTACCATCCAGTATAAAAGGCAAATGTTGACAAGATACGTAGTCGTCATTGAAGACACAAAAGACATGCTTGTCAGGGTAAGTGTTCATCTATTGGCATCTCAAATTATTAATTATTATCATTTTTCAATTGTTCTATCTTGGAATAGTGATTTTTCAAAATACCGAAAATATTTTTAAATTCTTTGGTAAATGATTATTTTTGATTTCTACGTGTTTCTGTTTTCTTCCACATGTACATTAATAATACTGAGAATTAGAATCCAATGCCATTCTTTCAAACGTAATGTATAGCCTGCTACTTAGCATATTTTTTCAATGTTGTGATGCAAAGTTTCCCCATAATTGTCATTTTTTAAAATAATATTATTACAAAACGATTATCGTGTTCTTTAGTTTTAAATATCACAAATGTTTCTCTTATCCTGTCTATGATTTATAGCTTATTTGCCATGGTAAAGAAGTGATGAAATATTCTCATAAAAATTATGTGCATGATGCCAAACTGTTATAAATTATATTTATAGATTATAAATGATTAATTTTGCATTAAAATGTATCGTTTTTCACAGGAACATAATATTTACTCTGTTATCTGCCATTATAAAATAGCTTATTTATCTGAATTCATTTTTTTGTAAAACAAAAAAGTTTTAAGTTTCCTGTGATGATGTGAGGCTCAGATAATTTTCCATAATAAACATGTCTCAATTTGAACAAAAACTCTTCTACTGACTAGTTTTTATTCTTTCAAAGTATACTGTTCTTTTTTTATCAGTATACTCCATCTCATTTGTTAGCAAATCTAAAATTAATAACTTCACGAATACACGAACTAGGTAACTTCGAATTTATTCTAAATGCAATATAAATTTAATGATATCAAATAACATATTTTAGCAATCTAAGAAAAAGAGATTAACTTATTCATAGATCCAATCCATACATCTAGATCCGTAGATCTAACAGCTAAACAAGATGATATTGATTTAGTTACTAGAAGTAAACAAAAAATTGATATTTTAATATTGATTCAACAATATCTAGCATTAACATTCAATGTGATATGTTAATGAGTATGTCTATTCACTTTTGTTTCTCTTTAATGCTGACAATTAAAAACCTTGTGCAGAGGGCAAAATCTTACGTAAGTTTATTAAATACTTCTCAGAATGTGTGTTATTCATTTTTAGTCAGTTTTTTCAATGTTTAATGTTATATTATTAGTATCTATCTCATTTGAAATTTCAATGTTTATGAACTGAGCAATATTCATCATTGCACTCTAGAAGCATCACATTTCTACCATCATAATTCACTGCTTGCTAACAAATAGTTAAATTTTTTTAGTGATAAGGTATTGGCGAAAATAATTATTGATCTATTATTTGTGCAATTAACACATGTACTGCTCTTGTTGCAGGAGTCATGGAGTTTCTTGAGATTGGCTATCAGGAAATGGGCTGTCCATGACTTGCCTCCCAACACTGAAGTGGGTATAGTCTCAGCGAATGAGGGTGGAGCCACTCAAATCCATAAACTAAGTCCATTACAAAGGCCCGAGGCGAGAGATCTTGTTGCATCGAATATTCCCTACACTCCTGGCGATTCACATGCTCCAGCATGTCTGTCATGTGGCCTGAATGAAGCTTTCCAGGTGAGCTTTTGAAAGTTTGTTTTACGAAGTTAGTTCACTTTATGAATTCGATCAATTTGTTCAGACAATTTCTATCATTATTAGCCTTATCAATTTTCAAATCATTAAATAAATTAGGAATGATTGTTTCTGTAATGAAACTATTAGTTTTAATAAGAAATTATGATTGATAAAACTATTTGCAAGTGTCGGTTTATGAAGAGAAAAACAATCATTGAAATTTAATAAAGACGAATAGTAATAAAAAACAGTAGAAATGATAAAATTCAATTGACCAGATCCAATTTATAATTCAGATCAAAACGATAAGTAATGAGAAACAGTGAAAATAATAGAACTCAATTGACCAAATCCAATTTATAGTTCAGCTCAAAATACTTTTCACTATTAACTAATTTTTAAGATTGATATATATACAGGAACATGATATATATACATATATATATATATATATATATATATATATATATATATACAAGATTGATATATATACATGAACATATTGAATGTTCATCTTACTTTCTTTGATTGTAATGCCTCATGATAATTATACCATCATATCAGCCTACAATTAATCGTATAATATGATAGATCAAATCATAGTTAATAATCGTAGGACTCCATCTCAAGCATAAACTGGTTTGTAAAACTTTAATGAATTGTCAATAATGAATATTTGTGGCTTGTTTTTCCTATTATCAATAAACCTATGTCAATAATAAATATTTGTGGCTTATTTTTCCTCTTATCAATAAACCTATGTCAATATTACTTCTTTCAAGAAAAAAATTAATAATTAATTTCAGATGCTGGAAGAAAGAGCGTTGCGGAGAGGTCCTGCCAGCTCTGTGATAATAATTGTCGCCCCAGGAACTTTGGACTTCAATCCAGAACTAGTTGAACTGACAAGCAAACTGTATGCAGCTAAAATAAGAATTGCAACCATCACCTACCCAGGACAGCTTCGACAACAGCCCCTTGACTGGCTGGCTGAAAGGACTCGAGGAGTCGCTTACACAGTGACTGAGAGTCGTTACAACATGGCTACTTCATTTTTGTCAACATATTTCAGGTTGACCAACGTTTTCTGGAGTTTGGTTTCGAAATTCTATCAAGGAGACCAAGCGGATCTGCCTATTGAGGTTTGTTTGAAATTTCCATACAGATAATTGAGTACAATCTCATTTAATCATAATACCTTGAAAGAGGATACTCTTTCTGAGCATGTTGACAAAAATCAAATCATTTTTTATAGATGCTCCTTATAAACTATGTTTCAACATCAATCCAAAAAAATTAAATTTATTATACAGCTTGCTTTATTAATTTCGAATATCATTCGATGTATTGCTAACATGTAAAATCCAATATATACTGAAGACTTTCGTAGCGGTGGATATTGACAACAGCATTGAATATCTTACGAAAATACAGAATGATTGGTAACGCTACAAAATAATTTGAATTCAATAAATCATGTTGTATATTATATTTAGTAGTTTGATAAATTGCAAGTCCCTTCAAAACCAATTTGAATTTATTAATTTTTGTGGAATGATAAAATAATTGTATTCCTTAGTGGTACCTAGCTACAACAATTTGATATTTTTCTAGAGGTCTTCTAATTTGGAACTACAATAAGAATTATAGATTTGATTTTAAAGATACTAGTAGCATATAATAGCAATGCTTGAGAATTCCTCATTGAGATCGAAGTAATCAATGAAATACAATAATCTACTGTATCTATTGTAGTATTATAGGTAGAGTATGATATATTAACAAAGTATAATATTTTAGAATATGTATCATTCTTCTTGTCTAAAAATCATTGATGATTTATAACAATCTAAAATTCACGACTAACAAAAATTATAGAATCATTGATAACTTACAACAAATTATTATAGAAAAAGATTCTTGCATGCATACATTAAACCATTCATTTTAGTAATGTTTCTACATTATAATAATTAATTGAGAAATTATTAAGTGGATTTTTTTTAAATCATCACCTTTTTTTTATAGATTCACAGAAGAGAGCTCTTGGATAACGGCCGATCAAGTGTGACTGGAAATTTTGTTCTGGAGCCGTTTTTAGGAGAGCCCGCTCAGTTTACAATCTTGACACACAACATAGAAAACCCTTTAATTCGAGGCATCTCACTCATCAGCCCGTCACACCAAGTCTACTCAACACGCTCGGACTCTCTCCTGTCTCTTAAACTTCTCAGTTTGCCAGCCAGAATTAATGAGGTAATATTTCATTAAAACTTTGTCATTAAAATAACGTCCATCATTGGAACTTATTATTTATAAAATTACCATCGAGAACAACAATTTTGCTGATGAAATTGGAATTTGTATGCATGTAAGTTTTTTCTTGCTTGTAAACTCATCAATATAATTCAGTCTGAATTTATTGAAAAAAAAAAATTAATGCAAATCTTAACAAAGAAATTAATATATTATGCCAAGCAATGTGTCAGAAAAATAATTGGTTTGAAAAAATCGCATTTCACCACACCTTTTTTGAATCATTTACACCTTGTTTGTATTATTATGTTTTCCGCACCAGTGTTTATCTAGACTCAATCTGGGTCAAGTATTATATTAAGCCTGCAAGATATTTTTTCTTTTTTCTGTATAACAGCCAAAAAATGTATGTGTGACAAATTAATAAAATTATTTTGCATTAATGAATCTGTAAATTCAAACTTCGACTCATATCCACGCTCAGGCTCTGCTTTTGTGGGCATTTATTTCCTTTTATATGTTTTTTAATTTAAAATGAAGGGGAAATAAAATTGATTCGGCCACATCCCTGTGTAGTGATTTTTATACCGCAAAATAACAAACAGTGTTAACATTTTCTTTAATTAATTATTGCTCAATATAGCTTATTCACTACTTTTTCAATCTACTTTTTGGAATCTATCATTTGAAAATCAAAATCAGTTCAAAACATCTTATAGATAAATATGAAGTTCACATGCTTTGTAAATAGTTCACATGCTGATAAATACAATAAATTTAATAATTTCAATGGAATTGAATTTGAATTTAATAATTTTACAATTATTCTAAACATTCGAAATTATTTTCCAAATTAATTCTAGATTTGAGTTTGTGGTCATAATTTGACATTTTTTAACACTCAGGTCTATACAATATAGTACGATTTACCTTTTTTATTTTTGCTATTTGTTTTGTTTCAGACTGGTTCGTGGACTTACACAATTGAAAGATTTCCTGGCAGTCCTCAACCGCACTACGTTCAAGTAATGGCTACGCCGTTCAATCGTACTGCTGCAATTGTTAGAGCCCGTCTTTGGACAAGTAGAACTGTCAATCCACTTGTTCTGTACACTGAGGTACATTGAAAATATATTTTTTTTCAATTTTTTATTCATAGTACATTTTTATTTCTCATGGTACGTTTTGTTGAACAATTACCATTCAACTAACTAATAGTCTAATCCTTCATCCTATAGATATATTATAGTTCAATAGATAATACCTTATCAATAATCAATCATTGTCTCAACTATTGAGGACTTTACAAAAATAAAAAATATCTAATAAAAAATAATATCTGGATGGTAGATTATATCAAAGTGGTTTAGATTTGAACCAAAAAACTTTGTAGCCTTAGTTATGGGTTGAACGGCGCTTTATTATCAAAATGTAATTTATTATCGCCATTATAACACTACTAACTGAAACTAGAATTAACTTTTAATGGAGCAATCTCATCTCAGTTACTAATAATTAAGGGTAATAATTAAAATAGGTTAGTAACAAACGAAAAACTCTTTAAATGTTTGATATAAGTCGTCAAATATCGACTGACTTGAAGAAAGTAGTGAAGAGTAAGCTGTATCAACTCCAGATCGTGTTTAGTTCGGTTATTTTTTATTAATGATCCCCTGAGCTCAAGAGAAATAAGAAATGTACTGGCCTCAATAACAGATAATAAATATAATAATGATAATTATAAAATTGTAATTAATGAAGATTCTACTACGCTATGGTGCTGTCTTCTAGAACATGTCTCCAGCTATGCTTAATTTGCATTAATCAATTGGTGCAATTATCTTCAAATTAATGAAATTTGGCATGCTTTACAGGTGAAACGAGGTGACTATCCGGTTCTAAGTGCAAGAGTTGAAGTTACTGTGACAAGACCAGGGACAAACGGCTCCAGTGTTCACCGTGAAAGATTCGAGCTGATTGATACTGGAAGTGGAGGTGTGTATCAAACGAATCATGCAATAATTATGGATATAATTCATTACCCATAGAATTTGTTATGGATTGATACATAAAGCAATGAATCAATCAGTAGCATATTTTTCAATCATGTTTATTTTGTGTACAAAACCAGATATTAAAAAATGGTCACCAGCAGACTGGTAGTATATTGATTGATATAATTTGGCTTTGATCGAATTTTGAATTTCTAATTAATTTCTCATAGATTATATTCATTTTATACAAAAAGTTAATTTACAGTACAAGTTCGCAGTCTAACTTTAAAGAACTGCGTAAGATTACTTCAAAGAATTTTTTATCGCTAATTAGTCTGGGAAGAAATTTAAATCTCTGTTCTTCTATTGATATTTATCCACATTTTACTAAATTTAGCTGTTACAACAAGTCAAATTATATGTTTTATAGTATAAAGTAGTAAGTGTTGTAGTTATAATATACAGAAATCACTAAAATAATTTTCATGTGCCCCAACAAAAATTGCATAGGGTAGTATTATGATAATTTTCTTTCAAGAAAATTCCACTATAAATAGCAAAATAGAGAGAAATTTATCATAAGAAGAATATAAGTTGAATGAATGTGTCCATAATTTTGGAAAGAGATCGTATTCTCAAGATAGGGAGTTTTACTGGCATCAAAACTCTGATCCAAAACTATCATATATTATTTAAAAAATTCCGAAAAATATCCGAAACTATCTTATATTATTTAAAAAAATTTATGAATGAAATTTCGATACAATACTTCGAATTGAAATTATAACTATTTTACTGTAAGTAACAATTCATTCTGATATTTTTTATGATGAGGAAGATAAGAAACTTTAATGTTTCATATGCAATAGAACTACTAGAATATAATCTCAATTAGAAAAAACAAGTTGACTTCTATTACATGGAAATTCAATAAATATTTTACAATGACGTAAGGGGTTCATGAAAATGGAAATTATTAAATTTGTTTATTTCTGTCTCAATTTCAGATCCAGATTTGATGAAAGGAGATGGAATATATTCAAGGTACTTCAGTCCAGCAGTAGGTGGTCCAGGTGTTTACACTTTTGAAGTGACAGTCACTGATAATGGAAATACTGCTTACACTTGGAGATATGACCAGCAACAATTGGACAGTAAACCTCTCGATGTTGGTGAGTATTGATCATTGAACGTAATTCAGCTTATAATATTTCTCTAGTTTTGTGTGTTTGATTTTTTATTTCAACTTACATTCTCATTTATTCCAACTTACAAGATAAGAACTAATCTAGTTCAACCTTAAATATTATACATTATTATTTTGTGAACTATACTACTTAGTATTGAGTGCTTACTAGTACTTAGTTCATCCTAATTAGTAGAACACTTAATGCCCTGCTGACCTCTTTGCATATCAAAACCTAATGACATTTTGCATTGGAGAATGAATAACATGAATATAGAAAAAATATACATTTCTTGAGACTAATTTCAAAATCTATGGCAAAGCTCAAGAAAAACTTTCTAAATTTGAAAAAATATTAGAATGTTTTAAAAAAGTCTATTTTTTGAAATTTTTGATACCATTCATCAAGCGTATGACTTATCATAACTACCATTACTAGTATATTCCATTGAAAATTAAAAAAAAAAAAATTTCTTTTCTGTTTGAGTGAACATTTTTTGTTCTATTTGTTTACAGCTCCTAACTGTTGTGGAAGTTACGTGCCAATTCCATCAGTTGAGCCTCTCCAACCATTCCAACGTGTACTTCCGCCAGTCACAATCATGTTCACCAGCGACCACATAGCTACATTGCAAAACGTTGGAAAAATTGGCGACCTGAAAGTCGAAGTGTTTCCCGGAGAACTGAAAGCACGACTGAGTTGGACTGCTCCAGATATGGGTGGATCATCAGTTGCTAGGTACGAATTGAAGTACGCCACCAGCATTGGAGACATTCTCGATAATTTTGACACAGCCACAACCTGGTCACATGGAGCGCCATTCCCACTCGCACCTGGATCAGAAACAACTTTCACACTCGAACTTACAAAAAATCCATCATTGCTTGATCAGACTCTGTACATTGCTGTGAGAGGCTTCAAGGATCTATCCACAGACTCTGCACCAGGTCCAATCTCGAACTGGGTTCGTTTACTCATACCTTCCCCACCTCCTCCACCCCCACCACCATCATCAACCTACCCCTATTCTCAAACTGATCTTCCTTGGCCTCCTCAAGATGAAAGCGTCATTCCAAAGATTGCCGAAAAACTAGAATTCAATCTTGATCTAATACTTCCTCTAATCATTGGTGTTTTTGTCCTTGCTATTTGCCTTGCAATATACTGCTACTTCTGTGTTATAAGACGAAGAAAACCTGAGAAAACACAGCCAGGCAACAGCAAACATCCTGAAAAGCCGTTGAATGTTTCAATTGTACCAACTACACAAAATAGCAATGGGAATTTGTCAATTTCCTCACCAATTCTGAACTCATCTTCAAGGCAAGAGATTACAGCTAATAGTGTGCCACAGTTTGAGCCCTGCCTCATTGATGAAGAACCAAAAAAGAGGTTAAGTATTGCTCAGTACAATGACAGCCAGATGACTTTGCCAAGAGAAAACAGTGTTTCGAATGGCACCAATTTGAGTATAATCAGTGGCAACCCGAACCCTCAGAATGGAACCTTAGTTCGAGGTCGGACTCTCAGTCCTTATCAGTCATGGACAGCCTCCCAGCTGTTGCATGAGCATGAACGAAGGCACAGTCCGTATGGTCAGGTGGGTGATGAGTACATGCACCCACACGACCAGTATGCTCCTCCAGTGCCTCCACTTCCGGCCTACAGCCAACAGCAGTCACCACAGCAGCAACCGGAAGCCGTCTACGGCAGCCATCAACAAACCGTGCCTCCACCCGGACCCTTCATCAATGGCTACCATCGGAACAACATGCTTCTCTTCAATCCCAGCCTGCAGGGCTCCCTCAGTTCAGTCAGCAGCGGTGATAGGAAGAAACGCAACGTAACAATGGTGTAAAGTGTTTAGCTCTAAGTACTATTGAAACTTTGTTACTCAATTTCCCATGTAAAAATATTTGAAATTCCTATCGACCTGACGAAAATTTCAGTGTTCGTGCAAAACCTACTAATGTGTTACCTTTTATATTATTAAATGAAGAATTCAATTGAAATCCTCTAATGCTAGAAGATAGATGGCACTTTGTTCCACACTGATCCACTATCGAACGTTAGCTCTGGACATTTTGAATTCCCAACATGTAGATTAAGAACTTTAATATTTTGCAAAATTGATTGCTCAATTATTTTTACATGCGGAATATGAAATGATACGAGAAGACTGATTTCAGAATAAAAGTGGACGTTTTCTTATTCTGTACATCACAGACTTTAAGACAATCTATGTCAATTGTCCAGGTACCGTACAGATTGTGTAGCATACATAGAGAGTGAAAGGCGGATTATTGTGTAGTGCGAGCAGCGTTATCTAGTCAACAGAAAAACTCTTATTGGTACTGTGTGTAAAAGAAAATGATTTGAAACGCATTTTTATAAACAATATGAGATGTTTCAAGCAGTCTGAAACAATTATATAAACAAACATTGTTTTCCAAACATTTTCGTGCAAATGTTCTCTATTTGAAAGTTTTGTTTGACACAAAACTTACTTCTTCCAGCCGCAGCTGTTTAAAAATGATTTTTCATTTTAATTGTAAAAAATTAAGTTTTTAAATTATTTCTTGAAAAAACCAAACTTAATATGTGTGGTATGCACCATATTGTATTATTATGTAAACGATTCAACAAGTGTGAAAGTAACAATGTTTAAATCATTATTTTGGTACGAGTAACTATTATTATTATGCTAGATGTAATGTGTTACTCGACCCATTGCAAATGTTTCATGTTTTATTGACTCTCATCTAATGCTATTAATTTTATTGTGAGTATAGTATTGGGAAGCTTAAGCTAGTCAAAACTTAAAACAGTATTTTCTCTACTTAAGTCACGGATGATCTTTACCTAAAATAATATAGTACACAAAATGTTGTGACTGCTCTTTAAAAAGCATTATTATCTTATTTTGTCTTTATAATTTGTGGAGTAGAAGTCAACTGTAAGACTTACTTGAAAATTCACTACTAGTTCACTTTTTGTGAACTATTTGTGTATTTTCAACTAACAATGCATTTTTCTAAACTCGCAATGAACTTGGTAGCGTTCCTGCTCAAAGTTTTGATATAGATGATTCTCAAGAGTCGGTTTTTATTGGCTTGTTTTACTTGTCAACTCTTAAGACTGGTTCATTTCAATAACGAGTAGCTAGCACAATTTTAGATCCTAGAAAATTTAAAAAAAATTCAAAATTTCAAAAAGCCTCTGGTTATGGCATTCAAGAAAATAGTTTGGGACTATAATATTTTTGTTGAAACGATTATAACAAATGACAAGTAAATTTTCTCCAACATCCACACAAGGAAATAATTTATATCTTCAAGCTCAGTGAGCCATAAGTTTCTACAATCCGATATTGCCTAGTGTAGTTCGAAAAATATGTATTTTAGTTGATTGAATCATTTTTGATCTCATATAGCCTTTCAATTCAAAGCCAAATATAAATTCTCACTTTTCATTTGTAATATAAACTGTGAATGTGAATTATAAATTGTAAATTACATTTACTATTATAATGAGCCATATTGTATCGAATAAGATTGAAGAAAATGTATATTGTAAATTATCAAATTGTTATATTTTTGTACACTTCAATGTAAATAATATGAGTATTATTATTGTTATTGAATAATGAAATGTAATATAATAATTTAATGATAGCTGTAGTATTTAAATTGGGAATGTAAGCCAGGAAATGTGATTACATTTTAAATAATAATCTTTTTTCTCATCTATGTTAGTAATCATTGATGAAACTCCAGATTATAGTATATATTTCTTCAAATGATGTATACGACATGAAAAGACAATTTATTGTGTAAATATAAAACAAGAAGATAAAATAGCAATTCCACATTGGCAAGAGATTATCCTACTCAACTTCATTTTGTCAATATTTTCGCAACATATTTTATTGAAGAAAATTTTTCTCTTTCGCATGATTGTATTATAAATTTTCTTCAAAATAGTTGTTGTACTATTGCTATTAAGCAGGATGTTCTCTCAGACCTTTGAAAATCTAGTTGTGATAAAGTGATAATGAGAAGGAGACATAATCGATTATTAAAGAGAATTTACTTGTAAGAAAATAAAACACGTTATGTTCAATTGTAAAAATTTATTTGTCGAGTCGAATAATGTACTATAATTACTGTAATTTTTGTAAATATTTTTGTAATTGTCTTCTTTTACATTCGTGATGATGTGAATTAGCATCAATAAAATAATAAGTGAATTATTTTATGTTTTTTCAATTCCCTGGTTTCAGTTTACAAACAAGAACTTTCACGTACAAAGTTATTTACTATTCCATGAATTGGATAAACAGAACAATGAGATGCCGTTCAAGCAAACAATTTGGAAAAATTCAAATATTTTAATTAATTTAATAAAAACTTTAAAAAACACTTCCAAGTGGAAATTGTGACATGTTATAAGCCACAACAGCCGTTTCACTCTGTTGTTAAGAGCATCGTCAGACAACTCAAAGAACACAGAGCCACGTACACGGGTCGTCTGACGATGTGAATTAGCACCAATAAAATAATAAGTGAATTTTTTTCAATACACTTTTTGAGTGTACTGTGGGT
This sequence comes from Conomelus anceps, assembly GCA_948455865.1. NCBI lineage: Eukaryota > Metazoa > Arthropoda > Insecta > Hemiptera > Delphacidae > Conomelus > Conomelus anceps. The sequence continues at coordinate 116,486,393 of OX418216.1, forward strand.
CTCAACAACAGAGTGAAACGGCCGTCACGCCATAACGTAGGTCACAATTTCCACTTAAAAGTGTTTTTTAAAGTTTTTATTCTATACGAGTGGAAACAAGATGGATCTTCAACATCATAATTAATTAAAAATAATTAAGAACTTGTTTTAAACTCAGTTCGTGTACTATGTGAGAACCATTCATCTAATAGTTAAGGAGTTTTCATGTGGATCACATAGTTTATAAAATAGAATTTAACAAATTCTCATTATTGTCAATTATAGAAAGCTACCACTGTTCCACAATTTCGATAATAATTCAGCCAAAATCATGTATTTTTTAAACCAAATCCACTATACGAGTAAATTACTACACGAGTTTGAAGTAATGGGAAGAAATGAGAAAATACTGCAGTTTCAATTAATTATATTCCTATTCAAATCTACAAAACTTTTATCTAAAAACTGAAGTATAACTTTACAAACTTTCATAAAACTGTATAACATTGTCAGATACATGGACCATTATGATCCCATAATCAGACATACATTGCGTTGAGTGTTATTCGTTCAGAGATAAAATCGGCAGATAATTTACTCAAATAGCTATGGTGATAACCACTTTCTTAATGGCACATAATAAATTCTTACTGAGCTGAAAAAAGACAAAAGTATGTTTATTATTGTCAATTATATGTTTCTTACTTTCTCTATTTAATTACAATGAAATAATGATTATTATTGAGGTTGTAGAGATCTATAAATGGGTCTTAACAATAAAGTGTAATATCTTCTATTGATTTAAACGTGAAAAGAAGATAGAATCAATAAAAAAGTTTGGAATGGATGCAATGAGAATAATGTTATAATTTTTACATATTTATAATTATTAATCTTGGTCTCGATGGCTCAGTCAGTTGGGGCGCTTGTCTTTGATTAGATAAGACTCTGTCTGGCTCCTGTTCCTCGAGTTCGAATCTCGTTCAGGTTTGAATGAGTTCTCCTTGTTACATTCACCCCATTACCCAGGCACAAGTCCAAGACTCATGTGGGCATCATCAGGCAAAAATGTCTTGACAGATTTTCCATAATTCTCAAATTATGAGTCATTATTGAGCTTTACTGAGACCATAATAACAATGAATAATATGGTTTTCAATTAAAATATTTTTCTCCTACACAAACGGCTTTACAGTAAGTACATGAGGTAGAACTAAAAATATTTTAATTTTTGAAAACATACCTATACTTTTCCAATTCGCAGCCTTTGTAGACGCTGTTGTAATTGATTCAGAGCATGCCTGTAGGGGTTACTCAAAGTTGATTCTGTTTTGGGAATTCCAGCGAACGACTTTAATCTAGGAGACATCAATATGATATTTTGACTTAGTCCAACTGCAGTTGAGCAAAGCCAGTAGAAACTCAAACACTGAAAATAAAAGTAGAATATAATAATTATTTACTCATGAACTAAGATTGAGACAGAACTTTAAGTACAGCACCAAGTTATAAACCATGTGTTTTCAAGACAAGTGGAGAATAAAAAATAAGTTCGATTGGAGATCATGATAAATTGAATAGTCTGTATATTTTATAACAAGCTTGAATTTCAGAATTACCGTTGTTGAATTTTACGAGAAAGCGAAATGACAAACTTTTATATTACTAAAAGAATAAAACACTGTTAAATGTTGTCAATTCCAATTGTTGTCAAATGTTGTCAACAGTACTGTTGAAAATGTGACTGGTGAAGCCACGAAACCGCGGTCCAGTGCTGTAATAATAAAGAAGTGGAATTGACAACATTTAACAGTGTTTTATTCTTTTATTATGGAGTTCCACAACATCAACCAAAATTCTACAAATAAGTTTTTATATTACTTGTAGAAATTAATACTGTATATTGGGTCATCAAGTTGTAATTTGCAAGATAAGCTCTCTCGTCTGATAAGCTACGATTTTTTTCTTCAAATTTATGTAGGCTATAATAAGGTACCTACGCGCAATAACAAAGAGCATTATCTGTGATTTTGAAGATCCATCTTGTTTCCACTAATCTATATAAATAAAACTGGAGTTTTGTCTGTACATTTATCAGAATTATATATTTTTTGGTTATTTTTACATTTTATACATTAAAGAAGCCGAAACAAGTCTTATCTCAATTTCTGTCTGTCTGTCAGGGCCCCGAATGCATTTTACGCGGCCTTCTCCTAAAAAACGAGAGCATCGATCGGGATTTAAGTTATTTAACAGTATTGAAAACTATTTTGGCAAAGTCTTTAGCTATAAAAAAAACTAAATTAACATTCTTTCAACAGAATAATAAATGTTTAAAAACCAAGTATTATGCGATTTTGGATACTAAGTTTTATTACCATCGATCGGGATTTAAGTTATTTAACAGTATTGAAATTTTCAGGCATAATGTAGAATAGTCCCGAGATGGTTCCTGTGAAGTCCTCGCTGGACACAAAAAGGAGAAATCTATCCTTAAAGGAACAGCTGATAGAAATCAACTGTTTTTAATCATATGGTGGGGCCTTAGCGGCGTTATTTACGCTGTCTGCAGACTTGTGTAGTCGGAGCATTGCAGTCATTTAGGAAACATATGACTGGTGAATCAAAGCTCAGCTTACGTTTCATCCATTATTTCTTTGGTGAGAATAGAAAAATTATTTCAATTTATCCAAACAAAAATTAACATTTTAGGAAGGTGCGGTTTATGCTAGGCTCTTGGGAATTCGCCAGGTAGCACTATTATAACTAAAATACCGTTGCAACGCATGGGTGAACCGCTAGTATATAATAAAAACTTAAAAAACGCAAGTGGAAATTATAACTCACGTTATGGCGTGACGGCCGTTTCACTCTGTCGTCAAGAGCATCGTCAGACGACCCACAGTAACTCAGTACTACGAGTGTAGTATGACAGTACTATGAGTGAACTGTGGTTTGTCTGACAATGCTCTTGACAACAGAGTGAAACGGCCGTTACGCCATAGCGTGAGTTATAATTTCCACTTAAAAGTGTTTTTTAAGTTTTTATTGAACATTATCCAATAATTAATCTTAGAGGGCATGCAATTCATATCGATAATGTTTTGGTTATACTAGAAAAAAAAACATTTATACATAATTATGTATAAATTATAATTTATTAATGGTAGATTAGTTTTCAAGAAATTATAATATTTCTGTTAAAGATAGGTTTTATCACTTTAGAATTTATAATTAATACTTTTAATTTATACTATGATTTTTAGAGTGTAGTTCTTCACATTGTAATTTTTTGTTGAAAACAAAATTACTGAAAATGAAAGAAAAAATACACTCACACTGGGAACTAATGCTGATAATGGAAACGTGACTAATGCGACACAACGAAAAAATCGAGTAGTATATTTCTGAAATCGTGTTGGCTCTTTCGTTTGTGTCAGCACGTGTAACTGTAACATAAAAAACTGATATTAATACAAATAATTATTCAACAGGCTATGAAATATTGTAGAAAAAATTTGGAAATTTACAGAAATTTGTTATAATACGAGTAGTTGAAAACTACGTATAATTGCTACAACAGCACAAGTCATAGCCGCGCACAGGTTGTTTAATGTTGTTCCACTCTTTCCCAAATTTTCCACATGATTTATGTCCTGTTGAATTTCAAAACACATGAAAAATGAATTTTATTTGAGAAATGGGTAATTTTTCTGTACATTGCTACAGTAGAATTTAAAAATATATATATATTTACAAAAATCAAAAATTTGAAAATTTACTTAATTTAGTTATTTACTTTCTGAAAACTGACTTAGAATAGAATAGCTGGCTTAGAATCTGACTTTACTGATACATCGACGAATTTGAATGATTGAATATTTATGGTGATCTGATTATTTATTGACAGATATTACAATATTCATTCAACTTAGAATGAAGAAGGTATTGTTGTCATGATGCCGTTATTTCAGATCATATCGTAAGAAATGTATCATGGTAAATAACTTACGTTAGGCAACTATGAAATGTTACTTTACTGAATATCTGATTCACATTCCATACTTTGATTTGATCACGGGACAAAAAAGAGTTTCACATCAGTCAGTATTCTAATAAAGTTAATTTTATCAATCTAAAAGCAAATATAAGCGTGTATCGTACAAGAACATTAAAATAACAGGAAATACAGTCCCTGAGTACTCACTTCAAATACTCAAAAGCAATGCAACAAAACCTACTCGATAAAAATACTCACTTCAACAATGCTAAGGCTGCACAGCGAAATAAGAGTAGGCACAATTAGAGTTGAGTCTGGTAAAGTGAGATTTGAAATCCACAATAGACCTTCATTTTGCAATTGGTTGTAGGCAACTAGAGCGGCTGTAAAATAATATACAAAGTTTGAACATTGTATTTCAGATTGATTATTCTTGTATGCTCAATTATAATGTGCATTACAAATTAATACAATTTTCAAAATAGTTTTGAACATAATTTTTTTCAAAAAACAAGGAAGGAAAAAATCTAGAAGAATTTATTACTATTCACAAAATAATATCATTATACCGAGCAGCTATTATTGATTTGCAATATTATTTCATTTCACATTTAAAAAACTCTGAATATAGAAAACGCATGAGATATAAGTTGAAAATTTCCATGGTGTATCAATATGAAAGATACAGCACTATTTGAAAACTACAATGTTTTTTTTTTTAATTAAAGAATAACCTTGTATTAGTCACGGCTTTCTGGTGACATTAATTCATTTTAATTGCCCAGCTGAATTTTATACATTTGAAACATAGCATCATAAAAGATGTGTTTAACATTTTCATTGATTTTGCAGAGAAACTTGAAAATATATAATTAAACCTTCATAGCAATTCTACCAAAAATAAATCAAAACTGTAATGTTAATATATGATTCCACAAATATCAATTCTATTATTAACTAGCATTTTGCCCGGGCTTGCCCGTTAACCCAGTTTGGAGTTTTGGAGATCATCATTTTTGGTAGATAACTTATGGTAGCGGTCACAAAATTACGAAATTGGAAACAGTGAGTGAAATTGCAGTGTTGCAAGCCATACAGTTCAACTAATTGAAAAGAGAAGTGCATAAATAAGCTGTTCTTTTTGACGCTGAGTAATTGGCAGCTGCAATATTGATACAGAACTACTCCGGTGCTTTGGCTTGTGGCATATCATCTTTATCAGCACCACAGTGACGTATCATGTATCAGCTTCTCAATGAGTTTTCTGCATCTATCCCATTTTACAAAAATGCTGAAATTCAAACAAAGCTTTGAAAAAGGTAAAAAATGAGAAATCGGGTTTCGAGGTACACTGAATTGGGTTTAGAGGAAGATCTTTGCCAAATTATGTGTTTCAAATCCTTTCCGGTTTTGTAAAATCTGTAAGAACGACATACACACTCACTCTCATTATATAGATTATCTTCAAAGAGCTACTGACCTTCATCATGAAATGGCCGCATGCTGACTAAATTACGTATGGACATTGATAAAAATAACCATCCAGGTAATTGGAAAAGAATAACAAGAGCTCCTTTCGCTGGGTGGCAATTATCTCTTTCGATAAGTTTTCTCCATTCCTGGCGCATCTGCAATGTAGTCGAAAGTTTTCTATCATTTTGAGTACAGATTTCCAATATCTGTGATGTTTTCCATGACGAAATACTTAATGAACAATCTAATATTAAAACTGACACTGAAAAAAAATTTCACTTTTATATATTGTTTATATATTGACCTACAGTCGAACCGACTATGGTACTATACATGCATACATACCAGTAGCGGCGCGTCAAGTTTTTCACTGGTGGGGATAATTTTTAAATACACCTGTGGGTCGGTCGTGAGGTCTATTTCAGTCAGAATATTGTCAAGATCGACTAGTATTCAAGTCGAATCCTTGGATTTTTTCAAATCATCTGTTGAAATGGTACTATTCTCAACAGACAAGCTATAAAACTTATGTTGGGATGGCCAATTTGTAAAACAATGAGGATTTATGGTATAGTATTGTCTTTCTTTGTAAGAAAAAATAAATGGATAAAAATACTGGCAATAATTAATGTGCGGTACAGTTTTTGAGTGTTTCTGTGTCAGTGATTATATAGTCAAGAGGGGTGTAGAGGATACTGGTAGGTCAATGAACTAAAATTCAAGTATTAAAGTAATAACAATCTTACCATTGTGGATGCGATCTTTGGCTGGATATTTGCATTTCTTAAATTAGTGTTACTTTCCTCATGCTTTTTAATTTTTTCACTCAAGTGTTTGAGATCCATACAGCCAATCTTCGTCCAAAGATCATCATTTCCCTTATGATTATTATTATCAAAACATAAACAATAAAAACAAAATAAAGCTTGTTTTTCAATGCTTGGAGCTAACCATGGCTTTTTATTGAACCACAACGTACAAAAGTTTCTGTTTTGCTTTGTGTAAGTTACAACAAGCTTAAAATCTTTGGGCTGATGTGGGCCTAACTCTTTAATTTACTTTTTCACTTCAAATGGTAACATCAAAAACTTTGTGCAAAGTAAACTGTCAACATGATTTAAATTCATTGTTTATGTTAACTTAATTACTAACAAAAAGTCATTAATAAATAATAAGAGTTACTGTAATTAATAAATAATGCTGATAATAGTTCACTGTCCACTGCACTCCTAGCTAACACACAAGTCACAAACTACACGAGAGGTTATGTAACGCGGAAAGACGATTAGAGCGTAATTACAAGACTGATCACCAGTGGGCTGAGCCCTGGATTCAAATGCCTGAAACAAATGAAGCTGCAAAGTGGGGGAACTGGCAGTCTGATGTCACCCGTCTATAGAGCCAATGTATTTCAGTTCTATATTGCCAGGGCTACTTAGAAAATAGCCCAACCGGCCCAGACCATGGCTACTCATCTCAATCGGCGTGCAAATGAATATACTTGCCTTACAAATTCATACGCTGTTCTTATTATTTCAGTGTCTTTTTTAATGAACTAATATTTTTTCTTTTACAGAATTATTGGTGGGGCTCAGCCCCACCTGCCCTAATGGGCGCGCCGCCTATGATACATACATACATACATATTGTTTTACTCACTTATATTGGAGATGCTTGAGGGATGCAATTCACTTCTAAAAAGAAGCTTCATCAGCCTGCCATCAACCTCAATCACTGCCATCAGCCTGCTGTCAATGATGAAACACAATACAAAATCAAACGCAATTTTTAACGTCATAATGGCCACTCAACCTAACCTCAACAAAGCATGACCCCTGGCGGCAGGCTGACAAAGCTTCTTTTCAGAAGCGAAATGCATCCCTCAAGCATCTCCAATATAAGTGAGTAAAAAATTAAATAAAAGTGAAATACAGTGTCAGTTTTAATATTAGATTTCCAATACTTTCAGAATACTACAAACATTGTAGGAAAAAAACGTTTACTGTCTGCAGCTCACTACCTAGACTACCTAGCCTAGACTAGCATCACTTACATAGAATAGTAAAAATGAAATGACTTTTATTAATGAATCTACATTAAATGTGATTTATTACTCATCTTCTTCTAAAAATTGGAAATGGATTCTAGTATTTATCTATCCTTCCCACTAATTTGAATTAATTACTATATAAAACTCCTATATTACAGCACCCAAAATTTTAAATCACGATGCTGAATTGTCAATGTCAGTCATTTTTCAAGTTTGAGTTTATTCAATAAATAAAAAATTGTGATTATTGGAACTTCAAATTCAGTGTTATTTTAGTTTAATTATACCTATGATATAAGTATGAATGTTCTTCAACAAATAGTTGGCAATAAATTACGTTAGTTGCAGCATGAAAGTAATTGAATGCTACTAATATTCTCACAAATTACTCAATTCGCATACACAAATCAAATCAGACACTAAAATCCACTACTTAAGAGCCATCTTACCTATCTTACCTTATTCACGTATATCCTCTTGGCTTTTTTATTTGACCAATTAGATCTTGAACCAAGCATATTTATCTCATATTTCAACTGCTGGGATATTTCCAATAATTCAGGTTTAAGATTTTCTGCCTTCGCGGAAATGTAGTGCTGCAAATAACAAATGTGTAAATTGAGAAATCATTACTAAAAATTAAGAAACTGGATACAATACACCTAATTTCAATATCATATTCCTTTAAAATATTGTTCTTTTACAGTTCAAATTAAGTTTTTTATTTTGTTACATTTTTTATGAGTGGACAGTAAAAGTTTCTAGGAATAATTTTCAAACATTTCAGCTACAGAGTGAGATGAAGTAATCATATTCAACGACTTCTTGGTTAGAATTCTGCAATTCTATTCTCGCTGAGGTGTGTAAAGGGTGAGCGATCTCTGAAGTTAGCGATCCATACAAGCAGTCTACCATGGTTACCTCATCATGTTTATCACAAGTCAGTTTGATGTTATGTCGTGACTATTACAACAAGTGTGGGGTTCCAAGAGTAGAAAAGGGCCCTGAGAATAATGAACAATCTTCGAGCATCTTCCAGGCCTTATGTTATAAGAGAGAGGGTACCGAATCTGCCAGCTATCTACATTTTATAGATTATCAATTACGTTAGTCGCAATTCCAGTGCATTCCAATCAGCCGTGAACAGGATCACCCCTACAATACAAGAAACAGAGGCTCGATCCCCAGTTATCTGGTACAATAGACTGGCTCTCTTTAATTACCGTACATAATAAATTATGGATGATCACCACCAAGTGTGAGGGATTCTACAAACTTCCCAAAAATTATGAGAGTTATTAGGGACGTTCTGTTGGAAGGTACAATTCAATTAAAGAATTTAAAGAAAAATTGTGGGAAGAGCCATAGCTCTTGTCCTTAAAAAGTAATTGTCTTCTATTGAAATATTATCTAACTAAGTTAGGCAAAATGTTTTCAGGATGTTTCTCATGAATTTCTGTGTTATTAGTGCAATGAACAAAGGCTGAGAGTTGTTCTATTGTACATAAAAATCCAAAGTCACTTGTATTTTTAATTCGATTTAAATAAATATTTCAATTTGATTTGAAGACTGTCAGGATTTTTTCGGATGATGCCCACGTGAGTCAGAGACTAGTGCGTGGGTATGAGGTGAATGGCAAGGTGAAAACATCCAAGACTGAATGAGTAGGTGACTGTAAAATTAATTTATGATCACTCAAAACTCGGAGGCTGATGGACTTGTTGTTGAGGCCCTGAACTTATTCAGCTGCGGCCTGAAAACTCTGACACCAGACCTGAACCAACCAGGTCACACGATATTATTATTATTATTGATCGAACGAAGAGAGGTCTCGGTTTCAAGTCGAACGTTTGGCATTTGTCTGTCTGTAACGCATTTACGGCTAAATGCGTGGACCAAATTCAATGAAATTTTGAATTGATCTTCCTTTCAGGAATGCCCAGCGATGTGCGTGTGTGTAAGGATTTTCGAAATCCCCTTACATTGAAACGATACTTGAGAGAGAAAGAAATGGCATTTAAGCCTTCTTCGATAGGGAACATTTATGATTTTAAAAATAAGCTCTATCACAAATTACTCCATTCCATCTCATTCCAAATTGGAATCAGATTTGAATTTGAATTTATTGCCACAAATTTACAAACAAAACAAATTTTAAAGATAGCCCTCTTATTTATCTGGTTGAGTCCTCATATGAATTAAGTTAATAAGGATAACATATTTGTTTGAGAGAGCAAATCATTTCTAATATTTAAATTAAGTAAAATAACAAGAGTGATTGATAAAGTAAATGATAACTATACAAATTTAACTAATATCTATATATATAAAAATGAATGTCTGTCTGTATGTATGTATGTATGTTCCCTATAGACTACAAAACTACTTCACAGATCAGCATGAAACTTTGGGAATATGTTGTGTGAATATTGGGGATGGTTTCTGACCATAAATTTTTATAGGGGAGCTAATAATAATTATTAATAATCCATTTTATAGACCTAACCTACTGAACTTGCCGGCCAAACAGCTTAAAGGAACAGCTGATAGAAGTCAACAGTTTTCAATCATATGGCAGGCCTCTTAGCGGCGTTATTTACGCTGTCTTTGAACACTTTGCACTTTGCATGTAGGCTACCATGCAATCGGAGCCTTGCAGTATGTAGGAAACATATGACTGGGTATGATGAAATGTAATTATGCCGGGTTGATGACATCTGTTAACCAATGCAGCTAGAAATTTGAAATGCAGCCTCAGCGGGAGGTGGCGAATAATAAAATCTAAAACCTAACTTCTACCCTTATGGTGGAGGCTTCTACCCATAGGAGGTTTAAATTTGAAATGTTTCTTCATTCAGAGGTGGTCATTAAGAGAACAACGAAGCCTCTATGATCAGCTGGAAGAGCACTAGGACTAACTTCTTTACTAATTTGAAATGTAACCTCAGCGGGACGTGGCGAATAATAAAATCTAGGAGAATTTTTATGAGAACGCAGCAACGCGCGTCGGGCCAGCTAGTTGTTTATATAAACTCAATCATCATGTGATTTGAAAAAAAAAACAGCTGCAAGGAAAATAGAAACGCAGCCTTGTTGATGTAAAATGGACTGACGTTTTGTGAAAGATAGACATGAAATAGACTACGCATATTTAATCAAGGGTGAGGTCTGACCATTGTGTTTAATTTTGCTGTTGAAGATTCATCTTCTTTCCACTAATATATATTAAACACTTAAAAAACACTTTCAAGTGGAAATTAACTCACGTTATGACATGACGGCCGTTTCACTCTGTTGTCAAGAGCATCGTCAGACGACCCAAAGTACATTTATGTGTTCTGAGTTCACATGTGTACTGTGGGTCGTCTGACGATGCTGTTGACGACAGAGTGAAACGGCCGTCACGCCATAACGTGAGTTAATTTTCACTTAAAAGTGTTTTTCAAGTTTTTTTTTCAATTTTGGGACGGTGATTATCATAGAGTATGTTCCTCTGTGCAAGCACCTATTCTTGCGCGTGAGGTTTACTGTTCATAGAACTACTAGTTATTATTATTCACCTCACTCGAATTCGGGGCCGCAGGTAAAACAGCTAGCCAGATAATGCACTAACTGATTGTGCCACCAAGACTGCCAAAATTCATTGAGGGGAAGTCATTTTGGCACCCACAATGGGACGTTCATGAGCTTACAGATTCAGAAGCTATGAATCCTCCAAGAAAATTCGATTGACCCGGGTGAACAGACTGTGGAGAAAACATAAAAAGTAACAAGTCTACCAGCCTCCGAGTGGTAAGTGATCAGAAATTAATTTTAGTCATCACCTACAGATTAAAGACAACAAGTATCAACGTTAGCTACTGACTCCCGACCTAAATGTTCAAAATTAGTATGACTTTATTACATCCAGAAAATAAAAGATACGGCACATAGACTTGAAGTACTTCACGTCTAGTAGCCTACTACTGGTACTTGAATCAGACATTCTATTGTGCTCGGAAATACCTGATAAAGAGCCAATGGTGCCGTTACAGCTCCTCTGAAGAATAAAGTTGTTGTTGCTATCGTTGCCCACCATGGAAGACCTGACGTTTCATGGACATGTGTTAAAAATTGCTGAGTTGTTATAACAGGGGTACTTTCTGATAAAGCTATGAATATTGAAGAATATGATTCAAACCATGAATGGATGGACGCTTTTTGGAAATTGGTTTGAGGTAATCCGATAGCTGATGAGGAAACGTCCAATAAACACCTATTATAGATCAAACATTTAGCAGTCTGTAAACATAGTGCATTATTTTTAAAATTTGAGTTTTCAATGTGTACAAGTTTACCACTATAGTTTCGTTTTTGAATAAAGCTATTAGAGCAATAGTTTTTTGCCGGTTCATAAACATTACACTGTGAAAACTTCAATGTCTTCAATGTTCCAATAATCTTCATCTTGGCTATCATTCTTCATAAACGAAGGCACAAAATAGTCATTCTTCAAGATGTAACAGGTTTCTGATCATAGCCGGCTAAAATTAAATCGATGGCATTGTAAAAAATCTAACATTTAAATACAAAACTACACTGCACGCTTTATGTCCACTACCAATAGTCGGTAGGTTATCAGCTGTTTCTGTAGTAACATAACCTCAATATCAATAGAGGTTTCATAATAAAGCGGTTGAAGTGAACTCTGTTGGTTTCCTTTGGAAGTAGATTTCGAAATCGAAAGGTGGACCATATGTTTGCAATTCTGTCATTCAGGTCAAATCAAAACACAACACAGCTGACATGACATCACACGTAATTTCAGCGTTGAACTGTTGAACGAAGTGTTTTTGTAAATTTTGGTGTCAATGATTTTTTAACATGAAATGTGATTTCCCTCGCTCATGAAAACTGTCAGTGGTTAGGATAGTTGTATGAGTAAACCTAAATCATTAAAACATTGGTGAATTATGGGAGGTGCTTTCAGTAGGCTCAATTACAGTGATCGCATCAGAAGTTACATAAATTCTAATAGGAAGAAGAGAAAGCTTGAAGAATGCGACGAAGACGAATTTTTTGGACAATATTTGAACCCTAAAAAGTAAGTTTCATTCATTTTATTGCGTTGACACGTCATTCTAAAAATATATCTAGAACTTGCGTAACTGCGTAAACAGTAATGGTTTTCATCCATTTTTGGCTCAACTTAATTTTATCTCTTTTGGTGATCGTTTTTAGATTCTGTGTTTCTCTTTCACCATATTAGACCCTGGTGCTCACATGCTCTACTCTTGATTTATTAAATAATGTGAATGTAATATTTTTGCATAGATGCATGCACCGTCATAATTTCCTGATAGGCTATAATAAATATATACGGATTCGGTTCTTATGGAATAATAGGCATACCTTGTCTCGTAAATTCAAAAGGCAAGTTGCTGCCCACATTCCTCAACGAGTTGCAGAATAAGATAATGTGTGATAAGTGGTGTATTTTGAATGTCTATATAGCTTGTAAAGTTCTGCCTTTTTGTGGCTTGAGGTGAATAAGTTTTCTCATCTCATACAAAAAAGGACTCATCAATTATTGATGTAGTTTAGTAATTATTATCGTATTGCTTCCCAAACGTCTCTATCAAAAAATGACTTGGACTCGGGAAGTAGCCCCGATTTGTGCTGGATAGTATACTCACTCACCAATACTGTTAGACCCTGTGGTGAGGGTGTGAAGCATAAGTTAGAGCTACAGAATTTGTATCATTAGGATGGCGTCTGATGTAAATCTGTGTGGAAAGCAATCAAAACCGACCTCTCTCCTTATTTTTATAGTCCGATCTGTAAACTAAAACAAACCTTTGTGGTCTAGTGACCTTCTCTTGTTCGTTTACGGCCTCCTTTTGTGATCGCCATTATTGGTTTGAACATTTAACTTGCAGCCGCTGCAGTGTATTTGTTCTGCTGTGAAGGAATAAATTTCATTATAGACATATATTAGACGTCACTAGACATTTCTAGTACCGTATTCACTTCTCATAGTAATTTATACGTTTCATCAATGCTATTGTATTTTCCTTCCAGGCGAAAAATGGTGTGTACCGCAAAATACATCTACAAAGCTTTGTTTTTGGATGGACAAGACTATGATATCATTGTTGATGTACTGGACAAAGAATGGAAATTACATAAAATTTATCTTCAACAGGTAGGCCTAAATATGTCTCTTATGAACCAACCAAGTTCATTCGAATCTGTTGTGTGGTAAAGATCGAACTATCTGTTTTGTGAAACACAGTTTGTTCAATAGATTAGAACCTCAGATTAGCCAAGTAGCCTATAGGTATACCTAATCTGGAATACAACTTTTCTAAATGTGCCATACTTCTTACGTTTCAACCTTATAGCTTGCAAATGTAGGCTATTTATCAGAAACCTCAAGTGAAAAAAATTTAAATAACTTACATAAATAATATTATTTGGAAATTATATGGGCTTATTACATTTTTAACCCACTGCATTACTATCCAGTTGTGTGTATACGGTACTGTAGTAGGCGCTCGTAGTTGAAGTCCAGCGATAGGAAAGGTTGAACCATACTGATTAATTTAGCTGTATAAGGACTAAGAGTTTTTTTCTGAACTGGGGAACTATTCAAGTGCGCCAAAAATGTGCGTTCGCATATGTGAGATAATGTTTATCTCAGCATTTGGCTCTCTAGATCGCTGGATGCTCGCCATAAGATTTTTTCTTGTTTTACCATCTCAAGAATCAAGTTCATGAACACCGACCATATACATTTTGAATAAAACCAGAAACCTTCAAGAGATTGAGAACGGTGACGTTCCGTACAGTGAGCCGTGAAGATCTTTCGATTCGAATGTAGATTGAATTGATGACAGATAAAATCTGAATAAGATAGTTCAATTTTGCTTCCACACTTCGATATTGACTGCCGTTGTCTATTTTTACATGCTAAAAATGTTGAAGCAGGGACTATTTTGAAAGAGACAGTCTATAAATCAAATACTGAGTGCTCTAGCAAATGCAAGTGCTCTCTCACAAAAACGTATATTTGTTTCAGAGCCCGTACTTCGCCAGTATGTTTTCTGGATCTTGGAATGAGACTAATAAATCCTACATAAAAATAGAGGTGCCTGATCCTAATGTCACATTGGAGGGTAAGTTTTTTATATAGAATCTATCTTCTACAGAAGAAATTCCAATATTATGTAGATATTAATTAATTATCCTTGCAATTTCTCGCAGTTTGTAATTAAACTTGAGAAGCAGTATTGTATTTAGTGACTGATAGTTTACTTTTCAATTATTTTTAGGCTATTACAATATGATTTTTTGTAGTCACTAAATAAAACAATTTCCAATTTGTCTTAATTTGTAAAAAATATTTGGTGCACCAAGTTGTATTATTGGTTGAGTGCATGGGAGCCTTACCGTTTAACGGTAAATGGATTCTTACAGGAAACCGCGGCGTTTGATTGGTCTATTCAAATTCATAAACGTTCAAAAATATGAATAGACCAATCAGACACCTTTGTTTCCGGTAAAATTCCATTTACCGGTAAGCGATAAGGTTCCATTGTTTTAAACATTAATCACTTGTATCTTCTAAAGCTGTTAGGTGAAGTCAGTTTCTGAATAGGCAAACTGTATCTACTGAGCAGAGATATATTCAGTTAATAATCAAGTCGTGTAGTATGATCGGAAGAAACAAAATCTATAATTCATTTAAATTGCTTTCTTATTTCAAACATTATTTTATTTATTTACAAACATCATATGGAAGCATACAGGGAACAAATCCTAAATCTCGCACTCTCATCACAAAAATTACAGAACAAGTGAAATAGAAATGAAGTTTTTTATAAAATTAAAAACAAAAAAACAATAATATTAGGCCTAATAATAAGCTAGAACAGAAACTGGAAAAATAAAGAGAACCTTTATCAATATTAAAAAGGTGATATGAGAGATGATTATAGTAAAGTGAGAAAATATGAGATGTAAAAATGAGGGCCAGCATAGAATAGTTATTGGTAAGCTGCTTAAATGCTTTCTTAAATACATTCACAGACATAAAGAATGAAGATAAGTCATAAAGATGAATAATGCGCTGATTGATCATCATGATGTGTATTGGGGAATTGTAGTGATGATCTGAATTGCATTGAAAAAAGTTGAAATCTAAAAAAGGCTGTCGTGTCACAGGGGACACACACACGCACAGGATGTGGAAAGGAAATCCTCTTCAAATAAAGTTATTCAAAATATTAAAAAAGAAACAAAAGCATTTATCGCCCCATTTTTAAATTTTAGCTTTTTTCCTAAACCATTAAATTAATAAAGTTGTTTTCGTGTTAAACATTTTATTCTAGACCTCAGTTGGAAGACTAATATAGTATTATGCTACCTTTGAACAGTTACGAGCTGCCTCAAGGCATTGCATATCAAACAGAACTCTAAATTTAGCCGATGGAAAGTTGAATAGACAAACAGCATTAAATCGTCTGAAGTAGACATTTCTAAGAAATTTATTTTGATATGTATATTATAGATATAATAATGTAACCTTCACAAATGTTTTGTTTTTCAACAGCATTGACAGTATTATTTGGCTCCCTCTACCCTAGTGATGAAGTAACACTGGAACCGTGTAATATAGTAGCAGTGCTAGCGGCTGCCACTCTTTTCCAATGTGAAGGTCTTATCGATCAGTGTGCCGATGTTATGTCACAGACTATTAGTCCTCTGGTGAGTTAGCTATTCTCCATCGAATCTCTCATAATTTTTCTTGAATGAAAAGGGTGGTACTTACAACGTTTTTGGAAACAATGAGAAATTGAATCATTCAAAGTAGGGGCGTGGCATTGGGTGGGAGTCGAAATTTGCAATGTTTCTCACAACACAATTCACTTTGCAAAGGGAAATGTCAAATTCACATCTGCTGTGAAAAATTTGACATCTCTTTGCAATGTCAGCTGTCTAATTGACAACTTTGCAACTCCAGTCAAAAAAAAAAAATAGTGAACCGATAACAAAAAATACTATGACATTACCAGACTTGGAGTATAGTCTGTTCAGCGAGCCTACGGAGTGGAGTAAACAAACGCGTGCGTGCAAGCTGAGACCCAACGAAGCCCGATTCACAGGATAGTTTTCTAAACGGATCGAACAGGCAACAGGCCTACTCATTGAAAACGCCTAAACTACTGTAAAATATAAACTACCATAATGGAACAAATAACTTACTAACAGAATTATTTAAAAAAAAAAAACTACTTGAGAAATAAAATTATACTTATACTGCAAGCTACGGCACTGTACAAACACAAACATAACTAATTGTTAATCACTATGTAGGACTTTCGTATGCTCTATGTCAAACAGTGAAGCAGAAACTGGGAGTGCGACAACAGCTGTTAAGAACGAACTTAGAACTTAAGAATGATCTTTTGACTGTAGGTGGCAATGACTGTGAATAGGCCGACCGACCGATGCCAGTCCCTTTTAAGTACAATTCTCGGAATTCCTCACTACACACATGCAAAGTTTGTTTGGGTTACTCTGTAGGCTCGCTGAACAGAATATAGTTGATTTATTTTTATTTATTCATTGAGAAAAATAGTGCATTAACGTTTCAAGGTAAAAGTCATATTTTTATAATTGCGATCATTATCATCAATAGCACAGACTTGTTCGAGCCTTATTTCTGTTTATCTGGCAAATAATTAATTTTTTCCCGCTTGATATTAGAATTTGGAAAAAAATGGGGTGCCTATCAAGTTTTCTATGTTGTATGCTTTCCGAGAAATATAAGCCGTAAGCATTTTTTCCAGTTATCAAAAGATTGATGTGAAAATTCGAAAGAGAAACAGTGGAAGAAAATAGTTTTGAAAATGTATTTGAAAGGAAATTTTCCTTACTTGGAAATCCTTTGATTAAACTGAGCGACTTCATACTGTTATATCCAGGAAGGATAATACATTTCAAAGACAGAAATCAGATCAATGCAAAAGTCCTTGAAATCATTGAAGTGGCAGGTCCTAGAGGATGTTTATTCTTCTGGGAGGATTGATCCTCCAAAAATTAAAATCAAAACATTGAATTCACGTAGTTCCTGAACTTGATATGGTTGCAAAAAAATAAGTTTCACAATAAATAAAACTACAAAAATATAAGAATGAATAATTAAGTATACTGATGTTTGGTTTTTATCAGTAGCCTATCAGTTTAATGCTACTTTCAATTTTATCACATTCTCATCAATTTTTCAACAAATAATTTCATCTGCAGTTGCCGGCATTTAGCTATGCACTCGTAACCTTGAAACAGGATGATGACGAAGTAAGGTTCGGGGTGATATCGATGTCTTTCTGGAAACATCAGACTCGGCAGCTAGTATATGCTTGCAATGAAAAACGGTCAATGTTTTCATTACAGGTAGTCTCGAACTCTCGTGGCCCTCCACTGGAGTGCACAGCTAGCTGCCAGCAACTGTAAATAAATATATATAATCTCATAATGGATCTATTTATCACCTTCAAATCATTCCATCATTCCAATCAATGATCTACATTATATTTGCTTGTAACCCCGTTTAAGAGGAAACTCTACCTCGATTTGAATGTGCAAATAATTAAACGAAATATATATGCGTATTAACAATAGAATACATCTGAACTTGTTCTTCGACTTTTAGTGTAGGGGTTTTGAAGTATTCTACTTTTTATACTCATTTTTAACACACCCAAAACTAGATAATCATCTAGCAGCCGATTGTGAAATAAAGTAACCCGGTTGACCCGCATACTCCAAAGAATAAACAGCATTTTGTGATATGATTGTTATTATTCGCATATTTTCAGACTGCAGTCAATTACTATGATGCTGCTTGTCAATACAACCTAAAGGAAGTGAAGCAGAAGACTTTGAAATTTTTCAATATCAATCTGATAAATTATTTCCAAGAACACGCTGATAAATTAAGACACATAAGGTTAGTATTTCATAATTATCTATGGCAACAATCCACATATAGAATTATTATTTTTATTATCATTAGTAAACTCTGTTGATCTTGGTTTATAAAATTTGATAGAGCAGTAACCAACACCATCAGTTACTTTAAGAACTGAATATCGTATATAATATTCATCAGAAAATCATGGAGAATTTATTTTAAAATTACTATCAACTTCCAATGACAATTAAAGATGCAGTGATGCCTATAATATCCCTTATATAGGGTGGCGGAGACCAAATTACCACATTTGAAATGAACGTCTTCCCTTTAATTTTAGAGGTATCCAGATGAAAAAATCACAATTTGTAGGCGAAGAACGGAAGTTTTATTGCAATGCACAAGAAATATCAATTGTTGAAAATAATTTCTGATAAATGCTGTCCTTCTGCGCTTAAGCATTCCTGTAAACGATCTTTAAAGTTTCTCATCATATAGCCCAACATTTCAACCAATATTGGCCCAATTTCACATTGTATGGATTCTTTTAATTGTGGAATAGTGCATGTTTGTCTACATACTCTTTTGACTTCAAATACCCCTACAAGAATAAATCACATGGGGTGAGGTCGGGCGAGTGCTTTCCAAATTCCATGTGCTTGGGCACGTTTTCTCGTTGAACGCAGTGGGCTTCCTTCCACGGACACAATCCACATTCTCAGGTGTCACCACAGTTGGGACACGAGTTGAGATGTTCTTTGGAACAACATTACCGTGTTGACAAAAATATTCAACCCACTTAGAAATTGAATGGTTGTTCACAAGGAGCGAAGTTAAAATGTGTCCGGAAAGCTTGACGTGTGGCCGCAAAAGAATCATTATTACGAAAAATTGCCTCCACGGCGAATGATCTGCGTTGAACACTCCAGCGGGCTATGGCAACTAAACTTCCCGATACGGGCTACAGAATCTGACCTTGAACGGTCTTCCCACAACATCTATCTATCTATTCACGAGCCAGTCGTCTTTCAAATATGATCATTTGGTCTTCGCCACTCTATATATCAAACATTACACATCATCAGTATCTTACAGATAAATTATAATAAGGCATAACAAAGTTCTTCACCCATACCTAATGGATTCTTATGCATAGACCACCATAATTTCTATCAACCCAAAAGTTATGGAGTAGGCTTTTTTTATTTGAAAATCTCAGTTGCACGATAATATTTACCTGACATCGTAGAATAATGCTTAATGCTGATACTGCACTTTTTTCACTTTTGTCTTCTTCAATTATTACATTTTATCCTGAAGATTGAGTATATAATGTGGTTAAATCTGCTGAAATCAATTTATCGCCAAATTGATTGATATTCAAGACACACATTAGATCTTCAAAATAAACTTACACCTTACAAAAAACAGCTGGGGAAATTTAAACTTTTTGTAACTTCTACAAAAATTTATTGAGTAATATAATCTACAATTATTATCAAGTGAATCTACTCATCACACCAACCAAACGTTTGCTGAAAGGTAGATGAAATTTCTCATCAATTTGATATGTATGCTCTCAATTCTTCCATAGTCAGTAATCTTATCCATATTGTTCTAAACGTCCTCTATATGTTTAATGTACTGGGATATTATCATTCACCCATAGGATATTGAAAATACTTTCTTTTTTTTTTTTTTTTTTTTTTTGAGGATGAAGCCCACATAGGTCTGAGACCTGTGCGTGGGTAATGAGTTGGATGATGGTGATTGATGAGTTGGACCTACAGTTTTAGGTGGGTTCCTTTTAGTTCCACTGTTTTTATATTTTCCGGTTTCAACTCTTTTACGTGCTATGGTTGATTTCTATGTTTTTGACACTAATTTTCGTAATAATTCAACTATGCATAAATTTTTACAGTGAAGATTTGATGGCAGAATTGGTGAACAGCAAGGATTTATGTGTGGTTCAAATGGAGTTTTCTTTGTACTTAATGTTGAGACATTGGACTTACCTGAGACTCCATCCAGACGCTATCTCATCAAATCCTGACCGTCCTGATCACTCGTACGAAGAGAAGTATTTCAAGGAACGCTCATGTAAGTTTTATCACCCCGTAAGTTTATCACCCCGTGGTTTGTTCGCTAACATTCTTTACTACTTGCCCGTTGGCTCTATCTTCAAATCTTGGTTAGGTGTAACATTATCTTTTTCACAAATTAATTGTCTGCTCTCAAAACTATAAGCGTATGTATTATAAATAAGAGAATACATTTAATTGCATTTGAATTTATAATATTTAGAATATTTAGAATTTATAATATTCTTACATCTAAATTCTTACTAAACAGTAAGAAAAACTGATAGTAGTACAAAAACTGAAATCCTAAAGAAAATAAAGAATAGATGGACTTCTTTAATATTTTACTGATAATTGGTTAAATATATTTACACAAATACTTAATAAGATTATGCTTATATTTATTCTAGTATAATAATCATTGATATAACTCATTTATCAGTGGATACAGGAAGAATCGATGAAGATTGTAGACAGTGAAGAGATGTCGAATACGGAAGAAGAATAAGTAGTGCTTCAACTTATCTGCAAACCTTTCTAATGTTATTTCTATTCTACTTACTTAGTAAATCCTTTTTAATCCCTAATCAAGCCCTTTTCTCAGGTGGAATTTTTCCTATGTTAAACTTCTATGGTCACTTTTTTAACTTGCTTCTTTTTTCTTCCAACTTATTATATTGTACAGTTGACAGTCGATTTGAATAATTATATCAAGATATATAACTTTTTATCATCAGGATATTGCATAAATAATTTTTCTCCTTTTCTTTTTATCTCTTTCGTTGTAAAATAGGTTTATTTTATAGACTCCCCCCCAGCGGTCCACAGGTTGCATCTTGTGTGCTGGATTGTATATTCTCATTAAGTAAGATTTTTTTATTATTTTATATTGTTTCTTTATGAATTATGTTTTGGAAAGAACATAGTTTTTCTGTAGAAAAGAAAAACACTGTATATTGTTATTTTTCTTTTGTGAATAAATCTATCTGTCTAAGAAATAAGTATGACATTCTTAAGAAAATGAATAAAGGATTGGAAATTAAGGGTTAATCGTACTTTGAAAAATCTATTAATTAGTTTAATATATTAAAAAAAGAAGACTAATACAAAAGTTGATATAATTATGCTACAAATATTTCACTCAATGTAATAATTGATGTAACTGCGACAGCTCTGTGAGAAGTGTAATAATTGTAACCTCACTCCTCGTTCGCGTAGTCAATTTTTGGGACCGAAACGTACTGTTGAGGTCTCATGAGTTATTTGCCAAAGAGACTGTGCATTCAATTTGTTAAAGTCATTTCACATAATTTTTTATGAGACGTGCCTGTAAGCAGAATTTATCAGCTACTAGTGAACTAGAGCATACTAAAAATTAGTTATAATTCTCTGGAGTTATAAAAATGGAGTCAAGCTTAGTACATACTTTTTGCTATTCAGTTGATGAAAATTTTCAATCCAATTTCCTTCCAGTGGATGAACCAGAATTTCTACTGACAGAGAAAGGGAAACAATTTGAAACAGTTTTTAGAAGCCTGCGACTTGAACATGTAATAATACACGTGGAAGACTTCAATACCATCATTGAAGACAGAATAATACCTCACACCTGGCTCTATCCGACATTGGTATCCTTATGGCATCAAGTTCTACTCAATGAAAATATGACAGAGTCTGAGTATGTTTGTTTCTTATCTTATATTCGTATGTTTTTCAACAAGTGGAAGAAATTAATCCAACAAAATCAAAGAATATAAATACTGAATATTTATTCTATCTTTAATTTTTTAGTCTTTGGACATATGAGAGAAATTTATAAGATAAAATGTGTCTTTTGACAAAGAAGTATTTCTTTAGAGTAGGCCTACTTAACTATTATTGTCCAGTTTTACTATTCTAGAAAATGAATTCTCCTTCTCAACTAACTATTTATTTTTCCTGCTAAGATTGTATTGAACACTCTGAACAACTTATTGCTGTCTAAGTTCAGTTGCTTTAAACATTTTTTCATGTTTGTCGATCAGTTCAATAGAATAGAACCCAAACTAAACTGAAGAAATTTTTTTTAAGCACATGTTTTGTTTTGCTGATGATGCCTACATGAGTACGAGACTTGTGTGTGGGTAATGAGGTGAATGATAACACATAGATGCCAGACGGAGGAGCGGGATTCGATCCCACGCCCGCTTAAACGACATCAAGCTGTAGTTGCGACGCCCCAATGAACTGTGCTAAGCAACCTTATCATTCAACCTTACACATTCCTGGTTGAACTCCTTTATCTGTTATGGAAAAGTTCCCTCATTTTCATATTGACATAAGATAGAATTTATTGTCATCATTACGGAATTAACTTGTATGTAGGCTAATATTATAGTTGCTTCTTTTTACTTTTCTCAGTTGTAAAGTAAGTTCTTTATGTGGCCTCTGTGATTATTCCTGTGCATTTGTTATTTCCTGTTCCTAAAGTTCCTCGAATCTAAATAATATAAATCAAATGAAACAGAATCGCTTAATCAAATTTACTATGATAATGAGTTATTATAGTTTAATTAAATGGAACTGAATTTTTTGTTTGTGCGTTGATCACCAATGCATTCAAAATTTATTTGCAATGTATCATAATTCTATTAGTCCCTCAGCTTTAAAACTGAAAAAATGAACGTTTGTGATAAAATTTTCAATAGATATAGTAAGATAACTTTTAATTGATAGCAGTCAATATAATATTGATTAAGATAATAATTGTTATTTGTGATAATATTGTTATTTGATGGTTTTTTATCTCAACGAAAACAGTTTTCTCCTTTCAATGCATTTATGCAAATGAAAAGAGACTATATTGTAAATGGGGGAAATAACATATATTTGTGAGCTAAATAAATTAATGTTGAACTGTTATCAGAATTATTATAACCTTTAAATAGATTAAATGACGTTTAAATCATTAAATTTATTTATTCTTAAAGAAATACTCCATCAGTTCTCATGGTAATGTATTCTTTAAAGCTTCTGATCCCTATAGAAACACTAAATTTCCATCCAGTAGCAATTTCTGTGAATGATGATTCTATTTCAATTCAGTTCAATTGCCTCATAATTCCTGACATAATAAAAACTCTTCCTTTCAAGCGATCTTTTTTTCATATCTCTTCTAAATTATTTTGAGATTCTCTGATATATTCTTAATGCAAAGTCTTCTCTAATTATTACAAGAAATCCTCATTTGCTTTTCAATGATGAATTTAAATCCAGTAGGTTTAAATTAGAGTATTCAGGATATTGATAACTTTTTCACTGTTTGTAGGATATACATAACATACACTGACTGATTTATATACATAATGACATTTTCATTGATTGATCCCTGAGATTCAACCCTTTTTAAAGAAATAAATGTGATAGAAGCCGGCTACAGTTTAAGTTCCATGATTATGGTCTGAATTGTTAGCTGTTATCATCCTATGCGACATCATGTTACATGATATCATGTCTTGGATATATTATATTATGTTGTAGCAAACGTAATACCCTTAACATTCTTCTTCCTAATTAACTTCCTTTTTGTATGTTGGATATATGCTTCTCTTTTTGTATGGAAATTGGTTTCAATTTTGTTCCAAACACTACTTATCATTATATAATTTTACTTCACTTGCAGTCCATTAGATGTACCTGAAGACGTATTCCATGCCAAGTGTATGAGACTTGGAAGGGTTGTAATGAGTAAAGAGCCAGCAATATCGTGGAGGTGGAACGGATTCATGATGGGATTGAATCTGGTTTGGTGTTTAACGCCACAATATCTTTCGGTCAAACGCCATCGCACTGTCATGCCAAACAACTTCTCAAGAAATATTGTTTGCAGGTAATTTTTCATATTAATTACTGTTGTAGTTATCATTACATGTTGTCTTATTTTGTATCAATAGAATTTCATGTTGTCTTACAACAGAATTACATGTTGAATTACATGTTGTCTTATTTTGTATCAATAGAATTTCATTACTTTCTCAAACCCTGTGTCTTTCAAATTGTTGAAATAAGCAATCATTGGCATACTGAACTGAGTTCTTATGAATTGATTGAGAGAATAGAAAACTTAATTCTAAGAGTTGAGACTCTACTTACGAGGTGAGCATGATATATGATAAATCAAATCTTTTCTGTTTAATACTTGTTATTTAATTGCTTACTATCACCTTACCACCACAAGCTGAATTATCCTACCACCTAACTAAACATTATCGTTAAATCGGTGTGTTTTATAACACCAAGGGCCAGTTGCACGAAATAAAATTAAATTTGACAACCGTAAGATGACGTCTTTTGACGGCTTTCCAATTGAGCTCTGTAGTATGACATCATCTTACGGTGGTTTAATTTTATTTTATTTCGTGCAACTGGCCCTAAAGGTGCATCTCATACGGCTATCAAATTGAACTACTTATCGAAGAGGATGTCAAGACTATAATGTATGTTTTTCTGTGATGTTTTCCATGACGAAATACTTAATGAACAATCTAATATTAAAACTGACACTGTATTTCACTTTTAAATAATGTTTTACTCACGCAGGCTGACGAAGCTTCTTTTCAGAAGTGAAATGCATTCCTCAAGCATCTCAAATATATGTAAGTAAAACATTATTTAAAAGTGAAATACAGTGTCAGTTTTAATATTAGAGTATTTTTTTCACTTCACCTTAACTTTTCAGCGGATTTCTTAACAGCGATAGAAAAGAAAAAACACTGTTGAAACTATTAACCACAGAAGTTGCAATTGAAATATAGTTTAACAAAAACAAAAGATTTTTTCTTTAAAGTTCTATGAGTAATTTAAAGCAGGGGTCTCCAAACTACGACTCGCGGGCCTAATCTGACCCTCGAATGGATTTTTCCGGCCTGCCGTGTTTCATTTGTACAGAATTGGACTGAAATTCTCAGCAACTAACAGATGTAGTCTTCTCACTAGAAGGCCTTGTTTCTGTTTATTTTCAGTCATGTCATTTTTAAACAAAAGAGATGCCCATAAAGTATGTTTGAGAAATTCGTTGTATTTTTGTTTTTGTTTCTAACTGTAAAAAGTTTATTCTCCAAATCATGAAAACAATTAGGTAATTCATATGGCATATTTTATATATAACAAAATTCTGTCATGTCCATGGAGTTATAAGAGAGTGGAAGGAGCATAAAGTCTGGAAAGTTAAGCTGAAGATTAGCCACACAAGATGTCGTCGGTACCACTGATATCAGCGATACGGTACCGACGCATTTAGTGTGGCTAATCTTCACAATAGTTATGCTTTCATGCAAGCTTCACTTTTTAACATATATGGTATACGTTATGCTCCCGCCACTTTTTCTACCTCCATGGTCATGTCAATAGCCTACTTTATGTTTAGATTACAATAGATTTATTAAATTATGATTTCTGAGTGCTACAATGTCGGTTATTATCCTTCTTTACAAATATTATATTATCTTTTAAAAGATTCATAAATCAATGCACAATTCAAATTTCTAATTATAAAAACCTGTTATTTTTCAGCATGTGTTAATTCAAATTTCTTACTATAAAAACCTGTTATTTTTCAGGATAAGTGTTATATCGCAGGACCAACAGAAACAGGTGACAGTGGAACAGTGTTCAGGTATTGTAAAATTTACATTAACAAGGTTCGAAGAAGTTCAAGTAATGGACTTCACCAAGGACTTTACCTACCCAATCACAATTAGTATCAGTTTGCTCATCTCAACACCAAATTCGAAACCAGCACTACCACCAATCTCTACCATAATTGTCGACAAACCTGTACCCAGTAGCAGTAGTGTCACTGCATAAAATGAAATTAAATGTGTAAATACTTGTATGCGAGAAGCACATCAACTTAATTACTTTAACCTCTCGTGTTAGTGATGATAGTTTTGCCTTAATGTTCGTGAACATGTCACTAATCAACTAAATGTGATAACATTATGTCAAAAATTAATCAATTATGATTAATATCCATTGTAGCTACTCACTTAATGTCATTTGAGATTCATTCATCAGCAACTCTGTAACGAAATCCTCTGAATTTCAAACTTACCATTTTTTTCTAGTGTATATAATTTCATATGCAAACATCAGTTGTATGATTAGTATAGTTGAAAACACATTATCAGTTTGGATATAACGATCTCATAAAAAAATGCTTATGTTTATGATGAGTGATATTAAAATTTTTTTAGCTACTCTGCATTATTGGGAAATCTTCTAAGAAAATATATTTTATTTTAAAAATAATAATATATTTTTATTTTGAGTGGGATTGCGAATGAAAATAAATTTTCGTCCTCCTCTTTTCAAAATTACCTCAAATTTAGTTGATAATTGCTATACCAATCTTCCGGTCTTTGATTGAAACCTTGGTTATTGAATTTTATGTTCAAACCCATCCAAATTTTTCTGTTCCAATTTCAAGGAATTGTTAATTTACTCATTGTTTTCATTTCGAAAAGTTTTTTTTTTGTTATGAATGTTTTCTGGAAGATTCAAACACACACTCTCACATTTTTTCTAAAATGAATTTCCACCTCCTACGTGGGCGTAAAATTTGTAATTCATCTTGACGGAGATCAATTTTCAGTTAGTTTTTTTTTTTAATAATCACATTATAAATTGCAACCAACGTCTCTCAGTAATTTATAATTTCCTGGAATGGATGTTTTAGTTATCATTTTTCTATGTTCACTATTGATTAAATGAGCAAAACCTCCAATTGAAGTTTGCAAACAATCCACAAATCATGAAATCAGTTCTCTAAGAAAGTAGAGAACTTAGATAAATACTGTAGATATTCAACATAATGAATGTAGTTTTATCACAGATATATTCTTTTTTGCAGTTTTCATTTCCAACACAATACACCTCAATTGGTAGTGGTTTCAATACACTACATTGGTATCAGCAGTCTCAACTAATTGATTTTATCAATCTAGTTCATAGATACTTGGGTATTGTGTGTGAATTTAAACTTGGGTATTGTGTGTGAATTTAATACTGTACAATAGAAAATATGTTGACTTCTCAAGTGAATTCAACGACTTGCAGTCAAATTAGCGTTTTCGAGTTGTTAAAACCCATCTTCTAGTCTTGGAGATGGGTTTCAACAACTCGAAAATGTTCGGCCTACAGAGTAAGTAGAATACTACTTATACTTAATAATAATTTGACTGCAAGTCGTTGAATTGACTTGAGAAGTTAATATTAACAACGCAGTTCGTCATGGAACAAGAAATCCAGGAAGAAAATATGTATATCTACATTCTATTTTAGTTAAAACAAAATTTTCTGGATTTCGCAATTTTCAACGCGAAGTTTGCAATCAGCAGTTTTTAAAAAATGGTTTAGAAATTGAAATCTAAAGACCCTATTAATGTATGTAATTCTTTGTAAATCGACTTTTTTCGTTTTTCTCCAGTCCGAAACAGTTTTCATTCCTCGACGATGGATTCTTCTAAAATTGGTATTAACAATTAATTGGTATTAATTCAGATCCGGGATTAAAAAAATCTAAAACAAGCAAATGAATGAAATAACCACAAGCTTACAATATTTCAACATTGAGATGAAAGTGATAGTGTTATCTACAATTTGTAAATATCTATGTGATTCCAGCTTATTTTTTGGCCTCTACTAACTGTATTGACAGCACTTATGATTAGTTGTATACTTTTCTATGCACCATAATTAAATTTAATAATTTTAAGTATTAACATTGTAATTAGTAAGTTTATTTAATAATCATCCTATCGTGTTTTGATATCAATATTGGTGCAATAGAATTTAGTGTTACCCTTAAAATAATTATTGTGGAGATAGTTTGAAAGCTTTCAAAGTGAACCACTTATTCGTGTAGTTTGTAGGCATCATTTAAATTATTCTATTCAATTTGACTTGTAGGTTAGTTTTTATTTGAATATTCCTTGGAATTATCTTTCCTATCACATTCATATTCTTAGTTTATTTATTAATTTTCTTGAGTTTGTAATGATAATTCTCCATGGTTATCTCTTCTCATACTTGTATTTCCTCTATTATCCTCATATCAACAAATTTCATTGTTACTAGTTCTATCTAGTAAACACCCATAAAGAACTCCAAAGTTATCACTCTTTGTTATGTGGAAGAACACTAATAGTTTATAAGTTGGGTTGTAAGATCTAAAAATTCTAGAAGTCAATTGAAGATTATCATGATACTATGGTTTTAGAGATTGTCATTCCTGTTTCTCGGTTTTCATAAGTAAATCGTAGCCCTTGCCTTCAAAATCAATTGAATAAATTTGTATACTTATCAATTTTTGTATAGCAAAATAGTAGTGTACTGTGCTGTAATTATTGATATTTTTTTAGTAGAAATAGATTCTGAGCTTGCTGTAAAGTTATTAGTTTTCGCTATATTGGTATACTTGTTTTTGCCTGGATTATTAGGTTTTGTATGTTAGATATTTTTCATACGAATTGACATATTCAAATTACTAAAGTGTCTTAAATGCCAGACTTAATCAAAACTAGAATAAAACTTTAAAAAACACTTTTCTAAGTAGACATTGTGACACGTTATGGCGTGACGGCCGTTTCACTCTGTTGTTAAGAGCATCGTCAGACGACCCATAGTACACACTGTGGGAGTGTACTGTGGGTCGTCTGACGATGCCCTCAAGCTCTCAACAACAGAGTGAAACGGCTGTCTCACCATAACGTGAGTCACAAGTTCCACTTGAAGTGCTTTTTAAAGTTTTATTATATATTAGTGGAAACAAGATGGATCTTCAACATCACAAAACTAGAAATGAGTTTCTCGAGAAAATGTTAATTTTATACAGTAATAGTTGATTGCCAATAATAGAGCATTTAAAATTATTATCAATCCGTATTCATTATCCTAATAATTTTATGATTAGTTACATTCAACATAAAGATGAATTTATAAACTTCTAATTTGTGTTAGAATGAAGTAATAATCATCTTTCAATTATTATTAATAGTAGATTAACTTAGTAAAAAAATCTAATATAATTCAGTTGTACACTGCAAGTAAATTTATATAATTACAGTGTTTACAATGTTCCTCAATACGTTGCCGAATTAAGCTAAATACATATATCCTATATTTCTAAGGTTATATAATCCTACAAAAATTCTAATATAATGTGGAAAAAAATAAATTATTTAGTGCACTGGCAGCCGCATTGGTGTAATCGGTTGGGGCGTTATTTCTGATAAGACTTAACTGACTTCTATTTCTGCGTCGCCGGTTTGACTACCTAGCAACCTGGAAAATTTTGTGTCATAATTCACTTGCTGATACAAGTTTCAGACTCATGTGGGCATCATTTGTAGAAAAAAGTATAAAAGCGAAAATGCTGTGTAGTGAAAAATAACTTGGGAACGTATTAGTTTTGAAGTTTTTTCTAAATAAACCTTGAAAATTATTAATCCTTATTTTACTTTTCTCAAAAAGTACTTTTCTGCACTCAGCAATTATGATCTCCTGAAGCCATCACATTTTTATTGTTCCAATATTGTTAACATTGAATTCAATGCAAGCTGAAAAAGTAATGTTACAATATTTGAAGATTTATAACTACCGTACTGTAAGGTAGTTTCTCAACCTTGGAAATAATAATTTTTGAATTTAGGCCACATTCACAAGAAATAACTCTTGTCTAGTTACTTTGGTCTAGTGCCACCAATCATATAATTTTAAAAATTTAACTAGAAAGACTGTCAACATAACCGATCCAATATTTTTATACAGCTGCTTAGTGCCATAAAAAAGTTTAACTACTGACATAGACTAGGAAAATCAATTTGATTTCCTTAGTCTATGCTACTGATAAAGCATATAACATGCTCGGACTTTACAGGTAGCAACCATTGACTTACAAGATTGTACAGTTTTTGAATTATTCTATTTACATTTATTTTTGAAAATCTCAAAATACCGTACCAATCGTATGTATAATAATAATTCTCATTGAATATAGCTAACGCATTTAGATAATAATGCATTGAAATCATTCAAGTATTTTTTTCTCCTTAATTATTCTATAAAATTATTACTAGATTATCTCTTTGTTATGTTGTCTATAAATAATAATAATAGTAATAATCATCTGGATCATTTTAAGAAGTTTGAAGTATGATTTTTTACAATAGGACTATTAATTCTAATTGGATTCTAATAATCGTACAAGCTTCTCTTTCTTTCTTTAAAGTAGTTTCATTCTTTTCAGTTTTCTTTTTTATATCGTATATTATTCTTTATCTCTTTTTTCATTTTACAGTGTGTTGAAATTTGTTAGAATTTGACCTATTTCATTTGCTTTCTCGAAGTGAGTCAGGCTATTTTGTCTTGATTTAATCTTTTGCGTTCAATAAATTTAAAAGGCTGTGTGAAAGAATGAATTTAAGTGTATATTGATGCAAAAACGTTTCAATAGAATGTATCAAAGTGTTCATAGTTTCACATTATAATACAATATTAATATTTAATGTGGAGTTTCTAAGATAATATTTTAGTATTACTCAATGTGAGTGCTTTGAAAATTTTGTTTGGGTTCTATCTAATTAATTGTTCAACAACGTGAATTGCTATCATATTTATGCCGCTCTTGATAATTTGTTATTGTTAGTTTCCTGCTTCATAATCGTTCAGTTCTTCACTTTAACTCTCGTTTTCATGTTTAACTTAATCTATAACTTAATCATAATTGTGTTGAATATTCTTTCTAAACTCCTAAATCTAAGTTGACATAAGAAGACTGTAAGAGTTAGTATTAAAAATAATGAATAAAAAATGAGGAAAATCGAAACTTTTTAATCCAATTTGGCAATTGAAGAAAATGAGTAAGCAGTTTTATATAGAAATATTTGTCTAAAATCACTCAATTGGATATTGGTATCTGTTAATGAAATTTGTCACTGATGGTATTTTTAATGGAGTAAGTTTTCTTTTATGACACTTCAATGTAAGAAGTCATGGTAAAACCTCTTAAGTCAAATAATTGAATGATATTATTAAAATATATTATAGAAATGTTGGAAAAATCTGACTAAATCAGCCGATTTATTACTATAAAATCCCGAACATCAATATTCTCTGGATGTTAAAAAAGGAACGCTTCAAAACATTCATTTCATGTCATATTAAGAAATATTTTTTATTTATTGACAATATCTTAGAGTTTTATGCCATTTAAAATATCTACCTATGTGAATCATTCATATCATTTGCGTACCAACTATGAAACATCTTTCTTGATAAAATTTTGACGAGAGGCATCACAGATCAGAGATTTATTGGAATTAATAATATATCTCTTATTCTGTGTAGTCCTGGGTGGTGTGGTTTGGCATTAATTTCTTGTGAAATTAAGTTTCAGAAAAAGTATTTCAATGTTACTCATTTCGAATGTACTATCTTATCGCACTTTGAGTAGATAATAAGGCATAATTTATTTTTTGTAATAAACTTTAAACTAAGTAGGTTATGAGTGGATACATTAGTATATAGTTTATATAGTTGAGTATATGATGATAGTTTATTTATAGTTTTGCCAATTTTGTTACCGAACATTGAATTTTATCAACACATTCCTCATAATCTATCTTCACTCTATATCTTATGCTACGAATATTATTCTTTGAATGTTCCTCAACAAATTCTTGTTCAACGATACTTCATAGATGGTGATACATTTTGAATTCTCATTTTTAATTCAATCCAATGTATTGAAGACATTCAATTTACGAATATTTAATTTAGCAATTGCCAATAATTGCAATATGTAAGGGTTATTCCACCATCAATATTTCATATGCATATATTTCAACAATATTCATATAACCTACATATCCTCACTTTGAAATTTCAACTCGTATTTTCCCTACGATTTTTCCCATCCAACAAATGCAATATAATTCAGTTGACAGCTAATAAGTTTCAATAGAAATATAAAAAGTAGGGTCCTATATAAGTAAATTCTCATGTCAAGTCTAAAAAAAAATTAATTTATTCTCATGTTAACTTACCATATCCCTCATTACATTAATTTATTCACACCTTTGCAACGATTATAATGAAGTTAATTCATAATATTATCAATCATCTCTTTCATTCCAACTCCTATGTTTAATAAAATTAAAAATCAACTGCTGGGTTAAGCCTGCTTAGAGCTGGCAAGTCATTCTTAAACTAGCAGTTATTAATTTTGTCACCATCTAGTTTTATTTTCCAATGGAA
The DNA here is from genome assembly GCA_948455865.1 of Conomelus anceps. NCBI lineage: Eukaryota > Metazoa > Arthropoda > Insecta > Hemiptera > Delphacidae > Conomelus > Conomelus anceps. The sequence continues at coordinate 116,519,228 of OX418216.1, forward strand.
TTTGCAAGTTTTGAGTGCTATATTTTCCATATCCTGATTGGTGATAATCAAAATAATATTTTTTTTGTTTTTATAAATAATGTAGCCTTTTCATTTCTAAGACTTGCCCAAATACTTGTATGCGATTACTCAATCTATTGTTCCAAATCATTCTTAATTTTTTAATTTTGTAGGGAATGCAACTTAAATAGGGTTGAAACAAAAACACCATTCATTAAAAAAATAATGTTTTACTAATAAATATAACTATTTATACTTCATGTGTGTCATTCCAATTCAAAAATATTTATTACACATTACAATATTGTTATCGCACAAAATGACTATAATATGACGCAAACTTATACCAAATTTTTGTATTGTACCGTACTACATATTTATTTCCTTACTAAGTTGTCTAACAGTAATTTAATAGTGTTAATAAGTATTGTATGGCGTAATAACAAAACTTTAATATTTTTATTGAAATTAATACATTAATTAGTAAGTGTATTTTTGTAACAACCGATTACAACTCTTGAATAGACTGTAGCGTTTTATTTCTGTGAACATTTCTAAATTTTCTCGTATCATTACTCCTTTCTCATTACTCGTACATCCTTTGCCAATCGTCAGAGAAATTTGAACATGATTTAAAATTGTGGCAGCCGTAGTGGTGTAACCTAACTGATGGTCCTGCATTCACCGATTCGATTCCGGTTGAGCCTGGCATATTTGGTGAACTCATTCACCTCGTTACCCACGCACAAGTTTAACTCGCAAGCATCATCAGTAAAAAAAAGTGCATATTCTGAATTGAACTATTTTAAAAAATAAATTATTTTTTGTGTTATTAATTAATATGAGATTGAATACTTATTATGGGTTATAGAAACCTGGTGGTACCATCGGAGGAGGATCCCTAATTCTAGGAATGAAGGTCTGGCCGATCCCTTTTTCAACTCGAAAAGGGTCACTCATTGTTAAACAAAACAATAGCTATGAATATCGGAGGTAAACATTTCGATGGCACCACCAGATTGTTTAAGGGCCATTTTTGATCTCTGCTCTCCAACTATAAAATCTAGCAACTATTTACTTTTTGATGATCACTTCATTCACTTCGAATTCGAAACCAACATTTTTGATAGATTGGTCAATCTACATCACTGTCATTCCGAAGTGGAATGGAAACTGGAATGGAACTGCATAACCAAACCTTTCCTAACCTGGCTAGATCTGACTGAACCACCTCTGTAAATTTGTTGGTGGTTTTAAATTTGTCGGTGGTGTAAATTTGAGGTGGTTCAGTCACATCTAGCCAGGTTAGGAAAGGTTTGGTTATGCAGTTCCATTCCAGTTTCCATTCCACTTCGGAATGACAGTGATGTAGATTGACCAATCTATCAAAAATGTTGGTTTTTCAACGCTGTTAGACTTTCGAAATTGAAATCCATGATCCAGATAGAAATGAACCAGATAGAGTCGACTGATATTCACTTCTACTGTCCATCAACTGAAATATTAAAATTTCCCTCCCTAAACTGGATGGTGCCACCACGCCTGGGTAATTCCCAGACATCTAACAATAGCCGTGATGTGTAGGAGCAGTAAAGTTAGACAATAGAAGGGTTTCCGTGACAGGTCTTCAGGTAGAAATAGCAGGTCAGGTACGATGGTACCATCAGGTTTCTATAACCCCTTATTATTAGGCCTACAGATGCACTGTGGATTGAATATTGAATACTTCATTTTTTTAATACAAATCCATTATAATATTGTTTGAAGATTTAAGTTACGGTATGCAGGCGCGGCTGGTACTATGTGTTCAATTGTTCAATGAACCCCCAAAGTAAAATCTATTTGTCAGTAATTATTTGGATATTGAATAATTTAAGATTTCCATTGTTTAATTACCCTATATTACACGCTGTCTGTTTGATCTACGCGGCTTGAAACAGCGCTGCCATACAGAACTCCTAGCATTCACGGGTAGACATCGTAACGGAGACAAGTCTCCAAATGGTATAGATTGGGTAGTGGTGGAGGTAAGTTATGGAGGAGGTTGAGGAGGCTTCTCAATGCAAAATTTAACAGCAAACGGAGACTAGCTGCAAGTTGTCTCCAGCCACGACTCTAGCCGAACCTAGCCGAGTCCAGCCGAATGACCACGTGATCAGTTCAGAACGGCTGCTTACCAGTTGCCCGATCGGTCAACTGGTAGGGTCGGGCAACTGACGGTTAGGGCAGCTGAAAGCCAATCGTTCAGAACAGTGACTTCGGCAAATTACGGCCGACTTCGTAATTCGTGAAGATTATCAGATCACAACAGTTGCGGGCTTGCGGCTGCCAAGGAAATTTTTTATCTGATTGTGAATAGTTGTATTGAAAGATTCAAATTCACTGGACACTTGTTAATTTCCAATTTATTTGATAGTGAGAATTATTTCAACTTCAAGGAACATTTTCCCGAACAAATACTCGATGACGTTCTCAAATCTTTACTTAATCACTTTACTTTAGTTAATCACTTACTAAGTTGTTTAGTTGAAAATAATTTACAAGAATGTTTTGGAGAGGTGATTAAAGCACTCAATATTCTTGTTAATATTCCAATGACTATATCAGAAGCTGAACGATGCTTCTCTTCTCTCAAGAGGATTAAGACATTCCTCAGAAGTACGATGGAAGAAGATAGACTCACTGCCCTAGCAATGTTATCAATAGAAATAGGATTGGTCAATGAGTTGGTAGACTTCAATGAGATAGTTATTGAAATTTTTGCAGTGAAAAAAAAGAGATGACTTGAATTTGTATAATAAAGTTCTTTTAATATAGCAGGTTCTCTGCCATAATATTATTATTATTAGCCTATTTCTAAATTTCAAAGTCCTTTTTAAAATTCTAAGAACTCTTACAAAATTGAATTAGGAGTAGGCCTATATTTTTTTATTTTTTATAGCTTCCATAATCTTCATAGTTTTTATTTATGCTTATTATAAAAGTATGATAAGTGTGATACGAAGATAGTGCTTGTGAATTAGATTTCTTAGTGAAAACACTTAATACTAACTTTTCATGTGAAATTTAACGACTTTCGTCATGGAACAAGAAATCCAGGACAGTTAATACTTTATAGCTGGTAGCCTATATTGTATACTGTAATGATGGTGGTTGTGGTGATGGAAAATCTACTAATGAACATCGAAAAATATCATCATGCATGGAGCTGGTGGAGCATCTCGATTGCAGACATTAAAAAATATCATCCTTGGATTTCTTGTTCCATGACGATCTGCGTTGTTAATATTAACATTTTGTTGTAAGTTTAATGGCTTGCTGTCAGTTTTAAATTGTGAATATATAATAAATTTACTCACACTTGGCCGAATGTTTTCGAGTTATTGAATCTCATCTTCAAGGCATCCTAGATCGGCGATTTTCATTAATTAGAAAAAATTGTGGTTTTTGTAAATGTGGTCAAAAATTTTGTGTGATTTACAATTTAATTGTTCATTAAGGATGTTTTGTTTATTGTGTGTGGTGAGTTTGTGAATTTCATATTGTGCCAAGGTCTTGAGTTCGTGCCTACATCGCCGATCTAGGATGCCTTGAAGATGAGATTCAATAACTCAAAAACGTTCGGCCAAGTATGAGTGCATTAATTATATTTTCACAATTTAAAACTGACTGCAAGTCGTTAAATTTACAACAAAAAGTTAATATGAAATATCAATTTTCAGAATTGGCAAGTACTCGGGTATACAACACCATTCAAACCAAAATAATCTGTGGCGAAATATTATAGCTTTTGATACTTGACAAAAATACCTAAGAAAACCGTTATTAAGTGAAGGCATTTCATTTGGTAGTCTCACAAGAAGTTGAACCCCCAAGGAGAGAGTTCACGAGCCGCCACTGACGTTATGTAAAGGCATGATTGAAAATTAAAATGAAAACTGATAGTAGGCTAGGCTATGTGAATTGAAAAAATTTTTTAAAGAGGGTAGTCTGAAGGAAACCCTTGACAAAAAAATGGCATCTTGGCGTTATGAAAACTGGAACGCTGTTAAAGAAAGCTGTTTGCTGAATTTGTATGTATTTGAAATTTTTATGAGCAGCTGCCTTTTTCAATGGAACGCCAACAGTGGAAAAACCAGGAAGGTTTTCTCTGGCGGCAGAAATTCAAATTAATCCTTTTGTCTAGTATAAAACGTCTATCTAGAAATCTGGATGTTTGTGTGTTTTAGTGGTAAGGTTATAATAAAGTCTGTGTTTTGAAAAAAAATATTATTGCAATAAATTTAATATCTCGCTACGTATTGTGATGTCGGAATTTTCTTTCATCCACCCCGGCCGGCTTTACGAATTCGCTCACAAAGGGAAAATAGTTAACCGGCAGGGAAATTTCGAGTGGCGAAAATTGTCATGGGGGATTCGGAGTGCTGCAGTCAGTAAGGTGCCTGTTTGCCTTACGTAAAGCAAGTAGGGGTGTTCTGTGACGAGTGCATGTGTACAGATACTTTCAATATAGAGTTGCTGTTCTTTACTTGCAGACATGGAAAAATCTAAGCTTAGTTTTTCATGGGTAATAGCTTGCTCAGTACTAGTCGTCCTATGTTTCGTCGTTCACAAAGGTAAGTGACCGGCTCCCATGCCAAGCACCCCTGTCATACAAAAGCCAAATTTTCTCTGAAAAGAGCCATAATCTTGCTAGCATTGTTACCTAATGCTTGATTTATATAGATTAATCATGCATTCATAACCGATAACATATTTCCCAGAGAATTTCAACATGGATCAATTAATTCTGTCTTGAAATACGGCACCTGAGTAGTGCGAGTAGCTATTGTGCCTGATTGAATTAATGACTCATGCTTTAAAGGGGGCTGTAATAGATGTTTTAAAAGCACGTATCTTAAAATAATTGCCTAGTAGTTCCTAATGCAAATAATAAAGTTGGCTGTACTGAGGTTTAATACCGTCAACTAAATTCAGTTGTCTATTTATGTAGTACCTACCGGTGTAAATATATTTTCTTTTACTACATGATATGCATCTTATTCATCATTGAACGAGCGTCGTGAGTTCTTAGTTTTGACTCTAGGCTCGCGGCTTTTTCTGCATTTTTGTGTGTAGGCCTATGTTCGACGAAACTTTCGAACGCTTTGACCTGTCAAATTCAAATTTTAAAAATATTCTTGGAACCTTTTAATACACATCAAGTTCGTTTGCCAATGAAATTGACCTTCATCATCCTTTTTGAGGCGAAACAAAAGTACCGTACCGTACAGTTTCTCAGCCCGTCATTAATATATCTATATATATATATATATATATATAGAAAAAATATATAAAATAGTTGTTTTCACCATATGGAATTCGCAATAGATTTCAAAAAATATTCCGAGTAGCCTAATTATTATCAGCTGTAGGTGAATAAATGTGACCATGCTTTTTATAGAACCTGTATCTGATAATTATACTAATTTTCATTGCCCTGAGAATGGATATAGCCTTTAAACAGCTGTTTTTTATGTGGTTAATCACGGCCTACTCTAGTGAAGGTCGGAATGTTGAAAACCGCCGGCAACAGCGCATTGAAGGCCGACAATTTGAACATACGGTTCAAAACAAAAATTTCAAATGTGTGCATATTCTATAAGCTAACCAAAAAGTTGTTAAAGGGATGTTAGCAGGAGATTGTTGGTTTTCAAAATGTCTTTGAAGTGCTGTGTTCCTTTATGCAAAAGTAATTATCATAAAACTGAAGATGAAACGTTACGGATTTCAAGTTCCCCACTAATGAACAATTATAAGAGAAGTGGGTGAAACATATTTCGCGTGATAACTGGGTGTTAACCAATGTTCATATCAAAAATAAATATTAACGCTTGCCAGGGTATAGGAGGCTACAGATTGCAGGTGGATTGTGGAAAGTTCTAGGAATGTGATCTAGTAGGCACACTTGCGGCTGATGGTTGTGACTTGCAACATATACAAATCTCTAAAGGAGTACGTATTGAGTCTGAGAGACAACTTTGATTCCTATGAAAAAGAGGAAAAGAGTTGTCTAAAAATGAAACCTATATTCTTGAAATAAAAAGACGCCCGAAAAGAAAAGCTTTCCTTGGCGAAGACAAAGAAGATGAATCCACTGAACCCCACTTTAATGGCAAAGAAGACTTAAAGATTAATACATTCAATGTTGTAATTGACAGGCTTTATTCAGAATTGAATAAAAGGTCTGAAGTTTATTTCAGTCTTAATGAAGAATTTGGATTTTTAAACAACTTATCGTCAATTTCCAATGAAGAAATCAGGGGAAAAGCTTCTATTTTGGCTAGTTTTGTCTCAAATGCTGAGCTTTTTCAAGCCTTAGACTTATTTCTATTCATTTATGTTATGCTTTGTATGTTGTACCAATTTAAAAAATTAAAATTGAAACAAACGTTATGTATTAATATGAAATGTGCTTTATGCTTTAATTACATAATCGTGAAGTTATCGGGGGCCGCTTGGGGTAATTTGACCGCAAGTACCCTAAATCCGTTACGGTACTGAATGTTTCGCAGTAATGCTCCAAAGAAAAAGTGTGATAGCCTGAATAATTTACCTTCAGGATCCAAAATCGCAATATGATTTCAATAATATCAATATGATTGCAATCAGAGCACCAAGGAGGTTGAAACAGAGTTCTTAGCACCATCTCAATGCTCTTGAGTTTTGAGCTAGGCTATATCTGATTAGCTAGAAAAAGGACCTAACTCTTTTTGTATTGCAGTACGAGGTTGTATTCTCAATCCCTGCCAACATTATTGAGTGCATGGGATTCCTTCGTCAGCAAAGGAAGAAAATGAAAAATTATTGTTCTACATTACACGTAGACATCAGCACAGATAAAGCCTAATTTTAGTTTACTAATTTATTTCCCGAAAATCCTCAATTATAGTTTCATTTGCACATAGAGTTTCATTTCCCTGTATGAATTAAAGATTTACTGAGGTAGCTCACATCCTTATACAGCTCAACTGCCGTTTAACGACTATTTGGTTGTGTGGAACAGTAAACTATAACAAAAATTGGCCATCATATAATAATAAAAAAATCATAAACACAATTTTGAAAAAGTCATTACAAATATAATATTTTTTATATTATATTTGTAATTTGTAATGACTTTTTCAAAAGAATATTTTTTAAATTGAAAAGATAAACTACTGTACATAAAAATCTATTTAATATTAAACAATATACTCGGGGATTCAGTTTTGCATTTGGCAATGGTCAAGGAAGTACAACACTATCTATTCTGAAAAACATTCAAAATGTGACAGAACTTTATCTAAGTAAAACTTCTGCATTAAAACTGTTTCAATAAGGTTGCAAGTGCAACGCCGGCTACTGTTTGTGTTTCTTATGGAAGGTGAAACATCATTTGGAGCCCACTTATTGAGGAATCATAATTAAGTTACAATATGCTGGACTCTACTTCTAAAATTGAGGTATTCGATTCTAATGGAGGCCCTATAGTTTATTATTCCTACAGAACCTCAAAAGAGAAACAAAGTATTCTATCTTCCATCTAGAATCATACTGACCAGTGACCAGACAGTCTGTCACTTTGAGGTTGATGCAATTGTGTGGTTCAATCTAGCTGATCTTGGCCTGGACTGAAGAGTCAATGGGATGGTTTTTGGGACGGTGGTTGAGGTTGGAAGTATACGGCAAGGGGTAAGTGGTGCTGCAAAGCGGGACCTCTACCAGCCGGCGACCTTCACCGAGGTAGGACCCCTTTGGGGGTGGGGCGGTGGATAGAGGGTGGAATGCAAGGGATGAGGTGGGGTGGCACGGATCGAAACTACAGTAAGTAGAAGTAGTACTGCCCCCCTTTCTCCTGAACCTGATAAAAGGAATGCGAAATCCCCTCTCTTCTCTTCCATCGTCCCATCATTTCCATTCTGCTCGCTTTCATGCCCTAACCTCTGCTTTTCTGCTTCTGCTTTTGCCCATTTCTTCTGCAACGATCCAGCTGTCTTTGTAGTTGGCGTTGTATAAGAATACACCATATCTTTTGAAATATCAATAATGTAGGCCACCTTGCCTTTGCTTGCACTCGTCTTGGAATTTCCAGAAAAACGTTGATATTACTTTCTCCTTTCATTTTAAATCCAAAATATAGCTGAGGTTGGTGTATGATGTATATTAACAGTCATAGGTGGTACATACACTGTATGGACTGTTTTTAATTCTAAATTATAGGTAGAACAGTCACTGTTCTATTTTCAAATTCTAAATCACAGGTAAAGATTATTCACAAATTCTAGATAGAGCAGGCACGGTACAGACTATTTGCATATTCTAAATTCCAGGTAAAACTCATGGTATTATTCCATGGTATTATTTATAGGAGGCCTAGTATCTTCCTCAAAACATATCCATGCTGAAAAGTAGGTCTAGAAGAGATGTCTACTACTTCTGGGAAAGGTTGACAGGGTTGACAGGGTCGATGGTCCTCAGTGCGTTCTGATTTTCAACCCTGGGCCATTTTTAGTCATAAAAATGAAAACCTTTCTCAACCGAGATCAAAATTCATTGTTCATACTTTTTTGAGTTGAATGCATCATTCATGACTCTCGTTCAAACAACAATTCAAAAAGACCTTGAGACGCTTTAATTGAGCTGAAGTTCTTCTTATTTCACGGTAATTCACTTTTTTATATGTGTACTACAATAAATGTCTAAATGCAGGTGAAATCAGCCCTTGTATACTGGAAGGAAATTTTAATATGAAATTTATGTTTGTGAATAGCGCCGACTATAACCTCTACCAAGGCACGCAACAAACTCAGCGTTGTCATGGAAACGCCAAACATTACGACAAATATTTCCCGAAGTCCTGGATGGGAAACGCTTCCTTCCCTTTATCCTTCGTTTTCCTTTACAATTTCCGGAGTTTACACTTTTCGAATAGTTTGCTTTTCATCTAATTAGATCAATGCCACCGAGCAAAATCGATATTTTATCCGGTACGAAGCATCAAAATCTTGATTGAAAATTCGCAAGTTTTGTTCAAACTAGATAACGTTAGCTTTTCAAAACTTCAGAGAGGCATTTTACTTCAAATTTCATAATTATTTTTAACAGTTTCATAATTCTAATATCCTAATATTTTTAACATTTCATAATTATTATTTTTTTAATAATTTCATAGTTATTCTTAACAGGTATTTTTCCAATAAGTGTTGGGGAGAATTGGTTTGGATAGGGAGAGCTCTTATAAGGACCCATTCTGTTAGCAATACAATACCAGTGAACCTGTAATGACTGCAATTCTTGTAATATAAATTCATTCTTTATGACTACACTTGTGCACATCGGAATGTGAATCGTTATTCAATTATAACATTCAATTTTAATAAAAATTTTGAAATATGTTCAAGTGAATTGATTACTTTCTGATGTTGAAGATCCATCTTGTTTCCACTAATAGTTGATTACTTTCAGTGAGGAATTGAAGATTTTTACCATTTAGCTGTTATTTTTCTGAAAAAGTGTAGATACAGGAGAGATTGTGTGCATTGGTACTATCTTTTGAAATAGGAGGTGGGAAGTAGGCGTTCCATTACTATTATGGATAAGAATCAATTCTGAACACTTTTGTTTTGTTTTCTACGAATTTATCAACTTTGAGATGGATCCTCTTTTCCTGCTTTTTTTTTTACACAAATTGATAATGCGGATACTTGAAATTAGTACATTTTTCGTGTATTAATAATAAGTCAACGCTCTCATTATTCAATATTTCATCTAATACTGTAGGTAGTTGCAGAATTTTTCATGCCAAATCTGATAAATTTAATATCAACTCATGTTAGGTGTGAAATCATTATTAACCTGCTCAAATTGAATTATTGTCGTGGTAATCAAAAGCAAGATCGCCTTTGCACTGTATCTGCATTATTAGTATGTAGCACCTCTTGGCATGCATGTGCTAATAGTGGTGTACCACTGAGACGTGCGTGTTTAAAATTACAGTATTTGGATTACTTTCTTACAGATTTCCTATCTTAATTGCTTATCAAATGTATCAGTTAAAAGGCGGCAGTTTCCTGACTTTATCCAATTAACAACCAGGAAGATAAAAACATTTATATAAGGATCAGAAACTTCCTGAGAAGAAAAATTCTGAATTGAAATTTTTAAAAAATTCTATATAAATGTAGTATTTTATAATATTCATAGCCTATTACTTCTTCCTTCTGAATCACGTATAAAAAAATAACTCCAATTGAAATAAGTGAAGTCTATTTCATCTTAAAAAATACATAGTCTTTCAAATTTTTGATATTCAAGTACTCAAAAACTTTAATAATGATCAAAGCATTAAATTTTTTGCTAATTTCAAGCATAAATTTCGAAATTTAATAGCCTGTAAACTATTGCTCCCACAAATTCCATTCTATATTACTAACAATAATTCCTATATTACTTCTAGTCTTCAACTTCATGTTATTCGGAATGCTTTTGCTGTTATATCGTCTTTATAATAGAATACAATGAGTTATAGTCATCACCTCTAGACTTATCGATATGGTATTTAACTTGGTCTGATGAAATTATTGACTTGAGGATAGAAGGATATAGTTAAGTATTTGGTTGCCATGAACTGACATCAAGTTCCACAACACAAACATAGTGAGGAGAGAAACCAATTCATTTAAGTGCTTTTAGTGGCAACCCTCTAATGCCCCACAATTTATTACGCTCCTTTGATATTCATTATTCATTCCAATTGGCAAACCTACATCACAGTTTATAGAAAGCATTGATACGCCTAGTACAGAAAATAGATATAGAAAATAAAATGTTATTTTCTGTGCTTCTACCATGTAAGTTCTGGGCTAGGCTATGTACTAGCGCCACTAGCCTATAGCGGCTCTGGTAGCGCAGTTGGTTGGAGCGCTTGTCTGTGATAAGATAAGGCTCTGGCTGGCTTTGTTTCCTGCAGCCTTGGGTTCGAATCTCATTCAGCCATTGATGTTTCTCATCATTCACCTCATCCCCACGCACAAGTCTCCAGACTCATGTGGGCATCATCCGCAATAAAAAATAGATTTTTCCAGAAAATCCTAAACTATTTTTTTACACACTACTTGAACATGCCTTTTTTGAAAATTCCATCGTGGCAATCACCTCTGAAATGCAAAAAGCCATGTTTATTATTAAGTATTTATCATTTTAATCAACAAAATTATTCGGATATTGTGAAAAGAATGCTTCAATTAATTACACGTTGCCTCATGCAGACATTACAGAGTTATGCTTCAATTACACGTTGCGAGCGAGTGGTCAAAGCCTGTTTTCAGTTTATTGTTTATAAAATGACGTTTTATACCTTTTAGAAAAATTTATCATTCACTTGCAATGTCTAATTGAAGCGTTGCACACTCACAAACAAAACTTAGTGAGCATCCACAGCTATTGATACCAGTATGTAATACAGAACTAGGTTTTCTGTCATTTTGTAAATGATTGATAAGATTAATAGTTGTCGAATCAGCAATATCGTTGTGCTCATCCATTCCAAAAGTCATTCACTTATAATCATCATGACACTAGATCTGTTGTCCATATCATTCAGTGATACCACATAATTATATTGTACATAATCTAGTTTAGTTATAACTGCTTGAATATTACCAGTGGATCATTTTTATTGCTATGAATGAATATAGTCAACTTATAATTTTTCTTGTAGATAATCTTTTACTTTTTTAGTTGTTTCAAAATCATCACCATTTGATTTGTATTCTCTACTTGAACTCTACCGTTTTATGTGAACAAACTTAATTGAATTCTGAATTTTCAAAATCTAAGAAATGCATATTCCTTGATTCATAGAAAACTCAGGTTTGGGGTATTTAAGGAATACATTTCCATCCCCTTTCTTCTTTTTATAAATGGATATTGTTCTACTAATCATTATAATTTCCATTTTGAGCAGTGTGGAGGATTTTGCAGAATTTTGGATTGTAGAATGAGACATCAGGCTGTGACTAATCGTTGTATGATTCAGTTGAGCACTGATGAGGTAGCAATTTTTTGCGCTTTCAATCACGGCCTTCTATATTTTGGCGCAGATTGCCATCGAAAGGCGATGTTGACGTCTTTTTCAAAGCTCCATTATTGCAATTCAATTAGTTTTCTCGGCGTAAGAGTCTCAGAAATGACGAGCCTAATTGGATCAGAATAGAGTCTGGTGTGAGAAGTAAGAGTGCAAAAGTGGAGAGCTCTTTTTCGTCTGCCGCTAACGAGGAGCAAGTAGCCGTGTTTTATCAAGGCCTCCCTGTATATAGTGAGGCCTTGGCTATATTTCAACCCCTTGCCTTTGCAATCGGGGGGAAGGTTTTCCTGGGAAGAGGCGAGGTGGATGGTAGACTTGGACAACTTCTCACAGATGCGCCCCAGTAGACAACTCCACCCCCTTTCATCCATCTTTTTGCGCTGTCGATTTGTATTTGAGCTCACTTCTCGCAACTCATAATCCTGATCAATTACGTTTGCTGAGAAGCAGAAACATTAGATTAATTATAGTAAAGCAGCTTTCAAACTTTCCTAAATCAAATATTGAGTCGATATTGTACAGGAATATTTTTGACTTTTTGTTGTAAATTCAACGACTGCAGTCAATTTAATTGAGAATAAATAACAGCAGGCTGTTGAAAATGAATCTTCACGTTTCGAAAACGTTTCAGCCAAAGTGAGTAAAAATATTATTTATTCCTAATTTAAATTGACTGCAAGTCGTAGAATTTACCATCAAAAGTAAATAATAACAAATTTAATCCATCAAAGGTAATCCATCAATGGTAATTTACCATCAACGTTAATATTAACAACACAGATCGTTATGGAACAAGAAATCCAAGGAATATTCTATTTGGATCTATCTTGTGGGGCTATGATACAAGTGTAGGTGATACGACACAAGTATCAGTTTCAATAACTATCTGTTGCTGATAATTAAGGTAATGTTTACACTGTTGCTCTATAATATCATAATGTTTCACCAGTATTAATGAATTCAATGATTGGATTGATTGGAATCAATGGAATTTAATTGCCATTCAAGTGAAAGGGCTGATAGTCTATTCTATACTGTATTTCTCAAGCTATTGATTTGATTCGTACTGGAAGATGCTTCATCATTATTTTTAATGTCCCATCCAATAACCGCGTTTTAAATACGTCCATTGTTTTTTCAAATGTTGAACTTTATTGGGTTCATTCTCTTCAATCTGATCATTATCTACAGACCTTTCCAATCGCATTCAACATTTCTGTCTTGTCTTGTAGCTTCAAGTACCTTGTACTTGTTTTAGTAGTCAGTCGACGTTTCTTTTTCCGTAATTTATTACAAATAAAATTACTCGCATCTCTCAATGGCTATGTGCTCATCTAAGTCTTACTTTCTCCAATCCTACCATAAATTTAAGCATTTCACTCGCATCCTCAAAATTTATTTTTATTGTTGCGAGAATTCCTACCTCACCAATCCTCCTCATTAGCTACTCATAAAATACTGATGATATAGGGCTCATGCGAATTGAAATAAAAAGGATGAACAAATTAATTTAAACAACAAAAAGATAAGCAAAGTAAAATTATTATTATTGTAATCCTGTATTTTAAATAAATTAAAAATAGCTTACTATACTGTATTTCTCAAGCTATTAACCGCGAGTGGTTAATTGAGAATAAATAACAGCAGGCTGTTGAAAATGAAGCAAAAAAGACACTGTTCTCTGCTGAACATCACTTCCCGGTGGTTCGGAACCCACCTAAAACTGTAGGTCCAACTCATAAATCATCATTCTCGCATCCGTATCAAAATCGAAAATTGTAATAATTTAAGAATTGAATTATTAAATTTATAAATAATATGAATACAAGAACTGGTGGTTAGAATGATTATGGAAGCCACAGCCAAAAAACACTGCAAACCTTATTCATTTCTTTGAGAATTATAACAGTGTATAAACAATATGTTTATGTTGTAGCTCAGTACATGCACAGAAATAGGTGTAATATCTGCACAAGAACTGGTATCCAAGTCACTTAACAGTGATTTCATAGTGATAGCTATGAAACTTGTAGAAGGAGAGAACTTGATATCCCTTGCGTAAAGTTGTTCAGAGTTCAGAATTCCCACTTGTTGTTAGGAATTGAGATTTTCGATAGGTTGACGATCCTGTGATTTTTGACAGTTTTAATGACGATTCCCCCTCCCACTCAACTCAGAAAGACTCTTTTCAAAATAATGTTAGGCTGGCACTTCTCACTGCAAGACTTTTCCCCCCCATAATTTTTGATGATTTATAACGAATGTTGTTTTTATGTTTCCAATGGCTCTGGTAGCGCAGTTATTGGTTGGTGCGCTTGTCTGTGACAAGAAAGGGCTTTAGCTGGCTTCGTTTCCTGCAGCCTTGGGTTCGAATCTCATGGATGTTTCCCATAATTCACCTTTTCATCACATTACCTAAGCACAAGTCTTCAGACTCATGTGCGTATCGTCAAAAAAAGACTTGTGTCCGATTCAAAAACAATTCATCTATCTATGCATCTGTTAGAATAAAAAACGGGACAATGAATGAAAGAATCAGTGTGATGACAAATACAGTAGTGACGTCATCTGCAGCCGAGTGCCACAGACGACAAGGAGATGTGCCATCCGCCGCTGAGGCTGTGGCTGAGAGTACATAATGGCTGACTCCCACGTCGCGGAAACGACACTAAACACGGCCCACACAAACGGTCCAGCGCGGAATGCCAATCGCTCTGTTAAAATACAAAATAACAGTCTACTAAGGACACAACGCACTACCAGCAAAATTTAGTATTTTTGTGGCTTACTGTTATGACAAATCTAGGTGAGGTTTTGCTTCGTCGCTTGTTTAAACTACAAAGAGTAGATTACAAAATTATATTATAGGCTAATAGTCGTGTTTCTCATTCGTATTGTCTGTTAACACCTAGGGCGGTCCCAGAGGTCATGACCCCCCCCCCCCCCCCCCCCACAATCGGATGGTTAGGAAAGAGGGGCAATCTCTCAAGCAAAACCCATTTGTGACCCCACAAACTCCCGAGCTGGGACGGTTCCTGTTTGATACAGATGATAATTTATTGCTTTTGCTATTAGAATGAAAAGTCTCAATAAAATATCCAATTTTGGTATGAAAAAACCGGATATTATAGTTTTAATAATATTTGAGAGAAGTTATGTATGTTTGCGACCTCAAAATATCCAAAAAGATGATGCTGCCAAAATAAAGCAAAATGGTCTTGAAATTGAGCATAATAATAAGCATCAGGGAGACTATAAAAGATACCAAAAAAGGCATGCCTGCCTTCACCGTGGAAGAAGTAGAAGAAGAAGATTATGTACAAAAACTACTTTATTTAGGCTATAAATTTTATTTATTTTTTGATTAGTCAAAGAGAATTATTTATGTTCATGGAAAAGAATAAGCTATATCTGTAATAAGTTGTTTCTTTAAATAAGGATGTACTTCTCGAAGCTTACAGAACTTCGAGGTGTCATTTGATAGTGCTCAACTCCTTTTCACTTCTGATGTAGAGAATAATGTGACAAAGGCAAGATGACCACTAGTGGCAAGTGATAGCCGAGTGCCGTAGCAGGTATCTGTTCAATCAGAGATAAGCTACGAAACTCCTGGGCGCTCTTTGTAAGGGTGACCGATTAGATTGGCCAGCAAAAAAGACTGTTCTTTGCTGTCAAATCACTGCCCGGTGGTTCGGAACTCACCTAAAACTGTAGGTTCAACTTATGTGGGCTTCATACTCCGAAAAAAGATATTCCTGAAATATCACTGCTTTGAAGACACTCTATTGCTCCCTAGTTCGAATCCACTAGGATTTGTAGCGATTAATTCAGATACAAAGAGACTATTGTAACAGCTGAAGGGACTATTGTTCAACAAAAATGAATTTACCAGATTTGGAGTAACTCTCTCATAAACGGCCCTGTTATGATGGAAATTTTAAAGTTATGGAATTGAAAGGACAAAATTTAATGCTGTGTTTTGACTCAACTTGCACATTTTCTGCGAGCTACTCCTTTTTTTATTGACCATTATTCGAAAGTTTTATTTCATCAGTCCCTGGAAATAAGCATTTTGTTGTGTAAGAATGCTGAACTCCATTACTGCTTTTTTAGTACGGAGTAATCCAAGCTTATATGAAACCTTCCAAGTAACTGAGTTTGGAAATTGACCATATGGCTTCCACTGTATGCTCTAGAGTGTAGCTTCGACTATGGTTGGGACCTTTTTAAGCTGAAATAAGCTTTTGTTTAGCTGGGGTGATCTTGTAATTTGAATCTGCAATGACTGTAAGTGTGGTTGATGATTTCATATATAGTTCAACTCTACCCTTCCCATTCAGACAATTAGATTCCTTTCTTATAGAACATTCTCAACACCTCTATTCACACTAACATTTTTATAATTTTATATTTCTTTTTATTCAATACAATTTTACATTTCAAGGCAGGACACTTTATTCACCTAAATAAGTACTTGTAAGTGTAATGTAAAGATGACAATAACAGTGGGAATAATAAAAAAATAATCAATAATCAAAGTGAATATTTGAAGATAAAACCTTGAAAGTAGAAAAAGGAAAGAAAAAATTAAGGATCAAAACGTTTTTTATTAGAAGTGTCGTTCAGTACAAACCTCTTCCATTGTTTCCACCATTCGCCATTGCAGAACAAGAATTTAACATAGTGGTTCGGTTAAAATCTGATTGTTAAAAACTGTAGTTCAACCTTCCATCATTATCACATTACCATTAATAATTATTAACAATGCACAAGTCCCGCTTTCATGCGGGTATCATCAGTACAAAAGTCTTCTCTAAAGTTCCCAACCTCACTAGGCGTAAAAGAGGGCAATTATTATTGAAAACTTATCAATATTCTCTAGTTCTTGGATTTCTTGTTCCATAACGATCTGCGTTGTTAATATTAACTTTCAATCAATTAATCAATCAAATAATATTTATTCAGTTAGTTGCACATAATATAAGCAAGGCTTAGCAACATTGAATCGTCAATAATGAATTATTATAATAAATATTATAATAATTTTTATTGTATATTCAACGACCTGCAGTCAATTTTAATTGTGAATAAATGATACTTCTACTCACTTTTGGCCAAACGTTTTCGTGTCATGGAGACTCATCTTCAAAGGCCTTTGAGTCTCCATGACTCGAAAACGTTTGGTCAAAAGTGAGTAGAAGTATTATTTATTCGCAATTAAAATAGACTGCAAGTCGTTGAATTTACAATGAAAATTAAATTATTACTCGAGTGATATGACTACATATGCTTTGTCAGAATTTATTAATTTCGAATTCCTCTAATTGCTATTAGTTTATACTGAAGACTTCCGCAATGGCGGATATTGACAGCAGTATTTAATAGCTGATGGAAATCGATGAATGCTACTGTATAAAAATATCAGTCCCCACCGGGAATCGAACCACGGACCCGGTGGTGACTGATATTTTTGTACAGTAGCATTCATCGATTTCCATCAGCTATTAAATACTGCTGCCAATATCCGCCATTGCGGAAGTCTTCAGTATAAACTAATAGCAATTAGAGGAATTCGAAATTAATAAATTCTGTTTAAGTAAATTTGTCAGTTTGTTTAATTGTCAGTAACTTCGAACTAACTTGTGAGATACGAGCCGATATGGCCAAGTTAAAAATGAATGCTGCTGTGCAGAAGGGTCTCCATGGTCTAGTGGTTAAGGCGCCCGACCGGCAATTGGGAGGTCCGTGGTTCGATTCCCGGTGGTGACTGATATTTTTGTACAGTAGCATTCATCGATTTCCATCAGCTATTAAATACTGCTGTCAATATCCGCCATTGCGGAAGTCTTCAGTATAAACTAATAGCAATTAGAGGAATTCGAAATTAATAAATTCTGTTTAAGTAAATTTGTCAGTTTGTTCAATTGTCAGTAACTTCGAACTAACATATGCTTAGTGATGTTATTAATCATTGTAATACTATTTCAATTTTTTTATATTGGAAATACATGTGCAGTGAATTGTTGCTTGATCTTAAGGAGAGTGCAAAATTTCAACCAGGAAAGTTCAGATGGTGTAACTGAAGTCCTAAAGATTGCAAAAGTCCTTGAACGCTTACAATTTTGCAAATCAGCTTTTATCCCAGTGGTCATCCCATTCATACTCCATACTCCAAGTTGAAAATAAAATATGTAAATCAACATCTGGAATATCCTGATTAATGCAAATTCTATTCAGCTGATTTACAATTTTCGCTCAACATAATCTAGTACTTTTATTTTCTGGTCATTGGAAATCACTCCATCGTGATATAATGTAACCTTTCTGTATACAATGAGCTTTGAATCTCACATTTGAATGTTTTGACTCCAAATTTTCATAAAAATTCATTTCTTCTGCTAACAATTCTTTTTTAATTATTTTAAATAGTTCTGCCCAGAGTCCATAATTCAAGCGATTCATTTTCAGGTTTTCACTCATATTATTATATTAATATTTTTTCGGAGGATGAAACCCGCATAGGTCTGAGACCTGTGCGTGGTCAATGAATTGTGAATTGGTTTATGGTGATTAATGAGTTGGACCTACAGTTTCAGGTGGGTTCCGAACCACCGGCATGTGATTTTACAGCAGAGAACAAGAGTCTTTTTTGCTAGCCAATCCAATCGGTCACCCTTACACAGATGGCCCAGAAGTTTCGTAGCTTATCTCTAATTGAACAGATACCCGCTACGGCACTGAGCTATCACTTCCCTGTCAATTGACAAGCTAGATAAGCTAGTTTTTCAAGTTTTGCAGACTTCCTATTCAAGACATTTCTTATGTATTGAGCATCTCATGACAAATTTACAATCAATGCCCAATGACAATCTATTGTAACACCATAAATGAGCAGAACGCTTTTTCATATGTATAACCTTCTTTCCTATGAAATAAGTTAGTATTTTTTATTTAAAAAATAATTTGGGAGGACTAAACCTTAAAAAGTAGTTTTTATTTCCATTGTAAATGTGTTTAGTAGTCATTCACATATTTAGCTAGTTCCATTTTTGGAAGTGAACACGTTTTCTCCTGCTCTGCTTCAGAGAATTTTCAAAAAATGGACAGAATCTTGTTTTTAATGGCCAGAAAGAATGATTACGAAGTTGATAGTAACCTAATAACTTGGCAAGAAGGAGTATGACTCATGTGGATGACCAAGTGGGTGTAGCTTTAATATTGATGATGTGTTGACTCAGCTCAGTAATGGAGAGATTCCCAGAGATTCCTTCCTTTTCAATTTGTATTGTTGCTCCTGCCAGCAAAGAAAAACTTTCAAAACTGTCTTGCAGCTTTATTGAGAACTATACTATGACAATTACCTTACCTCTCATGAGTGACACGCATAAAAATAACTCTACTGTTGTTTGAATATTTCGGGGGTACGGTATGTATAAAAAATCTCACCTGTTCAAAGGTTTTAGATTTCGATCTTTCATTTGAATTAATCAATAAAATACCCAATATTTATAATTAATATCACAATCAGGGAATTTACTTGAAAAGAATAGCCTACAGATCATACCTATCTTAAAACCTAAAGTATTTGTTGATGTTAATGCCTTGATAATGTGCTATTACCTCGAGCAATCTAGTGAGTCATAATCGTGAGTATAACGTGGGAAAAGTAAGCGTTCTGGCATGATGCCATGAGGAAATTCCCTTTTACATGTTTCTAGAAGGAGCAAGTAAATGCGCTAGGTAATAGAGCCAGATTAAATAAGCTTATCGATTGTCAGTGTCATACCACATATTCGTTCCTTTTCTAACTAGCAATGGATGCGCAAGCTTTCGCCACTACTACTACACTACTTATTATAACAATATTATTATATATTTAATTTATATTAATATTGATGATAAATTTTATAATTTATTTTTTGTACTTTATATCTCACAGAGGGAGCGACCAAAAGGATCCTTCCCAGGGTAAATGTTCTTTATTGAACACAATAAGGGTTATTGAATACACTATTTCTCAGAACAAGGAATTAATTCAATAAATATTTAATTTTTTTTTGTAGATTACGTCTTTGAGACTCCAGTTCAGGAGTATAAGACAAGTCAGATCAACAATTATACACTAGATATCAATTAGTTGAGGTGAGGCTTAATTTTGATGTGAAAGGAACTCTTGTACACTATAAAAAGCTTTATCAACTAAATATTTTTTCAATTATTTTTTAAATATTTCTATATTTTCAAGACTCTTTAAAAACTGCGGTAGCTTGTTTCCTACCAATATAACTAGGTTTTTGTTTGAATAAGCTACTATTGTGACTCACCTAGTGATAATCTCCTCGGCTTCTTGTATTATAATCATGTACATCAAGATTTTGGTTAATATCATTCGTTTTTATATATATAAAGTAGCTTCATACACATATAAGCAGGGTACAGGAGACCAAGTCTCTTGAACAACGGCCTACATGAATCTAATCTATTCACTCTTTCTATACACCTAACCGCTTTCTTTTGGATCTTAAACACCCTATGAAGGATTTGTTTTGATGAATTACCCCATACTAAGATAGATTACCTAATATGTGACAGTAAGAGCCCATGGTAAGCTGTAAAAAGTAACTTTTTGTCATTGAATCTAGCAAGCTGTCGCAGGACAAATACCCCAGATGAAATTCAGTAAGAGCCCATGGTAAGCTGTAAAAAGTAACTTTTTGTCATTCAATCTAGCAAGCTGTCGCAGGACAAATACCCCAGATGAAAATTTACAACATATTTTCTCAATGTATGGAGCCCAGGTCAATCGTCTGTTCAAAAAAACTCCTAGAAATGCATTTTTTTCTTCCTTGTCTAATTGATTATCGTTTAGCCTACAAACATGTTTATAGATCTATCTTCATTTAAATTATGTTTGTTTTTTAATTGAAGGTATTGGCATTTTTTACTATTCATAGTTAATTTCAACTGATTTAAAAATTGGACAATGGACTGCACACCTATATGGGCACTTATTTCTAAAATTATCTAGAATGGAATTGCTAAAAATGAGTGATTTATCGTCTGCAAATAAGAGGGCTCTACCACTAATTAATTCTCTAGGTAAACGGTTGACATTTAACAAAAAAAAAGCAATGGACCTAGTATTGACCCCTGAGTCACTCCAGCTTGCACCTCTAATTTATTAGATTTATTCTTTACTATACTATTACCAACTACTGTAGTTAGTTCTACACATTGTTTTCTCCCAATAAGTTATGATTCAAACCATTTCAGTTCAAACCCATTTACGCCTAAAATTTGCAGTATTTCCAATAAAGTCATATGATTAACACAATCAAAGGCCTTTGACAGATCTAAGAAGATTGCAGTAGCTTCATCACCTGAATCTATTATATCTTATTATATCTATTACTTTTTCAACTAGAGAAACTTTGGCTGTCTTTGTTGATCTCCCTTTCTCAAAGCCATGCTGTTCATCACAGATAAAGTTAGCTTCTTGAAGGTGCATTTAGAACTACTCTTTCAAAAATTTTACTTATTACATTTAAAATACTAATGGGCCTATAGTTTTCCACCTTTTCTCTATCACCACTTTTGAAGATTGGCAAGATCTTCCCCTCTTTCAAATTTTCTGGAAAAACACCTTGTTCTAATGAATGATTGATCAGATGAATCAAAGGGTCTAACAATTGATCTTTACATTCTTTCAGAATTTTACTGGATACCCCATCCATTCCTACAGTTTTTTTTATTATTCAAACTTTCAATGATATTTGACAACTCGTCTTGGGATACATGTTTGCATCACTAATACCTGTATTAAGAGATTTTTGAAGATTCTTAGCAACTAGTTGATAATATCTGTATTCATTAAGTATTGAAATAATATTTATTGAGATGGAATCAATACAATATACCATCACACACTCTTGTATCCAGCATTAAAAAGTTGTAGAGTTTATATTTTCTGAACGGAAATACACAAACATTCGTAGACTATATTATATTTATTTGGTTTCATTGCTTCAAAGATTGAAGAGATATATATTTTACTGTAATAATTGTCTCAAGTCTGAAATTTTTCAAGACAATAATAATCGTTAAAATTTGCACTGAAATGCTTTCATGGAGAGAAGACTTTTATGCTAAAACATTAGAATATGAATTATAAAAATGTTGGTCTGTTTGAAACTTTTTCCCCGTCATTTTATATTATATAGTGCGCACAACTATTTTATATTATATAGTGCTCACAACTATTTTAATGTCAGTTAAAAATGAGAATCAATATTGTCAGCAGGCTTAAACCTTGTTACTTCTTCTGAAATAATGCCTTCCATTTCAGATGTTTGGGATAACGTGCTGTTGTAGGCGTTCCTTACGTGCGTGCTGCAAGGCATTAACAAAAGGGCTCAATCACTTTGACGATTCTCAAGGGGTTTAATCAATTCAAGGGCTCCTTATAAGTTTCAGCAGTTTGTGATCGTTTATATCGTGAATCATTGTAGGTCCCATTGTAGCAACCGGATAGAGCTACTGAGTATTGTGAGTTGATTTTGATACAAAACTGCTCAAATTGTTTCAAAGTAAATGCTCTTCCTTGAAAAAAGCTAAAAGCTCAAGCTTGAAACTTCTTAATGAATGTATCTTCCTTTGAGAGTGGAACTCAGTGTGAGCCACTATTTTATTATGTAAGATATTATTATATTAAACTGAGAGGCATTCAGAATCAGAAATTGAAATTGATAGGAAAGCAGTTTTTTCTTCATTATTTTGATAATTATTAATTTGCATTATTTTCTTACAAAATTAATCGATCTTTTCTCAAAATTCTCTAGTAATATTCTCACTGAAAAATTTCCTCTGATTATTCTCAATGAACAAATGAGAATGGACCTCATTCAAAGAAGAAACTGGGAGCTTGTTAGGCCTTTGACAAAACTAAAATTGAAAAAGCTATTGAACATCAAGAAACTAAGTTTTTTTCAAAGAGGTATGAAAAATTAATTTGGCTAACTTATCATACATTTGCAAATAAAAACATTGCAAGCGCAATTACCATTTATCACTCAATGCATTGCTCAGATGTTTCAAACAGTCAAACCATTCTTTGAAGCTATTAGCCCACTTCCTTAATAACTTGCTCAATTTATTGCTTAATAAATTGTTATAATTTTTTTTAAATAGTTTGTAAACTGTCCGCTACCTAATGAGTACTTGAAACCAGTGGCGGATCCACGGGGGGGGGAATCCCCCCCCCAAACGGAGATGAAGAAGGAATAGAAAAAGGAGGAGAAAAAGAAGAGGAAGGAGAAGAGAGAGAGGAGAAGGAGAAGAGAGAGAGGAGAAGGAGAAGAGAGAGAGAGAGAGAGAGAAGAAGTTGGAGAAAAAGAAGAAAAGAGGAACGAATGGAAATTATAGAAAACAGTGAAGAAGTGGAAAAGAGATGACAATAGAAATTGGTAGGAGGATAGAGATGAAAATTAAAAAAGACGAAAGGTAGAAAATAAGGATAAAATTAAAAGTAGAAGAAAATGAAGATTTTCAAAGTTGTTGACAAGTATGAAAAATGAGCAATGCCTAACCAACAATTAATTTTCTATTGCAAATATTGTATTCTTCAGTTTTCAGTACTTTGTCTGAAAATGATGCCAGTTCTGAAAGGGTTTTCTGGATTCTGTAGCTTATCAATACATGGCTGAGGACTACTATGGCAGAAAAATCAGACTTGTTTTATCAGCACTACTTTACATTCTCTCAGTTAATCACTCTAGAGCCTAGATTCTGGATCCTCGAAAAATTGTTGGGAGATTTTGGCTGATTACAGAATAGTTTTTTAATTGCGAATAATGTATGTAATTGTCCTTGTTAATTTCATTTTTCATTAACAGATGGGGTCAGTAGCATAACTATAAGGGGGATTAGGGGGACAAATGAAAATTTGGAATTTTAGCAGGCCATTGTGAGACAATTTTTGGCAAGAGTCAAAGATGTCTGGAATCACTAAAAATGTGGTTTTTAGGCGTTTTATTTAAAAAAGTTTTCAAGGAGTACCCCTCAATTATTTTGAAACAAATTTCCAAGTAGCCTTCGGTACTGTACATTACCCTGATCAGGAGCAATGAGGGTTCAAATATAGAGATGTGGAAGTTTCATGTAAGGTCCCAGATCTCCCATTGACAGTAACACAAGAACTAGACAAAATTTACTTTGACACATAACGTGGGTTGAAGTGTTAACTTAGAAGAATTAATGCCTAGAATCACTTGACATGTAGTTTTAGAGAGGTAATTTTTCAAAAACTTTCTCGGGGAGTTCCTAAAACAAATAGCCATGTATATTGCTTCAATCGTTAGAGGTCTACTACTCCAAATTACAAACTACTATTGTAATTATTGTACCCAGACTCTAACCCTCCCGGCAACATCCCCCCCCCCCCTAGAATGACCCTGTAATTATGCCACTGCTTTGTTTGTTGTAACGATATACATTGAAAGGTTATTAAAATGTGTATCTAAAATATCGTATCATTACAGGCAATAGGATAGGTGAACAATTAAATTTGGAAAGTTGGTTTTCATTTCAATTGAAAATACCCTTCGATTCTCGATTCTATGCCTCATTTTAAAACACCTCGGACCCCCCCCCCCCCCTGGTAACCAAACCCCACTCAGGTTCCCCCCCCCCCAAAATCTGCTGCTGGATCCGCCCCTGCTTGAAAGGTTAGTTAGTGTATACTCGGCAAGCTCTTACGTACCAAGTAAAATGGTTCTTTAATATCGTTTATTAATATATTTATATTTTATTTTATTTTTGTACAATTTTCACAGCAGTGTTCGGAATGCTGTTTAACTGTAGTACCTATGTAATGAAACAAGACAGTTTATCTGTGGTTATTAGGCCTACAAAGATATGACAAAAAATATATTTCTCATCACTAGGATCAAAACTAGCTTTTCCAGATCCATTTTTTGAAAAAGGGTTTTCCGAAGCCTATATAACTTAAAGTAATAGTTACTTTGTGTTGCTAAGAGTAAGAGATACAAAGTTAAAACGATGAAAAATATAGTTGTTTATTAGTTTCAAAAGTGGCTTATCCAAAGTATTCTTCTGGTCTCGACCGTTGAACCTCGCTTCGAATCGAAAAGCTTCACTTTTGTTCCTAATGATAAAATGTATTTATTTATTTATAAACATACAATTAATGCAAACTTGCAACAACTTAGAGTTCAGATCTGCTTTCTTCCCAAATTTTGACTTTGTTACATTTTCCAAAACTTTAAGGTTAGTTCATTTAGATGCAGTAAAAACTTCACTCGAAAAAAATAATAAGCCTGTATTATCTTGAATCCTGATATATCTGTATATAGCGCTTTTCTTGTCATGAGAGAGTTTGCACAAATCTACATTAAAAAGATACTGATGATTCTAACATCAACACTAAGCGTCTGTCTGCTCTGTAGCATCATGATTTTAGATCAGATACATGCATAGTTTTGAGTATTATCATTATATTTAACGATAAAATATGCTGTTAAAAAAATGAGGGTCATATAAGGGTATGGTGTAAAATAAGGGTTAAAATATGGTGCCCCCCCCCCCCTAGTAAAATAGAGAATTTGAGCAAAACTACCTTGGAGATAGCGATACTAACCTCAACTCTCTACACGTCTGTTTATAAAGCATTACTGTTATCTTTAACGTAATTTTGCGCAAACTCTATTGTACCATGCAATTGTCTGTCTAACAGTATCGTTGTAACTCGCGATCAGTTGAAAATGCGCGCCAGCAAACACGTCACGCTGGAATTTCGGCTTGGTGACGTAACCGTTCAACTGCAGGGCTTATTGATTATTGTGTTGGAGAGGCGCAAAACATCGGCCTCTAGTTGCCGGTGCTTCTTGCCGGCTGCCGGCTCATGCACCAACCAGCCAACGGCATAACCTTTCTTCACTTCTCCAATTCTCACGTGCCAATCAGCCACTCCAATGTTTCCCATCAATGTTTGCTCTATTTTTACGTCTGTCCAGTTTACGTGTCTAGCAGACTCAGTCGTTGTTACTCACGAAACGCTCGCAAACATGGTTCTATTCTGAGGGTTTATACCTTTTGCCATTCAATTCCCAACCTTCCGCATCGAGGATCCCCCATGGCGGTCCCCAGGATTTGAGGACTAATGTCTAGTCCGAAAAAAGTTGCTCAAATTTTATTTTTGTTCTTACGTTGCGCTAACGTCGAAATCGTTTACCATCCCAGTTGCAGCCGTCACAGTGGCGACGATAACGGACCCACACAGTCCGAAGACGAGGGTGGTCCTCAGGTTTGAAGACCCATATCTAGTATCAGTCTTGAGAGTCTCCAAAACTTCACATAAATTTGCCTCTGAATTTTTTACAGGGCTTTGCGAAGAGAGTGAAGAGTTGAAATACAATGAGAATGTTGATTTTAGTTTTGAAACTAGGTCTGATATAATTATTATACCCTATTGATGGAATTATCACTATTTTTGGTAAAGATATTGAAACTATTTTTCCTAAAATGAATGACGGAGTTCAGCCATTTTAAACTTCTTATAATAATAAGTGAATGGCTTTTATTGGTGGAGAAACCCTTAGCTTAGGGGCACTTCTACCCCACCCTCTAAAAGAATTGTTAAAAGGAGAAATTTGTTCTATATTATTGTAATATATATTCTCTATGTAGGCTAATAACTATAATTTTTTCCATTATATGAAATTGCAGAGATTGAAATGCTTATTTCATGAGCTCAACTAATCCACATCCCTCAAATTCAAACTTCCTTGATGAAATTCGACTACTTCGCAAAGGTGGAACTGTTATTTCTAGAATAAATTTAGGTCAGTTGAAATTATCAATATTTTTTTGAAATTTGCGTCCCCAATGTATTTATATAGTACCATAGCCGATTCGACTGTAGGTGACTGACTCTTCAGACCTCAACGTTTAGTTTAAGTCCAAAGAGCGTACTATACAAACGAAGAGTGAAGTAGTTTGTGATTGCTTTCCTCACTGAGCTAACAAAATTGTATCAGTATGCCAAGCCCACCAAAACAAATTCTGCTCTATGCTTGTTCTAAATTTACCAATTTAGGCTACAGAACATACCAAAATCCCGACTTCGTCGATGTTCTAGCTTTGAGATACTATGAGAGAGCTTGAGATAGCTTTGAGATACTAGCTTTGAGAGATAACATGAATTTATTCAGCAGCTCGATCACCCATCCAAGCACAGTCTTTTTAATATGTAAGAGCAGTGACTGCTTTTCAAAGTTTTACTATAATCTATTAATAATAATATCTATTGGAAAAAATGATTCAGACATCAAAGTACAAATGCAGAATTCAGATACTGTTGTGAAATTGAACATCGGCATGACAACAAAATCACAGAAACCCTTTTAAAGGAGAACACAATAAACAAATCATCAATCATAAACATAGAAAACTGACCATCTATCATCTAATCCGACTCGTTCTCTACAAATTACATTGGTAAAATACCTTTATTTTTTATTTTTGCGTGTTTATTTTTTGTGTTGTTGTTTCTGCTAATTCAGAATAGTGATTCACGTTCATGGTTTGAAGTTCAAATTTAATGGCCAGTCGAACGGCCAAAGTATAAAAATCTTTTCTTTTTCATTAAGAACATTGGGAAAACTTTATTCAGCAAAAGTTGGCTTTCAAAAAAATATCGACATTCGTGGAAGGCGGAGTTGAATACTACCAGAGATCCATAATTTATTCACGATTATGAAAGTACAATATTTCATACAAAACTTCTCAGACCGTTGGAAGGTGCTTGGATTAGAATGCTCCGCCTGTATTCAGTGCAGTGTAAATCTGAGTGATTTGATATTGCGCGGTTTGGTCGTTCAAACTTATAGTACCACTTTATTGCCCATAGCAGCTCTGCAGTATAGCTCAATTATTGTAGCCGAAGAAAGTTATTTAGTTCCTCCAGTTGAATAAGGATCAATAGCACAGTAATGGTTATTGAACTTTCTTTCCTTCAGGATATGGCTCACTTTCGTTATATATTATACTATGTATTTTTTCTATTATAGAATAAAACCACAAAAATCTCATGAACAATTTAAATTGTGTTCTTTCCAAGGTTGTAGTAAGAAACATCCATTCCAAGACGGATTATGATGTAAATTTACACATAAATATTAGTCTGTACAACTCCCCCAGTATACGTATACGCTTTCCTACTTTCATACTTGATCACTTACTAAATTATAGATCGAATTAGATATAGATAGAATTATATATTCATAGAAAACCTTTTTCTCAAACCCCTTTCTTAATATCTTTTAAAATGCTAATCAAAAATAACAATAAATAGGAAATTCGAAATAAAAGCCTGTACCCAAATGCAGCGTATAGCGTAATAAGCTGCGTTTATCGCCTTACCTTAATTGGAATAGAGTTCATTTTCCCCACATCTCTCTCTCTCTTGCTCTTCAAATATCAAGTCGATAATGTGAATGGTTCTGTAATTGTTTCACCCCTACTTCCTTCAGCTTCAAGAAACTGTATAGCATAATTGACTTTTCACCAGCTATTGCAAATAAATGAAAAAATTTAAAATAAAAGTAGGCTAGCACTTTTTAAAGCGCGTTATTGTTATAAAATACGTTTTTTAACGAACAATACAGATGGTGTCACAACCACTAAATCAATCAACATTCCAGATTCTACAATATTGACAGTCAAGTCACTGTCAATCACTATCAAATTATAACTAAAATATAGAGTAGCTCAATTTATACCCTTCTTATACTATTGGTTCATGGGAGCTTCTCATTGGTCGCGCTCCTTGTTGGAAGCTTGTCATTGGTTGATACTAGACCCACCCATTGTCTATGAAGGGCGGGTCTCATATCAACCAATGACAAGCCTCCAACTTGGAGTGCAACCAATGATAAGCTCCCATGAACCAATAGTATAAGAAGGGTATAAATTGAGCTACTCTATATTTTAGTTATAATTTGATAGAGATTGATAATGAAGTTCCTTTCGAACCTATAGTATCTCGAGCGATAATTAATATAATTGTTGTGATAAAATCTGTATTTTTTGATATGGGCACCTAACATAATATCACCATCACTAATACTAATAAGTAGGTACTGTTATTCGTTTGATAGCACTGTTCTATCATTATACTCTTCAACTTTGCGATCTTTTCGTTCTCGCATATTTATGTGCCAGCATTTATGGCATCTAAGTAACACTATTCGTCATTCATATCAGTTTAAATATAATCACATTTCTAAGTTTGTGTAATTTGATTTGTGATTCCAAAAGAACTATTATTTGAAGATAAAGTCCCATCTACTTTATCACTGGCATGATAAACGATTCTGAAGATGCTCGTACAGTAGAGTGAAACTCAATTTGTTAATTTTCAAATTCCTTGTAGTGTACCCAATAGAAAAATTAAATAAATTTGATAAAAATAATGAATTATGTTGCATATATTTGGCAGTTTAGTTAATTGAATGCTTCTTCAAAATGTGAGTGTTTATTTCCATTTAGGGCGGCTCTGGTAGCGCAGTTGGTTGGGCCGCTTGTTTGTGAAAGGATAAGGGGTTCGAATCTCATTCAGCCATAGATGTTTCTCATCAAATCAAACCAATCAAAATCAATTTTATATCCTCTTCATTTTACATTAAAAAACACACATTATAATAAAGGGAATTAATACCCACAAAAGCAAAGCCTGAGCGTGGGTATGAACCACCCACACCTTCACCCATCACCCATTCTTCTCACTACCCAAGCACAAGTCTCCGGGCTCATGTGGGCATCATCAGCAATAAAGAGTCAATCTCATTTTATAGTTATTCAGTATAAGTAGCTCCTAGACCAGACACCTTCGTAGGTTCACTTTGTATCCGTTCTTATAAACTACACTACGTATTTCGGAGGACACGTTAAGCCGTTGGTCCCGGTTGCATATAAAAAAAAAGCAGTCGTTAAAAAAACGGCGAGGTGGAACTACCCGTAAGGGTCTCCCCACCACGAAAAGCCATACGAATTTACTTTACTCAATTCTCAATTTAAATAAATGGGAGTTAAATTATGTCGGTTAAAATTGCAATGAACTGTATCTAATTTCAGATTTAATTCTATTTCTAATGTTACTTTCTACAAGAAAAAGGTTATAAAAAAGCATAGATGATTATTCACATGGTACAATCTCAGATTATGATGTATAAGTGCATATACCTAGTCTGATGTACAATGCTATGTATAGTACAGTTTTGATGCACTTATTCAACTGGCATTATACAGATGCATAACCCAACTCCTCTTGCTACAGAGACAAACGAAGAGTTCAAGAGTAGCACTTGAATTTGAGCAGCAAAAGAGTGGTTGTAATTTACAAGAGTTACGCCGCGCACCACTTCTCATGCTCTAATAAAGAAAACAAGCTAAGTGTTGGAGGAAAGAGAGAGAGAGAGAGAGAGAGAGAGAAAGATAGTGAAAGAGAGTAAAAAAGAAAGAGAAACTGAATGAGAAAGAGTGTATGATGAGCGCTGGCTAATAAACAACGTGTGAGAACTGCGGTTTGATGCGTTCTGTTGCAACGTAGGAGTAGACTTCCTTCCTGCTTAATTCATTTTTGGTCTGAAGTAAGATGCTTCTTCTTAAATCTTAAATGATCTCACTAGCATGAGAGCCTCTTTGTTTTGTGGCAAACGGTGCTGGCTCCACTGTGTATCATTTGCTGATTGAGAGCCTCGTTCCTGTCAGAAAATTTCATTTTCTCACTCTGGTGAAGTGATTTCTTTGTGTAAAATTCTCACCTTAGGGGGCTCATTCAATTATAAATAGTAGTTATATTAATGGTGAAAATAATCCAAAGATTTTTTTACAATTGTTAAACAATATAAACAGTAATAAATTTCAAATCCTCAATTTCATTCTATCAATTACACTGAAGACTTTCGATTCACAAATATTGACAACATCAACTGATATGCGAAATAGATATGCAAACTACGTGCACTAATAGATATGTGAAAACCCAAAAACTCATTTCCGGCGGTAGTATGATTTTTTGGATAATAGCATTCATTGAATGTTCATACATCTATCTGTTGCTGTTGTCAATATTGGTGAATGGAAAGTCTTCAGTGCAATAATTGATAGAATTAAATCAAGAATTCGAAATTTATTACCATCTAGATAAATAGGGGAACTTCACTAACTAGTTTGTTACAAACTAAAAAATGATATAGTGGAGCCCTACTACTTAGTTTGCTACAAACTACAAAATGACACATTGGAACCTTACTTCTTAGTTTGCTATTAAACTACAAAATGATACAGTAAAACCTATCTATTAGTTCACTCTTTCACTCCAAAATAATACAGTGGAACCTCAGGAATAAAAATCCTGGTGATCCTAGATTTCAGGTAATTTTATGGTTTGGAAGAAAATTATAAGGAAAGAGCCTAATTCCAAATAAGTTTGTGTAGTGAAGAAAGAGAAAGTTGATTAAAGAAAAGAATAAAAATCAATAAATACAATTCAAAAGATGAATTTTTATGTCTAAGTTTTTACTTTTGGCAAAAAAGTCAGCTCTTACTGTGTGTACTAAGAATCTAAAGGGGTAGTTTTAGGGATAGCATCTTCAGGGGTGAAATTAGGGGTAGAAATAATGTTTAGGGGTAAGATAATTTTGATAACAAATATTCTGTGTCAATCAAGCTATTGTCTAAAGATTCTGTAACCATATTTAATAAATAAATTTTGATATTGATTTTTTTTTGTAACTATGTCAGGGATGAAATTGCTTTCTCCAAATAAGGTTCAGCTTCGTTCGGATTTCTGATGTTTCATTCTAGTATTTTTACTAGAGTGCTTGTGTATGAAGATAGTACTTGTGTAGTAAAGAAAAAAAAGTTGATTAAATAAAATATTAAAAATTAATAAATACAATTCAAAATATGAATTTTTTATGACTAAGTTTTCACTTTTGGCAAAAAGTCAGTATCTAACAACTGGTACTATTGTAGTATTGTTACTGTAATTTCTGTAACAATTATTTATTGTTCTATGTAAAATTAGTTGAAAGTTTGTATTTTCAGTTTTTACTTGTACTTTGTAGATAGCTGAGGAAAAGATCTCTGACAAACATTACAAGAGTAAAGTATAAGTAGGTAATCTTGCTTGAAAGATACAAATTTATTATGGATGATGATGGGATTTGTAAAGAAATGGGATGAATTGAGGTCATACAGTGAGGCTGCACTGGTGGCTGACAATTTAAGAGCAGTACATTGTGAGCCTTTGTACTAGAGGTGGGATATCTAGTACGTAGTACCATTAAGTTAGAGGCTAAGGTGACCTCATTGCTAGTCTGTAGCACGTCGACGGAGATGAGGGATCGATGAAGGAGGGTGGCACAGGGTTGCACCCGTCCCTATTATATTCAAGTAGGCTACGAGAATACTTTTTTCGTTCCCTTCTTCGGTGGAGTGTGGTGGAGGTCACTGTTATTTAAAGACTCCAGCTTTTTGATGTATTTGCTTCAGTGCTTTCAACTTTTCCTATCAAGGTAGTCTCATTTTTAAGCGCCACTTTCAATTCAATTGCAATCGCCGTGCTTTTTTCTCCAACCTTTATCAAGGTTCTGGTGTTCGGAGAAAATTCCTGTAGCTTTGAAAGAATGAATGAATGAAAATGGGGTAGAGGAAACTTGTATTTAGCTTTAATAATTACTTATTTTTTTCTTCTTCTTGGTTAAGTGTAAGAATGGACCAAACTTCGCCATTTCATGTAACTGCAACACTAAGATTCTCATTGTAGTAGTTAATATCATTAATAATTATTATGATTGTGATTACATGATGATTATACGATCTTACCAATAATAATTTCCATCGCTAAAAAATAGCATTGTCTAAGTTTACAATTTATGTGTTAATAATAATTTTATTTTCAATCTCTAAGCAACATTTGTAAATTTACTTAATGAAGAACAATCTAATATCAAAACCGACACTGCATTTCTATTTAAATTATGATTTTTTCTCACTTTTACTGGAGGGATGCATTCCGCTTCTAAAAAGAAACATCGTCAGCCTGAAACCATTGCAGGCTGACGAAGCTTCTCTTTTGAAGCAAAATGCATACTTCTAGTATAAGTGAGTAAAAATCATAATTCAAACAGAAATACAGTGTCAGTTTTGATGATCGATTTTTTCATCAAGTATTCCGTCATGGAAAACATCACAGGTAATAAAGAAATCTAATCTCCTTTTTTTTCTTTTACTTCTTATTTCGAGTCTGGAAGCACCGAGTCAGATATTTGTTCAATATTTTTTGCCGTACAAAGTGATTTGTCATTCGCTGAAATGATATCCTCCATCATGCAATTTTTTCTAAAGTCACTTGTGTCCTTAATTTATTACCAAACTGACTGACTGATGACGAATATATTTGGGACATGTCAGCTCTGGGTTTTCTAAGAACATTCTTCATGGTAGCGTATTGAGTCTCTCCGACACCCATTTATCTATTTATGACAATTATCTGACTTCTTTCAGAAACTTGTATTCATCACCCATTTATGATACCTGACATCTTTCAGAAACTTGTATCCATCATCCATTTATGATGATATCTGACGTCTTTCAAAAACTCTTACCACAAAGAAAAATGCAAAGATTTTAGGGCCTAATTAAGTCATGAGTCAAAATAGTCGATAACTATAAAAACTACACTTAAATACACAAATGATTCAAAAAGTACATCTCATACAAAAACACTAATGTTCTCATGAAATGTTAATTGAAAATCACTATTAGTCTAATAATTTGAAAAATCCGTCTTCTATGGTTGATTGAAATAGGATATGATTTTTTGTAATGTAAAAGTCAATACAATAGTCATAATAAGTGACCGAATAATTCTTCATTCTTTAAGAAGTGCCTTACTTCCCCTCAATTTATATACATCTATTTTTTATTTTCCTTACAACCAATTATTGTCAATTCAGGAATGTATAGTTCATAAAATAATCTCTGTATGTCTTTTGCACCTTGCAGTTAAATTGTAATTATTTGGGGTTGAATGGTTCTTAAGCCCCCCTCAATCTTGCTTCTATTCCTATTTATTTCTATTTCTTCAGTTATTACAAAAATACAATCAAGTAATGATACAACAGGCACAGCCTGCTACTGCTTTCTTTACAAATTTTCAATTAAAAGATCCAAATTTTAGACTATGACCAAGTTTAACTAGAAATTTCACTTTGAAGTGCAATTCCTGATGCTTTCCAAAATATGAATATTAATTTAGGGGTTCACTTTGATTTAATAATTGTTTTTTGGTTTCTTTGGAATTGTTTGATAGTCACCTATAAGGTTGAACCCCAAGCTGAAATTTAAGGATCCGTTTCTTCTCACTGCATTGTATGTTTTTATCTTTATACTGCAGTTCTCACCTATTTTGATAGAGAACATTCCGAAAGTAAAAACTAGATGAATAAACACAACAATTACTACTCTTTATATTATTTCTTTCAATAAAAAACGAATCTTTTAAGATTTCAAATGAGATAAAGACGTTCTTCTTCAGTCGTTAATAATGTATTTATAATTAGCTGTCGTCTGGAGTAGACAGGAATCGCACAGTTTTCGAACCCAGACAATAAGCAAATAAGCAATGGACAAAGTATAGATGCAGGCGCCTGGCCAGCTAGAGTTAGGCAACCTGCACAGTTGGCACGCGACGCTTGCTGACTAACTGCCTTTGCCGGCGCTTCTCATCGATCTGTGTGTCAGACGTGCAAGCACGGCAAGCCTAAACCTGCTCATTTCTCTTGAAACATGACTCATTTGGAGGACGTTTTGGTTCATGTGTAGCTAACAATCGCTAGTAATACCTCAGCAAATCCTTTTTAGAATATGAGTAATCTATAATTATTTGAATATTTTATGATATTGGATAAAATATTTCGGTAGCATCTGATAAATTTAAAACTGCTCCTCCGTATTCAATTACAATACGTATTCAATAACATCGTTCAATAATACGTATGAATAACACCGTATTCAATAATAATAATAATAATAATAATAATAATAATAAATTAGTTGATAAAGATTCATAGCTACTAATATCTGCGATTTCCTTTGTATTATTTCTATGTAACTTGTATGAAGGGCTCTTTTGTATTGATGATAAAGTTGTACTTACCCATAATGCATCAAATTCGATATTGTCGAAGCCACATTCAATATGCCTCAATGTGGTTTTGAAAATGTCAAGAATTTATTATTTTTATATAAGCTATAACAACCTCATAATAGCATGCTTTGTTTGCTATTGTGATCTTATAAAGTGATCTATGTGTAGCAGAAACCTCTGACTAGAATCACATTAACAAACTTTGTACAAATTTGGGATGTAATAATAGTATAAATCAAGATACAAAAATACATGCAGTATTAAAAAAATGCTGATTTGTAATGTAGGGTCTTGAAGTGAGCTACTCCAAACAAAAGCTAATAAATAGGACTATGAGAAAGAATTAAGACGTTAATAACGTGTAGGTGTAGTTCCTTTTATACTCATAAGTGTGCTATTAGTAGAATATACAATTCGATCAGTTCTCCATATAATATCGACAAAATGGTGAGAAATTTGGGTATATAATGGGGAAAGAGTTGATATTGTTATGAACCTTACAGCGGTCCATAAGGTACCGTTGAAAGTGTAACTGTGAGAGTGAAATGTTTCAATTGAAGAAATCATTCTGGGAGGATGAAGAAGTTATGTAGAAACGATAGCGTAATCAAAGTGATCTAAAATTGGCATTTTATTTATTTATTTTTTTAATATTTTTTTTGAGGATGAAGCCCACATAGGTCTTAGACCTGTGCGTGGGTAATGAGTTGGATGATGGTGATTGATGAGTTGGACCTACAGTTTTAGATGGGTTCCGAACCACCGGGAAGTGATTTTACAGCAGAGAACAGTGTCTTTTTTGCGAGCCAATCTAATCGGTCACCGTTACAAACAGGTCCTACGAGAACGCAGCTTATCTCTATCTGATTGAACAGATACCTGCTACGGCTCGCGGCTATCACTTCCCAAAGTGATAAACGGGGAAAACTTATTCAATTAATTTTTTATATTGAACATTGGAAAATAAATCAAGATATCAGTGACTATATTCATTTCACAGTTAATAATTAACATTTTTAATTCAAAATATGGGAATAGAATGGAATAAAAATTTGTTTTGCAACACAGGATTCTATCAAACATTCTGTACGGTCACAATTTCTATTACATGATTCAACATGAATAACAAAATACCGCGATAAGCAGTAATATAAGGCACCATTGTAAAATTCATTGTTAAATATGAGTACTATATTGAGTTCTTTGATTATGCTATCACTCTCGTAAATATTTGGCCAGCAGTTTGCGCTGAGAACATTGCATAAATCATGGCTTGGCCACCATATCCTTGAATTGTCCAATTTGACAAAATCATGATTGTCTCAGACAGACTCTGCAGACATAGGTAGCAGAACTATGAAAGCTAAATCAGTTGATACTAGTTCGCCAGTAAAGTTAATTCCATATTGCGGCTGTCCCAACAATTGTGGCTGTGCCACAATCTAAAATATTAAAGTACGATGTTGATGGCAATAAAATAAACTTTATGGTTTTCCAGTAATGGTTTTGAATAATGGCTGTGCAAATCTTTAGACTATATAAAAAATTGAACTATGACAGTGATGTAAAAAAATGAGCGTAATTGGAAGCTAAATTCTGTTCAGAATTTACTAGCTATGGAAACTAAATTTAGCTTATTGGAAGCTAAATTCTAAATTCAGAATTTACAAGCTATGAAAACATTATTGAGAGAGAAACTCTAGTCCTATATTAGAATATGAGCTACTTGTACTGTACTAGATTTAACGTCAATGCTCTACTACCGCTCGGTTCACTTATATCATTAGTCTTTTTAATTAGACAGGAGGTTTAAAAGCATACTTCGTTGATAAACGTCTAGTCACCGCGTTAGTTGCATGATTAACTCCCACTTATATTGCTCGCTCTCAATCATGTTGAAGACTTGGCAGCATCCTTCTTCAAAACTCATGTCAACATCAAACTTATACTATGAATTCCAGTCCAGTGTTGTAGATAGGACGGAAGAAAATTTTCTTGTTGCAACATCAATAATGTTTCTTTTTTTCATTTCAGGTTCATCGATACGCTGCTATCAATGCAATTCAGAATACGATCCCAGATGCGGAGATCCGTTTGATTCATATTCACTGGGTACAGTCAACTGCAGTATGCAGCCTGCATTGGAACACCTACCTGAGGTGCAGCCTTCAATTT
The DNA here is from genome assembly GCA_948455865.1 of Conomelus anceps. Taxonomy (NCBI): domain Eukaryota; kingdom Metazoa; phylum Arthropoda; class Insecta; order Hemiptera; family Delphacidae; genus Conomelus; species Conomelus anceps. The sequence goes on from OX418216.1 coordinate 116,556,742, forward strand.
GCCGTAAAAATATTCAAAAAGGTTAGTTGGAGGTTTTCTATTCAATTCAATGTTGAAAGCTTACCATGGAAAGTTTTTGAAAACTTAACATAAAAACCTTTTTAAATCTTACTATGAGAATAAATTTTTACCATATATTGTTTATGAGAGAGAAATTGACAATATGAGAAGGGGCAGAAGTATCTGAAATGCGAAGTTCTTTAAAACTTTTTCAAATAATAGTAAAACTATTTTCTTGGTTTTATGCCCTGACAATACTGAGCAATTTTCTTGTGTAGGTTCCTGCACAGGTTTTTACCTCGGGACAAAATTATTAATCCTGTAAACATGGTCCTTAGTTTGAAACATTTATTGTATTACATTTTTTGTTTGTGTTTTGAGGGTTAATAAAGAATTGATTGATTGATTGATTTTGAATGGAAGCAAAGCTTCAACATTCATGACAAACCGAAATAAGAGGCCTATTCTACAATTAAATTTACAATTAGGGAATAAGGTACCTTCCAATAACTGCTGCACTTGGGCGAAACCATGAATCAATATGAGGATTATCGACGAATGGGAAAAAGTGAAGAGAAAATGGACCCGGAGCATTCCCTTCATGGAAACGTTATTTTGGGGTAGATAAGAACGAAAACGGAGAAAGAAAACAGATAAAAAACCGGGATTTCCTTATCGATGATGACTGACTTGCTTTTCTATTATAATCGGATTTTGGGGAGTTATTACATAAAAAAAATGTGTAAGGATAAAGTGATGAGAAAAAAGAAATGTTCGAAATATTGAAAGTATTTTTTTCCAGAAATTAATAATAAAAATTGCTGCGGTGTATTTTATTGTGTTGTACTAAAAGTCACCATGTTAAAAATATTAGAAGTGACTTCTTTCAGAAATCACTGATGAAAGTTATTGTGCTGTACTAAATTAGTGTCTTTCAATTTAATGTGTCTTTTTAAATTAGTGTCTTTCAATTTAATGTGTCTTCTTAAATTGGTGTCTTCTAATTTATAATTGAATGAGAAAATTCATTTTCAGCATTGTGATTGATTGTTCATGAGATAGCAATTGACATTTTAATTTGAAGTTATAAGAAGACAAAAAGAAGGCATAACATGCAACAATAAATACTCTTGGTGGCCAATGATGGTTTTCCATAATAAATTGCCTGAGAAAATTCCGCAGTACAGTAATCAATGGTCTCTACTCGTGATACTACAAAGCAGACTTGAAAAAAAAAACATTAGAAATTATATACGGTACTGTGAATTATATTCTGTACCGATCTTTAGCTTTAATCAAAAGCCATTTGTTATGGATTTATACTCCATTTCTAAACTAGAGTTCCCTATTTTCTAGAACATGATAGAATGAAATAACATTCTTAAACGCACTTCCGCTCTCGTTTTGTTAGGTTTGCATTTGTGGTACGCTCTTTAGATCAAGACTTACTGTTATGTCTAAAAGGTCACCGACAGTCAGAATCAGCCAGAATCAGAATGAGTCAATCAATCAACTAAACAGAATAAGTCAGAATATCTTACTATATACATAATATTTTCATATTACTTTCATAACAATATAAAGGGGATAAAAGGGATGTATCCTTCCTCCGAAATTCTCAACTGACACTAAAAAAAAGCTTCATTTGCATCTTTTATGGTGATGAGGTGATATCCCCAAATTTTTCCTCAGTTGATATTCCCCAAAAAAATTTCTGGATTCGCCCCTGAACTGTGTTGAAATATTTAATTATTAATGTGTTATATAATTTTTATATCAATATCACCGTACTTTTTATGTTATAGTGTTAAAGTGAAAATTGTTTTTTGTTCACAGTGTATGGAAAGCTAAGGGTTGTGAGGAGCTGTGGCTTCATAGAAGATACTGACCGCGATGGAAAAGCCTGCCTGTACCGTTCAGGCACTCACGATGTAAATGTTATGTACTGCTCCTGCAAAGGTGACCTGTGCAACTCGGCTGTTACTGCCACTTCTTCAACACTAGTCACTTTTCTGATTGCTGCCGCCATCATTTTATAACAATCAAAATTGTAAATGGTCAAGGATATGAGAGAATAAAACAGTAAATACTAAGTATCAACTAGGGTACATAGACCACTACATAGCAATGATGCTTTTAACTTCAAATTATAGCAGAGAGTATTATTACAACAATTTATTTTCATTGAAATGTTTCTTCTCATTTCTATCGGATGATAATAATATAGAAAAAAGTGAAATTTCTAGTCCATTTCCAATAGATAGAACTCAATATTTTCAATAAACCAGTTCATAGATAAGTTGAGCTAACTTCAATATTATTATTTCAGTTTGACTACTAATATTTCCACTTAATATCACCCGAAATATTTCAATATGACGTAGATTGCAAATATTAATCCTAATATTGTTTATGTAGCATATTAAATAAGTCAGATAACTACTGTCAAATACTGTAGTGTTAAGTACACAGCCTCATATCATGACACAATAAAATTATTGGACTTCACAAGAGTATTAGATTATACTGTACAATAGAGAGTTCTATACTCTATTGAATTCTGTATCTAAGAAGATATGAGAAATTAGTAATAAATTATGATAGAAGAGGTTATATTTGTTATAAGTATGGTTTTTAGAATGTTTATTCATTTATTGTATATTCATCAGAATAAATTTATGCCATCCGTTTCTGTCCTAAAAATAGCATTATTCATACTCTATGATTGAACTAAGTTCCTCTGAAAGAAAGCATCTTTTAATTTACTCTTATCTGGAAAATTAAAAATCATTACTTCGACGACTCAAAGAAAAGTCAAGGTCAGCATCAAGGAGATACTTGCTATTGTAATCAAATTATTCTTTGTGACATTATATTCTATTTAATAGAATTTTTCGGGTAGTCAAATATTTGGTTATCAAAAACGTTTTAGGTAGTTAGGACTTCCAAATAGAGAATTATGTAAGATATTGTGAGATGGTTATAAGCTTTCATTGAAGTCTTATCATGTAATACCATCTTCAAAATCCATGTTCTGTTCATGAAAGTATAGCAATAAATTTTTTTTCGATAAATTTAATAATGTGTGGCACTTTGAAGAACTATGTTATAAAAAATATAATTTTTGAACCCCTTTTCTTCAGATTGAGTGAGCACTGCCTAGGAACGAATATTAGCATAGTCCTTTCACAAATTTTTGTGGCGAATGAGAATCAACTTCTATTATTAGTTCAATATTACTTTGTAAAATAAATTCCCTTTGTTTGAGAAAGAGTATGAATCAAGAGTATGAACGCTCTTTCTGAATGAATCAAGTAGCTTGACAAATTTTCGCTGTGAGCTAAATTTGTCAAAATAGTGGGTAGATTATTATTATTAATAATATCTGTATGAGAATATAATAAATTGCTCACTAAATGATAGGATATCCTCTTAGCGTGTAGTATCCGAATCATACAAAGTTATACTGATTTGAAAAAGTTCATCCAGTATATATTTAAAAACAACACCATTTTTGTGACACTAACAATTGTAAGTTCTATCGATAATATAAAGTATTCGTGAATCGTCAATATAAATCGTTCACTTGTATTGAATTTATCAAAGACCCACTGCCCACTTCTTGAATAGTTTGTCATTCACTGTAAAAAGCTCAACCAGCTATTAAACATTTGAAATTTGAGTTCACTCAATTTTCTTAGGAATGAACTCACAATCATGTAAAATAGATATTTGAAACTCTTCAGATTCAAAGTTAATTCTAAGATATTCACAAGTGTGTGATTATTAGTTAGATTATTATAACCAACAAAGCATTTCATGTATTGTAGGGTGAAAGTATTTTCACAATATCAAATGGTTTTATTCCTAAGCTATAGATAGGCTTCTCTGTACAGTACATTTCGGTATTTTTTTAGTGTGGTTAGTGTTGAAGTACATTGTAAAAGTGTATTTGCTGATTGCACGGGGCGCAAAATTGAATTATGATGCGTTAATAAATAATTAAAGGACTATTTCTCATACAGCAATCCATAATATTATTCGTGTCATACATTTAATATTTTTGTAAAAATATGCTGAAATTCAATTTATTTCGAATTTTATTATTATATTCAGTGCAGGTGGTACAGAAATTTGTACAAGAGAACAGTGTTTGCAATGATAGATTTAAATTTGTACCACTTGAATACAACTATTCAAAATATAAAATATGGTTGGAAACCGACGAAATTCTTTAATGGTAGCTCTCAGAATTAATTATATTATTCCAGATAAATCCTTCCGAAGTGCCTATCACTTTATTAATTTGAAATATAAACTTGTACTTGTAATCTAATTCAGTACTGTATTTACATGTTTATTTTTTTGTTTTCATCAATTGAAATGAATATGAATCGACATTTATACATTGTTGTATAAATCAATTGCCTATATTAAAGAAATTCATTTATACTAACCAGACAAAAATTATTTAATAAGATTAAACATAAATGAAGTTCTGAGCCTTCTTTTTTTACCAAAGGTATGAACAACTATCAAGCTGTTGGACTAAGTTATCTGCTACAAATAACGTTTTCAAATTTGGTAAGGAACCTTTTTCTATTCGAGCTGAGAGAAGCGTTCGCATTTATCAATTATGTAAATTATCTCCCAAGAGAAAATTGGGAGAATTCATCAAAAAAGATTTTTGGTCATGAAAATGATAAAGGATTACATAAATGGAAGTGGAAAGAATATTATTTCATTGACAATTGACAATTGCAATGACAATTGTATCGACGTTCAAGATTAGTTGGGCCTATTATTCTAACTTTTTTAGTTCTTTAATCACATCGAAATCCAATGTTGATATGCTTTGTAGCTGACCATGTCTCTGAGAAAAAGAACTCATATTTTCTCACTTATTTATCAACATTATAAAATAATGCTGATGCATTACTAAGGTACCTAGCGCTTTTTTGAATGTGTATGTATGTGTGTATAATGTGTGATACCCCAATTATTTTATGTTTGAAAATCAATTTAAACTCTGCCTCCATATCAGTCTCTACCAGGTTTCGTTCAAACAAAAGTCCTAATGCAATCAATATTATTCACATTTGCCGCAAGAAACTAAATAAATAATTCCATTGATCTGCTTCCAAAGAACTTCATAGCAGTTTAAAAAAGGCGAACTGTGATAATGTATTAAATGAAGAGTTGATCTTCATTATGTAAATTGCTTTAGTTTAATATCGAGATTCACATTCATCAGATACTCCATACATTTCACAATATTCTAAAAAAGAATTCATTAGATTTCTGTGAATGTTCTTAATAAGTTATACTATTGCCACATATCATATTTCATAATACGTTACTAATAATGTGTGTTTGAGAGTTTCATTGTTCATACAAGCCCGAAAATGGGGCAGAAAAGCTATTTTAATATAAATTGATATACATTTATATGGATAGATAATTATACAGAGAAATGGTTCAAGATGGATAGTGTTCTGTAAAATTTTACTTATTGAATTTTTACTACCTTTCTTAAAAGATTATACGTTTAATTTTTCTCTCATTTCATTGACCGGCATCATTTGATTATAATAAATTAGAATAGCTTCTCAAACGTAAATAAATTCTCCTGTTATGAATAATACGTTTTTTAAAAATATTTCTAGGGAATGCAACATTATGCTTGTAAACAATGAAAGTTCTATTAGTTTGTTTGCTCAACTGTTAATTTCCTGTGATTTTTTGATTGAAATTTCGTATGTAAAACGCCATTATTTGTAAATTTCGCATGGGAAACGCTATTTTCCTTTCTAGATTTGATTTTCTTAGAAAGAATACCAGTTATGGAGTAGGAAAATTTCACTTCTTCCATTATTATGCTTCAAGAATGAACTTCAAAAATATCATTCTGTAGAATTTTTTATTCCAGAAAAGTAATTTACAGAATATTCTATTCTAAAATATGATGAAAAAATTCAGCAAGTAGTAAATTATATTTTTTTCAAGTTATAACCCCCATGTTTTCATTTAATTTTCATGATGATCTTCAAATTTTTCAATGAATCATTAAATTTCTAACTAATAAGCATATCAGAATGCAAAGTACAGTAATATATTTTTAATACGATGTAAATATGTCTATAGATTTATGTCTAATAGATTATCTATCCAATTTCTATAATAATGGAACTTTAAATCCATTTTCTTTTTTCCAAAATATACATAGACTACCATTACAATTCCACAATATTAAAATCGTGTGAATTATTTCAATACCAACATAAAACATTTTAAATATAAAGAAACAATCATTCAGTTTTATCGCATAAAAGAAGCTATTATTCCATAAAAAATTGATAACATTCATTCTAAGCAGTTCCACTGTTTATAGTTTACAGAGTTGGAAAGCTTTTTAATTTGGTGATGTAAATAAATATTACTGTAAGCTAGCCAGAACATTGATAACTTTCATCTGACAATAATTTTTCATCTTTAAATCGAAGGAGAATCCCAAGTGGAGTGCATGAACTTTTCGACCAGAGTTAGAACAAACGAGAAGTATTCCCAAAGCGGGAAGTGAGAATAAAAACGAAGGATATTGCAGAAAGAGAGAAACTTGGAAATTTGATGACTCATCTCATTTCATCCTGTTCTGCAATATTTGATGCTCTTCAATGAAAAATCAACTTTTTTAATTTTGAATTAGGCCTACTTTCTGCCTTGGTGGTATTTGTCATCAAATACTTCAGGCTTATAGTCAACTATTCTCTTGATATCATTCAACACTATTTTTTTATTCCATTCCTCTTGGATCTGTTAACATTATTTGGTTATAGCAAACCTCCTATTAATGATAGCCTTCTCTATAATACTGGCATTATTGTGTACTGCTACCATACCAATAAAAATTTGAGATCTACATTCTCTTGTAAAAATTTCCTAGTAATCTTTTTTTTCATATTCTTGCCTTATCATATTTTAAATTCAATCTATTTTATTCTCCATTTTTTTTTTTTTTTGTAGATTACGGTACGTCTTGGAGACTCCAGTTACGGAGTATAAGACAAGAGTCAGATCAACAAATTATACAATCTTGTACACTAGTTACCATAACTATATCAATATTTAGTTGAGGTGAGGCTTTATTTTTATGTGATTTCTTACTAACATGTCTGGGAGTCGGAAATCCAAAATTTTTACTATGAATATTTTTGAACCAAACAAAGCTTAGTCCCCCATTCCTGACAGAGGACAAAAAACTAATAATCAAAAGCTTGAAATAAGGTTTGCTCCCCAATAATAATATTAATAATACAAAGCGTATGGCTTTTACTGATGGGGAGAGACCCTTACGGGTATTACACCTCGCCGTTTGAGCCATGTTATTGGGAACATTGTGGACCTACTATTTTTTAGGTGGATTCCGAACCACCGGGTAAGTTATAATAAAGTTTTGCTCCCCAAATAGGCTACATAGAACAAATAACATCGATGAGAATGTTTGCAGGACTATCAATTATCCTTCAAACTTGAACATACGGTGTCGTTATGTTTTTATGATATATAAAATACGGTATTCATTTTAATATAAGACAGACCTAGGAATAATTATTTCAAAATAAATAGTCTACGCTATGGTTAAATTTTGAGCAAAGTTATTTAGTGCTGAATGTTGGAATGAACTTTTATGAGTGAATGTTTGTGTATGATAATTCAAATAAAATTAATCTAGAATATACGGTATTAAGTTCATATTGAACAATTAACGTTTGTTGTTACATTATAATTATAACGAGCTTGTTGTGTGTGAGTGTGTCCTTACCCAGTATCGAAGCAAATTACGTTCTCTGCCGCTTATTATAGTCTGTTCATCTTTTGTAAATAGGAAAATTATTTGTAATGTGTAATATAGAATACGGTGATACGGTACACTATTTTCGTGAATCTAAAATAATCAAATAAAACAGCTGACTTTCTCAAATATGTTTATTTAAAAATTTAAAATAAAATCTAAGGAGTTAATAGATGGTTGGTAAATAGAAAATGGGTTATCTACACTGCCTCCATGTTCCAACCTTATTCTTGAAACTAAGTTATTCTATTTACAGTACTACTTTCGACACATACATGGATTAATTTGAAATTTCAATATTTTACTATAACTGAAAAATCATTCAAGTTTTATAAAATTATTTTATTGAAAAAAGTCATAATAATTTTCTACTTTTCCCTTCATTCCATTATGTAGCCTATATTATTATTATTATTATTATTATTATTATGTTGGGAACTTTCGTAATATTTTTATTTAAAGTAATTATTATGCCTACAAGAAAACAGCATTGATATAATTAGCCTATAATATATCTATCAATTTAGATACTGAAAAAATCAGAGTTTAATTGATTGCTTGTATGTATGTATTTGCCATTAATAATGTGTATGTTTACAACATATTTAAACAGTTTTGGAATTTGCACCATTCATTTATGCCTTATAATAATGCCATATGTGTTAGTGAAGTTAGAGCAAAGTATTGAGCTATTTATTTTGTAATTTTTATTGATAAACGGTAATTATATTTAGTACCGATGTTGTTAATCAATACTAATTTTAAGCAACAACTTAGATGAGATAAGCTGATATTTTTAATCTTAATAGGATTTCAAAAGTTGATAATTCTAAGCCAGTTCAGCAATGCCATGAGGCTTCTTGAACTAGTAGTTAGCATTTTTGTAGAGAGCGATCATTTATTGCATGACCTGTAAAAATTAATACAAGTACGTTTAATGACACCTGAAATTTGTGTTGACACCTGCTGTAATAAATTTTACAATTGTTGACCACGTTTTTCTGTATTCCATAAGTACTTTCTCCTTACTTACAAAGAATTGACTGAAAAATTAAGAGTTCGACTGCAACGGGATCTTTATCCACTCGCGGGGGCCTATTCCATAGCAAAGTACAAGCAGAAGCTAATAATAATATTATACTTACTGCAGAAATTTCTAAAAGCTTTTACATCAAACTTGTAAAACGGTTGACATATAGTTTGTTGTGAAGTAAGTCCGGGATAAAATTCTTTTTTTCATTCAAAAGATTGAATACCAAGTATTTTTCGACCGATTTGAGCCCATCAGAGCAGCAATCAGGGTATTGAGGCTTTTTTGTAGATTACGTCTTTGAGATTCCGTTAAGGAGAATGTCACATCAATAATTATAAACTCTTGTACACTATAAAAATCTACCAAATAAATATTTTTTCAATTTTTTTAAAAATATTTCCATATTATCAAGACTTTAAAAACTGCGGTAGTTTGTAGTTTCGTACCAATATAACTAGGTTTTTTTAAATAAGTTACTATTGTGGCCCAAGTGATAATCTCCTCGGCTTTTTGTATTATAATCGGGTAAGTCTAGATTTTGGTTTATATCACTCTATTTTACACATGAAGTAGCTGCATATAAGCAGGTACAGTTAGGAGACCAGTCTCTTAAACAACGACCTATATGAATATCTTTTTCCTCTTTCCATACACCTAACAACTTTCTTTTGAATCTTAAACACCCTATCATTGGATGGAATACCTCAAATGCCGAGTAAAGTAAGCGATGTATGATAATCATAGTAATTTCGCCATAGAACGTTGTAAAAATCTGCAATACAAAAATAAAATATTCATCTTACATCCAGATAAAACGATTTTTGTAATATTGAGAAAAATTGTTTGGTGATTTGGCTATCAACAAAGTACATTGTTTCAATGTTTTTGAAATTGGAGTTGTGTACTATGCAAATCAATTGTCCTTAAGCTGTAGGTACATGTACATGATAAGTCAGTTTTCATTAAATCAGTAGTTTTACATTTCTGTACGTCAAGATTTGATTTCTCAACATAAGAGTCCTATCTTGGGATCACTTTAATGAGACATTTCAAGTTCCCCTCAATCACTAACTCTGGATTATTTAAATAGCTGAGTAAAATACTGTATTCAGTATTTGGTGATTTATCATCTATGGCACACTACGATGTCATTAATACGGTATTTCATATTTTTCGCTAATTAGGCTACTGATATGCAGAATACAAGTATAAATTGAATGTTTTTTAATATTAACTTTTTATTGTTAATTTAATGACTTGCAGTCAATTTTTAATTGTAAATAAAAATATTATTTTATATTCACAATAAAAAGTTAATATATTAACATGATCATTATGGAACAAGAAATCCAAGATGTTTTTAACGTTGTAGCCTGTGATGTGTTTGTATACATTCTTTTAATTTAAAATTATTCCCGTTTATGTCTTCTAAATTTGTAAAAGATGAAAATATTATTTTTTTCAACAGTTTTGTTGAAAAAATAACATGACCGCATCACACAAACATAGAAATGACCCAAAATAAGATATATGTACCCTAGGCCTCGAAACAGTTTGAAATATACAGGCTCGCCACACCATACAACTTAATGACGTGAATAAATGTATGGTTCACTGAGAAGACCACATTTAAATCAGATATTATTTTCAACTATATCCTCAAGATGATTTCTGTAGGAAGATGGACAAGTCATATATTCGAACATTCTTTCCATTATACAGCGGTCTCGTAGTAGAAATGGTAGGCCTACTACTAGGCATTTAAAATAGGCCAAAAACATCTTATTCTGCCTATAGAAATACAACCTATTTTGCCTGATGTCAAAAAAAAATAAATGAGAAAATAATTATAATATTATTAATGAGAAATAATTAAAAAATAAACAGGAAAATAATCGGAACAAAAAGTACTTTTACTGGTTCTCACTGAAATAATACTTGCAACACGAACTTTATTTACACAAATCATTTACAAAAAGCACAAACCAGTTATGTCACAAAAGAAAATCTAATAAGAAACCAACAGATCAATAACGTTCAACTAATAATGAATTATCTTTATCACTGTACAAAAATTAATTTATTGCTATTTATTGTTAGTATAGGCCGACCGATAATTTAATTAACAACTATCCAATAAACTGTTCAATGATGTAAAAATAAATTTCCAAAGAACAGTTAAACACTCACTAAATAAATGGAACACTTACGATGTACAGTGTCTCTAACGGTATTCGACTATCACAATAATAGCACTGAGTATTCTGCCATGAAGAAGGAAGTCTACTGTCAAAGAATTTACCACATGAACTGATTACGAGCACTTGATAGGTACCGGTATGTGTTAACACAATGTCTTTATAAACTGTCACTGGATACGAACGTTGAGAAGAGCAAATAACAACTGAACTATGGCTCACAAGGAGAGCCCTTTTATATACTGTTTGAAAGTAGTCTAGGAACTTCCGGAAACTTATAACATTATCTGGAAGATTCGGGCAAATTGTTGAAAACACTAGAACTATACCTGAATAATAGGAGTGAGAGAAACATTCAAGTAGAAATAAAAAACAAGAGTTAAATTACAACCTCTTTGCAGCACGTGCCATCAATGAAAATGGAAGCGATATTTATAAAACAAGCAGTGTCGACTATTGTTTTTCTTCTTTCGGCATTCATAACAGTACAGCAGTATATATATATCGTATGGTATATAACTGTCAGCCAATAAAATATAACATAATAGAGCACTTTCGCTCACGTCAGTATTTAAAATACAGAAAAAGATAGATTAAAAAGACGAAACAGAGTCAAACAAAAGATAAACTAATGAAGAGATGAACATTACGTAAATTCCAGAATATCACAAAGCCAAATCCAGCTCTCTTAGGCCGTGTGCATAGTGAAGCGTCCGAAAACAAAGAGCCTAGAGCATAGAGCAAAGCCTCGAATTCAAACACATGCTATAGTAATGTAGCTGTGCATAGTGGAGCAGTGCGTCAAGGTCACGCGAGGAGGTCGTGAAAGAGCAGAGCTGCGAAATCAAACAAGTTTGATTTCTCTGCTTTGCTCGCTTATCGATGCCAGCCGGTCCTGCCATTTTTCTGCGTTCCGTACCGCATTCAGCAGCATATGCTCGCTTTTAAAAACTTTTTAGAATCGGGTTTCATCGGTTTTCAAAATGAATGTTGATTTGCTGATAAAGTGAAATTTTAAAGTAAATTTGCTGATTAGTGGAGTGTTCAAGAGGTAACCTTTATGGGACCTAAAGAATAGGAATCACCACAATCGCGTCATTCATATAAAATATTTCTGTTTGTTATAAATGATTTAACCTGTACAGCCTACTAGAAATGATAAATTAATTTCTTGAATTTCTTGTTCCATAACGATCTGCGTTGTTAATATCAACTTTTTATTGTAAATTCATTACATGACTTGCAGTCAATTTTAATTGTGAATAAATAATAAATGTACTCACATTTTCGAGTTATTGAATCTCATTTTCAAGGCCTTGATTATATTATTCACAACTTAAAACTGAGTGCAAGTCGTTACATTTACACCAAAAAGTTGAGATAAATTATTTTTTTTTTTTTACTTTTTGTTGTCTAACGGCTTTTAGTCAATTTTAATTGTGAATAAATAATATTTGTACCCACTAGTTTATTGATTTTATTATTCTCAAATTTATTATTTATTCATTATTTAATTTATTATTTTATGATTATTATTAGTTAATTTATTATTTATTCACAATTAAAATTGACTGCAAGTCGTAAAAGTTTCTATTAACAACGCAGATCGTTATGGAACAAGAAATCCAAGATAAATTAATAAAACAAAATATTATCAATGCCCATAAATGTATCAGGGACACAAATCATTTGTGCTATTGATATATTAATTTATTAACTGTCTGTATCGTTAATAGATTTGTCATTCGAAATATTTTGTTTATTCATTTACTAGATGAATATAACTATTGTAGAGGATAATGCAGAGGATATTCCCAATAATCAATAAAATATGCTTTTAATTAATAAATTTCACGATACATTTCGGCATGTAGTTGTGAACGAACTGGACAGTGGGGAGATGAACGTTGCTTCAACTCCTCACTATGAACACAGTAGTTCTTTGCTCTTTTATCGCGGACTCTAGGCTCCTTACTCTAGGCTCTTTTATGCTTTGCTCTCAGCTCCACTATGCACGTAGCCTTAGCCAGTTCAGGGCCTCACTACCACCGCTGTGAAGGCCTACTATTCCGCCAGTGAAAAGACGCAGGGGGCATTCTTCAATAATGTGACTCATGGACTGGGTCTCAACTCCACAGTCACATGACTCATCATTCGCAAGGGCCCATTTAGAGCGCCAATAGTTGCATCGTCCCACTCCTGTGCGGAAACGATTAGTAAGAGCCCATTCTCTCCTTGGCAAACTCATTCCACTCACAGGTTTTGTTGGGTCTCTGACTAACGTTTTGTTCAAACGTTAGTATTGTGGAACTTCGTTTGGGGGAGGGTGCGTCTTTGAAATTATAAATCTTTAATTTAATTTGTCCGGAAGCCGCAGTCGGTAGCAACGCTACATCTCGCATGGACGCCCCTCTCCCACTCAAAGTCGCACAAGAATATCTGTCTTTGCCGGGCTGAACTGTGGGTCTTGAGTGGGACAGCCACTATTATCGGCCACACAATCCAGTCCACCAAAGAAAGACTTTTAAAAAATAAATAGAGAACAAGTGAAATTATTCTCAAAGAAACCGATCCACTCGAGAGCAAGACTCGGGTGCGGATCATGTAACTCTTGCTTGTTACACTCTCCCCCAAACTCCCACTACCGAGATGGATGGAACTAAAAATTTCTAGGACACACCTATATTATTTGCAAAAATGATCCCTTTGCTGATGTAAGCCTTTGATCACCTGAAATGGATTATTCTTATAATTTCCAATCAGAGCTGAGGGAAATATGAAATTAGAACAACTGGTAATGACTGTATTGAATTTAATTGAATCTTTGAGATTTTTCTTCAAAGTTATTATTAAATGAATAAATTGACAAAATATGTGTTCAGAATTCTTGAATAATTAATTGGACTGTCTTTAAATATATTTAATAATTTCGACGAGTGTTTGAGGCTTCGCCTAAGGGTGTTATAGTAATCTGGGCGAGTTGTTGAAGGCAATTTACAATTGATACACCAGTAATAGACTTCAAAGCTCATAAATAAAATAAATAGCACATACCACTCGACTGGGCCCAATCTCACGCGCACAATACTTCCTTTTTCACTTTTTTTGGCTGCGGGAAGGAGTCATCAGGCGGACATCTTGAGTGGAACCTCGTGGTCGGTCGAATTTGAATAATTTGATTCCTGAGCTGTTGACTTTGTTTTGATACGGTGATCGAATTATTGCTTTCAACAGATTTTTTGGGGGATGCAGAAATTCACTTTAACAGCACGGCTTGACATTTAACGTTAAAACATTAATACAAAAAATAAATTGAGAGGGAGGTTTTTGCAACGGATCCTCTCCTCTGGGTTTCCAAAAATCGTCTCTTTTCTCCTCTGTCGGAAGGACAAAATTACTGAGGAGAAAGTCTACGTCATGAGGTGATCCTCCAATTAGACGTGAGAAATAGTTTTTCCACCAATAGAAAAAGGACACTCGTCTTTAAAGTCAGTGTGCCAAATGCCGTGACAAGTTTTAATGGTGGAAAAGAAAAAAAATTAAATTAATAAATTAAATAATTAATAGGGTATGACATAAGCAGATTTTTCTAAGTTGACCAGAAGACAGAAAAGACAAAGATAATTCAACAATAAATTCAAAAGTGGAAACAGTACGAATAAACAGCTGACTGATAAGCCAGTAGTATCAAGAAATTTCGGCAGCTAACCCTTTCGTTTTGTAAACAATTGCACTTCATCCCATTCAAGTACATTCAATGAACATTTAAACAGGCAAATATTTATGTAAATTATCTTATTCTTAACTAATAAGTATTGAACAATAAATACACGTAAGTACAGGAATTCTATTTGATTTCATTCCACATCTTGTATTTTCATAAATTGCTGAGTGATTGGGCTAGGCGTATTTTGCACCGTGACATGAAGCCCCCAAATTAGAAAGGGTTGAAACTCAATCATTTCTAATTTCCACCGTCTAAGGTGCAATAACAATACATGAACTTACAACTTCTACACTTAAGATCTACAACACACAAATATCACAACCAATAACAACAGTCTGCATTAGAAAATAACATGTATTAACACAAATTGCACGACTTCCTTGCTGCAGCAGTGGTGTCGGCAACCACAACTAATAGTCCTGGGATCTTTGCCCAAATAGACTATGATGAGGATAAATAGTGCAGAGGTGAGCCTCAGCTACATACACTAGACAGCCATGGGGATACTGTATAATCATAATTCCCTACGATGACGGGATGGTAAGCACACAAGCTTCCAGAGCCTCGTCACAGACCTAATAGCAGATGTGTCTGGGTGAAGGTGCGTGACCAATGCAAAGTGTTACAATATCACAAAAAATTGATGATCAACATCGAATATAAGTGTTGGCCTTGCAAATAACAATAATAGCAGCTATAGAAAGCTCATCTATAAATATAATTTCTTTGGTTTATTTCAAATTTGCCTGTGTGTAATGCATGGGTGTATCAGCATGCCTTCTTGATTTTCGAAATTCTCATGTTTCTGTCTCATTCTTGCTTTCAATAAATCTCTGGTCTTCTTAACTTGATTACTTATTTCTGCCTTGTTTCCCTTTTATCGTTTCCTTTTAGTTACAGTTTTTCTTTAAAATACAATTGCCTGATTTTGCCAATTGATGTTAATATGCACATGAATGCATGGAGCACTTACAACATTATGATAAGTTGTAGTTTGTCTACAACTTGAACAACGAAATAAACATTTGAATGTAACAATCATGAATATTTTTAAAGATAATGCTAATATAATACACCAATAAATATAAGATCTCTTTTCTAGTTAAGCACAATATGATACTAATATGATACAATAATATGATATAATAAGATTTTTACAAATAACAATAAGGTATAAGATCGCCTTTCTTACAAGCTAGTATCACACCCATACAGCACAAAAACATTACAGTAACGTTACAAAAACGTAACACTGTTACCTTGTAATGTTACATATTTACGTAACATTAACGTTGTTAAACGGTCTAATAATCGGGTAAGGTAGCGTTACATAGTAACGTAAAAGTAACGTTACATTGAAACGTAAATGTAACGTTACATAAAACGTAAATGTTACGTTGCATAGTAACGTAAATGTTACTTAACATAGAAACGTAATTGCAATGTTATAGAGAAACGTTTTCATAACGTTACATATTTATGTAACATTAACGTTGTTAAACGGTCTAATAATCGGGTATGGTAACGTTACATAGTAATGTAAATGTAATGTTACATATTAATGTAAATGTAACTTTACATAATAACATAAATCTAACGTTTCTTGAAACGATTTTGTAACGTTACATAAATAATTATATAAAATAAATTTCACTAATGAATTCAACACTTACTTGTGTGAAGGCCATTTCGCATTGTTGAAATCCTTCCTCAGAGGCTGGAAGCCTAACCATGAGAGTAGGCCTCCAGCCACGTCTCAGGAAGCATTCCAACAATGCGAAATGGCCATCCCACTAATAAGTAAGTGTTTAATACACTAGGGAAGTTTATTTTCAATAATTATTTGTGTTTAAATATCAACTGAAAAAGTGCTATGGAACTACATCAAATCCTGAACAGTTTTGTTACTTAATAAGGTTTATATAGTAGCCTAACACTGCATAAATACAGTATAGTGATGTTACAAAATTGTTAAAAAATAATATTCTTGTAACATTCTCAATGATTAACATAATGTTTAATTAAAATTCCAAAAACGTAACATTTGACCACTAATGGGCTCTCTGCTCAAACACACGGAGCTTATTCTGCTCATGTTACATATGGTCATTAACCATTAGTCTGTAAAGCCTACAGTCCATTAATGGTCTGTAAAAGTATTGTACTATATGCAAAATCACTATTTAGAATGTTTCCATAAAACTGGAACTGTATCTGAATTAAGTAATAAGTTTTACTCGCGTTGTCAGGATGACTGCACTTTCGTCCTTTAAAAGACGCTTCGTCAGTTGACAAAGGGACAAAAATGCACTCCAGACAATATGAGTAATAGCTGTTTATTACTTAATTGAGATACAGTGCCAGTTCTTTGAGAACTTGAAATACTTGTTCAAGTATTTCGGCATGGAAAACATCATGAATATCTATTTACATCGTGAAGATGGATATTCCAGATAAATGTTGGAATGAACAAATCAAGGAATTATTTGAAAATATTATTTTTCCTGAGCTGCATTATAAATTTCATGCAACAATGTTACTTAGAGGGGCATACTTTCGCTGTAAGAAAGTTGCAATTATTAAATCAAAATACTGAAAAATAAAATTATTTAGTATATTTATACAGAATTTTTACAGTACAATTACAGTATTTATTTTTATTGCAGTTTATTAAAGTATTTATTTTTTTAGTCAACTTATTTTGCCTTTCAAGCCGTTGTTTGAAAATTTCAGCCAGTTTTTCATGTGCGGCTTACCTCTGTAGCGTCAATCATCTGCATTCCAACATTCTAAAAAGTAAAAAATGACAATAATAATCTTGTATCACTACACAATATTATATCTATGTTAAATTATAGATAACGCTGACTATATGGCACAGACACTGCACATGAACTGAAATCAGAAATCTGGTTGCATCAATTCATTATTTATGAGGGGAGGGTTCAGGGCCTATTTTACATAGACAGAAGGCCAGTATATTATATGTATTAAATTTACTAGGAGTGCTTTTTGAACACAGTTGAGAAAAGTTCTGAGAGCCAAAACTTTGATATTAAAATTGAAAGTTTTGTAGCCTGTAAGAATTCAGCACTAAACAGAAAACATAATGGTAACTGTTCTATGATCCACACAGGCTTAGCTGCAGTCTTTAAATCTCATTGTAATTGAATAACCATAGTCAATTCATATGAATCTTCTCAATATTATGAAATTTATTCAACTTTCAAATCTTCATTTTCCCAAAAAGGTGTTTATTAAACTTGACAAATATAAATTAAAAGCAGGAATAATGCAAGAAAAATTTTATCCACTCACTAAACAACAAAATCTTCTGTTGATTAATTTGGATTATCAAGTTACCTTATAAAAAATAAGTATCTGCTAAAAGTTATCAACAGCTGTTATACAGGAAAGTATTCGTTGATATTTTGGGTTTTCTATGACAAATGGGTTTTTATGTCATTAAAAAAACTATGGATTCAGTAGGCTGCAATAACTTGACAAATATAGTATTACCCATGGATATATCCCAATTTTAAATTATTCCTTTTTAAGAATGAAAAGAGAAGCAAAACTGAGTATTGCTAAATATTTCGAGATTTTTTAAAACTTTTCTTACTACAATCTTGATGTGGCTCCAGCAATATAAAACAGATTTTAGCTTTACTGAAAAATTGTCCAGGGTGGAGATAGCCACCGACTTCAAAAGATTACTTGTATGAAATTAAAAATTTTCTCAGTTTAAAGTAAATACTTTATTTTAAACTTTTTAGTACGTGAGTATTTTATCATTTCACTGAAGTCGGTTTCTTTTTTTGTTTTAAAATATATTTTATTTTAAGCTTTTTAGTTTAATTTTCAAACTTTGAAAACATGAGAAATTTCTTAAAGCCTACATTATGAAATATTTATCAAATTAGCAAGCCAATAATTAATTTATAACATCGAAAATTGAGTAACTAAAAATCTACTTATAAGAAAAGATAAACTAAGGAAAATTCTACAACGTTTTATTTAATGTGGAATATTGTATTTAGGAGAATTATAGGCCTAATAGCGAAAGGCTTCTTAAAAGTGAAATGGCTTTTGATTCATTTTGATGTGGTCCCTTTCAGAATACCTACACTGAAATAGTAGGCCTATATTACGTTACAAGTGTGGAAAATATTGCGCTTACTGAAAATATGATAAGTAAGTATCATACGAGTATGGTAAACATCTTCCCGGACGAGTTATGTACGATATTTTTTGTGTTATGATTGCAACTAAATAACCTTATTCCTATGACTCAATAACATCAACTAAATTATTTACAATTTTCATATGAACATATGGACAGAAATATTATATTCTTCTTATTCTCGATTCAAATTAAGTTCACATGATTGGTCAAAACGGGACATTAATGGCTTGTTTCACACTGAACCAGCTTTGGGTAACCGATGTCGTTTACCCGGCATAATTGCATTGCATCATATGATTTCGAAAACTGTCTAGATGTAAAGCGCTCCATATGATACAATGATCAGCCTGGTAAACGACACCGGTTATCCGATTGGCGGTTATGTGTGGAACTATCCTATTCATCATTTATCCATCCATTTATCTATTTTTTTATTGTGACAAAATCACAATGAATGTTGTAACGATACGAAATTTCTTCAAATTATGAATAAGTCACTAGACAGATTTAAATCACTAATATACACTTGAGATCGCAATGTTTACGTCGCTGCTATTGAGAAACATAACCTCCTGATGTGCCGGCTTTTTCCTGTCTACTCAGCCAGATACTCGTAGTAGCGAGAATTTGTGAAATACTAAAATATATTGCCTTAATCATTTTTTAATAAGTAAAAAAGCAATAAAATATTCTCGAATAGCTAGTCATACTGTATATTAATAGAATCTTGTATAAAATGAAATGTTACTCACCTGATCATCCACTCAAAAGCAGTATTATGCAGCCAGCAATATTATTATTATGTTTGTCATATTTTATTTATATTATTTATGTGATTGGTGTTAGTCAAATCAAATTATTTATATTTTATTAGGGGCATTAATTAGTCACGTAGGCCCATACCTCATTAGCATATTATGCTAATTAATTCGAAAAAGGGCCAATCAGAGGAAGCCACCATAGAAAATGACACAGAAACTGAGGTGCTTCCCTTAATCAGAAGAAAGAACTCTCTCCTGGACTTCCGACCAAAGTGGGCCTATCACCGACTTTTTGTCTTTGTCTTTTAAAACTTAAATTAAATTAAATTCAAAGTCGGACACTTGTGAGGAACAGAACGGACCACGGATTGCTGAGCCAGACACCAGATCCAAAAAGATTCAGAGGAGATTTTCCGCCACAACACCAGGATTGAGGGGCCACGATTCCAATCCTTAGAGGGCACCATCACTCCACCACTCCACGCCAGCAGAAGAACAAAAATTCGCGTAAGTGCAACAAATTTACTTAAAGTGGATCCACTAGTGCGCGGAAGATCTAAAATAATCACTACGACCAATACAGATCGAGTATTTGGAGTGTAGAAATCTGAGCTCATAGAATTAAGCAATTAAATATAGTCTATGGAGGCATGTTACATTTGGGCCAAGCCTCGAACCCACGACCCGCTCTATTATATATCTAAATTACAATCAAATAATCAATATAAAAAATATTGTATTACATAAAGGCACCCAACGTAAGGGCCTTCAAATAAAAAAAAAATAAAAAAGTATTATGTTACATAATGGCGCCCAACACAGCGGCTTGAGTAATGTGACATTCCTCTTATGTACTATATTGTATGAAATTCATACAACAGGAGAGAGTGTACTCTATTAAATACGCCAACGATTTAAAGAGATATATGCACTTAATGCTCTGAATCACATTCTGGTGATCGTTTAAATAATTATTTTGAGACCTAATAAAGAAAGCCAAACTATTTTAGTTTAAAAATTAGAGCTTTAGAGGTACTGTAATTATTGAATTTTTTAAAAAAAGAGCATTAAGGTCTGGGGGCTTGTTAAGATAAGTAATTTGTCAATTATTTTAAGCAACATCCCTAAGAAGCGATCTCATAGGCAAGGCAATTAGAGTATTAATCGTTTATTCGTTTATTTGGCGATGGCCTAAGAATCAATTCATTATTATTAAAGATTCTCAAAAATAGTATTATTAGAAATTATTAAGTGTATCATTATTAGTGATTATTGAATATTAATTGATTGGGCTATTTATAAGTGTAATTTTGCATGTTACATTAACAAGTCCTGGGCGAGTTGTAACTTTAGAGCACTAAATCACTTCACACACCACTTATTCCATTTAGCAAGGTTTTCACTTCACTTCCTCGACTGTTCACACCCGCGCCGCGACGTTTTCTTCACCACACACGCACATCCTACCACTACACGCCTGTCCTTCACGCCGCGGAACTATACGCGAGACTCATACTAGCCCACCTGACCTACTACTGGGAGACCATCATGGAAAACGCCTCCCTCAACTCATCGGTGTCTTATATGGATTTCGGAAATGATGATACGATCCAAAACGCAACCGCACTCAATCCAGAGGTCATAGACGCACCAGATGAGACTACACCCAAGGAGCGAGAATCAGGCAGTACCACCAGCGTCAACTTCAACCCTGAAAGCCTTTACCAACTCTCATCTACAAGGAAAGAAGAAGAAGTCGACCTGATCGAGGTACCGCCATATACATCACCGCCAACAGCCTCCAACGCTGCTCCACTAACATCACCTGACGAGTTAAGTCCACTTACGTCCAGACTGATGAACGACAGTCCGATTGACGGATCTACCCTCATGATGCGGATGAGCGAGGATTTCAAGAAAATATTATTGGAAGGTATAAAAACAATGGATAAAAACACTCAATACCATATGGAAAAGACGGAGAAGATGAATATTGAATTCCAGGAAAGGACGGAGAAGATGAATAGTGAATCCCAGGAAAAGATGAGTAAAAGATTCGAAATTAGCATGGAGAAAGTTGTTAGCAACTTTAAAGAAGAAATGAAGGAAGAAATAGCCACAGTGAGGAAGCAGCTAGACGATAATGCTGTGAACCTAAATATGAGAATGGATGGTGTAGACAAGCGGATAGACAGCTTGCGGACAGATTTGAGGAAGGAGTTAGGCGAGGAATGGAGAAAACATGCGTCTGAACTGGAGAAAAACATTCAAAGAAAAACAGATGAACAGGACAAGGAATTGAACAAAAAATTTGAAACATTAGAAAAACAAACCAATGCTAATGTACAACAAGCAATAGAAAAACAGAGAGTAGAATGCACCACCACCCACAATAAATTAGAACAGCAAATAAAAAGTTCCACCCAACCACTAGAAAAATCAATAGAAACAATAACTGTACAAATAGAGAAGAATACCACCACCCAGAACACTACACAGAGTCAAGTCAATGATCTAATAGTGGTACAATCTCAAATACAAAATAAAGTTACAGAAGTAGAACAAGAAGTCAGCCAACACCAGATAACCATTACAAACCTAGATACAGACCTACAATCTACGAAAGATGACTTAAATAATAAAATAAAACAAACACAAATAAAAATATCACAAATCGAAACGGATGCAAATAGAGTGAGGAGCGGAAATGAGACAATCATTTTGCCTGAAGTACAGAATGTATCTCACTTGATGAACAGCTTGGGGAAATTCGACAATACTAGCAACTACATGGCACCAAAACCGTTTGCCGACCAGCTGAGAGTAATTCAGGAGTTAGTACATGCAAGTTGGCCTGTATGGAGATTTCGACTATCTACACTGTTGATGGGAGAACCATTACTCTTTTTGCATGGTAGAATGCACGAATTCAATTCATTGGAAGAATTCCTGAAAGCCTTTCTCGACCAATATTGGAGTCTGGATCAGCAGCAGAGCCTACTTTCGAGAATAATATCAAGTACATACAACGAAAAGAGCGGACAAACCTGCACCGCATTCGTTTCTCGACTGCGATTTTTCAACTCTCAGTTAGATAATCCCATACCCGATCTCACATTAGCTCACATCGCTATGAAACAACTACCGTACCGAATTCAACTTGTGTTGTCGACCACAGCAATCAAAAGTTTCAAAGACCTTGAAAATCATTTACATTGCGTACAAGCCATCACCACAAATCACAACCAAGAAAAACAGAGACATGAAAATAATTACAATAGAGATAACCCACCACCAAATCAGCTAACGGACAATTCAAACACCACTAATAGTAATCAAAATGATAGCATGCAAACAATCGAAACAGAAACACCTCCACCAAACAACCACCACCGTAATAAAAATGGATTCAGAAGGAATCAAAACAATAATTATCACAGAAATAAAGACCGTAGATATCCTGATCAAGGCAGATACTATGATGGCCGTGAGCAAATGAATTATAACAGAGATAATAACACAAGTAATTCTAGAAGTAATAATAATCAATCACCGTCACCGAATACATTATCTAATACAAACAGAAGTAATAGCCCGCCACCTTCTACTAGCACCCCAAACAAAACAAATGAAAACAGAAATAATCAGTCAGGAAAAAACTCAAATGATAGCAATCACGTATGACTAGAAGAAGAGGTAACTTATAAGACTGACAGTTCAAGTGCCACTCACTCAGAGCAAAATAAAGAAACAGTTGAATAGAATCAATAAGAAAGTATACCGTAATTCATACTTTCAACCCAAACATGTGAGGTACAAATCGCCGACAAACCTCCAACACCATGCTTGTTTTCACCCGAGATACATGCAGTATAAGCCCAATATGAGCAACACATATAGTGAACCAGCGCCGCAAATTAACACTAATAACAGTGAAAATGCCGCCACTTATCAAAGTCTTACCGCGCTTCGCAGCGACCTCCATGAATCACTTTTAGAAGAAAAGGATCATGAGACTAGATCGGCGAACGCGCTCTTTCAAACCTAACATCTTGTTATCACCCAAATTCTAATCCCGTTGAGTGAAAAATAGCAGAGATATCCCGGTTTATGCGCGCTTATTCTAGTGCGAAACACCAGCAATGGTCAAAGTATTTACCTTTTCTTGAAGAGTGCTTAATATTGTGTTTGCGAAAGTACAGGCTTTACACCTCACAAAATAATGTTTGGAAGTAGAAACATAACCTTCTTAGAGAAGTTGATTGACTATCCACAACAAACAGACGCACCTAACCTCAATAGGCTACATCTAGTTTATGAAAAGTTAGTCAAAATGGCTAAGAATCGAAAAAAGTACCATGATAAACGTACAAAACATTTCACCTATGAAGTGGGAAATGAAGTTCTAGTCAAAGTACATAGACTATCGGATGCTCTGAGTAAATTGACCAAGAAATTTTTTCATATTTACTCCGGACCCTACAAGGTTACGACTGTTTCCAACATCAATACCATTCAACTCCAAGACCCCAAGCAACCTACTTCGCTTTGGTGGGAGAATATTTCGAATATTAAGCCATATCTTCGAGAATAATTGATTTGGAAATTAATTTACGAACATGTGCTTCTGAGATTCGGAGTCAAAAAACTGAGTGAAACAATTCATGGAGTGACCTATTTGCTGGACCAGTAGAGTCTATATGCGCCTATCACCCTACACACATGAATTACATTTCACACGCAGTTTAAACTTTGCTAAGTTAGCCTAATATCTAAATGATAGAAATTTATAACCCATTAAGATGGTTATTAAGTATGAACTGATTAGTTGAAAGTCAGCCTAGTCTAAAAATACATTCTAACGGTACTTTACTACCAACATGAAATTAAATATAGTTACCCATTACGAGCCCACGACTTGTTAGTATTGCATGTTTAATCATCTTAGATGATATATTTGTTAATATTGTATGTAAATATTAGATTTTGGTTATGAACACATATATCACATATAACCTCATATGCATACGGTTAGAAAATACATAAATAAAACATCGATATACGATGAAACAGCTGTTATAAACAGAAAATTTGTAGGCGCCAATGCCTTGGAAATTATGTGACCGCTCAGTCGTCACAGATCATGATCGATCCATTTATCGACCCAGTAGTGTTTATTGTAGGAGATATCCTTATTATTATATTTCATACCATTATTTATTATAAATGTTATTTAGTTATCTGTGTAAAAATATTAAATGGCATCATAGTGGATAGTAACGAAAACCAAAGATTATTCAGTAAGACCAACATTTCTCGGCAAATATTATTAAAAGCAAGCGGCCATTGTCAGTATTATTTTGTGATCAAATCTAGTCAAATCTCGTAACGTCTGTGATATCTATCTGTCAAATTATTATTGAGTGTGCTATAATGTATCGTAAGCCTAATCGTAAGTTCCATATGTTTAAATGTCAGAAATTTTCTGTAAGAGCTGCTAAGATCAAATTGATATGACTTCTGTGCATCTGCGTCAATTCTAGGGACTTTTTGTGCGTTACTGTTGGTAGACTATGCTCACCACCATTTCTGTAACAGCCGCCCATTTTTGAATTTCTATGTCGCTTTATGATGTTACCTTTTCTTTGTAAATCCACTGCCATGTTTTGATATTTCCATTTCTGTGAATCTTAGGAGTAGGTATATGTAGATTATCCATTGCTGAAGGCTAAGTCTGAAGGTATATCCCATGAGTCAGTCTGTATTTACCTGACCTTAGAGTCACATTTATGTCATATACTTTGTAACTTAGAGAAATTTAGCTCGTCTTCTTTGTTGATTAAAGTCATCCAAATTTTCATATTCTAGGCTAATTGTATAAGCCTTAACACTCACATTTACCTGACTTTAATGGGGGCTTATGTAACAATACGAAATTTCTTCAAATTATGAATAAGCCACTAGACAGATTTAAATCACTAATATACACTTGAGATCGCAATGTTTACGTCGCTGCTATTGAGAAACATAACCTCCTGATGTGCCAGCTTTTTCCTGTCTACTCAGCCAGATACTCGTAGTAGCGAGAATTTGTGAAATACTAAAATATATTGCCTTAATCATTTTTTAATAAGTAAAAAAGCAATAAAATATTCTCGAATAGCTAGTCATACTGTATATTAATAGAATCTTGTATAAAATGAAATGTTACTCACCTGATCATCCACTCAAAAGCAGTATTATGCAGCCAGCAATATTATTATTATGTTTGTCATATTTTATTTATATTATTTATGTGATTGGTGTTAGTCAAATCAAATTATTTATATTTTATTAGGGGCATTAATTAGTCACGTAGGCCCATACCTCATTAGCATATTATGCTAATTAATTCGAAAAAGGGCCAATCAGAGGAAGCCACCATAGAAAATGACACAGAAACTGAGGTGCTTCCCTTAATCAGAAGAAAGAACTCTCTCCTGGACTTCCGACCAAAGTGGGCCTATCACCGACTTTTTGTCTTTGTCTTTTAAAACTTAAATTAAATTAAATTCAAAGTCGGACACTTGTGAGGAACAGAACGGACCACGGATTGCTGAGCCAGACACCAGATCCAAAAAGATTCAGAGGAGATTTTCCGCCACAACACCAGGATTGAGGGGCCACGATTCCAATCCTTAGAGGGCACCATCACTCCACCACTCCACGCCAGCAGAAGAACAAAAATTCGCGTAAGTGCAACAAATTTACTTAAAGTGGATCCACTAGTGCGCGGAAGATCTAAAATAATCACTACGACCAATACAGATCGAGTATTTGGAGTGTAGAAATCTGAGCTCATAGAATTAAGCAATTAAATATAGTCTATGGAGGCATGTTACATTTGGGCCAAGCCTCGAACCCACGACCCGCTCTATTATATATCTAAATTACAATCAAATAATCAATATAAAAAATATTGTATTACATAAAGGCACCCAACGTAAGGGCCTTCAAATAAAAAAAAAATAAAAAAGTATTATGTTACATAATGGCGCCCAACACAGCGGCTTGAGTAATGTGACATTCCTCTTATGTACTATATTGTATGAAATTCATACAACAGGAGAGAGTGTACTCTATTAAATACGCCAACGATTTAAAGAGATATATGCACTTAATGCTCTGAATCACATTCTGGTGATCGTTTAAATAATTATTTTGAGACCTAATAAAGAAAGCCAAACTATTTTAGTTTAAAAATTAGAGCTTTAGAGGTACTGTAATTATTGAATTTTTTAAAAAAAGAGCATTAAGGTCTGGGGGCTTGTTAAGATAAGTAATTTGTCAATTATTTTAAGCAACATCCCTAAGAAGCGATCTCATAGGCAAGGCAATTAGAGTATTAATCGTTTATTCGTTTATTTGGCGATGGCCTAAGAATCAATTCATTATTATTAAAGATTCTCAAAAATAGTATTATTAGAAATTATTAAGTGTATCATTATTAGTGATTATTGAATATTAATTGATTGGGCTATTTATAAGTGTAATTTTGCATGTTACATTAACAAGTCCTGGGCGAGTTGTAACTTTAGAGCACTAAATCACTTCACACACCACTTATTCCATTTAGCAAGGTTTTCACTTCACTTCCTCGACTGTTCACACCCGCGCCGCGACGTTTTCTTCACCACGCACGCACATCCTACCACTACACGCCTGTCCTTCACGCCGCGGAACTATACGCGAGACTCATACTAGCCCACCTGACCTACTACTGGGAGACCATCATGGAAAACGCCTCCCTCAACTCATCGGTGTCTTATATGGATTTCGGAAATGATGATACGATCCAAAACGCAACCGCACTCAATCCAGAGGTCATAGACGCACCAGATGAGACTACACCCAAGGAGCGAGAATCAGGCAGTACCACCAGCGTCAACTTCAACCCTGAAAGCCTTTACCAACTCTCATCTACAAGGAAAGAAGAAGAAGTCGACCTGATCGAGGTACCGCCATATACATCACCGCCAACAGCCTCCAACGCTGCTCCACTAACATCACCTGACGAGTTAAGTCCACTTACGTCCAGACTGATGAACGACAGTCCGATTGACGGATCTACCCTCATGATGCGGATGAGCGAGGATTTCAAGAAAATATTATTGGAAGGTATAAAAACAATGGATAAAAACACTCAATACCATATGGAAAAGACGGAGAAGATGAATATTGAATTCCAGGAAAGGACGGAGAAGATGAATAGTGAATCCCAGGAAAAGATGAGTAAAAGATTCGAAATTAGCATGGAGAAAGTTGTTAGCAACTTTAAAGAAGAAATGAAGGAAGAAATAGCCACAGTGAGGAAGCAGCTAGACGATAATGCTGTGAACCTAAATATGAGAATGGATGGTGTAGACAAGCGGATAGACAGCTTGCGGACAGATTTGAGGAAGGAGTTAGGCGAGGAATGGAGAAAACATGCGTCTGAACTGGAGAAAAACATTCAAAGAAAAACAGATGAACAGGACAAGGAATTGAACAAAAAATTTGAAACATTAGAAAAACAAACCAATGCTAATGTACAACAAGCAATAGAAAAACAGAGAGTAGAATGCACCACCACCCACAATAAATTAGAACAGCAAATAAAAAGTTCCACCCAACCACTAGAAAAATCAATAGAAACAATAACTGTACAAATAGAGAAGAATACCACCACCCAGAACACTACACAGAGTCAAGTCAATGATCTAATAGTGGTACAATCTCAAATACAAAATAAAGTTACAGAAGTAGAACAAGAAGTCAGCCAACACCAGATAACCATTACAAACCTAGATACAGACCTACAATCTACGAAAGATGACTTAAATAATAAAATAAAACAAACACAAATAAAAATATCACAAATCGAAACGGATGCAAATAGAGTGAGGAGCGGAAATGAGACAATCATTTTGCCTGAAGTACAGAATGTATCTCACTTGATGAACAGCTTGGGGAAATTCGACAATACTAGCAACTACATGGCACCAAAACCGTTTGCCGACCAGCTGAGAGTAATTCAGGAGTTAGTACATGCAAGTTGGCCTGTATGGAGATTTCGACTATCTACACTGTTGATGGGAGAACCATTACTCTTTTTGCATGGTAGAATGCACGAATTCAATTCATTGGAAGAATTCCTGAAAGCCTTTCTCGACCAATATTGGAGTCTGGATCAGCAGCAGAGCCTACTTTCGAGAATAATATCAAGTACATACAACGAAAAGAGCGGACAAACCTGCACCGCATTCGTTTCTCGACTGCGATTTTTCAACTCTCAGTTAGATAATCCCATACCCGATCTCACATTAGCTCACATCGCTATGAAACAACTACCGTACCGAATTCAACTTGTGTTGTCGACCACAGCAATCAAAAGTTTCAAAGACCTTGAAAATCATTTACATTGCGTACAAGCCATCACCACAAATCACAACCAAGAAAAACAGAGACATGAAAATAATTACAATAGAGATAACCCACCACCAAATCAGCTAACGGACAATTCAAACACCACTAATAGTAATCAAAATGATAGCATGCAAACAATCGAAACAGAAACACCTCCACCAAACAACCACCACCGTAATAAAAATGGATTCAGAAGGAATCAAAACAATAATTATCACAGAAATAAAGACCGTAGATATCCTGATCAAGGCAGATACTATGATGGCCGTGAGCAAATGAATTATAACAGAGATAATAACACAAGTAATTCTAGAAGTAATAATAATCAATCACCGTCACCGAATACATTATCTAATACAAACAGAAGTAATAGCCCGCCACCTTCTACTAGCACCCCAAACAAAACAAATGAAAACAGAAATAATCAGTCAGGAAAAAACTCAAATGATAGCAATCACGTATGACTAGAAGAAGAGGTAACTTATAAGACTGACAGTTCAAGTGCCACTCACTCAGAGCAAAATAAAGAAACAGTTGAATAGAATCAATAAGAAAGTATACCGTAATTCATACTTTCAACCCAAACATGTGAGGTACAAATCGCCGACAAACCTCCAACACCATGCTTGTTTTCACCCGAGATACATGCAGTATAAGCCCAATATGAGCAACACATATAGTGAACCAGCGCCGCAAATTAACACTAATAACAGTGAAAATGCCGCCACTTATCAAAGTCTTACCGCACTTCGCAGCGACCTCCATGAATCACTTTTAGAAGAAAAGGATCATGAGACTAGATCGGCGAACGCGCTCTTTCAAACCTAACGTCTTGTTATCACCCAAATTCTAATCCCGTTGAGTGAAAAATAGCAGAGATATCCCGGTTTATGCGCGCTTATTCTAGTGCGAAACACCAGCAATGGTCAAAGTATTTACCTTTTCTTGAAGAGTGCTTAATATTGTGTTTGCGAAAGTACAGGCTTTACACCTCACAAAATAATGTTTGGAAGTAGAAACATAACCTTCTTAGAGAAGTTGATTGACTATCCACAACAAACAGACGCACCTAACCTCAATAGGCTACATCTAGTTTATGAAAAGTTAGTCAAAATGGCTAAGAATCGAAAAAAGTACCATGATAAACGTACAAAACATTTCACCTATGAAGTGGGAAATGAAGTTCTAGTCAAAGTACATAGACTATCGGATGCTCTGAGTAAATTGACCAAGAAATTTTTTCATATTTACTCCGGACCCTACAAGGTTACGACTGTTTCCAACATCAATACCATTCAACTCCAAGACCCCAAGCAACCTACTTCGCTTTGGTGGGAGAATATTTCGAATATTAAGCCATATCTTC
Source organism: Conomelus anceps (assembly GCA_948455865.1). Classification (NCBI taxonomy): domain Eukaryota; kingdom Metazoa; phylum Arthropoda; class Insecta; order Hemiptera; family Delphacidae; genus Conomelus; species Conomelus anceps. Next base: position 116,587,309 of record OX418216.1, read on the forward strand.
GAGAATAATTGATTTGGAAATTAATTTACGAACATGTGCTTCTGAGATTCGGAGTCAAAAAACTGAGTGAAACAATTCATGGAGTGACCTATTTGCTGGACCAGTAGAGTCTATATGCGCCTATCACCCTACACACATGAATTACATTTCACACGCAGTTTAAACTTTGCTAAGTTAGCCTAATATCTAAATGATAGAAATTTATAACCCATTAAGATGGTTATTAAGTATGAACTGATTAGTTGAAAGTCAGCCTAGTCTAAAAATACATTCTAACGGTACTTTACTACCAACATGAAATTAAATATAGTTACCCATTACGAGCCCACGACTTGTTAGTATTGCATGTTTAATCATCTTAGATGATATATTTGTTAATATTGTATGTAAATATTAGATTTTGGTTATGAACACATATATCACATATAACCTCATATGCATACGGTTAGAAAATACATAAATAAAACATCGATATACGATGAAACAGCTGTTATAAACAGAAAATTTGTAGGCGCCAATGCCTTGGAAATTATGTGACCGCTCAGTTGTCACAGATCATGATCGATCCATTTATCGACCCAGTAGTGTTTATTGTAGGAGATATCCTTATTATTATATTTCATACCATTATTTATTATAAATGTTATTTAGTTATCTGTGTAAAAATATTAAATGGCATCATAGTGGATAGTAACGAAAACCAAAGATTATTCAGTAAGACCAACATTTCTCGGCAAATATTATTAAAAGCAAGCGGCCATTGTCAGTATTATTTTGTGATCAAATCTAGTCAAATCTCGTAACGTCTGTGATATCTATCTGTCAAATTATTATTGAGTGTGCTATAATGTATCGTAAGCCTAATCGTAAGTTCCATATGTTTAAATGTCAGAAATTTTCTGTAAGAGCTGCTAAGATCAAATTGATATGACTTCTGTGCATCTGCGTCAATTCTAGGGACTTTTTGTGCGTTACTGTTGGTAGACTATGCTCACCACCATTTCTGTAACAGCCGCCCATTTTTGAATTTCTATGTCGCTTTATGATGTTACCTTTTCTTTGTAAATCCACTGCCATGTTTTGATATTTCCATTTCTGTGAATCTTAGGAGTAGGTATATGTAGATTATCCATTGCTGAAGGCTAAGTCTGAAGGTATATCCCATGAGTCAGTCTGTATTTACCTGACCTTAGAGTCACATTTATGTCATATACTTTGTAACTTAGAGAAATTTAGCTCGTCTTCTTTGTTGATTAAAGTCATCCAAATTTTCATATTCTAGGCTAATTGTATAAGCCTTAACACTCACATTTACCTGACTTTAATGGGGGCTTATGTAACAATACGAAATTTCTTCAAATTATGAATAAGCCACTAGACAGATTTAAATCACTAATATACACTTGAGATCGCAATGTTTACGTCGCTGCTATTGAGAAACATAACCTCCTGATGTGCCAGCTTTTTCCTGTCTACTCAGCCAGATACTCGTAGTAGCGAGAATTTGTGAAATACTAAAATATATTGCCTTAATCATTTTTTAATAAGTAAAAAAGCAATAAAATATTCTCGAATAGCTAGTCATACTGTATATTAATAGAATCTTGTATAAAATGAAATGTTACTCACCTGATCATCCACTCAAAAGCAGTATTATGCAGCCAGCAATATTATTATTATGTTTGTCATATTTTATTTATATTATTTATGTGATTGGTGTTAGTCAAATCAAATTATTTATATTTTATTAGGGGCATTAATTAGTCACGTAGGCCCATACCTCATTAGCATATTATGCTAATTAATTCGAAAAAGGGCCAATCAGAGGAAGCCACCATAGAAAATGACACAGAAACTGAGGTGCTTCCCTTAATCAGAAGAAAGAACTCTCTCCTGGACTTCCGACCAAAGTGGGCCTATCACCGACTTTTTGTCTTTGTCTTTTAAAACTTAAATTAAATTAAATTCAAAGTCGGACACTTGTGAGGAACAGAACGGACCACGGATTGCTGAGCCAGACACCAGATCCAAAAAGATTCAGAGGAGATTTTCCGCCACAACACCAGGATTGAGGGGCCACGATTCCAATCCTTAGAGGGCACCATCACTCCACCACTCCACGCCAGCAGAAGAACAAAAATTCGCGTAAGTGCAACAAATTTACTTAAAGTGGATCCACTAGTGCGCGGAAGATCTAAAATAATCACTACGACCAATACAGATCGAGTATTTGGAGTGTAGAAATCTGAGCTCATAGAATTAAGCAATTAAATATAGTCTATGGAGGCATGTTACATTTGGGCCAAGCCTCGAACCCACGACCCGCTCTATTATATATCTAAATTACAATCAAATAATCAATATAAAAAATATTGTATTACATAAAGGCACCCAACGTAAGGGCCTTCAAATAAAAAAAAAATAAAAAAGTATTATGTTACATAATGGCGCCCAACACAGCGGCTTGAGTAATGTGACATTCCTCTTATGTACTATATTGTATGAAATTCATACAACAGGAGAGAGTGTACTCTATTAAATACGCCAACGATTTAAAGAGATATATGCACTTAATGCTCTGAATCACATTCTGGTGATCGTTTAAATAATTATTTTGAGACCTAATAAAGAAAGCCAAACTATTTTAGTTTAAAAATTAGAGCTTTAGAGGTACTGTAATTATTGAATTTTTTAAAAAAAGAGCATTAAGGTCTGGGGGCTTGTTAAGATAAGTAATTTGTCAATTATTTTAAGCAACATCCCTAAGGCTCGGACTACACGAGCGGACAAAACGCCACCGATTGTACGCGCCGAATTGTGTCTGACTAGACGAAGCCGACAATCGGCGGCGGACTGACCGCGTTGCACCCGCGGGCCTGGACTACACCAAGCAGTTGCGACGCGGTTTCCGACATTCTGATTGTTGTCTTTTTTATAGTTCCAATATGGATTCCATACAGGTCGGATGTGTTGCGACTGTTTTAATATTACAGCATGTTTTTATTAAAAAACGCCGTGCAAAGAGGCGTTGGTGGTCACACCCTATATTATCGCATCGTTTAGTAACAGGGCAGTTTCACGTCATGTTCAACACGCATAGAATGTACCCAGACAAGTTTTATCAGTTTTATCGTATGTCGGTGGAATCGTTTGATGAACTGTTAGGGTTGATCAGAGAATTCATAGGGAAACGTGATAGTGTGATGAGAAGAGCAATTGATCCTGCGGAAAGACTTGCTCTGACTTTGAGGTAAGTTTATTCAACACTTAACTACATTATATTGATATATTCGCATTACCAACAAGAATAGTGAACAGACACAATAGTATATTTCATAACAAGAGTGGAAAGTGGGTCATTGCATATTCGAGACCATGTGTTTGAAGTTCGAGATTTATCGAGCACTTCAACTATGGTCGAGAATATGCAAACCACTTTCCATCGTGTTTTGAACGTTATTTTTCGCTACACTACAGAAACTAATTATTTTTTTAATAAAACCTTTATTTAGGTTAGGCACTGACACGTCCATTTCATTTTATAAACAAAACAATAACAAATATGTTTGTTTGTTTACTACGGCAAAATAATGTTTACTACGGAAAAACTGATTTTCGGTAGTAAACATTACTTTTCCATAGTAAACATTCTTTTGCAGTAGTAAACAATGCAATGATGAATTTTCGCAGGTGATAAACATATAACGAAAACAGGTGATTACACAGTAGTTTAGCGAAAAATAATTAATTTTTAATGCTATTGAATGGAATGTAGAAACATAACGGAAACACATTCTACAGGTATTCAAATTTTATTGGACTTAATGGTCATAAAATTGTACATATTTTTAAATACATTATGAAATGTGATAATAAACATTTAGGTTACAGTTGAAGGTAATTTGAAAGCGAGAATGGACTAGCGCTATCGTCACCATCTGTAACATTACTCATTGTATCGAATTCACTGCAGGGCGTTGAATGGCGAGAAGCAACGTCATATGTCCCTTGTACAATGCGACTTACAACTTCAGATATTTCGATTCTGGCCTTCATGGCTGCGTGAAGGGGCAGGCTATCCAAAATCGGTACAAACGATGAAAGAAATTGTGCATGACCAAACTTATCTGTCTGATGTTGCTTCTGATGTTGCTGTTTTTTTAATTCTAGGCTCTCTCCTAAAATTTGAGTTAAATTTTTGGCCGACGCAGCAACTGATTGCTCCATGGTTTGTCTTGATCTCTCAATTTTTCTCTTCTTACCAGGGTTAATAGTATCAGGAGGTGGAAATTGTACTTGCGCAGTACCTGGCTCAGATCGTGTAGGTTCATCGGTAATCTCCGTAATCTCCCCTTCTTTGGAGATTGGAGATTCTTTGGAGGTATCATTAGCATCTTGGTTGTAATCACTCACAGTAATAGGCAGTTGTATATTAGAAGAAGTGTTAGTATTACCTTTCACATGAGGAATCAAAAATTGTAGCTGGTCGTAAAATACATATCGCTTTTGTTTACTAGCTTTTTGTCCTGTTTGTACTGATGTCACTTTTCTGTGGTCCTTGACAAAAGCGTCTCGAATTGCCTTCCACTTCTTCATCAATTCCTTTGCTGGAACAAAATTGCAGGATAATACATTGTGACAAGTATAAAAGTAAATCAAGAATTACAGGCGCAGCTAGTAATTAAACAACAAATTTCGACTTATAAGCAAAAGTATGACAACTGGGGGGAAATCTCATTTGTTCGATATTGGTCGATATCACACCCCTAACCAAAATGGCAGCCATTTTAAAATTTGAGATGGAACACGATCGTATTACTATTTCAATGACGCGAGGGTACGGTGTTCGAACAATATCCTATCAGCAGGTTGTGCAGTTGTTCAACGAACCTTTTCCAAACCACAATCCTACAACGAACTTGTTCGAACACCGTACCCTCGCATCATGCAAATAGTAATACGTTCCCGTTCCATCTCAAATTTTAAAATGGCTGCCATTTTGGTTAGGGGTGTGATATCGACCTCCAGTTTGCTCCATTTGATTTCTATTGGTAAATTCTTTAAAATGAGGGGTCACTCGATAGGGGCTTACGTTTGAAAATTTGGGGCTGCCCCCAAAGTACCCCATTTTGGGGGCCGGGGCTAAATTATGACTTAGATGAAAAAGTGCACTTTTTATGTTGTTAACATGTGCCGAGTATGGTTCCCCTAATGCAACGTGTTAAAAAGTTAAGTGGGGGTTCCATACTTTTGCCTAACCCTGTACATTAATGCTGTTCTTTATTTCCAGGTACTTGGCTTCGGGAATGACGTTCGTTGACTTAGAATTTGATTTCCATATTTCAAGGAAGACAACCCGATTGATTGTGAAAGAAGTATGTGTGGTTATTTGGAATGTTTTGCAACCAACTGAAATGCCAACTCCAGACAAAGCCATGTGGTTAGAAAAGGCAGTTGCTTTTCAAAAGATCACGAACTTTCCAAACTGTATAGGAAGTGTCGATGGCAAGCATATTAGAATAAGGTGCCCACTACAGACTGGTTCTCAACATTACAACTTTAAGCACTTTTTCTCTATTGTGTTGATGGCCGTTTGCGATGCTAACTACTACTTCACAGCAATCGATGTTGGTGCTTATGGGCGAGAAGGAGATCCAACTATATTTAACAAGTCTAACTTCGGTCAGAGGTTAAAGAGTGGTCAACTGGACATTCCTCCTCCTACACCTTTACGTGCTGCAGATGGGTCTGAAGTGGGACAGCCTGTTCCATATGTGTTATTGGGGGACGAAGCTTTTGGGTTGAGCAGGAATTTAATGAGGCCTTATCCATCAAAAGGCCTAACAAAACAGAAAAGAGTATACAATTACAGACACTGCCGAGGTAGACGTGTTGTTGAGTGCAGCTTTGGAATCCTAAGTAACAAGTGGCGCGTCTTGCATTCAGCGATGCTTGTAGCTCCAGATTACGCAACGGTTATAGTTCAGGCTTGTTGTGTACTGCACAATTTTGTTAGGAAAAGAGATGGCTTCATTTTCGAGGACACTTTAACTTGTGATCTAGACGATATGGAAGGAGTGGCTGCAGTCGGAGGTCAGAACAAGGGAATTGACATCCGGGAAATGTTTTGCCGTTTTTTTAATAATGAGGGAGCAGTTCCATGGCAAGACGCACGTGTATAAAAGTGCATAGGCATGGAGAGTTAGCCCAAATAATGTTATTGTAGTATACACTAAACACTATTGGCTGCACTAATTATCTATATATATAGATAATTTTGATAGCAGGTATAAAACAGGTAGAAAAAGGCGCGGTCAGAGCCAGGTCCATTTTCAGGTGCGACATTGGCGCGCCGGTTGGAAGGCGCTCCAATGTCGCACCCCCTACGAAAATGATTGAAACCTTTTCTTGAGCCAGGTAGAAGGCGCGCCAATGTCGTACATTCCATTTTAACAACCCAAGGTAATAGACCACTTATAGGTAGCTAAAAACCATCTCGTAAATGCAGGAAATACAGGAGAACAGTTTCAATATTACAGGTGCTCCCGTTTAGGAGGAGAAGCGTGACCAAAATGCCCCCTCGAGCATAACAGTAGACAGACAGACAGACATAAGTTGAGATAAGACTCGTTTTGGCTTTCCTATAGTATAAAACGTGGAATAAACCAAAAAGATTACTATTCTAAGCAATGTACAGACAAAAGTCTACTTTTATTTATATAGATTAAAGGTAGTTTCATGAACATAATCATGTTTTCCAAGAAAACCCCCTATAAAAGGTTAAAAACAAAACTAAAAAATAAAAATAATTGGTCCTCACCTTTCGCATCTTTCTGATCCGGATCCATTTCTACCCAGTCGTTGAACATAACCTCGCAGACCTCAGCCCAACATTTGGCTTTTATCTCTCTATTGCTATATTCCTTGGACGTTACGTCATATAGGGGAGGACGCATCTCCACCTCACATATAAACAATTCGGTATCAAACATTATAACAACCAAAAAAAGTACAACAGAAACCAGACACGTTGTATTTGCCAAACACTATTCCACTTGCCTGTAGAGTGTAGATAACAACAATAGACTCGTCCACTGAGGGGAGGATGGAAGGGGGCGCGGGAGAAACGCTTCCTACCGCTACGTGTAGTCCGGTGAGCCGACGATCGGCGCGCCGATTTGACGCCTCCGGAGGCGTTCGATCCGTCGGCCGCCGCATTGACGCGTCTTCGCCAGGCGGTAGAACCGCTCGTGTAGTCCACTTCATAAGAAGTCATGGTTTTAATCAATGGAGCGTACACTCGGCGGCGTTTTGTCCGCTCGTGTAGTCCGAGCCTAAGAAGCGATCTCATAGGCAAGGCAATTAGAGTATTAATCGTTTATTCGTTTATTTGGCGATGGCCTAAGAATCAATTCATTATTATTAAAGATTCTCAAAAATAGTATTATTAGAAATTATTAAGTGTATCATTATTAGTGATTATTGAATATTAATTGATTGGGCTATTTATAAGTGTAATTTTGCATGTTACATTAACAAGTCCTGGGCGAGTTGTAACTTTAGAGCACTAAATCACTTCACACACCACTTATTCCATTTAGCAAGGTTTTCACTTCACTTCCTCGACTGTTCACACCCGCGCCGCGACGTTTTCTTCACCACGCACGCACATCCTACCACTACACGCCTGTCCTTCACGCCGCGGAACTATACGCGAGACTCATACTAGCCCACCTGACCTACTACTGGGAGACCATCATGGAAAACGCCTCCCTCAACTCATCGGTGTCTTATATGGATTTCGGAAATGATGATACGATCCAAAACGCAACCGCACTCAATCCAGAGGTCATAGACGCACCAGATGAGACTACACCCAAGGAGCGAGAATCAGGCAGTACCACCAGCGTCAACTTCAACCCTGAAAGCCTTTACCAACTCTCATCTACAAGGAAAGAAGAAGAAGTCGACCTGATCGAGGTACCGCCATATACATCACCGCCAACAGCCTCCAACGCTGCTCCACTAACATCACCTGACGAGTTAAGTCCACTTACGTCCAGACTGATGAACGACAGTCCGATTGACGGATCTACCCTCATGATGCGGATGAGCGAGGATTTCAAGAAAATATTATTGGAAGGTATAAAAACAATGGATAAAAACACTCAATACCATATGGAAAAGACGGAGAAGATGAATATTGAATTCCAGGAAAGGACGGAGAAGATGAATAGTGAATCCCAGGAAAAGATGAGTAAAAGATTCGAAATTAGCATGGAGAAAGTTGTTAGCAACTTTAAAGAAGAAATGAAGGAAGAAATAGCCACAGTGAGGAAGCAGCTAGACGATAATGCTGTGAACCTAAATATGAGAATGGATGGTGTAGACAAGCGGATAGACAGCTTGCGGACAGATTTGAGGAAGGAGTTAGGCGAGGAATGGAGAAAACATGCGTCTGAACTGGAGAAAAACATTCAAAGAAAAACAGATGAACAGGACAAGGAATTGAACAAAAAATTTGAAACATTAGAAAAACAAACCAATGCTAATGTACAACAAGCAATAGAAAAACAGAGAGTAGAATGCACCACCACCCACAATAAATTAGAACAGCAAATAAAAAGTTCCACCCAACCACTAGAAAAATCAATAGAAACAATAACTGTACAAATAGAGAAGAATACCACCACCCAGAACACTACACAGAGTCAAGTCAATGATCTAATAGTGGTACAATCTCAAATACAAAATAAAGTTACAGAAGTAGAACAAGAAGTCAGCCAACACCAGATAACCATTACAAACCTAGATACAGACCTACAATCTACGAAAGATGACTTAAATAATAAAATAAAACAAACACAAATAAAAATATCACAAATCGAAACGGATGCAAATAGAGTGAGGAGCGGAAATGAGACAATCATTTTGCCTGAAGTACAGAATGTATCTCACTTGATGAACAGCTTGGGGAAATTCGACAATACTAGCAACTACATGGCACCAAAACCGTTTGCCGACCAGCTGAGAGTAATTCAGGAGTTAGTACATGCAAGTTGGCCTGTATGGAGATTTCGACTATCTACACTGTTGATGGGAGAACCATTACTCTTTTTGCATGGTAGAATGCACGAATTCAATTCATTGGAAGAATTCCTGAAAGCCTTTCTCGACCAATATTGGAGTCTGGATCAGCAGCAGAGCCTACTTTCGAGAATAATATCAAGTACATACAACGAAAAGAGCGGACAAACCTGCACCGCATTCGTTTCTCGACTGCGATTTTTCAACTCTCAGTTAGATAATCCCATACCCGATCTCACATTAGCTCACATCGCTATGAAACAACTACCGTACCGAATTCAACTTGTGTTGTCGACCACAGCAATCAAAAGTTTCAAAGACCTTGAAAATCATTTACATTGCGTACAAGCCATCACCACAAATCACAACCAAGAAAAACAGAGACATGAAAATAATTACAATAGAGATAACCCACCACCAAATCAGCTAACGGACAATTCAAACACCACTAATAGTAATCAAAATGATAGCATGCAAACAATCGAAACAGAAACACCTCCACCAAACAACCACCACCGTAATAAAAATGGATTCAGAAGGAATCAAAACAATAATTATCACAGAAATAAAGACCGTAGATATCCTGATCAAGGCAGATACTATGATGGCCGTGAGCAAATGAATTATAACAGAGATAATAACACAAGTAATTCTAGAAGTAATAATAATCAATCACCGTCACCGAATACATTATCTAATACAAACAGAAGTAATAGCCCGCCACCTTCTACTAGCACCCCAAACAAAACAAATGAAAACAGAAATAATCAGTCAGGAAAAAACTCAAATGATAGCAATCACGTATGACTAGAAGAAGAGGTAACTTATAAGACTGACAGTTCAAGTGCCACTCACTCAGAGCAAAATAAAGAAACAGTTGAATAGAATCAATAAGAAAGTATACCGTAATTCATACTTTCAACCCAAACATGTGAGGTACAAATCGCCGACAAACCTCCAACACCATGCTTGTTTTCACCCGAGATACATGCAGTATAAGCCCAATATGAGCAACACATATAGTGAACCAGCACCGCAAATTAACACTAATAACAGTGAAAATGCCGCCACTTATCAAAGTCTTACCGCGCTTCGCAGCGACCTCCATGAATCACTTTTAGAAGAAAAGGATCATGAGACTAGATCGGCGAACGCGCTCTTTCAAACCTAACGTCTTGTTATCACCCAAATTCTAATCCCGTTGAGTGAAAAATAGCAGAGATATCCCGGTTTATGCGCGCTTATTCTAGTGCGAAACACCAGCAATGGTCAAAGTATTTACCTTTTCTTGAAGAGTGCTTAATATTGTGTTTGCGAAAGTACAGGCTTTACACCTCACAAAATAATGTTTGGAAGTAGAAACATAACCTTCTTAGAGAAGTTGATTGACTATCCACAACAAACAGACGCACCTAACCTCAATAGGCTACATCTAGTTTATGAAAAGTTAGTCAAAATGGCTAAGAATCGAAAAAAGTACCATGATAAACGTACAAAACATTTCACCTATGAAGTGGGAAATGAAGTTCTAGTCAAAGTACATAGACTATCGGATGCTCTGAGTAAATTGACCAAGAAATTTTTTCATATTTACTCCGGACCCTACAAGGTTACGACTGTTTCCAACATCAATACCATTCAACTCCAAGACCCCAAGCAACCTACTTCGCTTTGGTGGGAGAATATTTCGAATATTAAGCCATATCTTCGAGAATAATTGATTTGGAAATTAATTTACGAACATGTGCTTCTGAGATTCGGAGTCAAAAAACTGAGTGAAACAATTCATGGAGTGACCTATTTGCTGGACCAGTAGAGTCTATATGCGCCTATCACCCTACACACATGAATTACATTTCACACGCAGTTTAAACTTTGCTAAGTTAGCCTAATATCTAAATGATAGAAATTTATAACCCATTAAGATGGTTATTAAGTATGAACTGATTAGTTGAAAGTCAGCCTAGTCTAAAAATACATTCTAACGGTACTTTACTACCAACATGAAATTAAATATAGTTACCCATTACGAGCCCACGACTTGTTAGTATTGCATGTTTAATCATCTTAGATGATATATTTGTTAATATTGTATGTAAATATTAGATTTTGGTTATGAACACATATATCACATATAACCTCATATGCATACGGTTAGAAAATACATAAATAAAACATCGATATACGATGAAACAGCTGTTATAAACAGAAAATTTGTAGGCGCCAATGCCTTGGAAATTATGTGACCGCTCAGTCGTCACAGATCATGATCGATCCATTTATCGACCCAGTAGTGTTTATTGTAGGAGATATCCTTATTATTATATTTCATACCATTATTTATTATAAATGTTATTTAGTTATCTGTGTAAAAATATTAAATGGCATCATAGTGGATAGTAACGAAAACCAAAGATTATTCAGTAAGACCAACATTTCTCGGCAAATATTATTAAAAGCAAGCGGCCATTGTCAGTATTATTTTGTGATCAAATCTAGTCAAATCTCGTAACGTCTGTGATATCTATCTGTCAAATTATTATTGAGTGTGCTATAATGTATCGTAAGCCTAATCGTAAGTTCCATATGTTTAAATGTCAGAAATTTTCTGTAAGAGCTGCTAAGATCAAATTGATATGACTTCTGTGCATCTGCGTCAATTCTAGGGACTTTTTGTGCATTACTGTTGGTAGACTATGCTCACCACCATTTCTGTAACAGCCGCCCATTTTTGAATTTCTATGTCGCTTTATGATGTTACCTTTTCTTTGTAAATCCACTGCCATGTTTTGATATTTCCATTTCTGTGAATCTTAGGAGTAGGTATATGTAGATTATCCATTGCTGAAGGCTAAGTCTGAAGGTATATCCCATGAGTCAGTCTGTATTTACCTGACCTTAGAGTCACATTTATGTCATATACTTTGTAACTTAGAGAAATTTAGCTCGTCTTCTTTGTTGATTAAAGTCATCCAAATTTTCATATTCTAGGCTAATTGTATAAGCCTTAACACTCACATTTACCTGACTTTAATGGGGGCTTATGTAACAATACGAAATTTCTTCAAATTATGAATAAGCCACTAGACAGATTTAAATCACTAATATACACTTGAGATCGCAATGTTTACGTCGCTGCTATTGAGAAACATAACCTCCTGATGTGCCAGCTTTTTCCTGTCTACTCAGCCAGATACTCGTAGTAGCGAGAATTTGTGAAATACTAAAATATATTGCCTTAATCATTTTTTAATAAGTAAAAAAGCAATAAAATATTCTCGAATAGCTAGTCATACTGTATATTAATAGAATCTTGTATAAAATGAAATGTTACTCACCTGATCATCCACTCAAAAGCAGTATTATGCAGCCAGCAATATTATTATTATGTTTGTCATATTTTATTTATATTATTTATGTGATTGGTGTTAGTCAAATCAAATTATTTATATTTTATTAGGGGCATTAATTAGTCACGTAGGCCCATACCTCATTAGCATATTATGCTAATTAATTCGAAAAAGGGCCAATCAGAGGAAGCCACCATAGAAAATGACACAGAAACTGAGGTGCTTCCCTTAATCAGAAGAAAGAACTCTCTCCTGGACTTCCGACCAAAGTGGGCCTATCACCGACTTTTTGTCTTTGTCTTTTAAAACTTAAATTAAATTAAATTCAAAGTCGGACACTTGTGAGGAACAGAACGGACCACGGATTGCTGAGCCAGACACCAGATCCAAAAAGATTCAGAGGAGATTTTCCGCCACAACACCAGGATTGAGGGGCCACGATTCCAATCCTTAGAGGGCACCATCACTCCACCACTCCACGCCAGCAGAAGAACAAAAATTCGCGTAAGTGCAACAAATTTACTTAAAGTGGATCCACTAGTGCGCGGAAGATCTAAAATAATCACTACGACCAATACAGATCGAGTATTTGGAGTTTAGAAATCTGAGCTCATAGAATTAAGCAATTAAATATAGTCTATGGAGGCATGTTACATTTGGGCCAAGCCTCGAACCCACGACCCGCTCTATTATATATCTAAATTACAATCAAATAATCAATATAAAAAATATTGTATTACATAAAGGCACCCAACGTAAGGGCCTTCAAATAAAAAAAAAAATAAAAAAGTATTATGTTACAATGTGAAGGCGCAAAAGACTCAAGTTCAAAATTGCTCTCTTCACAAATTTTGAATATGTTATAATGCCCAAAACATTGAGATTAAATTTAATGCTAAAAATTTTACCAAATTACTCCACTCAAAAAATAATTCCCTTTTACTTGAAGGCAATTAATTTGAAAGTTCACTAAAAACTAAACACTGAAAACCGTGAAATAATATCAAATGTTGACACAATTTTAAAATCCTTACACATCCATCCTGGGCATTCCTCAAAGGAAGATCCATGTAAAATTTTATAGAATTAGGTTAATCAGCCATAAATGTGTTACAAACAACCAGACAGACAAATGCTAAATGTCGACTTGAAATACAGTCAATAAAGGTTAGTCTGATAATTTTTGTTCAATATAAGGACTTTGGTAACTGTAAATGAAATAACAGAATAAATCAAACAGGCTACACTTTAATGCATAATTATCACAATAATCAATCATATGGGATTAGCTAATTGACAATAAACAGATACGGTACAAGAAGTTTTATGATAAAACTGAATGGCCATCACTCTTTTATGCCCTTTGTACATTAGCCCAATCATGAAAATGATAAGTTTTTCACATTGAAGCCCATTTGAAAATTTACATCCAATAACTTGTCCGTGCATTTTGAACAGACTTCGCTTGCCTTAACAGTTCAAATGGACCCAAGCGGGGGAGGAGAATTGATACAAATTTTATTAGTTTTTGTTCCTTCTGGGGGAAAATTTTGAATGTTGTACTTGGTACTCATTTAGAGTCTTAAATGAGCCTGCATACCAAACTTTGTAGGCCACGTGTCTCTTAAGTTATGAAATGATTTTTTAAAAATCGGTTTTTTCTCAAACAATGACGTGACACATTTTCAAAAATTGTTAGTTATAGCCATAGGTGGGATTTACTAGCTCCGCACTTTTGTGGAGTGCACTGCGCACTAGTGTTGCCAGATGCAAGCTGAAGAACTTTTTGGGGAATGTTGCTCAAAATTACAAAACAAAAAACCTACGGTATTTACCGCAAATAACAGTTAAATGTGCAGTCATTTTGAGCCAAATCCTCAACAATTCTTGAGCTTGTGTCTGGCAACACTGGAGCTCAGTGCTCTCCGCAAAAAGTGCGGAGCTAGGAAAACCCAGATTTATGGAATATTATCAAACCCTTTCTCAGCACACATCTAGGGCCTAACTGAACCAAAATTCAGCTTTAAAATGTATTTTACCTCCTTTCCACTCTTGTTTTAGCTTGCTAGATCCATTTTGCAGCCAAAGATGCCATTTTTCACTGGTTTGCACTCTCTCCAAAAAGCCCTTAGATTGCAAAAAAATAATATCAACATTTCTTCATTTTTTCATATCAAACTTCTTGAAAAATTTCTATGAAGCAACGTTTGGCTGAAATACAGAGAATATAGGTAAACTGGAAATGGAAAAGTGAAAAATATATTTAGTTTAGGGTGAACTCTCAGAAAGCATCAAGAGAAATTAGTAAGCATATAGAGTACGGTATAGAATTTGAGGAAATCGGCTGCTAATTCCCTCTTGCCACGAAGCTGCAATAGGTTAGTTCTAAGAATGCACCAACATCACCATTAATGTAGTTTTGTGCGAAATACAGTACAATAAAGAGGCTCACATGATTGAATTATTGGCTCTATTCCTACCAAATTCAAAAGGATAAGTAATAAAATATTATGAAGAAATTATGCAGCTAATTTAATAAATGAATAAAATTCGGTATTTATTCATAAACAGGTTTCAAGATTATGTACAGTGTCATCTGATAGATCATCTTCAGTGTTTAGTACAGACTAGTTTTGCCTTGCTCTAATGGTGTGAAAAGTATAGCTCAAAACGCTTCTGCTACTCGAACAAGGTCAGCTCTATAAATGGAATCTGAAATTTTCACATTATTTGTAAACAAATTATGTTTTTTATATGTCATTGTCACTCAAGCCACCTTAGTAAAGGGCCTAGACCTTAGCCACTCTTATTTAAGACAGTAATTATCATATATAAATGGAATACATACTCATAACACATTTAGCGACATCAGTTCTGCCAAATACAACTTTCATATTCCCAGCCATCACTACTTTTCCAGTACCGTATATGAAAATTGCATTGCCAGTTCAACCATGACTCTCCTGAGAATGTTATTTATGGCTTGAGGGATATCTTCGCCACCCACACTCGATTAGAAATTAATAAGAGCACGAGTAGTAGTAACAACACTTAATGACTGTAATGAATTTTCGGCTAAACGCGTGGACCAAATTCTAGGAATTTTGCATGGATGTTCCTTTTGGGAATGCGCAGTGATGTATGTGTATGGACTTTAAGAATGTGCTTGCATTTAATGGATATTAATTTAAAAGGATAAAAGGAAAAGCACTCTGACCTTCTTCTAAAAAACATATGATTTATGATGGACTTTTCCATCATAATACCGGTATGGGATCAGCATCAGATTTCAAGATAGTAGGCTACATCTCAGGATAGCTCTCAGACCACTTTATTCTTCTGGTCGAGCCTCCATCAAAGTCCAGATATTCATGAAAATAACAGTTTTGTCTAAGAGGAACTGAATAATCTTCCCATTTAGTAAAATAAAGATTTATTACTGAGTAAATAATTATGTATAATTGGTACCTACATATTTAATTATTCTATGAATTAATTTATCTGAAATTTGAAAGGCGTTTTGAGATAAAATTTATTAATCAGCTGTTTAGAACAATATAAGTATGGCTACAGATGTATGGCTTTAATGTCTTATAGAAATGTAGGCTTGGTGACGTGATAAGAATTTATTTTGTTTTGTGAAATAAACATAGATATGCTGTTAACGAATAGAGTAGCATCAATTTTATATATCACATGTTGATAGATACATTATCTCGGCCTTTGACAACAGCGATTTTTTTCTCACCAGAATATTGAGATCATGATATTGATATCCTGGTAAGATAAAAATGGCTTACCATTTTCTTTAACAATATTTGCACTTTGCACTAATATTTTCCATTTGCACTTTCAAATAATATTTTGACAATTTCTGTATAAATAATCTGTAGACGTTTTGATGGATTTGAAGATGATTTAGGAATGTAGTTGATATTGCAAAGCAATATCTAGATGTAGTATCCAATTTTGTTAATCAGGTGAGAACATATTTTTTTCATGTGTTGAAGTGTTTAAACGGTGAAGTCAAGCAAAGCGAGCCTGCCGGCTAGTAATTTATGTAACAGCATATAAGATCTATTAGCATATTATCATATTTATCCATTAGCATATATTATTATAATAGCATATTCGTACATGTGTGTATCTTTTAGGAATAGATTCAAGATGAATACATAATAATAAGCAAACACTTCATCAAAATAAGAAACACTGTAGCCACTTATGCACTTCACGTGGAATGATGCATTGTGGGAAATTAAATGTAACTATATATCAATTGGATTTAAAATCATCTGCCGGTGGTTCGGAACCCACCTAAAACTGCAGGTCCAACTCATCAATCACCATCATCCAATTCATCACCCACGCACAGGTTTCAGACTTATGTGGGCTTCATCCCCAAAAAAAAAATGTTTTAAAAAATAAGCAAATTTACCTGACTCCAAACATTCTTTCAACAATGCTGTTATATTTCTGCTTTGTGACTTTGTGAATGGGTAAAATGTCGTTGTATTGCTGTCCACTAGCCACCGTGCACAATCACCAATGCATCCTCTTCATCTGGGAGTTTGCATAGACAGCATACATCTGAAAAATGTTTATATATTGATATTATGTTCTGCTTGATAGGCTCTTAATAATTATTATAAATGAAGTTTATTCGTAAATAATTATATTCTTTGAATATAATATTTTTTTCCCCCATAAATAATTTATTCATCCCTTTGGCTCTTTGGAGATACCCTATCAGACATCAGCATCAATCATATTCTCAGCTACTGATCACAAATAATAAATGACGAGGAACACACATGAAAATACGGGATAATCGATTAGGGAGTCAATGACATGGCCTATTCATTTCTCAATTGAAAATTCTTTTTAAATATTTCTTTCAACCCGAGATTTCCCAAGATATTAGTCGTGAGAAACAAATAAATTAAACTGCTATAGATAAAATAAATAATAGCTCTTATTAGTAGATTAAATTGCAGGTCACGTATTCAGCTTTCCTCACGCAATATTCAACCCATAAAAGTTGAGTGACAGAAATAAATTTATTTAACTCCCAATATTTTTGGGAAGCAATCACCAAAGCAGTTGCGTTCACAGCCTTAATGGAAAATTATTATGAATTCAATCAATGCTTATAAGTGAGTACATCAATAATTAGGTAACCTTTTAGTATAGCTCTATAGTTTCATTAACAAATCCATTTATTTGATGTTTTCATATTAATTTTCCACTTGAAATTTAAACATAAATATTATTTGAAAACACTTTACTGGTAAACTTAACTCTTACTTATTCATGTGATATCTATTTCGCATTGTTGTAATTCTTCCTCAATCACAGTTGAAGGTCTACTGAATCAGGTTTTGAGTACTGGGCTTTGAAGAAAGTTTTACGTTTTTCAAAGCCCAATTTTCAAGACCTGATTCAGTAATCTCCAACCGTGTCTGAGTAAGCATTATTTGAACAATGCGAAATAGCTACCAGCACACACGGATAAGTGTTAATAAATTCACCAGTAGCATATTTTCAACAATTATTCATGTTTGAACTCATTTATACTTATTTTTATTAAGTTCGATAGCCCACATACTGGTAGTCATCTTTCAAAAAATAACTATGACCAGCTAACTATAATGAGAAAAACTTATGACCAAAGGCTGCATTGTTTAATTTGAAATAATTACGAAAAGGTTTGAGAAAACCAAAGTTTTGTACTGCCGTTACTTTTAAAATTATTTGCAAAAATATTCAAGTAGCAAAGTAGCAATTAAAATACTGCAGACGTTCTTTGTAGTCAATTTTAAAAAATGTATTTAATTGGTTGATGCTGTTTGTTAGTAATTTTTCGATCTCCTGTAAAATTAATTGGTATGCTACATGAAATGAAAAACTATTTCTAATTGGACAAATGTTCCATGAAGTAGCCTATCGTAGATGAGGACCCTAATTGTTCAATACGGTATATTCTGCAAGCAACTTGCAGTCTACATTAATAAGAATTAAACCAAAAAGAAGTATTATACTGTACTGGATTATTTTTTGAGACCCGTGCACCCGGGTTTGTATATTTTCTCTATAACTAACACATCAATCCCTTGACTCTCCCAAAATCAAACAAATTTGATAAAATTACATGAAATACAAATAAGTTGTACTTACCGTACTCAATGTGCAACTCGTTCTTCTCGTTGTAGAATTACGGTACGGTATACAAAAAACAGGAACAACTTGTCGAGCTTACTTCACAAATACTTTCGCCTAGCAAGTCAGAACTAGACATGGTCAGTTGGTCTTGGATTATAACAAAGATGAAGAGTCTGAAAATCCTGTGTTGGCGGGAACGAAACAATGAAGGAATTAGTTGCTGCCTCCAAAACCTGCCGGGCACAACCCGCACGCACAACATTCTTGAATAGAATCTTCTGTATCCCCGACTATTTCCCAAAATAGCAGCCGCCATGCGACCCCCTCTCCCATTTCCAGTTAAATGCCTTGCCAGCCTGTATTCAACGGTTTTCGCTATGACAATTATAGTTTGCTTCTAGGGATTTCCATTCAGTCTTTATTACTTTTAAGCCTACACTGGTGTTTGAATTTTTTCTCTCACTCTCGCGAGCTCACTCTTCTCTCTCACTTCCTCCTCCCTACTCACACTTCAGCAACATTACAAAAACAGATTCCAATCACCTGGTTTTGTTAACACTATTTTAAATTGCATCTGCATCTGGTATAAGGGTAGCTATTAGTTTTTTATGTACAGTACCGGAATGCAACTCAGTTGCATTTGTAACAGGTTTAGCTACATGACATGTCACTGACTATAGTGCACTGTATATGAATATTTAATGCATATTATATTGTATAGATTATTTTATTATATTGATAATATTAACTGACTTTAATTCCACGTATAGCTCATGTATTGACTGTACTTAAATTATTCTGACATACCTGCTACGTAATACACAATTCACAAAATTATTTTAACACAATAGATAAGTAAAAGGGAGGATGGCCTCCATTGACTTTGGACTTTGACAATAACGATTTTCTTTTCGTGGGTTTGAAGGGCTCTCAGGCAACTTGCATGAAGTTGACACAGTAGGCCTAAAAGGAGAAAAGATCACTACTTAATATTTTGCAGACGGCCTTCAAATGCTCATTTCTATCACTGTTCAGATTTAATATAATTTTATTGATTACCAAGGCGCTCCAACACCACTGCCTAGCAAGGATTAAATACCAGGGGGGAATGAAATCTCCCCCTCCCACCAGTTAATAGGGGGATTTGGGGGTCCTCCCCAGGAATTTTTTAAAAATATTTATCATTTTTATAATGATTTTTTTAGAATTTAAAAATAATTTTTATTTAGACATTTCAATTAAAGCAATTGTTAATTTAAATGAAATATATCTCCAATCCGGAAGAGTCAGTGACAGATAACACTGAAAATCACTGCATTGCCACATTGCTCACTAAACTGTACTTTTTGCAATAATTTCCATGACAATTAAACTCTTGTGCTAAATAAAACTAAGGTTTATTTTTGTATTAACTGTTTTAATTTAATCTGTAATTATTAGTATTGTGAAAGATGACTACAACATTCCGGGGGGGGGGGGATTTATCCCGATATCCCCCCCTGGCTACGCCCCTGCCCAACGCATCATAAAATTTATTGTGATTGTAAAATGTGTCATGCCATGAATCAATCAACAAATAATATGAGGGAAGAGGTTGATTACCACAAAAAAGGTTAGCGCAAAGGTTTTTGTTATTACAAAATTACTTTTTAAAGTTAAAATTTTGAAGTGGATGTGTTATTAATTAAAAGTTAAATTGTTGTTTGTTTTTTGCACATTCTCTAGTTGCCAGTTGCAGCAAGTTCTATTCAGTCATAATAATTTTTATTTCGAATTCCTTTAATTGCTATTACTTTATACTGAAGACTTCCGCAATGGCGGATATTGAAAACAGCATTGAAAAGCTCATGGGAATCGATGAATGCTACTGTACAAAAATATCAGTCACCACCGGGAATCGAACCACGGACCTCTCAATTGCCGGTTGAGCGCCTTAACCACTAGACCATGGAGACCTTTCTGCACAGGAGCATTCATTTTCAACTTGGCCATATCGGCTCGTATCTCACAAGTTAGTTTGAAGTGACTGACAATTGAATAAACTGACAAATATACATAAACATGTATATTTTATGTGTATTTGTCAGTTTATTCAATTGTCAGTCACTTCAAACTAACTTGTGATAATTTTTATATCTTTACACAATTCACATATTCCAGTATTAGTGAATAGTTCTATGTAAATTCAAGAAATTACACCAAAATAGAAGAGACATTTATCGAATTTTTCAAAGCTCTCTCTCATGTAATTCCCCCTAGCTTCCACAAGTTGTTCATTGAATGTTTTTTAGTTGGTCTAAACTCGAATTTTATCTTTAAATTGAAAAGATAATTCAAATTAGTTACACAGATACTTCTGATTGCCAGTGGGCAACTAGGCATAGCTGAAATACTTAATTTAATGCTATTTGAAAAATCTTGTCGCTGATTGAAAATTGGTATTTAGGGTGCTGAAGAGGTAAGGGAGCCTCCAGCCTCTGCCCCGTATCACAAAAGGTCTCTGTGTGGACCTGATTGTAATAATAATTCGAAACCACTATAACTTGTTAAATTGGCACTATAAAAGTAATATTTTTTATATTTCATACATGAACTATAAGCATATATACGAATAGTGGGTTCAATTTCTTAAACAAGCGATTTCACGAAAGCAATGATTTAAGCTTCCACTTTAACCGATTTATAAACTTCATTTTAATAAATACTCGTAAAAATTACTCTTTTTGAGCAGATTCCCATAATGTGGACTAAAATGAATGAGTTCAAGTTTTTCTAGTCATTAGTCTACAGTCTGTTAAAATAATTTTAGAGGGGCTATTTATCAAAATTTTCCTGGGGAAGGACTCCCGGACCCCCCTCGCTGGGGAGTATTCCATAACCCCCAGATCCCCCGGGAGGGCCCCAAAATCTCCAATAACACCCCCATCCACCATATCGAAATATTCGATACGCTACTGGATCAGATGAACACGTTTCCACCACCCGATTAGAGAATAAAAATATTGAAAACCTGAATGGAATAATTTCTATGTTGAAGAATCATCAGTTTGTGGATGGAGAAATATTGAATTTTGTAGCTCTTCACGGATTTTTAGCTCATTTTTAATTTTGTAAAAAATTGAAACCAAGAATCATTTTAATCAACACGAATCAGGAAAAAAACAGGAAATTATTATTCTATATTAATTTATGAATAGAATATCCAACTTCATAAATTTTAGCACTCGTTAGCTCGTTTGATAAAATAAAAAATAAGGTTGAGCTAAAAGTTGACATCAATTCACTGACTTTTAGGTGATGAGAGTGGAGGGAGTCGGTCCACTACATGGAAGTTCCCAATCATTTTGCATGTTTGACTGTACTGATATTTGTAAAGTAACTGACATCGTTGTGCTGCAATGTGTATTTCTCTCTTTCTAAATTTAAACCCGTATCTTTCCTTCAGAATTCAAGCATTGGCGCTCAGATTCTTAAATGTGACGTTAGTACTGACTTCCTTCAAAAAGACTTCCTGGCCAAAAAGGCCACTTTATTTTTCCTTAGTTAATTACAATCAACCACACTTTTCGTCAGCAATGTACATGTTTATGGATTCATCTGAAAGCTAATGAATCGGAATTGTTTTTCATGTAATAAGCTAGTTACAATCCATTGGAAAATATTCTTGAAAAATCTGATTGAAATTCCAGAATGAAATTTGAAAATCAACTTTTCGAATTTTGACTGCAGATAAAAATATGGTATATAATGTGGTTTGGCAATGAAAATGGATTGATCTTTTTGAGAATATTCTTATCTTTGCAACAATAGTTTCAGAACTCTAATCCGAAAATTAATTTCTGGGTTATAGAGGATTTAATGGCAGAAAGTGGTTATATTTGGAAAACTCTGATGTATCAATACTTCTCAAAACCGATGGTTGAAAAAATTAATATTTACTTGACATTTTTTGTTGGAAATTTGATGTAGAACCTTGAGTTAACAGGATTTACACTTCATGCAGGACACAATAATTATGTTTTATTTATTCGTATGCTTCAGCCTCGTTTGTGCTAAAGGCTTGTGCAGATGGCATGAGCGAAAACAAGCCAACGGACTTGTTTTGAAAATGAAAAGTTGAAATCCAACGCCTTTTGGATATCTATGAATTGTCAATCAAAACCTACAAATTAAACCAAAAATTTAAAAAATATATGCTTATATCAAGCTCAATTATACAGATTGTGCAAGTTCTACATGCATAGTAACTTGAGTTACTAATAAATTGATCAGCTCGCATCTTTTGCCATTGTACATGATGATTTTCCATGTTTTATATAATCAAACATTATCAGGTGAAAACATAGTGTATGAGTTTTATAATAATCTTTCATTAAGAAATTTATTATCAAGTGGAATTATTTCGTGATACAAAAATGTAATAAGTAAAATTGTGTAATTGGAACTAGAATACGTATGTTGGCAACGGCCGCCATCTTTGTCAACAAATGGGATTGACATTTTTTCCTGTATTTAGGTAAACTCCAAGGTTCCTATACAGATACTACAGATACTATACAGGTACATACAAATAGATACTTAAAGGCACTATCTCACCATCATCCAGCCCAATCCCTCTCAGTGGTCAATAGTCTAATTTCCAGATCAGTTTGCCTCAGTGACGACCACAACAGAAAAGATGAAATGGAATATATATCATCAGTACTGAAGAATAATGGCTACAGCAACAGATGCATAAAAAACTCAATAAAAAAAAACAATTATTAAAAGACGTCAATGAAAAGAAAAAAAAGAGGAAGTGTCTTACAAAAAATGTGTATTACTACCATATATTAGAGGCACCACAGACAGGATAGGTAGGATTTAAAAAAAACATGAGATCAGACCAGTTTTCAAACCCAGCCAAACAATAGCTCAAATTTAAAAAAAAACCCACACAAAAAATTATTTTAGAAAATCAGGGAGTGTACAGTATTTCCTGTTTCAACTGCAAGAAGAAATATATAGGACAGACCAACAGAAGAATCTCCGCCCGCATAGAAGAGCACAAACTCAGCATACGCAACAAACAACCCACCTCTGCTTTATTCCAACACGAAAATACAACAGGCCATAAATTAATTTTGATAGTGCTAAAGAAATAGTCAACATACAGGAGTATAAAGTCAGAATAATTCGGGAGGCGCTGGAAATTGAAAAACAAGGCGAACTTAACAAAAGAGATGACAGTCTCAATATTTCACCTGCATGGAAAATAATTTTAAATCACAACCCACCAACAACTGAAGCTAATCTAACGGTACCATCAGAAGAGGTCAACGACATTGCAGTCCGAGGCCTTCAAGAACATCGACCTGAACAGCAGAGGGGTGGGAGGTATGCCCTCCGCCCTCGAAGAAATTCACAACTTCTAACAACCCTCTGAAGGCAGTGTGGTACTGACCACTCTCCAAGTCAGAAGATGTTGCCTGTGATTGCAACGAAACGTCACGTGAGTAACGATTCAAAAAATTATTATCTTGCTAATCGGATGTACCCGGAAATACACCATTCATATTTTTCCATCCGCGAGTCTTTAAAATGTAACATATATATATATATATATCTTATATATATATATAAGAATTATTGTGTGTGTAATTTTAATTCTATTAATTCGTTTAATATATTGAAGTAGTCCCGAACCACATTATTATTCTTATTAATATCTATTTTGATATCGCCATCAGCCTGACATTTGTTGATACCCTGTTGAATTTCTTTCATAAATTCTTCAAAAACTTCCATGAATTTTATAAATATAGCTAATTAATAAGAAAAAATACTACCAACAATTCACTATGACCCTCTTGTGTATGGATTGGCGTTCAATCGAGTGTTTTATTTAAAAATTGTCATTTGGCCACTTTTAAGAATAAGCTAATCTTGGGAATGTTTTTTCATACCATTTTCCCCCTAATTGCAACATGGTTCTACTCATTGGCTCTTCAAATATTTTGATTCTAAACTCACATGGCTTTGAATCAGGCCCGTGCTGGCCCGCCGGGACACCGGGACGTATCCCGTTGCGCCCTCCAGCCAGAAAAATTTTGGCGCCCTCCTGTTCTGAAACTGACGTTTCATGACGAGTTTTATCGTCGATATAGCTGAGCGGCCGGGTTGAGTGTTGCGACTGTAGGGTGTAGGCTATACTACTGAATGAACTTGATTCTTCCAGTACTCGTGCGGGGCGCCCTCGGCTAGTATCTGGCAAATTTCGACCCAACATTATTCAAATCCCAATAATCTTTTCCTTCTAAAGCATTAAAGGTAATAGAATTATAACCAGATTGAGATCGTCTTCGACAAACGAAAATTTAGAATCTTTACTGTTAAAATGCACTCAGAAGCTGATATTTTGAAATCCATAGATCCAGACACCATCAGGGGCGCACCCAGACTTTTGATTTGGTGGGGGGCTTACCCGTCCTACCAGGTAAAATTATTTTTGGAGGGGAAGGGGGGAAAAATTGGGATTTTTCTGAGTTTTATTCTACAAGATTGTGGCCTGATAAAGTTCCTTGAGGGGGTTCATTACTTGACTTTTTAAAGTGTATTAGCTATGGGGAAACAAAATGTGTCTTATTTGTACAGAGTGTTTCAAGAGTTAAAAATGATTCTGCCAGACTGCATAAGCATCTTCTCATGAGGATAAAAAAATCAAATTAATGAAGATCCGCAAACGCTTTGTTACAGAAATACAGAGGGTAAAGATCGCAGCTATTCCATCATAAATTCAGAAAACTCCAAGGCCTTCATATAGGTGGTGTGAATTAAATTGAATTAATATAATATTGACTAAATGTGCTACAAGATCTACTATTATACATTTTAATGATGCCCACACCATTCTGAGACTTTTGCGTGTGGAATAAAGTGAACGTAAAATGCCAGTCTGAACGCAAATCGAGATTACATAATCTTTGAGTTGGTGGGATATTTTACAAAAATTCACAAAATGATCATGAAAACACGTTTTTTATTTTCGGCTCAATGAGTAAACTAATTTAATTGGCAATGAACCAAATCTTTTTCAAATTCCCCTTCAGAAAACTTGTGAAATCAATTTTTTTTAATTAAATGTGAATGTACCTAATAATTAAGAACCAGGGCTTAATTTCAGCCGGAGCACACCGGAGCGGAGCTCCGGCTATCTAAATCGATAATAGAATAATTTGTTTTAAACCAGATCTGAACTAGCTGGAAATGATTGTTTTGTTTTTTTTTTTTAATTTAGACTTACTAAGTTTCTGACTTTTGTAGTTATGGTTTTCAAGTTTTCGTCAAAATCATTTAAGACCTTATTTTTAAAAACCTGAATGTTATTATTTTGTAACTTATATTATGCAATATTATATGTGCATTACTAACCATGCTCAAATGCGTTTAAAATGCACCAATTCAAGTGTAATTTTCAACAATTTCCCGGGGAAGTACCCCCCGGTAAATCACAGCTCCGGTACTTCTCAATTTAGAAATTAAGCCCTGTTAAGAAAGATCCCAAAGCTTAGTCGAGTTTTATTGAGTCGAAGCAAACAGATTTTGCACAGATGCTATTGCTTTTGCGCACTTGCTATTCTTGTGTATTTTGATCCAATTTAAATTCTGATTTCATGAACTCTGGGTGCTCTATTCGCAATCAAAAACCAAGTTCATACCCTTCAATCTAAAAAACGCCTTCGTTTGGCTTTTTTGAGTATTTCATAGAATAACTCAATAACCACTATTAAATGTAATATAATAATGAATGATTCAACCTGATCTGACAAATTCCCAATTAAAGAAAAGTTAATATAGGTACTGATACAACAATAATTAATTGTAAACCCATAAAATTGTTTGAACAAATTGAATCAATTAAAACTTATTCATTCATTTTTCATCAATCATTGCACCAAATACCCTTTGCAATAATAATGTATAATATATTTCATGAAATCATATCAAAAGCAAACAAAAATAAACACTATTGAATAGATCATAATATAGATTTTTCAAGCATTTCCGATAGTTAACTGTGATGGCTTTGGTTTGAAAGCTTACAACAATAATCTTATTATTCATTCAATTAAGGGTAATATATCAGAAGAATTTAAAAAAACCATTGTAAATATAAGTAAATGGGCTAATGAAAACTATCCATTAGTATTAGGTATAGATATATTTGATACAGATAGATTGGGAATTTCTAGTATTGATTTGTTTAACCTTGTTCTCCAAACAAGTAATATTAATTATGTATTTTATTACCGAGGAATAAATTACTTGGATTTCCTCAACATACCAAAAAAGCGAGAAGGTGAAACTGAATGCCCAAAAGGATACTTCCCAGGTTACACAAAATCAGAATGCTATTTAAATAGTATGTTTGAACTTAGAAGTTTTTTACAACAATATGATGAAATAAATGCAGAGATATACAAAGAAGTACTGAAAATTCTAAACAGCACAAACTACAATAAAGTATCTAGAATCTTTGACGAAATAAACAGGAAAGAGATAAATATTTTTGATAATCACTTAAGAGCGTTTGTATGGCCAACGAAGAATGCGTATAAGATGGGTTACTGTTTGGATGGAGGACGTAGTTATGTGCCCTTCAATAGTAATTCAAAAAAATTTCTCACTCACTCGAGGTATATTTTAGTTACAAAAGATACAAGACTAATGTTTAATGTTGAATTACTTTCTACATTTTTGAAAATAAATATAGAAAATTGTAAAATGCCAAATATTAAATGGGTGTCGGGGGTACCGGGTTGTGGAAAAACACATTCTATTGTAAATCAACACAAACCGGGGAAGGATCTCGTTTTATGTCAAACAAAAGCAGGCATATTAGATATAAGGAAAGCCGTTATTCATAACAATAAAATAGATAGTAATAGAGTTAAATTAGATTATAGAACGGTCTCATCATTTATAATCAATGGCTCAGATAGATATTACGAAAGAGTGTTCATTGATGAGGCAGCTGTAATGCATGCTGGTTACATAGGTTTTATTGCGGAACTTACAAAAGCAACTGATATAATACTATTTGGGGATTGAAAACAAATACCCTATATTGAGAGAAGCAGGCTCAAGGCTAGATGGTATCATGTTTCTAGTATTTGTGACCCGTTTTTCTCGAAACCAACTTCTAGGAGATGTCCAGTAGATGTATGTTGCAGTCTCTCAAAGTTCTACACTCATATTAACACATTGAATAACAAGAATATAATTTCAATTGAACCTACAATTGCAGACAGTGAGTATCTTAGACTTGAACCTGATACTTTGTTACTAGCTTTCACACAAACGGAGAAAAACATACTAATTAGGAGCCTGGGTACGAGATACGTTGAATCAATGAGAGTACACACTATCCATGAAGCACAGGGTTTAACTTCTAAAAGAGTAGTACTTGTTAGGATAAATCCCAAACCGCTAGAAATTTACAATAGTATTCCGCATATAATTGTGGCTTTAAGCAGACATACTGAAAGTTTTCAGTACCTTACAAGAGGAGGAGAGGATCTGATGTTATCTCTAACAAGAAATATTAAAAATTATAGTACTTCAGAAATCTTAAATTGGCATAAAAGCATGAGCGAGGTAATTGAAGAAAACCAGAAATGGAGATGTGGTCAATAGGAGACGAGTTAGAGACTGCTTTTGAAATTGAGAATCAGGTACTACACGACTCAGGTGAACTGAGAAGAGTGATTGGTACTTGCAACCTGAAGGTTTTGAATTTCAACATCAGGAGCATAAATAAAAATTTCGATGACTTAATGATTCAGCTGCAGGAAATTAACGTTCAGTTCGACATAATTGTTTTGACTGAGTGTTGGCTTAAGAATGATTGTATACCTCAGCAAATTGATAACTATAACGCTTTCTATACAGCTAAGAACCGTTTACAGAATGATGGAGTTGTAGTTTATGTGAAATCCAACTTGAATTGTATGTCTGAAGAAATAGAAATAAAACAATCTAATGCTCTACATCTCAAACTTGTTTATAGTAAAAGGGAGATAGATATTATTACAATTTATCGGTCACCATCACATCATGATATTAATGATTTTTTAGCTGACCTCAGAGTGGTTTTAGATAGTTTGAGAGGTCGGCATATTATGTGCTTGGGCGATTTAAATATAAATATACTTCCTCCATACAACGATCAAGTTAATGATTACTTGGATCTATTAAGTGAGTACGGACTTCGGCATTGCATTACCGAGCCAACTAGGGTAAGCGACAATACATACTCATGTATTGACCATATTTTAACAAATCTTAATAGACCGATAACTCCTGTGGTGTATGAAAATTCTATTACAGATCACTTCATGACTGTTGTAGGAATAAGTGACACTGATTACGAGAGTCACAATTTAGTTTCAGTCGAAAATATTAAAAAAGGCATATCAGTTAATTTAATTGGGTTAAAAGCTCACCTTTCTACAGAAGAATGGATTCCTGTTTATGAAGCTAATGAAACTAATAGAGCATATGAAGAATTCATCAGTATTTTCAGGAGACATATATCAAATAACACAAACTCATATTAAAGAGAAGGTTCAAACCAATCAAGCCTTGGATAACGCAGGGTCTAATAAGAGCTATAAAGACCAGAGATGAATTAAACAAGAAACGTAAGCAACGTCCTAATGATGTTCAGCTTGCTGATTACTATCGTACATATAGAAATCATCTAAACGTACTTATTCAAAGCACTAAAACAGATTATTATAGAAATAAGATTGAGCAGGCTGGAGGAAATATAAGAAAAACATGGTCTGTCATTAAGGAGGTTTCAGGTTCTTTGGGGAAAAATAAACAAGATCTGCAAAAAATTAATTTTAATGGAAATGTGATTTCACTAGATGAAAGCCCTAATGATGTGTTGAGTTGTACCAACAACCATTTTGCACGTATAGGAGCAAGAATGGCAGATAATATCAGTAGAAAATTAAATAAAACTTTAGATGAGATAGTTTCCAATTACCGACCTAAAAGACGCATCCCAACAACTATGTTTCTGAGTGCAGTAGATGAGCAAGAGATTCTGGCTATAATACAAACACTAAGAACAGATAGCTCACCAGGAAGGGACGAAATAAGCAATAGCATTATTAAAAATGTGAAAGAGTATATAGTCAAACCCCTAGTGCATATTTTCAATCTAAGCTTTGAGAATGGTGTCTTTCCGGATCTTATGAAGAAGGTTTGTGTTAGGCCTCTTCATAAAGCTGGTGACAAGCTATTACTTGGAAACTATAGACCAATCTCGTTAGTTAGCAATATATCTAAGATCTTGGAAAAACTTATGAAGAAGCGTCTAGTACACTATTTGGAAAAAAACAGCATTCTTTCTTCTAACCAATATGGCTTTCGTGCAGGTAAAAGTACAGAGGATTCACTATTCGAACTGTCAAAGCATGTCATTGATGGTCTTGATAATAATAAGAAATGCATGGGAATATTTCTTGATCTTGCCAAGGCGTTTGATACAGTATCACATGAGCTTCTTCTGAAAAAGCTTGAGGCCATTGGGATACGAGGGGCCACATATTGTTGGTTTGAATCATATCTTGTGCAGCGAACTCAGTCAACAAAAATAGGAAATCTAATGAGCGAGGATGCAAATGTTGAGTTTGGGGTTCCACAAGGAACTGTGCTTGGACCAATTTTGTATCTAGTTTTTGCAAATGATCTGTGTTCGCTTGACATAAATGGCAAACTGATAGCGTTTGCAGATGATACTGCCATTTTATTCAATGGTGATACTTGGGAAGAGACATTCAGAACAGCAGAGCGAGAACTTGGTAAAGTGCTAAATTGGCTTAATAATAACCTACTGACATTGAATGCTGAGAAGACTGTATTTCTGGTTTTCTCATTAACAGAAGCCACTAAACCCCTCAAAAATACATTGAAAATACATATTTGTGAACAGACTGGAGATGAATGCAGCTGCCCTGTAATTAGAAGATCTGATACAGTGAAATACTTGGGAGTTCAAATAGATGATTTGTTCCGATGGGAGGGTCAGGTGGCTGGTGTTGTTAAAAAGTTGAGAAAGCTTGTATATATATTCATGCAGCTGCGCAACATATTACCGGTATCGGATGTTAGAATGGTTTACTACTCTCTGGTGGAATCTGTTATTAGATATGGTATTCTTATATGGGGAGGAGCTTATTATAATACAATAGATCCGCTTCTTAAAGTGCAAAAACTTCTACTCAGAGTTATTAGCTATAGGCATCGGTTATTCCCATCAATTCAGTTATTCTGGGATTACAAGGTACTTAGCGTTAGGCAGTTATACATATTAGTAGTTAGCACATACATAAAGAAACACCCAAGCCAAATTCAATTCGTTGATCATGCTCACAATACCAGAGCTCGAAATAGAGATATTTCAGTTCCCAGAGTAAACTCAACATTTGCTCAAAAATCAGCATTATATGTTGGCTCTAAAGTTCTGAATAGAATGCCGAGTCTTTTGAAGAACGAGGCTAACTTGAAAAAATATAAGAGTTCATTAAAGAAATGGCTAATAGATATAAATTTCATTGAATCCGAAAAAATTTTAGCAGGTAACTTCTGAATGTATAATTAAATAAATTCAAGATATAAAGTGTTTAAAACGTTCAGTCAATTTTCCAGACAATAACTATAGCATGTAATGTTTCATCATATTGTTTATGTAAAAATACTTATAATGGTATATGACATTGTCTTTTGTAGGGTGTTTTTTATTGTTGTATAGAGTTAGCAGTGATAAGTTTGTAGAGTTAGAAAGGTGGTAGATAGTAGTATGTAGTGCTAGGTAGTATATAAGTAGTCATTTTGGTGTTAGTAATATTAGTGTTAGTTATATAATGTAGAATATTTCAATAATAATTAGAATACTAACATGGATAATCAACAATAATGTTTCAATTATTTTAAAAGGAATTTTGCATAAATTGAAAAACTTACTAGACTGTTTCACCCCAGCACATATTTATATAGTGGGGTGTTCACGAGTAATCAATATGAAAATATTTGGTAATTATTTATTATCCGAACTTTTCGATTTTTTCAACAATTTTTTTTTTGTGACATCTACACACCCCACGAAGCAATAATCCGTTGAAATTTTTTGGGGGTCGCGTCTCTTTTACCCAAAAATTCAAATTTTCGAAAAAAAAAAATTTTTACGAAAATTTTATTTTTCATTTATAAAATTCATAATTTGCAAACATATTATGAACTCCCAACCATTAAACCATATAAATCAAATTAATAATCACATATCTGAAGAAAACTAAGCTTACTAACCTTTCAATACTTGGTACAAAATTTCCAACAATTGAACAGAAAAACTTCCCGGCAAAATGAATACCAGTCAACCACTGTTGTTGTCGAAATTCCCAGCTCTTCACAAATAAATGTTTGTCGGGGAGGCTTTAGGTGCAAAAGTATTGACACCAAATAGAAATATTTTTCTATTGGGAGTCTACAATAATTGTCCAAGAACGAGCCCACCCTTGCCGAGCCAGTAAAGCCACAAACCGCAGCCGCCTTCTTCCCAATTCGAATTTTCTTTTGAAAACGAAATTCAAAATTTGATTTATTCACAATCAACTCCGCACCACACTTTAAACATACAGAAATCTCTTTAAAAACACCATGCCTGAACAAAAATTCAATCACGTCCTTTTCGCCAAGGCGTATAGATTCTAAAAATTTGATTTCTCTATCACACATCTCACGTAATGAATAAATATGAATGTATATCTTCCATGTGATCTAACAATAATTGTCGATCTGACCAAACACAAAATCTTTTCATTTCAAAAAAAACATATGTTATCAAACTATGATATTTTTGGATTGAATGGCTACTTGAATAGCTCTAAACCAAACCTATCCTAACCTAGCCTAGTCTGGCAGTGTTACAGTGTGTTCATAGTATTCATACGCGGGAGAAAAATAGTTCCATCAGAAAACTCTAATTTGAATGCCAAATAAGTGTTGCCCCCACAAAATATCAGTGTATTATTACTTACTAGTGTGTTTTGAGTGTGTGGGGAAAAAATTGTTGGAAAAATCGAAAAGTTCAGATACTAAATAAATACCAAATATTTATACACAGACATTGTAAAAATTTATTATTATGTATCAAATGAAAATAAACTCCTATGGACAGGGTTGTTCAGAGAAAATTGAATTGATAGGCTACCAATTGAGCTGATTCGACACAAAACAAAATATTAGTCTTGATTACTTGAATCTAAAATAGAAGATAATATTGTTTAATCTGACCGATCTGACACAAATTTTCTTTTGAAGAAAAGCTAATTCTGTTACAATTATTGTGAAAATTCAAACTTACAAATTTGTCACCGATTATTGCGCTAAGCAATAAAAAAAAAACAATACTCGCTCACAACTACTTCTGATTTTAAAATCCGTAACTTATAGACAGTTCAGGCTATTTTAAAAGATCTAAGCCAAAGACGATAATTTTGGATATATGCTACTGGAATATGTGATGTTATAAAAACTATTACAAGTCCAGGATTCCAGCAGCTAACTAACCATAATATTATACTACTCAAAGCTCAATAACCTTCTCACAAGGTATTACAGTATGTATTTCTCACAATAGAAGTGCTTGAATAATTAAAAATAAAGATAAATACACCATCATTTTTGATTTACATAGCTTACATAAATATACAAATAGTCTATATAAAGTAAACACTCAACTTAGTAAATCATCTTATTCAGCTTAGTAAACAACTTATAACATAAACAATTCAGTGACAGTGTTATCAGAGAGAATATTTGAGAACAGCTGATTGATATATCATGATAAATTACGTGATTTGTTCTTATGTGGTAATAAAACTTAGAAGAAATGTATCCAAAATCGCACAATACTTGGTTTTTAACCGACTTCCAAAAACAACAAGGTTTCGACCTGTTTTTTTTTTATGTTTGTACATCAATCATTCGAACAATATTGAACCGATTTCGATGAATTTTTTTTAAATGAAAGAGCATCGCTCAGCGGTGGTCCCATCCAAGTTTCGCAAGGATCGGCCCAATACTTAGCCCAATATTAAACAAAAAGGAGCATTCTTCGAAGTCTTCATTTCAATCAAGTTTGAATAGGATAGTTCCACACATAACCGCCAATCGGATAACCGGTGTCGTTTACCAGTCTGATCATTGTATCATATGGAGCGCTTTACATCTAGATGGTTTTCGAAATAATATGATGCAATGCAATTATGCCGGGTAAACGACATCGGTTACCCAAAGCTGGTTCAGTGTGAAACAAGCCTGTAATGTCCCATTTTGACCAATCACGTGAACTTAATTTGAATCGAGAATAAGAAGAATATAATATTTCTGTCCATATGTTCATATGAAAATTGTAAATAATATTTAGTTGATGTTATTGAGTCATAGGAATAAGGTTATTTAGTTTCAATCATGAGTTGGAGTGAAAAATGTTTTTGAAATCGTTAATTTCAAAAAAATAATTGAACAATATTCTTCAAAGCTATTGATTTTTCGTCAAACACGCCACTTCACCAAGAATTTGGAAAAACAGCTAATCTCAGAAGTATTTTTAGTTTCACTGCTGTGATTGATTAAGAATATTTATTCGCCATTAAATACATGTGTAAATAATGATCCTTTTGTACTAGCTCAAAGTATTAAAAAAATATATATGACTAATACACGAAAAATATCGTACATAACTTGTCCGGGAAGATCTTTACCATACTCGTATGATAATACCGCACTCAACTTCATTTCCTGCGTTAACTTATCATATTTTCAGTAAACACAATTTTCCACACTTGTAACGTGATATAGGACTTTCGGTGTAGGTATATTCTGAAAGGGACCACATCAGAATGAATCAAAAGCCATTTCACTTTTAAGAAGCCTTTTGCTATACAATATTCCACATTAGAATAATAAAACGTTGTAGAATTTTCCTTAGTTTATCTTTTCTTATAAGTGGATTCTTAGTTACTTAACACGTTCTCTGCCGTGAGGATCACCAGTGATCCTCAACATTTTTACCTTATAGGCCGTGAGAGTCACAGTTGATCCTCAACCTATCAGTATTCTTATGGCAGCTTACCCAACAACACAGCTTTAGTTATGCTTTGATACAATCTGACGGCCTGTCTGGAATACTAGAGTTTGGAACTAAGTCTTCATTACTGCCATCTATTGGATTTTATTGTAACTACATTCAAAATCACACATTTGAGGTTATATCAGCTGTTTGTGTACTATTCTTGAATCAGTCTGTTTCTTTGTCATTTAGTATGTTTATCTCCATTTTCTAGTGAGTTATTTATTTCATTTAGTTAATTATTTTTCGAATAATTTGATTTATGAAGTGTATTCAGTGCAGTGATGGCTTCCAAACCAGGTTGTAGTAAAGTGACTCCAAGGAAACATAAAAGATTATCAACTTCAGAACTATTCAATATTCTTGATAATGATGATGATATTTCAATATCTGGTTCAGAATATAATCCATCATCATCATCATTATCATCTGATGAAGAAGTAGTGGAAGATGAACACTCTGAGCTGATAGAAAATCCAGAAAGAAACGATGATGTCATTCAAGATGATTGGCAAGAGGTAGACACATCAAAATTACCCCTTCATATACAATTTACTGGTGATGAAATTTATAACCATCAAGGATATCCTGTTAGTAGTGAAGATATTACAGAACTTGATATTTACAAAAGATTCATTGATCATGATGTGGTGAAACTCATTGTTGAAGAGACAAATAAAAACTACCAGCAGTCAATCGCACGCAACAGAAGGAAACGTTCATGGAGAGCAAGTCAATGGTTTGACACAACTGAAGAGGAAATTTTCAAATTTTTTGCTTTGATTTTGTACATGGGTATTTGTAAGAAGCCAAAAATCAGTGACTATTGGTCTACAAGCGTATTATACAAGAATTCATTGGTTTCAAGTTATATGAGTCGCAACAGATTCCAGTTACTAATGAAATTTATTCATTTCGCTGATAATGAAACTGCAGATTCAGAGGACCGGCTGTACAAAATAAGGAACCTTATTGATATGTTACAAGAGAGGTTTGCAACTGAATATAGGCCTGGTGAGTTGATAGCAGTTGATGAATCCATGATTCCATTCCGTGGACGTCTATTCTTCAGGCAATATATCCCAGGTAAGAGCCACAAATATGGGGTGAAAGTTTTCAAATTGTGCAACCCTTTTGGTTATACTTTACAGTTGAATGTTTACTGTGGTCAAACAGCTGAAGGTACAGGTAATATGAGCGAGAAAATAGTATTACAGCTGGCTGAAAAATTTCTTCATGAAGGTAGAACTATCATCGTTGATAACTTTTATACATCAGTACCTTTAGCCAAGTCATTGTTATTGAAGAATACTCACTTGTTGGGAACACTGAGAAGAAATCGGAGACATCTACCAAAAGAAACTCTCATGCAGCCTATCAGGAAAGGAGAAATAGTGGGGAGGCAGAACAGTGATGGCATAGTTGTTGGCAAATGGAAGGATAAAAGGGAGGTCTGTTTTCTCAGTACAAAGCACAATCTTGAAATGGGCGAGACAGGACGGCGAAATAGAGTTGGAAATATTGTACAGAAACCATTGGCTATAATCGAATACAATAAGGGGAAACAAGGCATTGACTTGTCAGATCAAATGGTTAGCTACTTCAGTCCTTTGAGGAAGACAGTAAGATGGTACCATAAGGTAGCCTTTGAAATTCTTCTCAATACTTCTGTTGTCAACTCATGGCTAATCTATAATCACTTTCACCAAAAAAAAGAAGATATGATTACATTTAGAGAGAATCTGATTCTGCAGATCTTAGGGATTGACAAGAATGGAAAACTACTTCAAGAACATGAAGAAGAAACTGGTATGGCGACTTTGAATCAACATCAACTTATTCCAACTCAACATATGACTGCAGAGAGAAAAAAAGTAAGGAGGAGGTGTCTTGGGTGTTACGCAAAATCAGCAAAAGAGGGAGGTCGTGAGAGAGCCCAAAGAAAAACGAATCTTGTTTCAACAATGTGTGATAAGTGTGAAAAATATATGTGCACAAATTGTTTCATTGAAAATCACAGACCAGACAAAAAGAAAAATTTTTGAACTCTTATTATTGAATCCATGTTTCCTTTTTATATTGTTTTTTATCAGTTATTATGACAAGGACTCATGAACTTTGACTATTGAATCCACTTATTCTATTTCCCCCCTAATTTTATGTCAAGGCATTATGAACTTTTACGATTGGGTACACTTTTGCTATTTTTTTTCTAATGTTTATAACTTTTTCGAATGTTCAGCATTCTTTCAATAAATTTCAAATACTATCTACTATTCCATATATTATATATACCTGTATATACAGACTATAAATAGATTCATAATGTGAATTCATGTGTTAAACTGTGAGGATCAGTGGTGATCCTCATGGCACTGCACTAATAATTCTTTACTGACAGGCTGTGAGTATCACTTGTGATCCTCACATTTTTTCATCTTTTTCTCCCTTATTCAGGCTTTTTTCTCATTTTTACAAGAATACACATGCACTATAGCATCCTTGGAACAATAGCTACAGGTTGTCTGTCACGGCCCCTGGGGTATGATTTTTCCTACAATGACGGCAGCTTCATCCTCCAAAAAAATACAGTGTTAGTTTTGATATTAGATAGAATTTCTTATCAACTTCATAAAATATTTGGCGCTGACTTCAAAAGATTACTTGTATGAAATTTAAAATTTTCTCAGTTTAAAGTAAATACTTTATTTTAAACTTTTTAGTACGTGAGTATTTTATCATTTCACTGAAGTCGGTTTCTTTTTTTGTTTTAAAATATGTTTTATTAAACGTTTAGCCTATTATTCTGTTAAAACAAAAGTTAATTTAGTTTTTTATAGCTAAAGACATTGTCAAAAAAAGGTTCTCAATACTGTTCAATAACTAAAATCCCAATTGATGCTCGCGTTTTTCAGGAGAAGGCCGCATAAAATGCCTTCGGGGCCGTGACAGACAGACAGAAATTGAGATAAGACTTGTTTCGGCTTCTTTAATGTATAAATCGTGAAAATAACCAAAAAATATATAATTCTGATAAATTTACAGACAAAACTCTAATTTTATTCATATACTAGCCGGCAGACTCACTTCGCTCGCCTTAACCGTCTAGCCAGGGGGCTCCGCCCCCTGGACCCCCGGGGGGTCCGACTAATTTCCATTGTGATTAGATAAATTTACAGAAATAGGTGATTTTGGGGAGAATTTTGATACCATTACCTAGTATGCATCTAGGGTCTTAATCAAACATATACATTATATCATATTTCACTCCATGTGGCCTTGAGGTTCTTGAGAAACTGTGATCAACTGACTTCCAAAAATCCTAAATTTTGAATCATGTAACCCTATTTTTAACCCTCCAGCAAAGTTGTACCGAGCAATATTCTACTAATATCAAAAATTATTGCGATGTTAGCAGTTGGATGTGCAAGTGCAACTGCAAACTGATCTGATCGTGAAAGTGAGTGATCGTTTGAGGTAGTAGGCTAAGCAATTGAAGTGGGAAGGGGTCAGCCTACCGGCAGTACAGTCAGGTTCAGAACGGAATATGCAACTACAATGAGCATTCTTCATAGGAGAAAGAGACAGCATTCTTCTAGAAAGAGACAGAAACGTTGAGAATACGACTATACACTATGCGGAAGGGAGTCGAAATGCATAATATGCATGTGCGATTAATCGGCTCCAGCAAAGTTGTACCGAGCAATATTGTACTAATATTAAAAATTATTCTACTTGACCTAACAGGCAGCTCGGCTACTTTTTTACTTTTCATAAACGTTGGCTTTTAGCTATTGAAATTATTTTGGTAGCTTGGGATAAGTTTGCTTTGTTTGAAACAAATTATTATTCATTAATAGACCTAACCTATTGAACTTGCCAGCCAAACAGCTTAAAGGAACAGCTGATAGAAGTCAACCGTTTTTATCATATGGCAGACCCCTTAGCAGCGTTATTTACACTGTCTTTGAACAGCAAAAAACTTTGCATTTAGGCTACCATACAGTCGGAGCCTTGCAATATGTGGGAAACATATGACTGGGTATGATGAAATGTTATTATGCCAGGTTGATGACATCATTCTGTTAAGTGCAAATTTCAAAATATTTGGCTGTTTATCACCAAACTTTTCAAAAATCGTCGATTTTGGGCCCATTTTGGGGCTAATTTTGAAACTTTTTTCCAAGGTACATCTAAGGCCGATACTTAACATGAATACCAAATTTTATCTGATTTGACCTTATGGTTCTCTAGAAATTGTTGTCACCTAAATTTTCAAAAATCTTCAATTTTGGGGTAAATCTTAGCATGCGTCTAGTGCCCCTACTGAATACGTGTACCAAACTTTATCGTTTTTGGTTGAGTGGTTCCTGAGAAACTGTGATGAATGAGTGAGTGAGTCAGTCAGTGGTATACCAAATTTTATCGTTTTTGGTCGAGTGGTTCCTGAGAAGCTGTGATGAATGAGTGAGTCAGTCAGTGGTATTTTCAAAAATCTTCAATTTTGGGGTAAATTTTGAAACCCTTTCTTAGCACGCGTCTAGTCCCCCTACTGAATACGTGTACCAAATTTTATCGTTTTTGGTCAAGTGGTTCCTGAGAAACTGTGATGAATGAGTGAGTGATATTTGGATTATATATACAGGGTGGGGGAAATGTTTGGAAACGGCTTAATATTTCATATACAAAGGTGATTTTGCGGTAGGTATGATTGAGGATCCTACTCAAATTGAAAATACTATTTTACTGTGACTTTAAAAATCTGGTCCGCCATCTTGGAACCGCCATTTTGAATGTAACTTTTTTTTTAAATAGGAAGGGGGTCATGCGATACATGATTTCAATACGGAATTTTAAGACAAAATGAATGCCGAAAACCGCACATCGATATGTCAACCCGTTTCGGAGATATTTACATTATTAATCGATACCATGAAAAGCAGAAATGAAATAAATAAGTACATTAAAATCTTACCTATCAAATTTTTTGTTAATAGTGTTTGCTAATAAACATTAAAACCCAATTATTTTAATAAATGTTCAAACTGTTTTCCTTCAGCTGTTTGACAATGTGCTAATCTTAAATAATAGCCATCAAGCACATTTTGAATCATTTCGCGTGGAATTCTGTTAGCCACTTCAGTTATACATTCTTTCAGTTCATTAATTGTTGCTGGTTTCTTTTTGTACACATTGTCTTTCATGTAGCCCCAAAAGAAATAATCAAGTGGAGAGAGGTCAGGTGACCTAGCGGGCCACTCTATTGCACCTCTACGACCTATCCAGCGTTGGGGAAATGTTTGGTTCAATATATCCCGCACTCCTAATGCATAATGAGGGGGCGCCCCATCTTGTTGAAACCACAAGTTATGTAACTCTTGTCCGTTGATGTTCTGGATGGCTGGAACGATCAAATTTATTAACATGTTCTCGTAAATGGCACCTGTTAAATTATTCTCGATAATAAATGGTCCTACAATGTGACCATTTACCATACCAGCCCATACGTTTAATTTTTCAGGATACTGTGTATGACCCTCCTTCATCCAGTATGGGTTGACATCGGTCCAGAAACGATAGTTTTGCTTATTTACATTGCCGTTAAGCATGAACGTAGCTTCATCCGAAAATACTACATTATTAAAGAAGTTTGGATCATTGTCATACTTGTTCATCATTATGTCACAAAACTCTACCCGGCGGTCGAAATCATCCTCATTCAGTTCTTGTAATACATGAAGCTTAAACGGATGGAAATGAGATTCCTTAAGAACTTTTCTGACAGAACGAGTAGACATACCATGTTCCTTGGCAACGCTTCTAGTTGATGTATGCGGATCTTCAACAAATGATTGCATTACCTCTAAAGATTTTTCATTGTTGGTGGCAGTATTTGTTCTTCCAGTGCGAGCACGATCAGTCACTTTGCCCGTTTCTTGAAACCGCTTTACTGTCTTAAAAACAACACTTTTACTAATTGGATTTCTGTTGGGAAATGTTTCGTTGAATAAATCAGAAACTTCTTGGTAAGACCGTACTCTATCTCCATAGCCGCGCATCATTAACAAAGTTATTCTCTCGGTTTCATTTAAAAATGCCATTGCGAACGACTTTAAACACACTCACTACTTCATGATTGAAAAAGAATTCATTAAATCAGTTGGATTATTACAGATGATTTTAGGTTGATATCATGATTATTGTTGATATTATGATATCCAGAGTCAGATGTTCATCACGCGAAATGATTCAAAATGTGCTTGATGGCTATTATTTAAGATTAGCACATTCTCAAACAGCTGAAGGAAAACAGTTTGAACATTTATTAAAATAATTGGGTTTTAATGTTTATTAGCAAACACTATTAACAAAAAATTTGATAGGTAAGATTTTAATGTACTTATTTATTTCATTTCTGCTTTTCATGGTATCGATTAATAATGTAAATATCTCCGAAACGGGTTGACATATCGATGTGCGGTTTTCGGCATTCATTTTGTCTTAAAATTCCGTATTGAAATCATGTATCGCATGACCCCCTTCCTATTTAAAAAAAAAAGTTACATTCAAAATGGCGGTTCCAAGATGGCGGACCAGATTTTTAAAGTCACAGTAAAATAGTATTTTCAATTTGAGTAGGATCCTCAATCATACCTACCGCAAAATCACCTTTGTATATGAAATATTAAGCCGTTTCCAAACATTTCCCCCACCCTGTATATAGATAGATAGATAGAAGATATTCTATAAAAAACCTGATCACATTTATATTCACCTACAGCTGATAATAACTCAAAATATATTTTGAAATCTATTGCAAATGCCATCATATGGTAGAATCGTAGAAACAACACTATTTTCTATATATATAGTGATATATAGATATGTATATCAATGGGCCTATTATTTTTTTTTTTATTTATTTATTTTATTCCTTTAACACATTACAAAATATAAAATACATTTTAAAAATACACAGCAAAAATGAAATAATCACAATTATACAAATTAAAACATAAGGAACTACTTCCCCAAAAGAGCAAGCTCGAGCTTGGGGAAGGAGCAGCCGTGCTTGGGCTTAACTAAAAACTAAATCCTTCTAACATAAAAAAAAAATCAGTAACAATATAAAATTTTTGTGTAAGTAATTTATAATATGTGAGAGTAAGATATAATATTGTGCAGATGAGAAAAAAATTTAGACTTGAATGAATATTTACAGAGTAGTACAAAATTTAAATATGGTGAGTCATTAATAAGTTTATACATGAAGAGTGTAAAATGACATACATAAGTTGTGTAGAACTGATACATAGATAATAGATAGAATGTAACTAAAATCTTATCCTATCGAACTCCAGAATCGCTCGGCCCTATCCCAGCCATGAGAGTCAACAAGATACTTTTTTAAATGCAAACTAAAATTCTTTTGGGCGATTACACCTCTGACATTGCTAGGGAGGGTATTAAAAAATAATGGAGATAGGTAGAGGAAGCTACGCTGACCGGCTGTAGTCAAAAACCGAGGCACAGTAACCAGACCTGACTCTTCCCGTCTTGTTATTGAACAGTCCGTTCTATTTATGAATTGAAATAGTGAAAACTTCTTGTAGGCTAATATAATATGATGTGTTTCAAGTATATCTGTCGGATGGGTAAAACTGAAAATTCTGAAAAAACCGCTTTAGTTGAAAACATTCTATTCTTTTTTAGTATGACTTTTATTATTGAGTTCTGTATAGTTTGGACTGGTTTAAAAACATTTTTATATGAACTCCCCCAACCCACAATACCATATTGAAGCAAGGACTGTGCCAGCACATAATACACTATTCTCATGACTTTAACAGGCAATACTGAACACAACTTTACGAATAGGTAAATTAGTTTTCTGGATCGCGTAGCAAGTTGTGACAAATGTACGTCCCACTTTAAATGTTGATCCACCATCACACCAAGATATCGAATACTTTCAACTTTCTCTATTCTATTACAGCTAGTTGAACACCCTAGCCATTCAGAACACTATGAAGAATGCAAAACAAGTGACATATTTTCTGGCTGATTATGCATATTTAAAGAAAAAGTAATGCATTTTGTTTTAGTGAGATTAAGGGTTAATTTTCTCATATCCAGCCACTTTTTTACTTTTTTAAGTCCACTTGCAGCTGTGTCATATGCGCTAGCCCAGTCCTCCTCTTGAAAAATTAAAACCGCATTGTCCGCAAAAGATAAAATTTTCCCATTGACTAAATTAAGGTTACAAAACTCATTAATATAGATCAGGAAGAGACAAGGTCCAATTACTGTTCCCTGTGGAATTCCCATTTTAACATATTTATAATCACTAAAAACGTTGTTGACTCTCACACACTGCCGCCTGTTCCTCAAATAACTGCCAAACCATCCCAGAGCCGCATCCCCAAGACCGAGGCAATGGAGGCAATCAATTAGACGATTATGGCACACTGTATCAAAGGCCTTTGCCAGATCCAGGAAAACGGCAATTTGTCTCTTTCCTGAGTCCAAGTTTAGAATTGTTTCTTTGACAAAAGTGGCAATTGCTTCTTGAGTTCCCATCCCCTCCCTAAAGCCGAATTGATTATCTGATAATATATTGTTAATGCTCAGAAATGTATGGAGCTGCTTCTTAACACATTTTTCTATTATTTTTGCCAGATTTGAAAGTAAGCTTATAGGCCTATAATTA
The DNA here is from genome assembly GCA_948455865.1 of Conomelus anceps. Lineage (NCBI taxonomy): Eukaryota > Metazoa > Arthropoda > Insecta > Hemiptera > Delphacidae > Conomelus > Conomelus anceps. Next base: position 116,630,804 of record OX418216.1, read on the forward strand.
GTGATTTTTCTTTTATCTTGTGATTTAAAAATTGGTTGTATTACTGTCATTTTGAAGGCATCTGGAAAAATTCTTTGTTGAAAACTAGTATTAATAATGTGTTTAAGTGGTGAGGCTACACAATTTTTAACAGATTTTAAAACGGATACAGTAATGCCATCATGACCAGGCCCAGATGCACCCCTAAGGCTCTCAATCGCCTCCACAACCTCAGCCTCAGAAACCAACTGAAAAGAAAAATTATCCTGCGGTTGCCAGTCGGGTAGTTATTTGATAATAACTACCATAGGGCCTCAAAAAGGATGAAGGAGTCGGTTAATTTTATTGACCAACGAACTTGACCTGTCTAAAGATCAGTGGCGTAGCCAGGGGGGGCCATGGGGCCCGGCCCCCCCCCCCCCCCCCGAAATTTCAGAAATAAAAAATTCTCAAATACTCAAATAACTAATAGATAAGGACTTATTAAAGCCGAAGGGTTCTATCTGTTTTGTTGTATTATAATGAACAGATTACAGAAACCCTGTTTGTGTAATGGAATATAGCTACAGTTATCTTGTAGAAAATTTAGTTTTGAAGTTAAAATTCAGTATAACCCACTAGCCTGAATGCACCCAAAGTTCATGAAATTGGGATTTTATAAATGAAAACACACAAATAAATGCAAGTTCTATGCAAGCATGTAAAATCAGTGTGCTATGATTAAAAAAAATTCTGATTTCATGAACTTTGGGTTGGGTGCGTTTTAGGCTAATGACATACATTTTTGAAACTTATAATAATAATTAGTATTAATTTTGAGATTCAGTACATAAGTTAAGTATGATTAGTTCCAATTCAAGGGTTTTGACTCAAAATAGTCACAGATATCGGTATATCAAACTTTATCATTTCAAACCTGGCCACCTAGGTTCTTGGGTAGTAATTTTTAAAAACTTTCTTTTGAACTTTAGAGCTTAACAAGTTGTCTAGATTTGCTTTTCACACCACTAAATTTTCAAAAAAATCCGGACTCTCCTTTTGTTTTTTTTTTTGTAGATTACGTCTTGGAGACTCCAGTTAAGGAGTATAAGACAAGTCAAATCAACAATATTATACACTATATTACATAATTACTTCAATTAGTTGAGGTGAGGCTTAATTTTGATGTGAAAGGAACTCTTGTACACCATAAAAAGCTTTATCAACTAAATATTTCTTCAATTGTTTTTTAAATATTTCTATATTTTCAAGACTCTTCAAAAACTGCGGTAGCTTGTTGTAGAATTTCCTACCAATATAACTAGGTTTTTGTTAGAATAAGCTACTATTGTGACTCACCAAGTGATAATCTCCTCGGCTTCTTGTATTATAATCATGTACATCAAGATTTTGGTTAATATCATTCGTTTTTATATATAAAGTAGCTTCATACACATATAAGCAGGGTACAGTTAGAAGACCAAGTCTCTTGAACAACGGCCTACATGAATCTAATCTATTTACTCTTTCTATACACCTAACCGCTTTCTTTTGGATCTTAAACACCCTATCAAGATTTTGTTTTGATGAATTACCCCATACTAAGATAGCATACCTAATATGTGACAGTAAGAGCCCATGGTAAGCTGTAAAAAGTAACTTTTTGTCATTCAATCTAGCGAGCTGTCGCAGGACAAATACCCCAGATGAAATTTTACTACATATTCTCTCAATGTATGGAGTCCAGGTCAATCGTCTATCCAACGTAACTCCTAGAAATGCAATTTTTTCTTCCTGGTCTAATTGATTATCGTTTACAAACACGTTTATAGCCCTATCTTCATTTAAATTATGTTTGTTTTTGAATTGAAGGTATTGGCATTTTTTACTATTTATAGTTAATTTCAACTTATTTAAAAATTGGACAATGGACTGCACACCTATATGGGCACTTATTTCTAAATTATCTAGAATGGAATTGCTGAAAATGAGTGATGTATCATCAGCAAATAAGAGGGCTCTACCACTAATTAATTCTTTAGGTAAACGGTTGACATATAACAAAAAAAGCAATGGACCTAGTATTGACCCCTGAGGCACTCCAGCTTGCACCTCTAATTTATTAGATTTATTCTTTACTATAGGTACTATTACCAACTACTGTAGTTAGTTCTACACATTGTTTTCTCCCAATAAGATATGATTCAAACCATTTCAGTTCAACCCCATTTACACCTACATTTTGCAGTATTTCCAATAAAGTTCTATGATTAACACAGTCAAATGCCTTTGACAGATCTAAGAAGATTGCAGTAGCTTTATCACCTGAACCTGAATCACCTGAATCCTATACCCAAGATCCCCGAAATTTGATCCTGGCTAAGCCACTGCCCCACCCTTGGTGAGCCCCCCCCCCCCCCCCGAAATCTAATCCTGGCTACGCCACTGCTAAAGATACCAAGAATCTGTGTTTAAAATTTGAAGTTGATTGATAAAGGCGTTCAAAAGTTATCATGGAACATACCCACAAACACACAACGCCTCGAGCCTCGTCAAAAGGAAGAGCTCGCTTCGCTTGTTCAATAATACACTTAAATAACTGCAATGGAAATATCATCTACATGAGAGAAAAAGGATAATTATTTAAAAAATAGTAAACTATAACAATGGTGAACTATATGAAGTTCAATTGACTTGCTCTATATTCTTACATTTTTCTGTTTCTTTCAGTTTCTTCTGTTCGGCTTTTTGCCTTTCTTCTTCTATATAGGGTGGGTTTCTTATAGGCATTGACCTGTTGTGTCGGGGATCTATAATTTCGGGAAGAAGGCAGTTCATGTAAAACCTCTTCAACTTTGAAAACATTTTTGTGTCCCAAAACGTGTCATCTCGAGCAATGTTTGCTACTTTGATTCCTTTTGGGATCCATAAAGCAAAGAAGCAAAATTGTCACCCAGTCACTCTCAGTTGTCCTTGAATTTGATAATAAAAACTATGGTTCTTGTTTATGTCCCCTATTTCCCCATTTTTTTTAACTGTCCAGAAAGTGATTTTCCTATTTCTAATGGCGTCGTCTGGAGTCAGATCTTGGCCAGATGATGGACACTTTATTTCAACTGTAGCATTGTCATTTACAAGGCCATCAGGACATCCGCCAAGAAAAAAGTGCTCTTTATCAATGAAAATCCCACACTTCTGCACATTTTCACCGATTTCTTTTTCAAATTCTTTGGGAGCTGTTTCTTCGTTTTTTTTCTGCCATACAGCATCACCTCACAATCAAAAACTGTATACAGAATTTGCTTTACTAGTGACTCACAGCTGGTGGTTGGACGCATTTTACATACACGTCCAAAGTGTGACGCAGTCAGAAGACTTCTATGAAGTTCTAGCCATTCACTGCTATCAGCTTGTAGTCTTGTCTCTGTTTCAATCCTTTCACATTCTTCATTTGTTTATCAACCCCACAAGATACTCTTTACATTCTCTTTTCATAGTTTCTTCATCAATGTCTGGGCGTTGAGCAGATATTCCATAATCCATCTCATCATTGCTGTTGTTTACAAATAAAGATTTTCGACATCTTTTGTTTCTTCTTTTTTGGTCCATCTTCTGTTTTCTTTTCATTTCATTGCTCTTAGCAAAGGTACCCGGGCTTGAATTATAAACAACTTTATGAAAGTTGTAATGGGCATGGCCCGAGTTGTGTTGTACAACGGCAGCTGCACAGCGGCCCTGATAGGATCCACTTAGGGCAAAATTGATCTGTTTACCCCCGACAAACTTGGCAACAACTGAATTAAAATGTTCAACATAATTACTTGTAACATCAATTAGTAAACTACGGCTGTGGCGACTAAGATGTCTAAAGATATATTGAATTGCTGGGTACAGTCCAACAGAGATGAGCTTTGGTACTAGGTTGCTAGATGCTGGAGCAGCTGATGCATCAAGCTCACAGAAATATCCTTGTTCTGCACATCGTTTGTGTTCACCAAACACATGACTTGGAATGTTGAGAATATCTTGCCGCAAGTTATCAATATTTTCAGTGATGGGTCTTCTGCTTTTCTGTGTTGTGTAGCCTTAGTTACAGCCACCCTACAATGTAACAAGTTATCCCCAATTTTCTTTCTTAAAATTACAGATGACTTCTCCATTTTGGAACATGCCACAGCCTTTAGTTTGGTACACATATTCCGCAATAGGTGGTTCTTGCATTCTACTTTTTCAACTGTCAAGTGTTTGTAGGGTCTGCTCTCTAAAATCTTTTTGTAAACACTACTATCTCCATCTGCAATTAATTTATTGTACCTAATGTTGTACATCTCCTCACTTCTTTTAAAACCCTTGCAGATAATGGCTGCTTCCATGCTTGTTGAACTCTGCTTCATTGCCCAGTTCTTGTAGCAAGTGTGGGGTTTAGTTGCTTCATCCTTTGCTTCAGCCCACGCACAAGTTGTACAATATTTGTTTTTCACACCAAGGAAAATCACTTTTCTTGTTCTATATCCTACAACTGCCGCCTGAAACAAAAATCAACATATTAAAAAAAAAGCTTTGTTATTTGCATAAACAACAATGATTTCACAATTAAAATGGAAAATAGATTGCAGCATTTCTGAATCTGTCAATTTAAGTACTATGGGCGCTGTGTTGTACAACAGCAGCTGCATAGCAGCCCTGTTAGGATCCACTTTCAGGGCAAAATTAATCCATTTACCCCCAACAAACTTGGCAAAGATATATAAGGCAATCTAATATTAAAACTGACACTGTATTTCACTTTTAAATAATGTTTTACTCACATATATTGGAGATGCTTGAGGAATGCATTTCACTTCTGAAAAGAAGCTTCGTCAGCCTGCCGCCAGGGGTCATGCTTTGTTCAGGTTAGGATGAGCAGCCATTATGTAGTTAAAAATTGCGTTTGATTTGAATTGTATTTGGTCATTGAGTATGTTGGTTCTATCTTGCTTATGGTGTTTGAATATTTCATATTGCTCCAGTGTATTTAGTTTGTGGCTTTTTTGGAATGTGTGTAGAATTTCTAAGTCAGTTTGAATGTTATTGTGTGAGTGACCAGTGTTGATTAAGTGATCTGCAAATGTTGAGTCAGTGTTGGAATGTAGTGCTTTGATGTGTTCTTTGTATCTTGTGTTGAATGATCTGCCTGTTTGTCCTATGTAGTACTTGGGGCATGTGTTGCATTTGAGCTTATATATTCCTGGTTTGTTTCACTATGGTGTTGAATTTTTGTCAAATGATGCTAGTGTGGAATTATGTGGGATGTGTGTATTTTTTATTTTGTTTATGAGGTCTGTGCTGTTCTTTATATGATACAATTCACAGATAAATATGACCAGACAATATAAACAGACAATATGACACAGATACAATTCACTCCTACAGAAAAGAACCTCCTCAACAAAGGACTAAAATATAACCTCCCTTCCACACAAAAATTCAACACCATAGTGAAACAAGCTATAGACTCAGAAACCAATATTCAGAAAGCAAAAGCAGAATAACAAGATAACCTGAGACATGACATTGTAAAAATCATCAAAACACCGAAATACATACAACAAAATTACACCTCTGAAATCAAGACAGCTCAATCACTACAACAAAAAGCAGAACTACACAACCTAACTTACACCAAATCAGACAAAGGCAATAGCACAGTAATAATCCACACTGATGATCTAAACAGAAAAGTAGATGAATTCATTCAAAACAACAACATCCAACAAATTCAAAGAGACCCAACACCCAAATTCCAGAGCATAATAAAAAACAGTATAAATAAAACAAAACACCTCTTTAATGAAACATATAAACGATATATGAAGCAAATTCACCCTTCTGCACCAACTCTTGAAGCCCTACCGAAAATACACAAAGAAAGCACACCAATCAGACCCATCATAAATTACAAAAAAGCACCAGGATACAAATTAGCCAAACAGATAGATACTCAACTACGAAAACTCATCAATATCAATCATTCATCTCATATAAAGAACAGCACAGACCTCATAAGCAAAATAAAAAATACACACATCCCACATAATTCCACACTAGCATCATTTGACATAAAAAACCTGTATACAAACATTCCTGTAACTGAAACCATTTCCATAATAGAGAACATACTCAAAGCACAAAACAACCCACCTGAACACACAAAAGAACTAATAGAGACATTAAAAATAATCACATCTCAAAACTACTTCACCCACAATAACAAGTATTACACCCAACCAGAAGGACTACCAATGGGATCCCCAATCTCCAGCATCCTAGCAGAAATATTTTTACAACACATAGAGAATACTAAAATACTAAAAAACACCAAACACTCAAACAAAATTATTTACTGGCACCGCTACGTTGATGACATTATTGTACTCTACAATGGAAACCAAAGACAGTGTGAACAACTCCTAACACAATTGAACAAAACCCATAAAAACTTACAATTCACAGCAGAATATGAAACAGACTACACCTTAAACTTCTTAGACCTGACTATCAAAAAGCTAAATAACATGCACAATTTCAAAATCTACAGAAAACCAACTCTCACAGACACACTCATTCACAACTCATCCAACCATCCAAATCAACACAAACTTGCTGCTTTCAACTCCATGATCCATAGACTCCTAAATGTTCCACTATCACAAGCTGACCACCAAGAAGAAATCAATACAATCAAATATTTAGCACAACAAAACGGATACAACACCAATCTAGTAGACAAAATCCTGAATAAAATGAAAAGTAAAAATCCAAAACCTGCAAACCAAAACAGATTTATCACACTCACATATTTCAACAAAAAATCACACAAAATAGCTTACATCTTTCAAAAATCCGGATTTAACACAGCATTCAGAACAGCAAACAACCTAGATCATCAGATCCAACAAGAACCAGCTCACCTAACAAACAGCACAATTCACAAATTCAACAAACCAGGAATATATAAGCTCAAATGCAACACATGCCCCAAGTACTACATAGGACAAACAGGCAGATCATTCAACACAAGATACAAAGAACACATCAAAGCACTACATTCCAACACTGACTCAACATTTGCAGATCACTTAATCAACACTGGTCACTCACACAATAACATTCAAACTGACTTAGAAATTCTACACACATTCCAAAAAAGCCACAAACTAAATACACTGGAGCAATATGAAATATTCAAACACCATAAGCAAGATAGAACCAACATACTCAATGACCAAATACAATTCAAATCAAACGCAATTTTTAACTACATAATGGCTGCTCATCCTAACCTGAACAAAGCATGACCCCTGGCGGCAGGCTGACGAAGCTTCTTTTCAGAAGTGAAATGCATTCCTCAAGCATCTCCAATATATGTGAGTAAAACATTATTTAAAAGTGAAATACAGTGTCAGTTTTAATATTAGATTGTTCATTAAGTATTTCGTCATGGAAAACATCACAGATATATAAGGTTTGCTGTGGTCTATGGAGTGGCTGTTTTAGAGTTTCTAGCAGAACTGGTGTCAGAGGACGCAATAGTATAATACATTACCAGGCTGGAAAGAAACGTTTTGCTGGTCGAGCATATTATGAAAGCAAAATTTGTGTAACTAGAGTGTAAAGCAGCGTTTTTCTGCATCGAGAGAAACAGCTTTTTTCATGAACCAAAGGCGAGTGAAAAAAGTTTCTTGAGTGCAAAAACAATACTTTGTGCTTGAATTACACATTAAATTTTTCCTACAGTGTGTAATTTAAACAAAACAAAACAGGACATACATAACCTGACAATTCCTCACATAACCTATCTTCAAATCAAATTGATTTCAACAACAGCAACTATTTCGCAGCTGAAGCAGAGTAGCCAACCTATTTTTGAATTCAGATTAGGGAACCTGCGTATTACATGCTCACTATTTTGTGTTGTTAGGTTGCAAATCTGGAGTGCGGAAAAGTACTTTTCCACACTGGAATTTACTTTCCCGCACTGGTCTTTACTTTCCCTAACAGAAAAAACTGTTACATTTCAATGTGATGTGGCGTTACCAAAGCGGTTTGAGAAAAGCCACTTTGGGCTTTATTGGACTACTTTTCTTTATTTTTGCATAAAAATTCAAAGCCTCAATTATTTTTAATTTGATGAGTTTCCTCATGAAACTGCTTACCAACTTTTATAAAAAATATATCCATAAATAAGGAAGTATTCTTTAATGTAGTTATTGAATTGATTATTATTCATGCAATTCAAACCACTTGGAATTTTTTTACATTCAATTGCTGTACAGTAATACCAAAATTTTTCATTTTAGGTATTCTTTCATGCAAGTATTTTATGAAATATTGCCTAATTTATATTATCAAAATTATATTTATTAGGTATTTATATAATAGTTCATCTCCTTACGAAGCCAACCATGTGACAATTGAATGTTTCCTTAGTAGTGATTTGGTAGACTACACATGCTTCACAAAAACGCCTTGCAAACCGTCACTAGTAATTCTTTTATACTTCAATCTAAGAGATAATGAACTACTTACCACGTCAGACAAAGCCGAGTAGTTGGTGCGGTATGATCGTTTGCACCATGCGCCGTCAGCCACCACGGTGATGAGTGGTGTACCGTCCTTGTCCACCTCGCCGATCTCCCGTGCCAGCCGAGCCTCTTCTGCAGCCGCTTCCTCCATTTCCACAGCCGCCGTCGCTGCCCATCCTGCTGATACTTTTTCTTCGTAATTTTTATATGTATTATAACACATCGATGAAATGTTAAGTACACTCAAAAACTCCGCTAATTGAGCGTGACCCCCACCTGTCGTAATTGTTCCACAAACAGCACCAGTGTTCACATCCATCAAATTTTCATTTATTTTCTCACTCCAAACCGTAGTTTTGTAACTGCACGTTGTACACTTTACAACAAATCCACTGTTCAGGCCTAGTCTCTTTTCTGACATTATTTCCATATTCGAAAAAGAACCACCAAAAGGACCGTGATTGTCCAACTCTTTTATTTGTTTGAAGAAATCTCCAACATTCACTATTCTTCTTCCACTAAATGTTGTTCCACATTGTTCATTTCCCACACATATCTTGTTCTCTTGTGGAAGGAGACCAGGAGTAAATAGGTTTTCTTCAAGCTGCCGTTCTGCTGGTTTTGGTAAAGCTGCTTGTCTTCTACAAAAAAAAAACAACAGAATTACCAATTTTTACTAAAAAGATGCTGGATTGGTGATAAGCAAAAATACAATCAAACATTACAAAAAATAAAACTGGTTGATTTTTCAGTCATTGAGAATTAAATTGATTATGTATTACTTAATTAATTACTACAGGGTTAACCAGAAATACGGATTTAGCAGTCAGTGTATTACCCCTTGTTTGTCCAGACAAATGTATAAGATGCCTTTTTCGTTTTAAACAAATTTATTTTATTTATTTATTGTTTGTGGTGTGTTTGTAAATTTCAAATTGTTCCAAGGTGTTGAGTTCGTGTCCTTTAGATTTTATATATAGAATGTGTAAGTTGGTAGTGATGTCAGTAAAAGTGTGTCCAGTTTGAATGATATAGTCTGCAAAAGTCGATTCTGTTTTTGTATGTAAAGCTTGTAAATGTTCCTTGTAGCGTTGTTTGAATGTGCGGCCTGTTTGTCCTATGTAAAATGTACAAATTTACACACAATAAACAAAACATCCTCAACGAACAGTTAAATTTTAAATCACACAAACTTTTTGACCACATTATACAGAAACCACAGTTCTTCTAACCAACAAACCAACATCGATATTTAGGATGCCTTGAAGATGGGTTTTAACAACTCGAAAACGTTCGGCCTACAGAAGTAAGTGAAATACTACTTATTTTGATAAAAATTTTACTGCAAGTCGTTTAATTCATTTGAAAAGTTAATATTAACAACGCAGTTCGTCATGGAACAAGAAATCCAGGAATTTAATTCAGCAAGACAAGCTACTATCCATGCCTACAGATCGACAGTGTTTAAGGTTAGAAGAAAACATTTACACATTCAATTCAACAAAAACTGTCTCAAACTCAAAATTACACCAAACTATGCTAAATTCATAACTAACAACAAATCAAAACCAGCTCAAATAGCCAAAACTAAAGCAGAAACTACCTTCATCAAAGAGAGCATAAACTTTTATATAAACAGAAAGACATACACAATTTGAAACCCCTCAAACTACATCTATCTATCACACAAAAATACGGACACAGTTTCTTTCTTGAATTAGCAGAAGCAACAAACACTTGGGTGCAACAAAAACTTGACAAAATTAAACAAAGACACAACAAAAAAATACATAACCTAACACCTGCTAGACCAATTATTCAATCTGCTCACACTTATTACAGAAAAACTGTCAACCTAACAAACATGAATTTTACAGAAACCGAACTCAACTTATTGAACAAAGGTCTAAAACATAACCTGAACTACAAAATCAACAGATCCACATCAAAAAACATAGTCATTGAAACAGAAACATGCATCCAACGAACAGATCCACAAATACATGACGAACTTAGACTAGAAACCTACAACACAATAAAAACCAACAGCTCACAACCACATCCATCCAACCACATCAGAAAACCACACCATAAAAGAATTGAAACAAAAAGCTCTAACTCACAACCTCACCTATATCAAAGCAGATAAAGGCAACACTACAGTTATCATAAACAATGAAGAATTCAACAGAAAAACACTTGACTACATAAACAAAAATAACATAAAACAACTGCACACCGATCCCACAAATGTATACCAAACTACAGTCAAGCAAGTAATCAGCAGGACAAATCATATAATTAATGATTCACAAAAAAGAAGACTGAAACAAATACACCCTTCGGCACCATCACTTCAAACCCTCCCCAAAATTCACAAACCTAACATACCTATAAGACCAATTGTAAACTACCAAGAAGCCCCAGCATACTAACTAGCAAAACACATGGACCAAATGCTCAGAAAACTAATTAACATCAACAACAACACATACATAAAAAACAGTAGTGACCTCATCTCACAAATAAAAGACACACACATTCCTCACAACTCCACTCTTGCATCGTTTAATATAACAAATTTATACACCAATGAAACAATAGAAATAATAAAAAACATGCTTATTCACAACAACACAGCTACCGAACATATAAATGAAATAATAGACATCCTAAACATCATCACTTGACAAAATTAATTCACATTCAACAATAAATTTTACTCACAACCTGATGGATTACCAATGGGCTCACCAATATCCAGCATATTTGCTGAGATCTATCTCCAACACTGCGAAAACACCCACATACTGTTCAACAACAGATTCTCACAGAACATAATATACTGGCACAGATATGTAGATGACATTCTACTACTATACAGAGGGAACAAAAGACAATGTCAACAGCTCTGATCACACATAAACAAAATACACAGCAGAATATGAACACAACAAATTTAATAAATTTCCTACACCTCTCGACCACAAAGAACACAAACCAAAAACACAGCTTCAACATTTACAGAAAACCGACAATTACAGATACCTTAATACACAGCACATCCAATCATCCAACACAACACAAACACTCAGCATTCAGATCAATGCTACACAGATTGAACAACACACCACTATCCACTGAAAATTACAACACTGAACTAAACACAATAAAATACCTAGCACAAGAAAACGGCTACAAACATGACCTAATTGACAAACTCAACCATAAAATAATAACCAAAAAACAAAACACCAACAAAAAATACATCACAATGACATACATTAACCCACAATCAAGCAGACTAGCCAAAATCTTCAAAAAAGCTGGCCACACCATCGCATTCAGAACAAAAAACAAAATAAAAAATGCACTTGCACCAAAAACCACAATGAACACGAATAAATACGATCTCCCAGGGATCTACAAACTGAACTGCTCTGACTGTAACAAATTTTACATAGGACAAACAGGCCGCACATTCAAACAACGCTACAAGGAACATTTACAAGTTTTACATACAAAAACAGAATCGACTTTTGCAGACCATATCATTCAAACTGGACACACTTTTACTGACATCACTACCAACTTACACATTCTATATATAAAATCTAAAGGACACGAACTCAACACCTTGGAACAATTTGAAATTTACAAACACACCACACACAATAAACAAAACATCCTCAACGAACATTTTTAAATCACATAAACTTTTTGACCACATTATAATGAAACCACAGTTCTTCTAACCAACAAACCAACATCGATACTTAGGATGCCTTGAAGATGGGTTTTAACAACTCGAAAACGTTCGGCCTACAGAAGTAAGTGAAATACTACTTATTTTGATAAAAATTTTACTGCAAGTCGTTTAATTCACTTGAAAAGTTAATATGATTTCTACTCACGTATACTGGAAACTGGATATATTAAAGGGATGCATTTCACTTCTAGGCTGATGAAGCTGATTAGAAGTGAAATGCATCCCTCTAATATCTCCAGTATAAGTGAGTAAAATTCATAATTTAAATATCAAATATTTGTTTTATACAGTGTCAGTTTTGATATTAGATTGTACATAGGTACCATATACCACACCTCTATCCAAAGACGTTCGCTATTGTGGACCCCCTTTAACATATCATGGACCCCCAATTTTATTTTTCACTGACATGGACCCCTAGCCGGTCCCCGTGAACCCCAGGGACCACTGGTCTACACTATCATCAATATATTTGTTACTTTCGTTAGATATTCTGGGGACACTAGTACAAGCATCTATTTTAGCTGCTTGCCTATTTTTGTTTATTACATCCCACACTGCTGTGTTAGAGTACAAACTTGTATTCAAAATTTGCTGTTTTCTTACATTTGGCCCTTTTTTACTTCTTTTGTATAGTTTTTCTTTAAAGCTTTGTAATTATCTTCACGTAACATATTTCTAGATAGTTTGAATTCATCATATGCACCTTTAACCCTATTACTTTCTGCAAGGATATCATCAGGTATTCACTCTTCAATTTTGTTTAATTTGTTTTTACAGCATTACAGGGTCTTTTTTGACTGGACAACTCATAGTAATATGAAACCTTAAAATATTAATGAAACTATCATATTTGCATCTCCCGAGCATTCGTGTGTGATGTGAATAGTAAATCTAAAAAAAATTTAAAACAGAAATTCATGTTGGGCTATGTTGTTTTTTCAAATCAACTCAATTGATACCAGCAAGCTATTTTGTACTTAGTTGAAATACTAGTAAACTCCCTGGGATAAGCAAGTCGCTCAATAATTATAGTTCAGTTCAGTATCAATCTCAATTTATATACAGAGTTTCCACTTAGTAGGGTGCCAAACTCAGGAAGATGATTCGGTACCTTAAAATACACAGACCGTTTCATATAAATGTAGACTGGAAGAGCTGATTGAAAGTTGTTTGCAATCTGCTGTCAATAATTTGCCTTAAAACTTTTAATGAACCTTTTTTAGTAAAATGGCTCAAAACCGGGAAGGGGAGCTGTCTACACCGATCAATATAAATCTGGATCCCAAATTTGTTATTAAGAAGCCTCCTGCTTCAGTTTCACATCTTTGGCTGTAAAAAACCTGAAGAAGCAGGACGCCTCTTAGTAACAAATTTGGTATCCAAAACTACTTGATAGTTGGAACAGCAAATAATAGTTACATGAGTAAATCTAACTAGGTTATTTACAATAATTATTAATAATAATAATCAAACAAATTTTTCTATTATTATTATTAATACCACCATGGTCCTGTGACTCAAATTGTTAGTTTAGTGAAATTTGAAAACTCTGTTTTGTTTCAATTACATTAACTTAATTAAATTGTATAACAGACTTCATAGATTCACGGATGGAATATAGAGGAATCCTGAAATTTTGGCAGGATGAATTTAAAAACAGTTCCAATTTTTATCCTGCTTATTGAACCGTGCAACTTGAAATTGCAATATATGAGTTTATATTGTTTATATGGAAGAAGGCATTTGAAAAAATTGAAAGTAAATATAATTTAGCAGAGTGAACTATATGGTAAAAAAATCTACCCATACTATATTGATCAAAAGCAGAAGTCTAATTTTGAATTTTTATCAATATGATACAAATCTTATATGAAATGACAAAATAAAATGTTGCATTTACGTACCTCTCTGGTTTTAAGTGATGGAATGATAAAAGCATTCTGTGGCATCCCACAGATCCCACTTGTCTTGGTACTAAAAAAAATAGCTTAATGGTTGAAGCTGCATCAGCAGAAAAATAAAATTTGTACTTCGCTAACAGGAAGAAATAACAATCTTATTCCAACTTTAACAGCAATCAGTATTGCATTTTACTTTGCACGTGCATACTAACTAACAACGTACCGGTATGTGTTACGCTTGTATATTTCGAGCTCCATTTTGCTGACTCATTCACTAACTAATCGGTACAACGTTGCAGTACACAGAAGTTCTATAATAACATCCTGCATTGGTAATCCAGGGAATGAATTCTCGGAATAGACCAACGATCACATAAGACCAATTGGTCTTATGTGATCGCTGGAATAGACTAATGTAATAAACAGTAGGTTTATATATGTAGTAGGCCTACGTAGGCGGGCCATCGTTATAGATAAACAAAAACTTTCAAGAAAAAAATCAATAAGTCCAAATTAATGAAAAATACAAAGTATTAAACAAATTTTTATTGTGAATATACATTGTTCTGAGCATTCAATATACAGTTTTTCGGGAGGAATCTGCCTAACTCCTTAGACGTCTTCCTCTCATTGCAATAAAGAAAATCATTTTTCCTATTGTCTTATCCTGTTATTCAAAATAATGAAATTCTCACAACTCATACTTATTAATATTTAGTGATACGCAATGACAAATTATTCTCTGGTATACTTGTGAACTTATTAGTAATAATTATTATTGTAGCAATGTAAGTGACTTTGAAAATAAATGTGTAGAACAATTGTTAAATGATAAGACTGCACTGAACTAGTTTTTAAAAATGAAAATTCTTTTATAAAATATAAATTGAGATAATTAACAGTTTCATATTGTTGAATGTCAGTACATGCAAAATTAATTAAAAGGATAGTAATAAGAATATTACAACTTTTCCAAATAATGGCAGAACTCATTTGCTAAACTGAATAATTCTGAAGCAATCATTGGGCACTATAGACCCTTAGTATTTCGGGAAAATAAAATTTTTATTCCTACGGAAATTAATGAAAATAAAAGAATGTCACGTTCTGATTTCGAAAAAACACATGAAGCAAATGTTAAAATACAGGACCTAGAGATATTATATGAATTGCCAATTAGCGACAATCGCACTTTTTACATTGTGTTGTTATGTTTAATAGTTGCATTTTTATTAATGTTAATTATTTTTTTCAAGCATAAAACAATATGGTCAAGATATTCTAGTTGTAAGACTAGTGGTAATGTTGGAAATAATTTGGAGGTTGAAGCTCAGAAACAGGTATATCCTAAATTAGCATGCTAATTGAATCTGAGGACAGCTTCAAACCGTTTCCCAAACTTGCATTGTATTCTATTAAGATGCTGAGCATTGTATTGACGAGCGTTTCATTGTTTTTAATTCAGTCTGCTGCCAGCTCTCACAAGATATACTTGTTCTAATTATTTCTTCAAGTAATTTGTAATTTGTAATTGAATAAAATATTTTTTTTTAAAAAGGCAATTGGTGCACTCAGTAAGTTACTTAACTCAAGACAACGGAACCTCATAATTTGTAGCACTGATTACAAGAAAAAGAATCTACAATTATTACAGATATTATTATGATTATTATTACAGGTTATTCGTCCTGATAACATGGAATTAACAGGAAGCAATTTGGCCTCTGCAATCTTCTCTGATAATGGTAATGTTAACTGTCAGTCATCTGTCATCTGTGATTGAAGAGATTTTTCTACAGGATTATTTTTGGGTAAAGGTGGATTTTTGTGGTTTCATTTGCGGCGGCAGGATAAAGTCCTTAAGGAAGCAAGATGCAGTAGATTATTTCTGAGATTTTTACAGTGATTTTTTCTATCAAAATTTGACGCTATCTGACATTTTTGAGAAGGATGAAGCCCAAATGGGCTCTATACATTGAGAAATAGTTTCTTAATGGAATAGTTTATTAGTTATTAGCAATCCTAGAAAAATGAATTAATTGGTCAAGATATTCTGCGTTGCGAAAATTTGCATCAAGAAAGGAAACTGGTGAATGACCTCCTTACATTACCTCGAAATCAAATAAGTGAATCAGCACCAAGCATCCGGTCAACAATTATTCTCGTGCATCAATGTCTGAATTTTATCTTCAGCACCGTTCTTTACCGTTTTAATGCGCTGACTTTGCATTTGCATTTTTCCAGTACAAAGGTAAAAAACATGAAAATTGTGATATTTGAATTTTACAAAATTCTGTCATTGTCTACTGGCTTTCCTGGTTCCATAGCAACTTGACATTTTTTTCTAGGATAAAATTGGAGGTGTTTATAAACTACTCAATTTTAGACTGTATAACTTGACAAAATCAATGCTAGTTTGAAGTGACTGACATTTAAACAAACTGACAAATATACATAAACAGAATTTATCAGTTTCGAATTCCTTTAAGTGCTATTAGTTTATACTGAAGACTTCCGCAATGGCGGATATTGACAACAGTATTGAATAGCTGATGGAAATCGATGAATGTTACTGTACAAAAATATCAGTCACCACCGGGAATCGAACCACGGACCTCCCAATTGCCGGTCGGGCGCCTTAACCATTAGACTATGGAGACCTTTCTGCACAGCAGCATTCATTTTTAACTTGGCCATATCGGCTCGTATCTCACATGTTAGTTTGAAGTGACTGACAATTAAACAAACTGACAAATATACAAAAAAAAGAATTTATTAATTTCGAATCCCTTTAAGTACTATTAGTTTATACTGAAGACTTCCGCAATGGCGGATATTGACAACAGTATTGAATAGCTGATGGAAATCGATGAAGAAAGGTGCAGAAAGGTCTCCATAGTCTAGTGGTTGAGGCACCCGACCAGCAATTGGGAGGTCCGTGGTTCGATTCCCGGTGGTGGGTGATATCTTTGTACAGTAGCATTCATCGATTTCCATCAGCTATTCAATACTGTTGTCAATATCCGCCATTGCGGAAGTCTTCGGTATAAACTAATAGCACTTAAAGGAATTCGAAATTGATAAAATCAATGCATTTGATAAAATGCTTCAATTTCATGTTGAGAGGAAAATTCAAGTTGTTGAGTGGCCTACTCAGAAAAAGAAGTAGAAAATACCATAGGATCTCAAGAAATTCAAACATCTTAACTTCCTGTTTCTTGTTGTGTAGTGTAGAGAAGCATCAAAAACAAAATATATGTTTTACTTCCAGAATTTTAGGCAATGGTTATTTGTAAGTGGTCAAGCTTATAAGAAAATCAAGCATACTTTCAAAACCTTCCCGGTTTTACAAACAATAAAAGTTTAAAAAATCAATTCAAATTCAGTTTTAGACGGTTTTTTTTAATTTTTGGAAAAAGTTTCTAGGAGATTGCCCCTATAGCCTGTAATTTATTATATTGTTAGAGAGAGGCAGACAGTCCGGCTAAACCGTTGAAAGCCTCTTCTTTAAGAAGTCTGTTCTACCTTGGATTTGTCCGATTATTTTTAAACGTGATCATCAATCCAATTATATTTTTATAATTCATTTTTTATCTATAATTAATTGAATTGGTTGATCAAAAAACTGTGTTTTATTAATGAATGAGCAAGTTCATTAGGTTCATTGGAGTAGAAGAAGGGCTAGAAAGTGATTGTTTTCATCGTTTCATGGTATGTTGAAAAATTGAACAGTGGAGAGGAAGGAAAATGATTTTCTCCAACCAGTAGACATTCAAGCTACATTCAGCTACTTTCAAGAAATATTGAGTGCACGTTTTTATAAAAATATAAGATTCCAGTAAACAGATAACACACGAATCGACACACCGACTATGTATTATGTTTGATTTGGTTTCTGAGAAATTCCAGACAAAAACATTCTCACTTATCAATGCTATTGCATTGATTAAACGCCTTTGATCAACCCGTCTTTGATCAAACGATAATTTATTGTTGAATCTTATGTAACAAAGGAAACGAAACGTCTGACGTCTGTCAGTGTTTTTCATACGATATCCGCTGTCTCCTCCACTTTTTCATCTCACTCGGCTACACCTCCTCCTCCTCCACCACAACCACCACCTCCTCCTACTACTCCTCCTCCCCCCTCCTCATTCTACTCCTCCTCCTCCTCCTCCTCCTCCTCCTCCTCCTCCTCCTCCTCATCACCCACCGCTTAGCTACTTCCATCGCTTCACTCCCAAGCTCTATGAGCTCCGTGAACTTGTAGTGCACAGACAAAAACGGAGCTAGTTCTATGTGGTGTTCCAGTCATTGCGTCTTTGTCTATCTTCCGCATTAATAACAGCCTCTACTATTTCATTCCACTGTTCTTCTAATTCCAACTGATCAGTGCAAATATATATATTCAATGAAATGTATCTCTCTTTCATGTCTACAACATCTGGAATTCATTTCAAGTCCTTTCTAGATGGAGCTGCACTCCACGTCCCCAACTAAACCTTTTTGATTTTTAAGATCAATTTTTTCTCTCTTGATTATTCACTTGAAAACGTTTTTATCATATCAGATAATATTGTATACATTGTGTTATCTAGGTTGCTTGCACCCATGGGTTCCGGGTATGAAACTGTTAGACAAAGACAATAACACTGTTCATCGAACCACTCGCATGAAACCGAGTGAGGTGAATACTGAAAATGAAAAGTATGTACTGATGAATATTGATAAGGCTACCCTGCGTTCCTTCAAACTTAAAAAGCAGAAGTTTAAAATCGGTGATAAGGTTCGAATCACTTTTTACAAGCGAATATTCGATAAAGGATACCTACCAAACTACACTAATGAGATTTTCACTGTACACAATGTACTACCAAGCATTCCCTTCACCTATCACCTCAAAGACAATAACAATAAAATTATTAAGGGGGCATTCTATGAGTATGAAATGAAGAAAACCAAGTACCCTGATGTGTATCTTATTGAAAGAGTGCTAAAGAAGAGAGGAAATAAATTGTATGTGAAATGGTTGGGCTTTGATTCGAAATACAATTCATGGATTGATAATAATACATTAAAAAAATGAAGCTAAAACAACACAAATCAAAATTACCACTGATTAACTTTGACAAGTATTTGAATAAAAAGCAACAAATAAGACACAGTGTGCTTCTACCAAATAGTGTAAGATGTATTGTGTGTGGGCCGTCCAATGTTTGAAAAACAAATACCGTTTTTAATTTATTATTTGCCGAGAATGGTGTCAAGTTTTCACATTTATATGTATTCACCAAATCTCACCAGCAAGACAAGTATCAACCTCTCAAGGAAATTATGAGTCAAGTAGCCGAGGTTAGATTCAATCTGTACCAGCATAATGAAGAAATACCACACCCAAACGATGCACACCCCAATTCAGTTATGATTTTCTACGATATTTGTATGGAAAAACAACAGAATATTAGAGACTATTTCAGTATGGGTAGACACAACAACATCGATAGTTTCTACATTTGTCAAACGTACTCTAGTATTCCTAAACAACTGATTAGAGACAACAGTAATTTGATTGTTATATTCAAACAGGATACCGTAATCGTAATCTACAACACATATATCATGATCATGTACATCCGGATTTGAGTAGGGATGAATTCAGTAAAATGTGTGCTCAAGCATGGAATAATAATAATTTTCTGGTCATAAACAAAGATTGTGCACTGGATAACGGAAGATACAGGGTTGGATTTGATAAATTTATCTTATTATAAAAATGATACTGAAAAAGGATCTAAAAGAATTGACGGCCATCAAGAATAATATAAAACAGTTGCGTGACTCTATACATCAAAAACATAGAGAATTATCGTATAATGCAATTAGTGAAGAAGAAAATTTACAGAAACAGTATAAACCCATTACCGAATCATTGAATCAATTTAAACAACAACAATTTGATGTTAAACAGGAAATGAAAGAGGAGGAGGAGGAAGAGGAGGAGGAGGTAGAGGAGGAGGTAGAGGAGGAGGAAGACTACCCCATTCTAGACTCCACTAATTTAGATGCTTCTAATTTAGATACAACAGACATTTCGAATTTAGACTCTTCCAATGTTCCCAGTAATTAAGACTCTTCTAATTTAGACACCTCCAATGTTCCCAGTAATTTAGATGAAAGTAGTAGAAGAGACAGTAGAGAGTCTAGTCGGAAATTTGCATCTAGAAAACGTATAGGTACATACATTGATAATTTTATGAGAACAACAAAAGGTCAAAATCTGTATGGAGTTCACTTCAATCCCACCATCAATGAATGGCAAATTGGAAACAAAGTTATCAAGTTTGACGATAAAAAAATCATTATTGATGGTGATAAATCATTCCCGCTTACGCACGGTCTACTAGAGCTGCTGTTCAAACCAATTCCAGATACATTCATCTATAGGAAAGGTGATCTTATCGACTACAAACGTATACTTGAACTAACTGGAGTTCATCTTGATGCATTGGGACGTGTGAAAAGAAATACCAGTTTTAAATACAATCGCATAATTAAAGATTTATTTCCACCTAAACGTGTTAAAGGAGTTGAACAAAAGCTGGGTAGTGGAATACGTGATATGCAAATTGAAACCTCACCTAAGAGCAACGTCTACACCTATTGGGATAATCCAAATGAATTGTGTTAAAGATTGGAATTGTTGATTAATTCAAAACTTGCCGGACACACCGGTCATGATTCAGAAATTGCATCAATAATTGAAGAATTACGTGAAATCGGTATCATTATAGGTGGTAATTTATTATTATAAAAATGACTATTGATAAATTTGGACGACATTTGTATGCAAGTAGAAAGGCAAATATCAATGAAGAATTGAAGCAATTGGTGCAGAATTTAATTGATATCCTACAATTGATACCACTTGCGGCACACCATCTTCCAAGAGTTGATCTCAACAACATTGATCAGTGGCGAGCAATGACAGATCCAAACCTATTTGATCAGTATAGAAAATATTCAGAGGAAACTGAAAATCCATGGTTTTTTAGAGCATGGTTTGAGAGTAAATTTATCTACAATGAATTATAATAAAAACAAGTATGACTATTGATAAATTTGGTCGTCATTTGAGTAGAATGAGAACATGAATACAGAAGATATTCAAAACTTTTTTTTATTATTCCGTTTTGGGGGGCCCCTGGCGATCGCCAGGTAGCCACCCGGGTCAGACCAGGCCTGGTCTTCTTCAGCTGAAACTATTATGGATCGCGCTGAAAAACTTAAATATTTTTATGAAATTGATCTAGAAAAATCATTTTTAAATGAGTGCATACACTTCTCTGGCCTTCTAAAGAGTGGCGGTGTTAAGGACAACACCTTATCGATGATAAAGCTCATAAGAGAACAAAATCTCCAATTGCAATTTCCCAACATAGATATAGAGCTCTTCGTATGAATTTGTGCACAGCTTTTTCAAGCGTTCATTTTCTGTCCTAAAGACCCAGAATGAATGAAGATAAACTAATCGTTGGCTCTTCTACAAATCGTGGCTGAACTTTTGACCGGTGATCAAATAAAAGTTAAAGACTTATAGAGTAGGAGTTCGCAATGGTTGAAAGTAGGAGGAAACCAATATAAGGAAACATAATAAAGATTTTCTAAAGTAGAAAACATTGATACGTTAGTTTATTTTTGTTAATTTTTCTTTTTATTCAAGTATTTCAATAATAATATGTATTCTTAGTTCGAAAAAGTAAAAAATTACCTTTTCAAAGGTAATTAAAATCTGAAAGAAGTAATTCTCAAAGTTTTTTATGAACAGCCTTTTATGGACTCGTTTGATTTAGTTTTTTATTTAAATAATGAATAGGCACAAATGTGGCATGCTTCAAGGGGGGGGGGGGCAGTCAGAATAGTGCCTAGGGGCGAAAATTGTATAAATCGTCCCTGAACTCAATTGTCTTTCAATATTATATTGAAAATAATATAAAACTGTTTTGAACATTAATGTTCACTACTTGTAATCATGTGTGAAAAGGTGAATGAAGAAAGACAAAGGGAATTAACTCTCTTAACTAAAGTAATTCTTGAAATTTGATTTGTTAAATTGTCAACTGTCTTTATTCAAACTAATGTAAGCATCTACATTCAAATTCATTCAAATCAAGTTTTCTATTTTCTTGGCTCATACATAAGATTTTATTGACGTTTTTATGGGAGTTGCTCGAAATTCTTAGTGATGATGCAATTGGAGGTAATACAGAGTTTTGTTTTATTAAGTAGAATGGATGAAAAAATAGTAAGATGGGATGGAATGACTGTTCTAATTATTATGTGAAGGGAGCTCAATTGGATAAATTCATCTATAATATTCATACGACTAAAATCATTAATATTACTGTGGAATCATCAGCGTTTTGGTAATAATGATTTAGCTAGGATTAATGAATGAATTAAACCATTTATCTGGTAATTAGTTGGGTTTTCCTGAATTGGCCCCAACATTCCCTAATGTTTGTTGTCAGTAACTTTATCAAGGACCTGTCAATGCCTTATTATCTTCCAATACTACAGAATCAATTGTCTGCAAATAGAATGAATTGTAATTTTTGCAAGTGTTAAGTATACCTGAGTTTGATCAATAATTATTTTTTGTTACTTCGCGAAATTCTTACAAAATGATATTGTGTCAAGTTTTGTATTTAAAAGAACAAATGCAGTCATCATTATATAAATTTAGATTAATAGATTTTGTGTGAACTCCTGTTCAATAATTTATGGAAATTGAGAATAAGGTATTGCTTGGCTCTACCATATGATTTTGAGCATTAGCACCAAATGAGATTACGTCATTGATCAGTCCTAAGGCCTTTTGTCCCGTGGGTTAGGTCCAAGCATCTCTATCACCAACCATCCCTCTCCATCCTCTATATCCCATCTTTAAGATATTCTCTCTCATTTCATCCTCGCATCTTATCCTTGTTCTGCCTTTCTTGAGTGAAGTTTTTCTTTGTAGAATATTTTGGGCATTCTGGTTTCACTCATTCTGCGGATGTGCCCAAACCACCTGAGTCTCTGCGCCATTATAAAACGTACAATATTAAGACCGTGTATCAATGATTCCAGCTCTGAATTTGTCCTTCTTCTCCATTCTTCTCCCTCTTTAATAGGACCATAAATAATTCTAAGAATGTTTCTTTCAAATACACCAAGGTTATTTTTGCCTTCTTTTGTTAATGCCCAATATTCACAGCCATATGTCACTACTGGCCGTATTATATTTTACTGGCTCTCATATATTTTCAATTTACTTTCAGTCTCTACAATCGACCTTGCTTTTTAGAAGTTTCATGTTACTGAAGTACGCTCTATTTCATTATTCTTATATGACATTATTTCTTTTATTCTGAAACTCATCTTGTTCTTGTTATTCAGTTCAACACGTAAATAACTAAAAATTTCCACTCCTTCAAATAATGTTTGACCTACCCTAAGATTTTGTGCTACTCTTCTTGCCTGGCTACTAGATATTTTCATATATATCACTTTTTACTTTCCCGAATTTTACCTCTAGCAAACAGTTTACCTTATCCAGTACACGATCAGAACACTGTTCGTTTTCAGTGGATGATTCCATTTCAGCAAACGTAATAGAGAACGGTAATATAAGAATTTCACTTTGTCACCTCGAGCAAGGACCCGAAAAAAGATGATGAAGCAAAAACAAAAACCGTCTGCCCGCCTGCTTCGACTGCTAGCTCGAACTCGATAAGTGATAAAAAAAAAATACCATAGCGAGACTGATGCTCTCATCACATTGAACAACATCATCAGATAACAGTATTACCTTCATCTTTTGAATGAAACGTATAGGTCAATCTCTTATGTTTATGATATGAACAGTTGTTATGCTCTGATTGAATGAATCTAAACCATCACGTTAGTCCAGCTTGGTGATTTTTTAATTGAAAATAAACTTTTTTAATGCTGATGTTGTCTACATGAGTCTGAAGACTTGTGCGTGAATAATGAGTTGAATGGGTGAATGATGAGAAACATCCATAGCTGAATGAGATTCGAAACCAGAGCCAGCTAGAGCCTTATCTTATCTGAGACAAGCGCTTCAACCAACTGAACTACAGGAGCCGCACTGGTAGATTTAAGTGGAAAGAGGGTTCTGGGGATAAAGTTTCCTTTAAACTGTTTTTCAGTTAAAAATATGGAAATATTTCCATCGAATATGGTATGATCTCTGGAGGAGTGTAACTTATAACTTTCTTTAGAGAAACCTGACAGTTGCAGTTAGACGTAGAC
Source organism: Conomelus anceps (assembly GCA_948455865.1). Taxonomy (NCBI): domain Eukaryota; kingdom Metazoa; phylum Arthropoda; class Insecta; order Hemiptera; family Delphacidae; genus Conomelus; species Conomelus anceps. The sequence goes on from OX418216.1 coordinate 116,655,316, forward strand.
CCTTCCCTTCCATCAGGCCTGAACTGTGTCTTCTTTTATTCGATAACTGCATCCTCAAAATTATAACCAAAACCAATAAGGTTATGTATTTATGTGTGCTGAAGTAGCAAAGACCTATTTTAAAAAGGTCCTTTCCACCCGAAATTATTCCTCGTTGTTAAACAAGGGGCTCTGTAGGCAACCATGCTATCTGTCTTCCTTTGATCCTTTTAGAGTCCTTAGTAGCTGCTCTGTCCCGGAAGATGTTTCTTGCTTCATCGGCTCATGTGCATCATTACTAATAAACGTTCAGAGTAATTGATTCTTATCAGCGTATAGAGATGTCCAAAATTACAAAACTAATACATACCTTTCTAGGAGTAATAGGAAGCTAAATATCAAGTTTCAAGATTCTGGCATATTCTTTTCAAAAGTAATCAGACGGATGAACTTTCTAAGATTTTTAAAATTACAAGGAATTGCTTGTGACCAGCCAAACAGCTCTCTTTACTGATTGAAAGGGTAAAATCTATCTGCGGACTAAGCAATTTAAATGAGAGAGAAAAGAAAAAGAACGAAACAGCTTTGGCTACATATTGACAAGAGCTTTTAGACTCAGCAGTAATTGAACGATTTGTTCTCCAACTTTATTCATGGCTATCCACTTTTCTATTTACTCTCTAAATTCTTGGTTTTCTTGTTCCATAACGATCTGCGTTGGTCATATTGACGTTTTATTGTAAATTCAACGACCTGCAGTCAATTTTAACTCACTCAGGTCAGAGTGAGTAGAAATATTATTTATTCACAATTGAAGTTGACTAAAAATCATTAAATTTACAATAAAACGTTAATTTCAAACCCTCTGTTTCTAATTGCATATGCAATGGATTCTGGTGGGATAAGGTTCATTTCTATTTCAATCCTCATAAGTTAATAAACCCTATTCCACAAAAATTGAATTTATAAGTAGAAATATGAATGAGAGGCTTTAAAATGAATTGGAGAAAAGAATAGTTATGAATAAAATTGAAGAAAACTGTTTTAACCAATCACTGCTGTATCTAAAATGTTTCCTCAATGTGTCTTCCTTTCTCTTCATTTTTCTCTCACTTAAACTTCCATCAATTTTCATAACTCTATCTCTTTCTTTTTCTCATTATTCTAAATCTTTCTTCTTTTCAAATTGACGTTTGTGTAATCTATTATCATGATCAACTTTTATTGTTAAATTCAATGAATTTGGCCGTGTCTGCTGTCTGCATGGGTCCTACAACAGTAATCACTCGTTTTTTTTGTAACCTAATGCTAAATTTTCATTTACATGATTTCGGTATTTACTAAACGTTTCTTATCACGTCTTTTCTGATCTTTGAAAGGAATTCTCATCTATTTGTATAACATACAAAGAACGTGAATGTGAATGCTTTTTTATTGTGAATATTACTCAATACTCAAGTACATTCATGTATACCCTATGCTCATACTTCAGGCAGTATATTTCAGATATATTTCAAGCAATGTACTATGATAAAAATATACTGATAGAATAGTTGAAAGAAACTCTACACAATTAAAACGATTGGATGGCATTAAATGTCTCAAGTTAAGCTCTAATGCAAAGTCTAGTTCAATTCAATGTATTCATAAGCAGTACAGTATATTTCAAGAAATATACTGTATTATTAAAATCCTTGTGATACAATATTTTTTGGAAGAAAGCACATACATTATTGAAGATTTGTATGCATTATCAATTTAATTCAAAGTCTTAGTATAACTTCTAGATTTTTTTGCTTTTTTAATAAAGTTTTTGAACTCAGCCATATTATGAAGCATCATGTATGATTAATAAAAAAATAAGTTTGAAAATGGATCTCCCACTCTAGAGCATGACATTCCATGGTGAAGTAGGTTGATTTACTGTATTATGTGAATAGAATGCAAAATACATACCAATTATATACATACAATTAATCACTTGAATAATTAAATACTTAATAATTAAATTATTATTATTATTATTAAATACTGCCTTACATTCTACTGCAAAAATAGAATCCTCAATATGTATATAATATTGAGGATTATATTTTTGCAGTAGTATGTAAGGCAGTATTCAATTATTCAAGTGATTAATTTGTGAAGAGTTATTTATTTATTTTGTCATCTTGCTCACATTCATAGTCACCTGGTCTATGCTATCCAACCATGAAGCAATCGCTCAATAACCATCACAAGTTCAAGGCTTCAAAGGTAAGTCATAGAGTTGAAGAAAATTTGTTTAATTAGTCAAGGCTTTTGTGTACCATGCAATGCCGAGATTTTTATGTCTTCCTCTGGTAGTATATATTCTTATTAATTCATTCGATAAAATGTAGAAACATCCCAAAGCCCTCCCCTATATTATTATTGGTTACAAAGAACAACAAATTTCAGCAGTGCTTAGGTGGCATTCCTCTAAAGTGTAGGGACACACTTTACCTGAGTCCTGAATAATATAGCCCCTTTTCAAGTGGATCCAGTCAGTAAATTGGATACATGAATACATTATTTTCCTCTAGTTTCATACAAATTTCGCTATTCTTGAAGACAAAACTAACAAATTCTAGAAAATAAAAAGCCAGAACTGTGAAGCTGATGCTTTCCAAGTAAAAGTCGGCATGAAGTAGATGAACCGTAATCTTTTTCCTTCATTAGGACTCTTTAAATAATTTTTTCCCGATCCCAAAACACCTTAAATCAGCTGTGATGAGATTTGATACACTCTACACGGCGAACAATGCAGGATACAACTTTTTATTAAGTTTCTCGCTAGGTCTCTCTAGGTATTTGTGGGCCCCGGGGAAGAAATAAAATTCGGGGGCCTACTTTTTCGAAGTGGAAGACCTGTTTTTGCATGCTTGAGTCCTTTGAGGGCCCCGGCAGCCCTAGCACAGCTACAGGCCTGCCGTTTTCAAGTAATAATCATAATTATTATTTGAAATCTTTCTGCATATTCTAGTCATTGTGCTAAATCGGGGTTTGTTGTTGCTGTTGTGACAGTTTAATTGGTTAGGAAGGGGGTCAGTCAGCGCTATCTAGTGTTGATCATTTAGATTGATGCGCATGCGCTTACCACTCTCTAACCAGTTCAACTTCCATCATTTCCCGGATTCTGATTCAGTCCAGTCCCAGTGGCAATAGCGGTACGGTTTATTCATTAATTTTTAGCTACTTATCGGTTTTCAGTTTTCTAGTACTCTTATTTCTTATGCGGCGCCGACATCTTCCTTTATTTGAGTCCGGTTATGAAACATCATTCATATCAATGCAAATTTCGAATATTTGTTCGTTCTGCGGGGTAACTACGACTGCAACTTTGAGGATATTCAGCCTTTAGGCCGGACACGTTTGAGATTCGCATCTATTTTGAGCCGTTGGATATATTTAAAAACAAAAATTGCTCTAGTCGGCGCACTTTTTGTGTAACGAGAAGTCTTATTAATATGTAGCGCGGAAGCGTCTATCTTAGACAAGCCGTTGAAATAACGTGTGCAGTGCTAAATAATACAATTCTCATTGTTTTGATTGGTTTCTACTTTCTTGCAGATTTGAAGCCTTGTGAGACCCCAATTTTCTAGTTGATGATGCTGCTTTTTTAAATTTTTGATTTGTCTGTGCGGTCAGTGAAGTGTAAATAATGGCAATAAATGAATATAGTTTTGTCAACTATTAAGTTCTCAGCTTTCCAAGTTTTCTATATTTTCCTGCTTATCAAACTACTCCTATCTGAGTGTGTGTTGATACAAATACTCCAGGCTGAAACGATAATCGAACCTGTGGCCAATGGAGTAGCAATCGGATGCTACAGCAGCTACACTATTATTTAGGTAAGAGATACATAGCAGGCAACTTTACTCAATTCAAAATTGATACTTTCTTCTATCATTCAACAACTATTACTTTTGATAATCAATCTCACTGACTTTTCCTTAGCAGCTAGGCTTCTACTCCTCAATTTTCTTTATTGTATTTATTACTGTGATTGTTCTGTGTGTATTTTTTCTACTGTTATTTCTTTCTTTGTCTGGTATCTATATATTGTTTGAGCTCAAGGAGTTCTAATTGAACTATTTATGTGCCAAGTTTTACATAGAAATTTAGTACACAGGACCAGTCTTTCAGGAAGAAAAATTAGAAAGCTCTGAAATGTTCAATCTAGTAATGTGAGGAATTGATCAATGTTTCTTTCGAAGAAATCGGTCGGCCAAATCGTTTCCAAGCAATGTAGCCATAGGAGAAAGATGATTTTGGTTCGAAAGATGATGGGATTCCAATTAGTAGGCTACTGTAGCGAAAATACAGATAACTACAAAAGTTACATAGGATGCATTGCTGGAGAAAATTCTTCTTTCATAATCAAGAATCAAATCAAATTTTCCAAACTTGAAGGCTGCAGAAATATTACAGTACAAAATTATTCATACGAATGGATTCATACCTACAAAAAAAAAACATTCAAATTGTACGCGCCAATTTGGGATTTGTAAATCGATTTGTAAATAAACAGCCTACTGTTTACTGATTTCATATACATGTATGGTAAACTTATTGAATTGGTGATTTTATAAAAAAATATTGCCCAATTGTAATATTGACTAGGACTTTTCCTATTCACAACCACTTAAGAATTCTAATGTGAAATTTTATATTACCATCTGTACCTACACTGAACTTACTGGGAATTAGTGGAGAGCTTAACAAACATTTTATACATTACTGAAATATATTTACGTATGAAAACCACTGATCAAACAAAGATTTAGTAATAATAATCTCTCTATTTATTTGGAGTGGCAATGCTTCGCGTACATAAGGCAGTGAGTGACCATCTGTTCTACGAACTTGCTTCATTCTAGTGCGATCGTCCTGAGCGTGAACACAGTGAACGTTAAATTTCCTTCGTTTAAATTTCAGTTTTCATTCGTTGCTTCATTTCACAGTTCTTCATTCGTCAGTTTTCATTTCACTTGCTTTCAGCATAAGGTAAGAATATTATTCCATGATAAAGCTATGTTTAACTTCCAATTATCATTCTATGTGAAACATTTCTTTCCTCTAAATTGCAGTTTCCGTAATGCCTAATAATTAATTTTGGAAGCTGTTATTATACAATTACCACAAGATATGATTAAATTTCCTACGTTCAATGAATTTCTTTGAGAAATGTCTGGAGTTGAGAAAATGGCCGACATGTCAAATTTCAAAAACAGCAATTCATTATTGTTTCTTTAATTTCGATGAAATAAACAATAAGAAGCATTTGTCTGCAAGAAGAATAAGTGCATTTAGAAAGTTATTAAATTCAGTTGTTCTTGTAATTAATAAAACTTCAGTAAGTTTGGATGTTGCTCACAGCTAGGCTGTTATGAGTTCCCATTTCCAAGTGATAAACTTACGAGCTTTGTCTACTTTTAATAAAGTCTTCTTTGTTTTAGTACTTCTATACTTCAAACTTTCAAAAGCTTTTTTATCTTAGTATACAGATTTGTAGGTTGATTCATGACTAACTTCTTATAAATCCTTCTGAAGTTTCTCCATTATTCATTCCTCTCTTGTTGAATTCATAGTTTTCAAATCGTTAATTTTCTTCTCAATCACTTTTCTCATATTAGTCATTTTGATCTCCATAACTTTTCCCGTATTTATACCATAAGCCTCTCAAACATATCACATACTTTCTCCACGATAGAATCATGCGTTTATCCTAACTGAATTAAATATACTGTATTATGTAAACTTACGTCTCCAATCGCTGTACTTTGTCTCCACGACCGGTTTCCACGCGACAAATACAGCAAAGAAGTCCAAATAATAAAACAGATAGCGGCTCAGAACGGATATGAGACCAGCATGGTGGACAAGATGCTCAGCAAGTACAACAGGAGGGTTATCTTGGGACGGAGAACAGAGAAGTCTGGGAATGAAGAAAATTTCGTGATAATCGATTACGATGAAGTTCAGCCAGTATTCTGTAACATTTTCAAGAAATTTGGATATAAAGTCGCATATAAAAACAAGAATACCCTTGGACACAATTCAAAGCATACTCGAAAGATAGGCCACATACAATAAATTTGAAAAAGGAGGGTATAGAATCAAATGTAACGACTGAATTACATAGGTCTGACGGGACGCTCATTTAGAGTTCGGTTCAAAGAACACATGCCAGGTCCTAATAGTAATTCAAAATTTGCGGATCACAGGCCACACTTATGGAAATATAAACCAGTCAATGGAAGTATTGAAGGTCATGAGAAAAAGTCGGATATTAAACACACTTGAAGAGTTTGAGATTTACAAGGCCTTAAATGGAGCCGGCCTTAATTTTTAATGAAAAACTAAATATGCAAAGTAATGAGATATTCAATACAATGATGCAGCGGAGTGTCGAGAGGAATGAAAAGGGGGCGTCGGGAGGATGATGATAGTGGGACGGGTTCTTTTCGTTGCTGATGATTGTGAGGGAGGGGGGTGGAGGTGGTCAGAGGCTTACAGGTCATCAGTTTATGATTTTATTGCGAGTTGTTACCGGGCCCGGCCGTGAGATTTAATTTAATTTGTTTTTTGGTTGTTGTTTAAGACATTTTAATTATTCGACGATGTTTTTCCGTGTGCGTGTGTGAGTGTTGCGTGTAGGCCTACTATGACGACAGTCAACTCAGACTGAGGATTTCCATCTGAAGATGACGCTTTGAGCGTTGAAACCGGTCGTGGAGACAAAGTACAAGGATTTGGGACGTAAGTTTTTATAATAAATTATATTTAATATTACCAATTCAGGACTGAGGATGGCAGTTGCACTGCTGAATAAACTGACTGAATTGTTATTACTAGTATTTGTCCTCATATTCGAATATTATTAATAATATTACAGCGTACACAGTAAACTAAAGCGCCCGCGCCGCAAGCGTACCGTACCGTGTCAGTGAACGTGATGCCAGACCACACATATCCAACACAATACCGTGCACTAACCGGACTGGTCATGTTCAGCAGTTTTACAAATAGTAAATTAGGGCTGATAGCAAGAGAAAAGAAAGATAAAGAATGTGCTTGAAATTTCTCTCCATATACGGTCCTTCAGTGGCGGATCCAGAAAAGAAATTTGGGGGTGGCTGGTAGCTACTGATGACTGAAGGGAAGGGGTAGAGGTGTACTGAATACAAGTATTGCAAAAGCTTTTGAATCTTTCATAACCAATAATACCCGAACTTTTCAATTAATATTATTGGGAAGTAAAAAAAATATCTTTCCTAGTGTTTAATAGTTCAGTGTTGTTAGATATTGGTACTTTTGAACAGTGGACTCGCTTGCTTTTACCTTTCTTCTGTTCTTTTTTTATTTAAATTTTTCTACACTGATTGACTTTCCCCCTTCCTCATACCAATTTCTTTTTTCAAATTGGAGCAGGATGATTCTAAATTACTAACTTGTTTATTTTCACACCAACTCAGTAAATACACCTAATTCGTGTGAAGCCACGGTAGCCTATTCCTTCCTGTCACTTTAGCTACTCCGATGGTCTCTGGTTCGATTCCCTATCCAATCACTATTATCCTCATTACTTTCACGAGTATCAGACCCAACATTTCTGGAGAAATCGTCTGTTATCAGTAATTAACCATTTCATTAACATTTTTATCGATATGTTGGAATGTATTTAATAATATGAAATTCAATTCATATTGGTATAAAATGTATTTTCATCATGATGTGATTCTACGTATTATAACTCCTTATCATTTTCAGTATGGAAGCACAGCTCGAATATAGGGCACGGCTCAGGCCGCGGTTAGTAGGTTAGTAATATTCTTTTATTATAAGCAATCTATTTTATAATAATATGCGTTATTGTGGCTTGAGGTGTACTATGTTCAGTTCATCTCAGATATAATAACGGCTTCATCAAGTGTGTTGCTTTCCAAACTTTTCTGTCAGATGATGGCTTTGTTTCAGTGGGTTTGGCATACTGATATAACTTAATCTACAAAAAAAACTTTGTTAGCTCAGTAAGGAAATCAATCACAACCTATCTCAATCCTCGTTTGCGTAGTACCATGTATAGGCCAAAACATAATGTCGGGTACGAAGAGTCACCCATAGTCGAGATTGGTTAGAAGGACTATAGCCTATGTAGGCTTCCATTATATACTCATAGGTACTATACATGGTGTATGTAAAGTCCCTTTAACCGATTTTGACTGTGGATGACTCTTCCAGCTACTCTGTGTTGTGGTTTAAGGGCATACTACTCAAAGAAGAGTGCTGCGATTGCTGTCCTAACTGATAGATTATTTATATCAGTCTGCCAAGTTGAGTCTGACAATGATATAGAATAGGAAAATGTGCGTCAGGAATTATAGATTTTCACAACAATGATAAGAACAATAAAGTTTATGTAAATTTTTAAATTATCAATTTTTCTTCTAGATTTTGAAAAACCGTTTCACATAGTATTTCTAAAGATATGTATCATCAGCGCAGTTATTATAACAATATAATATTGTGTTATCTTGAGATGTATTCACCATAGCATGTGTCTCTTGAAAGTTTCAATAACATAATTATGAGCGAGACTGAATTTTGTATTTCGAGTATTTATTGAGAAAGGCAACTTCTGTTTGAAGTGCTCTGTGCCAACCTGTTGTGTAGTAATTCTAATATTAAATTTGTTGTTTTGCTTGTAGAAGTGCCAGCACCGCCACCAGCACCAGCACCAGCAAGAAGGAGACGCTCCCTTCCCCAACATAACCGCCGCCACCAACCGCCACAAGCGGAGGTGAGTTTGGTGGTCGGCATGCTATTGTGGGCCAGGTTGGGGAAGGGTCCTTATCGGCCTGCTGTGGTCACCAGGGACCCTGAAAGCCACAGCTGGACACAAGTCCGAAGTGAGTAGAGTGTCAATCAATGTAATTGATTTATACTATATGTATATATAAGTAGTCGGTCTTAGCGAGTCAGTTGGGGCGCTTACCTCTGATTGGAAATGACTCTGACTGGCTGCTGCTCCTCTAGGTTTCGAATTCTAAACTCTTTCAGACTTGGATGTTTTCACCTTGTCATCATGCACCTCATTACCCTCGCACACGTTCATGACTCATGTGCTCATCTGTCAAATAAAATTATTTCAATTTATCAGGCATGGTCACTAGCCCAGTCAACGAAGAGGTATAGAGGGAAAGTCTTTGAACACAATTTTTGACTTCGTAACTTTGTTTGGGCTAGTTAGGAGGTGAACATATCAAAAGTCCCCGCGACCCCTTAAGCCGGGGGGAGGGAGGGGGGTTGAAAGCCTCATTTTTCTGTTTTTTGCTTATATCTCGGAAAACATACGTCCTACCGACATGACCTTTCCATACAAAATTAAAGCTGATTGGATTTCATACAAGTCTTATCCAGTTATATTTTTCGATATTTTGTTTAATTTTTGAGATATCCGCTCTTGAAAGTCTGTAATTTTAAGAAAACTTTTTTGCTTCACATTCTTGCTCTTTTTGACCGGATAACTCTTGAGCGATGCAACAAAAAACTAAATAATGGCCATAGGATTGTAAAGCATTAAATTCCTTTCAATAATATATATTACTTCACTATTTTATCTATTTACCTTCAAATGTTAAAGCAGTTTCAGTGTTGAGCATGAAATCTGAAGCTTTGGAACAACTGTTGACTAATGAATCTTTCAATTTCTCACCATTCCCGGCCAACGAATTAGCCGGAATATGCACCATTAAGTACACCTATTCAGTACTGGACGTTTAAATAGCACAGATACTCATTTTAGAATATATACTTGTAGACCCACTGACCAGGTTCCTCACAGTTAATTAAAGAAGATCTAGAACATTTTAATGAGAAATAATTTTCTTTGACTATGTTTGTGCATATATGAGTACATATAAGACATTGTGATAGTTTTACCGAACACAACCATTGAGTGGAATGAAGTTTATCGACATTAAAAGGTAAATTAATCAATCAATCAACCAAGTGAACTTTATTAAACAAAAAATACATACTTGAAGAATAAAACAACAGAAAATCTGTTCAGAAATCTTTTTTAATAACATATTTTTTAACTTCGAATACAACTAAAAGTCCACTAGGCTTAGACAATGGCTGTCAGTCAGGTTGATAGCTTTATAATATAGTCTAAAAGTATTTATGTGCGGTAAAAATAGGCTACATAAATTTGTTTATCGAATTAACATAAATCTCATTAAATATATAAAATAAACAGACAAGAAAACAAACTCTGCACACTCTATGTCTTTTGAATAACTAGATACTCAAATTAATAATTAAATTCCTGAATCAAGTGATTCGTGATTGCAATATTTTCAGGCCCTTCTTACATACCCCACTAGTGACTTCCAACATTTACCCTCTACATACTCTATCACCTCTCCCCTATCCAATGTACTCTTTCCCAACCACGCTATGCGAATTTAACCTAAAATTGAACATTTACCTATAAAATGAATAATATCCTTCTTTTCTAGACTATTACACATTGATCATAAAAAAGGACAACCGCCTCTCCCCGAAAAGGACTGTGGTTTAAAGGGTATAATCCTCCTCTCGCCTTGAACATAGTAGTCATGAAGCTACGCTTCGCACCACATTCATGTAACTTTTTGATGTTTCATCAGTCTTCAAGGCTGCATAAATAGCATGATATTGTGAACGCTCGCTTCTTTCCTTCCACTTTTCTGTCATACCTTTTTTATTCATTCCAGTACTCTATCCCATGCAGTACATACGGCTATACATCGTTTACAGATTTACACAAAGATCGCGGGCGCCTGCCAGTCGCCATACGATAAGCCCCCCCCCCCCCTTCATAAAGGCTTAAGGGCTACGGGCGAGGACTTTTGATATATTCACCTCCTAACTAGTCCAAGCAAAGTTACGAAGTAAAAAATTGTGTTCCAAGAATTTCCTCTATACTTTTTCTTGAACATTTGTTATCATTTAGTCAACAGTTGTTGCAAAGCTTCAGATTTCATGCTCAACACTGAAACTGCTTTAACATTTGAAGGAAAATAGATAAAATAGTGAAGTGATATATATTATTGAAAGGAATTTAATGCTCTACAACCCTATGGCCATCATTTAGTTTTTTGGTGCATCATTCAACAGTTATCCGGTCAAAAAGAGAAAAAATGTGAAGCAAAAACGTTTTTCTTAAAATTACAGACTTTCAAGAGCAAACATCTCGAACACTATTCAAGAAATCGGAAAAATTGACCGGATAAAACTTGTAGTAAATTTGATCGGCTTTAATTTTGTATAGGATGGTCATGTCAGTAGGACTTATGTTCTCCGAGATATAAGCAAAAAACCGAAAAATGAGACTTTCAACCCCCCTCCCTCCACCAATCTTAAGGGGTGTGGGCGGGGAATTTTGATATGTTCACCTCCTAACTAGCCCAAACAAAGTTATGAAGTCAAAAATTGTGTCCCAAGAATTTCCCTCTATACCTTTTTTTGAGCATTCGTTTCCTGGACTATCAGACTGATTTTTTAAATATTTTTGCTGCATGTGATTAGTCTCCTAGACATGATTCCTTGGGTACTTTGACAACCCTCTAGGCTAGTGAATGTGATCTGATTTGGTGGTTGAAGGCCACTAGGATTGAGGCAACGATTTGAGTCTGCAATCATTGAATTGGATCTATAGGGGATTGAGCGATCACATAACTATGGAGGTACTTATTGCTTTAATAGAGCAAGCTAGACACTACCTTTACAATTCATATAAATAATTATACTCATAGCTCATTTTAATTTCTCCATTTGCAATTGATAATAAAAATAATTTTAATCCTATGGCCAATTTTGAATGTTAGATTCAATCTAAATGTACAAGCCCTTGCAGGAGTTTCCATGATCTTGGGTTAGTTATATCAAAATAAAATTTAATTTGATCTACTTCATCCTTCATAATTGTTTGTTAATTTATTTGTTTCTTTAAAATGTTTTTTATTGTTCAGCTCAGATTTTTTTATTATAAATTCTATTCAACAGTTGTGAGTGAACGTATAAATTCATAGCCATTAAGTAAATAGAAACAAGTTATTTTTTTAGATTTTCAGTGATTTCGAATTATTCTTGTTAACTAATCTTCCATACAAAGTTTTTGATAATGTAGCCTGAATGGCCAAACTGTCCTCATAAACTGCTGAGTCCAAACCATTTGACACAAATGCTGTGTGTCATTTTTGCCTTGAAAGGTTCATTTTCATAGCTGCTTTCTTTATTCAATCACTCTCAACGTTTTTTTTCATTTTTTTAGCATACCCAACACGCACACTGAGGGACATCCACCTCACATGGCTGGGGGACCGTGCCCGGCATTCGTGGGTGTCATGGGGGGCTGTACACCCCTTCATGCCCCACGAAGATTTAGTGACGGCCATAAAGAAAAATGTGAGTGAAAAACAGTTCTATTTGTGGTTGGAATAATTATTTTTCTTATAAAATCTGTATGAATCTGCAGCACTTGAACCATAGTAATTGGAAGTAAAACTAGTAATTAGTAGTCTCAAGGCCCCCATCGACTTAGACAGTAGTTGTCAGCAAGATAATTAATTTACCCATTGACTGAAGCCATTCCCCCTTGAACTTGTCTTCAAATAAGAGTAAAACATCTGAAATTGGCATTTGCCAATCGCCCTAAAAACTGTGCACTTAAGATTGAGAAACATTTTTTTGTCAAAGTTGAAGATTATGAAGGTATTGAAATGTTTTATCCATTGCCATGTGACATTTTTTATCAATTATTTTTGTATCAAATGTCTTTGTGAGCCTCAACATAATTGGGGGAAAGAATAATGAAGAATAGTTATGAAAATTTCAAATGTTTGTTTGATTATCAAGATTTAAGATGCCACTTTCAAGAAAAGGGAAACATGTGACTGTGCCAACCGCAGTATACTATATTATACCCATAGTTGTTATGGTGCTTTGCCTATTATTTTTTTAGCTCTGTTATGGAGTCTGTAAGGCTAATGAAATATGGCAAATATTACAAAAAATAATAATAAATTGAATAAAAGTTACTTTACCATTGCGGAGTGATACTAAAGTGAAAATATTTCTAATGCAATGTATATAGTATTATATGTGTTCTAACTGGTTTACAATTTTCTTGCAGAGCATATTGAAAAAAATAAAAAAAAATTTGGAGGCCCTCAAACTAAGAGCAGGAGAGAGGAGGCGGTGGGAGGCCAGTGTGCGGGAGGCAGTGGACCTCGAGCCATTATCAAGGTATTTATGAAAATATTTTTTTTCATTTACAATAATACTATGAATTTTCTTTCTCCATCGCCATGCTTCTAACTGCCACTAAGCCTGTCGTTGAACCATTCTAGACATTGCTGTAGAAAGCAATACAATATGTAGTTGGATGCAATGATTAGAGGAGGACAAACAGGCCAAGTACAAAAATGTATTGACATTTAATGTCCTTTATCATCTTTTAGTGAACTTACCGCACTGAAGCAGTGATTGTTCATGTAATCCAACCTTAACTTTCCAAACTGAATTCAAACAATAACTAAAACTATTTACAGAGTTTGTTATAAGCAGAAATAAAATTTTTTCATCTTAATATTCAATTTTTAATTGATAAATTGTAAAATTCTGTTCAAGATTCCCTATGGCACAACTAATCAGTTGAACTATGATATCTTGGTAGAATGTACCTGATTGCCAAAATGTAGAATCATTTTGTTGACTAATTTTGATACACTCTTATTTTGTACTCTTGTACCCAACTCCATGGGACTTGACTCAGGAACTGTTGAATTCACAACTACTGTACTCTTAGGCAGTGACACTTACAACTTGCGGTGGTGTTAGACTACACAAACAGCTTGTCATAGCACACCAATGGAGTGTTGTATTGTTATGCCATTACCTGAAGTTCAGACAACATGGAAACTCATTTGATGTGCTACATGTTGCTTGTGTGGTCTCACTCCATCATGCAGCTTAAGTTATAGAAATTACACCCAACAACTCTTAAATGGAAACTCCCATCATGCAAAAAAGTGCCAAAATCATTGTTCAGTGAGCTATCACCAAACAATTTGAGTATTTTGAACATTATATAAAAGGGTTTATTTTTAAGAGTTTCCCATATTCAATTTTTATACTATCCATACTATTTTGAACCAATAAATGAAATGTATACTTTTGTTGATGATAATACAATTTATTTTATGTTTTGCAGAATGCAACGCGTTCAATGGCTGGCGGGGGTAGCTGCAGGTGTGACCCCGCCCCTCCCGCAGGCACTCGAGGAGGAGGAGCAGCAGGGCTACAGAGAGGAAGGGGACGCTGCCTTCCTCTATTTCCTATCCATGTTGGAGGAGGCAGAGGAGGAGGAGGCAGCCCCCCCTCGGCACCCCCCGCGCCAACCAACTCCCCCTCCCAGGCGCGGCAATAAAGTAAGCAATAAAACACTTTAATGAGACCAATTCAATAAACCAGGGTTGTAGCAAGGATTTGTAAATAGTGGGACAAAACTGATTGATATTCATATCCTGTGTTCAGGGGTTGTAGAGTGGGGGCCTAATTGATGGAGCTTTATCAAATTCTCAATCATTATTGCTGTGTTATTTAGCAGTATTATTTAATTTGGATGGACTTCAAATTAATAGTAATTAGAAGCAGAGAGAAATAGTTCATTTCTTTTTGAGCTGCTGCAACAGCTTTGTGATTTTAATACCAATTTTAATAAACAACGGTTTCTTCCACCAATATTTTTACATTAAAAATGTGTGTTTCAATAGTCATACTGTTTTTTATTTCTCATTATAACAATGGAGTGGTGGCTGGTTGATTGATTGTTGATGAATTGCTAATTTATACTTCCATCAACTTGGTGAGTCCAAATATTTTTGAAGAATCAACCTCAATCTACCTAGTACAAAATAATTATTATTTTTATTCTGAGTATCACCATTATGAGCCTACTATTTCATTTTGATTCATTTTATTGATATTAGTTTTCAGACTAACGTTTTTATCTATATACAAACGCACCACGTTTCAATATTCCACTGAAACTTCTGTTTTTCTTTCCATAAAACTAGAACATGGATAACATGTTATAATGACATTATATCCCATACTTCTCAATTGCAGTATTGAAAATCGAGCTTCTTCAGAATCATTTCGAAAATATAATCATGTACATTATTGAACGAGCGAAGCGAGTTCTTCCTTTTGACTTAAGGCTCGAGGCGTTGTGTGTTTGTATGTTCCACGATAACTTTCAAACGCCTTTATCAATCAACTTCAAATTTGAAACACAGATTCTTGGTATCTTTAGACAGGTCAAGTTCGTTGCCCAATAAAATTAACCGACTCCTTCATCCTTTTTGAAGCGAAGTAAAAGAACAATAGAATCTCAGCTCTTCATTAATATATCTATATATTACTATAATATATATAAAATAGTTGTTTTCACCATATGGAATTCTCAATAGATTTCAAAATATAGCCTATTTTGAGTTACCATCAGCTGTAGGTGAATAAATGCGATCAGGCTTTTAATAGAATCTCTATCAGCTGATATACTAATTTCATTGCCCTGATATATAGGTATATGAGTGCAGCATGTCTTTTTTTGTGGAAAATAAACCTGTATGTCAGAGCATTGATGAACTTGAACTTCAAGTGATTGATGTCTTGTGAATTTTATCTAAATCAGTATCTTCAAAACAGCCGTTTTTCGTTACCACATTCCCCTATGATAAGCTTCCCAAATGAGTTTCCCTTTTCGAATTAAGTTGTTTGCAAGCGAATTCTCCAGCCCGTTGGGCTCACTAGTATTAAAACAATAGAATAAATCTATTCATGGTTGTTCAAAGTGCTATGTGATGTGTATATGCATCATACTTCTGTCAGCAAGACACTGAAAAAAAATATCTAATGGGAAACTAGATTATTAACTTTGTTTTTGTTTAATTTTTTAGAGACCAAGAGATGACGATGATGATGATGATAATGATAATGATAATGGCGCCCCGGTGGCCAAGCGGGCCAGGGGACATGACCATCAACAACAGCAACAGCAGCAACAACTACAACAGCAGCAACAACAGCAACAACAACAACAACAGCAGCAACAACAGCAGCAACAACTACAACAACAACAGCAACAACAACATCAGCAACAACAGCAACAGCAGCAACAACGGCAACAACAACAACAACAACAGCAGCAACAACAACAGCAACAACTACAACAACAGCAACAACAACAACTACAGCAGCAACAACAGCAGCAGCAACATGAACAGGGGCCACCACCCTGCCAGCCCCTGGAGATTGGTCATCAAGACCTACCCAGGGCGCCAGGCTTGATGTGGGTGCGTCCGGCCCCAAGGTGGAGGAGGTCAGCCTCGGCCCCTGAGCCGAGGCAGGTGACTCCACCACCACCACCATCGCCACCACAGCAAGGTGGACCCCCACCGTCGCCGCCCCATGTGCCAATACATATTGGCTACATGGACTTGCCTGTGGGCGGCGGCATTATGTGGGCGGTGAGGGCTGCCCGTCGGCAGCGGCGATCTGCTTCCTCACCCTATTAAATAAGGGGGTGGGGAAAGCACGGCCCCGTGCTCTAAGGGTCCAAGTAAGCATTAATTTTGAATCATCTTTCTCTATCAAGGTCTTGGGTTGGTCTCATATTAGAAGCTACTATGAGCGACTTTTAGTCGTCCCTGAGGCTCTTTAAGCACCACAAGCCTTCTGATGCAATAGATTTGCTGATGCAGATTGGATTCAGATTGTATTGTATCGGCTGGATTGTAATGTTTAAAAAGCCTCATGTGTGGCCAAAATTCGAAACATGATCGCCTCCAATGTGAGACCAGCCTTATCTGTGATGTGTTACTAAGAAATATTAGTTCTGTTTTTAATTCAGTAATTCATTTCATTTTGAACAGTAAGTCTACATCATATTAGCAGTGTTTGAATTTTCATTTTCATACTATACATATTCTTATTCATTGACAATTTAATTATCATCTTGGAATTGGAGACAGTGAAGGATAATGTGTAGGGTATCCATGATGTTGATACATCCACTTGATTGATCTACACACGATGTACTATAGTTTCAGCTGTCAATCTTTTTCCAAACTGAAATCAAAATATAACATAGTAGCTAATTATACTCTCCTCAGAAGAATATTATTGGTTTTTAGACAGGGAGCCTTCTTCTAGTGCATGAGAGGCTCTCAATCTATAAACCATTGTGATTTGTTTGAAGAGAGTATGTATAGAGCTACTCTGTATTATATTTCAGTTCTAGTTTGGTTGAGATGAAAACGATGTGACAGTCAAAACTATAGTTTCTTGTGTGTTTATGACTTCATTATCATTATTCACTCATCAAGTACGGTACCTGTCTGGGACCTGTTCAAATAAATTGTGCTACTATTCATCTGCCCTGTCTGTCTGCACTGCCTCAACGGCTTCCTTCTGAACTTAGGTTGAGCTAATATCTCAATCAGTAGAGCTCCTGGAACACTGTTTATCAAAACCAAATATTGAACTTGATGAAACTAAAAATTAAAATATCAGTTTCAGTTACCATTGGCTTGGAATCGTGTCGTTCTACTAATTTTCTGACTGTATTCATACTAGCTGGAAAAAGCTAATGTGTTCAAAATTCAAATTAAATATTGTAGCTATTGCCAGTTTTCTAGAAAAGGTAAATCAATAACTAATGATGGAAACAGTAGCCTAATTGAAAACTTGAATAATAATATTGTTTTTGCATTTATTTTCAGCAACTGAATCCTATATGATAAACATTTGAAAAACAAGAATTGGAGATACTTGAAGTGTCAAAAACTATTGAGTAAGTAGAATCAGATTTGAAATTTTTCAGAGCTATGCACTATTTTTTTGTACTGTATAACAGACAGTAATAATTGAAGTTCTTTATGAGACTAACCCCTGGCTTCAAGGACAATAAATAGCATATAATGGATTATTCACATGATTATTATTATTATTATTATTATTACTATCACTATTATTATTATTATTTTTATTATTATTATTAGAGGCTATGTTTTTTAAGCTGGGTTCTCTTCCTAGCTACACTCATGTTTTGGAGCTCACTCCGCATCAGTGTTGCTAGATGTGAGCCCAAGAATTGTGGGGGATTCAACTCGAAATTACCTTACTCAACTATTGAAAATACGGTGATTTTGAGCCAAATCCCCACAATTCTTTAGCTTGCTTCTGGCAACACTGGTGTGCAGTGCGTTCTGAAAAAGGTGCGGAGCTAGGAAAACCCATCTTAAGACTGGCAGACGGCATTATGCTTTTGCTGAATGGAATTTATTATTACTTATGTATGTGATCTCGGAAAGATTTAATATAGATTTTTAAATTTTTTTCCATACTACTACTATTCTTTACTAAATCACATTACATGATGAAAATGTAGTAGAATGAACACACATTCGAAGTGTATGTAACCTAACCCATCTGTTCAATTTTAGCAGCAAGTAGTTCTAATTCAGGAAGTTGTCCGAGACCTAAAAGCTTATAATTTCAGACTATTATTTATAAATTTATTTTGCTTTATAAATTTTCTTTGAGCTTCTGATGGAACAGTCCATTTCAACCTTGTCCGTTGAGATGTTGAAAATTAATCGAATCGTTAAGGCAGTTTACTTTGTTGCTTCGATTGGCTTTTTCATTAATGTTTTGATTATTGTATTAGCTATTTGGTACTTGACAAAATTGATGCTGAGATTAATGTTTATTTCAGAACGGGCCACGAAAACGAGCGAGAACACACGGGGCCACGCCGGACCAACGCCTACCCAAACATGCCTTCATGCCAATCCTGCATCTGCCGGCGTCTACCATCTGCCCCCTCCCTAAACAACAGGTTGCTCAAACTCAATGATTAGCTCAATTGGCTTGGTAAATTAATTTCTCTTTCAGAAAGACACAGCTGACACTCTAAAAGTGTATTAAATTCCCCCTCTTCAAAATCGCTCATTCAATTTACCATAGTGTTAATCAAAATGCAATTTATATTTTTTAAAGTCACAAAATATTGATGAATTATTATCGTTTCGATAGCTAAGTACCGGGTGTTTACAAAAAATATCGCAGTTCTTACGCTTTATAGTGTTTATTACATACAACTTACAATTCAAATTAATACAGCAAAAAAAAAGTACAACTCATACAGTACAACTCACAAGTCATCATATTATGGTGTATCATAATGCTGCCAAATGTAATTCTGTTATTCATCTTCTACCAATTGAGGAAATAGCCAAAGTTCTAGCGCATAACTACAGGGAGTACCAGTTGCAGTCGCTTACCCCACCCACATAAACTTTTCGCCGAGATATAGCACAAACAAGCATTAAATTTAGGAGAGTCTCGTTGCAATTGCGTACCAACAGGAGCTAAAAAACAAAAATATTTCTCTTTTATTTGATGTGATATTTTGATTGTAAGTAGTATGTAATGAATACTATGAACATTTGGAAATCCGATATTATTTTATAAACACCCTTTATTACAACACAAAATAAGAACGTGGATAAACTAATTTTTTTATTATTCCAAACCATTACATGAACGCAAAAGAAAGTCCCAAGTAATAATTGAATTTGAATTTAAAGATGATTATATTGTATTATAATTATAATTATATTGTAATATCAATATTTGCCTTACATTAAGGAGCTGTACTGCACTGCACTGAATTTTTCAAAGTTGCTTCGCCTTTTAAACTTGAATTTGGAATTTAGTTTGCAATGAAACTCACAATTTTTTGTTGAATCCATGACTGATTTCAAACCATAGAACCAATGCATTTTTTCGTCTCTGTACCGAACTAGGTGTTTTGATTAGTTTCAAACTTCTTTAAATTTTTCTTCGACTGAATTTGCCTGAATGTTCAGAATTTCCCCATCATCAGCAATTCAGGAAGGCCCTCGGGATAAGCGTTATTCATAGGGGGTTGAAATTCTTAATTGCTGTCGCATTTATAATAATCTTATGACAATCTGATCTTATGATAATCTTCATCTCTAATCTCATCTATCACATTTTCGCTCGCGTGTCAAATGGCGTCGGTGGGGAGTGAATCCCTTGTGGAATTGGCATCGGTAATTATTAAATTTCAATGATACAAAATACAAATTATAAATTCCTCATACGTGATACAATTATCGTTCAACTAGTTAATTTTACAATTTGAATAATAAAATAAAGGTGTATCACCTGGACCACCTTTTTTCAATTATCAAAATCATCAATTACATTAATTCTTGCAATATTGAAAACTGCAATTTAGATGTAATTTCCATTGTCCAAAATTAAGTAAATTCCCAATATTGTATTCAAAATAACCTTATAAACTTATTTTTTGAAAAATCTACAAAACAAAAATAAAATTTCAATTTTTATAGTCTCTATAAAATGAAACATTAGTTCTTGGAATCAATAATCGACCAAATTTTAATTCAATTATAGTTACATTTGATATAAAGACCAGCATTTCCCAATGTTAGCTGCTCATCATCCTAAGTAATACACTAATAATAGAGAATTTACCCTATAAATATAAAAATAATTTTTTTACTACATAGCTTTGTTCTTGAACTAATGAAAATTGAACAGTAGTTTTGAAATAAATAGATAATCTACAAATAATATTCAAAATTTCATTCTGATATTCAAATAATAGAGAATTTACCCTATAAATATAATAATAATGTTTCTGCAACGTAGCTTTGTTCTCGAACTATTGAAAATTGAACAGTATTTTCAAAATAAAAAGACAATCTACAAATAATATTCACAATTCCACTCTGATATTCAAATAAAATAATAATAATCGAACTAAAAACAATTCTGAATATTGTAAAACATGCTCTTTTCTCGCGACAATTTTGTTGATTATTCATGAGATCAAGGATATCGAACATATAATTATATTATATGTTTATCCTGGAGCTCATGTGTAATTATTGGATTTGTCATTGTGTAATTGGGTAGTATGTGCATTTATTCATTTTCAAACTTATCTTTTTTAATATATAACACGGTTCAATTTGAAATAACTATAGCCTAGTTTCATTTCTTGTTATTCTAAACGAAGAACGTTATTCTACGCCATTTTACATTGTCCCCAATTTCACATTATTTTCGAATTACTGGAAATCGTTAACATTTTCTGAGGTAATAGTAAAATCTGCAATAAATTTCCGTCTAGAAAGTAATTATAGGATATAAAGAAACTATCTTGTTACTTGATATCAAATCCTTTTTTTCTCCAAACTGGAATAATTGCCATTTTTCTCGAAATACTATATTCCTTGATAACAGTAAAGGAATCCAATTTTAATATTCTGTGACAAATTTGGCGGCTCTGGTAGCGCAGTTGGTTGGAGCGCTTGTCTGTGATAAGATAATAGGCTCTGGCTGGCTTCGTTTCCTGCATCCTTGGGTTCGAATCTCATTCAGCTATGGATGTTTCTCATCATTAACCCATTCACCTCATTACGCACGCACAATTTTCAGGACTCATGTGGGCATCATCCGCTATAGAAAAAATAATATTACCAGCCTAATATGCAATCTAATTTCGGCCGTTTTATTCAACAAATCATCAACTCCAAAGCATCTACCTCACACTTAACCATAACTTTTAACTTTTAATTGATTAAGAAAAGGGCAATCACTATTCCTGATGAATTCATGAAATTATTGAAATATTTCAAACTTAGTTGCTATAAAAAATAAGATAATTCTATCAACTTATTATCTCAATACCAATTTGTACTGTCACTTTCAATTAAGAAAATCAAGTAGACCATAAATGCCTAGAAAAAATAGTTCCAAAAAATTTCCCTCACAAAATGTCAAATAAATCGCAATAAAATAGTTCATAAAACTGGTCCAAACTGCATCACATTAATAATAAAATGGAAATTATTATATTCAATTATTATTGTAAGTGAACTGCACTCCGAGTAGAGAGAAAAATTGAGTAATTAATTACTGGAATATTCCCTACACATCGCTAACGATACAACACTTTTTCGTGTAGCCATGTTTCAGTGAGATCAATAACCGGGCAGTTGCAATGCTTGTTTTTTTCGTTAGTTCCCCGTTTCAATAATTTTTTTTTCAATTGTTGAAAGGGTTAAAAAATTTGATCAAACAGAACCAGATTCAACAGGGTGATCAGCAGCATTATTTATTTATTGAAATTACAGTAATCATTTGACAGCACTAGGATAAACCCATTATTGCCCTTATGACACAAACGGTGAGATATAATATAATGTAGAAATATGAAAAGAGCTGATGAGTATTTGAATAGTTTAGCCCAATTACGGAAAAAACAATTGAACCACAATTGGCATCATACACTATAGAAGAAAAATTTCACGATAGAAGAAAGACAGTTATAAAATTCAATAATTATTGGAAATTACAATATCAATGTAAATAAAAACGAACAATAATAATAATAGAGAAGTGCTGATCATAAAATTAATCATTTCTACTTAATTTAAATGTATGTATGGAATATAAGTAACCCCATAAAGAATAACAGACATCCTCACAAAAATCTCAAAGATACATCACCTTTAAATCCCTCCTAAAATTATTATTTGGTTTGAATAAATCGATCCTAGACTCAAATTGTTATAGAGTACTCTGAAAAAGAGGAGTGGAAATATCCACTATCGGTTCTACTTCTGGGTAGGGCAACTTCTAGACTTAATTTCCTACATAGATTTCCCTTGCATCGTTTTTTCTGAGAAAAATTTCACCATGGCGTGTCAAGAATAAACTTATATTAGAATACTTTTCTTAATTATTATACTTATATCAAATTACCATTAGCCTCCAGTTCGGTGATAAATTTACAAAATAGAATTAATACATTTATAGTTATTGTTTAGAAAGAGTTCGAAACTGACGGATTTTTAATGCTTCAAACAGAAAAGTAGAAAATAATTAATTGAGCTCCCTTGATCTTTCAAGTGCTTTCCTCTTACACACACCACACCAGGCATTGATCTGAATCTAGGTGATCTCTGATTAATACATTATTTTATTCTACCCCAGTGAGACGGCTTGAACTCTTGTAAGAATCGGAAATACTCCTATTAAGTGCCTAGTATCTTCCCTTTGCTTCATATTTCTATTAAAAAAATTAATTATGTTTCCTCCCTCGTATGTCTAAAGTTACACAGGTATACTGTCATATTCTGCTCCCATTGTATCAACATTATTGCTGACTATGTATTTTCTACTTTATTGTATTAGTCTGTAAGAATTGGGCAGTTCTGAATATTCTTTTGAAGCGAGCGCATCGCTCCGTGCTCTGTGTAGTGTTTTAGTTTAGGATGTGAATAAAGATTGTTTTTTAAAAACCCTTTCGAGTTGTTCGTTCGCTTAACTGGCGCCCGTTAACAGGGACCGTGGAAAGTTTTTCGGAAAATCTACGTCCGTTCGACTTACAATTTACAAGACCACTTATCTTGTTTATTACGTGATCAAAAATCCCGTACGCGAAAAACTTTGAGTGTTAACTCTTAATCTGCGGTCGAAAAATCAAAAAAAAATTTTTTTTTCTTCAACAAGAAAAATCGTGAACTCAACTCATCCATCCAAAACAACTACCGGTAGAAACTTCAGACTCAACTTTAAGCCTGCCAGACTTCAACAATCAACAATCAATCAGAATATTTATTAAATCAACACGCTGGCCGCTGGAAGGGACAAAAGGGCCTTACAAAGAGACCTCGCCTACAGACGGACATCAGCAGCGATATCATCATCAACATCGTCATCGGAGGGCGAAGACGACGCAGCCAACTACAACTGCAACGACGACCTTCAACCTCAATCAACTTCGACTGTGAGTAATTTCGTTGTATCTCCTCCAAATTCATTAATCAAACTCCCAAAATTGCAAATCACAATGGCTACTAATACGGTTTCTAAACCTATTCCTCATGACATCCTCAAATTTATACCCCGTTATGACGGATCCTGCTATAAGCTTCCACAATTTATATCTACCTGTGAGGAATTGTATACTGCTTATTGCAATGACACTATAGCTGAAAAAGATGGAAACCACTGGCTCCTCTTCAGGGCAGCCGTAAGCCACCTAGATGGACCCGCAGAAGCGGTAGTTTTTAATAACAATTGTACAACAATTCCTGAGCTTTCAACAGCTTTAAAAACAAATTTTGCCGATAATAGGGCTGTACCAGATTTAATTTCAGAAATAACTTTCATGAAGTCCTATCAAAACGAGCACCCGATTGAATTCATTAATCGACTTGACGAGAAACGTACCACTGTTCTAACAAAATATAAATTAGATGGTGTTAAAGGTGAAATTTTAACAACTTTGATGAATCAATTGAACGCTACTCTAACTCGAACTCTCATTCATGGAGTGCATCCAAATTTGGGTTCACATTTGCAAATTTTACAAATAAAAAATTTGGACGATGCAAGACGTAAATTAATTAATGACTGTAGTATTGTTCTGAGTCAATTGAATTTCAATACAAGTGTCAATGCTATAAATAAAATAGACTCAAAAGCGTACAATCAATATTCAGTGCAATCGTTCACTAATCAAGGCTTTCGACCTAATAACAGATCATTTTCTAGCGGTTTCAACCAGAATTTCTCGAAACCTAAAGTACCTCGCTTCTCTCAACAGAATAGAGAATTTCAGCAGAATTTTCCACAAAATAACTTTGCACCATACTTTCAGCAGCCAAGGCCTAGCTATCCGAATCAATCTAATGATAATTTTCCACAAAATACCTTTGCTCCATTTTCTCAGCAGCCTAGGACTAACTATCAAAACCGACCAAATAACAATTTTCCGCAAAATAATTTTCGATTGACACAACAGCCTCACAACAACAATAATAATAATAATTGGAATTCACAAAATACTGTCAGTATGCGTACAGTGCAATCTCACCCTTCTAATCGTACGAGACATAATTTTAAATCTCCCTTTGAAGTGAATCATTTGGAAGAAAACTCAAATAGTCATGATGACACTGAAATTCAAGGCATGCGAAGTCAAATAGCTTCTCTAGCCGAAGCAGTCAACCAGTTGACCAATCATTTTTTAGGGGCGGGCTCACCTTACCCAGTAAACCCACCCGACACTTCGAATTAAAAGCTATAAATAAATCATTGCCATATTTTATTGATGAAAATAACCAGAAATGGCTGATTGACACAGGCTCTCTGAAAAATTACATAGATCCTCGTATTCTACCCGTTGGTGTGAAAAAATATAAAGAGAACTTTATCGTTAAAACTCCCAATGGGGAAAGCAAAGGAAACGAATATATAATGCCGAAAACGTATTTTCCTTAGATTTAAAAATCAAAATGTACATATTCCAATTCTCGCCTAAGTATGATATCTTACTAGGTCATGAAACGTTAAGCCAATTGAAATCAAATATAGACTTTGGTAAAAATTTGTTGAAGTATGAACACGGTTCAAAGAAATTATTATTTATGATGAATGATTGTGAAATAAAATTGAAACCAGGCCTTAATTTAATTACCGTACCAGTTAGGTCACTGCCTAGCATTCAAACGGGGTTGCTTAAAGCTGTTTCTAATGAAAATTATCGAATTGAAGAAGGTATTGTTAATATACATGACAATAAATGTCAATGTGTAGTATATTCTAACGAGCTTATGACCATAAGTCCCGAGCCAATGGATATAGAAGAAGTAGATTCTATTTATGAAACCAATGAACTCGATCATTATAATACACTTACTAAAGAGGATATTGTGAAAGACATCCCTACACTTTTAAGAACTGACCACATGAATGGCGAAGAAAAACGAAAAATACTCAATTTAATTATTGAATATCCAGACATAATAAAAACTGAAAATATTCCATTAAGTTCGACAAATCTATTAAAACATAAAATTAATACTAAAGACGACAACCCGGTGTACACGAGAAATTATAGGTACCCGCAAATTTTCAAAAAAGATGTCCATATAGA
The DNA here is from genome assembly GCA_948455865.1 of Conomelus anceps. Classification (NCBI taxonomy): domain Eukaryota; kingdom Metazoa; phylum Arthropoda; class Insecta; order Hemiptera; family Delphacidae; genus Conomelus; species Conomelus anceps. Next base: position 116,681,438 of record OX418216.1, read on the forward strand.
AATAGAGAAATTATTGGAAAATAAGATAATCCAACATTCAAACTCACCATACAACTCTCCTATATGGGTGGTTCCCAAAAAACCAGATGCTTCTGGGAAACGAAATATTCACCGGCAATTGTGAATTTCTAAGTGATAATTATTACTGCAATAATGCAACAGTGATAAAAAATCAGTGTATAAGCGAAGTGTTAAGTGATAAAGAATTAGTGCATTGTAAACAATTATTGATTAATGATTCTGCTTCTTTCGTAAAATTTATCCCTATTATAAATCAGTATTTACTTTATAAAATTGATAAAGCTACTATAACATCAGACAAAAAGAACTTTACTTTACATCCAAAGTCAACTCAGATTTTATCTCTTAATATTTCTGAACAGTTGCTTAATTATTCTAAAATGCACGAATATTGGGAAAGTGATGTATCTATCCCATCAGCAATCCCAAATAAAAAGTTTAAAACAAATTTTACATTTGATACAATTCATGAAGCAAACATAAATATTGAACCTTTACAGGTAATAGAAGAACTTAGTATCGGAAATAATGATATTTATTACATTTGGTGTTTTATTATATTTTTTGTTATAGTGTTTAGTGCTTTTATTTTAGTTCACATGTATCATTTTATTAGAAATTTCATTTTATTTAAAAAAAAATTGTAGAAGCAACGCGAATGCAGCTTCGGCTACACAAACCCCAACATTTGTTATTGGGCCCTGTCTCCAAGCCCAAAATTCTGTTTGATCGCTGAGGACAGCTTCAATCTTAGGGGGGGAGAAGTTACACAGGTATACTGTCATATTCTGCTCCCATTGTATCAACATTATTGCTGACTATGTATTTTCTACTTTATTGTATTAGTCTGTAAGAATTGGGCAGTTCTGAATATTCTTTTGAAGCGAGCGCATCGCTCCGTGCTCTGTGTAGTGTTTTAGTTTAGGATGTGAATAAAGATTGTTTTTTAAAAACCCTTTCGAGTTGTTCGTTCGCTTAACTTAAGATTAAAATTGCACACATTTAGGAATCCAAAAATTCTAATCAATCAAAATTCACATCGTTTTATGTATTTAATAATTATTTAATTAATATATTCTCATTTACATTCCTTTATTTAGACCTTCTCAGTGTATCCATTTCCTCTGCAAACAGAATACAGTAAAATAATGTTAATTATAATTATTATGAACTTTGTCTCGATAATTGGAAATGCTTATAAAGTTTATTATTAAACTGGAAAGTATTTAAATAAATAACATAATTCTAAAATAAAATTAAAAAAGTTTCATAGACAATTGAACAAAATAAATATATAAAAGATATACACAGCCTACTGTACATGTACATACACACAATACAAGTCAAATACTGTCTAATCAGGTACATGCACTAGGTCTCACAGAGGAAATGAATAGTTCAATCATTTCTAGTTTTATCCTATCCAATAAATTTATGAGTTTAGTTTCACATGAGTATTTGGGGTCTTCACAATTAAACGATTTTTCATCTTAGTGGTGAAAGAATCTCTATTCTGGATGCATTTGGAACGAAAAATTCGGAAAACAATCTTATCTTACTTGATACGCCAAAACACAGTCAATAATTGAATGTTTTTTTGTTTGCTTCGGTTTATGATTTAAGAGTCTTGCATTTGAAAGTTAAAATTGTTACATTAGACCTTCAACCTAATTTTATATTATAGATGTTATAAGCTTTATTAGCACTTACACGGTGGTTCGGAACCCACCTAAAACAGTAGGCCCACCAAGTTCCCCGTAAGGGTCTCTCCACTAATAAATGCTTATTATTATTTATTATATATTTTGATTCGATAAGCAGTAACTAATTATTGAATTAAAATAATAATTTCTATCCTCATATAAGTAAAATCCTCTACAAATCAAGTAAACAAAATACAATTCAATTTGAAAGTTTTGGAGAGTGACTGCAATATTTTAAAAATTGAATACATGAAATATCTTACACATTTCCTGAAAAAATACACTTTTTCTTCACCGTAACTTCAGATGACTAGCCCATGTGTTGAAGAATTTAGGGCTTCAATACAAATAGAAATTTTCCAAAAAAATGTTCTCAGTTTTGAAATTAATCTAACACTTAGAGAGTTCTCCTATGATTATTATTATCATCATTTTCTTAGCTGTTTAAAAAATATTCCCAGTACCGTGTTAATATTTTAATAGCTCAAGAATTCTTAGCTTTCTAAGAATATGTTAACGAGAGTTCACTTAGTGATTCAGAAGTTATTAATTGGATAAAGAGAAAAAAATGTAGGAAAAATATGAGTACTACATAAATTTATTTTACATTATTTATCTCTGGGCGAGGGGCCTTGGGCGTTGATCTCTTTGCAATCTATTAAGGCTGTGCGCAGGGTTTTTGATCATGATTTTTTTCAAAGTTTCTTGCATTGGGCATTATTAGGGCTTTGAAATGATATCTATTGCTGTGAGGAAAAAATTTTCCTTCAATTATTCTGTGAAATATGGGGGTTTAAAGTTGATTTTTTTCGGTTTTAGGGGGAAATGGATTTCACCTACGAGTGGTTCAAAAATTTTGATAAATTTTCTATAACTAGAAGTCTTACAGTATTGAGGAATAGAATGACATAAGTTAATTTTTATTTCAATCTAACAAATAGTTTTTTTAAAGTAAATTATTGAAAAACTGAAATTTCTACAGATTCAAAATCAATACTTCTTTTAAAAATACAAATTTAATCATCAGAGTAAAAATTATGTCATTTCATTTCTCACGGTGTCTTTTAGTTAAAGAACATTTATCAAAATTTTAAAATCACTCTTAGGTGAAATCCATTTCCCCCTAAAACCAAAAATACTCAACTTTAAACCCATATTACACAAAATAATTGAGGAAAAAAAATTCCTCACAGCAATAGATATCATTTCAAAGCCCTAATAATATCCAATACAAGAAACTTTGAAAAAAACTATGACAAAAAACCCTCACATAGCCTTCAAGCCTTGTGTTCCACTATATATTATTATTTGCTGGCTTTTTTGAACAATTTCTCTCAGTTGTAATCACTTATATATATTACTAGCAGGTTGCCCGATTCAATTGAATTTGGATTTCTTGATGTTGCTCAACTTATTAACAAAATCAATTTAAAAGGATGATCTTTTTATCCATCTTCCCCTTCTGTTCGTTCTTTCGTCTTTCCTTTCCCTTCTTTTCTTCTTCCTCTTCTTTTTTGCCTTCTTCCTTTTCTTCTTCTTCACCCGCATAACAATAATGCACCCAGTTCATTTTTGTCACAGTGTGCTAGAGTTTTGTCAAAGGAGAACAACATTGAAACTTTAATTTATATATTATTAGATATTTTGGGACATACAATAATGTGCATCCCTTGTCGACTGATCCAACAGTTCAACTCTTCACTGTCCTCTATAGAATCTTTACACTATACAGTAACTTTTGAATAGATTAAAAAAATAAAATAGAAAATAGATTTTCTATTTTCAAACAAGTATCTAGAGGGGATAGGAAGAATCAGAGGACCTCCAATATTGAAGTCGACCTGCAATCGTACAAGCAATCGGATACTATCATCAGCTTTATTTCTATGTCCATGCTCACATTCACTTGCATTCAAAGGAGGCTTTCACTGCGCTGTCCCTGAGTTTTCAACAATAATCTCCCACTTATCAAGACAACACCTTGTGGGGAATCATCGCTGGATTAGGAAAATCTGCTGCACAGAGCTGCTTCAAATTCTTTTTCCTTCCATCAGTAGGCACATACACGGTGATGTTGGGAGTCCACAGAGTGTGCGCACTGATCACATCTCGCCAAACATCACTTCTATATTCCACGCCGTAGCTCTTATTGAAAACTACACACTAAAAGAGATAAATAACTTCATCTCTGATCATTGCTGGGGTGTCCGACTTGTATGAAAACGTACATTGTAAAGGACCAGGGTGGTTGAAGAATTGATTAAGGGAGGGTACGTTTTGGATAACGTCGCTTGAAAATTCGTCTGTATCTCTGCTAACTATCAATCTTAAATTGCTTTTTGCATCATACTGGTGCATTGTGCTGGGATAGAGGTTACAGGTAACAAATAAATCAGACATCTGTCAAGTCAGCATCGTAAATGCAGCCTCTGTTAACAGAGGGTTTTTGGGTGGCATATAATATTCATAATGTCATGTTGGACCAAGCATCTTATATGCGACCACCACTAGGGGAAGGGGTTTAGGTGACAAATTAAACAGACTATTGTTAAGTCAGCATCTTAAATGCAGCTCATGTTATAAAAATAAAATTATGTTTTATCTGCATCTTAAATGCAGCCTCTGCTGAGAGAGGATTTTTAGGTGGCAAATCATTCATGTCATTGTTGGACATGGCATCTTATATGCTTTCACCAATGGGAGGAGGTTTCAGAGGGGGGGAAATAGTGTTTTGCATCATTTTGATGCATTCTTCTGGGATAGGGGTTGCAGGTGACAAATTATCTGACTATTGTTGAGTCAGCATCTCAAATGCAGCCCATGTTATAAAAAGAAAATTATGTTTTATTTGCATCTTAAATGCAGCCTCTGGTGACAGAGAACTATTAGGTGGCTTATAATTCATAATGTCATTGTTGGACATGGCATCTTATATGCGACCACCACTTTGCGGGGGGGGGGGGGGTTTAGGAATGAAATAAGACAGTCAATGTTTGGACTGGAGTGGCTTAAAGATAGTCAATGTTGGACAGCATCTTAATCAAATGCAGCCACTATTGAAAACATTTTTGAGAAAAACTGAGGATGAGGGTCAACAATTCACATTCGTGAACAAAAATCACTTCAAGATTGATACTTCGCAGATACAGACGATTTCCCAAGCTGCAGTTCTCTATTCATCCCCTTTTCAGCCCCAATTCATCAACAACTCTGGAGCTCGACTTTATGCTTTTTCATACTCACTTTGTACCCCTCAGCAATGATCAGAGAACAAGTTCTTTATCTCTTTCAGTGCGTAGCTTTCAATGAGAGCTACGGCGTGGAATATAGAAGTGATGTTTGGCGAGATGTGACCAGTGCGCACACTCTGTGGACTCCCAACATCACCGTGTATGTGCCTACTGATGGAAGGAAAAAGAATTTGAAGCAGCTCTGTGCAGCAGATTTTCCTAATCCAGCGATGATTCCCCACAAGGTGTTGTCTTGATAAGTGGGAGATTATTGTTGAAAACTCAGGGACAGCGCAGAGAAAGCCTCCTTCGAATGCAAAGGAAAGTGAGCATGGACATAGAAATAATGCTGATGATAGTTTCCGATTGCTTGTATGATTGCAGGTCGACTTCAATATTGGAGGTCCTTTTACTCTTCCTATCCCCTCTAGATACTTGTTTAAAAATAAAAAATCTATTATCAATTTTTTTTTGAAGGAAGTGATAGCCGAGTGCCGTAGCAGGTATCTGTTCAATCAGAGATAAGCTACGAAACTCCTTGGCCATCTTTGTAACGGTGACCGATTGAATTGGCCAGCAAAAAAGACTCTGTTCTCTGCTATAAAATCACTTCCCGGTGGTTCGGAACCCACCTAAAACTTTATGTCCAACTCATCAATCACTGATGAAACAGTTCTACAATATCTCTGAAAGCAGTGTTAAATTCATCAATCACTATCATCCAATTCATCACCCACGCACAGGTCTCAGACCTATGTGGGCTTCATCCTCCGAAAAAAAAATATAAATGAAAGTTTCAATGTTGTTCTCCTTTGAAGAAAAAATAGCGCTCCATGTGACAAAAAATAAACTAGGTGTATAGTGATGAGGAGAAGAAGACGAGATGGAAGAGAAAATGTAGGGTTGAGAAGGAGGAGATAATACAAAGATAAAAGATGAGATTACTTTATTTACGTGAATTTACAAAATTCCATTGACTGATTAAAAAGAATATTATTAACAACACAATAGATTGTATATGAGTCAAAGCTTGGATATTAACAATGAGATTTTATGTGAAGCATTTACGTAATAAGGGCGAAGTCTGAACAAAACCTTGATAACTGCGAACTGAGAGACTCTAATAATCAGTAATAATAGAAGGAGATATTATAGAATAATAGAAGGAAAGGAGACCGAGAAGAGTAAATAGAAGAAGGGGAAAACAGATAATAAAATAGACTATTAAATTGATTTTGTAAATAAGTTGTCACATTTGAAACTAGATTCAATTGAATCGGGCAAACTGCTAGTAATATAATATATATGAGATTTTTGGCTTACAACAGAACGAAATTGTTTAAAATAAACAAGCAAAAAGAGCTGCATGAAAATAGGAAAATAACCTAAAGTAAATTATGTACGTTACTCACATTCTTCTGAAATGTTAATTCCTCCTTATTCGTTTAATTTCATTAAAGCACTACGTTCTCGCACAACAGAAACTAGAAGCTGATATGTTTCCGTTATAATTTCATTTTGAGTTAAATATCCTCGCGGTCAAGGGAAAGTTTTTAGTTAGGCCAATTTCACAAATACAAGTATTCTTGAATTACTCACACACAAATACATGTACTTACTCACAAATACAAGTACCGCCACTAATAGAAACAGAACACCAATGAGAGTAATTATTGACAATCATAATGTTTTTCCAACGAGATAGACACTTTCCAAACATTAATTCAAATTCAAAATGATTTATTTCACACACACAATAATACAATACAGTAAAACAATAGTAAAATACAATAAAACACTCAAACATGCGCTTATCTCCTCCAACCATAATTAGATTATAATACACTGGATGAAATAATATTTACATATATGGTTGCAACTTAATAATTATTCAATTACAAAACATAATAAAAATAAAAAATAACAACAGGTGATAAGTATGAAAAAATAAAGTTGGACACCCCTAAGCAGGCCCGAGTGGAGTGTACTTCACAAAATAAATTTTTAATCAGAGAAGTCCCCGCCCTATGTATATTAACAAAATTAACCCGAATAAAAAAAAATATTTCACATACTGTGTTGCAAACTTTACCATATAAAGACAAATAAGAAGAAAAAAAGATAAACAAAAATAGAAAGAAAATCATTATTAAAAAAGAAGAGAGAAAAAAGAGTGAAAAGAAAACAGCTATCTTCACTTGGAAACAAGTGAGTACACAAGTTATCCAACAATTTTCAAAAATGATTCGCATTCATTTAAAGTAAAGAGGTGGGATTTCAAACTTCTAAGTAAAGAATTTGAAGGTTTCAAGCAGCTGAGCTTTCGTGAAATTAAATTAAAAAATTTAGGAGCATTAAAAGAAAAATAATGTTAAAAACAGTTGAGCTAGATTGGGGAATTTTAACCAGTAATCGTCTGAAATCGTATCTTATATCACGAGTAAGATTGGTATTTAAGCTTCTTATGAAAAAAAGCTTTAAAACCTTTTAAACATAGAGATTTCTGATTGGAAGTAGGTACTTTAAGTCGAACAAAAAGAGGCCAAGAATGATCAGTTCTAAGCGATCTGGTTATTACACGGATAAAGGACTTTTTAAAAACAATGATAGGATACAGTGTTGGGACATATTATGCACCTCCCCAGCATACAAGTCCATAACTCATACTGGAGATGATAAGCATTTGATAATAATGCATAATTCACGCAACATGTAGAAACTTCTTATTCCTCTACAAAACTCCTTTTTTAATTTAGCTACATGACCGCGAACAGCCCAACACATACTGTCTATAAACACTGAATAAGTAGTATCCTATAAATAAATCGACAAGCAGTTCATTAATAACTATGTGTTCTTATCCACATCACAAAATAATACCAATTTTGATAGTTTGCAACAGAAAATGTGTACACTGAGCTCACAATAATTAATTATTCATGATTCAATCAACTTACACGGGTAAAGTTGCCATTTTAATACCGTACTTGAAAACGCATTTACTGTTCAGGAAAATTCATTCGTGGCAAATCAAGGCAACAATTCTAGACAAATAATAAAAACATTTTCAATTCTCTACACTGTAGGTACTTGATAAACTTCTATTATTTACCATAAACATTTCATTCAGTTGTCAATATAACTTACCTCTTTATTCAACTTGCCATTCCCCATCAGAGCCTTAGAGCCTAATAATTATTTGGTCATCTTGCAGTCTTCCAATTATTATTTATCAGTAGAAATATTATCACAGATTGCTTGTAAACTGAAACTGAGAAAATATCATAATCAATTTTAATAATCATCACCTAAAAAGTCGAAACCAATATGAATTCCATTAATTCCGAGTGTTACTATATTCAATTTTAATCCGTTCCTCCAAAATAGAGAACTATATAATTTGTATAAGAACTACATAGTGGCATCAATTTTTTTTAACAGTATTTGACTTTGTAACTCAGTATTATGTTAGTATTTTTATTCGTTTCAGTACAGTATTATGTTTTTAAAAGTCATGGGTGGATAAAATGCTACATCAGCAATCAGAGGCCCAATACAAACTCATTTAAATATTAATAGCCTTGTGCAGTAATTACCAATAGTATTAAATTTCTAGTTATGAAACGCCCCCAGAAATGAACAAGTCACATCAAGAATTCGTTAATTTATCACAAAAGTCAGAACAATCAGAATCTTCAGTAGAAACAGTAGAACCTTGATAGAAAAATTAACACTCTTTGTCACAAAAAGTATCACAGAGCCGTTGTTTGGTAACATAATGTTCAAGTCGTCTCCTCAATAATCAAATTATTGTAAGTGACACTCCTGGTTATTTTATTACAATCGTTAAAGATCATTAATAATGTTTAAGACAAATTAGTTTTGAAATTATTTGATAACGGATAATAAACAAATAGATTTTAGTAAGTTAAAATTCAAATCAAATCTTATATACTTTAACGCTTTTAAATCTTGAAATGCTTTAGAAAAATTCAAATCATTATCCTAAACTCTTCCATAGGCAGGCCGCTTAGCGCAGTTGGTTGGGGCGTCGCAACTTCAGCTTACGGTCGTGGGTTCGAATCCCGCTCCACCGTCAAGCATTTATGTGTAATCATTCACCTCATTACCCACGCACAAGTCTCGGACTCATGTGGGCATCAACAGCAATAAAAAAAATTCATACTTATGATGTTCTCATCTCCATTACATAGATAACTCGAAGTAAATCAAACAGCACTTACTAACTTATTGACACAATGAGTAAGCAAAAAGTACAAATCAAATTAATAAGCATTTTGCATTACATGGAAATAATTTGAAGAAAATCTAAGAATAGGGAAGCAAAAGATATCAGGTGCCCAGACTAATAATAATATTATAATGTCTTTGAGTCCGGTGAATTTAAATCAAATTCTTTATTGTATCAAAAATGTCATAGAATATAGCAAAATATTATAATACATTGCTTCTACACATTAAATATTATATCATATTTATTCATCTGGTAAAATAGAATAATTATTCAAGGAAACTTGGTTCCACACGCCGGAAAAAGTTAAAACTTGTGCGCCAACGCAGAGTCTTGTTAACTGAATTTACATAATTTCTTTTTAATCCATTGAATAAAAAAAATCGTTCACTGATTCTAGAGGTTATATAGATTAAGATAAAGAAATGAAAATAATAATTTTTTTTAATTCTTACTCATCAGCTCTATAGTTTAAAACATCTAATAAGATGAGATAAAATTATTAATTGAATGAAAAAATGTCCTCAACCAAAAATATAATTCGATTTTTTATGCTCATTATCACTATTCACACATTCCCTGAGTTGAACTGTAACCCTTTCTATGGGCATTAAGTTCAGTGACATTATTTTGTCTTGTTACAGTAGCACCCCTAGGGAGATTTCGAGAGGGCTTGATAATAAACACATGGTTTCTTCAGGGATTTAAAAATGAAAGATTTTCTCACATTCAGCTTTCAAATACAATGTTCCAACTCTAGGATAGTCTCTAAGTAACTGCATGAGATATTTTTCAGTTATTGAATTTTGTAAGACAAACTGTGCTTTTAAGTACCAAAATTTCCTCCCCAAATACAATTACCACTCTGAATTTAATGATTGAAATGGGGTGGAATAAACGCAATTTGAAAATGTTTGACTCATGATACCTCTAAGAATATGCATTTTTAAATTGACAACCCTCAGTTTTTTAAATAGATAATTGTAGTGTTATAATTATTGGCTCTTGGTTCTGTAGTCGGACCCACGCACTATTGAAGATAGTATATAAACAAGAGGACCCTTCTTCATAATAAATTATAAGCTGTGGAAAAATAATAGATCTAACACCCCTTCTCACTTCAAATAAATTTCCAAGAGTATTACTGGGAAAATCAAAAGAATAATAAATAGTATTGAACTTCTGGGAAAACATAAAATTATATTATTGTTATTAATTTTGAGCCTTTTCTTCACTCTGAAGTCAGTGGGTAGAATCATTATAAAGGTACTAATTCGTCAAACTCTTGGAATGATTCTATTTCAATGCGGTCCACTAAAAAAAACATACGTTGGTTTATTAGCAGCAGCTAATTTCTAATTTATTTTCAATGAATGTTTTGAAAAGAGAGCCCAAAAGGGAAATTCCGGTACAGTACACGTGAAAGTAGCGTCTCTGGTGGCGCATTTGGTTGGAGCGCTTGTCTGTAATAAGATAGGGCTCTGGCTGGCTTCGTTTCCTGTAGCTTTGGGTTCGAATCTCACTCAGTCATGCATGTTTCTCATCATTCACCCATTCACCCAAGCACAAGTCGCCGGGCTCATGTGGGTATCATCCACAATAAAAAAAAGTTTTTGGCTTAAAACATTTTTAAAATACAAAAAATTACAAATTCCTTTCCCAACAAAAATTGAAATTCGTTAAATTTTGTGTGAAATGTTATCCTTGAACAGCATCCACGTCAGAATCATAAAATAATAATCAGAGATGCTTAAACGATTGCATGCGCTTTTTAAAACCACTCCAGATTTCTAATGAAGTCATTTTGACAGTCCTATCAAAAAATCAAATCAAGTCTTTAAATTGCATAGACTGATTATCAACTAAAATTCCACCAAGTTCTAATACAGGTAGAAATGAACAAATTCAATCATATTCTTAATTATAGTCTTGCACAGTTTTCTGTCTTAATAAAATTGATATTTCAAGATATTTCATTTCAATAAAATTTGAAATCAAGTAATCAAGATAAGATCTTCCTTTTCTCTATCCGATGATTGCATTTACTTATCAAATACATAGAATCTCACCTAATCACTCGAATAAAATAATTTAATTCACAATTTGTGATGAGATAGCTTTTTCATAATATGCGAAAATATTCCCCATTGCCATTTTCAAATTCTAAACACTTGATTAAAAATCAAAGCTTTAAAATCACGTTAAAATTTAAAATTATACTCTTTTAAATTATTGCAATTTTAGATAATCAAATAAATCTATGTTCAAACTACAAGAAAAAAGTTCGAACAATAATCACTATTATTTTGAAATCGAAATCTGAATTGGAGCAAAAATTCAATTTACAAAAACGTCCTTGAAATTAAACTAGCCTATAGTTGTTTGTTATCAGCATTATTACTTCCCCTTTTTGTCTGAAAATATTTCTCTAAATTATTTGATTTTAGTGATATTCAATTTCGTCATTTTCAAATCAAATCAATTTATTGAGCCATAAAAATAATACATGAATCGCCCAAGTCAATAAGTACAAAGTACAATCACTAAAAAATATAATATTAAGTCAAATTTAATGTAGTCTACAACAGATCATACAAAGTGAAAGTATACCGCAATGTAACAACATAAAATCAATTCAGTCAAATGAACGAACAACCAACACTTCGGCCTAACATTATATGAGCACAGCATATGTTCAGTTAGTCAACCGAGCAAAGCGTTATTAATTTACTATTGTGCTAAGATGAGAATCAACAAAATGAATAACTTTTCTCTTTTAAATTAAAATTATTATAATCAGTTCATCCCCATAAAATAGAAATTTCCATTTTCAGTTTTTTAATACATCTTCCTGCTTCCAAACAAGCGAATCCTAGTTATGTTCGTATTTTTAATATGAGACATTTTTGATCTTTAAATTGAGGTTATATTTGAATACAATATTATCAGTAAAAACTGCAACTATTCGCAGCAATGCAATGCGAAACTTGAACTATATACACGCCTTAAAAAACTTGGAAACTCCACGAAAACCCAAATAGATACAGCACCGGTAATTGACAATAATAATTCATTTTACATTTTCTGTACTTTATATTGAATCAAATTTACTGGAAAGTCATACATTTTTATCAGTTTTAAAATCACCTTATTCAATTGTGGAGGAAAACCCCAATTCCATTAATATTATTTTTTTTAATGTACAGTCAGACTATTGATAATTTTCCAATAACTTATAGTAGTGAGGGCTTCATTAAACGCTTTTTATAAAGTAGAGGATTAGCTCACATCAAAGTATAGCAGTCCGCGTACTGAAGCGTTCGCCAAGCGTCACAGGCATCAAGCGTCATGAATAAACATTATGATTGTGATTAGTTGAGCCGTAACAGTTAATGACAGTCATTTATTCATGACGCTTGACGCCCATGACGCTTGGCGAACGCCGTGTGCGTCTGGCTTGTGGTTGAATTAAAACAATAAACATCAATTTTTGAATATGTTGGTCCTAGGTATGAAATTTTAAAGTGGTTGCGCCCCCCCCCCCCCCCCCCACCCCAACCACAGCCTGTTGGCTAAGTGAGGTTGTCTTAGAGGTTGACTAGAAACCAATTATTCCGATTCCACTGTTCACCGACCCCATTTGTCATGGCGAAAATGTTTAAACAATTGTTGAAAATACTTTACTGGTGAATTTAACACTTACTTATTCGTGTGATAGCTATTTCGCGTTGTTGAAATTCTTCCTCAGACACAGTTGGAGGTCTACTCAAGAGCAAGAGCTAGACCGTGTCTGAGGAAGCATTACAACAATGCGAAATATCTGTCACACGAATAATTAAGTGTTAAATTCACCAGTGAAATATTTTTAACAATCATCTAAGTTGAATTATAAGTGAAAAAGTAATATGGAACTACAACATTGAAAAGTTTTAGTTTTTTTTAAAACGATATGTTTAGTCTAGTTTGATAGTCTTGAAAGTATATACTTCCCCAATGTTGTATCCCTTTTGCAATATGGGAGTGAATAAGGGCAATCACTAGGGTTCTCCGCTAGATAAATAGATTACTTTAAATACGGTTGTCCTGCCTGGTAACTTTGGTATTCCAGGAAAGTTCCTTGTTGATTACCAACCCCAGAATATTCACTTTTGTTATAAATATTTTATTCGGTGTACAATGCTAATTAAAAGTGCAAACTGTTTCAAAGGTTTGAAATCGAATTGGATTCACAATTAAAAATTCAAACTGGTTTGAAGGTTTGAAATCGAATGGGATTCACAATTAAAAATTAAAAATGGTTCGAAGGTTTGAAATCGAATTGGATTCACAATTACAAATTAAAAATGGTTTGAAGGTTTGAAATCGAATGGGATTCACAATTAAATATTAAAAATGGTTCGAAGGTTTGAAATCGAATGGTATTCACAATTAAAAATCCAAACTGGTTCAAAGGTTTGAAATCGTATTGGATTTACTTCTCTTCATTCATAGGTATTGTATTGTAGAGTGAAATCTTTACAATGCTTGGATTCACCTCCAGATTATTTATGATAGTTGAACATTGGCTATAATAAATCAATAAAATTGGTTCACCAACTATCGATGTTAATTAAATGAATATTATGTCATCAGCATACTAAGTAATATTTACACCCATTTGGAACTGATTATTGCAAGTCATTGGTATACACGACTCAAATGTACTGGATATCACAATACTTATAAAACACGCAACATAATTATCACTCCACATTATTTTGATTTCAATTCCACAGATTCCACAGTCGTAGAATGAATAAATTACATTGATTGTCAGGATATTCCTGGTCAAAGCTCGGCCGGGAAGAACTCTCAATTGATTAATTCCATTACTTTTGAGACCATTGCTTGCTAAAGCTAGCCCCATAAGTTTGCAGTGAGCTCTGAAGTAATAGAATTATTATATTCAATTTCCCACAAATTTTTTAAAGAATTACTTATTCATTTATTGTGGAAAATTACAATGAATGTGAAGGCGCAACTGGCTCAAGTCCAAAACTGCTCTATTCACAAATTTTGAAAATGTTACATTGTACAAAACATTGAGCTCAATTTTAATGCTGAAAATTTTGATTTACCATACTACTCCACTTGAAAAATAATAAAATGATTCATTTTCACTTTTAAGCAATTAATTTGAAAGTTCACTCAAAACTGAAACACTGAAAACCTAAATAATATCAAATTCTGATAGAAAAATTCAAGCCAAAAATACTTTCTCGTTGCTATGGTAAATAACTATATTGAGATTAAAAAAATTTATTATAGTCAATTAAATACAATAAATTGAATGAATGACTATTTTTCATGAACCAGTGCAAAGCAGTACAGAGCTCCCCATTCATTTAGAATAGCAGGTGTAGTTGGGTAATCAATAGAACTGCTCATTGTTGCTTACAGAGAATTGAACTTACCCAAATGTGATATTCAAAGAATCATTACATACAACTTTAGACGTCTAATGAGCATTCACTCAATCAATGAATTGACAGAATCCATTGCAAAAATGTGCGCCAAAATTATGACCATAACTTGAATTCTCACTTTTTTATTTGGCGCTATCAGCAAAGCATAGATTATGGTGGATAATGATGAGTTCTAAACAAATGAAAGCTACTCGAATTTCAGCTATCAAAATAATTCATCTCTATTTTCTGTTCCAAGCCATGAAGCCGGGTTTTCCTAGCTCCGCACTTTTTGTGGAGTGCGCTGCGCACCAGTGTTACCAGACAAAAGATAAAGACTTGTGGGGAATTTTGCTGTATGTAACAATTGAACGTGTGTTAATTACTGTGTTAACATTAGAATGTACGTTATTTCGAAACAAATCCCCCACATTTCTTTACCTTGCATGTGGCAACACTGGTGCAGAGTGCACTCTGCAAAAGCTACGGAAGTGGGGAAACCCGGCTTTAAATGGAAGAACTATCTGCAATAATTTCCATTAAATTTTTGATCAACATTCAATTATCTTTCAGGAATCACCTTTTATGATACATTTTTTTTTTAGATGAAGTGTTATCTATTCTAGAATTTTTTCTCAGAATTTTTCCTTAGAGAATCTGAGTGTCAGCTGTGTCTTGATGGATTATTACTACTGTTTCTTATTCAGTTGTACAGCAATTAGTGATACGGTATTGTACAGTTATCCATATGTAGCACGGTTGTCCAGAGTAGGCGATGACTAGAAACAAGAAGAAAAGTACAAGAAATTACCTCAAAATATTAAAAAAATCGAAAAGTATAGTATAGAAATGGTAGTGGCTCCCAAAAAAAAACTATATGTATTCATTCATTTTTCATTCAATCATTTATACTTTCATTTTTCAAAATTTTAATATTATTTAATAGTTAAAGGACCCAAAAAAATGATGTTTCTGATTGTTAATCGTTTTCATTTTCATTGGTGATGGCCCAAAAAAATTATATGTTTTCATTCACTCATTTTTTTTAAATTTCAACATTAATCATTTAATAAATTTAATCGTTTTCATTTTCATTGGTGATGGCCCCCAAAAAAATTATATGTTTCTTTCACTCATTTTTTTTAAATTTCAACATTAATCATTTAATAAATTTAATCGTTTTCATTTTCATTGGTGATGGCCCCCAAAAAAAATTATGTTTCATTCACTCATTTTTTTTAAATTTCAACATTAATCATTTAATAAATTTAATCGTTCTCATTTTCATTGGTGATGGCCCCCAAAAAAATTTATATGTTTTCATTCATTCATTTTTTTAAAATTTCAACATTAATCATTTATTAAATTTAATCGTTTTCATTTTCATTGGTGATGGCCCCCAAAAAAAATTTTATGTTTCTTTCACTCATTTTTTTCAAATTTCAACATTAATCATTTAATAAATTTAATCGTTTTCATTTTCATTGGTGATGGCCCCCAAAAAAATTATATGTTTCTTTCACTCATTTTTTTAAAATTTCAACATTAATCATTTAATAAATTTAATCGTTTTCGTTTTCATTTTCATTGGTGATGGCCCCCAAAAAAAGTTATATGTTTTCATTCATTCATTTTTTTTTAATTTCAACATTAATCATTTAATAAATTTAATCGTTATCATTTTCATTGGTGATGGCCCCCAAAAAAATTATATGTTTTCATTCACTCATTCATACAATAATTTTTCATTTATTTCAATATTAATTATTCAAGGTTTTCATTTTCATTGGTGGTGCCCCCCCCCCCCCCCCCCAAAAAAAACTCATCCATTTTCTATTCATCCATCTATACATTCATTTTTTATTTATTTTAATATTAAATATTTGATCAGATGTTAATTACTGTAATTATAAAAAGAAAAATACTGTGAAAAAAACAATTTTATATTCTCAAATAGCCTAATCTGGATAAAACCGTTGCTCTTTCAATCTTTCTAAAAAATCAATTTTATATTCTCAAATAGCCTACTCTGGATGAAACCGTTGCTCTATCTATCTTTCTAAAAAGAATTTATTTCAGTTGGTTGAGAAGTCTTTGTTGTGAGCTTAGTTGGATTGAGTTTGATGCATCGCCGTCAAGTGGGAGGGGGCGTACTACATGAGAAAATAAAAGGAGAGAAAAAAGGTATGGCAGTTGAAAAAATATGGAAAGTATTTGAATAGACAAACAAAATCCTTATGTACTGCACCAAAGGATCAAACATAATTTGCTGAAAATTATTCTGTCCATAATTCAAATTTCAGTATACATGTTTCATCATATGTATTCATCTAAATCATTCTCATTCTCATCGGTGGTGGCCCCCAAAAAAATTATATGTTTTTCATTTTCATTGGTGATGGCCCCCAAAAAAAATTATATGTTTTCATTCACTCATTTTTTTTTAAATTTCAACATTAATCATTTAATTAATTTAATCGTTCTCATTTTCATTGGTGATGGCCCCCAAAAAAAATTATATGTTTCATTCACTCATTTTTTTTAAATTTCAACATTAATCATGTAATAAATTTAATCGTTTTCATTTTCATTGGTGATGGCCCCCAAAAAAAATTATATGTTTCATTCACTCATTTTTTTTAAATTTCAACATTAATCATGTAATAAATTTAATCGTTTTCATTTTCATTGGTGATGGCCCCCAAAAAAATTATATGTTTCATTCACTCATTTTTTTAAAATTTCAACATTAATCATGTAATAAATTTAATCGTTTTCATTTTCATTGGTGATGGCCCCAAATAAAATTATATGTTCCATTCACTCCTTTATACAATCATTTTTTTTAATTTTTAATATCAATATTACACTTTAAATTAACACTTGCACTTCATCAACACAAATTGATGAAGTGCAAGTGTTAATTTAAAGTGTTGCCAGCATTATTCTAGAGATAGAACCCGGTACAATAATTTGCAGAAAGGATACACTGTGAAACATTTATCAATCCAGTACAATGTAGGTGATAATACAGTTTTTGTAGATTAATGCATTTTGAAGTCATGTAACTACAGTACTGTAATTTCTTTAATTCACAAGCATGATTATTGATTGAGTTACAGTAGTCTGCCTTATTTATTGTTAACAGTGCACTCACTGTAACACTGTACAGTACAGGTATTAGTTTTTAAAGTACAGTTCAGTACAGCAGGCGATTTTCGGCTTTTTTTTGCTTAACCGCGATTTTGCTTTATCTGTGATCACACTCCCCATCATTATCGCGATGAATCGAGAGTTTACTGTATGATAACATAGTAATATCTGGCTTGAAAAACTATATTTTAATCATGTTCTCCAGGTAACATAAGTGTATTCGTAGTTGATTCAAACAAAAATCAATATTCTACTGAAAGTGCATGCAGTAATTCGAAATTTATTTTATAATGACACTTTTGAACAAAATTTTGATGTAATATCTATTGTAATTGAACATATTGTGATAACTGATACACCACTTACTGTTTTGATGTGTGAAATACCCACCGATGTTCAACAATTTAATCGTTGAGTTTACAGGTATATATTTCCCTAAATAAGCTATGTGAGTGGACCATCTCTTCAAGTCATATATTCATATAGTGTACTTATAAAACTATTGAAAATATCTGAATAAATGTGTAAGGTTCAGTGGATACATGAAGGCATAATTCTAAAAAAAAACCTATAGTTTATTAAGTGGATCTTGTTTACTTATTTTAAAATGTTAAGAAAATAGTAATTATGTATAAATGAGATATGTGTTTTTGTAAAAATGCTATTTCAGTCACCAATCATTCGAAATTTTGTAATTATGTATTAATCTGTGATATGCTACAGCTTTGTGATAATGATTACTTTGGCTAAAAATTATTCTAAAAAAATGTTAGACTGAGTAGATTACTAACATATTATTGTAAAGTTATAACCATTCCTGGATTTCTTGCTCCATGACGAACTGCGATGTTAATATCAACTTTTCATAAGAAATTTAACGACTTGCAGTCAAATATTCATTAAGAATAAGTATAACTTACTTAATCTGTAGGCCGAGCGCTTTCGAATCTTCCAAAGATGGAAGATGGATCTCAAAGATTCGAAAGCGCTCGGCCTACAGATTAAGTAATACTTATTCTTAATGAATATTTGACTGCAAGTCGTTAAATTTCTCATGAAAAGTTAATTATAACCATTATTATTTCTGTGTCTACCAATAACTAAATAATGAATTTGTGTTTTTAATATTAAATTATCTAATCAATATACTGCTTTCTAGGTTTATAATAATTGCTGTAAGAAATAAGAGAGAACGAGTAATGCAATTTATTTTCACTAGGGAGAATGTTGGAATGTGTTCTAGTGATTTCTAATCTGAGTATTATGGCTTGGTACAAAGATTAATGGAAGTACATGCAGTCGTTCGAAATTATATTTTTTATATCTACATTTATTTATTCACTAAATTATACAAAATGCAAATTATATAATATACTACCCAAAACGGTTTACATATGAAAACATAGTACATAAACAGTTCAAGCCTTTTAAAAACAGAAAAGTGATTACATAATCTTAATTTTAAAAAAATTCTCACTAAATTCCATAGGCCTACAGGTAATTGGTTGATATCACACAATTCAAGCATATTCTAAATGCAATTTAAGTAATCTAGTTTTGTTCTTGTCATTTTCTTTCGTATTTAGTAGATTCACTGAGTGTAAAAGTTTCATCAGCTCACTATGATTGTAGAGATGGTGTACCAGTGGCGTAACGTTTTCCAATTGGGCCCCCCACAACTGATATAATTATGTATGAACATATTTTTCTCTATTAAATTTTAAAATTCAATCATGCTTCAAGGGGGGTCTAGTCTAATGATTTTGGCTCTAGCCTACAGGCTTCTGAAAGACAGAAATAGTTGAGAGTTGATTTTATTATGAATAATCAACTTCATAGAAATATTGAAATTGATGTCTTCCATAGGATCCACATTCACAGCCTCCTGGTTAGCACCATCACTCCTTGTCCCAGAAATGGTGTTCTCAGAATTCACCTAGTTCGCGCACACGGACACAGGTTCAAATTCAAAAAGGGACTTAATCTAAATTACGGAGAATTTACTAAGTCAGGAATTTTTCAAGTAGCCATTTTCTAGTATGAAAATTATAATCTCAATATTTTACACCTTGTAGTCTGAATGAGTTTAATGTTTAATGAAAAACTTTAAGTTTTGGTTTTGGCTTGAAAACTTTTTGAAAAGTTTTTGGATCTCATTTTCGATGCTGAGTGAAGCGACGCTACAGAGTCGGTCTTGAGTCATTGTACTTCTCAGGTAGCTTTTGATTATTTTTAATTTTGAAATACTTCGCTCTGCACTTGCGAAAGTTTTTGAGTCAAAAAAGTATCATAGCTGTGCATGAATCTGGGAAGCTGGATGCTATTGTGTTATTGTCGATTAATAGAAGCTTTGCCAACTGTCCAATTGACATTAATCGGACTATTTCTGACTTTAATGCCCTTCTGAAAGAGTTAATTTGGAAATTAATATCAATGCTGAGATCTTCTTTATATTCTTTCACTAGTGTATTAACTTTTTTAAACTTGATCATCGTCTGCTTGTGTTAGAAACTTTGGGGAAAGCACTTGGAAAAGACTACTTATTTAATGCATAGCATCAAACCTGGTTTTAAATGAGCAATAACAGTATCCAGCGTTGCATAGAATACTGAAATTTTAAAATATTCTCACCATCGACCAGTTTTTCATCCTTGCTAAGATCTTCGAAGTGTCTCTTCACTTTCCTGACTCTTTTATCATTGAATACTTTGTTAACTCCCCAATTCTTTGCAAGATCCACTGCTGCATTCTTGATCTCTTCAAAGTTGGCTCTTGCAACAGTAAGTTTTTTTTATCTTACAAACTGGACAATGACCTGCCAATATTTAGCCTATTCTTCCTTTCTTTCTTCCTTCAGTGTTTCAGTTTTAATTATTTTGAAAAAATATATACCGTAATATATAATATTTCAGTCCAGGCATGGGCAATTTCTCGAAAAAATATATTTTTATTCCAGGCCCTCATGTAGCTGGATTCTAAGTCTATTGCTGAGAAATGAGTTGCACATTCTATCTTTCCAAATAAGTCTTCAATTTCTGGTGAGGGATATTTTTCATCTAATTAAATTTCCTGTAGTCCAGAACCATGCATATCTTTCATTGGCCTGAGGTATGAAATGAAAATATGCTTTATTAGGCGGAGTTGGGACTTAAGAGTCCCCTCTACCACTCAACCTTGAGTATCTGGTTTTTTTGGCACTACCCAGGTTAAAGAGTTGTAAGAATTGGAATTTTAAATAATTTTGTTCTTCAATAATTCTTCTATTTCTATTTGAATATCTTCCCCAAATGCTAAAGGATATCTATAGTTCTTAGTATATACTGGAGTGTCAATTTTGTGACTATTCTATGCTTCAACAGGTTAGTACTTTTTTAGAAATCAAGGCTTTTATTAGCTAAACAGAACTGTAGTAGCGTACGCAGTGATGAGCAATATTGAACTGAATGTTTATTTATTTATTGTATTGCTATGAGCTGGTTGCTAAGGGCTTGTTAGTATGCACACATTGGATATCACCACATTCTTCCCCGCTGAATAAAGTATTTGAATGAGGTAGTGGTGCAAGATGCTGCAGACTCACTGTCGACTCCTGTCCAACTTTGTGTCGTATGAAAGCATAGCTCGGGTTTGCTTGGACCTCTTTGACTAATGGATCACTCTTCCTTCTCCTTGCTGTTCTCTTCAGCCACACTGGACCCGGATTTGTGAGCCAAGTAGGCAATGATATCCCGTTGTCAGATCTGCAAGGATGTATAAACATGCATTCATGTGGCGTTGCATTTGTTGAAGTGCTCAAGAGTGAGCGGATGGAATGGAGTGCATTGGGGAGGACTGTTTACCACTGGTCTGATTGTAGATTAAGTGATTGCAGCGCTATAGTTACCAACTTCCATACACGATTCCTACATATCGTTCCGCCTGGCCATTCCCTGCTGGATTGTAGGGGGTAGTCCTGCTTGTAGCAATTCCTTTGGAGACAAGGAAAGCCTGTAGTTCCGCTGATAGAAAAGATGTACCCTGGTCGGAATGGATGTAAGAAGGGAATCCAAAGATGATGAATAGATGTTCCAAGCACTTGATTACAGTTTTAGCTGTCATATAAGAACATGGATAAGCCCAAGGAAATCGAGAATATTTGTCAATGATAATTAAAATGTATTTATTTCGTGTCAATGAGGATAAAGGGCCTTTAAAATCTATGCTCAATCTCTCCATGGGTCTTGTAGCTTTAATTACGTGTCCTGAAGAACAATAAAAACGTGGCTTCAATTCAGAGCAGATTGTACACTTTGAACAGACAGTATAGACATCATCTACTGAGAAAGGTAGGTTTTTTTGTTTCAACCCAATGGTATAGTCTACAGCTGGGTGACAAAGTTGGTTGTTGTAAGTTTCCAGTTTTCTAATATCTGGATTGTTACAGCCAACAGCTGAGCAAATTCACGATAAAGCATCAGCAGGAATGTTATCCTTTCCAGGTATGTAAATAATATCGAATTTAAACAGGATAGTTCAAGTCACAAACGCAAAATCTTTTCATTTTTTATTTTACTTGATGCTTTGGAACTGAACATGGAAGAAATAGATTTTTGATCAGTTATAAGAGTAAAATAGCGGCCTGTCAGGTAGTGCCGCCATTTTCGTATTGATTCAATGATTGCTTGGGCTTCTTTTTCAATAGAAGAATATTTGAGTTCACTATGATTGAGGGTTTGTGAAAAAAATGCAACAGGCTGTCCATGTTGTGACAGTACCTCTGATAGCATTATTTGATGCATCTGTCTCAATAGTAAATGGACTTTCTTCATCCACATGTAATAGAACCGAAGAAGCAATCTCTTTTTTTAAGGATTGAAAAGCAATTTCAGCATCTGGACTTAGAGGGAACAAGGATGTATGAACAAGTGGATGAATTAACCTATGGAGGTTAACATCATGTTCTTCTTGGTTCCACCCACAAATTGTAACATCATCTAAGTAAGCAAATGTATCTGTTAGTTTTTCTGTTTGAATGATGGAATTTATCATTCTTTGGAAAGCAGCGACACCCTTAGTGACTCCAAAAGGGATTCTTGTTAACTGGTATAATTTCCTATCAGCTTCAAAAGCTGTAAAACGTTTTTCAGATTCAAGGATGGGCACTTGGTGATGAGCACTTTTCCAATCAATACTGCTAAAAAAGTTGTATACCGATTTATTGTTTGTGAATAGTCAATTACTAGGCGTTGTTTTTGATTTTCAGCTTTTATAACAAAAGCCTGTGCATGCCAAGGAGAATTGCTTGGTTCTATTATTCCATCAGATAAGAGTTTCTGTTCATTTTGTACAAACATTTTATCAGTCTGAGAAATTTGTCTGGATTTTTTTGCTATTTGAGAACAATTTGGTGTAAGATTATGAAAGAGAGAGCAAGGCTCTACTTTGGCTGGAAGGAGAGCACATATCTGAAGTGCTGGCCTGTCTCCCCCAAAAGCAATGTTTACTGTTGTGTTTTTAAAAAATATCTATGCCCAGGATTATATCAGTACATAGTTCTTTCATAACAAGCAATGTCACATCCTTATAAGTTTCTTCATTCAGCTGAATTGTAGTTACTATGCAGGTTGTAATATCAGTACTGTGTAGTTTCGAAGCTAGGCCAACAGTAACTGTCTTTGCTGGAATTAAAGGCATGCCAGAGCAAATAGCAAAAAACTTGTCAATAAAGCTTACTGTACTTCCAGTGTCTAGTAATGCATTAGCATCATTACCATTGATAAGGATTGAGATAATAGTTTTATTTTGAGAGTTTGATACAGATGCTATAGTTGATACAAAGTTGAGTTGGTTATGTGATTCAGGTGTAGAAATAAAATAGGATAGAGCAGTAATTTTCTTATTATTAGATTGACTTGATTGACATAGTTTGGCAAAATGACCTGTTTTCCCACATTTATTGCAATTAATTAATCTGACTGGACAATCAGCACGATTATGTGGCTCAGAATTTCCACAGAAGTAACACAACCACTGTGGTGTAATAGCTGCTACTGAGTCGGATTTAATTTTTACTGATTCAAAGTTCATTTCAGTTTCATCAACTACTTTACCTGTAACAAGCGCATTAACATCCAAAATATTATGTTCGTGAGATTCATTGAAGATTTTGGCTGCTTCCATTAAACATGATTGATCTAAATTAAAGCTTCTGTCAATGATAGTGATCGCTTCTCTAATAATCATTGCCAAATCTCTGAAGAATGGAGTCCTGATATCAATGCATCTCTGGTATGGTAATTTCTATTTTCCTCTGCAGTTACACCCCGAGAATTACAGTCTAAGCTTAGTGTTTTGAGATCTAAGAAGAATTGATTGATTTGATAGATTCTCCTTTTTGTTGTTTTCTAGTGGCAAGGCGATAACGGCAATGAAGCTCATTTTTTGTTTTAACAAATGAATCCTCTACTGAATTAATTGCTGCAGCATAAGTAGTGCATTCTGTTATTATATTGAAAAGAGCTGGAGATTTAAAATTGAATAATATCTTTTGATTCTTGTCTTCACTTATCTTGGACAATTCCAGGAAGTTTTCGAAAGTGATTTTCCAGTGTTTCCATTCTAATTCTGCTGCCGGAGAATTCGGGTCAGAGTCAAGTCTAGTTGGACAAAATACATTTCCATTTCCATTGCCATATAAATTCTCCTTGTCTTCTTCAGGCGGTTTTTGTCTATGCCTTGACATAGTGAGATTACTGTTTAGCTTATAAAATTGTACTGGAAGAATGATTACACCTTTTTAGAAATCAAGGCTTTTATTAGCTAAACAGAACTGTAGTAGCGTGCACAGTGACAAGCAATATCAAACTGAATGTTTATTTATTTATTGCGTTGCTATGGGCTCGTTAGTATGCACACGTTGGATATCACCACATTCTTCCCCGCTGAATAAAGTATTTGAATGAGGTAGTGGTGCAAGATGCCACAGACTCACTGTCGGATGTATCAATTTCTTGTTTTATAAGTTCTGGAAATTCTTTCAATAAATTTATGTTATTCAACCTTTCTTCTTCATTCAAATGATCAGTGCGTATAAGGCTTGGAATTCCATCTAACGTTTATTGACATTTTTACAATCACTAATGGTATCTAAAGGTTTTATTTCCATAGGTTCAGGACTAATGGTCAAGAGTTCCTTGGAGATAACTAAGCATAAACATTCGTATTTTACAATAGCTACTGTCATATACCCTTTTTATGGCGGAGGATGTGATGTAGTAATTTTCCTGAAAATGGAAAAATACATCTAATTGCTCCGGAAATTAGGTCTTTTGAGGCTGCACGCATGCGACAGCTTGGCTCCTCCAAATCCACAAAAAGGGGTGACAAAAAATGCCCTGAACCTCCCCAAAATTTGCAATGCCGTGTTACTGAAATTTGTAGGAGTCCAGGACGATTTTCGCCAATCCCTGCCGTTTTGACCTGCTTAAAACTATACAAGTGTAACTTATTTTACCGAGCAAGGTGACCCAGATAGAAAACACAAGTACTGAATTGGATCTATGCAGGTTTATTAGAACAAATTATATCAAAATGGATAATTTTTCTACAGAGACTGGCGATTTAATTATTTTCCTTTTGAATCAAATTTTTTAAATAATCTTTTTTCAGTTAGATTTAAGTTTATAATTTTCAAATCCCCACGTGGAGGGTGTGATTGGGGTCCCGTGTTGGAATAGCCCTTTACAATAGTTGGAGATTGTACCATCAACGTTGGTTTGTGGTGAATTGACACTGTATTATTTCGGCGCACTTAAACACAAGAGTATGGCCATACTAAATAATTTCAGAATAACTCACGATACAGGAACTCCTCAGTGGTTTGCACTCTGGCTAGTCGCCCTCCTTTTGGAATAGGTGGTTCACCGTTGTTCTCTTTCACAAAATTTAAATAAGGCGTCCAACGAAAATTTCAACAAGAGCATACATTTATAATAATACATGTAAATAATAGGAACTTTAAGACTTTTCAAATAAATTTTAATTAAAATGGACCGCGACTTTATAGAGTAGTTTCCCAGCAGATCCTCTCGGCTCCAGGTTCAGGTAGCAAGTCAAGTAACGGAAAAACTTACCCAAAAAATTCAGGAAGTAAATTAGGAAAGAGAGAGACAGAAAATAATTAGATTGAATCACCTTTGACTTATGACCTATATGATGATGAGTTTTGGAATAAAAACAAAATAAACGATGAAATAAACTCATCAGTAGGTTATCACAGAATTTGAGCGATTCTTTCACATTTCTACTTTATTTAAAATTAATTAAAAAATAATTCGGCTGTCTAAATTTTGCCGGTTTGGAGATGATAAGAACTGATAAGATGACCACGTTGACATTTGAGGCTTAAAAATTTATTTATAATATTAAAGTGCTCAAAAAGTGTTTCAGATTACATTTTCACAATAATAGTGAAGTGAAAAAATATCAGTTCATAAATTAAATGCGAATTGTGTCAAATCTCAAACTCATGTCTGGACTAACCTACGAAGTGAAAGTGTTTACATTTCACAACAAATAAAATTCGTTGATCGAATTCCAAGTGAGTACAATCTTTTTATGAACTATACTATTAGAATTATGTAATAATATTGACTTTACTATCATACTTTTATTTATTCGATCGTGACAAATTCAGTGATTAGGTTAAAGCTTGGATGAATATGCCAATTTCTGACTAATTATTATGCACCTTTTATAACCCTTATTGAGTTTCAAATTAAAGAACAGGTCTCTCAAATTGTGAAACGATATGTGTTGATAGCCTAAGCCAGGTATTTAAAATAATTAAAATATTGTTTCTGATGCCAGTAATATTTTTGAATTTCGTGCCCAAGTGACGTCACGCATAGCACAGCGTTGCTGTCTACTATGGCGCTAATTTATGAAAATTTATGTTTGAAATGCCAGCTATGATCACTCTCTTGGGGGGTGGGACTGCCACAGAATTGTTCCCTGACATCGCCCCCTTTATAAAGGATTTCAGCCATGAAAGGCTTTATAACAAATTAAGTCAGGCTTATACTTAACCTATTGTATAGTTAACAATTTAGAACATTTTTGCCATTTAATGGTTTCTAATATTTAGAACACTTAACATTAAACACAAATATCACAGCCTTGTCTACACCTCTCAGGATTAACAAATAAATGTAACATCAAACAAGATAAGAAATATCACATACATGAAATTTCTTCAAAATAAAGGCATATAGCCTAGAGTTGTTGGGTCAATGTGCCCTAACAGACTCAAAAATAAGAATACATTACTTCGATTACTGGTGTTTGACAATACATCCAGAAAAATCTAAGTCAATGCCAAATGGGATACTCCCATAGAATACAATAATAACAAGCACAATGTGCAAAAGATGGGAATAAGTCCCTCACAATAATGTTGGGCAAGCATACAAGCTTAAAAGCCCTATTTATAAGCTCCTGAGGTGAATAATAGACAACTCTAATTATTTGACTGTTGTATTTGATTGTATGGCTGTTCAGATTAATGGCCTAATGACTAGATGTATAATTATTTGTTTTTACAAATAATGGCAATATCACATGGCATATTTTATCACATGGCATTTTCTTTATATCCTGTTCTTTTCATATTTCATAAAATTAATTACATTGTTCTTCTTTTTATAGTGCAAATAAACCTATCACATGAATTTTCATTATAGTTTTCATTTTCTTATGCTCTCTTCTATTCCTTATTCCTACTCAAGTATGACCAAAGTTCCTATAGCTCCTGTTCATTATTTTCTTTTTGTAACAAATTATAAACCAGTTCAGTCTCCTAGTTTCTATTTTATTATTTTCTTCTCCCACCTTAACACATAAATATATCATAGAATATAATTCTAATGCATGCTAATTGAATAGAATAATAACATAAATTATTTGAGCAATTAAACATAAATAACATAATAATATCATAATAAATGTACTTTGTACAACAATTCATTACAATTTTAAGATTAATCTTGTTTTTCTTTTTCAAGTCAAGTATTTCATTTTATCCTTAACAATAATAACACTAATTTGTAAAGTGATATTGTACCACATTTTTCTTTTGTTTCCAGTTGCTTCACAACATAAATATTTCTACATATAATGAGCGTAACATTTTTAAATCACAACAAAACATAAATTCTATATTTAATTTTCTTGCAATACAAGATGATTAATGAGTGGTTTCTTAGAAACTTTGCTCTAACTGGCAAAAAATAATTTCAATCACAAAATATACACTAGTTCCAATAACTTTTTGAAAAATTAATAATACACCATTTTCGTTTTCAGCATGATTGTTTCAAATAAGTGATAATTATCACAGACAATTTTTTTTTTTTGCAAGAAATTAATATTTCATTTACACAAATAAATATCTTCTTCATTTAGTACATAACACTAACAATAAATAATAAAATCAATTTAAAAGATACATAATATCACAATTTTTTTTTTATATTTTTTAATAATTTATATTTATTATACTTTCAAAGTGCGCCGATGCAAAAATCTGTTTATATCATTATTTAAACTTAATAATACATTCAAAATACATAAATTTACACCTAACACCTAGGCTGTATGCTTTGTGCAAGTCAGTGGCACATCAGACAGGATTCCTGGATGCTGTCTCGATGCTGGAGTGGCGATGTCTTCTCCCAGCGTTGATCAACGATCCTGGATGTAGACTCCTCCTTGTAGATGACTCTTGCAGCACTACAGTCTGATGTCCTGGAAGGCGGCTGGTGACTGGAATTTTCTTCAGCACAGTGCTCCATCCAACCAGGTGTTTGCTTCGCTGGCAGTACATTCTAAGTGTCCTGTAGCAAACATATTGTTTGGCCAGACTCTACTAATTAATTCCGTCTTCCGCGATCGAAAGTTTTTGAAGCAGGGTTAAAACCGCTTGCAGACGCGTTTACACGGTCGACCGGCTTGGCTGTTGACTGATGTGTAGTTGGCTGCACACCTGGCGACGAAACTTCGCAACTGGAATCATCTCTATTTGCTTTAGCTTCGTTGTTACCTGCCGACTGGAATTCAATATCACGTGTGTTTTTGTTTTGGTTGTACCAAGTACCGTTATTATTAGATCGGTGATGCTGATTAAACTTATTAAAATTTCTTTCCTTATCATAAGTTAGTTTATCTTTTTCAGTATAAGGCTTATTATTTCCTTCTCTGTGTCTGTTTGCAATATCTTTATTTTCTTTATTCGAAAAGCCACACAAATTACTGGTCAACTTGGAATTGGTTATCACGTGAATGCGTCGTAAAGTTTTTTCCAACTCATTGAAACTGTGTGAATTTTCGGCTGCGATAATCATGCGAATTTGCTCGGGTAATCCTTTTAAAATGATTGAAACAAGACTGGATTCAGATAAAGGCTCATCGAGAAAAGTGTTCTTATATCTCAAACTTGCTGCAAAAGCAGGATAGGTTATGTGCGATTCGGGCTGAAAACCACTATTAAGTATTTCAAATAGACTCTCTTGTTGCACTTCAGTAGACCAATATTGTGATTTGAAACTGGTGAGAAAATCCGATAAGGAATTAAACTCCTCCTTCTGAGATTGGAAAGACATCAGGGCGTCAGATCTCAATAAACTACAAAGAGTGGTTTTCCAACTTTCCCATGGACTTGGACACAATTCATCAATGCTCTGAATTTGTCGAATAAATTCAATGGCATTCATTGATTTTTTCTGTGGGTCGAAAATTCCTAGAGTCGGTGTATTGTGCGCGAATTGACGATGATCGGTGGTACATTGATTAGGAACACTCACATTTTCTACTCTCCTCTGTAATTTTTTAAAAGAATCCGTGGTACTAGCTATGTGTTCTTGCAGCTTGGTATTAGTTTCTTTTATTTTGACAGCGCATTGTTGATTTTGCTGGACTACAGATTGTACAGTGGAGGTTAGGTCGGCTTGTGCGTTATTAATTATTTCTAATTTAGAAACAGTTTGTTCTTGTTTCTCTTGTAAACTGTTTATTTTTATTTGAGTTTCTCCAAATGTCGACCTAATCTGTTCACCAATTCGGGCCTCCGTTTGTTCACATCTCTCTTGAACCTGTGATTTGTGAGTTTCTAATTGAGACGTCATAGTGTTTTGAAAAGACTCCCATTTCTCACTATATTGTAATGATAGAGTCGTATGTTTATCATTTAGCTCTTGACTCATTCTCTGAAAACCCTCTTGAAGTTCTTTTTCAAAACGGAGTCCCAAATCATCCACACGCTTATCCAGTCGAGCAGAAGCTTGTGTTAAATTATTTTCTAATTCAGAGATGTGGCCATTTGTTCGGTCTAATTGTGTTTGTATTGTGTTATTAGTGTCTTCGCTAGTCTCGGATATTTTTTTATTTGTTTGCTGAATATCAGCAGACAGTTTGCTATTGATTTGTTTAATTTCGGCGGACAATCTGTTACAAGTGTCTTGGTTAACTTCAATTATCCTACTATTTGTTAAATCCATTCGACTACTTAGGCCTTGCAGTAATTTGAACATAGCTTGAAACGCTCTAGGTGTTATCGGTTGTGATCCAGCTATCTGAACCCCTGCCCCCTGAATATTGAATTCAGTATCTGAATTATTAGAAGGCGATTCTACAGTGTTCATCCTAGCTTCTGGGGTTCCAACTTGAGTTGATGACATTTGAGCTAGATTTCCCAGACAAAAATTACCAGAAGAAATACTGCCAACATCTCTATCTCTTCTATTAGACTCTTCTATTTCGACTACAGATGAAGTGTCATTACTACCAGCCATAATGAAGGAAATTGAATAGTCTCACCAACTTGGATATTTAGTGCTTTATTCCTAGTGTGCTGATATTCCTTTTAAAGCTGAATATTCTTGTGGACAATGAATTACTAAATTGCGCCTTGTTTGACCTTGCACAAAACATACAGTTACATATAGAAACACTTAAACATAAATTTGCTACCAACCTATAACAGCCTATAATCACAGTAGATTGAAAAAATTTCAAGTCCTAAAAACTAATATTTGCTTAAAGAAAAATTTTATAAGTGGATTATAAAAAATTTTCAATAAATTTTCATTAAATTCAAAGAGTGAAACAGCTTTTAGTTTGTAAGAATCGCTCAAAAATGTAGGCCCTTGTTTTACAAATATCCCAGGATGACCAAACCAATCCACGTAGGGTTTGAAAACTTTAATAGGCACCTTACTCGGCAAATCTACACACAAAAGCACTCTTAAATTTAAATAAAATTCACATAAAACGCCCCCTGCTTGGCCAGGCATGTGAGATGAAATCTGAAATACAGAATAAAATAGTTAGTTCCTGCTCCAGCTGATTTGTTGAACTAGGTGTCTGCCACACGAAATAGTTCCTGAAATAAATTATCAATTATACAAATCTCCATAGGCTGCAATCACGGTCCAACTGCTTCGGGCGCCATTTTGTCATATACCCTTTTTATGGCGGAGGATGTGATGTAGTAATTTTCCTGAAAATGGAAAAATACATCTAATTGCTCCGGAAATTAGGTCTTTTGAGGCTGCACGCATGCGACAGCTTGGCTCCTCCAAATCCACAAAAAGGGGTGACAAAAAATGCCCTGAACCTCCCCAAAATTTGCAATGCCGTGTTACTGAAATTTGTAGGAGTCCAGGACGATTTTCGCCAATCCCTGCCGTTTTGACCTGCTTAAAACTATACAAGTGTAACTTATTTTACCGAGCAAGGTGACCCAGATAGAAAACACAAGTACTGAATTGGATCTATGCAGGTTTATTAGAACAAATTATATCAAAATGGATAATTTTTCTACAGAGACTGGCGATTTAATTATTTTCCTTTTGAATCAAATTTTTTAAATAATCTTTTTTCAGTTAGATTTAAGTTTATAATTTTCAAATCCCCACGTGGAGGGTGTGATTGGGGTCCCGTGTTGGAATAGCCCTTTACAATAGTTGGAGATTGTACCATCAACGTTGGTTTGTGGTGAATTGACACTGTATTATTTCGGCGCACTTAAACACAAGAGTATGGCCATACTAAATAATTTCAGAATAACTCACGATACAGGAACTCCTCAGTGGTTTGCACTCTGGCTAGTCGCCCTCCTTTTGGAATAGGTGGTTCACCGTTGTTCTCTTTCACAAAATTTAAATAAGGCGTCCAACGAAAATTTCAACAAGAGCATACATTTATAATAATACATGTAAATAATAGGAACTTTAAGACTTTTCAAATAAATTTTAATTAAAATGGACCGCGACTTTATAGAGTAGTTTCCCAGCAGATCCTCTCGGCTCCAGGTTCAGGTAGCAAGTCAAGTAACGGAAAAACTTACCCAAAAAATTCAGGAAGTAAATTAGGAAAGAGAGAGACAGAAAATAATTAGATTGAATCACCTTTGACTTATGACCTATATGATGATGAGTTTTGGAATAAAAACAAAATAAACGATGAAATAAACTCATCAGTAGGTTATCACAGAATTTGAGCGATTCTTTCACATTTCTACTTTATTTAAAATTAATTAAAAAATAATTCGGCTGTCTAAATTTTGCCGGTTTGGAGATGATAAGAACTGATAAGATGACCACGTTGACATTTGAGGCTTAAAAATTTATTTATAATATTAAAGTGCTCAAAAAGTGTTTCAGATTACATTTTCACAATAATAGTGAAGTGAAAAAATATCAGTTCATAAATTAAATGCGAATTGTGTCAAATCTCAAACTCATGTCTGGACTAACCTACGAAGTGAAAGTGTTTACATTTCACAACAAATAAAATTCGTTGATCGAATTCCAAGTGAGTACAATCTTTTTATGAACTATACTATTAGAATTATGTAATAATATTGACTTTACTATCATACTTTTATTTATTCGATCGTGACAAATTCAGTGATTAGGTTAAAGCTTGGATGAATATGCCAATTTCTGACTAATTATTATGCACCTTTTATAACCCTTATTGAGTTTCAAATTAAAGAACAGGTCTCTCAAATTGTGAAACGATATGTGTTGATAGCCTAAGCCAGGTATTTAAAATAATTAAAATATTGTTTCTGATGCCAGTAATATTTTTGAATTTCGTGCCCAAGTGACGTCACGCATAGCACAGCGTTGCTGTCTACTATGGCGCTAATTTATGAAAATTTATGTTTGAAATGCCAGCTATGATCACTCTCTTGGGGGGTGGGACTGCCACAGAATTGTTCCCTGACATCGCCCCCTTTATAAAGGATTTCAGCCATGAAAGGCTTTATAACAAATTAAGTCAGGCTTATACTTAACCTATTGTATAGTTAACAATTTAGAACATTTTTGCCATTTAATGGTTTCTAATATTTAGAACACTTAACATTAAACACAAATATCACAGCCTTGTCTACACCTCTCAGGATTAACAAATAAATGTAACATCAAACAAGATAAGAAATATCACATACATGAAATTTCTTCAAAATAAAGGCATATAGCCTAGAGTTGTTGGGTCAATGTGCCCTAACAGACTCAAAAATAAGAATACATTACTTCGATTACTGGTGTTTGACAATACATCCAGAAAAATCTAAGTCAATGCCAAATGGGATACTCCCATAGAATACAATAATAACAAGCACAATGTGCAAAAGATGGGAATAAGTCCCTCACAATAATGTTGGGCAAGCATACAAGCTTAAAAGCCCTATTTATAAGCTCCTGAGGTGAATAATAGACAACTCTAATTATTTGACTGTTGTATTTGATTGTATGGCTGTTCAGATTAATGGCCTAATGACTAGATGTATAATTATTTGTTTTTACAAATAATGGCAATATCACATGGCATATTTTATCACATGGCATTTTCTTTATATCCTGTTCTTTTCATATTTCATAAAATTAATTACATTGTTCTTCTTTTTATAGTGCAAATAAACCTATCACATGAATTTTCATTATAGTTTTCATTTTCTTATGCTCTCTTCTATTCCTTATTCCTACTCAAGTATGACCAAAGTTCCTATAGCTCCTGTTCATTATTTTCTTTTTGTAACAAATTATAAACCAGTTCAGTCTCCTAGTTTCTATTTTATTATTTTCTTCTCCCACCTTAACACATAAATATATCATAGAATATAATTCTAATGCATGCTAATTGAATAGAATAATAACATAAATTATTTGAGCAATTAAACATAAATAACATAATAATATCATAATAAATGTACTTTGTACAACAATTCATTACAATTTTAAGATTAATCTTGTTTTTCTTTTTCAAGTCAAGTATTTCATTTTATCCTTAACAATAATAACACTAATTTGTAAAGTGATATTGTACCACATTTTTCTTTTGTTTCCAGTTGCTTCACAACATAAATATTTCTACATATAATGAGCGTAACATTTTTAAATCACAACAAAACATAAATTCTATATTTAATTTTCTTGCAATACAAGATGATTAATGAGTGGTTTCTTAGAAACTTTGCTCTAACTGGCAAAAAATAATTTCAATCACAAAATATACACTAGTTCCAATAACTTTTTGAAAAATTAATAATACACCATTTTCGTTTTCAGCATGATTGTTTCAAATAAGTGATAATTATCACAGACAATTTTTTTTTTTTGCAAGAAATTAATATTTCATTTACACAAATAAATATCTTCTTCATTTAGTACATAACACTAACAATAAATAATAAAATCAATTTAAAAGATACATAATATCACAATTTTTTTTTTATATTTTTTAATAATTTATATTTATTATACTTTCAAAGTGCGCCGATGCAAAAATCTGTTTATATCATTATTTAAACTTAATAATACATTCAAAATACATAAATTTACACCTAACACCTAGGCTGTATGCTTTGTGCAAGTCAGTGGCACATCAGACAGGATTCCTGGATGCTGTCTCGATGCTGGAGTGGCATAGAACTATAAACTTGGAATGCTAACTCAAGTGGTGTTTGGAAGCTAGAAGCGAGCCGGCCGATGTTCCGTTTCCCCCACCACAGTGCAGTGCAAACGACACTTATTTCTGCACTCCAGCTATGTAGACAGCTACAGCTCATGGTGATTTTGCATTGATATTCAACATTATTTGACAAGATTTGAGTATTGAGAATTTATTTATTTTATTGTACTGGCAACGAAAAAGAAGAATGCCAGCATACTGTGTAGCCTATGGCTGCAAAAACTACATTACGAAGCAATCTTGATTATCTGCAAATAGGTAAATCTACCTATCAACCTACCTACCAATCTGACACTCTACGTTTGTTATTCGTATCATTGTCTACAAATCTGGCGCTATTATTATTGCTATCCTTATAAAGATAATTCTTCTCCAATTAGTTCAGTACATAGATAGACTAAATGTTATCCCATGTTATTGTTGAATTATCCAAAATGTTATTCTGGGATATTAAGTGAGTTTTTTTTTTAAATAAAACTTTAAGATTAATTATAATGTTATACAGCAGTTTGCGAAAGTATAACTGGATAACAACAATCAATTAAACTATTTAAGTTACTTACGGTATATGACATACTAAAGAATAATTATTATGTCAAGTAAAAAATATAGCTGGCAGAGTCAGTCTTTACAACATGTGAAAAACTATCTAAAAACAAAAAAACATTGTCTTTTTTGCTTTGCTACACTAGATTTTTTAATGTGAAAAAGAATGGTGTTGTTGGTTTATTATTTTTACGATCAGTTTCAGTTCAGTGACAGTTTTGTCTTTTATTTAGAGCTCAGAATATGTTTATTGATATTGAATTTAGATTTAAAAAATATTGTATTTATAAATACTTTCATGATATTGCATTTTAATACAGTAGGCCATACGGTAAATATGAATAGCTCCTTTGACATCTTTGTTGGATCCTGTATGCACACATAATTTCACAATGAAATTATTTGTATGAAGTATTATTTCTGCAGATATTTTTTGTAACATTTTATTTCTTGTACATGATAATTATTTATGTTAAACTAAGTAATTCTTCTTGGTAACTTCTTGGTTTCTCTCCTAAAAATTGTTTGTTTTATAATCAATATTATTTTTTATCATGTATTATTTTTTTCTTTGTTTTTTTTTGCGGAAATAAAGATTATTATTATTGCAACTTATCTTATTTAAGAACACCTCACCTGTTAAATACTATACTATTGTTAAATAGAATAAATACTACTTATTATAAAATGGAAAATTGTTCATAAAATATTGTAAAATAAACCAATTTCTGATTAATACACAATATCGCCCAATACATCAAAAATGTATAAATATAAAGTGTAGCCTACTTCTTTCAATGCATGTAACAATTTTTAGTTTCATTGTAATATTCATAACTTATTCCATTAATATTCAATTACTAACAATGATATTGTTTTAAACATTCTATTTCAAAATTCATGTAAACTTGCACCTGTTTGAAACTTCCTTATAAAAGGAGCAGGTTGATTACTTGTTAATTGAATCGCCGTAATAATAATAATAATAATAATAAACATATTCTGTCTCTTAGAATGAAGAAATATTGGGATAACCGAAAAAATATTAAATGTAATAAATTAGTTCAGCCTTCCTCATAAACATGTGCTTAGCGTTTTCCAATTTGAATGGGAAATTGACGACTAATAATAATAATAATAATAAGGTTTCATCATCTATTTCGATGAATTCATAAGGTATCATTGAAAAAGGCATGAATATTGTAATTCGTATTTTTCTCAAATTCAACCTTTTTCCTATAAATTTATAATAAGAGTTATTTGAATCACCGGTAATAATAATAATAATAAGGTTCCACTACTTGTTTCAAATATTGTTCTATCTATTTCGATGAATTCATATCAGGTATCATTGAAAAAGGCACGAAAAATCATTGTATTTCGAATTTTTCTCAAACTAACCTTTTTTCTATAATCCATTGGAATAGATAGAAAGTATTTGAAACATATAGTGAAACCTTCTTCAACTGGCAATTCAAATCATGTTTATTCAAAATTTTCTAATGGTGTTTCACATTTCTATGAGACTATGAAATAGAATTACTCTGGCCGAGCGTATTAGTTTTACAGTACGTAGTTCAGTCAATGCTGGTACGAGCACTGCGCTTTGGTGGGGGAAGCAGTGAGACAGCCGGCT
Organism: Conomelus anceps; assembly: GCA_948455865.1. Lineage (NCBI taxonomy): Eukaryota > Metazoa > Arthropoda > Insecta > Hemiptera > Delphacidae > Conomelus > Conomelus anceps. The sequence goes on from OX418216.1 coordinate 116,718,436, forward strand.
CGCAGTTCGATGCATTCAGTCAGCATTCCAAGTTTATAGTTCTATGTGGAGTGGCGATGTCTTCTCCCAGCGTTGATCAACGATCCTGGATGTAGACTCCTCCTTGTAGATGACTCTTGCAGCACTACAGTCTGATGTCCTGGAAGGCGGCTGGTGACTGGAATTTTCTTCAGCACAGTGCTCCATCCAACCAGGTGTTTGCTTCGCTGGCAGTACATTCTAAGTGTCCTGTAGCAAACATATTGTTTGGCCAGACTCTACTAATTAATTCCGTCTTCCGCGATCGAAAGTTTTTGAAGCAGGGTTAAAACCGCTTGCAGACGCGTTTACACGGTCGACCGGCTTGGCTGTTGACTGATGTGTAGTTGGCTGCACACCTGGCGACGAAACTTCGCAACTGGAATCATCTCTATTTGCTTTAGCTTCGTTGTTACCTGCCGACTGGAATTCAATATCACGTGTGTTTTTGTTTTGGTTGTACCAAGTACCGTTATTATTAGATCGGTGATGCTGATTAAACTTATTAAAATTTGCGATTTTTCTTATCACAAAAGTAAGGGAGAGATTTGTTGAGAATTTTTAAATCAAATTGTTTGGGGGTTCCTCCACATAGCTGGGGCCTGACTCTCAAAAATTATCTGTCAGCTTGTTGATTGAGTCAGAGAGTTGATTTGAGACTGCATATTATGTATTTGCTCTTGGGTAGAATCATTTTGTGGTGTTTCTTCCAGATAATTAACTTCAAGGGTGATCTGTAGTTTCTCGTTTTCTGTACAGGGTCTGTCCTTTGTGTGCGCATTGAAACAATGCTGGTTTTGGTATTATTTTGCAGTTGAAAGTTTTGTTGTGGAAATTTTTGTTGCAAAAAGTTCTGTTGTAGAAAATTCTGTTACAGAAAGCTTTTTTGAAAGTTTTGACGAAAATTTTGATGTTGAAATTTTGGTTTTTTAAAATTTGTTTGATATAGAAAATATTAAATATTGATATATATTTGTTTGATTTTGTTTAAATCTAGGTTGTGAAAATTGTTGTCTACCAAGAAAATTTCTTAGGAAATTCTGGAAAGGTTTTCCTTTAGCCCATCGTTTTTTATTATTTCGTTTGAAATTTGGAATTCTAAAAGAATTGGTTGCTTGTGCAAATCTATTATCATGTCTGTTCATTGTTTCAATAGAGATGTTGAAGCGCAATTTTTGTAACACCATATAATACTTCATTCATTAATTAATTTACTTCTAGCATCATATAAACTTTGTACTTGCAATACTTGTAAATGAGATCCTAGAGTTGGGTGTACACCATTAACAAATGTATTAATTAACAACTATTGGTTTGGGTTAAATTTTCTAATACACTTCCTGATACACCATTCAACTTATATCTGGTTAATACGGTACATGTGTGCGTTTTTCATCTAATCTATTCAAAAATTCAATTGGATGTTCTCCATGGTATGATGTCATTACAGCTAATTCTGTTATCAATTCTGGTACAGATCTATTATCAGCAAAATTTTGTTTCAAAGCATTAACTAATTCGGCAACATTAGAGCAAGAATTGTTGTAGGCTACTGCTTCAGCTGGTCCATCAAGGTGGTTCATTGCCGCCTTGAAAAGAATCCAATGATTTCCATCTCTTTCTACTATATTTTCAGCACAGTATGCTCCAAATAAATCTTCACAGGTGGAGATAAATTTTGGTAGTATGTATGAAGTTCCATCATAACGAGGGCTGTACTTCAAAAGTTCATGAGGAAGAGGCCTATTCATCTCTGCCATTGTGGAATTTAAAATAGTTGTTGTTTCCAACCTTGATGGCTGGATGACGGAATAACTCGCGCCTGGGGTGGCGAGGTGATGATGAGCTTCTGGGTCTTCTTCGTTGTCTGTTGAACGGCCGGTTGACGTTGTATTTGTCTGCCAGGATGACCACTCAGCTGCGTCCGTTTCTGGTTGTTGATGTGGATGAGGAGTTAACACTCGCATTTTCACTGCTCAAGACTATTGGTCGTGAAATAGTAATTTGAAAGAACTTGAATGAAAACGTACACAGTTCCTGTTCGCGGCCGCCAATTAAGATAACAGAACATGCCAATGTGTTTTCAGAAAATGTTTTTATTTAGAACCAAGTCGGTCTTCCGACCAGCATACCTTATTAATAATGACAACTGAATTAATTTAACAAGATGTTTTATACTCTAAGGAATGCTTACTACACTATTGTACTAGTCTATTGTTTTATATCCATATAACTATTGGCATAAATCCACATTTTTTAATATTCAAAAATAATTTATTTACAATAAATTATTTGAGAGTTTAGATCAACTACTTACAAAATTAAATAGTTCTCTTCTGACTTAATTAAATGACTTGTAATTACACAAATTGTAATTGATACACAATATATTTAATAGATGTATGAGATACCTGTCAACTCCCATGTTTAACTGTTAACTCCCATCCATAAACTAAGTGATAGAACCATGTTTCTGTGTGATACTATACACTGTATATCGTTCAAAACGTCCGAAAATGCATCTAAAAAAATGAATAAGGTTCAGTAGTTACATGAGGGCATAATTCAAAATGAAAATAAATTATCTCGTTTAAATAACGAAAATGATATTGCTCTCAAATGTTGAGAGGTATAAATAATAACTATGGACTGTACTATAAGTGATGAGTTATACTTCTTGTACGACTGCCCTTTTAACAACCAATCATTGTAAATATTTATTTGTTATTTTTCACAGCTTTAAATATTGATCACTTTGCTACTAGAAAATATACAATTTATTGTTATCTATTATTGTTTTTATTATCTATGAGAAAATACTGATATGTATCACAATGGCTCAATTATTGAAGAATTATCATCAAATATTGTAACATGCAATAAAATGTTGAGTTTTTGTTTTTGTTAAGTTTCTTGTAGAAAACGTTTCAATCTTGGACTGAGTTACGATTTCCTGCAGAAAGCTATAATGCTGTAGGCGACCATTGACTCAGCCCAAGGTGTAGTGTTTTTTGTATAGTGTTGTAAACCGTTTATTTCTCTTAAATATATTTTGCAACATTTAACCCCATCATCCCCATTCAACCTTTTATAAAGGTAGGTGCAACAATTAATTCAGGATTAAATTTTACATTCAAACATTAAAAGTACTTTTGAACTGAATGAGACACTTACTATGTTTGTGTGATGGTCATTCCGCATTGGTGTACTGGTTCATCAGAGACATCTGGAGGCCTGCTGAATCAGGTTTGAAAGCCGAGGCAGCCATCTGAGTTTACATTCAACTGAGGAAATGGCCATCAAACAAGCATATAAAGTGTTCACATTCACTCAAGTTTTGAATTCAAACGTGTCAGAATACATGGAACTACAAAATCACTTTTAAATACAGTTCATTATAATTATCACATGAAAAGGCCATCATTATTGATTAAAATTGATATTTAAAATGAAATGATGGCCCTGTCCGTATTTAATTCGTGGTTCCTGTAGTCTATCTATTACTGAGGTTTAATAATAATTATCAAATTCCTGGATTTCTTTTTTTTATATAAACAGAAAGACAGGTGTAGTTTGAGAAGTTCCAAATTGTGTATGTCTATCTGTTTATATAAAAAAAGAAATCCAGGAATTTGATAATTATTATTAAACCACACAGAAATATGGACACAGTTTCTTCCTTGAGTTAGCAGAAACAACAAGCACTTGGGTACAACAAAAACTTAACAAAATTAAACAAAGACACGACAATAAAATATATAACCTAACACCTCCAAAAACGACAATTCAATCAGCTCACATTTTTTACAGTAAAACTGTTAACCTAACAAACGTAGATTTTACAGAAACCGAACTTAACTTAGTGAACAAAGGTCTTAAACATAACCCGAACTACAAAAACAACAAATCCACATCAAAAAACATTGTCATTGAAACAGAAAGAAGCATCCAATGCACAGACCCACAAATACATGACGAACTTAGACTAGAAACCTACAACATAATGAAAACAAACAGCTCACAACCACACCCACCCATAAATTCAGATAACCACACCATAAAAGATTGAGACACAAAGCTCTAACTGACAATCTCACCTATATCAAAGCAGACAAAGGCAACACTACAGTTATCATAAACAATGAAGAGCTCAACAAAAAAACACTTGACTATATAAACAAAAACAAAATTAAACAACTACACACCGATCCCGCAAATGTTTACCAAACAAAAATCAAACAAATAATCAACAAGACAAATCATGTGATTCACAAAAAAAAGACTGAAACAAATACACCCTTCTGCACCATCACTTCAAACACTCCCCAAAATTCTAACCCAACATACCTATTAGACCAATTGTAAACTACCAAGAAGCAACTGCCTATAAACTAGCAAAACACATAGATCAAACACTGAGAAAACTAATTGATATCAACAACAACTCATACATAAAAAAGAGTAGCAATCTTATCACAAAAATAAAAGACACACAAATTCCTCACAACTCCACTCTTGCATCTTTCGATATAACAAATCTATATACACCAACATACCTGTCAATGAAACAATAGAAATAATAAAGAACATCCTTATTCACAACAACACAGCTACAGAACATATAATAGACATCCTAAAAATCATCACTCAACAAAATTACTTTACCTTCAACAACAAATTTTACTCACAACCTGATGGACTGCCAATGGCCTCACCAATTTCAAGCGTATTTGCTGAAATCTATCTCCAACACTGCGGAAACACTCATATACTCTTTAATAACAAATTTTCACAGAACATAATATACTGGCACAGATATGTAGATGATGTTCTATTGCTATACAGAGGAAACAAAAGACAATGTGAACAACTCCAATCATACATAAACAAAATACATAAGAACATTCAATACACAGCTGAATATGAGCAAAACAATTCAATCAACTTCCTAGACCTCTCAATTACAAAGAACACAAACCAGCAACACAGCTTCAACATCTACAGAAAACCAACAATGACAGATACCCTAATACACAGCACCTCCAATCATCCAACACAACACAAACACTCAGCATTCAGGTCAATGCTACACAGACTCAACAACACACCGCTATCCACCGACAATTACAACACTGAACTAAATACAATAAAATACCTAGCACAAGAAAACAGCCACAAACATGACCTAATTGACAAACTCAATCATAAAATAAAAAAAAAATAAAAAAGAAAACACCAACACCACAGACAAAAAATATATCACAATGACATACATTAATACACAATCAAACAGACTATGAGACATCTCATTCAGAACAAAAAACAAAACAAAAAATGCACTTACACTCAAAACGACACTGAACACAAACAAATACGATCTCCCAGGGATCTACAAACTGAACTGCTCTGATTGTAACAAATTCTACATAGAACAAACAGGCCGCACATTCAAGCAACGTTACAAGGAACATTTTCAAGCCTTAACATCAAAAGCTGAATCGAATTTCGCCGACCATATCATTCAAACTGGACACACTTTTACTGACATCACTACCAACCTACACATTCTACATATAAAATCTAAAGGACACGAACTCAACACCTTGGAACAATTTGAAATATACAAACACACCACACACAACAAACAAAACATCCTCAACGAACAACTAAATTTTAAATCACAAACTTTTTGATCACATTTTACAAAAACCACAATTCTTCTAACCAAAAAACTGACATCGATGATCAAGAAGGACGCCTCTGAAAACGGATTTAAAAGATTCGAAAGCGCTCGGCCTACAGAGTAAGTAAATTATACTTATTCTTAATGAATATTTGACTGCAAGTCGTTAGATTCACATAAAAAGTTAATAATTATCAGATCCAATTCAAGACATTTCTATCATTTTCCCCATTTCAATACATTCAGCCAAGCAGTTACTTTCATTCCAGACTGAAAATATATGAAGAAAATTTGAAAATATAATATAGACTAAGCCCTTCATTATTTGAATCTAGATGCTTTTCATTTCTGATATTGAGCTTCAACAAGTCTATTTCTTGCGACTTTTGCTGTTATTATAATAATAATTATAAATAATAATAATTATAGTAATAATAATAGTACCTAATTATTATTATTCATTTTCTGATGTATCTGAATGTGTTTAAAATTGAAAAATAATTTTTTGTATTTTTTCATTAAATTTCTGGTCTATTGCACATTTGTATTTGTCCTATATCAAAACTGACACTGTATTTCTATTAAATATATAATTTTCACTAACTTATACTGGAGGGATGCATTTCACTTCTAAATAGAAGCTTTATCAGCCTTCTATTTAGAGATGAAATGCAGTATCTCCAGTATAAGTGAGTGAAAGTCATATATTAAATAGAAATACAGTGTCAGATTTGATATTAGATTGTTCATGAACATACATCCTTTCACGACTAAACAAAATATTTAAATTGATTAAATATCGTTTGGTTCAGCCATAAAAATACATTTTTATTTACAACTGGGAATGAAATTTAAAAAATCTAGTTCCTGTCCACATTCAATTTCTGTTTCACTCCAACTGTACATTGGGCTCAACCAACATCCAAGTAATGCTTTACCATTATTCTCATTTCATTATATTAGCTTTTCAGTCATGCAAACTTTTTGATATACTATTATATGTATATAGTACCATAGCCGATTCGATTGTAGGTGACTCTTCAGACCTCAGTTTTGTTGAAGTCCAAAGAGCGCACTACACAAACGAGGAGTGAGGTAGTTTGTGATTGCTTTCCTCACTGAGCTAACAAAAAACAAATTCTGAAGCTCTATGCTTGACAGTACACTCCCACCTTTAAATAGGGTCTGGCTACACAGGTGAGTGTGTACACTATGTAGCACACCTCTGAGCTACTTTCTGCGTCCAAGCATATACTATTAGGAGTATTAAATTATTAGTTACTCGTTTTAAGGCTCCATCAACCAGCTTCAGCACACAAATCCTGTCTTGATAAAATCATCGATGAGCTAATATCCAGAAGATGCTGTAATGGATCTGTCTCACCATACTCTAGTACCTATTACAGTTATACATCAGATGGTAGATCCCTTGGAAATTCAAATCAATCAAATTTTCTTTGCAGTGGCGAGGTGATATTGTGGAAGATATCCACAATGAATAATAAGACCAAGTTGTCAAATGTGGTTGTGACAACTTCGTCTTATTATTCATTAAAATCAATGGTTACAATAATAAGACTGCTATAATTGGACTGTTTCACTAGTACATTGTCTTGCTCCAAAACTCATCTTCAATTCAAAATCATCAATTGCTACTTCAGTAATCAGAAGACATTGTCAAGTCTCTGTCCCAACTCTTTCTCATTGTTAGTAGTAAGGTGTAATAAGGTATAGTAAGGTATAAGATATAACTGTGATATATTAAATGATACCAGATTGCAGTTCTGTATCACTCCACCGAAACAATCGAATGGAAAATATCTATATTTTTATCAAAATAATCTACATTTGTACCAGAACCTAAATTTCATTTCATATCGACTACCGATTCTATCTTTCGATTGTTTTGGTGGAATGGTATGGAAGATGCCAGTGGCGGCATCACCACCCTCAACGCACGAATTGGCAACACTACACGTGCCGTGTTGTCTAGTCTGCAAGTCTGATGCTAGCAATCAGTTGGTTTGTCACTGTAGTCAAATGCTTTTTTGCAACATGGAGATTTTTTCAAGCCGCCTAATTTGATGGTGTGAAGTAAGTACGGTATTGTAAGAATATGAGCCCAACTAGAACTAGTGAGCCCAACGGGCTGGAGAACTCGCTTGCAAACAAATAATTTTGGAAAGGGAAACTCATTTGGCAAGCTTATCGTAGGGGAAGGCAGTAACGAAAAATGGCTGTTTTGAAGATAATGATTTAGATAAAATTCTCAAGACAACTATCACTTGAAGTTCAAGTGTTAATCGTTGCTCTGACATAGCTTGGTTACTTTTATCTGGCGCTTGAGACCAGAGAGAGGAATATTGTTTATGAATCTGTGCACTACTGCACGCACCTGTCTGTCTCATTCTGTTGACACGTTTTACCTGACCATGAGCCGTTGCTATGGTGAAGGCGTCATTTTCCAAGCGCCAGTCGCCAGATGAAAGCATTGATCAGGGATAGTAAGGTTGATGGTTCGTCTATGGTACTATATTACGTTACTAGGCTGGAAAGAAACGTTTTTCCGGTTGAGCATAATATGATAGGTTCGCACTAGGCGACAGTCGAGTGCAGAAACGTGAATATGCGAGAACCGGCAAAGGTTTACAGCTGTGTAATGTACATTTTTTGTTACAATTGATAGAAGGCATATCATGGCCGACTCTAGTGAACTAGAGTCGGCCATGGGCAGAAATGTACTATAGTCTGTTCAACGAGCCTAAGCTAACAAACTTTGCATGCGTGTGAGTGAGGAATTCCGAGAATTGTACTGGCATCAGTCGGTCGACCTATTCACATTCATTGCCACTCAGCCTACTTCATCCTTAAGGGTGTTTGAACAAAAAATAGGCTATCTGTGAATCAGGCTTCGTTGAGTCTCGGCTTGCTTGCATGCACGCACATGTTTGTTTACTCCACTCCATAGGCAACGAAACTTTGGGCGCCAATTTGTAAAGCTGTGTTTACAATTATTTGAGGTGAAGGATGTAAATTTACCTCTTTCCTAGTCCAGCGTGGCTGGGCGTGAGTTTGCTCGTGTGAGAAGGTATCCACGTTTCAATTTGTCTTGTGTGGGAGTAGAGCTGCCGAATATATAATTTAGCGATTGTTCTTTAATCCCTCTAATTGGGCCCAATTTAATTCTGAGGGTTAATAATAATAAATGGAAAGAAGTCACCTGGCTGGTATTTTCGCGCTGGTCCAATGAACTTTTATAGATCCTCTGTTGAATTTCGCTGCTTTTATACATCAATTCTTTGGCTGCACTTTTGATTTAAAACACTTCGAAGATGAACTTATAATTTTTTGGAACGTTGAACAGAGAAATTAATTACTTTAGCAAAAACACATTCAGCCCGCAGCACAGTCTGAGATCAAGTCACTACCATTCCTTTTTCAGAGCACATTGCCTACCCAAGATAACTGATTATTATGTTCACTTCCTTCCGTGGAATGTTCTAGAAGGTTTTTTAAGTTTCTGTAATTTTATAAATTGTTGCAAAAAGTGGTCCCAAATAACTAAATTATTGTTCCTGAATTAAATTTATCAGTTCTCATACCGGCATAAATTGTGTACAGTTGATAGTATGAAGTGTATGCACTGTCTTATTTTAATTTATTAAATTTGATACAATATTTTCTGATACAAGTTAGTTTTTCAGTTCTTACAATATTAATGTTTTGGATGGTTTATATTACTGATACTATTAAATATTATTCGTTGAGTTTGTTTGGTGAAGACACTGATTGATAACTGTTAAATTTGGCGGTTGAAAAGGTAAACAAAAAAAACTAACCTATTGAACTTTTAAAGCTGACAGGTAGGCTGTGATTTGAATTTCTAAATTATTAATTACTGATAAAAAATGACTGAGAATATGGTTCTAATAAATCTGGCTGAATTTGATAATGACTGGAAATCTGGTAAGTGACTGTACTGAGATGAATATATTCTTTCTTTAATCTTTCTTTAGCTGGTGTACTATCTTAATTTTTTATGGCTTTATTAGTTGGATAATAGGTGCAGCATCACAATATATATATATATATATTTTTTTTTTTTTAATGAAGAGATACCTTTGTTTCGCCTCAAAAAGGATGAAGGAGTAGGTCAATTTCATTGGCACACGAACTTGATCTGTATTTAAAGGTTCCAAGAATATGTGTTTAAAAGTTGAAGTTGGTTGGTCAAAGCGTTCGAAAGTTATCGTCGAATTTACAAACGAACATACAGAAAAAGCCACGAGCCTCGAGTAACAAAACTAAGAACTCGCTTCGCTCGTTCAATTACGAAGATATCAATATTCTATCAAGTGATCGATTTTTGAAAAAATGCATCGATTTTGAAAAAATGCATGTAGGCTACTGATCTTTAAATTAGTTGAAAACCAAATATTTCGATGTTGATGATTATGAACTTGCATTTATAACAGAACTTATATTTGTGAGTAGTATGTTAACAGACGCGTTTTAGGACCTGTTTAGAGGATCAGCAAACTGATAATACACACTTGTACTGAGGACTCAGGTCCTGAAACGCGCGTCCGATACTGCTCACAAATGTAACTTCTTTTGTAAATGCAGGTTTATAATTATTATTAACATCGATAATAACCAACAGTCACTTAAGGATGACAACAGAAGAGAAAGAATGATTAATTGAATTACTGTTTCGGGGTTAATTGCTGTTGTAACTTCAGCTGGTACAAATTGGGTTCCAGACTCTGATTTGAAGAATATGTTTCCAGCTTGACAGCCGTCATGAGAGTGACAATTTTGAATATCTGATTGCCAAAGTGAGTTGCTTCTAATGCTTAATTTAAATATCTACTACCTCTGTCAGTGAGCAGTACCATTGCTCAAATATTTTTAGTTTTTTGCCGATAATGCCAAGCCCACATGAGTCTGAAACTTGTGCGAGGGTAATGAGGTGAATACACAAAATAAGCAAGACTGAGCGGGAATCGAATCCATGACCGCAGAAGTAGCAGTCAACGGAGATAATCGCCCTACCGTTAACACAGCCAACTCTGTGGCTAAAACTTGAGAGCCTTATTATACGGAGCCACAGCAGTTGTGCTCGTACGCCACAGTCAAGGATAAATTACACTAGCCGGGTAAAATGGCTTCAAACATGTTAATACACATGACTCCAACCTTCATACCTTGTAACCTTCCAACCTTCAAAGGTACTTTGTTGAGCTCGGTCAGACGCTCAGCTGATGTAATTTAGCCTAAATTGTGACTCGCGACCGCGACTGTAGTGGCTCTTTATAATAAGGCTCTCACATGTCAATATGCAATGTTCAAAAATTATTTTAGATATAATTTTGCAGTTTTGGTAACCCATATTGCTTATTATCATTCAGATTATGCACGCTTGAAAGTAATATGAGTAAACTATCATTCATTGAAATTGAAATATTCATCTTCATCAAGGTGGAACGTCAGCTGGAAAGGGTAATCTGTAATTATGTCTTCTCATTTGTCATAGAAGTATTGCAATCGCTTATTATGCTAAATAAATAATTCAGTATACGGTACTTCATGTAAAATCAATTAACTATTTATGCTCAGTTTTCAAATATCTTCAATCCTAGTCTTTTTTTTATTATTTGTGAGGGTGATATTGTGATCTGGTAGATAACAATCATGGATAAGAAGACTTGTTGTCACAACATCATTCATTATCAGCACACAAGATACTTCAATTTCAGCAGTAGCAATCAAACTACGGGATCGATAATGAAAATGGCGTAATTGCCGAAACTATAGTATCTCGTGTTTTAATAATAAATGCGGTTGTGATATCTAGTCTTATTTATTTTCAATCCTGGTGTTGGGCTTTTTCTCTCAAGTAAAATTACTTGTAAGGATAACCGATTGGATTGGCCAGCAAAAAAGACTGTTCTCTGCTGTAAAATCACTTCCCGGTGGTTCGGAACCCACCTGAAACTGTAGGTCCAACTCATCAATCACCATCATCCAATTCATTACCCACGCACAGGTCTGTGACCTATGTGGGCTTCATCCTCCGAAAAAGGTACTTTTTATCCTAATATATCTAATGCTATTTTAGCAGTTATAAAAAATAAGTGTAGGGGACCTTGAAACGCAAAGATTACCTAATTTCTTGGAAAGCAATGTACTAATTTTAAGTAAAGGAAACTGTAATTAGGTGGCTGAGAGTAAGAGAAGAACTTATAGAATGAATAAATAAGAGTTTTCATCTACAAATCACAATAATAAGGCAATCTCAAATAAATTATTATTATTTTAACACAAAAAATAAAGTATGGTATATATTTTACAGCCATTCACTATTCCTTAGAAAAACATACAAAATTAACAATATTTTACAAATCAGAATAATAAGGTCATTATAAATTACATATCTTCAACAAAAATATATCATCTTAGCAGGCAGATGACAGTAAGTCATCTTACAGTCTTAATGCAATAATATATTGTTTGTCCCTCTCTGAAGGACTGTCACAAATAGAAAGGCAGGCTTGCAGGCGTTAGACACTGAGTGGCACCTTGTGAAGCACAGAAACGAATCAGAAAATGAATCTCAACTTATCTAGCTTACAAACAATAGTGTCATCATGTAACTTGGATAAAGTGACATTTGATTTGAAAACATACTTGAATTTCTGAACTAATCACAGCACTCAGCAATGTGCGCAGTCTAATTCATTTCTGTGTCTCACAAAAAGCCACCATGTAACACGTCCATTCTCAAGTGGAACGCATTCAAAAATACGAAAAATTTCATTACAACTGAAAAGGCACCTAAAAAAGAGTACCTTCAAACAACATCATTTAGGCATCAAAATTATTTAGTATGCTGAATAATTTCAGTAATGAAATATACAATCAACAATGAACAGATGGTCTCCCATTAATCATTGATGAAATGACTCTCACAATGTTCTAATACACTGGTCATATATCTCTAATAAACTGATCCAAATTCAATTTTAAAAGTCAAAAACCCACATTCAAAGACCCAAGTTTGGAAATGATGTGCAGAAATAAGCACTAGAAACTGTAGATCCGTTGAAAGCCTAACTGAGATGACTCAATTTCGAAAAAGAAAAACTCTACTTAGGCCAATTTGAGAACTATGTCAAATTGTGAACCAAAATGTGACACAGGTTCATTTATTTATTGATTTATTTTATAGAAATTACAAATTACTTAGTGACACCAGGAAAGTTACTTTATAACACAAATTGTAGGTTTAAAAAAAAAATTAAATAAGATTACAAGCAGAAGAGAAGTAAGTGTTCAACGGAAATATGAATAATTAATAACTCATTCATCAAATGGACAACCTAAAATATACATATAGATAAAAGAGCACGATTTCAAGCAGGAGATAAAATTGAATGTGGAAAAAACCATAAACGAATAGATTAATTTCTATTTTTCCACAGTAAGTATTTTGCAGAATATTTCCATGGGAGGACCCCGCACCCTCCTTTCAAAAGAGATAAGCATAAATTTATATCTCATCTGAAATTTTAGAAGCTCCTTCCTTCAAACCGTTTTGAAAACCATAGGTGCAGCAGCACCATTCATACTAAAGTTTCTATGATGGATAAGCCAATGGAATCGTTTTTCTATGATTTCTGTATATTATAATGTACTATAGATACTATGAAAAGGGAATCCCTTATATGTTTTATTAAACGTTTGTGAACTTATTGTATGCCACCTCTTCAAGTTGGTACGTACAGAGTACAATATTTATAGAATGGAGTATTGTAACGTTCACAAAAAGCTATATATGTCTAGTTTTCACGAGAATCAATTTATTTATAACGGATGAATTAATTTTTCAACTAAAACTCATGGAAAAATACACGTAATTGGAGAAGATACGCCAATCATTGAAATCTAAGAAAAGTACAGAAGAAACTGGTAGGCTCAATAAGGTTGGATCTTGGGATGAAGGGGTTTTTGAGAATAGTGTGTTTAGTAGAGATGGCTTCTTCTAAAAGATTGTAAACTTACAGGAGGATACAGATTTTTGGAGGCATCTGTGTTATGGACCCCACCTTGAAAAATATTTTTATATACCAATCAATTAAAAGCTATGATCAACAATTTTTAAACTCATTGATGAATAATATTACATTATTTCTGTATGCTTAATGATTATTTAGAGAATTCAATAAAAGTGATTTTTATAACTTCTACTAAAAAAAAATTATTACTAATAAATATTATTCCCAAATAGTTATGCTTTTTGACTGATTACTATAATCTTTTCGAGTTCTGGACTACAGATGAATTCGCTACAGAATTCACCAAAAGTGAGTTTCTATCACTGATAAGTAACCTGAGGCCTGGGCCTGACGTATATGATTTATGAAAGCAATGCAAGTTCAAACTAGTGATATTATTTGAAGTACAAATATTACTCATACTATTAACATTTTTGTAATTATTTCGGATGACGTCCCCATGAGTCTGGAAACTTGTGCGTGGATAATGAGGTGAATGTGTGAATGATGAGAGACATCCATGGCTAAATGAGATTCGAACTCAAGGCTGTAGAAAACGAAGCCAGCCAGAATCTTGTCTTATCACAGTCAAGCGCTCCAATACCAGAGCCGCCAAATTTATTATTGCGAAATTCCAATTATTGTGTACGTGAGATAATTTCAGATAATTATTGACCGATGATTTACAAATAATTTATTGTTCATGACAGAAAATGTTAGGAACAGTTCGGATAATTAATTTGGTTGATAAATTCAAAAACTGAGTTAGGCAACAGGTAACCAAGCAAAAGGAAGAGCTTACATCTTGCTGTAAGACATTTTTTTCTCTATTTATTCCAAGTTATTTCCTCATGTAATGCGATACCTATACTGCGGAACTGTTTAAAGAACACTGCAGGTTTAATTCCCATCTGGGGAGGAGCTTACTACTTCGAAATAAACTACTTGTTACAGGGCAAAGTAGGCTATATCTTGTAGACCATGATATATATGTCGTTATATTTATTATTTTTCAATTGGGGCATTTTTCTATCATCAGAAAATAATCTAAGATGGCTGACAACAAAATAATTAAATAATTTCAAACCACCATCTCGGTGGTAGAAATTGCAAACTAATTCAATACCAGGAGCTTCTTGATTAAAAGATACTTTTTGTCAATAATTCAGAATTCAGAATTGTCAATTAATATGATGGCCAATTTTTATGTAAATTATAATGAATAATAACAAGTAAAATTATTAGACTGAACCACTGAGTTACTCCCAGATTTCAGCCCAAGGACAAGTTAAAGCTGATGGCAAAATGGCTGGCTCATAGTTAAACCAATTCAACAGTTTCAAACTGAAAATAATTTTGAAATGTTATTTCCATTAATAAATATAGACTGATGACTGAAACTTGCTAACGAACCCTTTCACAATGTGTAACAGCCCAAGTACACATTGCGAGCGAGTGTACAAGCAAGTGGAGAAAAACAGAACTTAAGAGGGATTCTCATAAACATGTTGAATGGTCATTAGCTGATTATTGTGTACAAAATTAATTTTTAGACCTTTATTTTAAAAGAAAAATTACCACTAACTAAACTCGCCCACAATGTGTAACAGCCCAATTACACATTGCGAGCGAGTGTACAAGCAAGTGGAGAAAAACAGAACTTAAGAGGGATTCTCATAAACATGTTGAATGGTCATTAGCTGATTATTGTGTACAAAATTACTTTTTAGACCTTTATTTTAAAAGAAAAATTACCACTAACTAAACTCGCCCACAATGTGTAACAGCCCAATTACACATTGCGAGCGAGTGTACAAGCAAGTGGAGAAAAACAGAACTTAAGAGGGATTCTCATAAAAATGTTGAATGATCATTAGCTGATTATTGTGTACAAAATTACTTTTTAGAACTTTATTTTAAAAGAAAAATATCCACCAACTTAACTCTCCCACAATGGGTAACAGCCCAATTACACATTGCAGGCGAGTGTACAAGTGGAGAAGAACAAAACTTGAGTGGGATTCTCAAACATGTTAAATGGCCATCAGCTGTTTATTGTGGATAAAAATACTTTTTAGACCAGGATTTTAGAAAAAAAATACCACTAACTAAACTCTCCCACAATGTGTAACAGCCCAATTACACATTGCAGGCGAGTGTGCAAGCAAGTGGAGAAGAATAGAACTCAAACGGAATTTAATTTTAAAACAACTTAAAATTTGGCTTTTTTCAATGCAGAAATTAAATTTTTTGAACCACACATTGATGTGAGTGGGAATTTTCAATCTAATTGATTTAAAATCAATTAAGCCTAGTTTTAAAGTAATTAGTTATAATTTTGTAGGTGTAACTATTTCATAATTTAAAGAATATTCGTAGACGCCATGGAGTGCGAGTTGATTATGTGAAGCGAGATTGGACTCAGATAAAGTGTACTCTTATTTGTCTATATATATATATAATCGAAATACCATTGACTGACTCACTCATTCATCACAGTTTCTCAGGAACCACTCGACCAAAAACGATAAAATTTGGTACACGTATTCAGTAGGGGGACTAGACGCGTGCTAAGAAAGGATTTTTCAAAATTCGCAATTTTCGGGGTGTTTTTAGGGGGTTAAAGTTTTGCCTATGCAAAGCACGGGTACATGGCTAACTAGCTTACTGGGATCTTTTAATCATATGGAAAATATTTTGAAATTTGCACTTAACAGATGTCATCAACCTGGCATAATAACATTTCATCATACCCAGTCATATGTTTCCCACATATTGCAAGGCTCCGACTGTATGGTAGCCTACATGCAAAGTGCAAAGTCTTTTGCTGTTCAAAGAAAGTGTAAATAACGCTGCTAAGGGGTCTGCCATATGATTAAAAACGGTTGACTTCTATCAGCTGTTCCTTTAAGCTGTTTGGCTGGCAAGTTCAGTAGGTTAGGTCTATTAATGAATAATAATTTGTTTCAAACAAAGCTAAAAGCCAACGTTTATGAAAAGTATATGTTTGATTAAGACCCTAGATGCATACTAAGTAATGGTATCAAAATTCTCCACCTATTTCTGTAAATTTATCTAATCACAATGGAAATTAGTTGGACCCCCCCGGGGGTCCAGGGGGCGGAGCCCCCTGGCTAGACGGTTAAGGCGAGCGAAGCGAGTCTGCCGGCTAGTTAATTATATATTTTTATTTTATTTTTTTGCCACGAATACTGGAAAATATGGCCAAAAGAATTCCTTATAAATTTATACACATGTCAAATGGCCATTAGCTGCCTATTGTGTACAAAATTATTTTTTAGTCCTGAATCTTGGAAAAAAAATACGTCTCACTAACAAATTTATGTAGGTTATTAAATTTTGGCCTTCATTATTTCTAAAGAAAAAAATGTTTATATTTGTAAAATAAAGAAGATCCAATAAAGCTCGAAAATGTTGGCTGTTCAGCTCCCATTAACTACACTAAATACTCTCCCTGCCTGCAACATAAATTTTGTCCGAGCACTCAGTTTGAAACTAACATCAAATCAATACTGAAAAATAGAGTATCGGAATTCCCAAGGTAGTGTTCAAGCGCATCTAGCTTGCTACTGCGCATCACGCTATTGAACAATACCTTATCTTCTAATTACCTTGAGAATTCCATAACATTGGCATGAGGAAATAAACTAGCCCTATTCACTGCAGAATATACTCACTAACATTGACATGAGGGAATAAACTAGCCTTAAAATTAATTAATGAGGAAATAAACTGACTTTATAATGATTAATTCACTGCTTGCCACTACTCAATTTTTTATTACGAATGATGCCCACATGAGCCCGGAGACTTGTGCGTGGGTAATGGGGTGAATGGGTGGATAATGAGAAACATCCATGGATGAATGAGATTCGAACCCAAGGCTGCAGGAAACGAAGCCAGCCAGAGCCCCTTATCTATCACAGACAACCGATCCAACCAACTGCGCTACCATAGCCGCCAAATTAGAAATGAAAGATGAAGGTTAGAGTTCATGTAGAGTAAATTAGAATCGATATCAGTTAAGTCATTTACTTGAGTAAATACGATGAAAGTGGAATACTTATAGGCCTAAGTTTGTGTTTTTATTACATTTGTTTAAATCATATAGTTTCGAAATTTTTGTGGTACTTGTGAACAGAAATTTTATGACGATGGTGATGCATTTCGAGAGTAAATTATCAAATTATGATTATCTTACGGATTTTTTTCTAGGGGTCCACAATCAAGGTTGGTGGTATTCATAGTAATGGATTTAATAGGAAAAAGGTACAGAGTGAGTGCCTTTAAATGGATTAAATGTGAATAAAATGCAATTCTAAGCTATTGTAAAGCTAAACTACTTTTGATGAGTGAAAAATCATCTTTTTTGAAGTATGTATGATGCTGTTAGTAACAGCTTGTATCCAAGACACAGTGCATGTCATGTAAGACTATGATGTCTTACTGAATGCTACTGTATCATTTGATGTTGTAGTTCCACATTACGTTTTCGAAATTTCCAATGAGTACAGTTGAAATATTAAAAGACTAATGCCCGGTTTCACCAACATTCGTTAAAGCAATTAACGAACATCAAATCGTTGACGGCTTGTTAAATAGCAGTTTTGCGTTTCACCAACATCCGTTAGCACTTACGAACGTTAAACAGTTTGTCAAAGTTGAAGACTGCTTTTGCAGCCCTCAAAATTTTAACGAATTGTTAAACCTCTACATTTAGGTTATGTTCCACGTTTAGGTGTAACTGTTACAGTAACTCTAGTGACGAAAACAACGCATTAATAATTCATGAAATAAGTTCGTACGTTCAAGCAATAAATATCATTTATTATTTATTTCATGTGGAAAGTACCAACTACCAACAACCCAACTACCCTAACCTTGCTAGCAATAAACGATACATTAAAATATCGACATTATGTTCATATCTCAACAATATTTTAATGTTTCGGTTTTGGCTAGCGAGTTAAGGTTAGCTTGGGTTGTTGATACAGATTTGACAATGCAGGGTGACTTGCAAAGTAAGCTACAAAAACTCCCTGACTTTCCCCTGATCTTTAATAAAATTTTCCCTGATCAATATAATTACTAGCTGACAGGCTCGCTTCACTCGCCTTAAACGTGTAGGGTGGTTTAAAATTCGTACAAAATCGTGAATCGATCCAGCACTTTTGTTTGTTGATCATCTGTAGTCATGGATATGGGCACAGTTATTCAATTCACAACTTCATATTTCTTATATCTAATTTTTAAATTTTCACTTTTGACTGTATTTTTTGGCATTTTTCAAAATTCTTTCTAAGCATGCATCTAGAGCGCCAAGCAAATTTCCAAATAATGTGTACCAAATTTCAACTTGATTAGCCATGTGGTTTTCGAGAAACGCTGATGAATGAGTCAGTGAATCAGGGGTTTGGCTTTTATATAGATGAAAAACAAAGAGACCTTAAAATAATCACAACAATTTCATGTTTGTTAGCCTACCTAGCTTATTTGTCTGTTTGTCCACCTAAAAACGCATTTCAAGTTCGATATTGGAGCATTTCATGTGAGGGTTTCTATAATAAATTAGTATAATTATTATTAGGTATATAATTACTACGAAGTTTTGCCGATATTTATTTAAAATTTCATGACTTTTCCCGGTCGCTAGTCACCCTGCAATGAATATATCGATATTTATATTTACCGAAGTTGAAATGCATAAAGATAAACACTGACATAAACGAAATACAAACTGATTAAAATTTCCGATTTGATGCAATGGGCAAAATTTTGCCTACAATGTATATTTACTTGGATATTTATTTGTGGATTCGTTTTTGTTTTACTCTACATTTAAAATTATCATAGAAACTTTTCAATTGCTTCACAGTGCGCTTACTCACTTCAGCATGACTGTTGAAGTTTTCAGTCAAATCTATCCATCTCCTTCTCTTATCCGTTTTCTTATTCTCTAATAATTTTGCTTTTTCAATAAGTCTAATTAATAAGCTCTTTCCCTCTGCCCTAAAATTTAAACCACGGTTTTATTTCACCTCTGCCATTTTTACAATTTACACAGTTTACTTCAGTCCCAAAAATTAGACAACAATCGCACAGCATAACTACTTTATCAACAATGAATACGACAATCCATACGAGATAACCGAGAAGCTTCGGTTCTCATAACCTAAAAAGATCACATGGTGTAACATATGTAGCCAATAGGAAAGCAGATCGTATGCAGACAGCCGAATTTCAATATAGCCAACCTACAGATTTGCAACAAAATGCTCCGGCAAATGTTGACGATCCGTCAAAGTTAACAGGCCGATTTTTTCCCCTCGTCAACGTTGGTGCAACGCATTCCATTTTAACAATTTGTCAAATAATAACGAGTCGTTAGTTTGACGTCCGGAAGGCAATATTTAACAGAGGTTGGTGAAACCGGGCATAATAATTTTATATTGAACACAGTGAAAGAGAAAGCTCCGAATAAATGGGGTCCTGGGTCATCTCCCTGAGCAATAGAAATATTTGAAAATAGTTATCATGAAATTCGCTGACCTATCCTGATTGAAATCTGGCTCTTATTTTGTATTAAACATACAAATTGACATAGTTCTCTAATTTTAATAGGCCTAGTAATCATCACAGAACGCAATAGTTTTTCAATTCTGGTGGACCAATTTCAATGAGCTGTTGGTTGCTACCAATAATTGGATCTTTGTTGGGCTGAATAAACATATTGTACAACTTTTTACATAGAAATAGTTGTGTAACAAAAATTATACTGTTATAATCTTTAAAAAACTTGCTTATCAAACTTTGTTCTATAACATTGTTATAATGCAGTATAAACGCTGCTTTATTGAAGTATTGTAACTCGTACGAAGTTGTTAACTTGTTTGTCATCTTGAAGCATGATGATGAAATAAGGTTCGTGGGGTGAAATTGATGCCTTTCTGGAAACATCAGACTCGGCAGCTAGTGTGTGCTTGCAAAGAAAAATGGTCAAATGTTATCAGAACAGTAGTGTCGTACTCTTGTGGCTTGCCGGAGTGCACAGCTAGCTGCCTAGTTGTACTATACATAGTATGGAATAATAAGAGATCCAACCTTTTTCTGGTACTGAAGAACGTCGACTGCAATACTGATGTTTGATGCTAGTCTATGCTCATGTACGTTGAAAAGTCAATGATATCGTCTTACAATCCACTATCGCAGTTCATCTCCACAATCAAATTCTTACAGAATTCAATTCTTTTCTATCTGAAAAAAATAAAATAAATTGTGAGTTTTGTCTTGGCTTTAAATTAACAATGATTGATAGGCTACATCAGAACAAGTATCAGAGATTAAGAAGACAAGTGTTGTGAACATTCATCTGTACATATACTATAAAAAGTCACTGCAACAAAGAAAAAACGCAAAAGAAAGATTCAATATGAGTAACAACTCTTAAAAAGTTCTGCTGTTAGAAATAATTGTTAATTACCATATTCATGTTTAGCTGATTTGTTATCAACTTGAATTTGTCATTTTGCTTCGGAAGATTTTTTATATCATTATTAAATTTGCATCACCTCGTCATTACCCACGCACAAGTCCAAGACTCATGCGGACTACATCAGCAAGAAAAAAAGGAATCTAGTGTCTTCAACATTAGCTATCATCTGAAGCTATTCAAGAAAACTATAAAAAGAATTTTAATTGATAAATCGTGCTATTCAGTAGCAGACTTCAGTGAACACTCAAGTCTAGTTACTCAATAAACAGATGGTGCTCACATTTGTTCTATCTTATGAACTTAATGACTCTTTTATATCATATTTATATTGACTGATACTGTTTTTTACTTTTACTTGTAATATTCTTGTTTGTCTACAAGGACGAAATTGTTTGACAAATCACTCATCAAATGGGAGTAGGCTATTCCCAGAAAATTGATGTAATGTGATTAAACATAAAATTAAGAAATAAATTAGTTACAGAGTAATTTTTTACTTACGGCGAATCAAAGCGACTAACGGCTTTCGTTCGGGTCTCCTATTGGTTTCCTTATTTTGTTAGTGTGTGTTTGCTGCAATACAATTACAAAAAAAAACGAATTAGAATAAATGACAAATAGTAAAATTACAATCATAGTGAATACAAAAAAAATATAAGGGATTGATATTGAGGACCATTTCAATTATTCAATTAATGGATTCTAGCAGCAAATGGCGTGTGATTATTCTTTTGATAAACATGGTCAAGTTTGGGAATTTTAGTGAAATATTATTTGTAAAGAAAGCAGTTGTTGAACCATTGCTTGATTATGATTTTGTCATGAATAAATAGTTGACAATTTAACTAGCTGACAAATATACAGAAACAGAATTTATTAATTTCGAAAGTGCCATTAATTTATACTGAAGACTTCCGCAATGGCGGATATTGACACCAGCATTGAATAGCATGTTTTTTAAATACCTTGAGAAATTCAAATAACAATGCTACTGAATGCTACTGTACAAAAATATCAGTCACCGACGGAAATCAAACCGCGGACCTTCCAATTAATTGCTGGTCGGGCGCCTTAACCACTATAACTTACTACAGTGACCATTCTGCAAACCAGCAGTCATTTTAAACTCGGCCATATTGGCTTGAAATTCAGTATAAACTAAAATCTCTTTGAGGAATTCGAAATAAATAAATTCTGTTTCTCTAAATTTGTCAGTTACGATACGAGCCGATATGGCCAAGTTTAAAATGAGTGCTGCTTTGCAGAAGGGTCACTGTAGTCTAGTGGTAATAACGCCAGACCAGCTATTGGGAGGTCCGCTGTTCGATTCCCGGCGGTGACTAAATATTTTTGTGCAGTAGTATTCATCGATTTCAATCAGCTATACAATGCAGTTGTCAATATCCTCCATTGCAGAAGTCTTCAGTATAAAGTTATAGCCTAACACTTTGAGGAATTCGAAATTGATAAATTCTGTCTAATAAATAGTTGATGGATATCATTACATGAAATTAATGAAAAGTTCCAGACAATTGATAATAGAGATTTTTTGATTTGGTCTGGACAAAAATAAAATTTAGTGTGTATTTCACACAACTCAACTAACCTAAAGTGAAAACGGTTTAGGCCTCTCACTCAAGATTCCTAGAATTTCCGATGAAGGCTCTTCTTGGCGGTCCTTATTTTTTTAGTGTATATTTATTTTCTGCAAGACAAAAAAATAATTATTAGAAATTAATACAAACGAGGATTTTTATGGTATTTCTATCGAGGATCATTTCGATTATTTTAAAGAGTAACTTATCAAGATAAAAGTAGGCACGTCATAAATATGGATTCTAGCAGCATATGTGGCGTATGATTATTCATCAAGTTTATAGATGACTTATTATTAGATGAGAATTGATGTTTTAGAGAAATAAGATAATCATTCTATGAAATGTCGCCCCATTGCAAATAGAAGTAGACTTTGTAGCCAGACACACTGCACAGTTATAAACTCAGTCACTGCCAACTATGAAAATATGATGTTTGAAAATAGAAATATTCTCTCTCAAACACTCTGTTAATTATGAGGTAGTGAGTCTCCTTCATCATGGAAATCAACCACAACATTGAGGGATTCTGAAAAAAACATTGAAGACTTGGCCATTTGACTGGAGCTTTTATAGTTTGAAAAGATTTTTGGATAGATAATGTTGTACAGAACTTACTGAAAGAACTTAAAATTCTACATTTGGGCACATTCTACCAGAATCTGAAAAACTCAGCTAATAAGATCAAACAATTGAAGTGATGAGATGAAAGAATTATGATAGTACTTAATGATATGACGAGTCCAGATTCAATTTACATAAGCTATCAATTTGATATCTCATGGCACATATTTTATGAAACAAGTTCTACAGAAATCGTCCTTCCAACACATTGTTGATCGAAAAGACTTATAAACGAAAATTATGCAGTAAAAAGCATTTAATACAATGTTAATTTCGTTTATCATAATTAAATAATTATAAAACTCCTTGATGGTAACGTGACCTATTTTCATCACAAATGGCAAGAATTCAATTTACGAATTTATCCTTACGTTTTGTACACGAACATCAATAATAAAATTAGGAAGGACGCAAATTGATTCAAGTATTTAGTGAAATATTGGATAATATAAATAAAAGTGACAATTTCCAAGCTCACATACCTGTAATAATGGCTAACTGCATAACTTCTGATCGAACAATGACCGATTCAATTTATCATCACCGAATTAACCCTCAACTGGTGAGCGTGGGTCTGGGAGACCCAAGGGAATTTTTGTTTTGTTGTAGTGGCAACCTGCTTCTTCTCACTCCACTCTACTCTCCAATACCTTCAAGTTAGTGCATCCTGAGAAGCCGTGATTAACTGTTTATGTGATTCCTTTCTACAAAGTTGATTTATTGACAGTCAAAGTTGTGTTTGGGTCTCACAGACCCAACATCACCAATTACGTTATTTTTTTTCATAATTCAAATTCAACAAAATGGCGTCTTCTTCACAAGGAATATCAACAAATGATCCAAATTTTTCTGATACTGTTAGGGACATACTACAGGAAAGTGACAGTGACTCTGACTTATGTGATGATAGTGATAATGATCCAAATTTTGAACTCAGTGACCATCATACAGATTCAGAAATGAGTGAAGATGACAATGATGATGCAGTTTTGAATGATGATGTGGTGCAGCAAGACGACATTTCCAATGAACTTGAACAACAAACTACCACCAATTATTGGTATGGACGAGGAAGAAGCAAATTCAAATGGTCAAAGAAGGCACCACAGCGCACTACAAGAACTCCAGCTGAAAATATTATTACAAGAATGCATTTTCCAGGAGTTATTGGCCCAGCTAGAGCTTTAGGTAATAGTTGCACAGAACTTCAATCATGGGAATGCCTAGTGACTTATGATATGCTCAATGAGATTGTTACTCACACAAATGAGAAGCTAGAAGAAAATAGAGTAAAGTACAAAACTCCAGAAAAAGTTGAGCTTCAAGACACAGACATTATAGAAATGAGAGCTCTGATAGGAATATTGTTTTATACTGGTGTTTTCAAATCAAGCCATGAAGATTTGGAGTCTCTTTATGCAACTGATGGAACAGGACGCGATGTATTTAGAGCTACAATGTCTCTGAAGCGCCTCCTAACTCTATTGTCTTCTTTGAGATTTGACTGTAAGCAAGACAGAGGAGCAAGACTTGTCAATGATAGGGCAGCTGCAATTTCCTGGCTATTCAGTAGGCTTGTGGAAAATTCACAAATGAATTATTCACCCCATGAATATACATGTGTGGATGAGATGCTTATTCCCTTTCGTGGTCGCTGTCGATTCAAAATGTATTTGCCCAGTAAACCGGCAAAATATGGATTGAAAGTTATGGTTTTGGCAGATGCTAAAACCCATTACTTCATGAATGGATATATATACAGTGGAAAAGATTCTGATGGCACTGGGCTTTCTGATGAGGAGAGGAAACTTCTAGTTCCAACTCAAGCAGTTCTACGTTTGACCAAACCAATTGAGAATTCAAGGAGAAATGTCACAGGGGATAATTGGTTTTCCTCCATAGAAGTAGTGAGAGAATTGAAAAAAAGAAACTTGACTTATGTGGGTACTCTTAGGAAAAACAAAGCAGAGGTTCCATTGGAGTTTTTACCCAATAAGAACAGAGTAATTGAATCCTCTGTGTATGGATTCACTAATGACTTGACTCTAGTCTCCTTTGTTCCCAAAAAGTGCAAATCTGTGGTTCTCATATCTTCCATGCATCACACTGCTGAGACAGATGAGGTAACTAAGAAACCCGAAATAATCTTATTTTATAACTCTACGAAGGGTGGAGTTGATTCACTGGATCAGAAGTGTGCAATTTATACCACCAACAGACGAACAAAGAGATGGCCAACAACGTTATTCTATGGAATACTAAATATTTCATCTGTCAATTCTTTTGTAATACATTATTCATTCCGTGACAATGAAAAATCAACAAGACTCAAGTTCCAGAAGAACCTCAGCCGCAGCCTTGTTGAGCCACATCAAAGAAGAAGACTTTACAACCAAAATCTACCCAGAGAGCTACGAAATTTGATAGGTGGGATTCTCAAGGAAAATGTACCAAGAAGAGGAGTAAAAGTGGGTGAAAAAAGAAAAAGATGTCAGCTATGTCCAACCGGAAAAGACAGGAAAACAAAGTTTGAGTGCATTGCATGTGAAAGATCCTATTGTTTGGAATGTAGGGCCAGTTTGTGTGCTGATTGCGAGGTGAACAATTAAAGAAAAGGGTCAGAAACAGCAAAGTTCAAACCTGCACAAAATTTTTTTATGAACTTATATTGCTTATGATTATTTTTTTTTCAATTTTCATACATTTGTTTATAAATTTCATCTATTTTAAATGTAAAAAAAAACATTTTTTGCAACCATGTTGAATTTTTTACGAACACCCAGTTTTTTTTTTTAATTTTTTCAATAAACTTTTCAAAAATACCAATTGACAATCAATAACGGGTTTAGGTGCACAATATTTATTATGCTGCCTCCCCATAGTTGTCTAGTATCAGGTACATTTTGGAAAAAATTCAATTACTTGGTATGGGCATGTTCTACAAAGATTATAAAAATGGGTCTACCAGACCCAACGTCACCAGATATGTTACAAGTTTGGCACATCACCAGTTGAGGGTTAAGTTAGCACAGTCACTGCATATCACATTTAAAACTCTTTGAAATGAACTGTAATTTATCAACTGTGTGTACTAAATCGCACTATAAACCACTTTTTAATTCAACGATAAATAATTAATTATTATTTACGGAGCAGTACAGTTGTATCTTTCAGAGAAGAATCATCTGGTAAATAGAGGTTAGCCTACAGCTACGACGACGCTAACAAGGAGTTTACCTAAATACAGGAAAAAAATGTAAATCCCATTTGTTGACAAAGATGGCGGCCGTTGCCAACATACGTATTCTAGTTCCAATTACACAATTTTACTTATTACATTTTTGAATCACGAAATAATTCCACTTGATAATAAATTTCTTAATGAAAGATTATTATAAAACTCATACACTATGTTTTCACCTGATAATGTTTGATTATATAAAACATGGAAAATCATCATGTACAATGGCAAAAGATGCGAGCTGATCAATTTATTAGTAACTCAAGTTACTATGCATGTAGAACTTGCATAATCTGTATAATTGAGCTTGATATAAGCATATATTTTTTAAATTTTTGGTTTAATTTGTAGGTTTTGATTGACAATTCATAGATATCCAAAAGGCGTTGGATTTCAACTTTTCATTTTCAAAACAAGTCCGTTGGCTTGTTTTCGCTCATGCCATCTGCACAAGCCTTTAGCACAAACGAGGCTGAAGCATACGAATAAATAAAACATAATTATTGTGTCCTGCATGAAGTGTAAATCCTGTTAACTCAAGGTTCTACATCAAATTTCCAACAAAAAATGTCAAGTAAATATTAATTTTTTCAACCATCGGTTTTGAGAAGTATTGATACATCAGAGTTTTCCAAATATAACTACTTTCTGCCATTAAATCCTCTATAACCCAGAAATTAATTTTCGGATTAGTTCTGAAACTATTGTTGCAAAGATAAGAATATTCTCAAAAAGATCAATCCATTTTCATTGCCAAACCACATTATATACCATATTTTTATCTGCAGTCAAAATTCGAAAAGTTGATTTTCAAATTTCATTCTGGAATTTCAAACAGATTTTTCAAGAATATTTTCCAATGGATTGTAACTAACTTATTACAAGAAAAACAATTCCGATTCATTAGCTTTCAGATGAATCCATAAACATGTACATTGCTTCATGGTATGATGACAAAAAGTGTGGTTGATTGTAATTAACTAAGGAAAAATAAAGTTGCCTTTTTGGCCAGGAAGTCTTTTTGAAGGAAGTCAGTACTAACGTCACATTTAAGAATCTGAGCGCCAATGTTTGAATTCTGAAGGAAAGATATAGGGGTTTAAATTTAGAAAGAGAGCAATACACATTGCAGCACAACGATGTCAGTTACTTTACAAATATCAGTACAGTCAAACATGATTGGGACCTTCCATGTAGCGGATTGACTCCCTCCACTCTCATCACCTAAAAGTCAGTGAATTGATGTCAACTTTTAGCTCAACCTTATTTTTTATTTTATCAAAAGGCTAACGAGTGCTAAAATTTATCAAGTTGGATATTCTATTCATAAATTAATACAAAATAATAATTTCCTGTTTTTGTCCTGATTCGTGTTTGCACTAGCTTGATATATGCTCTTGATTAAAATGATTCTTGGTTTCAATTTTCACAAAATTAAAAATGAGCTAAAAATTCGTGAAGAACTACAAAATTCAATATTTCTCCATCCACAAACTGATGATTCTTCAACATAGAAATTATTCCATTTGCAGGTTTTCAATATTTTTATTCTCTAATCGGGTGGTGGAAACGTGTTCATCTGATCCAGTAGCATATCGAATATTTTGATATGGTGGATGGGGGTGTTATTGGAGATTTTGGGGCCCTCCCGGGGGATCTGGGGGTTATGGAATACTCCCCAGCGAGGGGGGTCCGGAAAATTTTGATAAATAGCTCCTCTAAAATTATTTTAACAGATTGTAGACTAATGACTAGAAAAGCTTGAACTCATTCATTTTAGTCCACATTATGGGAATCTGCTCAAAAAGAGTAATATTTACGAGTATCTATTAAAATGAAGTTTATAAATCGGTTAAAGTGGAAGCTTAAATCATTGCTTTCATGAATCGCTTGTTTAAGAAATTGAACCCACTATTCGTATATATGCTTATAGTTCATGTATGAAATATAAAAAATATTACTTTTATAGTGCCAATTTAACAAGTTATAGTGGTTTCGAATTATTATTACAATCAGGGCCACACAGAGACCTTTTGTGATACGGAGCAGAGGCTGGAGGCTCCCTTACCTCTTCACCCTAAATACCAATTTTCAATCAGCAACAAGATTTTTCAAATAGCATTAATTAAGTATTTCAGCTATGCCTAGTTGCCCACTGGCAATCAGAAGTATCTGTGTAACTAATTTGAATTATCTTTTCAATTTAAAGATAAAATTCGAGTGTAGACCAACTAAAAAACATTCAATGAACAACTTGTGGAAGCTAGGGGGAATTACATGAGAGAGAGCTTTGAAAAATTCGATAAATGTCTCTTCTATTTTGGTGTAATTTCTTGAATTTACATAGAACTATTCACTAATACTGGAATATGTAAATTGTGTAAAAACATAAAAATTATTATGACTGAATAGAACTTGCTGCAACTGGCAACTAGAGAATGTGCAAAAAACAATGTTTATGGATTCATCTGAAAGCTAATGAATCGGAATTGTTTTTCTTGTAATAAGTTAGTTACAATCCATTGGAAAATATTCTTGAAAAATCTGTTTGAAATTCCAGAATGAAATTTGAAAATCAACTTTTCGAATTTTGACCGCAGATAAAAATATGGTATATAATGTGGTTTGGCAATGAAAATGGATTGATCTTTTTGAGAATATTCTTATCTTTGCAACAATAGTTTCAGAACTAATCCGAAAATTAATTTCTGGGTTATAGAGGATTTAATGGCAGAAAGTAGTTATATTTGGAAAACTCTGATGTATCAATACTTCTCAAAACCGATGGTTGAAAAAATTAATATTTACTTGACATTTTTTGTTGGAAATTTGATGTAGAACCTTGAGTTAACAGGATTTACACTTCATGCAGGACACAATAATTATGTTTTATTTATTCGTATGCTTCAGCCTCGTTTGTGCTAAAGGCTTGTGCAGATGGCATGAGCGAAAACAAGCCAACGGACTTGTTTTGAAAATGAAAAGTTGAAATCCAACGCCTTTTGGATATCTATGAATTGTCAATCAAAACCTACAAATTAAACCAAAAATTTAAAAAATATATGCTTATATCAAGCTCAATTATACAGATTATGCAAGTTCTACATGCATAGTAACTTGAGTTACTAATAAATTGATCAGCTCGCATCTTTTGCCATTGTACATGATGATTTTCCATGTTTTATATAATCAAACATTATCAGGTGAAAACATAGTGTATGAGTTTTATAATAATCTTTCATTAAGAAATTTATTATCAAGTGGAATTATTTCGTGATTCAAAAATGTAATAAGTAAAATTGTGTAATTGGAACTAGAATACGTATGTTGGCAACGGCCGCCATCTTTGTCAACAAATGGGATTGACATTTTTTTCCTGTATTTAGGTAAACTCGTTGAACTGTTATTGTTTATGTTTATCAACTCGGGCTGCGCTGATGAGTGACTTGGCTTATTAGAAATAAATGAATTATTATCTTTACCTCCATTTCTAGAGTTAGTTTCTGTCTCTGTGTCTCGTAATTGGTGTTGGTTTTCGTGGTAATTTGTTTTATTGAATTGAGTGTTATTTCCTACTGTGTCCCGATCATTTCCTAACCTTTCTTCCTTCCTTTGCAACCAAACTTTTGTGTGATTTGGCCCAAACTGATCATCTATTACCTGAAGTCTATGTAAACAAGCTTCGAATTGATCATAAGATTCGAAATTCTGCGCACTCATGGCTGTCTGGATAGGACGAGGTAATTTGTGAATTAGTATCTCTATTAAATTACTTGTCTCAATAGGATTATCCATGAGGCTGTTTAAATATTTTATGTGTGCAGAAAAAGCAGTCATAGATAGACCGTGGCCTCTGTCATATCTGCATGTTATAAGATGTGACAACAGCGCTCGTTGCTTACCTGACGACCAAAAAGTGGCTAGGAAATTATCGATGAAATCCTTCAATGAATTAAATTCAGCTAACCTGCTTCTAAAGTGAATTAGCGGTTCTTTTTGCAAACTAATTAGAAGCTGCATTTTCCAAGACTGCCATGGAATATTAGACATTGAATTAATAGCTTCTAGGTGCTGTATGAAAGCGCGGGCCTGAATACCA
This sequence comes from Conomelus anceps, assembly GCA_948455865.1. Taxonomy (NCBI): domain Eukaryota; kingdom Metazoa; phylum Arthropoda; class Insecta; order Hemiptera; family Delphacidae; genus Conomelus; species Conomelus anceps. The sequence goes on from OX418216.1 coordinate 116,749,266, forward strand.
GAGTCAGAATTATCAAATACTGGTAGGTTAGATAATAATTGACTAATATTGACACTATTGTTGTTACCAGCCGGACATATATTAGCCATACCGTATCATTTTTAATTTTCTGGCATTCAGCCTTAGTCTGAGCTAATTGTAACTTTAATTCGTTAATAACCTCAGATTGTATGCCCTCAGTCGATCTTTGGTTGACATCAACTTTCAACTGCCTAATTTCAGTGGTATGAGAAGTCTGCTTTTTCTCTATTTCTTTTAATCTCACATCGGATTGTGACAGTTTTTCATTCACCTGTGTGATTTCTTTTTCCATCTCCTTATTTTTGGTAACAAATTCTTTACCTTGTGAGAGGAGTTTTTCATCAAATTCTGTTCTCACCGTTTGAATTTGTTCATTGGTATGCTTCACAATTTCGGTGTTTTTTACAGCTATTTCTTTTTGTAGATTTTCAACGTTTTGTTTTAATTGCTGTTGAAATTCTTGCTTCACCTCCTCTATTTTCTTATCCAGTCGGTTGCACTGCTGAACTATTTCCGTTTTTAATTCTTCATTGCCTGCTTGTAAATTTGAAGCTGTTTGTTCAATCCTTTGAACCAAGTCAACCTTTAATTCTTTATTGATCTCCTCCTGCCTTATATTCTGTTGTTCAGCTATCTTTTCAGCTAATGCCTTGCATTGTTGACTTTGTAGTTCAGCCTGGCGTCTGAAGGCTTCGAGGATGATATTCACTGATGCAACTGACAGGGGCTCATCACCTGATAACGGCTGGTTGACTTCCTCCGCCTTGCTGGCAACAACAGCGTCCGGTGCCGGTTGGAGTGAGGCAAGTAGCAGGTGGCTCTCATCTAGCTGTGTGGATGACAGACGCTCGCGGATGCCTTGGTTAAAGTCGACCGAGGTGGTGCTCTCGACTGGTCTGGGAGGAAGTTCAGGCAAGGATGGAGTGTCCTCGGAAGGGGCACTGATGGTGGATTCGCTTTCAGCCATGATGGATTGTGGAAAGAATCGGTGAAACAGTGCAGTGTAAAAGAAAATTGTGAAGTGTGAAGTGAAGTTCTTGAAATAATTTGGATGTCGAAATCAGGTCAGTCTGTTGTATTAGTAGCTCGTAGAATAAGCCCCCCACAACATGAAATAAAGACGAATATCGCGGTTACAAATAACATAAGAGAGACTCTGGCAACGTATTGTGCATTAGCGCTATTACAAAAACAATATAACAATAAAATAGTGCTAAATAAAATTTTGTCAAGCCTTACAGTGCATATAAGTGCTGAATAATTCCCCAAATATATTTGGATAACGAATATATATATTGGTCAACCTGGAAAAATCTGCTTATTTTTGAGTAATATTAAATTACTACTGCGTTCCCTGGTTCGACCTCAAACACTCACACAATTTTCAACTCTGATTGGATTTTACTATCAACTAAATCAGATGAGTAGATGAATTCGGTGGTAGATTGAAGTTCGCCGGATACACAGTATAATTTCTGAAAATAAAAAAGCTAATTATCTGCCTCCAGGTGGCCGCAAATTTCCCTGTAAAGAAAGTAATTTCTGCACAAATTCCCCCACTCTATTACTGTCTTTCTGTTCCGGGCGCCCCGGAAGCCGCAGTCGGTAGCAACGCTACATCTCGCATGGACGCCCCTCTCCCACTCAAAGTCGCACAAGAATATCTGTCTTTGCCGGGCTGAACTGTGGGTCTTGAGTGGGACAGCCACTATTATCGGCCACACAATCCAGTCCACCAAAGAAAGACTTTTAAAAAATAAATAGAGAACAAGTGAAATTATTCTCAAAGAAACCGATCCACTCGAGAGCAAGACTCGGGTGCGGATCATGTAACTCTTGCTTGTTACACTCTCCCCCAAACTCCCACTACCGAGATGGATGGAACTAAAAATTTCTAGGACACACCTATATTATTTGCAAAAATGATCCCTTTGCTGATGTAAGCCTTTGATCACCTGAAATGGATTATTCTTATAATTTCCAATCAGAGCTGAGGGAAATATGAAATTAGAACAACTGGTAATGACTGTATTGAATTTAATTGAATCTTTGAGATTTTTCTTCAAAGTTATTATTAAATGAATAAATTGACAAAATATGTGTTCAGAATTCTTGAATAATTAATTGGACTGTCTTTAAATATATTTAATAATTTCGACGAGTGTTTGAGGCTTCGCCTAAGGGTGTTATAGTAATCTGGGCGAGTTGTTGAAGGCAATTTACAATTGATACACCAGTAATAGACTTCAAAGCTCATAAATAAAATAAATAGCACATACCACTCGACTGGGCCCAATCTCACGCGCACAATACTTCCTTTTTCACTTTTTTTGGCTGCGGGAAGGAGTCATCAGGCGGACATCTTGAGTGGAACCTCGTGGTCGGTCGAATTTGAATAATTTGATTCCTGAGCTGTTGACTTTGTTTTGATACGGTGATCGAATTATTGCTTTCAACAGATTTTTTGGGGGATGCAGAAATTCACTTTAACAGCACGGCTTGACATTTAACGTTAAAACATTAATACAAAAAATAAATTGAGAGGGAGGTTTTTGCAACGGATCCTCTCCTCTGGGTTGCCAAAAATCGTCTCTTTTCTCCTCTGTCGGAAGGACAAAATTACTGAGGAGAAAGTCTACGTCATGAGGTGATCCTACAATTAGACGTGAGAAATAGTTTTTCCACCAATAGAAAAAGGACACTCGTCTTTAAAGTCAGTGTGCCAAATGCCGTGACAAGTTTTAATGGTGGAAAAGAAAAAAAATTAAATTAATAAATTAAATAATTAATAGGGTATGTCATGAGCAGATTTTTCTAAGTTGACCAGAAGACAGAAAAGACAAAGATAATTCGACAATAAATTCAAAAGTGGAAACAGTACGAATAAACAGCTGACTGATAAGCCGGTAGTATCAAGAATTTTTCGGCAGCTAACCCTTTCGTTTTGTAAACAATTGCACTTCATCCCATTCAAGTACATTCAATGAACATTTAAACAGGCAAATATTTATGTAAATTATCTTATTCTTAACTAATAAGTATTGAACAATAAATACACGTAAGTACAGGAATTCTATTTGATTTCATTCCACATCTTGTATTTTCATAAATTGCTGAGTGATTGGGCTAGGCGTATTTTGCACCGTGACAGTATGCAGCAGTGTTACCTGTATGCTGTAATTTCAATGAACGATAGATAAAACATTGCCAAGGCTGTAGGATATGGAAAACTTCCATTTCATTTTTAAATTCAACAAGCAATATTAGTAAGGCACAGTATAGAATATTATTAAAATGTCATGGTTCAATCGGATATGCTTAAACAACTATTAAACTATTGTTATTGATTTATCACCTACTTTAAGACAGTAGTATGATTGTAATGAAACAAATTTGGAAATTAACTTATGCAATAGATCAATCTCATATTAAAAAATTAAAACTGAAAGTAATGTATACTTCTTGTTACTATGGAGACTGATACAGTCAGTTTTTAATGTTGGATTGTTCATAAAGTTGATTCCTAACAGAAGGTAGATCAGTGTAAGCTTTTAAATTTTTGAGAATAGGCTGACAAGTCTTTCTCAGGATTCAATCATGTTGCAATAAACAATGAGCAATAAAAAATATATAAAATTAAGAGTAATAAAAATGAGCTATGAAATGCCGGTAATCATTTATATTTACCAATTATACATTATTTTCAAATGTTGCGTTAAAGAAAACATCACATAAATATATCAATTCTAAACTTCATCGGGCAACATTTCTTGTTCCTGTGAAGTGGATTCCATGGGCTCTGACGAAACAAGTGCTGAAGTTTCATATTCCATCTGTTGACTTCTCTGAGGATGTACCACAATTTCTTGAGTCAGTGATGAGCTTATTGCTTTCGCTGTTTCCAATAACTGAAATGTAAAAATTTAATAAGTTGTCATTCAAAATAAATACCACTTTCAAAATTTATTGGTTTTGAGGATCTCTGAAACAGTGCACAGAATTTCTGTTACCAGTATTATTAATTGTTCACTCTGCACTGCTAAGAAACAGATCAGTTAGTGATAATATTGTCAGGAGATTATCTATGTCTTATTACAGCTTTCACAATTTCAGGTTCAAAAAAATTGAATGTTATTTAGACGTTTCTTCTGCTAACTTTGTTAGATGACTTGTATAAAAAATCTCTCAACTTTCTCTCGCCATTGTATGGGCTACAAAATGTAGGGGGTATATTTTGAAAGAACTTAATATTCACCAAAATAATGATGACGTAGGTGAGAACGAACTATGGAGTCAGCCATAAAACAAACTAAATTGTTGCCACTGAAAACAGATGAACACTATTCAACAGGAGGTATTTTTAACCAACTTACAAAAAGGAGGAGGTTCTCAATTTGACATGTTTTTTGTGCATAATTATAAAGTTGTTTCACTTTGATGATCAATAATAAACTTATAAAAGATCAGGGCCGCCCAAAGGGGGGGACTACCGGTACCATAGGCCTAGACCCGGGGCCCGATCAGAGCCTGAAAATATACTGTGTAAAAGAATTCAACTTATGGCATACGTAGAAATTAGAAAAGGAAGAAATCTTTTAAGATATCAATATTTTTGATCAGCAGTGAGATTGTTGAAGAAGCTCAACATTTCATCAACATTTATTTGTAAAAGACATTCTGCCACAAAATCATCAGAAGAGAAGAACCAACTTAGTCTTGAGGAAAAATTCAGTGGTGAAGTAGTGTATCCTGTTTTTGACTTTTTGCTACAATAAATGAAGGAGAGATTTGATACAGGAAGTCATTTTTGCAGTCTATTCAGTCCTATTTCAAAGTTCACAAGTTTGGATGAGAAAAGGCTGCATTAGCCTATTTGTCAAATTCTATGAGTGATTTATCAGCAAGCTTTTTTAAAGAAATTGCCCATTTGAAAAAAATAGTTCGTGTGTTTCAATTAGGTCGTTTGATCAATCACTGGAACTATTGAATTTGATAAACAACTGGAGTTGGTGTTCATGAACATTTGCATTGCCTTATGCTTATTTTTACGGCTCCTGTGACAGTGGTATTAGCAGAGCGAGCTTTCAGCAATCTGGGAAATCAACTAAAAATGTGGGAAAGAGCACCTATGGTCCAGGAGAATTTGAACTCGCTTGCTATTTTAAGCATTGAGCACCAGCTAGCCAGCAAGTTGGACTGAATACTTTGATTGTCTTTCAAAATGATTGATATTATAATGATAATACGATTATTATTATATAAAATTTGAGAAAACTTATCAACAGAAGTGCTAATTTGTTGGAAATTTTTCAACTTTCGCAAAATTTTGAGGTGAGATCTGACCATGGACCTAGGCAGATCTATGACCCTATAAATGATTGTGAAATATCTTGATCACACAATTGTAAAAGAGGGGGCCCTGGAGCTTTACTTAGTCCAGAGCCCAGACCTGTGTTAGAGGGGAAAAGGGCGGCCCTGAATAATATGTTTCCACATCACAGCTCTTGTGATTCTCTCAACTTTTAGAAATTTAAAATTTTCAGTTGAAAAAATACGGTATATAAAAATATGGAGAGTTACCTGTTTATCGAGGTAAGGGGCTCTTTGAGCAATTTTTCTAAAATAGTTCAATTGAGCAAGAGCACGCTGATTTTCTGCAATAGAGTGTAGAAAGACTCCATAGTTGACACGCGTGGCTGGATCTTCAGGGTCTAGTTTGATTGCCTGTTCATATGCTTTTATGGTATTGTCTGGATCATCAAGATTCTTGAGAGCACCTGAATTTTAAAAACGGTTCGACAATATAAAAATTTTCAACAGCATTGTTTCAAATTTATACAACGAATATAATGTTATAAATTATTATTACAAAACTTAATATTTAGCCAAAAAGGAATGGGAGAGGCAAGAAGAAATAGTGGTTGTATTCAAGTCTTCAAATGCCTCTAGGACGTATTATACCCCTCATTGTCCCTTTTCTTATCTGATTGATATTCTATATAAAAATTGACACTGTATTCCTATTTAAATAATTATGATTTTTACTCACTTATCAAAAAGGATGCATTTCGCTTCTGAAGAGAAGTTTCATCAGCCTCATCAGGAGGAAGCGAAATGCATCCCTCCAGTATAAGTGAATAAAAATCATAATTAATGAGTCCCGTATGCAGTGTCAGTTTTGAGTATTTTGTCATGGAAAACATCACAGATGATTGAAATTTTTTTAAATTGTATTATTCTCTACCTTTTGTAGATTAAAGTCCTCATTGAGGATTTTCATTGAATATTCTGTGAGCTTTTATATGCAATAAATGAATAAATAAAACACTTCCTTTGTTTTTCACATATTATTTATGGGAAATTTATGATAAATAGTTATGCAAACAAAAAGAATAAAAGTACCGGTAGTGGGCCTGCAGTACCGTATGTAAATATGAAAAAATAAAAACACTGGTTGAAATAGTAATGGATTACTCTTTAAACAATGGTTTAGGTGTTTGGTAAAGTATATTAGTATTGAGCGGCTCATACATACTTGCCAATAGCATGAAGCTTGGAGCGTGTTTGTGATTTAGCTTGATTGACGCTGATAAAAAATTGAATGCTGAAGCATACTGTTTAGAATGAATATGCACCAGTCCCAAATTGTACAAAGTTTTCCAGTCCAGAGGAGCTAAATAATTTGCCCGCTTCAAACAGCTAATCGCCTGGAAATGCAATAGTTTGGATTATTGAGTATGAGTGTAGTGATAAGTATGAACAACATATATGACACAGATAATGTATAATAAATAAATGGTAAAAGGAACAAAAATTAAATTATTAATGAATTTTCTAAAACGAGTAGAAAAAAAGAAATTACCGAAGAGTAAAAGGTAAACGCATAGACTGAATAGAAAGGCTACTTTAATTTCACAGAAAAATAATATTTCTATCTCTGGTAAAAATTAAGAGACTCAGAATAAACTATTTTGAATCTTCGAGTGATTGGCTTATTCTAAAAGCAATTAGTTCAACTCATTTTCAAGAAAGGGTTCTTCAATGGAAATTACTAAGAAAAGTATTAAATATAACATTTACAGCTCAATTGCCAATTTCTTGTAGTTTTTAGTTATTAAATTTAAAAAAGATTTAATTTTTTGGTCGGATGATACCCACATGAGTTTTGAGACTTGTGTGGGTGAATGATGACAAGGTGGAAACATACAAGCCTGAACGAGATTCGAACCCTGGACCTCGAGGAACAGTAGCCATTCAGAGTCTTATCTAATCAAAGATAAGCAAGCGCTCCAACTGACAGCTACCGAAGCCGACAATATATGTAAAGCTATATTGTAAAAATTTGATGATGATTACTTGAGCCATTTCAATTGAAGTATCCTAATTGGAAAGCAATTTTTTTAAAGTAAAGTATATCTATCTAATTATAAGTAGAATTCATAAATTATATTTTAAATAGAATATAATGTAGGCCACAAACCGCAACATATTTCCTTTTGCCAAAAAAGCACATTCCAACATTATTCCATAATGCTGCAGATTCAGGAAGATACTGTGCAGCTACCTTGTACTTTGCTAATGCTACATCGTAATCCCCACTTCTCTAAGAGGAAACAAAAAATAATTCGTGTTATTAGGCTTCAGAGCATTTTATTCCTTAAAAATTAATTACTTTCTCTTGAAGATCTTCTATTTGACATGAGAAAAGGAGAAATAGATAACCATTACATCCGTTGCATTTTGAATATTCAATTCACTTTATGACATAATATATGTCATGCTCTTATTATTTAATGATTGATTAAATGAAATTATGTTCTCCGATCATTTAAAGGTTCAAATAGTTCAAAGGTTCAAATTAGTTCGATTAAACAAAGAGATGCCATTAATGTGTGTTGCTAACTGTACAAATAAATTGTTAAAAATTATATAGGCCATTATATATTTTTTCAAGAGGATGATGCCCACATGAGTCCGAGACTTGTGGATGATAACGAAATGATGGACCTATAATTTTAGGTGGGCTCCGAGCCACCAGGTAAGTGAAAATAAATCAAATCTGTCACATAGAAACTTGATTTTTTGAGGTGATACAAATAATATCAGTCTAAATTTCAATTTCAAATTCAAACAATAAAGCCAATTAATTGATATTGAAAATTGTTATCAAAATGCAGTAGTACAAACGCAGATAAAGTATGCTTACGTGTAATAAAGTATTGGCTTCAAGTAGAAGCTAGTAGTCTGTGGTGCAAGTCATCAATTTACATTTTTTCTATTTTAATAGGCTTAGCCTACTAATGACATCAATAATATAGACCACACATATTAAGATTTATATAATAAAAAAGCACTTCTATTTCAAAAGCACCTGAATTATTGATCCAGCAGCCAGTAGTGATTTAGTACAAGTTTGTTCGTGAGCAAGTGCAGATCCAAATTTGTCAAATGCTGATTGTGGATCACCTCTGTTCATTTGCAAAACACCAAATTCAGTATACAAATCACTGCTGGAAGGATATAATCTGTAAAAATATTGAAAATAACATCTACATTAAAGCTATTAAAGATAGACATTTTTTAAAAAAGTCACTTTCAGTTGCCCAACGGGAAATGTGCGAGGGGATACAGAAAGCAGATTTTTTCATTATTTTTTAACTTACGACGGGGAAAAAGAAAAATATAAGGTGTAGAAGAAGGATGAGGATTGGAGTGAGGCAAAGATGACGGTGATGATGAGGTGGATGTGGAGGAGCAGTAAGAGGAGGAGAAGAAATTAGAAGAATTTCCCTCTTTTTGAGATAATTATTAAAATAACATTGATAAACATAAGCAATCTGCATTATGAAAGCTATAAACATTACCGTACTTAATAATCTCAACTCCATTAGTTAATAAGTAAGATGTTATGTAAAGCATGTTCTATTTCATTATCATTAATAAATCAATGATTGAATTATGGAGTAAAAAGTAATGCAGCCTTAATATAACTCTTACTGTAATGCCACAATATAGATTTCAGCTGCAGATTTGAGATCGTCCTGCTTCACAAAACATTCAGCTAAGGCCACATACGATTCTTCAGTTTTGCCAAGCTGTACGGCTCTAGTAAGATATTCTCTAGCTTTATCGTATTGATCCAAATTCAAATAACATCTTCCTGGAAATGAGAAATATTTCACAAGCTAGTTTGAAGTGACTGACAATTAAACAAACTGACAAATATACTAAAACAGAATTTATTAATTTCGAATTCCTCTAAGTGCTATCGATTTCCATCAGCTATTCCATACTTTTGTCTCCATTACTCTATTCTCCATAACGGAAGTCTTCAGTATGAATTAATAGCACTTCAAGGAATTCGAAATTAATAAATTCTGTTAAAGAAATATTTACTCAACTATTATATAAATTCCTTGAAAGACAGACAAATAGCATTCTGCATGAGTAAATGAACAATAAAATTAAGAAAATAACAAACATTTATTTATTTTTGTAGTACTGAACAATAGTTACATTGTTCAGGATATTCTAGGATGAAGTTTTCAGACGTACAGCAAATTTCCCCACAGAAAAAATAATTTTATGACTTGATTTAGGATATTTTAACAAGTTTTTTGATTAGATAGATAATCTCCTTTCCTGAAGTAGGAGTTGAGTGAGAACGCTTTGCATTTTCCAAATAAGGGATAACATAAAAATAATGCATGCTCGTTAGTTTCTAATAAGCTTGATGTATTGTCTGGATATTGGAAAAATAAAGTTTAGGAATATTGAAGAATCATTTGCGAATCTAAAACTTATGAAGCCACAGTATATATGTATATAATATTAAAATTATCAGTATACTATTAAAACAAATTGGCAAGAGGCATATGATTTACCTAGATTGTAATAAATAACTGGATCAGGATTCTCTGCTATTTTTTCTGCTTCCAAGTATCCTTCTATTGCTAGTTGATATCTTCCAAATAAATACCTGCAAGAAATATAAATTTACAGTATTTTAATACTTTGTTTATGAATAATTGATAAAAAGTATCTCTGTAATGTCATTCACTGATAATAAATCTTCAAGCTTCAAACCTGAAGTTGAAACGTGAGGCAACTTATGAAAACTTAATCATAATCTTTTAATCAAATGAGAGTTAACAGTCCAATAGAATAGATTAGTAATAGAATATAATGTCGGCCTATAAACAATACATTTGACTAATTTTCTAAATACAGTAAGTAGAAAATATATAGATGTAAAAAACCTATTTAAAATCTATTATAGATTTTAAAATATTCAAGTTGAACATATAAATTTATTATTAATCTTATTAACAATAATATTAAATTCAACAAAATAGCAAAAAACATTATACTTCCTTAATTTTCTAATTATTTATCTAAAATGTTTGAGTTTCTCTGCTAATGATTAAACAAATCCAAGATCAAAAATAATTATTCAACTTTTTACTCACAATGATCTTGCAACTTGCTTTATGTTTTCGACATTCTTTGGATTAAGAACATGGCATTTTTGGAAACATTCCAGAGAATCTTGAATTTTTCCTTCACGTCTTAAAATGAGCCCCTGGAAAACCAAAATTATCGTAAAAGTAGGCTATTCATTCAATGTTACAATGTGTAACCTTACATAAAATGTAAACAAATTAACAAATCCCTCTACAATTTAGGACAGTTATATAGTATCAGTCAGAGTCAGAAAAATGTATGGTTAACCCCACAAATACGGTACACCGTAATCAATATATTATTCATATAAATTATAAATTTGAGAATTTAACGGCATAGTAAAATGACTTTTAAAACATAATAATCACACTATTTTTTTGAGGATGAAGCCCATATAGGTCTGAGACCTGTGCGTGGGTAATGAATTGGATGATGGTGATTGATGAGTTGGACCTATAGTTTTAGGGGGGTTCCGAACTCACTTAATCTAGCTGAATTTCATTTACCGATATTAGGTGTACAAATCCTCATCATATAGAAGAACCCAGTTCTTTACTTCTTGTTATGAAACATATTGATGTTGTTGACACCTTTAGCATTTCTGTACTCACCAAAACAAAATTTGCATATTCATTATATCCTTTCGAACTTTCCAATTCGTCAGAGATTATCATTTTGCACAATTCGAATTCTTTCCTGATGAACCGTTTATGGATAATCCAATTGCGAGCTTCAATTGGCGATAGCTCAAATCCTAAAAAAATCAAAAAGTTTTTAATTCTTTATTTAAGTTCCCAATGATTTTCCTGTAATATTTTTACAATTATTTCTTACTTATAACGTATTAATTTTTGTTCTACGAATAAATTTTATTAATTGGCTTGTTCTGAATTTAAAACTAACGCCATGAGAATAATAATTTTTGAGATGAAATATTTAAAAAATATTGAAACTGGATTAAAATATTACTGTACCGGTAATAGGCTACAAATAAGAAGGCTTCACAAATGAGGAGGTTGGGAATAAATAAAAATTTATCATCATGTAGGGGATGCAATTATGAAAATGCGTCTCCACCATTTGTAACGTATTGTAATTATTTTTCTGATTTTAAAAATTGGGGGCTCCACCACTTCCCAGATGAAAAGAAAATGTACAAATGATGGGAAATGCGTTGCTGTAGATGGTAGAGCAAAAATATTTATTTGAAACAAATGTTTTTTTAAATATTTTTTTTGGTTATCAAATGAAGTGACATACAGAGTTAAAATAAATTATAACACATGATTTATTAATATAATTTTAAAACAAGAAATTGCGGAACATTCTATGTATTTTGTTTTCAAAACAAACGGTCTTTAAAATATTTTATAATTATTAAATCATATTACTTTTTTAACAGTTTAATTGGATTACATGAGGATTTTCCTCTTTGAAATTTTACACCTTTTTTATCAGAATTTAATAAAACATTATACAAACATTATACTCATTAAAATATAAAATAATTTGCTAACGATACCAGATCATTTCCCTTGTTAGCAGGAGGCGATGCACAAACACGACTGACTCTCCAAGAAAGAAAAAATAAAAATTTGCTGTATTAGTTGCTGGCTGGTGAGGGGCTGGATAGCTCCACCACTCTCGCTGCTCAGTCTCTTCACACACAATCAGCACAAAATGGCTTCCTGGCGTTCTTTAGCAATTATTAAAATAAATTTTATAATTTTAAATTTTTTGTGTTTGGGGAGACTGTCAAACCTTATGGTTTATGAAAATTATAAGTTAAATGTTTGACAGTTTACGGTAATGTTACAGGTTCTATGTCTAAAATAACGCTGGCAACACTTAAAGTTATCACTCGCACTTTATTTACACAAATAATCACAACACTCACTGTTCAGTAATGTCTTACAGAAAAATAAGCAATTAAAAACAGATAAATCGATATTGTTCAACTAATAAAGAGATTTCAATAAACTGTACAAAAATCGATCACTAAAAGTTAAAAGGCCGATCTAATATTAAACAGTAACTGTACAATAATATTCAAAAATAAATGTAGAGGAAGAACAATTAACTTACATAGCACATGTCTGTAATACAGTAATAGATAAAAGAATTATCACTATAGAACTGTCAAAAGAATTATCACTACAGATAACGAAAGTTCATTAGATAGTTTGTAATAGCGCCAATGGGATTACACTGTCTGTATTAACAGGAAATGTCACTAAGAAAGAATTATCACAATAGATAGAACTGTCACAACTTGTTTATCACGACGAATCTCAAACAAGACTGAACTAATTTACAAGAGTCTACCTCTATTTATATGATTTTTCATATTTATTTAGCTTATGGCTCATTAAGACACTTAAACAACAGCATTATGATTTTTGGGATCAAGTATGATCCTCTGTCTAAGGATGGAATAACATTAAGATGTATGAGTAACATACACAAACATGAATCTATATCTATATAATCGAAATACCACTGACTGACTCACTCACTCATTCATCACAGTTTCTCAGGAACCACTCGACCAAAAACGATAAAATTTGGTACACGTATTCAGTAGGGGGACTAGACGCGTGCTAAGAAAGGGTTTCAAAATTTGCCCCAAAATGGGCCCAAAATTAACGATTTTTGAAAATTGAAGTAATCACAATTTCTCGAGAACCACTGGGCCAAATAAGATGAAATTTGGTATGCATGTCCAGTATAGACCCTAAATGAGTTTTAAAAGAAGGGTTTCAAAATTAACCCCAAAATGGGCCCAAAATTAACGACTTTTGAAAATTTAGCTGATTATAATTTCTTGAGAACCACTGAGCCAAATAAGATGAAATTTGGTATGCATGTCCAGTATAGACCCTAAATGAGTTTCAAAAGAAGGGTTTCAAAATTAACCCCAAAATGGGCCCAAAATTAACGATTTTTGAAAATTTAGGTGATTATAATTTCTTGAGAGCCACTGAGCCAAATAAGATGAAATTCATTCACTATTTCATCACCGTTTCTCGAAAACTACTTGGCCAAAAACGTTGAAATTTGGTACACATGTTCAGTTGGGGCCCTAGACGCGTGCTAAGAAAGGGTTTCAAAATTGTTAAGTATCGGCCTTAGATGTACCTTGGAAAAAGTTTCAAAATTAGCCCCAAAATGGGCCCAAAATCGACGATTTTTGAAAAGTTTGGTGATAAAAATTTCTTGAGAATTAAACAGCCAAATATTTTGAAGTTTGCTACTCATGTTCAGTTGGAGTGAGTGCTAAGAAAGGATTTCAGAATTTATCCTGAAATGAGCCAAAATGCTAAAATCAAAGATTTTCAAAAATTACACTGCCAAATAAGGTGAAATTTGGTATTCATGCTCAGTTGAGGCCCTAGACGTGTACTACTTTAATAAGAAAGAGTTTCCAAATTTAATCTACAACTCACGTTCTATTAAGCTATTAATGAATAATAATTTGTTTCAAACAAAGCAAACTTATCCCGAGCTACCAAAATAATTTCAATAGCTAAAAGCCAACGTTCATGAAAAGTTTGAAAGTGGCTGGGGTGGATCCTTAGGACTGACTGTTTCTCTCATGGCCAGTTGTATGTGGCTTGCTCCAGAGTAAGTTCACCAAACTGCTTGGTCATTCTTCAGCCAGAAGGAAAAACGAGGAATTTAGTTTACAAAGAAGTATTAAGGAATTAATAAAATACTATTTGTAACAGTACATGAGCCTGAGAATTTTTGTGAAAATAGGTATTGATCAGAAAATTAACAAAAAATTAGTTGTGAAATTAATGAACCATAGATTAACGATTTTGAAAATTTAGGTGATTATAATTTCTCAAGAACCACAAGGCCAAACAAGTTCTAATTTTCAGCTGGGGTGCTAAACACGTGAAAAATAGGGTTACATGATTCATCTCAAAATTTAGGATTTTTGGAAATCAGTTGATCACAATTTCTCAAGAACCTCAAGGCCACATGGAGTGAAATATGATATAATGTATATGTTTGATTAAGACCCTAGATGCATACTAAGTAATGGTATCAAAATTCTCCCCAAAATCACCTATTTCTGTAAATTTATCTAATCACAATGGAAATTAGTTGGACCCCCGGGGGTCCAGGGGACCGAGCCCCCTGGCTAGACGGTTAAGGCGAGCGAAGCGAGTCTGCCGGCTAGTATATATATATATATATACACTCAAACATGCATAAATCTATATACAGACATCCAGTCTGTCTAAATAGGCAATCGATTCTGGAGTTGCCATCAGGAAATCCGCTCTTGTCCCTCCTCTAAAAGCCGTTATTGTGCACTCTTTCACTATGTGATCAATAGTTTGTCTTTGCCCACACTCACAGAAAGGCGATGGTATTTTGCCCCATTTAAACAATAAGTCAGCACACCTACCATGTTTTGTTCTTATTCTGTTCAGAGCTGACCATTTTTTTTGGGGTAGTCCGAAACCTGGTGGTTTTTGAGAAAACCATGGGATTTGTTCTCGCCGCTTTGATGCCCATTCTTGCTGCCATGCACTAGGTATGTTGAAGCCTTCCTCTTTGGCAGAAATTGCAGTTTTTGTAGGTGGCTTTCTTGATCACAGACGAATTTTATTTACGTTTTCAATATCCTCATGGATTCCCAGGTCTCGGTTGTCAACAATCTTGTCAAACTCTCTAATGAGGGCATTTTTGCGATGCAGGTTTGGAGGTGGTATGTGACTTAGTACTGGAAGCCATTTGGTAGGTGTTGATCTAATAGGTCCAGTGATCATTCTCATGGGATTGTTAAGTTGGGCATCTGCTCTATGAGTGTGAGGGCTGTTTAGCCAGACGGGTGCACAGTATTCAGCAGTGGAAAACACAAGGCTCAGAGTTGTTGTGCGTAGAGTTGAAGCTGAAGCTCCCCAAGTTGTTCCACAGAGCTTTTGTATAATATTATTCCTTGCTTTCAACTTCTCTGCTGTTTTTGATAGATGATGTTTGAAAGAAAGAGTTCTATCAAGTATTATGCCTAGATATTTTGGAGTACTGTTGTGAAGAAGCAGCTTGTTCTCAAACTGGAATTTGATCTCTTTTTTGGCAAGTTTGTTGTTAAGGTGAAAGCAAGTAACCTCAGTCTTGCTGGCATTTGGCTGCAAGCGCCATTGTCGGAGATATCTACCCATTCTCATCAGATCATGAGTAAGAACTTCCTCTGCCTCCTCAAATGATCCAAACCTAGTCACCAACACCCAATCATCAGCATAGCCAAACTTTTTGGATGAAGTCTCAGGCAAGTCTGCAATGTAGAGGCTGAAGAGAAGTGGGGCAAGCACCAATCCTTGGGGCAGGCCATTTTTCAGTTTCCTTTGCGTGCTTTTGTCAGAACCCATGATGACTTGAAATGTTCTGTCATTCAGCATGTTATTTAGGAGACGAGCTGTTATTTTGCATGTAATTACTCAGAGAAACTTATAAATCATGCCCTCTCTCCACACTGTATCATAGGCCACTGATAAGTCAATGAAAACAGCAGAGGTTTTCAGCTTCTCTTGGAATCCGCCTTCAATGAATGTTGTCAATGAGAGGACCTGGTCACAACTGCTACGTTTTGGCCTAAACCCAGCCTGTTCATGTGGTATCACCTCAAAGATTCTCTGACAGATTCTATTGTAGATGAGCCGTTCTAGTAATTTATAAATCACTGGAAGCAATGCAATAGGTCTGTAACTTTTAGGTGAGTCTGCTGGTTTCCCAGGCTTCAGAATTGCTATTATTTTTGATCACTTCAATTCCTTAGGTACATTACCAGTCTGCGTTACATCTGTGAAAAATCTAGCCAGCCAAACTTTTGCATATTTTCCACAATTTATAAGGAATTCTGGATTTATGTTATCAAATCCAGGCACTTTACCGGGCTTCATATCTCTGAGTGCAGATCCAATTTCTTCTGCTGTGAAAGGTTGTGCATGTTCAGTCACCACTGCATCATTTTTCATCTTTCTCAGTTCATGCTTAACCTGGACTGAGTGTTCCTTATCTTTTGGTACTCTAGATGTTGCCACTATATGAGATGCAACATTGATTTTTCATAATTGAGATATCTCTAGATTTCTCTACCAACTTCTAGCAATTTCTAAAATAAACAATCAAGGAAACTCGAACTTTCCACAATATTTGATAAGACTCCATTAATTTCTAATAAAAAAACAAGAACATTCTACAAATTACCAAGTAAACACCATAAAAGTGTCAAAAGCAGAGTAATTAATTGCTTAAAAGTAAACATTTACATAGCAAAATTATGATGTTGAAGATCCATCTTGTTTCCACTAATATTTGTAATATAAACTTAAAAAACAATTTTAAGTGGAAATTAACTCATGTTATGGCGTGACGGCCGTTTCGCTCTGTTGTCTAGAGCATCGTCAGACGACCCACAGTACACAGATTTAAGGCATGAGTTTGAGGGTTATGTATGTTGGAATGGTGAAGGGGTGGGGGGATGAGTAGGCGGGAGGTTTGAAGTTGGGATTATTTTGTCAAATAGAGTATGTGAGAAGAAGTTAAGTTGATCATTTAAAATGTTGTCAGGTTGCTGCTTTGCATGTTTGTAAATCTCATATTGTTCTAAAACATTGAGTTTCTGGCTTTTGTGAGTGAAGTGTAGTGTGTCTAAATTAGTGTCAATGTCTGTATGACTGTGGCCTGTTGAAATGATGTGTTCAGCAAAAGTGGAATGTGTGTTTGGGTGTGAGATGACTCTTGTGTGTTCTTTGAATCTAGTGGTGAATGTCCTGCCAGTTTGTCCTATATAGAACTTGTTGCAGTCATCGCATTTCAATTTGTAAATTCCAGATCTGTTGTACTTGTTTTGAGATGTTGTCTGAGAATGCAGTTGTTTTTTGAGTGAATTAGTTGTTCTGTAAGCTATTTTATATTTGAGTTTCCTGAATGAAGCTGCTATTTTATGAGTTTTGTTGTTGAGGTAGGTAAGTGTGATGAATGTATGGGGGTTGTCATTCTGTTTGTTGCTGGTGTGAGTGATTGGTTTTGTTGATATTCTGTGCAGTAGTTTGTCTATTAGTGTGTGTTTGTAACCATTCTGTTGTGCTATGTATTTTATAGTATTCAATTCTATATTGTAATCTTCTTGTGACATAGGAATGTTTGTTAGTCGGTGGAGCATGTGATTGGAAGTGGCGTGTTTATGTTGGGTTGGGTGATTTGATGTGTTATGGATTATTGTATCAGTTGTTGTGGGTTTCCTGTAAATTCTAAATGTTTTGAATGAATGTTCCTGCTTTGTTATTGCGATGTCCAAGAAGTTGATACTATTATTGTAATATAAACTTGAAAAAAACACTTTTAAATGGAAATTAACTCACGTTATGGCGTGACGGCCGTTTCGCTCTGTTGTCTAGAGCATCGTCAGACGACCCACAGTACACTGACTTAAGGTATGAGTTTGAGAACCCTCAAGTTTATATTACATATTAGTGGAAACAAGATGGATCTTCAACATCATACTATTATTGTGTTCAAGTTCTAAGGTGAATTTTAAATTGGGATGGATTTTATTGAGATTGGTTTGGAATATTTCAGTTTGTCTTTTATTGCCTTTGTATAGAATTAGAATGTCATCAACATATCGGTGTCAGCTGATGATTTTGTCTGTATTATGTAGGATATGTTTTTGTTCTATATTGTGGACAAAGATTTCAGCTAGGATGCAAGAAATTGGGGAACCCATAGGAAGGCCATGAGGTTGTGAATATAAATTTATTATTGTATGTGAAGTAATTTTGTTAGGTAACTAATGTTGTGAACTGTCAAAAGAATTATCACTACAGACAACGAAAGTTCATTAGATGGTTTGTAATAGCGCCAACGGGATTACACTGTCTGTATTAACGGGAACTGTCACTAAGAAAGAATTATCACAATAGATGAAACTGTCACAACTTGTTTATCACGACGAATCTCAAACAAAACTGAACTAATTTACAAGAGTCTACCTCTATTTATATGATTTTTCATAATTGAGATATCTCTAGATTTCTCTACCAAATTCTACCGATTTCTTAAATAAACAATCAAGGAAACTCGAACTTTCCACAATATTCGATAAGAATCCATTAATTTCTGATCAAACAACTAGAACATTCTACAAATTACCAAGTAAACACCATAAAAGTGTCAAAAGCAGAGTAATTAATTGCTTAAAAATAAACATTTACATAGCAGATAACACCAAGAACCACTGTTTCTTCTTTCTTTCTATTCTCTCCAATTTCATATTCGCTACAGTAATGTTGATGTTGAGAATATTGTGGTTGATTTACGACAATAACTGCATATTTTAATGAAACTATATTTTTTCCTCTATTAAAGTGCTATTAATTTCTCTGCTGTAAAATCACTTCCCGGTGGTTCGGAACCTACCTAAAACTGAAGGTCATGCTCATCAATCACCATCATCCAACTTAATACCCACTCACAGGCCTGAGACCTATGTGGGATTCATCCTCCAAAAAAAGTATACTGAAGACTTCCGCAATGGTGGATATTGACAACAGTATTGTAAGCTGATGGAAATCGATGAATGCCTCTGTACAAAAATCAGTCACCACCGTGAATCGTATTTGGACGGATAGACCTGCGTGTAAGCCTATGACATTCCATACTTCCCAAAATATGGTTGAGGAAATATTTCTAAAAAACATTCCTCATTAATTACGGTACATGAAATTATATAGTTTTATAAATAAAGGTTTTAATACCTGCGTTTTGGTATCCAATAATTATTGTATTCACTACCGGTCTCAACCCTCCTAAGGCGTCATCATCAGGTGGTTGTCAGTCCGGACTTGTCAGTCGGCGCGAGCGTGTTGCCCGTCCTGTCACTCGTGTGTTCATTTCGGAATATTATTTGTTGTGTGTGTGTTTTTTATTCTCCGACGTTTTATATAACGTCGAATCGCCGATGATGCAATAACGTCTACAACCACCTGATGATGACTCCATAGGAGGGTTGAAACCGGTAGTGAATACATTAATTTTTTGGTTACCAAAACGCAGGTATTTAAACCTTTATTTATATTCACTGGTATCCAGAGGCTAAAGAATTCAATATGATATAATTTTAATATCTTAAGAATGTTCAAGAGGTACTTCACATAAGAAGAGGTATTCCTCATCGTTGGTTTTGCAATAGTTTGATTTCCAAGCATTCAGGAAATGGTTTGAATATTAAAAATACGATTTCAGCTGAATATTCTCCAGCAATAAAAATCAATGAATATGAATGATAAAATAATGAATCTCAGGTGAATTGAAATTGTGCATGAATAAATAGAAGTAATAAATATTTAAAACCTTTGTATAGATTGTTTTGAGAAGATAAAGGAGGTGGCCTGGAAGTACCAGAGACTGCCCTTCCTGTCATTACAGCTCCATTCATTGTGGAATGATTCATCTCTGAAAATAAGAATTAATAATAGAGCACTCGTCAATGTAAATAACTCATAATCATCTTGAGCAACTTAGATTTATTGCAAGACTTCTTGATTATCAGCCATACTTTATTTATACATTTTTTGCTATATTGCATTGCAGATATCATTATTATATAAAAAATATTTCTCATGTGTTATATCTGAAAATTGTGTCTGTTAAAAAATAAAAATTTGATAGTAGAATCCATTGGTACAAAAGTAATTATATTGTAATTATTAGGCTATATAATCATTATAATTATTATGGTATATTCTTTACAAGCAAAATCAACCTTGAAGGAGGAAATATTAGTGCCAATTTTAGCCATTATATTGAATTACTGAGTAATTTGAACAGTATATAGCATATGAACACAAAATTATTCTACCTGAATATCAATC
Organism: Conomelus anceps; assembly: GCA_948455865.1. Classification (NCBI taxonomy): domain Eukaryota; kingdom Metazoa; phylum Arthropoda; class Insecta; order Hemiptera; family Delphacidae; genus Conomelus; species Conomelus anceps. The sequence goes on from OX418216.1 coordinate 116,769,641, forward strand.
CTGATGCATTGATTGTATCGTTAAAAAATAAAAATTTGATAGAATCCATTGGTACAAATATCATTATGGTATATTTTTTACAAGCAAAATCGACTTTGACGGAGGAAATATAGTGCCAATTTAAGCCACTATATTGAAATACTGATTAATTTGAACAAGTAGCATAAACACACAAAATGATTCTACCTGAATATCAGTCCTGGTGATCTCTCCTGTTATAAGTCTGTATTTTATTCATAGTTCTCTGAAAATGAAGCTGAGTCTATCTTTTAGTTGCTGCCATCAAAGTTTTGGTACCGGTTACTGATACAAATTTATTTTAATTATTGTTTAAATTATTTCCATATTATTCAATATAATAATGATATCTGTAATAATGACGTTGTAAAAGTGATTCAAATTAAAACTACACACTCATTACTCTACGATAATAAAAATTTTAAAATCAATAACTGAACTAATAGTCTATGTATCACTATCAATATTCATAATCAAACTTAACAGAGAACAAATAGTTGAAGATACAGGGATATTCTATTAATTTTCTGCAGAGAACTGTGCAGCGAAGATAGAAGTAGCCTTTACTATAAAGAAGTTGTAGTTCAATAAAGTACTGATAATTCGGTCGTCAAGTATTCTGTCCTATGTATACAGTAACGTTGCCATGGCAACCGTATCCAACAATATAGACTACTTGACCACGCTTGCGGGATATCTACACCTCAAAAATCGTTCTACACACTGCAGCCTAATTTTCTTTAAACAATGGTTATTAGATAGAAAATGACTCGTGATACGATCTCCTAGAAGAGATCCTAATGCTACTGAAATTGACACCTTTTGATTGCAGCATAGAATTATGTTTAGACTATCTTTGATTTGACATAAATATAAGGCTTTGTTTGTGAATGACCAACACTTGATCATGCAACCGCTTCTTTAAAAACACTAAAAAACATAATACTTTGGATTTCATGTTTCATAACGATCTGCGTTGTTAATGTTAACTTATTATTGTAAATTTGACGACTCTTGCAGTCAATTTTAATTGCGAATAAATAATATCACTACCTACTCACTCGTTATCACTACCTACCCAACGTTTTCTAGTCTTGGAAACTTATCTTCAAGGCCACGTTCAGCCAAGATTTAGTATGAATATTATTTATTCACAATTAAAATTGACTGCGCAAGTCGTTGAATTTACAATAGTAAGTTAATAAACATAATACAATGCATCAATCTTTATTATTTGAAGGAGTCAAACCCCGGTTGCACATACAGTGGAAACAATTAGTCTGGGCGCACAATTAGTCTGGTAGTCAGCCATGGCGAGGGGAGTGTTTATCGCTCATTTCTAAAAAATGTGGCCCATGCGACGCTGCAGATGTCTTCAAGGTCAACTAGTCAACTTTTACAGGACGGCTAGCAGTGAAACCAGAGCCACGCGCCCAGACTAATTGTTTCTACTGTATATCATACCAGGGTAAAAGGTACTGAGTCGCGCCAGAGAGAAATTTTCAAATAAAATAAATTCCAACTTATTTTTTGTGGAATTATTCATGAATTTGTATTGAGCAAATGGAACTATCCACCAATAGGGCTACTAAAAAATATAAATATGTGTAAAAATATCAAAATTATTGTGACTTCAAAGTACCGGTACGGTAATGACTTGCACTTGATCGACATTTTTGCAACATTTTAAATTTTGAGTTAATAAAACGCAGGTTTCAGATTGTAGCACACAAAATATATTGAAAATGTTTATTTTTAGTAAAATAAAGAGGATGGAATCTTGAGGTTTGTTCAAATGAAGGTCATTGTAAGTTAGTTGCCAAGTTTCAAATAATTTCTATTCGTATTCAGGACTTACTTGTTACTTGATCAGTCTTCTCCGCAGTCTGCGACCGGGGAATCGTAATATTTTCTTCCCATCGGCTGGGGATTCTCATCAGTCAGGTCCGGTACTGATATGTATGTTCATCAAATAACATACTCAGCCAGTGTGTAATATGGTCTTCCTGTGAGATATTGCTTCAGTCCATGGGTAAATTTGTTGTCCTGGATTGTTTTTAGTTTTTGAGGCAACAAATTGAAGAGGTGGACCCCTGAGTAGGCCGGAGAGCCGCTGAACGCCTTGAGCATATATTGTTGAAGATTGTGGATGTCGTTTTTATTTCTTGTGCATGTATCATGCATGCATGTCGTCGTATCTTAAGGATGGGCTCACTTTTCTTGCCAGTGTCGTTGCTTCCGGGATATGACCGTAAAGAATCCTATATTGTATGAAGAGAGTCCTGCAATGTTCCATATCATATTCCTTCGAACTGCCCTCTTTAATATACTAATGACTTTCTTTTCTTTCTTTTTCCGGAGGATTCTTTCTTTTTTCTTAGACCTGTGCGTGGGTAAGGAATTGGATGATGGTGATTGATGAGCTAGTTGGACCTACAGTTTTAGGTAGGTTCCGAACCACCGGGAAGTGATTTTACAGCAGAGAACAGATGAGACTTTTTTGCTGGCCAATCCAATCGCGGCCACCCTCACAAAGAGCGCCCAGGAGTTTCATAGCTTATCTCTGATTGAACAGATACCTGATATGGCGCTCGGCTATCACTTCCCATCAGGGCTTAATTTCTGAATTGAGAAGTGCCGGAGCTGTGACTTACCGATGGGTATGGAAACGGGGGCTCTGGGGGTCCTCCCCCAGAAAATTACACTTGAATTGGTGCATTTTGAACGCATTTGAGCATGGTTAGTAATGCACATTTAATATTACTTAATATACAAAATAATAAGATAAAATGTTTAAGAAATTGAAGAAGTTTTTGTTAGCAACTTTCTTTTAATTACCGTAACTTAATTGATTAATAGAGAAACTTTCAAACAAATGATTTTACTACGGTATCGATTTAGAAAGCCAGAACTCCGCTCCGGCATTCTAAAAGGTACCTTTTACTAACCCTGCTACAGACATAGGCATTTGAAGCCCCCCAAAACGTATTATTTGAATGTGGCCCTTTCTACATACAAGACTGAATGTGTCAGCTTCATTCTTAAAAGGGTCATAATAATTGTAATGCATTTATATAGGCATTTTAATGTCCCTCGATTCGAAATACACAGAAGAAACATCCATAAATACAGCCATTGGGGGCCTTTGGAGGTCCCAAGCTGGATCAATAAGGAACCCCTGGAGGGCCCAGACTGGAGTATTATGGGGCCTTTGAATTATCTTTGTTTTGAGGTTCCCAGATGATGGATTCTTGCTTACCTTCGCCATATGATGTGGTCCCCTTGACATTATAACCCTAGGCAACCTGCCCCTTACAATCTCCCCGCCCCCCCGCCTATGGGGTCATGAACTTGTCATGACCACTATTTCCTTGGAGCTACATATATTTATTTACATTTTATATAGATATATACTATATATACTGTATTATGTATTCCAATAAATTATTATAATCATGAAAGAAGGGTAGCCTAATAATGATAATCACTACTTTTATACCTCAAGGAATTGTAGGATCATCACCACAATGATGGGTTGGTTACATTGGGATAGTTACTCGCTAAGCGAGTAGCGAGTAGGACGTTACTGACCGACCGTGCTACAGCAGCTCAGCATACCAAGCCGAATTATATTAAAAATTTATCTTCCAGAATCACCCCCATACTATGGAATTTCTAAGACAATAAATAATATTGCAACACAAAATTAAAATATGAAGTTTACCAACAATTATTCAATGAAATTTCATCAAAACAATATACAATATATTTCATCTGAAGTGTTATGCTGGCAGCCTGCGTGATTAAGTGTCGGCTTTGGCCACAATAATATTGTATTTTGGTGTTGGCTACTCTGCCAGCAAGTATAAATGTGACCAAATTCAAAGTAGACTTTGAATTTGGTTACATTTATACTCGCTGGCAGAGTAGCCAACACCAAAATACAATATTATTGAGGCCAAAGCCGACACTTAATCACGCAGGCTACCCGTAAGGGTCTCCCCACCACGAAAAGCCATACGAATTTACTTTATCACGCAGGCTGTCAGCATAACACTTCAGATGAGATATATTATATATTGTTTTGATGAAATTTCATTGAATAATTGTTGGTAAACTTCATATTTTAATTTTGTGTTGCAATATTATTTATTGTCTTAGAAATTCCATAGTATGGAGGTGATTTCAGAAATAATTTTTTTAATATAATTTGGCTTGGTATGCTGAGCTGCTGTAGCACGGTCGGTTAGTAACGTCCTACTCGTTACTCGCTTAGCGAGTAACTATCCCAATGTAATCAACCCTTTACGATCGTTTATTTATTTATATAATTTATTTTGGTTCGAATAGCAATGACGTGAAGATCTTAAAGGCATTGGCTGTGAAAAGTAAACATAACTCTACTTGTATTGTATAGGTTAGGATTGTAGTTTGTAGGAGTATTTCGTGCCTTGAATTTCTTTTAGTGCTGTTTTTATTTTGTTTCTTTGGAAGAATCTTTATGGTCATTATTCATAATTTACTTGAGAAGAGGCAGTGTCAAGGCTCAATTTAAAAAATCAGACTAGTAACTTAACTATTGAACCGGCTTGATCTATTTTTCACGACACAATGAAATGATTAGACGAGAATATTAATGAGCGAAATAATAACAATTCAAGGTAATGGAAGAAATTTAAAAGAATTTTAAAAGTAGGCTTTACAACACAGGCTAAGATAGATTCTCAAATAGCATATTATCACGTGATATACCACAGATTCATTAATACTTAGGCCTAGTGCAACTTTGTAATGCTTAATGTAGGCCGTATTTTATTTTTATTGCTTTGATGTACGATGTAGTAACTTATAATTACTTATTTAAAAATCGATACTAAGTTAATATTCTTTATATTTTCTCTTTCCATTTTCACCTGTTTTCTCTGACAACTAGATGCATGCCTCTGACCAATGTTAATAGAAACAAGAATTCAAAAAAGGATAGCAAAGTTGCTTCAGTGCATTAATTTGTCGAACAAGTGTGGACAGTTCACATTTCTGCTCCATAATTAATAATTTCCACGATACTGTCGCGTTCGCCTTTCAATTACTATCTTCTGTTTCAAATCATCTTTCTTTTCCCCACAATTTAATTTTTAAAACTACAAATTCCACTGTATAGACCACGGTTGTTTACAATAGGCCTACTTCATTATTTATTCTTTGCTGCAACCGGCACAAGTTGACGCACAGCAAAGTCGATCTGAGCTATTCGACAAACTAATGCAGTGTATGTTAAAGGCCCAGTATTTAATAGAATATACGGTGAAATTTAATGAAATATTGTGAAACCTCATGATATCATGAATAATATTTTTCATGTAAAACAACACAATTCATACCTAATTTACAAATATAAACGACAAATTCGAATGGTATATTAATGATAATTCTTTACAATCCTGCTAGTTTGTATAGTAACCAGCTATAGCAAACTATTTGTATAGTGATTGATTTGCTAGTTTTCATTGCAAAAAACTTGCATAAGTTTCTTACATTGAACATGAATTTTTATTTTTCAGTTGGCCAGTGTGGTAATCAAATTGGAAGTGTATTCTGGCCATTAGCGTTAAAAGAACATGGCTTTGGAAATGAGAACAAATTGCATCAAAAGAAATCAATCGCAAGTAATTCGCTGCACAGTTTTTTCCATTGTCCATCAAAAATATCAGAGTATTCTTCAATTTCCGACTTGAAAAAAGGAAACGTCAAAGCCAGAGTATGTACACAGTATTTTATATATTTTTACTTTTCACTACCGGTACTGTTAGTAGTTCTAATTATTTTACCAAAGAAGTTGTAAATATGAACAGCCTCTTCTAGAACCTTCATAAAGCAAGAAAAGCAAGAGCTTCATGAATGGGCCAATGTCACCCCAAGTCCGGTTAAATTATCCCAATTTTTTTTTTTTTTTCATTACAAGTATGAAAGGGAAATTTTCTATTGCAATACTTGAAGCATACGATTTTCACTATATATTCAGAATATTTAACAAATATGAATATTGAATTACTAAGTTATAAGCTTCATAAATCAAGCTTGTAACTATGGAAAAAATATGAAAAAGGAGCCAGGTGTTACTTCATCTAACGGTACTATAAATTAGTTGAAGAATTTGAAAAGGTGAAGCCAAAACTAAAGAGAAACAAAGTAAACGTGGACATTGCTATTTTTTGCACTCTTCTCGTAAATGAATATCCATTGATCTCAAAGAAAGCTATAAAACCAACAATATACCGTTCTCCACTTATTTTATAATTTCTGTGAAGAGCTCTCTCGTCAGTGAACGCTACAAAGACCAGGAATCTTTCCAAACTAAAGACTTTGAAAGACGACTTGAGGGTGTGCTTGACAACCATACGACCCAGAAAAGATGTCGCAATTAAGGGGTACCAAGGACAAAAAATATCTTACTAAATTTGGTCTCATGGTATTAGCGTCTTGTTTTTTTTTTAGGAAAATGGATAATTTGCAACTTGACAGATCTCATACGTTTCCATCTAAATGTCCTCATATTTTGTGAACTTACGGCCACACGGCTGAACCCCTCCTGGGAGCAGACTACTCTCAGCCAAATGATAGCTTAATCGCGCCTATTGCCGATTAAATTACAAATTTGAAGACTTACAACTCAAGCGTCTCTGATTAACTGCTGGACTCTGGTGGATTTGAGCAGTCTAGTTCTATCAGACTCCTACTGGAATAGTTTATAATTTATTTTCACTATCTTAGCCTTAAGATTGGGAAGTGATGCTCTTTATGCTTAACAACGCTTTCTCGTAGGACCTGTTTGTAACGGTGACCGATTAGATTGGCCAGCAAAAAAGACACTGTTCTCTGCTGTAAAATCACTTCCCGGTGGTTCGGAACCCACCTAAAACTGTAGGTCCAACTCATCAATCACCATCATCCAACTCATTACCCACGCACAGGTCTAAAGACCTATGTGGGCTTCATCCTCAAAAAAAAAACTCATTTTTACAACAATTTGTAGGCCTATATATTCAACATCAACAATATTGAATACATTTTATGCTTCAATAAAATGAAGTTTTTTTTTAATTTTACATGGTTTGCATTATCATTATTTATTAGTTTATTGTGTTGTCTGTTGTTTTGGTGTCAAGTTTTTTATTATTTTTGTTTTTATTTTTCTGTTTTTAGTGTATTTTAATTGATATGGAAGAGAATGTTGTTGACCGCTATAAAAGAAGTGCTTTACGTGATTTATTTGATAGTAAATGCTTACTAACCAACCATCCTGGATCTGGTAATAACTGGTAATTCTAGTCATTATTTGAAATTTACCTTCAGTTGTATTTGCCTTCATTCACCTCAAGTTCCTGCAACTCATTTCAAGAAAATTGTTGTAAATGTTCATGAATCAGATTTAATTTGTTCCCTCTTTCCAATCCTTGCTCATTTATATTGGGTTACATATTTCTAATTAAGTAATTGAATGATTATTGATTAATTATTCTAGTATTACTGCCTAGAACTTTATGCTTTGTAAACTCATTACTGATGCATGCTTTAAAAATATTTTTTTTTTTTTTTGTAGATTACGTCTTGGAGACTCCAGTTAAGGAGTATAAGACAAGTCAGATCAACAATATTATACACTAGATACCATAATTACTTCAATTAGTTGAGGTGAGGCTTAATTTTGATGTGAAAGGAACTCTTGTACACTATAAAAAGCTTTATCAACTAAATATTTCTTCAATTGTTTTTTAAATATTTCTATATTTTCAAGACTCTTCAAAAACTGCGGTAGCTTGTTGTAGAATTTCCTACCAATATAACTAGGTTTTTGTTTGAATAAGCTACTATTGTGACTCACCAAGTGATAATCTCCTCGGCGTCTTGTATTATAATCATGTACATCAAGATTTTGGTTAATATCATTCGTTTTTACATATAAAGTAGCTTCATACACATATAAGCAGGGTACAGTTAGGAGACCAAGTCTCTTGAACAACGGCCTACATGAATCTAATCTATTTACTCTTTCTATACACCTAACCGCTTTCTTTTGGATCTTAAACACCCTATCAAGATTTTGTTTTGATGAATTACCCCATACTAAGATAGCATACCTAATATGTGACAGTAAGAGCCCATGGTAAGCTGTAAAAAGTAACTTTTTGACATTCAATCTAGCGAGCTGTCGCAGGACAAATACCCCAGATGAAATTTTACAACATATTTTCTCAATGTATGGAGTCCAGGTCAATCGTCTATCCAACATAACTCCTAGAAATGCAATTTTTTCTTCCTGGTCTAATTGATTATCGTTTACAAACACGTTTATAGCCCTATCTTCATTTAAATTATGTTTGTTTTTGAATTGAAGGTATTGGCATTTTTTACTATTTATAGTTAATTTCAACTGATTTAAAAATTGGACAATGGACTGCACACCTATATGGGTACTTATTTCTAAATTATCTAGAATGGAATTGCAAAAAATGAGTGATTTATCGTCTGCAAATAAGAGGGCTCTACCACTAATTAATTCTTTAGGTAAACGGTTGACATATAACAAAAAAAGCAATGGACCTAGTATTGACCCCTGAGGCACTCCAGCTTGCACCTCTAATTTATTAGATTTATTCTTTACTATACTATTACCAACTACTATAGTTAGTTCTACACATTGTTTTCTCCCAATAAGATATGATTCAAAACATTTCAGTTCAACCCCATTTACACCTACATTTTTCAGTATTTGCAATAAAGTTCTATGATTAACACAATCAAATGCCTTTGACAGATCTAAGAAGATTGCAGTAGCTTTATCACCTGAATCTATTATATCTATTAGTTTTTCAACTAGGGAAACTATGGCTGTTTTTGTTGATCTCCCTTTCTGGAAGCCATGCTGTTCATCACAGATAAAGTTTGCTTCTTGAAGGTGCAGAAGTAACCTATTTAGAACTACTCTTTCAAAAATTTTACTTATTACATTTAAAATACTAATGGGCCTATAGTTTTCTACCTTTTCTTTATCACCACTTTTGAAGAATGGCAAGATCTTCCCCTCTTTTAAGTTATCTGGAAAAACACCTTGTTCTAATGAATGATTGATCAGATGAATCAAAGGGTCTAACAATTGATCTTTACATTCTTTCAGAATTTTACTGGATACCCCATCCATTCCCACAGTTTTTTTATTATTTAAACTATCAATGATATTTGACAACTCGTCTTGGGATACTGGGTGGAATTTTAATTCGTTCTGAATCCCCTCAGTATTCCTCATGTTTGCATCACTAATACCTGTATTAAGAGATTTTTGAAGATCCTTAGCAACCAGTTGATAATATCTGTTAAAGAAATTACAAATGTCTACACTATCATCAATATATTTGTCATTTTCGTTAATTATTCTGGGGACACTAGTATAAGCATCTACAAGAGCTACTTGCCTATTTTTGTTTATTACATCCCACACTGCTGTGTTAAAGTACACACTATTATTCAAAATTTCAGCTGTTTTCTTACATTTCGCTCTTTTCACTTCTTTCATATAGCTTTTCTTTAGAGCTTTGTAATTATCTTCACTTAACATATTTCTAGATAGTTTGAATTCATCATATGCATCTTTAACCCTATTTCTTTCTGCAAGGATGTCATCAGTTATCCACTCTTCAATCTTGTCTAATTTGTTCTTTACAGGGACTTTTTTAACTGGACAACTCATAGTAATATGAAACCTTAAAATATTAATGAAACTATCATATTTGTCATTTAAACTATTGCTATTGTAAACCCTGTCCACCTAGGAGTAGGGAGCTCTGAAGAAAATCCCCCTGGTCCTCCAGGTTGGGGGTTGGACGTTGGGCTAACAACCCGCTCTATAAAAACCTATTGTTACGAAACGTAGATTAAATGCCTCGGACGGACTGGAACAAAGGACAAATAATAGGATCAGACCAAAAGACTTGAGAATAGGAACATGGAATATTAGAACGCTAGCAATCCCAGGGGGAAGTGATTTATTGGCAGACGAATTAAGTAGGTATAAATTAGACATAGTAGCATTACAAGAAACTAAATGGCCGTATGCAGGGAAAATCAATACCAAAGATTATGTAATATATTATAGTGGCACAGATGATGGTCATCATTATGGAGGAGTAGGGTGTGCTGTTAAGAAATCTATAGCGGAGTCTGTGATAGGATTCACGCCAATAAACGAACGACTGTGCAATATTAGAATAAGAGGGAAATTTAAGAATCTATCGTTATTAAGTATGTATGCCCCAACAGAAGAAACAGAAGATGAAGATAAAGACATTTTTTATGGAGCTTTAGAAGACGAAATAAACAAATTACCACAATACGATGTGAAACTAGTGATAGGTGACGCAAATGCTAAAGTAGGAAGGGAGGAGATGTGGAGAGAAGTAGCAGGAAAGGAGAGCTTACATGAATCAACAAATGACAATGGGCTGAGACTTCTGACATTAGCCAGTTCAACAGAAATGAGAATTTGCAGCACAATGTTTCCAAGAAAACAAATTCATAAAGCGACCTGGACATCTCCAGATGGAAAAACTGCTAATCAAATAGATCATGTACTAATTGACAGTAGGCATTCAAGCAGCATTACAAATGTACGAACAGTAAGAGGAGCAGAATTTGGAACAGACCATTACCTGGTGCTTATTAGTGTAAAGCAAAGAATAGAATTGAAGAAGAAGAGAGCGGCTAGGATAGAAAAGTTAGATACTGAGAAAATGAAGTTACCAGCGGTACAAGAGGAATTTAGACTTAAGCTCAGTAATAGGTTTGAAGTTTTAGAAAATGAAGTCTTAGAGTTACCAGAAGCAGAACCTAATCTAGCCAATAAGCAATGGAAGAGAATTCAAACTGCTGTTAAAAGTACAGTAAAGGAAGTATGTGGTCAAAAACCAAAGAAAAGGAAGAACCCATGGTTTACAGACGAATGCCAGGCTTTGGTGGACAAAAGAAGAGATACTAAACTTAAGTGGTTGGCAAATAAAAAAGCAGTACCGGCAAATGAAACAGAACAGAGAAAGTCAGAACAAATTAGAGCAGAATACTGTGAAATCAACAGAAATACAAAACTATTGCTCAGAAGGTGCAAAAGAGAATTCTTAAACGGAAAGCTGACGAAAGCAGAGAAGGATAGAACGACAAATAATACCAGAGATTTTTACAGGACAATTCGTTTTTTCAAAACCGGATACTCAGCAAGGAATTATGGAGTCAAAGACAAATATGGCAACCTAGTGATGGACAAAGAATCAGGAATTAAGATATGGAGAGAATATTTTAGAGAACTGTTAAACTGTGATATTCTAGCAAATGGTGATAGGGAAGACAACTTAAGTTACCACAATGTACAGCCCCTTGTTCTGCCACCTACTGAAAAGGAAGTAGAAGAAGCCATAAATCAACAAAAAAACAATAAGGCTCCCGGAGAAGATGAAATCACAACTGAGATAATCAAAAATGGTGGAAAAGTTCTTGTAAGGGAAATCCACAGTCTAATGTTGAATGTATGGGAAAAAGAAACCATACCAGAGGAGTGGACTGAAGCAGTGATAATTCCCCTTCATAAAAAAGGTGATAAACAGGTGTGCTCCAACTACAGAGGTATATCCCTTCTAAACACAGTTTATAAAATATTTTCAAAAATTTTATTATCAAGGCTAAATCCATACACAGAAGCCATAATTGAAGAGCAACAAACAGGATTTATGAAAGGCAGATCAACAATCGACCAATTTTTTTTACTTAAACAGGGAATTTCAAAATACTGGGAATTTAATAAGAGTTTTTATGGAATATTTATAGACTTTAAGAAAGCTTATGACAGCATAGACAGGAAATCATTATTCAAGAACATGGAAAAACATGGCGTACCAGAAAAGTTGATAGGATTAACAAAACTATGCATAAACGAGTCCAAAGCTAAAGTGAAAATAGACGGAGAAATATCTGACAGTTTCCGTATAAACACAGGAGTAAGGCAGGGAGATAGAATTTCCCCCACTCTCTTTAATATAGCTGTAGAGGAAGCCTTACAAAAAACAAAGAACCTCCAAAGAGGTATTAAACTGGGAGTAGACCTAAACATAATGGCTTTTGCCGATGACGTAGTGATCCTAGCAGAAAATTCTGAAAACCTCTGCCTGTTAGCTGAAAACCTAATAAAAGAATGTAAGAAAGTAGGATTAGAATTAAATGAAGATAAAACTAAAATTATTCACTTTGGCCGAAACACTCAAAATAGAAACGTAAATTTCAACATTGCCGATTATTCAATAAATTGTGTAGACAGCTTCAAATATTTAGGAGTTACGGTAAATAGTTCAAATTCTGAAGACTTAGAGATACAATGTAAGCTAGCAAATGCCAATAAGAGCTTAGGAGCCTGTACAAAAATTCTATCATCCAAACTGCTATCAAGATGTACAAAGTTAAGATTATACAAGACCATCATACAGCCGGTATTATTGTATGGCAGTGAGACATGGGTCCTTTCCAAAAGAAATGAAGGACGATTAATAGTTTTTGAGAACAAGGTTCTGCGGAAAATCTTTGGCCCAGTATGTGAAGATGGAGTTTGGCGCATAAGAAAAAACAGGGAATTACGTGCCCTATACCAAGAACCAGATATAATAGCCCTCATAAAAGCCAAAAGAATTAGCTGGTTAGGTCATGTGCTTCGTAGAGAGGAGGGAACAAGGCTGAAGGAGGTGTGCAAGGCCGTACCTGCAGGAAGGCGACCATTGGGAAGGCCTAAATTAAGGTGGCTTGACCAAGTTGGGAAAGATGTTGTCAGGTGTGGAGGAACAATTGAAATGGCAGAGGACAGAGAAGAATGGAGGAGGCTAATCTACGAGGCAAAAAATCGACTGAGATTTGTGACGCCCCAGCAGTAAGTAAGTAAGTAAGTATTGTAAACCCTACTCCAGTTTTCTTGTAGCAGATTCTGCTTCAAACAATCGATATTCCCCTGTTCACATTGTTGAATTTCTTTCATTACTCTACTCTTTTTAATTGATTTATGACCTTGCAACCCCACCTCTAAGATTTGATAGTCATGATCAGATAGTTCCGAGCCGCCTAATCTTGTTTTAGAGTAATCTATATTAGTAAGGATGTTATCAATTATTGTTTGTGATGTTCTTGTGACTCTGGTATATTCATGAACTTTTATTTCCAAGTTATTCATGTATATAATATCCTTTAAATCTTCTGTCATTTTATTCTGTGTTGCAAAGTCTGTATTGAAATCTCCCGCTACAATAACGTTTGTAAAACGAGTAGTAGTAATCTCGCCCATTACAGGCTCTTTAGAGCTCTTGGTATGATAGCTGTTATTAATGGAAGTTGAATGAATAAAGTAATTTATATAATCACGCAATTAGCCTACGTAACTAATTTATTTGATAAAGTCAATAGCCTTAATTAAGAGAGAATTCTTTTTCAACTGCTTATTTCGTAAACCCTGAGAAATTGTTTCCCTGTCATCAAAACAACACAATGTATCTTATGTTTTTAATGCCCACTATATTACATCTAAATATAAATCAAGTCATATTATTGATTTGCTCATATTGTTCTCTTTTATCATTTAAAGCTATCAGACGACTGGTAGAACAATTATTCATAACCGTAAGTTCGAAGTTTCTAGTAGATTTATTCTCAACGATTTTTGGCTCTGGAGGACATAGTTCTGAGAACAAGTTTTGAAACTAGTCAATAGTTACTTAGCAATTTCTTTGGATTTTCATTTGATAAAGCTAATAGTGTCTTCGCACTGATATTAAATTCTAAATCAAGATAAAAGGAAATTTATAGAAAATAATTGCACGCCTATTATAAAAAATATTTAATTTTATGTACAGTACCAAATTATGTGTCAATACTAGTTATAAAGGTGGCCTTACTAATTGTACCATTTACAAATAGCAAAGGGTTATTAATTATAATTTTTATTAATTACTAATTGTACCATTTACAAATAGCAAAGGGTTATTAATTATAATTTTTATTAATTACTAATTGTACCATTTACAAATAGCAAAGGGTTATTAATTACTCATGCATGTTAAATTTATATACAATCAATTTCGTAAAATGAATGCGCATAATAACTACAATTTTGTAACAAATCCTGAATACATTCTTGAAGACTGCCGAAAAGTAAAACTTGACGTCCGGCCTGACAAACAAACAGAAAGTTGTATGTTGTATTCACATTGACTGTATTTTAGTTAAATGAATGAATAAATAAAAGTAAACAACGCATTGTTATTGAGAAATATTTTCTACGGTCATGTCATTGCAGGTTACCTATCAATGATGGAGACCTGCATGGAATGTTGATTATAAAAATATTGTCTTGTAGTTGGACTTGGAAATTAATAATAGAATTGGATGAATACCTCAATGTAGACTTCTCATTATCAGTCATATACAATCATGATTCACTGATTTGTTCAACTTTTTGAAAGTGATTATCTATTCAATTTGTAGAGCACAAAGAACACGGTTCTTCAAATGAAGTGGATCTATTAGCGAGCCATAGTTTTTGTCAGATTTAAGCAGTGATATCAGTTCTATTATGATAGCAAAACTCATGAACGTTATCATGTTGATCAAGATAATGATTAAAACTTGACATTATTCCCCACTTAGTCCCGTAGTTATGAAAATTGAGGCTTCCTTATTCCAAGGAAAACTTGGGAGCTTTCCTCAAAAGTCTGTTTTGAGTCAAGGAAGTCTCAATGTGGGTTCATACACATTGATTCAGTGGGTTCGAGACATTGATTCTGTAACAAGTTATGTGAACTCACAAATCAATTTTCTTTATTTTGTGTAATTTTGATGCAGGGCTGTTGGGCATTATGAACATGGAAGAGATCAGTTGAACACCATCCTGGAGATGATTAGAAGATCTGCCGAATGTTCGGACTTCCTGCATGGGTTCATGCTGTTGTTCTCTCTTGGTGGCGGAACTGGTTCAGGATTAGGCAGTGCAATTCTGCCACTTCTCGAGGATAATTTCCCAAACGTTGATAGGTGAGATTCATTAGTTAATCCATAATAATTCAATTAGATATTTATATGTAGTTAAATCACTCGTAAAAAAGCTTTCGCTTGTGATTGCTTCGCTAAAGCAAATGGCTAATTTATTTGTGCTGTCAGTTAAAGTTTTAATTCACTTTTCAATCCAACTGTAATAACAGAAATAATGCTCTTGAAGAATGGGAGTGATGGCTGCTGTCTGAGCGCGTTTTTGTTGCGATGTTCAGTGGAAGTGTAGCCTGCAAAAAATAAAATGACGTTATCTGATTTATTATCACTTACCTGGTGGTTCAGAACTCACCAGATTCCTAGACCTAAAACTTCATTATCACCTGAAGCATATCTGTGTGTGGAGCGCACATAAAGGAGTACAATCCTTTAGTAAATCTCGGACTCATGTATCATCAGCACACAAATATGTATGTATTATAAAAACATACGTCTCCAATCTTCGTACTTTGTTTCCACGACCGGTTTCGACACTCAAAGCGTCATCTTCAGGTGTATATCCTCAGTCTGATTTGACTGTCGTCAGGTTTCTGTTCAATCAGAAATAAGCTACGAAACTCCTGGGCGCTCTTTGTAAGGGTGGCCGATTGGATTGGCCAGCAAAAAAGACTGTTCTCTGCTGTAAAATAACTTCACGGTGGTTCGGAATCAACCTAAAACTGTAGGTCCAACTAGCTCATCAATCACCATCATCCAATTCCTTACCCACGCACAGGTCTCATACCTATGTGGGCTTCATCCTCCGAAAAAAATTAAACCACTAGTACACACACACACGGAAAAACATAGTCGAATAATTAAAATTTCTTGAACGACAAATAAAAATAAACTCCCCGGCCGGGCCCAATAACAACTCGTAACTCCTGAGGATTTCCACCTGAAGATGACGTTTTGAGCGTCGAAACCGGCCGTGGAGACAAAGTACGAGGATTGGAAACGTAAGTTTTTATAATATCTAATATTACCAATCCAAGACTGAAGATGGCAGTTGCACTGCTGAATAAAATATGTATGATTTATTGAGAAATGAACAAATTGCCACCTTCTAACTTTTACTGTTTACAAAACTTGAATTTACATTAACTTATTCCATTCAAAATCTACATTTATTTCATTGAAACCTAGCTTACCTTAAAATTATTACAAAATAATAATTGTATTGGAGCATCTAGCCAATTTTGTTGATAATGTAACAGTAGTGGCCATTCTTTTTAATTAGCGGTGAAATATAGTATTTTTGAGCTCTAAATTCTTTGTGATCAAAATGATGAGTCTCCACTTTTGGTTTCTGATCTTCTGGTTTGTTCTTCTTGTTTATAGCCTTGTTAACTTTCCTCCTTTGATCTATTATTCTTCTACTCACATTGCGTGTATGATAAACTTCTGGCTTCAAGAACTTTGAACAAATTGTGTTGAAGGAATCATACTTATGGTCTTCTGGGTGCGGTTTCAAATCCCTTAAACTGGTATGCGTTAATGGATGCATTGCTTATCTTCTGTAAAACGTGTGCTATTAAAACCAGCTCAGCATAATCTATTCAAAAAAATATCTTCCAAAACTTGTATAATATTGATCAAAAAGCTTCTTCATTGAAATATTTTTAGGTTAGAAATTCATCTCCTGTTTAAAAACACCTTCATTGGAAATTTGGATTGTAAAATCACATCAGAGCTGGCTCATTCTAATACCCCGAAAAGTAGATAAGGAGCTTTCTGCACCAATCTTCAACTTCGTTGTCCCTGCTTGTATTCGAAAATGTATGCATGTTTCGTGTAATGTAATTTTGATGAATATAACTATGAATGTAATTGATGAATGTAACTGATGAATGTAACTATGTAATTGAATTCAAATCATATTGTTCTATGTATAATATTCTGTTTTCAATTCCATAGTCGTTTATCTCGTATATAAATTCAAACAGCTGATAATGTGAATATTGATTGTGAATGCCATAGTATTTCTTCTAAATACATGAGTGAATACCACTTTTGAAATCGATTCTATGCATAAACATTTTTTTTATAACTATAATTAATTTTTGTCCAATATGCTTAATTTATATGCATGGTATTTGATACATTTATTCAAGCTGGGATTTTCTAGCTCCGCACATGTTTGTGCAGTGCACTGCGTACTAGTATTACCAGACACAAGCTAAAGAATGGTGAGGGATTTGGCTTGAAATTATCGTACGTTTGATTTTTACATACTTGCGTACGGTAATTTTGAGCTAAATACTCAGTGTCTGGCAACTGCACAGTGCGCACCACAAAAAGTGCGGAGCTAAGAAAACCCACCTCATCTGAAGCCTTATGTTCTCTACTGACCTCTGATAGCTCTTTAATAGAGCGGGGTTGAATATTAAAAGATTTGCTCATGACTAGAAGCTCATTCCGCTCTCTCGTAAACGCATAGCATCAGATTCATGATCTGCAAAAATGTTATAAAAAATTAATTTAAGAGTACACATGTTAGGAGAACTTAAATTTAGTGTTTTACTTAATTATTCAACTCTCAAGCACTTTAATCCGCTTGTTCAATAATTTAAATATCGGGTCAAATTTAAAAAATCACTGAATGCATTATAAGCTCTTTATGATACAGTCTGAATAATTTTTCCAGGCTTGTCACATGCATCCATCCAGGAGTTTACAATGATGTTATTACAAGCCCTTACAATATTGCATTATCACTTCGGCAGTTGACTGAACATGCATCATGCGTTTTTCCTGTTGATAATAAGGTAATTGAAACTGTTCATCTTTTTAGACAAATTTTCATCTATAATATAAGAAATAAGTCACGCTGATTCAAATAGGTCATATATAATGGGAATAAACTAATATTGATGTAATTCTCAATCGTAAAAATTAATAATCTATTTTATGATTAAGCTCAAATAATCACTGATAACGACACGACGTTGTCTATTATGACGAACGGTGTGTAAAGACCAAACTCAGAGTTGCACAACTATTCGGTTGCAAACATCACAGCCAAAGGTTTGTGTAGAAGGAGGTAGAGAACTATAAGACTGCTGTGATGTTTTCCATGACGAAATACTTAACGAACAATCTAATATTAAAACTGACACTGTATTTCACTTTTATATAATATTTCACTCACATATATTGGAGATGTTTGAGGAATGCATTTCACTTCTGAAAAGTAGCTTCATCAGCCTGCCTAACTCCTAACACAATTGAACAAAACCCATAAAAACTTACAATTCACAGCAGAATATGAAACAGACTACACCTTAAACTTCTTAGATCTCACTATCAAAAAACTAAATAAAATCTACAGAAAACCAACTCTCACAGACACACTCATTCACAACTCATCCAACCATCCAAATCAACACAAACTTACTGCTTTCAACTAACTCCATGATCCATAGACTCCTTAATGTTCCACTATCACAAGCTGACCACGAAGAAGAAATCAATGCGATCAAATATTTAGCACAACAGAACGAATACAACACCAATCTAGTAGACAAAATCCTGAATAAAATGAAAAATAAAAATCCAAAACCTGCAAACCAAAACAGATTTGTCACACTCACATATTTCAACAAAAAATCACACAAAATAGCTTACATCTTTCAAAAATCCGGATTTAACACAGCATTCAGAACAATAAACAACCTGAAACATCAGATCCAACAAAAACCAGCTTACCTAACAAACAGCACAATTCACAAATTCAACAAACCAGGAATATATTAGCTCAAATACAACACATGCCCCAAGTACTACATAGGACAAACAGACAGATCATTCAACACAAGATATAAAGAACACATAAAAGCACTACATTCCAACTCTGACTCAACATTTGCAGATCACTTAATCTACATTGGGCACTCACACAATAACATCCAAACTGACTTAGAAATTCTACACACATTCCAAAAAAGCCACAAACTAAATACACTGGAGCAATTTGAAATATTCAAACACCATAAACAAGATAGAACCAACTTACTCAACGATCAAACGCAATTTTTAACTATATAATGGCCGCTCATCCTAACCTCAACAAAGCATGACCCCTGGCGGCAGGCTGACGAAGCTTCTTTTCAGAAGTGAAATGCATTCCTCAAACATCTCCAATATATGAGAGTAAAATATTATATAAAAGTTAAATACAGTGTCAGTTTTAATATTAGATTATAAGATTGCATTTCAGCGATCGCATACCCATGCTGACCTTTGAAAGCAAACTTTCTTCTTAACACTTTCTGTCTATTAGTGTGCTTTTGTCATTACTAGAATAATAATAATACTGTAGAACATCGATAATTCGGACCTCGATAATTCCTAGTAAAAGCTCAGTCCCTTGAAATAACCTCTATAATTCGTAGAAAAACTATGTATTTTGGTCCCCTTGATAATTCGTATTAATTTTGCAGCCCAAACGGGCGCTAGTTTTATCGTCACTCTCTATAATTCGTAGTTATGTCGGTGAGAACATGCTATATTTCGTATGAGCTATGATTTTTTTTCATATATATCTGTCCATCATCAAGTCTAATGTTAACTTGACCTCCAATGATGTTTCAACGCTGCAGTGCTGTAGTAATAATCTAAAAATCGATCAACTGCATTTTTCCAGTTCAGTTCAGTGTACAATTCAGTTCGTGTTCGGTTAAACTGCTTTTCTGCCATTTGAGCGTTATCGTGTACAATTCAGTTCGCATAGTTCAGTTACCGAATATGAGTTCAAAGTGATCAAATCATAGAGAATCAAGAGAAAAAACAAATCATAGAAACTGTAGCGAGTGGTGTGAAAAAGAGATATGTGACAGATCGTTTCGTCAATCCTGTTTCTACATTGACTAGCATCCTCAAGAAAAAATACGTGCTAGCTGCTACTTCATCGGCCGCCCAGTGGAAAAGACAAAAACCAAGTGAATAACCTCAACTTGAACATTGCCTACTAGAATGGTTCACTCAATGTAGATTAAAAAATGTTTCTATTGGAGGCCCTTTGTTGAAGGAAAAGGCGAATTTTTTTCAGCAAAATTGGGAGTCAGCAGCTTTAAGGCAAGTGGCGGATGGCTAGACAAATTTAAAAGAAGAAATTCCATCAAGTTTCACACAATTTGCGGTGAAAGCACGGATGTTGGAGAAGGTGTATGCAATGAGTGGAAAGAAAAACTGGTAGAGATGATTTCCAATGTATAACTACAGCATCTATAATTCGTATTCCTTTCTTCTCAGCCTTCCATAATTCATAGCTTCAATAATTCGTTACCTTCCATAATTCTTAATAAATCCTTGGTCCCGTGAACTACAAATTATCGAAGTTTTACTGTAATAATATTATTTGAATTTAACGTATTTTAACTTCAGATAAGTCGTACAAATAATTTTGCACTATTGCAAATTATTTCCACATTAGATAATATAAATATTCCAGGTTGGAAGTTCACCCCGGACCAAGAAAATAGTGTTTGTTTATTGTAATTATTCGTAAATCTGCAAGCTAAAAGGGTATTTTGGGAAAAATCCTGTAACGTCCAACATATTCTAATTCAACTGACAATCAGAACCTAAATCACCATAAATGATTGAAGATTGAAGTGAAGTGAAAATGTTATTCTTTGAAAAATCTACAATGTGAATCTAAGTTTGCTTACAATCTTCCAAACTTGAAAATGATATCGTCATTGAAACCCATGTATTATGAGAGTTTGTAACATTTTCAATTAAAGCATCAGTACATGCCATACTATAAACATTGTGAATATTGTGTGGAATTTTGGTATTTCAATTTTTGTATTAATTTCTGCTTTAGCAATTCTTATTCTATTTTCCAGGCCTTGATTGACATCTGTAATAAATATAACAAAACCAAAGAAAAAATTACTGCACATCCTTATAGAGATATGAATAGTCTGATAGTGAAAATGCTCCTACATCTTACAAGGTAAGCAAACTAAAATTTTGAATTCATCTAATCAATGGGAGGCAATAGTTACATGCAAAACCAACTTAAATACATGAATGTATTATGTTTAACCAAAAAAAATGTTTTAATGTAAAACCAACTTAAGAATTATAAAAAGCT
Source organism: Conomelus anceps (assembly GCA_948455865.1). Lineage (NCBI taxonomy): Eukaryota > Metazoa > Arthropoda > Insecta > Hemiptera > Delphacidae > Conomelus > Conomelus anceps. Next base: position 116,790,861 of record OX418216.1, read on the forward strand.
GATAGAAACCTTTTTATTTATAGGATTACACCAGACGTTTATAAATGACGTTTTTCAGTGCCGATTCATGATAGAAAACCGTGTTTTTCGAAAGCATGTCAACTGCACATGTGTTGTGTGTTCCATGGAAGTCGTAAATCGACATTGAATTTTAATTAATTAAAACTATCCTATAAAAGCCACACGCAAAACACTTTATGACATGAGCTTTTTGTGATCCGAATAATACAATTCTATTTTGAATGAATGACCAAATTATAATTATTTATTAGGTGTCCAACTGCCATCCAGTTTGGGCTTAATGAATGAGTTGTTGAGAATTTTGATTTAGGATGGCATCTTCTATTTCAATTGAATTAAGATATTTTATGTCTAAGTTTCGAATCTTTTTTTACGATCATTATTTATTGAAGTTTTGCAGTTTATGTTGAGATAATTTTCCATCTTGTGAGATTAATACGCAACTGAATCTATGCCATTCTTTTAATCATTTTTGCATATCGTATTTCAAGTCTTTTAATGTAATTTACATGTATTTTTTGTAAAACAAATTATATCAATTTTATTTACAGTGTATCTTTTGTGTGAATATTGGACACTGTTTAAAACTTTCATGTTGAGTTTGCACACTCTCTTCAAGGTTAATTATTGAAAGTATGCTACTCTCACTTTGAATCATTTTTCTATGCGCGTAACATTGCTTTTGTGTTGATGAATATGATTAATCTCCATTCAATTTACAGTGGATCGCGTTTTCCTGGGCCATTGAATGTTGACCTTAATGAATTGGCTATGAACATGACGCCATTCCCAGGTCTTCATTACCTGACATCCAGTTTCAGTCCACTGGACGCACCAATTCTCAAGTCAGTACTCTCACTAAGAAAATCACTTTGATGTTCTAGTTCCATAATAGCCTACTTGATGTTTAAACATAAATAATTATTGTGAAAATGCTTTACGGGTGAATTTAACACTTACTTATTTGTTTGATAGCTATCTCGCATTGTTGTAATGTTTTCTCAGACACTGTTGGAGGTCTACTCAAAGAAATTCAAATTCTAGAACCGTAGTGTAATGCTTGAAATTGTGTTCAAAATTCACTATTATTTCAATTCGTTTCTGAAAAGCAATCTAAACTACTTAGGCACTCATTATGAGATTTTGAGTAGTATATTTCAAATTACAGTAAGTTTTTTATTATATATTGTACCTTCAGCCATTTCCGGCTGTAGGTGACTCTTCAGGCCTCAACAGTATGCTTTGGTCTAAAGAGAGAACTGTGCAATTAATGTGATAAATGTCAACATAGCTGTCATAGCTGTGATGTTTTCCATGACGAAATACTTGTTGAACAATCTAATATAAAAATTGACGCTGTATTTCTAATTTTTACTTAGTTATGAACTGCAAGATCAACAATATTGCAGCTGAACTCCATGGATGATGTGTATTCGCATCAACACTCAATATAATGTTTCAAATGTATAATCTCGTTTATTTTCACGTGCCATTCTCTCCTTCACCACCAGGGGGCGTGACTTGTCAGCCAATCCAAACGTTCGTGGAAGGTCAGCCTCTTTCTCGTTTAGCCAATAGTTTAGCCACGTTTATTTTAATAAGTGCCGTTAATATCACTGGAATATTTGGGCAGCCTTTTGACCCCGTTGCATAACAGTTTACAAACAAATTTGATCAGTACTTGCATTTGTTGTTACTGCAGAATATTATGGAAGATTTTACTTGTAAATTGTACTTTTTGTTGTAACTTACAAATGGTGAATTGTATTTGGATAATTGTTGACCAACAGGTCTCAATTCTGTTCTAATTTACAAAATAAAGTTAATTGTTTGTATTGTTTCCTTTTTTGTTCTTGTTTAAAGGCACAGTGAGCTTTTGACATCAGTTTGCAGCAGATCAAGTCAACTGCTGAGGGTAGATCCGTTGTCTGGAACTGTATTGGCTGCAACCCTTCTTTGCCGTGGTGATATATCGCTTTCGTCTTCCAGAGACTTTGTTGATAGGTAATTACTATGTTTTTATTTTGAATAATTGCCCCAGGATGCCAGAGCCGTGGGTAATAGAGTAAATGATGAATTTTGTAATAATTTATATCATTTTGTAAATAGATAAATTTATTCGAATATTCTCGTACTATAAAATATAATTATTTTTAATGTATTTTTCAGGTTTTTGAAAAAAAGTAGATTAGTTCCATGGAACAAATATGGAGTGAAAACAGGTTTGTGCTCTGTGCCACCAGTCGATGCCCCACGCTCCCTGCTCTGCCTCACAAACTCCACGTCAGTGTCTACTCTATTCAGTGAGACAGTTGAGCATTTCGATAAATTATATAAGCGAAAAGTAAGTACGCTTTCACGGCATGCTCAATTTTAATATTTAATATCACTGTGGTTCTAATTTATATTGATCGGAAAGCAAGTACATTTCCAAGGCATGCTCAGTTTTAATATATATTTGTGTTGTTCAGCTTGATAGGATTTACAATAATTCAAAAGATATAGAGAAATAAAGTAATTTCTTATAGTCTTGACATAATCAAAGGGATGAGGCAAGGAGAAATTTGAAGTCCACTGTTGCTTATCAATTACATGGATGGCATTCATAAAATTTGCAAGAGACGAACACATAATTTATAGTGGCACTAGGATACTATGGATATTGCGGCAATCATGTCTTAGGTCCTCCTGTACTCAGAGAAGCTGCGGAAAAAATTGTTTAGACTGCTATTGTTTGGACGTCAACTGCCGAGAATTTTTCAGAGGTGCATTACTGACGGCCGTCTCTTGGGAATTACTGTTTATCAACCATAAATGTTATATTACAATTTTTTCAAATGAAATCTTATTTGGATGAACATTTTTTCAAATGAAATCTTATTAATCATAATTTTTTGAAGCAGTGATATCTTCAAGGTTTCCTTGTTCTTTATTGACAAAGTTTATCCTTTCTACCTCATCATACTGTTTGAATAAAAAGTGCACATTCAATTTGGATGAACAAGGAGGAAAATGAAAAATATTATCTATATAGTTGAAACTAAGTCTGTATTGTAGATTTGTATGTGACTATATATACTACCACGCCTTCCAGTCTTGATTATATCAAAATATTATGGCTAAACCAACTGATGCTATGTTATTTCAATATACGGTTTCTCGGTTCTAACTCAATGTATTTTTTATTTTTAAAATCATCAGATTTAAGAGTAAACACTTTGAGGCCTGACCAAACCCGTGAGAGCTAGAGGACCGCCATGAGATTATGTTAAATTATTTATTGATGTTTGGAGCATTGTAGATTTCAACTAGACGAGCTACCAGTGGTGCTCTCGCAACTCGTCTTATCTGATCTACACTACTCTAGATTTCATGCAACAGTGGCTGCCTAGTTCTCGTAAATTTAAACGGTCCTTTAACCTGTCTATCTTACAAATGATGAAATCCTATGCAATTACCAACTCTTCATCTCTTCTTTATAAATTTTTCATGCTTATAAAATATTGAAATCTGTTTTATTTCCAGGCTCACACACATCATTATTTGAAGATTGATGGATTCGAAGCTCAGGAGTTCGATTTAGCACGTAATAGTTTAATGGAAACTTTAGATAAGTATGTTATTGCCTGTAAAAAAGTCGATATCCCTAGGCTTAAGCTGGTTTGACTTTCCAAATTTTATTACCTGTGTAGATGCCATATTATAACATTATATCTGTTTTATGTGTTGAATAATTGTTCTGATTCTAGTTGTTTTAATTGTAAACATGCCATAAATACTATCGCGACTAAAATACTTGTATGCTTGCGTGAATTTTTCAATAAAATATTAATATTCCTTGAGACCTTGTATTTTCCAAATTCCCATTTTCAATAATAATTAACTTACTGTAACTTTTTTAGTCAATAATAATTGAATTTTGATTTGAGCAGAGCTTAATCTTCTCATATTCAGTAATGAAACTGAGATCTCAGCAGTTTACAAAAACCATTTACAAGAGCTCATTATCACCGATCTTGATGGAACTAGGTGATGTGGCACCAGAATATTGTTTAGTATTCTACAGTTAATAGACAATGGCATTTGTAAATGAATTATTCTGAAATGAACGTTTCAGAATTCTTCCTCTTTTGAACCACAATAACTTTTTTCAAGTATATTAAATTCTTATGTGTGACCTCGTATATCTTAAAATAAATGATATTACTTCTGCAGCCCAAAGGTCCTGGGTTCAATCCCAGTTCTGACTTTACCTCGGGCCACTCCAAAATTAAAAAAAATGGAATTTGAGATATTTAAAAATGTTTAAATGCTATAATATTCTAATTTATTTTACTGATTCTATACCAGCTTGAATTTTTCTCCTAGCATATATTTGAATTAACAATCAACGAGTTTAGAGCTGTTCAACTTGGCTATGGCCTGTTCTACTCTATACTGTAAGTACTGTGAAGTTGTAGAGTGTATAACATATATTCTGCTAGAGTTGTATTCTGCTAGTTCTTTGAAATTTCTATCAATTAATCGTGATTCTTCATTGGATTTCTATACGCATATATTCATTCATTTATTTTCAAAATGCAGGCGCAGGCTGATCATGAATCATGACATTGAAACATTTTACAAATAAGTAGGCCTACGAACACGATTTTTACATCTGCTTTCCATTTTTACATCCAGATTTTCATTGGATTATCATTAAATAGGCCTACTGAATTTTATTGGAAATCTCAATTGAATTGGTACTTGATAGACAAAGCAGAAAGCATCATGTACGTTTGACATTCTACAGTAGACCTACAGTTGGTAATCTCATAATATAGACCAAATGGTTTTAAGTTTCACACTTGCTAAAAGAATTACAATTTGCCGACAGTACAGTGATAACATGCAAAGAACCAACTAATCTAAACGTAAAATTAATTGATCGTGTGGCCAAAACTGTTGAAAATATTTGTCATTGAACAATTAATTATTGATTTCAGCTAATAATACTGCAATTTGCAATTATTTGAAAGATTCATTTAAAAACACAAGGAAAAACATTGTCGAGTTATAAAATACTTTAAACGATACACAAGAATCCCCGGCCGGCCACAGTAAAACCTCGCAACTGATCAGTTACATCAGTTACGAGTTTTTACCGGGTCCGGCCGGGGATTCTTGTTTATCCTTTAAAATTTTTTAATAATTTCACGATGTTTTTCCATGTTTGTGGTTTAATATGAGGACAGTCAAATAAGACTGAAGACTCATACCTGATGATAACGCTTTGAGCGTCGAAAACAGTTGTGGAGACAAATAGAAGGGTTCGAAACTTAAGTTTTCTTAAAATATTATAATACAACCAAAAATGTTAAAACTATGGTTCATTAAACAATCAGTTATTGTTAGGTTAGGTCTTAGTCTTGCGAATTTCGCAGAAACTGCAAGCATTTGATAAATAGTGATCAACCGCTGTTATTAAAATTCTTCTAGTTGCAACACATTTGTAACTAAATGCCTCAATGGTTGAGTGCTGAGCTGTAAGGCTCCGGGTTTGTAACTGTGGCAGGTGTCAATTTCTTTGTTAATTATTCCAAATTCTTGAGACTTTTTTATTTGGCAAACTGGATTGAAATAATATTCTTTCTCATATTTTTCTTCGCAATCTATCCTGAATTCTGTTCATAAGAAAAAACTATTTTTTTTCTAAATTTATCACATTTTAATAAGTAATTTTAATAAATCTATAATAAAATTAAAATTTTTAATCTAAATAAAAATTCACTTGAGTAGGCCTAAATAAAATTAACAAAACTTAGTTGTTTGATTTGAAATTTGAAAAATCAAAATTCACTTAAATTGATTTAGAAATAAAATATTAATATAATAGAAAATTTGATTCAAATTATTGAATTTAAATAGAGCTTTTCTAACATTAATAAATATTTAAAATGGAAATTATGTAAATTATTTTTCGCTATTAATAGTAATATAAGTTAAACAGAATTTATTAATTTCGAATTCCTTCAATTGCTATTACTTTATACTGAAGACTTCCGCAATGGCGGATATTGACAACAGCATTGAAAAGCTGATGGGAATCGATGAATTTGTCAGATATTTGTCAGTTTATTCAATTGTCAGTCACTTCAAACTAACTTGTGAGATACGAGCCGATATGGCCAAGTTGAAAATGAATGCTCCTGTGCAGAAAGGTCTCTATGGTCTAGTGGTTAAGGCGCTCAACCGGCAATTGAGAGGTCCGTGGTTCGATTCCCGGTGGTGACTGATATTTTTGTACAGTAGCATTCATCGATTCCCATCAGCTTTTCAATGCTGTTGTCAATATCCGCCATTGCGGAAGTCTTCAGTATAAAGTAATAGCAATTAAAGGAATTCGAAATTAATAAATTCTGTTTATGTATATTTGTCAGTTTATTCAATTGTCAGTCACTTCAAACTAACTTGTAATAAAAGTTAATCAGTACTGGTACCATTATAACATCATTAATTTAATGAAGTTAATTGAATTAAAATCAAAATACACTTAAATTAAATCATAAAATTGAAGAAACTAATGAATTTAATTTTAATTTCAGTTCATTTTACAATAGTTTGGATAGAGACTTGATAGAAATGATTTATTATTCATATTATTACACTGAAATTCTTATAATCAGTACTGTACTAATAATCCATCTACTAAATACCGCCTACTAAAAATCCAGGTTGCTATTCATGTATTTTTCGATAAACATTAATAATAGGCTATTCTCTTTTTAAATGAAGTAATAAATGAATTTAATGAATAAAATGAAAAATTATAGTATTAGAAGTGAGGAGAGAGAACAGCAATTTTTAACTAAATATGGTGCTTGGTATATGAGGAATTTAATTTCACTAAATTTGTTTGACCCAGTTAATTAACAATGCGCAATTAAGAGAAAATGTTCGACATATAATTCCACTTATATATAAACTTACCTGTGCGTGGGTAGTATATATAGTGCGTGGGTAGTGGGTGGTATACGAACCACCGGGAAGTGATTTTCGGGCGTTTAGGGTGATTTTTAATCAAAAGAAAGATTATTAGTATAGCATCCATTGCTTCCTCAATCAACAAAGCCTGGCTTTTCTAGTTAGTAGATATTGCTGTGAATTCTAAATATTTGATAAAATGCTTAAATTTTATGCTAGGAGTAAAATTTAAGTTGCTATATACTGTAATAAGAAAAAGAAGTAGGAAAGGATTAGATTTAAAAAAAATCAAATATCCGTTATTTCATGTTTTTTAGTTTTATAGTGTAGAAAAAGATCAAAGACAAATCACATAATTGTATAATTATTGTATCATGTAATTTCTGTAAGGCTGTGCTTACACAATTCACAGACGGTCGACAAAACCAGGGTCAAGACAGTCTTGTCCACTAGTCCTAGTGTATAGGGTCTTGATTTAAATTTGGAGCCCAAAGTGCCAAAGCTTCATTTCTGTCATTAAGAGATAGCGCTGCAATGCAGTTTCGTTTCCTGCCATAGCCAGTGATCAATACGGAAGTTTCCCCTTCTTCTGTGGAAGTTGGGTCTGTAGACGGCATGGCTGATGGCTGATCCTGCCTGATGATAGTACAGTAAAGGGAAGTGTGTGCAGTGTGTGATCAGGATCGTCTGCTGAAGTTACAGCTGATTTTGACATTTTTTACCAGTGTGTGCTTTTTCCAAGTCGGTTCAAGATAGTGCTTCTCAATTCCTGAACTGAATCGTGTTTAAAAAGTGCGGTTTCGATGTTATTTGCACGTAATTCTTTCATTTAAATTTGAGCTATGTATACCTCATTACTTTTACCTAGTAAAGTGAAGTACTTCTTAGAAGGTTAGTACTTTAGAATAGACTAGCAAAATAAAATGTGTTTTGTCAACTATTTTCTAACTTTAATATTGATTTAGAGCTAGATCCCACACTGTCTTGCTTAGCTCATGATCGACAACTAACCTATAAACCTCACAAAGAGAAAAGGGTTGGGCACTTTTCATTTTTTTGATAACGCTCGTGGATGTTTCATTTTTTGTTAGTTTTGATGCGATGCGCATCTTTTATTATAGGGAACAGGGAAACAAGACTTGTGTAAACAAGGATTTAGCAGTCTGATGTGAAATTAATTTCAGTCAACTTGACTTCATCTTCGCTAGCATTTATTTTTGTATTTTTAATTGTTATTGCTGTTTTGGCATAACTTTTTGTCAGATACTTTACTCTGCAAGATAAAGTTTTTATAAGTGTTAATTATCATTATACAGTTGAGCGAATATGGGATGGCAACCAGCCGGTCGTTTGCAACCAGAACCAGAAATGCTTCTTTGACACAACATACATTCCCTATCTATCGACTTCTAATAGGAAGTTATATATGAATGAAGGATGGGAATTAAACGTCATAGACAACTTGTAAATGAAAAAAATGCAGTACATTGTAGAAACATGTATGGTTTAAATGAACACTAAAGAACAAATAGTAACTTCACCCTCTAAATTATTGAAGAAATTAATTTCATTTACACTCTTACACTCTATACACCTCCATCAGTAGGGCTAACATAATTATCTAGTTTCGGTGATTCAAGCTTTTTCATGATTCAAAATATTAACTTGAATAATTAACTCATTTTTGGTGTAGCTTTAAAACATCTAATAGTTGATTTGCTCATTAAATTAAATCTTTTCATATTTTGCTATTGGTAGTCTCTAATAAAAATAACACGATAGATTTATGAAAAATTTATATTATATTATCCTAGAAATCGATTGGATTACTAATTTATACAACAGATATCGTGCTCAAAGCATCATAGGGTAGCTATTGTTGATTGAGAATGCATTTTATTTTCTAGTTATATAATAAAAATAAACTTACTAGTATATATGGTGGCTACTTCTATTCCATCCATCTTAACTGTAGGGAGAGTAAGAAAAATTATAAGCATGCCCCCTAAATGAATTCATCAAGATTATATTACAAAGATCAAAGATGAACCCTCTATAATCATGTAACTAGTTTAATTCTAGCACGGAAATATTTCATGCATCAAAATATAATTCTAGTCGATGGGGTTTCTCAAATAACTAAGTCTTGCCTAGTTATACGTACCAACACTAAATTAAATGTCTACTCTTTATCACAGGCGTGTCTTTCGCCTTTTTTTTGGGAACGAAGCCCACATAGGTCTGAGACCTGTGCGTGGGTAGTGAGTTGGATGATGGGGATTGATGAGTTGGACCTTTAGTTTTAGGTGAGTTCCGAGCCACCGGGATGTGATTTTACAGGAGAGAACATGTCGTTTTTGCTAGCCAATATAATCGGTCACCCTTACAAAGAGAGCCCTGGAGAACGCAGCTTATCTCTATCTGATTGAACATATAACAGCTATGGCTCACGGCTATCACTTCCCCATCTTTAAGTCAAGTGACTTATTCTTGGATCAAACATATCTACAACCCATAACGCATTTTGAGGGATAAGAAGATTCAAAATTAGTTTAAATACCAATCTGAATTGCGAGAGAAAATGTTCTCACTGTGTTTCATGTGCTCCAGAGAATAAAAACAATACCGGTAGATACCTATAGTGAGAGCTATATTTAGTTACACTGTACTATGGAAGTGAATTGATATACGAAAGTATAGAAAGATGTTAACTGGATAAAATCAAACTATTGTTTGTAAATTAAGTAGAAATATCTGATCTAAATCATCATCACCTCATAATATCTTATTCAAATTTAGGAGTTGCGTACGTTCCCTAACAATGATATGATAATAATTTTACTCCTTTCATTTTCAAATTTCTGGTTTATAAAATTTATAAAAATGTATCTTGATTGGCCGATTTCTTAGCGCAGTGTCTGAGTGATCGTGATATTCAGTCACGGGCGCTCGGGACTGCGCTTTGAAGGGTGATCGGTAAATAATAACTCGACTAGTAATTTATGCGTAATTTTACACTATTGAGTCAAATAATTGTGTAGAAAATTGAAATATTCTACTCAAAATTAATATTTAATTTTCTACTCAAATATTTGACTGCATAGCCGTGAAATTACTAGTGAAACGTGCAGTTCGTCATGGACACCAAATTCCAAAATAACGTCACGTTATTCACTTTATTATCACTTACCTGGTGGTACGGAGTCTACCTAAAACCGTAGTTCCACCGTAGTTCATAACACCATTATCAGCCACCCATTACCCATGCGCCAGTTTCAGACTCACGTGGGCATCATCAGCACGTCTAAAAGATATCGGCTGAAATCGATCTCAAAAAAGTAATTTTCTACTCTGTTACCTTTGTTATCATATTGCGTTACCTATTCAAGCTTGTTTCAAATTCAATAAATTAGAATGAAACTCAATATGATATGATCATGAGTATTCTATAAGTTACACTGTGTGTTCACGAAGCTGTATGTAGTAATAACTTGAAAAATCATACCCAAAACCCTAGTGCACAGCCCTAGAAGAGGCTACGCATTTAGACATTGAATTTTAGATGGTTTATATAACGTTGGGGGACTTTGGGAATTTCCTTATTGTTTTTTAACAACCGTGAGAATTCCAGCTTCTAATTACTAATTAGTTCGGAAATCTGTCATTTTTGGTATCAATTAATCAAGTGTGATTGTGAGGTCCACCTTTCAGTTCGTTAGTTGCAGTACCTTTTACATTTTTACTACCTAACAAGAATGTCTGTGTCTCATTAGCACAATTTTTTTGTTTTATTTCCCCCACAATTCAAGTGCAAATGCATGATCTGTTTTATGTTGCTTTCCAGGTAGCCTTAGTGAAGCAGAGTGTATAGTGCCAAAGAAAAACGAACAATTATTGTTTTTGCCTTTGTTGTGAGTATAACATGTATAATGTGTTTGCAGATTGGTTTCAGGGGAAACGCATCTTCTTGGTAAAAGGTGGTATTATATGCTTTCTTCTGCTCTGCTTTTCGCTTCTCGTAAGCTTCTTGATCTTCTCCTTTGTAGTGATATCAACTATTTTGTTCAACAAATCTTATCATTTTGCTCTTTATCTTGTCATGCTCTATATCTTCTCAGATTTTGGTGTTCAAATATTTCTCCTATTTTATTCTTGGGATGGTTTATTAGATAGTAATTCCTAAGATGGGGATGTAGATTATCAATTATATGTAGTGGTTTTCTGTCGCACGTTCCATTTCATACAGTTTTTCTATTATATGACAAAAACGTTTTAGTGGCTTATTATATTTCATGTTGTTTATGGGGACACCTCCATTGTGTTAAACTTGAACCATTGCATTTAGTTGATTCCGTACTGTATAAATTATACTCTCAACAAACTATTTTCTTGATTTATCATTATTAAATGGTGCGCTGCTGTTAAAATTTTAATTATTCATTAGTGTTCTTCGCATTACTCTCACCCTCCATCTTTGCATCAGTCTGTCTCTCTTTGGTCAGTTTCTTTAGTTATCGACACTGGTAGATCTCCCTTTTTTTGAAACGATGCTATTTTTCAAAGTAAAACTCAATCGAAGCTTTTGCATACAAAACATGTAGACTTATGTTACTGATGCTAGAAATACATTATATGCTATGAGCATAAGTTCTGAAAAATTATGCTTAAAATAGTGTATAATGTTCACCATGACGATAAAACTTGTTGCTTCACATTTCTTCTAAAAGTGGGAATAAATCACCAAAGTGAGTGCAATAGATATAGGAGAGGTTGAGTAGGGAAATAAACGGGTATGAACATATTTCATGTATTAATATCTTAAAAACTGATCTAAACTGGATTTATGTTTAATATTCACATTTCTTTTACTCGTTATGTGCTTGAGGTTGGCTGAAAGATCTTATTTTGTGTTTGGGGTGCCCTTGCCCGTCTACTGTATACGCCACTGCAGGACCTCTAATTTGAAGCCTTTTCCTACATAGAAGAATATTCATATATTACATATATTGAAATCATGAGGACATAGGCTACATAATTACTATACATCTTATAACGCAATTCTATTGGTGCGAATAGGATAATGATTTGTGATTTATAATCGATTGTGTATTCGCCATCACTGCACCGGAGAATCTGGAAGTTTTATTTTAGATACAAAAACTCTAAACTTTTTGCTGTATGAGACATCCGTCCATGTTCTATAGTTCTACTTTACATTTTCGAGGGCTTGTAACTTATTATCGCAGCTGCAACTTCCCATTTTTAGTATCATGATAAATTTTATTGATTCAGCGAATGTTGTTTTTACTGATGAAAACTTCCACGATGCGAACATAAATGCATATTATTTATTATTTCTGCTTGGTATAAGTAGAATAGGTGCAATTAGTTGGAGCGCTTGTCTCTGATAAGACTGGATGCTGCTACTCCTGTTGTCACGTGTTCGAATCTCGTGGAAAAAATTAGGTGAACTACTAAAGGAAATATTCCAAGTACTATTGAACGGGAATTTAATCCAGATTCAATAAGATACTAAGTAGATTGATAGATAATAAGATAATAAGTAGAGCCGATACTGGCATCATACCACGATAGTCAAACATTGTCGTTTTATTCTCGCTCGTCGCGTATTTTTCAATAAAAATCTATTAAATAGAAAAAAGATGGAATCCCTGTTCTAAATAAGCATTACTTTCTCTCACTTACAGTGAAGTATTCACTGTCATTGTTTTTAATCCATCTTCTCTATCTAAATAATTTTGCTGTTTTTCAGAATTGCTGTTTATTGAATTTTATTAGATTCTGCATTCAAAAAGTAGTATCTTTTCTACTGGTTTCTTTTTTTCTCAAGATTTCATTCTTTGTGAACTTAATTCTTCATTTTTTTTTTAATTAGTGGTATTATTAGATAGTTTATTATTGACATTATTCAACTCAGGTATTATCTCTCGCTTATTTCAGTTGTTTTGGCTCTTGGCTTGTATAAATAGTGTGCAAAATAGCTTAAAAAATATCAAATCTAAAAAATAATGGTGACTGCAAAACTGTCAGGCTATTTCAATGTTGAACAAATTGATTGTTTTTGATAGGGGCTGAGTTGGTACTCTTTGTTCTCTCTCCCATTTAACCTAGACCTAGAGATGAAAATCTATCATTTTTATATGGGTGCTTTCCTGCTTATCCTTTTACAAACTACAAGGTCTAGTCTAGTTATCAAAGGCGAACCCAATTTTTTTCTTTGGGATTATACCAGCTAAACAATCAATAAGCCCGATAAGTGACGTACCGAAACGCCATTTTATTATTGTTTGAGAATTTCAGTGAGTTGGCAATTTTTCCTTATTCCTTATTGGTCGTTTTTATGCCTCATCGACCCTCCCTTACTTTTACCTTCAAGGTGGTGCAGGTCTCTCTCACTGGGATGGCTTGCTCGTGCACTTGTATCCTTCCCATGGAGGATGAACATTTCTCATTTATTATTAAATTATCCGATGCTTATAAATCTATTATGGAGAAATTTGTAGGCTTTTTGCATGCTTTCTACGCATTTATTTCTGTGGTATATTTTCCCATTATCTATCAATTTAGAACTTTTTTATTGCGGAGGATTTTCACGTGAGCATGAGGCTTTTGGTGGGTGATAGAGTGAAATGTAGTGCTGCAAAATGCTAGGAAAAACTGGGAATCGAACCCGGGAGCAACAGTCTAGTAGTTAGTTACGCTATCCCCACCAAGATCGCAAGGTGGTTGAAATTAAAAGATGATCAGGCTACTCAAACAATTCTCTACTGGTAGGCTGTGCGCTGTTTGAATAATTCGGCCACTCCTTTCTTCTGTGCTTCGGTTTTTTCAGTGTCAGGAATTTTTGAAACTTGAGATGGATAATTATTTTACGATTTTGGTGGTAGTAGGGTTGAAGGTTGATGCAATATCTCTTGAATATTTTTTCTTGTTTGCAGTGTGTCAGGTCTCTGTAAGAGCCGATCTATATGGGGCAATGCGTCTCCAGTAGGTCGGAGAAGGGAGTACTTGCACGAAGCAAAGGGGCACCACCCACCAAAAATCCCTTCAAACATCATATCAAGGTAAGATCGATCAACCTACCATTCAAATACAGTACTATAGTATTAGTATGATCATTCAGCTATCAAAATCCGCTGATATCTGAAATCTCAGTGAAAGTTTGAGGAAATGATTGCATATAGTATGACCTTGATACGTAAAGAACTGTAATTTTCAATCAGCATGACGTTATACCGCAAAATCTGGAATGGTTTGATTAAATCTAATATTAAATTATCGATTTGCTGAATATATCACATGTTTTTTTATTATACCAATAGTTTCTTCTTGAAAAGAAAATGAAAATATATGTATAAAGACTAACGAGATAGAATAATCTGGATTTAGTTCAACTAAATCGAGTTTAAAATAGTCACTGAAGTAACTGAATAGCTAAGATCTTTTTTCCTCTGTGATGTTTTCCATGACGAAATACTTGATGAACAATCTAGTATCAAAACTGACACTATATTTCTATTGAAATATTCTTTTTCACTCGCTTATGCTGGAGGGATGCATTTCACTTCTGAAGAGAAGCTTCGTCAGCCTGCCGCCAGGGGTAATCTTTTTTCCTATTGGATAGAGTACTGCGGCGTTTCGGCTGTGTATTAAATTCAATTTCGTTCCAATTTTGTGCAATTGGTGACTAATGTACCTCGCGACAAACTCAACGATTTTTTTCAGTTACGTGTGAGGTGTGATTCCAAATTGTCCTGGTTAACCTGGTCGAATATTATTATAGCAGCTCAGTTTCCGCTGCTATTAAGATTGTTAGCTGGATGTTAGGCTTCTCTGGTTATTACTAGATTGGGCGTGCCTTTTCCATGACACGCTAATATCTTAGCAACTTCACTGTATTCGCTTCAGTTTGGTGCCTTCTCCATAAAGCACACATTGTGTGGTGGAGATTTGTCTAGTCTTTTTTGAAATAAAGTTTAAAATTTTGCAAAATTATGTATTGAATGAGGTTGTTGCTATTTTTTTTGGAAGAGACGCGTAGGCTATGTTATTTCTCTCTTATTTTTGTGAAGATAAATTAGAATGAGAGATTTTAACTCTTCTTGAATCTATAAATATGTGTTATTGAGATAAGAAATGTGAATTGCGTGGAAGTCAAATCCCAAGTTTTGCTATATTTATGGGTTGTTCAAACTCTCAATTAATATTCAGTTTTAATATTTTTATGCGGTATTTTTTACATTTTGAAAATTTTAAATGAAACGTTCATTGCAATCAAATACAGTGATTAGGATCTAGCTTTCTACAAACCAGGTATTTCAATATGTTTATTGTTTCATTATTATCAGCAATATTAATACACTGGTACCCATATCTAAAATATTCATTTCAAATATAGATAAAAAACGAAACTGTTCAAATCTATATATTTTTCATTAAAAACTTTTATTTTGTCAGGCTATTCCAATATAAAATGATTTATATCAAATAAAAATGCAATTGAATAGTGTTGCTCATAATTAAAATTGAATATTTTATAATGAACGGGTATTTTAAAAAAGATTCAACCATGACATCAAAAGGTAAAAGTTATTGGTGGGCGTGAATTTTCGTTCTCCCAATCGGTATATTTGAAATATTAAATTTAAAGTCAGGTTAAATACAATTTTAATGAATTAGTCGAGTATTCATTAAAACTGTAGTTATTTTATTAAATTGTGACAGTACCGATGTTTTTACATATCAAGATTTTATTCCTGAAAACTTTTGACCGTACAATGCCTTATAATTTTTGGGAATGTGAGCAATTGATATCAGTAGTTTTTGAATATTTATATATTATTAGGCAAATATGACCAGATATGCTTTAGGCTTTAGTTGATTTAAATTCATTTTTGTGAATGAAATTTGTTTGGAATAACTGAATGGGAATAGGAAATTACAGAGTAGATTTGACGTGCAATGATATAATACTATAGCGTTGAGAATAGCGGAATTGTAATAATTACATAGAGAAAAGGAAGTTATGCTGCTTGACATGTAACAGTAGTATTATTAATTCCAGTGCTCAAGTTATGTGATGCATCCTTATTGCTTTAATTGTTCATTTTCGAATGTATTTTTTAGACTTTGATTGCAAAATTATGCTACTATCGTAATCGGAAGCATGCAGGAAATATAAATTTAAATTAATATCGGAAAATAAGAAAATTATATTTAGTGAATACGTTTCTGCATCGTAGTATCCTCACTGTAATTACGAGCCTGTCCTATTTTGCTCAATATTTAACATTGAATATTTTGTAAGTTTTTGTAGTGTTTTGTATTACTGATTCCTATCTTACTATTTGATTCACTTGGATTGGACTTAATAGCCTAATTAATTATACTTAGTACTAGAACATCCCCGAAATTTCTAAAAAAAAATATTCATATTGAGATGAGTTTTATGGCATATTTAACTGAAGGATCGAAGTGCATTCTCTTCAATGTTATACAAATGGGAATATTTGATGTGCTAATAACAAATTAAACTAGACAACTCAGATGTTCTTGGGTCTTATATCTATAACAGAATTTATATTTTTACAAGAAGTTATTTTTACTTTGAAATTTTTTTCTATTTTAGGTGATCAATGATTTTTTATTCCCCCACTTTTAGAGGTGGACTCAGACCGCTTAAAAATACATTGAATTACCAAGTCTCTTGTGTACCTACTTAGTACGGAGGTTATTCTGGGTCGATGGAATCTTCTTTCCGTTCTTTTTTGAGGTAATCTAGCTGTTAGTTAGCGTGCCCCTATTTATAAACTCAGTCAATCGCCTTCGTTCATTTGTTTCGATTCAGTTTCCCTGCACATCGGTGTGTGCATATCGTTAGTTTAGTATTTGTGGTTGTTAGTGCTCGGAACTTCTTGCTTCTTGTACCTTTTCGACTGCCATCGGCAAAAAGAGCTTGTTTCTTTGTTCTAGCTTTTCCTATACATCCTTTGTCTCAGGAAACTTTAGAACTCTAAAGGTGTTTGATAGAATATCTACCCGAAATGTGTAAGTACTGTCTTTATAATTATTACGGTACGGTATAATTACTATATAGTTACGGATTTTACTTCCCTTGAACTGCAATAAAAGCGTTTGATGAATAAAGTTTTCCTTAATTGAAGAACTAGTCTTAGACACCGTTCAAGCCTGTTAACTGTTCATTCCTTGGCAGTTGTCACGACGAAGATGAGATGTACAAGTGCAAGTGTAGGAAGGAATGTGTAAGAAACGGTTCGAAACACTTCAGCAACTTGAACTAGCTCTGCGGTGCAAAAACAAGTTTATTCAAAAAATACTAGACTTTACATTTTTTTGGATTAGGTTCACTCACAAACCCCCGTGTTTCGGAGGACACGTTAAGCCGTCGGTCCCGGTTGCATATAAAAAAAAACAGTCGTTAAAAAAAAGCGGCGAGGTGGAACTACCCGTAAGGGTCTCCCCACCACGAAAAGCCATACGAATTTACTTTACTTTACTCACAAACCTAAATAAAGTTCCTGTTGGTACTATACTGTTATTATTCTTTGACTTCTATTGTTAGTGATGTACCTATACTGCTAGAAATAGTGAATGAATATACATGGGCGACGGTTTGATGTGTTTTGCAAATAATTATTATTCTTTGTTCAGGTGAATGGGTTTTGAAAAATCTCCTTCAAAGATGTAATACAAATTTTATCAGCGGTCATTCTTAATTGAATAAACTTTGGACATTAATCTGTTTTAAAGGAGTAATAACTCTTTGCTGCATTGAAACTGATAACGGTATTATTATTACTATTATATGGATGTTATTATCTTCCAAGAAATAACAACGTTTTTGTTCTTAATAGTATAACTTGACGCTTGTAAACCAGTGCAATTGGAAATTGAGCATCAATTTAATTTTCTCTCATTCAGATAGTGATATATACTTTGAGAGGTAGATTAAATCAATATATCACTTGGGACTGCAAATCTGTGTGGGCAGTCTGTATGGTGATAATAGTCTGGATTCCTGGATTCGAATAGATTTTAAGATCTTATTCCTATTACCTACAGGGCTAGATAAATTATGATATAATTTATCAGAATTAATAACAGAACTTGATTCTGCTTTTCCTATCATGTACATATTGATCCCCAATTATAAATTTCAGTAACTTATTCCGTAAGGATGGGATTCCTAGAACACAGTATTGATTTACAACATATATAAACATTGTTCAATAAGGATATGATAGGTTGCGACATTTCCCTTTTCAGGACATTTGTGACATTTCATATATTACAACCAAAATACGGTTGTAGACTCCCTACTCAGGTGGATTTCATGCTTTTAGCCAACTACGTAGTAGAGCTGCTGTATGGTTTATGGGACAGACGGGGCTTTTGTATTGACAAGGCTGCAGCCTGCTCCGCATCTTCACGGCCTGTATCCTTATACACTGACACAGAGCACAGGGCACAGGCTCCCCTATTGATTTTCCAGAGAATCATTCTGCGACTGCTCGGGCTCAAGCGTCCTGCCCATTTCCTCGCCTGGCAATTTTGACGTGGAAGGTCATGCGATTTTCATTATGTGGAAAACCCACCCACGCAACACTTACAACGTTGACACTACTTGTGCAAGTTAAAAAGAGAAAAAAAAACAAGTTTTGTAAAGTGCCTCTCAGTAATAAGTGTTCTATTTATTCTCTCAATATCTTGGTCTCAAATGTGCCATAAATATTTGTTTCCTCAAAATACCCGAATATCAGAATAAATATAATGTAGTAATGTAGACCAGTACAGAATCTTTGATGTTCATGGATAAGTAAAATTTCTCCTTGGTAAAAACCCAGCAGCGAAAACCCAGTTCAGTAAAAACTCATAGTAGCAGGTTAATATTAAATAGAAGATTATGGAATGTTCTATCAATCCTTCCCTTTCCATATTTCCAGAAACTGCCAGACTGTAGCAGACGAAAATAAGCTGACGAAAAATAAATTAGTTTGAAGTGACTGACAATTGAATAAACTGACAAATATACATAAACAGAATTTATTAATTTCGAATTCCTTTAATTGCTATTACTTTATACTGAAGACTTCCGCAATGGCGGATATTGACAACAGCATTGAACAGCTGATGGGAATCGATGAAAGCTACTGTACAAAAATATCAGTCACCACCGGGAATCGAACCACGGACCTCTCAATTGCCGGTTGAGCGCCCTTAACTACTAGACCATGGAGACCTTTCTGCACAGGAGCATTCATTTTCAACTTGGCCATATCGGCTCGTATCTCATTCATTTTCAACTTGGCCATATCGGCTCGTATCTCATGAGAGCTCGCAATTGAGAGGTCCGTGGTTCGATTCCCGGTGGTGACTGATATTTTTGTACAGTAGCATTCATCGATTCCCATCAGCTGTTCAATGCTGTTGTCAATATCCGCCATTGCGGAAGTCTTCAGTATAAAGTAATAGCAATTAAAGGAATTCGAAATTAATAAATTCTGTTTATGAAAAATAAATGTTTATTTGCATCAGATGTAGGCATACATTCAGTTTCAGAGTACCAATCTTCTGCTGCAGAATTTTTATAAATAATGTTTTGATAGTTCTTGAAGGTACCAGATCTGTTTAATACTTGGCCTATTGATTTAGAATATAAATATATGCCATTTAAAGCTATCAAATCCATCCAATAGGCTACTTGGATCATTGTAGCATTCGTTTTCAACTTGAATATATTAGGCCTATATTAAAATCCAACTAATCCATCCATTGCAGCTATATATTGTCAATTCAAAATCATTGGAGCAATGCTTTTCAACTCAAATAATTAGATTACAATTTAGTCAATAATTAGATTAATGTAACACAGAATTTGAACTTGAATGCATGTAATTAAAAACGCCTAAATCCAGTCTATATCTTTGCTTTGAGCAATTGCCCCATATTAGATGATTGCTGTGTCTGAATTGGGTGGAGTCTAATGGAACACCAATTGGGTGATGCAGCAGCTTACAGGAGGCATGGCCTATGTGAAGAAATATCTCAAAAATCAGCTGATTGGCTTGTATTTAATGGGTCTGACGTGGGCAGAGCTGAGTGAAACACCAACTGGACAATCGAACAGCATGCGGGAGGTGTGGCCTATGAAGATACGTCCCTTAAATGACAGTTAATATTAGAAATAAAGACACTTAAAGACATGAACACCAACTCTGAAGTGAGTGAAGCCCAGAGAAACACCAATTGGGTAATGAAGCAGCTTGCTAGGGGTGAGGCCCATGAGAAGAAATTGAAAAAAAAATCAGCCAATTAGCCCATATTTAATGATGACTAAGTCTAAAGTGGGCAGAGCTGAGTGAAACATCAACAAAACAACATGCAGAAGGTATGGCCTAAAAACCTAAAAAAAAAAAACAGTTGAATAGCCTGTATTCACTGATTACTGAGTTTGGATTGAACAGATCCTAGTGGAATACCAAATGGGCAATAGCAACTTGAAGGGGGCATGGCCTAATTGAAGAAGTACCAAATAAATCAGCTAATTGTCCTATATTTGATACTGAACCTGAAGTGGGCAGAGCCTAGTCAAACACCAATTGGGTGATGAAGCAGCTTGCAGGGGGTAGGGCCCATGCAAAGAAATCTCTTGAAAATTAGCTGATGGCTTGTCTTTGGTGATGGATTAGTCTGTATTGGGAGGAGTTGAGTGAAACATGAATTGGGCAATTGAACAGCATGCAGGGGACGTGGCCTATGAAAAGAAGTCCCTCAAAAATCAGCTGATTGGCTTGTATTTGATGATTCTTGAGTCTTAAGTTGGCTGAGTTGAGTTGAACACCATTCTTGACAATTAAACCACCAGTTGACTGGCCCCCATATTTGATGATTACTGAGTTTGAAGTGGGCGGAGCCTAGTGGAACAACAATTGAGTGATGAAGCAGGTTGCTGGGGGCTTGGTCCATGTGAAGAAATTCCTCAAAAATAAGATGATAGGCAATGAGCTACCTATTTGCAGATTTTATTCCAGATCGAAAATGAGCTTCTTTTCCCATCACCTCTCTGTCTCAATAATAATGAACATCTTGTGAATTTTAGTGTAATTGAATTATAGATTTATTGAATTAATTTGGCCAAAAAGAAATAGCAAAAACTACATCACTGATCACTCCACATCTAAGTAGTCACTCTTAAGAACAGAATAAGATACCATGATTGTCTGTGGTCCATTGTTTTACATGTTTAGCTTTGTTGCTAATGCCTTATGCGTGCAAAAGCATGTTATCTTTCTATGTTGTCTCACTATGATGCACAAGTTGTTAACTCCTGGAGATGAGCAGGCAGCAAACAAACAATTTGAACAGAAAGTATCAACAAATTCCTTGTGTCAGATACTTCTCGCGATCACTGGTAGATGAAAGGGTGGCTGTGTTATTGAGTGCACCGGTAAAAGTAGATAGAAAACGTAGTTAACTAACTATTGCACTGATGTACAACTTGTATGTTGTAGCATTTGTTTCCAAGTTCTCTGCTGTGCACGCAAGCCAGTGAAAGTCCAATTCTTGATTAGTGCAATAATAACTGATATTAGAGGAATGGATTAACTCTTCTGCCTGTCTCGTAATGTCTGGTGGACTGCAATTTAATCTTCCGCCATTGGATTGGTGAAGGTCCCAGGATCCAGGCTATTCTACCTGTTATACTGTCATTACCGCTCCACCAGTAAACGTAGCTATCATCAGCCTAGAAAATAAAACACTGGAAAAACTATATCAATGACTTCTTTCATTTTGAGTCAGTGAACTCTATAAAAGTGACTGAATTCAGAAACTATAAAGTTCAGTGACTATGACTTACGGTTCATTCAATGTAATAAAAAAGGAGAAAGCCTCCAGGCTCTGAAAAATTGATGGTACTTAATTAAGCTTGACGCACTAATAATGTTCTATTAGTCATAAACATGATCAATTAACTATCTAGTCAGTGCGATCCTGCGTCCAAATATAAACCAATATTATCATCCAATCAGCAACAATATATGTTTTAATAAACATGATATACAGAGTACCCATGCATGCTATACATACTAACATACATGCTATACATAGGGTTTAAATCAAACTATATTTCGTGTTTTCCAGACTTTAAAAAAAAACAACGTTATTCGCGTGAAGAAATTGTCGATTAACAACTTAAAATCTTTGTAGATGGTAATAAATTGCGAATTCTCAATTAACTCTATCAAATTTGGGGCGGCTCCGGTAGCGCAGTTGGTTTGAGCGCTTGTCTGTGATGAGATAAGACTCTGGCTGCCTTTGTTTCCTGCAGCCATGGGTTCGAATCTCATTCAGCCTTGGATGTTTCTCATCTTTCACCTCATTACCCACGAACAAGTCTCCAAACTCATGTGGGCATCATTTGCAATTTAAAAAAAATTGTAATAATTGTAATATCATTGGATTGTTTCACCTGTAAAATTCTTCCTAACTTTTATTTCATTTTTCAATTCATTTTTTTAAGTTTCCACCTTAATTAAACTTGTTATTAGATTTCACATTATTAAACTTGAAAAAACAACTGACCAAATTAATATAACTTTTGATAACGTAAAAGAGGAATACATAATGAATATGCTCTTAAATTAATTTCCTGTAGGCTTATCAGTGTTGTTTTAATACTGTAATAGAATTGTATTTCAATAATAAACTTTTTTTAAATACATTTTCTAACATTTCTATTACGGTACTGCAATAACTTTTTCAGATAACGAAAATGGTTAGTGGTTAAATCAGTAAATTGTAAATAACACTATGGATAGGAATGGTAGTTCATTATTGAAAATACGTTTTGCTGAGCCAAACAAAGTTCAAGTACAGTAATACTTGACTGAAGAGTTTCAAGCTCTCTCAATTATACCCATTATATTTACTTCACGGTACAGTACTTCCAATTTGGATTGTAATAAATTCTCATCACCGGCTTCATGATTGCTTTCCCAGTAGTATGTTTTACAAGATTTGCGGTCAGAATTGAAATTCGTTTAGCAGACAAAAGTTTTCCATCAGTATTATATTCATATTGACACGTTTAGTTGTGGGTGTTGTGTGGTGGTATTAGACTAACGATGTTGTTTTGTTTCAAGCTCTAAACAATGCTGGTGATGTTGCGGTTGCTGGTGCTTCGACCAACCAACAGACCAGGACAATGCACCTGAGATGCAGGTTCTCATCACGCTCGCTCGCCCTACTTACTCTCTCAAAACCTCTCACTCTGTCTCTCGCTTCCTCTTTTTCGTTTATGAATTCCTCGCAATCATTGTTACAACTTCGTGGTGATGTCTGTCACTGACTATTCTCCTATTGCGTCACTCTAACTTTCATTAATCGAATTGTTCCGCAGCTGTTATTTCTTCATTCAACTGTACAATTAACTTGTATTTTTGTAATAACACGAGTAAATATTCCACTTGTTGAATTGCTCACAAAAGCACCCTCACTTTCTCTTAATTATACCATCATTCTCTCTTCTACCAAACCCTTTGACCGCTTGATACTTTCCCAAGAACGTATCGTGGATACCTTTACAAACACCCCAATTTCTGTTGCTTATTACAGCAGTTACCTAACCCTCTGGCAGCTTGCTAAATTGCTCCAAGTAACTTCTCTCTCTATTGGTTTTGTTTTCTCATGTAGGGCTCTATAAGTACTATTCATAGAGTCTTTTCATAGTCTCTTTTGTGTCTTTGAAATCAGGTGCGAAGCGATGGTGATAAAGGGAATGTCTCCTCCCGAAATTTTTAAGCAACAATAAAAAATTCTGCATTCCTTGTATGTGAAGTAAGGATTTTTGGTGGCATTCCCCTATTTATTTTTTTTACTTATATCCCACGAAAAATTTCTGGGTTTCGCCCCTGTCTGTAGCTATTAGAAAATGTTACGTGTCCTGGTAGTTTTAACATCAGATTGAATTTGTTGGCCTTTTATCAAAGGTGTATTTATCAACAAATTATCAGAACAAAAATTCCTTTTTAGTGCTTCTACCATTATCGTGCTTGAAAATACTAGTTTTGTCTGTCTTTCCTACAAATTCTTTGCGAATTAAATTATTATCACATAAGTGCAAGTTTTATTGTAAGTCATCTCACAACAAGGTGAGATGATGAGCCAAAATACCAGACTCAGCCGGAAATCGAGCGTGTGATGACAGGGATCCTTTTCAGTTATGTTAACCTGAACTCTACACCACGCTGGTGGTTTACTGACCCAGATTTTTATAGTAGTATGGTAGGGGTGGAAGTCTCCCTTGAAAAAACTGTGTGAATTTATTGTGCTGCTGGAATATTGATGGATTATTATTAGTGCTGTTCTATTACGTGAATACAGAATACTACCCATCACTTTCTTTAGGGCACAATCAATCAACGACTTCATGCTATTTCAAATATTCTTGAGTGGTGAGGTATTCTTTGCTTCCTTTCCTCTCCCACGATGAATTTCTCTCAATCCCACTCAGTCGATTCATTTCTGTCAAAAGATATTTACAGATATAGTTCATTAGCTAAACATTTTAAGAAATAAATTCCCTCACCTGTGGCCGTCTGCGTGGGAATTAGTTCATTGTTCAGAAGTGCTAGGAAATGAAGTTCTGATTTGCTTGAGAAGCCTCAAATTAATAACGTCTCCTTCTGGCTGCTGTTGCCAATAATAGATTTGGAATAACGGCCGAGAAACAAAAGGAACGCGAAAATAACAGACATGAAGGAAGTTACATCACAGTATGGAATTTGAAATGCTATGCAAGAAATTCAATATTTAATATATAGCCGGTGAATTATCAGTAGTAAATAATCAGTAGCAGAGTGACCTGGAAGAGAGAAACTCCTGAACTTCTAAAACGCCAATTCAAACATATTTCTTCTCTGATATTCCAAAATTATCAACTTATGACCTTTCTAAAGTATTTTTACTTTTTAGAGTATTTAGTGAGTGCGAGAAATGAATGTAAGTTGAGTTGGTCTTGGACATCTCACATTATTATATTTATCATGTTATGTTTAAAAACATTAAATTTTTCATCATACATCATACTTAAGTAGAATATGTACAGAAAAAAATACTGTAAAAATTATGGAGTAGGAGCAGAAATCCTTTTAACGTCAGGTTTACTGTCATGTTATCTTTCTGCTACTTTCTTAAATGTTTAATAAGATCTAGATCTATTTTGTAAATCAATTTGGACTGTAGGCCAATTTTATTAGTCACGTTTACAAGCACAATAAATTGTTCATCTTACTAAAGTAGAAGATAGTATAAAATAAATGTGTTTTCAAAATTATGGAATAGCCTCTTGTTCTTAAGAGTATTTAAGTGAATCAGGAACAAGAACCCTGATATCGTTAGGCTTATGACATGGGATTATTGATTCTCATTCTGCACTAATTGGAATAGTAATGGTTATTAATCATTTTTATAATAATAATAAGCGTATGGCTTTTAATAGTGGGGAGACCCTTACGGGCAGTTCCACCTCGCCTTATTATGGAGAGCATGGTGGACCTACTATTTCAATTGATAATAAACCTTATAACATCAAGTCATTGAAGCACGATCACCCATCCAAGCACAGTCTTGAACGGTCGTGACTGAACATCGCGATCCCATGAACACCACGCTTACCGCGTGACCAATCACCACCCGCTAACAATTTGAAATAAAAAATTGGAATAAAGTAATAAAATTTTAAATTAAAGTCAAAATAAATAAATATTGAAGGTGCATTGAGTAAACACGGATTTGGCATCAGGATGAGATTGAGCATTGAAAAACTGGCGACGTGCGGAAATGCATTGGCGACTGTGAACTTTGCGAAAAAGGAACAAATGATGAAGAAACCCCGCTAAGCTTAGAAAGGTAGAGAAAGCGCAAGCGCGCCCTGTTCATTATTTTTCGCAATGCGTCGAATAAATTACTTGTGTGCACGAACTAGAAGTAATAACAGTAATAAGTTGTAAAATGGGTTACAATCACCGGCATTAGTTTAGTAGAAAGGCGTTTTACTAACGGCAAGATAATTTTAAACACAATGCTGACTGGTCTGGGTCTTGATTGAAAATGGAAATTGATAATCATTATCTTCATATATTGTACCAATAATGCAGATACTTCCATTGTACCTGTTGTCCTTGAATAGGTTCTTTAATGTTTTTAAAAAATCTGTCAATTGCATATTTTGAAATCCCTTCTCAAGATTGTGCAATAGTATTATTTGTTAGACCTCTTAACATAAGTTCAATCAAAATTTTCAATCTTGGATTTGGCGAGGGCATTACTTAGTCATTAATTGCTCGTTAATGACTAAAAAAATACGGCAGTTATAGACAAAGTTTTTATGGAGGATAAAGCCCACATAGGACCTGTGCGTGGGTAATGAGTTGGATGATTGATGAGATGGACCTACAGCTTTAGGTGGTTTCCGAACCACATGTTTTTCAAATATTTTCTAGATTATAATCATATAGTAAATATGGAAAAATCGATCTCTCACTAACAATGCTTGATTTCAAACTGTGATTTAAAGCAATTATCAAAAGATAAACATGCTAGTTTACTTCATCGTCATAATTTCATTTTATTTCTCAAGACAAAAAAGATCTTTTTAGTTATTGAAAAACAAAGAGTGCAAAAATACAGTACCTATATAGAAAAAGTTACAATTTTTTGCAATTAGGCTACTATAAAAGAAATTCACCAAAATTACTTGTAAATCTTACACTCTTCAGTATAAGTCAAAGCTTATACATAAACTACAATTCTCTTGGCTACAAAAACGCGACTATTTTCATTTAAACTATGAATTCAAAAGCGCAGTCAATTTCCTGCCTTCTTCAAATTAGCGGAACGATGAAATAACTGCTGAAAACAACAATAAAAATGGTTAAGGAGGTGTGGAAGGCCATTAAAGGTGTACTGTCACGGTTACATGAAAATAGCCAAGAAAATTAAGCTATTTCTTTGGAGTTTCCGCTTTAAACACGGTTGGAATAATAACAAATTTTACTTGAAAAAGTTTTACAACTCATTCAAAATACGATTCATTGAACGAGCGAAGCGAGTTCTTCCTTTTGACTTGAGGCTCGAGGCGTTGTGTGTTTGTATGTTCCACGATAACTTTCGAACGCCTTTATCAATCAACTTCAAATTTGAAACACAGATTCTTGGTATCTTTAGACAGGTTAAGTTCGTTTACCAATGAAATTTACCCACTCCTTCATCCTTTTTGAGGCGAAACAAAAGGATAGGTTCTCACCCCCTCATTAATATATCTATGTATTATTATATTTAAGAAAATAGTTGTTTTCACCATATGGAATTCGCAATAGATTTCAAAATATATTTTGAGCTATCATCAGCTGTAGGTGAATAAATGCGATCAGGCTTTTTATAGGATCTCTATAAGCTGATATACTAATTTCATTGCCCTGATATATGGATATACAAACAGCTGTTTTTCATGTGGTAAATATATCTTCATGTGGTAAATTAAGGTGGCTTGACCAAGTTGGGAAAGATGTTGTCCGGTGTGGAGGAACAATTGAAATGGCAGAGGACAGAGAAAAATGGAGGAGGCTAATCTACGAGGCAAAAAATCGACTGAGATTTGTGACGCCCCAGCAGTAAAGTAAAGTAAATATATCTTCTCTATAGATTAATACACTAATTCCATTGCCCTGATATATAGGTATACGGTAGGTCTTTTTTGTGGATAATAAATGTGTGTATCAGAGCAACAATGAAATTGAACTTCAAGTGATAGATGTCTTGTGAATTTTATCTAAATCATTATTTTCAAAACAGCCGTTTTTCGATATCACCTTCCCCTACGATAAGCTTCCCAAATGAGTTTCCCTTTCCAAAATTAGTTGTTTGCAAGCGAGTTCTCCAGCCCGTTTGGCTCACTAGTTTTAGTTTTAATCTATAATTGATGTTTTAAAATTTGATTTTGGTCTTCAATCATCCACAGTCAATAATAAATTAATATCGATTCTTCTCCAATCAAATTTTCCTCTTTATTTGGAATATCATCATCTATTTGTTTTTTGAAGAATTTATTATCATTTATTCTAACTATCCTATTCTAGAGTAAAAAATATTTACACTCAATGTATACTGATCATGATTCATGCAATATCTCTAATGCAGTGGCGTCTCCTGACTTTTATCTTGAAAAGTTTGCAAAGCTTCATTGAGCTACATATAATTGTCATGCAAAAATTCTCTACCAATACACATCTATTTCACTAACGTATACTGGTAATAGGGTTCAGGCTAAACCTGAACAAGCTGGTTACTAGCTAAAGCTTGTAATAATAGTTGGATAAAAATGATTAAGACCTTAATATTCTCATTTTTTAAAATCAAAATAGTTCAGGTTTTGAAATTAGAATCACACTGAATTACAACATGCATTATCCATTTTATCTAGTTATGCATTCATACAAAAGTTATTTACAACGCAGTTTTACCTCAGTTATTTTAGTTTGCTCATTATGCATTATTTATTCAGTTTAATGTAGATCATTGATTCAGCTTTTATACTATAAGAATTATTGCATAATTATGCAAGAATTAGTAACACAGATATTTTTATTTGATCAACATTTCAAATGGCTGTCAATCTTATCAAGTGCATTCCTTTATGTTGTATTTTTACTTAAAAATAAATCATTATCTAACGATTATAATTTCACATCTATCGATTGTAGCCAATGATAGTGGCGGCGATAACAGGCCCAAAGAGCCGAGCAGCTGGGACCAGTAGGTTACATGAATATTTCTGCGGGGGTTCCCCGGATGCCTAATGGTTTATTGTGGAGAGCCGACCGACATACACCCCTATAATACTTAAATATCCTTGGTACCCAACTTAGTTCTAAATAGCAGACGATTATATGAATTGAGTGTACTTCATCACACTTATTGTAACCGTTTCCACATGCTAACGACCTGTTCAAATCTAATTCTCCCATGATCGGTCATTTCAATCTCTATTTTGGCCGTGATAGCCTTGGAGCGGCTATTGCCTTATCACGAACTGCTAGAACTGCGCACGTTCTTGTTATAATTATGGGTCGGGAAGATCTTGGATAGAGCGGTCACTCCTTACCATTCAACCAGTTTGGGCCACAACAGCTGTTCTGTTCAACCGCATCCTAATTTGCTCCAATTACTATGCAGAGTGTGAGAAGAGAGAATTCTGTGATAGCACTATTTGAATAGTCTCATACTTTTTACTAGGGTTTTCATGGACTTGCATAACTGCACCGTATTAAAAGAACCTGGCATCCTTCTTTGTGATTTAAAGAAACGTTCGTGCAACAATTCATGGAATAGATCCAGCTAAAATTTCACATCTTCATTTTTTGACAATAGAAATTCTACTCATTACTCTTGAAGTGCGTTTCTATCATATCTGTATGCAAAGGGAGTGACAAGCTCTGGTATAAATCTGTTTAACCTTTTGCCGACGAATTTCCTTCCACTTGAAAAATTTAAATCTTATTTGAAAGTAGAGTTGGAAGCAAATTGTTTTTGTCCAAAACAGGAATACATAAATTATTTTAGTCACAGTGATTATTCTTGAATGCAATATTCCACAAATATGTAAGCACAAATTTCTGACAGAAATCGAACAAAGCTATATTTTTATCTACACAAAATAATAAATTGTGTAAATTATGAATTAAAAATATGAAAAGTCCATAAACCCCTTTGACAGGTGGTCAGTGGCCGCTTGATAAATGTAATCTATTCTAATAATAGAAAATTCAATTAATAATATTTATTTTCCCACAATACTTGGTGGTTAGTTGGCTCTGAAGTTTAAAAAATGATGAAGCTTCAAAGTCGCTATAATGTTTTGTGGCGTGAATGATCTTGCTTCAGATCAACAGATTAAAATTGTTATTATGATCATCATACTTCGATGCACTATCCTTTCAAATTGCAGCCTTCATGCTTTGATGGCTCTATACGAATTTAAAAAAAAAAAAAAATTCTCTTTCACATCTTTTTTCATTATCACTTTTTAATGTAGCTATTTCAGTAATATTCCATTGAGTGAGACTCACTTCATGCTTCG
Source organism: Conomelus anceps (assembly GCA_948455865.1). Classification (NCBI taxonomy): domain Eukaryota; kingdom Metazoa; phylum Arthropoda; class Insecta; order Hemiptera; family Delphacidae; genus Conomelus; species Conomelus anceps. Next base: position 116,821,024 of record OX418216.1, read on the forward strand.
TTTAGGTCTGATACAGGCTCAGTTTGTCAGTCATTGATTAAATTAAAAATTCCTTATTATCTTGATATAATAAGTACTTTACATAATATCTTTTTTCCCTGTATTCGCTAACAAATTCTAATACTGACCAAGAAAAATTCAATAATTGCACAGTTTAATATTCAACATCGCTAAAATTTTGAGGCCGTCATTTCATGAATGGAACGTTTGCATCAATGAAATTCATACAGTAGAGCGTCGATAATCCGGATTGATTGCATCCAAACCTCATTGGGATTTTTGAAAATAGGCTGTTCTTATGCTTTAAAATTATAGAAACTTAACTGAAAACTTGAGAATTCACTTAAATTTGTATGTAAACAAGTGCAGTATGTAAATACAGTTAAAGCTGCTGTGTTTCACTTATTACTGCATTTTAATGAAACTGGAACAATACAGAATACAATACAGCACAAAATGTGAAGTACAGTACAGCAAAAAACCCCTTACTGTACGAAGTTAAAGAATATTACTCACTATACATTGTCAGGGCTCTTAAAAAAGTCTTTAATTGATTTTTGTACTGCAGTAGTTGTTGGTTTTTTACAGCCAAGTCGCCAAGTCTAATACGTTTTAACAGAATAAGCTGGGAAGGTGTACTCTCCTTCTGTTTCTCGAGCACGACAGAGTTTCTGCTGCAGTAAATGCCTCTGTATGTGACGGCCCTACCTCTTCAATATCGTCTTCAACTTCTTATTCTGATTCAACTGGTTCTGCATCATCTTCATACATTTGGCATTTTTATTTTTTCCGGACGTGAATCCGGATTATCGACGGTCCGGTTCTTCTGTACTTCTAAAAACATGAACTTGTATTCCAATATTGATTTGAAATAAACTACAGCGATCATTACAATTCAAGCATTGCTACATCCATATCATCAATGGAACACCCTATCACAATCACAATGGAATAAGAACAAGATTTCTTTTTTATAGGTACTGGACAGACTATCTGCAAACTCATTAGTATGGATTTTGAATCTGGTGGACAGTCCTTCCAGCCCATTATTTCAGTTTCCTAATACAGAAGCATATCACCTGAGGCATTGTCCAGAGCTGCAATGTTGAAAATAATTTTGAAAATTATGGAAAAAATGACAATATTTATGACTAGACTGCAAGAGGCCGAATGACATAAAGTCAATAAACAGGCGCTCTTTAAAAAATATTTCTTTCGATGATTTATCAAATAATCATATTGTGTTTAAATTATCAATCTTATCAATTTGTAAATTATTAATCTTTTTCAATTTTGAAAGAGAGAATGAAACTTCAAATGAATGAAGACTCTCTCCCTTCACAATATAGTAGCTGTGTGACGTTCAACTGCGATGTAGCCTTGAAGCATGTCTGTATGTATTGTTCATTTTAACTTTTTAACGTCCGTGTTGAATTGAATGGCCAATAAATTAGCTTAGATTTATGATCTTTGAGATGTGTCTGATAGCTTGTATACTTTTTAAACACGTTCAATCACATTCTGGTTTTGAAATGACTCATAGACTTGACTAGTTAGTTTGGGAGTATAGTCTAGGTAGGGCCAACTAACTTGATTTTGATCAATCTCAAGTAGGTTGTTAGATAATGGATAATAATTATATGCTATGAATTATAGCTGTAAGAGTGTCATACATTAATGTTTCAAATAATGTTCAATTTGTGGCCTGTATGGCAGCTACATTGGATTCAGTGATTGGAAAGTAACGGTATTAAAGACCAAGGATTTTTCAAACGTGGGAGCAAGCGGCTGCAAGCTTGTTCCCAATATGTAGGTCTTATGCATTGCTTAAAAACACAATCTTTCTATTAAACGCTCGGTCATGAGAGACTCTTATCTCTAATAGGGTTCAGAAGAATTCAGTAGTATTTTGGGATGAAAATTTCTATTAATCTACTGTCATCCATCTATCTATAAATTTGATGGTTTTCAATTTAGTTTTGAAAGTGTATTCGCTTATCTAACAGAAATATGTTTGCTGACGTTTAAACTATAATAAAATATCATATTATTTTTTAAATTATTTAGTAGTTAAAAATTGTTGGGTTTTCTGTGTGCACTGAATTTGAAATTGAAATTTGATGCTAGCAGGCTACAAGAATATATTTTGTGAGCTTATTATGCTAAATTGTAAATATGGAAGAACTAAATTTATTACATACCATTATCCTCTTTTTCCTTCTATAATGTATATTTTCTTTCATGTTTCTCAATATGACAAAGCCAGACAAGCTACATTAAATTTATTTGGTATTTTATGCAATTTATTTTCCAAACACTGCATGAGATTCAATCTTGAAATCTCAACAATTTGTTCACCAATCTGTTAGTAGGCACCTGACTTCACAATTTAACTGTAGTGAACTGCAAATAAGAGCCAAAATATTAAAAAATAGCAAAACTAAGAACTAAAACAGAAATTTCTAAAATAATGTTTTAAACTATCACACTTGTTGACATAACACTAATTTGGTTAAAACAATAGTGTTGCAGTGATTTCACAACATCACAATCAGATACACTATATTAAACTATGTTTTTATTACAGTACATATAAGAAAAAAATATATATATACTTAGTAGCTTATATATTTAGTGTCATATAAAGTAGGAAACTAATATATTACTGTATTTTAGTAAATGTAGTACTTCACACAAAATTTCAACGATATTGCCGATCAATAAAATAACTGAGTGCTCAAGAAAATGTACAGTAAAAGTACTGCATGTAATTTATTATTTAAATAGGGGTTTCAAGTGTTCCAAACATCTCGAACTACGACATAATATGACCTTCTAGTTATGTTGTATTCCCACTGACTTTTTCTGCATAAGTGTTGCATAAACCATAAGTTATTTTCTACAAGTATCGTATAATTTTGTTCCATTAGTAGGGCGAGTGAATACTTATTTGGTTCAGGTGGATGTTTTTCCAGCGCTTATGATCTGATTCTATCTACGATAAGCGTTTCTTTATTCTTCAACGCTTTATAGATGACGCTTTAGTGGATATGAACGCGAAGTATGAAAATGTTGGTAAACATGTCTTTACCTTTTTTGGATGAACAGGAACGAAGCAAAAAGCAATCTTGCAACAGGCCATATGCTCAAGAAATCTGTTACTCAATTGCTGTTAGCATTCTTCAAATAAAAGCATCTAGCGCTTTTTAATGAGCTTAACTTTCTTTTTGACATACTTTGTAACTTCTTTTCATGTGCAGTGATCAATGAATTGATCCATTCATCAGTTTATTTATTAATTTTTTTCTGAGGATGAAGCCCACATAGGTCTGAGACCTGTGCGTGGGTAATGAGTTGGATGATGGTGATTGATGATTTGGACCTACAGTTTTAGGTGGGTTCCGAACCACTGGGAAGTGATTTTACAGCAGAGAACAGTGTCTCCGTTACAAACAGGACCTACGAGAACGAAGCTTATCTCTATCTGATTGAACAGATATCCTTCAATGGTTTACTACAGTGGTTCCCAACCTTTTCTGGCCCATCGCCCCCTCACATAAAATGACAAACTCCCATCGCCCCCTTCATTTTCTATACCCATCGTTGTTCCTATTTCTTATCCAAATTTTACTTGTATACAGTGGTGCCCACAAGGGGGGCTATGACGCAGACTACGTCATTGAAATTCTTGGGGGTTCCAAAAAACGTTGGGGGGGGGGGTAAAGTTGATTGAAACCGTGTTTAACATGATGACATTCAAAAATATATTACGAATTCACCAGATAGAATTTCAATTAATGACAATAGATTTATAATTATTATTATTCCTAGTATGAATTTTTTCAATACCTATATAAATTATCTTCTTTTAGTTTTAGAAAGAACACGGGAAGCTTATTTTTTCGTATTTTTTTTTGAGGTGCCTAATTTATGGGGGGGGCTCGCGCTAAATTTAGGGGGTGCTAAATTTTAGGACTCCACTCAATTTTTTCGCCACCAAATGATGACAATGGATGGTGACACAGTGAATTGTAATGATGTCTGGAACTTCATTCTTAAGATGAGCGAGAAACCCGTTATGACAACCTGTCATTGCAGTAGCGCCTTGACAGCGCCGTGAGAGTGCCTTGACAGCGCAGTGAGAGGGCCGTAAACTGAGTCATAATATTGCTTTTGGTGTAAGTGCGAATCGGCCTATACGTCTCTATAAATGTTTTTGATTATTTGTACACATAAAGATATGAAATCGTTCTTCAGTGTGGTGTTGACTTCCCGTTCAAATTATGATCAATCTTGGAATCAGGGGCGTAACGTACACCCCCGCAGACCCCGCGGCGCCCGGGCTATAAGGGGGTCCGGAATGAAAATATATTTTTTCAAGAAATGGCCCGTGCCCAGACTGAAATATATATATTTTTACAAAAGAAATAAAACTGAAACACTGAAGGAAGAAAGAACGAATGAATTGGCTAAATATTGTCAGGCCAATGTTTATTGTTTACTTTATCAATTAATTCTCAGATAGAAAAGGAATTCAGAAGCAGGATGTTGTGACTTCAGGAATGGAGACAACACATTTTCTGGGAAAAGGAGCGAAGGTGCTGACAAGGAGGATGTGAATGTGGATCCTATGGAAGACATCAATTTCAAGGTTTCTAGGTTTCAAGATTAATTATTTATAATGTAATCAACTCTCAACTATTTCCAACGTAAAGAAGCAGCCCGCACGCTAGAGCCCAAATCATTAGACTAGCCCCCCTTGAAACATGATTGAATTTTAAAATTTAATAAATAAAAAGGTGTTTAGTTCTTACATAATTATAACTGCCCACAAAATAATTATGCAAGTTTTTCTGGGAGGGGTGGCAAGGGTGAGGGGGGATATTTATATGATTTTGAGGGGCCCGGAAAATTGGTTGCGGGGGGGCCTAATTGGAAAACGTTACGCCACTGCTTGTAATAACTTTTAATTTTTTTATAAACCCTCATCGCCCCCTCAGGTGTTAGAATCGCCCCCAGGTTGGGAACCACTGGTTTACTATGTACGGTACACTTGTTTCGTACAGAAAACTACAAATCGGCCTAGATGCAAGCAAAGGAGAGCTCATGATTATTCACATCGATTTAGTTGTCTTATTACTAGATAATCGAACAAAATTTAAAGAAAAAACTTATTTCATAAATAACTATAAATTGTAAACAATCATAAATATGATTCTCAAATATGGGATATTCTACAATGAGTAGGAATAGTCTGAGCGAAGTAAGACTACTCTGTTAAAAGATCTTAGACATACCTGAACTTGAGGTGAATATCAATGTCATCGACGCTGAAGTTCCATATTCTCAAGATTCAGAAATGAAATAATTGGTCAAATTTAGATACTGATTTGAAGTCATCACACTACATTCACTCGTACCTAGTGCCTACTTAATTGTTTTGTCTTTTAGAACTGAGTTGTTTGGCCATCCAGCATGTGATTGTACGGTACATATTGTAATATTTGAACGTGTATAGATTGCTGATTGATTGATAAATAAATGAATAATAAAATTCCAATAGTTGAAATTAATTGTAATGAGATAAAGAAAATGGATTAAAATCAATCTTTTATCGACCCTGATTCCGACTAATTATTAGGTTCATAAAACATAGTATTAATAATTCATCATAATGATCATTGTTCATCATGAGATGAATCCATTAGCTCCAGACGCCTCTTCTTCAATTCCAGGTTGCAGAATAAACCACTTACCTTGTGAATGTTTAATAATTTAGATTAATTTGCCCCAGCTTAACTCAGCGGCTATATTTCATGACCAGACAATTGTCACAGGATTCGACCAACTCTCAATATACATAACTTTCACTGTCTTTTCCACTCATATAACACAACTTTAGCTTCATAATGAGTGAAAGGGGATCCAAGGATCGCTTGAAATTAACAAAAATGATTGTTTTCCTTTGAACTGTAATTTTATAATAATAAATAACATTTGAGAATGAACATAGCGAAATAATATGATAATATGTTATATCGATTGAAAGTATCACTTGAAATAGTTCTTGAATCATCATAATTATGATTTTCTTAATAACTTGAATTTTTAATAAAGTAATACGCTGTCCAATTGTGTGATTGAATAATTGAGTAATTGATTGAATCGTCTACTGAGTAATCAGTTGAGTCATCAGAGCATGAGAGGCTTATGTAGAATAACACAGATAAACAATAAACAACATGAAAAAATTGTACGTGGCGTGATTTTAGCGTCGCACTAACGGTGGAATAAGTCGATGGACGTGGGGTCGCCACTCCAGTCTGCTCCCTGCATACGGCTGTCCGCCTCCAATAGACCTCCGCAGCCGCCGCTCCGCTAGGAATTTACGCAGCATGATTCACGTTTCGAGCGCGAGCGCCGAGCGGTGGAATCCCCGAGGGGTTACGTTGTATCTAGCCACTGATGTTCTTCATTGTAGAGCTAATTAAAGACTGTCTTAGGTCCACTTTGCCACCCTAGAAGAAAACCTCCTCCCTTCTATTTCAGGGTGGCCGAATTGTCCCTGCCGCTTTCCCATTGGTTGGATTCTAAGGGTTAGTCATTTTCTCTTACCACTACACCCCCGACCGCTGTTGCATCCTCTCAATTTGAGCAGACTTTAATGATTCTAGTGATTGTAATTGTCTACTAATTATTGTGATGTTACAATATTTTTCAGAATTGCTCAAATCTGTATGGAATGGTAGAATGTAGAAGAAGGCTGGCTGCGCCTTATTTTCGCCCTTCGAGTTTTCAAGATGTAATCTACTATTTGGACATTGTATACTGTTTACTCGTGTGACTGTCTATGGAACAGAATCATGGGAAAAAACGACTAGATCACGAATTATGGAATTTTAATGAGAGTGGAAAACGATATTGAATAATGAAAACTAAAAAGGAATTGTACACAGAGACGGTGAGGAACGGAACAGACTGTACAGGACTTATTTGAAAATGTAGTTAGTGATTAGGACACCTGAGCTGCAATAAGAAAGCCCATGGTTCAATTTCCGTCGCTGACTGAAATATTGGCATTCATCGATTTTCATAAGCTATTAAATGCACTTGTCAATGTATTCAGCATAATTTATAGCATTTCAAGTAATTTTAAAATTAATTCTATTGTAAAATCTTAGCTGGCTTGAAACTTGCCTGGAGAAAATAATAACAGGTGAGCAGAAAAGCAAGGAAGAGACATAAGATATTGAATGATACATAGAGATGAGAAAATATTTTGTTTTGAAGATGTTGGGCGGAGGTTAGAGGAAAATTGAGGCATTTATAATCCAATAGAAAACTTTCAGAGAAGCAGATGATATTGAGGAGTTTTCAGCTAATTAGGCCTAAGGCTGGTTGAGGTTAATTGCACAAGGAATGCAGATGCGTGTAAACTTTGCACACGAGTGAGTCGATCGGTTGGTCGGATAAGAGTGTCGACTCTTATTTAATTGCACTTTCATATTATATGCATAAGTTTCTAAAGCAAGCCGTAAAAAGTCGATCGCTCCATAGGATCGACTTGAAAGAATAGTTCACCTTTCTCTGCAAATCATTTCACTACAGTTATACTACTATATTCGCTTTAGGTGTATTTTATGTGGGGTCGCATTTTTATGAAATGCTATATGGGCACTAAGTTAATTATTAACAAAAAAAAAGTAAAGATTTATGCTAGATGTAGCAGCCTAGTCATACGACTATTTCACCAAAAAATAAAAAGGAATAGATTAAAAATAAATTTGAATAGATTATTAATAAAACAAATCGGATAAATAAATCATAATACAAACCTAATTTACTGTACAATAAGTATTTATTCAATCATCCATAGACTAGTAACAATTAACCAAAACTTTATTCGATTCATTGTTTACCTTACCGTCCTTATCAGTAATCTGTCAGCTGTAAATGAACCGGCTTTCGGACAAGTTTTTTCAACCAAATTATGTTCAAATTATTTTATTTTCTAAAACTATATTGTAAACGCTAAGGACCGCTCATTATTTTCCCCATCCATAAAAAATGGATTTGTTATAAATTTCTCATTGTTTTATTTGTTTAGTCCGTGACATGCAGAATTCCAAAGAGGTTTCAACCCCTGTAATTGTGGATGTCACGTGACTTTTTCTATGTGAAAATTTTTATTCAGAGGCTTCAACAGTCCTTGCCATATTTGTCCAGAGGGAGTAGCCCAATAATTTGTGTGGCTAAATATTTGTTAAATTAAGTGTTAAATGTAAATTACTCTGGCAGGACCACAAGTAGCCTACTTAATGTAGAGTTCCAAATGACGACTGATGTCTATTTTTTAAATTAATTTAAACATTGTGAAACTCCCAACTACGACTTACGTCCAGCTGAATCGTGAGGTACACGATGACCACCAAATGAAGGGACAGCAATATTCCACATCGACCTCATGCATCAAAGTGGTGAATATAATTCATATAAATTAATGGAATTCCATTTGTGCGCGTAGTAAAAGTGTCGTCGAAAAGTATCCATACTGGACGACTCCTAATTTAAATTATCACTGTACAGGCACAAATCGTCATCCTCGTGATCAAAAAACACCCTTAGTGAGGTGAAATCACGCAATCTTCATTAAATTTCAAACATCTCATTATGAACAATATTTCTTAAAAAACTTAATAACCATAGATTCATCTCAATTCACTTTTAATAAGTTTCATACTAATTTTAATTCTCTGTTCCATGCTTGGAACATATTCTCTTTTTTGTGCCAATAAATTTCTCAAGTATTATTTCTTACATTATTCTGTTTTACACCCTGTTTGACGATTGCTCTGGTCCAACTATATTACATCACTCATTTGTGAGTCAGGAGTTCAATTGTTGAATTCACCTGTTCAAGATTGAGCAAGGGTAGAGACAGTATTCGGTCCCTAGTGGATCTGAATGTGTATCACATAAAGTGGCGTTATCCAAATAATAGCGGCCACTTCACAGGTGATACTGAATTTATTGGTTACATTTTTTTTCTTTCTACTAGCATAAGATTTAGGTACGACCAGAAATCTGCAATTAATCAGTAATATGTCCTTCCAAGGCCTATGAGAAATAATTATAAGGATTACTTGAGGGGCATATTGCTTTTCTTGTAAGGTTTGATTCGAATCTGCCAAGTTTTTTCGCCTTGATCAAATCTTAAGCTCTACCGCATCTACAGCATTTCCAAGGAGGAAATACTTATTTCAAATATTATTTCTAATTATCGAGGGCAGAGGAGAAACCAGCCTGACAATAAATAGGTAGTTAAACTATGAAGTTCACTGCAGTGAGCGGTGCGGTGACCCAGCTGAAAGAGGCGTAGGATTGTCAATGGGATTGGCGGCTTTTGCTTTCGCGATGTAGTTGATGGTGGTGGGGGAAGGGGTAAGTGGTCGTGAGGGTCTTTACTGGCAACGTGCAGAATGGTGATGCTTGACCTCGTTGTTTCCCCACTTGCCATCAGTGGTTGTCTTTCTAGAGGTTAGGCTGTCAATGGTCTGTTGAATCGATTAGCACTTGAGAACTATCACATCAAGGACATATCTCAAAAAGTAGGTTGTTCTTAAGTTGGTGCACTCCTTTCAACTTTCAATGTGGTCGTCAGATTTGTTTTGGATTTTGTTCAAATTCCGTTGGTTACTGTTCAATAACTATTTGTCTTCGAGTTGATTTCCTGGCTGGATCTGTCTTGCTTTTACTGTTTCGTTTCATTGGTGACACATAAGCTACAAGAATATGCAGGATTCATTATCAATAAAAAAGGAAAAATAGGTGCAAAAAGTATGATGAATACTTGAGTTGTTCATGATCCACCACTAGTAATGCTGTAACTAGTACTCTTGAAAATAAATATTACTGTAATAGGCAATATTCACCCTTAAATGAAATTTGAGGTCTCAAGACCTGAGACTACAGATACTGTTGAGTCCTAAAAGTATAGAAAACTGTAATAGATATGATATCAGCTTTTGACACTGAACACACAATAGACTAAATAGATACTAAAAAACATACTAAGCTACTTATATAGTTACTAACTTACTAAACAAATACTCTAATGGCCAATTGCACGTGGCGGGCCATTTAGCGCAGTTGGTTGGAGCTTCGCAACTTCTGCTTGTTGTTGTGGGTTTGAATCCCACTCCGTCTGGCATCTGTGTAATCATTCACCTCATTACCCACGCACAAGTCTCAGACTCATGTGGGCATCATCAGTAATAAAAAAAAAATTAAATTTGACTACCGTAAGATGACGTCATTTGACAGAGTCAGTGCAACGACTTCCCTATTGAGCTCCGTAAGATGACGTCATCAATGCACAAGAATGACCACTGGAGATTACATGTGTAGTAGATTTCTAAACGTGTCAGGATGTAAAGAGATGCCATTCCATAAACTGGTGGTTGAATTTAATTTTCTTTCGTGCAACCGGCCGTAAGTATTATGAAAAAAGATAACTCGTGAATTGAAATTGACAGCAACATGATGTTTCTCTGGCATCTGTACTGGCAATAATAATAATAGCTGTCATGCATTGAATTATTGCTGTTATATTGTGTTTACATCTATAGGAAGAGTCTTATCACTTCCACTTTTTGTTGTGTGATTTCTATGTCTGATTTTTGTCACGGTTGTTTCCAGTATAAACATGAGGTTTGAGTGTGGGTGGTTAGTTGATATGACACAAAAATACCCGACCGAGCTTGTATCGATCTAATGTCTGCCCAAACTCAATTTATGCAGGTTGTTGTTCTGATGTACGGCTATTATTTGGTCAAAGGTTAATTAACAGCTTAATGAATGCAATCAACTGCTTTCAATCGGATCACATTGCAGAAATGATTTTTACAAAACATGTCCTGTGTTTTGAATCCTGACTGGATGATTTGTTGATTCAAATTTAAGGTACCTAATTTACTTGGTGAAGGAATAGCAAGGCCGACTGATATGATTAAGTTTTGTGGAGTAGAACTACTGATGGACTGAAAATTTGTCAAAGCGTGGGATCAGAAAATAGTAATATAATATCCGGACAGCAATTTCCTGCAGGACTTCCCCATACAAATATTATTCTGTTAATTTAGGATTTTACAGTTGCTAAAATAGGTTTGTGTTGCTGCTAAACAGAAAGTTGACTTGCAACTTTTTTGAGTAGTGCCACATTGGCATTAGCAGTGTACAAAAATTCATGTGATAAATAATTATTGTTTTTCTATCCAGCACTGCTCTATCGTAAATTAGATATCTGATTAGCAACATTCCAATTCGGTTCATTTGTCTAATTTTGTGACCGCTATTCTCTATAAAATATAGTTTTTCAGCCTTATAGGTTCACTAATACAAATTATTTCCTGTCGGAACTCCTTTGAAAATCTGTAAAAAATACCAAATTGAAAAATGCCATGAGATGATATTTACCACATTCATTCACTAATTTTCAGATAAAAATAGTCATTACCAAACCTATCAGTTTGTGGAATGGCATCTCTTTACATCCTGACACCAGTATAAATCTACTTACTACACATGTAATCTCCAGTGGTCATTATTCTGCATTGGCAGGACTTATCAACTTATTCTTTAAAATAATTGTTTATTTTCTTGCAAATAAAAGATTTTTAATCTTTCTATTCAATCTGTAAGAATTTCAATACCACAAATTATACAAAATTATAAATTCATGTGAATGTGAAGTTGAAAGCGTCTTTAGACGATCTTAATCAATTCGCTATGCTTGAAGCGTGTTTAAAATTCGACTGCATCTTGGAGACAAACCATCCTATCTCTTCTCATATAGTCTCTTTCTCATAATTATTACAATCTCTCTCTCGGCTTATGGCCCTCTTCCTTTATGCGCTTCATTGTTCTCCGTTAGTATGTTTTCTTTCCTTCCTTTTGTGGGAAACGCTTCTCATGAATATTCAGTGAGGTCTGTTGAGTGAGGAACACTCTAGCACGGATGAAACTTTTTATTAGCTTCATTGCAAGTCTTGAAACGCATGTGGCAGAATAAATAATCTTGTGCCAAAGCTTGTAATGTTAATTTGGTTATGAGTCAACTTATTGTTGATTTTAGGGTTTTTTGTCAGTTAGTTTTGTCAGTTTTAACCAAAATTATCACGTTTTGCAAGAAATAAATTTGCATTTCCATGATGCTCACGTCGTAAACATACTCATCAAGTAAAACTTAGTTTAAAACATTATTTTTAAAACTACAAAAATCTAAATACAAGTGTGACTATTTCCCGTGCTTGAGAGTTTTGGTCTATTTAGAACTCAACAAACAGTGAGAGTCTAGAATTATGAATTAATCTTGATAAATTGGTTCTAATAAAATTGATAATTATTCATAGGTGACAGTTACTGAGTTATTACTCGTATCTTGGATGAAATGTTGCTAGGTCCTTCCAGTGGAGATTGTGTGTTTCCATTCAAATTAAAAAAAAAAAAAAATGAACAAAATCAAACTATTCCAAGATCGTCTTTATTTTTCTATATTGATCTTATTACGAGGTCTTGATTTACAAGATGGTACAGTACGGGCATATACTTACGGTTTGTGACCGTAGATTCTTCCATTGTTCCTTTAATACGGTTGTGGAAGGGACCAACAATAATACACAGCATAGTGAATCTGTTACGGTGGTCTCGTTAGGTCCCTACAGTGTTGGCAAGAACTATCATATTATCTGCCCAATGTTTGTAGATTATGATCTATAACTCTTTTATTTAATTACTTATGGTTTTTCCATCATAAATTTGATTTATTATACATTTTTTGCGAGGTTGTACAACCGCGATGTAAAATTATAATATTTGATTCTAGAAGAATTTTTGAACCAAAGAGTTAAAATTGAATGTTTGTACCTACATATTGGGAAGAGAACTACCAAGATTTGTTATGAGATGAGATAGGAAGAAAGTTCTAGGTTGGATGGACCGATGCTGGTTAAAATGATGGAGGACATATAAAGGGAGGCAAAGGGTCAGAGCTAACCGTGAAGATAAAATCAGATAATTAGAGCTAAAATGAAGATATCTATTGTAAAAGTAACTGAAGCGTTTCATTTCAATGAAAATTCATTATAAGTGTGCAAGATCATCATTCCACAAGATATGAATAATATGTTTGTGGACAGGATAAGGGTCCTCAATATTGGAAATACTTTAATGCTTATGATACTCCCTCAACTGTAATTTATTACAATAATATTGATGATGAACTCTTGGTTCACGATATTATCCAATTTTAGATGTCATGAAATCATGTTATGAAGTCAATTATCATACAGTAGCTAATCAGTAAGCTTACATTTTTTAATATTCATATTATTTTGTTCAAGCATATTCATTATGTTTGAAAAAGATTTAAAGCAGCATGACCTACACGATGATGAGAAATGTTCTTTGTACTCCACAGTGATCTCCATTGAACTTCCAGTCTAGTTAAGTTGGCCTGCTGTTAATTAAGTTAATTGAACGGATGTCTCGATTACTCCACTGCTGTCTTGCGTTTAAATAAGCATGGTTCCCACGTTCTTTTTGGTTTTCCCATCGCTGGCTTTCCTATAGTTTATTTAAAAACATTCTAATTTCTAAAGCTGAGATGTGTAGCATACGGCTATGAACATTATACCACAAAGAATTGAATTGAGTTGTGCCTAACTCCACAAATTCACAGGTCTTTCTACACTAATACTTGACAGGTACTGAATTCCAGTATAGTTATAGTGCTATGGAAGTCTCTTCTCTTTTATGATTCTTTTAGTAATTCAACTTTGAAAGTATTCCATTCAGATGGAAATGAATATCGAATACTCCATTCAACACATTGGAGTTAATTCTAGAGCAATAAGATTCGATTGGAATATTTAGAGGAGGCAGGCAAATAATAAATATTCTATAATAGACTAATTAATAAATAAATATCATATAAATATTCTAATAATGTTTTTTAATGAGAACCCTTATAAAGTTAATTGAAGATTTGAATTTGAATTTTATATCCTTTTTAATTATCCTATAATATCAACTTTTAAAATATTCCAACAACTCATTTCAATCGATGAGAGAGCTGTATAGTTTGATCAAAAATAAGCAATGATCATCAGTAGATTCTAATTTTGTTTTTAATAGGCTTTCTATAATGGGAAATGTGAATTATCTAAACTATTAACGACAAAAGAGTGCCTATTTATCTCAAGGTTCGACAAGTCTCAAAGATTCCAACTGACATCATTAATCTAGATCTAGATTTGAATGCGTCGAACTGATGAAAGTCTTGAATAATTGAAATCACTTGGAAAGTAGGTTGACTATATTGTTGTTGTATGTTTAGTTGAGCTCCTGGATTACGCTAATTCCCGTAAAAGAACTTAATACCGAGATATAAGTATTATTGTTGGTGGAGAAGATCGTTAAATTTCATTGTTCAGTGACTTGCGCAGATGATATTGCCGCAGGGCTTACCACCCACGTAAGGAACTGTGAGAGAAATGGTCCAGATTAGATGGTGCCATGAATTATGACCGCAAAGAAGGTGCAGATATTCCGGTCGCAACGGTAACTGCTATTTTTCACTCGACGACTGCGTTAATTCTAGCTACAATTTTACCGTTCACTTGAATAATGGTCGATGTTGCGATCCAACGATGAGTCAATCGATTCAGATAATGGCTCCATATTTTCAAAATAGCCAACGGCTTCCATATCTATTTCATATGAAACGATTTGAATTATTCTTCAAGAATGTTGCCATGTTCCCACTAGCTATATTCCATTTCCCTTAGGCGATCTAACTACACTCAGTTTCCTTTATTAGGCAATGTTGGATCTTCTAGAATATAAATAAAAAATAATGAAGTGATAATTATTTTCAGCAACATATCGCATATTTTAAAATTGTAGACACACTTTTATGGATATAAATAATAGTTTTTTTTTTTGGAGGATGAAGCCCAGGTCTGAGACCTGTGTGTGCACGGGTAATGAGTTGGATGATGGAGATTGATGAGCTGAACCTACAGTTTTAGGTGGGTTCTGAACCACCAGGAAGTGATTTTACAGCAGAGAACAGTGCCAATCTAATCGGTCACCCTTACAAAAAGGACACAAGAGAACGCAGCTTATCTCTGTGTGATTGAGTACTAAGGTAATCCTACCAAATATCGGTCACTTACACTACTAATCTAAAAAATAAGTGTCTGCTTCAAGTTTTCCTGCTGATTAACAGGAAATTATTCATTGGTTTCTTGTCTTTCCAAAAACAAACCAAGTTTGAAAATCGATGAGAAATTACGGATTTAGTAGGCTGTGATTTCCCGGCTTGTATGACATTTTACAGTTTTCTTGATAAGGAATCTGATCTTTTAACGATTTCCCGTTACCATTTCATTGGGTTGCCTATGGTAGGAAGGTTCATCATTATGGACATGAATTGAAAAAAATGAGTATACATATATTAGTATCTGATGGTTTTCTTTATTACAAATGGTTATAATAGGTTAAGAAAATATTTATATTCATTGTAATAGCCTTATAGTCTTATATGGAATATAACATATTTATTGAGAGTCTTGAAGTTAAGTTACTAAATGAATTGTATTGAATGACTTTTTCTCTCAAGCCAGCATATAGTTTTAAATTTGATGGTGTGAGGGATTCACAGTGGTCCTTTTAGGATTGGAGACATTATCACAATTAATTATCAGCACATTATTTCATTATCACATAATTATAAACACATTATCCCATTCTGATAATTGGCAGGTTTACTTTCATACTTGAAATAGTATCCCATAAATCTGAAAAGTGTGGATAGTCATAGTAAAATAGTCTTGTAACTTGTAGTCATAGACATTGATGAAACTAGATGTTTTCCATGAATAAAGGAACATTTTCTAAGAATTATCTGCTGCTATTCAGTTATACTGTTAGATATTTCTGCTTACTAGTTTTCATGGTCATTTTATACAGTATAGGTAACTGAATTGTCCGAACAGTTATGAACAGTATAAAATAGTTTTGAAGCTAGGACACCCATGGGGACAGTAATTGTAGCACTGAACTGTACTTTGTCGCATGTCGTGTTCATTGGTACAGTTGACCAAGTGTTCTGTGCTGTAGCATCAAGAGCTCCTGGTCCGCCGTCGTTAGTATCTATGTAAGTTTCTTCCCAGATTTTTTGTTAGTGTTCATCAAAGTTCAGTATTATCACCCAATGGATAACACTTGATCAATCACCTAGAAAAGATGGTCTTTGGTGTTTCATTTCAGGATGAGTGGTGGAAAAGACTTATCTGTATATAATGTAGTATCAATTTAATGCCAATATAATATCAGGTATTTTAATAAGGAATTCACATTGAAGTATCAAAAATCGTTTACTGTAAAAATAATCTTTTAGTTACTTGTGAAAAAACTTATGTATGCCAGTAAGCATCCTGTTATTAAAGAGGTATTTTTCTCCGGAAATGCCTATTGCCGTGTCTATTACAAATTTGTAGAGAAATAAACGATATCCATTGGCCTTTGCTTGTTTTTGAAAAAAAAAAAATACAGTGGTTGATGAAATCCAATACTTTCTTCTATAAATCCAATATGTGATGAAGTGGTCTATGGAATCCAAGAGTTTTTATTTATAAATCTGTATTTAAAAGCTAAGGACATACTGACAAATGACATCATAACAGCAACAGGTGGCGGCATACGTTTGAAGGGAATGTTAGCCTTGAGTTGATTATCAGTTTTCGTGCTCATGCAAACAATTTTCACATGAAAGTTTTCGTACTCTACAATCGTGCAGTAAAACTTTGTGCAGATTGTTTGTAAATATCTGCAGTCTGCAGTAATATGGCGTAGGCTCTGGCCTTGAACTTTACTTCATTGTGATGGCACAGCTGACTTGGTAGCTCGATAATGCCGAACGCTTTCTTTGATGCCCCTACCCCCTTTATTACCAAATAAATTGAGTTAGTCCATTTTTCGCGGTACATTACTATCCTCTGTACGGATGAACTGATTTGTTCACTTCAACATTTGCTGGTTTCTTCCGTTGTTGGTGGGCTGGATCGAACGTTTTATTATTTAGGACGGTGTGCACCAGTCACAAATTGCTCTCTTCTAAAAAAACACACACAATGAAACTTTCACGGTCGTCTTTTCTCGCATAACGTTGCTGCATAGCAATTCTTACAAAACAAGGTTTCTCTTTCAGTCTACTATCTCTGGTAGATCTAATAGAAGTCTATCAAATACCTTAGTGAATACACTGTTAAAAATTTGCTATTCTAGGAATATTTTTTATAATGTAGGCTATCCGTATCTCATTAAAATAATTGTTTATTTTATGAAAAAAGTATCAATCTTTAAGAAGCACATGTACTGTCTACCGATCCAGCTCACCAAGAACGGAAAAACCAGCAAATGTTTAAGTAAAAAAAATAATTGTTTATTTTTTGAAAAAATATTAATCTTCAAGAAGCACATGTACAGTCTACCGATCCAACTCACCAAGAACAGAAAAACCAGCGAATGTTAAAGTGAAAAAAAACCCGAAAATCATCCGTACAGTGGACAGTAATAACTCATATTTGAAAATTTACTTGTAAATACGGATTCTATCAATAAGCACTTTATTTGAAAATTCACTTGTAAATGAAGATTTCGCTCAGTAGTGAATTTCAAATATAAAAACATAATATTATGCTTGTTCATAACATAATAGACCTTTGCTTATTTTTTAAAAATCAAAACAGCTTTTTTCTATAAATTCAATAATTAATAATAATAATAATAATAATAATAATTTAATAATTTCTCTGGATGATAATACGAAACATCCAGAGGAGTTTATAAAAAAAAATAAACATATAGATATTAAAGAGAATCCCGACTCTTTAAATTTGCTACTAAATATAATTTTATTCCTAATTATGATACCCCACTACAATGTGTGATAAAGTGGTCTATGGAATTCAAAAGTTCTTATTTATAAATCTAATAAATTATAATAGTTACCCTGAACAAAACAAAATAATAAAAACGTCAATTGAACTTCAAAGTTGATGTAGATTTTCTGAATTTCAAGTTTTATTTTTTCAAATAGGTATTCTATGCTTTGTATCTGCAATGATTTTTTTATAATTTACTGTACATATTGCTGGAGATATAAAACAGTAGGAGTTATACATTATGCCAATTTTCAGGAAACACATCCGAAGGGAAGATATAGCCGTGAGCCGTAGCAGATATCTGTTCAATCAGATTAGATAGGAAACGCTCTCCTGGGCCCTCTCTGTAAGGGTGATCGGATTGGCCAGCAAAAAAGACTGTTCTCTGCTGTAAAATCACTCCCGGTGGTTTGGAACTCACCTAAAATATCCATCATGTTTCCAATAACATGGCGCATGCGGCGAGGAGGAACTCTATCCGTAAGGGACTCTTTCCCCACCAATAAAAGCCATACGTAATTTTTTATGAAATACAAACTTGACCCTTCTCCTCATGTGGAAGTGCAATCTGGAGCCTGGTTGTTAAAGTAACCAAGTAGTAACAAGTAAATGGCAAACCAAACATAAATTGAATTTCTAAATTATAGCACTCTAATAATTGAGAGTCGGGGAGCTATTTTTCCATTCACTTTATTTTCTCATTTGGGACTTAGTATTCGAGTTCATGTTACTCAGCTCACTACTTCCGTTCACTTGTTCGATTCCCATCTTTTATTCTTTATTGCGAAGCTTAGTTTTCCCGTTTCCATTCAAGCTGTTTTGCATAACATGGTAGAATTCTTATTGCCTCATTGTTCTTGGGTTCGTGGGACATTCACTATACGAATGTAAAGCTCTTTTTTGCGTTCTATAAATCTCATGAGAGTTTTTGTGGCATTGTCGACTTCTCTCAGGATGAGAAATGTTGATAAGACTATATTATACGGTAATATTAAACAGAGCGGTGTCCTGATTCCTCGTCCTAAGTATAAAAGGTCATTGATCCACCGTGTATGTATTTTAATTGAAGCAATTCAATTTGTCCTCATAAAAACACACAAAATCATTCCATTTTTCTTGAATAGTTGATAATCAGTATTAACATACTCTCAATGTATTTTCAAGAAAAATGTTTTTTCATCCTTCTCAAAAATAAGGAAAATCCACTAATTGTCAAGTTTTCATGGAAATGCCACAACGATATTCAGAAGTAACTAACCAAATAACTGGATTAGGTATTATAACTGGAATCCAGTGTGAATTTCCTTTTGAACGTTTGTATAGATATTTTGCCACCAAAGTCTTTCTGGGAATCCCAGTTCAATAAGTACGGTATCTAAAACATAGATTATGGAACATGATTCTGTTGAAGAAACAAATATATTCATTATTTTATTTTTCGACTAATTCCACACATTATTCAAAACGACTATAGAAAATTATTCTGTTGAAGAAACAAATATATTCATTATTTTATTTTTCGACTTATTCCACACATTAGATGGGTTATGCATTAATGTTTCTATTAGTGTAATGACGTGTATTAGGCTACAACTTCCCTTCCAGCATCTCATCATCTATAAACACTTTCCTTCAACGTAAGAATGTGGCCGACCTGTAGCTCTTGTTTCTATGAATACAATTCTTTATATTCAATGAAAGTATGTAAGCGCGCAGATCTCGTTGCTTCCAAGATCCACATTTTGTTCCCTAATTTTTATTGCCTATTCAGATCATTACAGAACCTTATAATAGATCAACTCAATTACAAGACAATAAGATTATATTATAGATTTAATAGAGATGGACATAAATAGACTTTGTAAGGCTTTGATGAAACTAGACAGAATCGCTCTTCAATTTTTGAACTCATGATTTATAGATTCATAGATAATTTCTATTGCTTGCATTATTCTCATGGGAACTCATCCATATTTGTTATATAAATTTGGTGTAAGGGCACTAATGGCTTAGTTCAGATATACCTTTCCAATGGCAAATCGATATTCCAGTTGCTCTTGTTTTTTCCCTGTTCATAGAACTTCAGAGGGCTCTCCCCTTAGTCACTCTAGAGCAGCTAATGAACCGCAGACAGAGTGTCAGGTAGCTGTCAAGGGCTTTTCAAAACAGTGACTTGTCGTTCTTTACTGAAGAAACATTTTTATTATAGTGTATCGTTGATCGTAGTTTGGAGCTCCGTCCATGCATAAGTTTTCAATGTTTAAACTATGTGTAGATGTGTGCATTTTTTCAATTTCATTATTGTTCATATTTATACATATTTTGAAGTGTTTAGTTGAAAATAGACATAGCACAAATCATGTAAGTTGGGCGTTATCAGTAACTGTGAATAATTAGCAAACAGTATCAGTTGAATCGATTAATGAATCTCTAACAGGAACAGTAATTTTTAAGTTTCTTTGTAGTGGCGAAGGTGATATTGTGGAAGATATCCAACTATCCATAATGTATAAATAAATAAGACTTGAAGTTGTCTTTTGAGTGTGTTTGAGATAATGGTGTAACAACCGAAAATAGTATCTCACTGTTTCAATAAATGTGACTGTGACAACGACGTCGTATATTCATTATGTAGTTTTTAAGATTCAATAATACATTCCAATATTATGCAATTTAATTTCAATTAAACAAGTTTTTACTTTACAATTTGTGATTTAGCCTAATTATAGTAAAAATACTTTATGGATATGATGTTGATGGACGAATAGTAAAAGAACTAAATTCATGAGGGCTAACAGCATAATAAAATAGTATTGATGGACGGTTTGTGAGGAGACATCACGGTAGACTTTGTAAAATACGAGACAAATTGAAATTGAATATAAATAACAAGAAATCTCATGAAGAATAGAAAACTTGAATTTTTTTAAAACAAAAGTGATCGAGAATCACGATTTGATCAATTACTGTATGCGAACTAAGATAATGAATATTATTAAAATAGATATTGAATATTATTTATCTCTGTGATTATTTAGAATTCCTCCAAAGCCTTGATGTGTTCTTAGAATAATTGTTAAAATTGAAAGGAATAGGATAGAAAAGAGATTATTCAATATTTAGTTCGAACTAGGTATTTTTAAATTTGTGTTTCTTCAAATTATTGCTTCACTGCATAGAAAACTGTTCGGTTGTGAAGTGATGTCCGTTAGCCGTAGCAGGTATCTGTTCCGTCAGATAAAGATAAGCTACAAACTCCAGGACCTTCTTTGTAAGGGTTGGATTGGCCAGATAAAAGACTGTTCTTTGCTGTAAAATCACTTCCTGGTGGTTCAGCTCATCAATCTCCATCATCCAACTCATTACTCACGCACAGGTCTCAGACCTATGTGGGATTTGTCCTCCAAAAAAGAATATTTTTAATATGGATAACTTGATCAACTTATCACGGAATTGTGAGGGATCCATCTGGCAAATGAGAGGGTTCTGACTTAGTTGGACGAGGTCGTGTGGGAGCTAAGCATATGAAACGATATGAGTAGATATTTCAGTAATTGACTTCAATTTTCCTTTGAAATAATGCCTTTGAATCTTAGAATATTAGTTTAAATTGGAAGTGAGAAATAAGATTGAAAAGAGAGTCATCTTAATTTGAACTAAGTATTCCTACATCTGTATTTCTTCAAATTATTGGTTCACATATGGAACTTTTGCCAAGCAACTGTGCTGTCTATTCCAAATACATTGAAACATTGGTCTATCCACGTATCACAGAATTTTAAGGGACCCATCTGGCAGATGAGAGGGTTCTGACTTAAGTTTGACGAGATTATGTTGAAGATGAGCATTAAAGTTAGGTCTAGACATTACATTTTTAAAGGGATTCATTCATAGATATAAGAATAATATTGATCCCGCACTGTTGACGAATACCTTTCTTTTACCATACTGTAAATACAGTTATGAGTTGGAAACCATAATCACCACTGTTATCTGGCGGCTCTGGTAGCGCAGTTGGTTGGAGCGCCTGATAAGGCTCTAGCTGGCTTTGTTTCCTGCAGCCTTGGGTTGGAATCTCATTCAGCCATGGGTTCGAATCTCATTCAGCCATGGACGTTTCTCATCATTCACCCATTCACTACATTCCCCACTCACAAGTATTCATACTCATGTGGGCATCACCAGCAATAAAAAAAGAAAACTGATAATCTTCCTTTGAATCTCCAGATCCAGTTCCAGTTCAGCATAAACATAACAAAATGTATCTATCATTTTAACTTTTAAATCGATAATTCAAATTCTCCTGTGAATGTAATATAATGTGCTAAATAATTGATGAAAAATGTTTTAATTTGTTTTAGATGGACAAGGGCAAGCCATCAAGCGCACACACTCGCGGTGAGGCGATGTCGTTCGGCTTCAAAAGGCCAGCATCGCAATGCTCAACCACAGCCAATCAACACTCGACCTCAGCCGTCGCTACCGAAGAGAAGAAGGAATCGTCAGTGGACTCTCTAGTCATGCAACAAAATACTACCGCACGCTCTGGTATAGCTAGCCATTATATTCATTACTATTATGACCATGCACAAACTTTTTAATGAGTTGAAAACCATAATCACCTCTGTTATCACCTCTAGTAAAAGACAGCTGGTAGGTTTTCTTTGTAGATAATTATGTGCCAGATTCCTATATAGTACACTTTTAAATTATTCACTTAATTCTATTACATTACGTTTCAATACATTATTACACACTTTTACTGTTCAAAATATGTTCAAAAGTAAAGGGCAACTGTTGGGTTTCATTGTAAATAATCATGCTCCAGTAGTTTCCTATAGTAGCGCAGGATTAGATTAGATTAGATTATTTTCTAGATTATTAGACTATTCGATTATTTTCAGGGCAGATTCTTGGAGGTGACTTGTGGTGGAGGCCAGGTCTCTTCAAGGGCCATAGTTTCAATGATTAGTCGTAGTTGTTTCTTTATAGTACACGCTTCTACATTATTTATACACTTTATTATATTCCATTTTTCAACATTATTACACAGTTTTACTATTCAAAATCTTTAATAAGATATTATTAAAGAAAATAGTATATAAGGACATAATTAATAAGATATTTGATATTTAATCAATTATCCAGTAAAAGTAAAGTAAATGCTTAAATAAAAGTGTATGGCTTTCATTGGTGGGGAGACTTACGGGTAGTTCCATCTCGCCGCTTGAGCCATGTTATTGAAACCATCGTGGACCTACTATTTTAGGTGGGTTCCGAACCACCAGGAAGTGATCTCACAACAGAGAACAGAGTCTTGTTTGCTTGTTGCTGGCCAATCCAATCGGCAAATTATTACAAACTTGTACTATTTAGAGTATACTTGGACTAAAATTAATTTAATTTAATCATTTTGCCTGTAGGCAAATATTTTCATGAATATTTGGTTCTTTGAATGTTTGTTCTTCATTGAATGATGTGAAACTCCTTCTAAAAACTGAATCTTTTCAAAACAAGATTTTCTATAGCAACATTTTTATCCTGATTATTTTTATTACACTTTACCTTCTATCTCATTATTATAAAGTTTTACCGTTCAAAATCTGCTTGGACTAAATTAAGTAATTCAGTCTGTAGACAAATATTTCCATGAAGAACATCATTCAATTATTCGAAAGATCTTTGGGAGACTTAATGTTTGTTCACTCACTGAATGTTTTCAAGGACGAACATTCTTCAGAACAATATTTTTATCCTATTTTTATAATTTTGAAATTTAATGTTATTACTGAATTTGGCGGGCCGCTTAGCGCAGTTGGTTGTGGCGTCGCAACTTCAGCTTGCTGTCGTTTAAGCAGTCTTGGATTCGAATCCCGCTCCTTCGTCTGGCATCTGCGTGTTATCATTCACCTCATTACCCACGCACAAGTCTCGGACTCATGTGGGCATCATCAGCGATAGAAAAAAATATATAAAAAAATGGGAGATATTAAAAACGATTGTGAATGTTTTCGATTAGTTTTATATCAAAGAGGTTTTTTACATTAATGAGTGACTCATCGATGGTTCCACTTTGTATGAATCATGTATTTATTTATTGAGACAAAATTACAATGAATGCAAAGTTGTAACATACCAAAACTGCTCTCTTCGCAAATTTTGACTTGGCTATGTTACCAAAAACCTTTAGACTACTTCGCAATTAGTAACCTCTCTGTAATCAGTAATAAGTAATTAAAATTATGATAATTTAGCAAAATAGAAATAACAAATCAGTATAACATGTGAACTTTGAAACCCCAAAAAAGGCAAAGTCCTGTACACATAGATACAAGACTAATAGTGGATTGGGCTTATTTATAATCAAGGTGGGTTGATTATTCTATATTTAATTATTTCATACATCACATTTATATTCATTTAATTTTTTAATATTTATGTAAAATAAAATATCCATGTAATACTATTTAATCTATTAATAATGTCAATGTTGATCTGTTGCAGGAACCCCCAGGCTAGCTCGTCCCAAAAAGGATACAACCGGCAACAGTAATACTCGCACAAACAGATTCGGGTTCAGAAACGCACCCTCTTTGTCCAACAAAGTTGCCGACTCTCAAAAGAGCGATGCATCTTCTTTATATATAAACAATTATGCTGAAAACAACTCTCGAACTGATTCTAAATCTTCCGTTGTAAAGGTAAGTCAGCTGTACGACTGTACAGAAGCTTTCATCTTATGCTTAGTTATTATAAGCTTGGTTTTCCACGCTTCAAACGTATTCATGAACACAGTTGAACAGGATTCTATTGCAGGAAAATTATAAATACTTAATGAAGATGACAGCACGGCTTTTAAAAATATTTTGCTCATAATATTAACGTTTTTAAAGAATATTCACTTGAAAGCTGTAAGGAATTCAAACTTGATCCTGAGATCTTGTGCTCAAAGTGACATTTCAAACACAGATCATTGTACCACTAGGCTAGTTATACTGTTATACTGTATTTCTCACATCTCGAAAGTGTAAAAATACAGTAGTTGATTTTTAAACTGGAACAGAACGTCTGAGGAAATCCCCTGTCGAGCTGGTTATAGAGACTCAACATAACATTAAATTTATTTACATTCCTATATGATATTATTTGTGTGTTGCAAGTTTGTTCTGGTTGTAGCGATTTCAATGGTTTTACTTTAGCTGTTTTCAAAGCACTGAATTTATATTTAAAAAATGCGGTTCAATAGTGGTCTTATACATAGATATGAATAGATTAGAATGATTTATCCTCAACACAAATACAATATATGATTTTAAAATTGTAATACAAATCATAAACTTGGCTTTTAAAAGCCGTCTGCTGAATAGACATGGGCTTATGAACTTATTTGTTCAGGTAGAAAAAAACATCATTTTTCGTCTTGATAAGCTATTACAGTATACTATAATTTGTGTATTAACATAGTTTGATATAATTGATCCAAATTTATAATAATATTGAAATTTAATCTGAGATTGCTATTGAAAAAATAATGTTATTGCTAGTTGAAAGATTTTCTTACGTTCGATTGAGACAAACAACTTCCTTTTAATTCATATGATATCTAGAGCTGTATTTATAAATGTTCCTTCAGGGTTTTTTTTACTGATGATGCCCACATGAGTCAGAGACTTGTGCGTGGGTAATGAGGTGAATGATTACACATAAATGCCTGACGATGGAGCCGGATTCGAACCCACGACCGCTTAAACGGCAGCAAGCTAAAGTTGCGACGCCCCAACCAACTGCGCTAAGCGGCCCGCCATTTGAGGGTTCATCGATTCAAGAGACACTGAAGGAACGTTCATAAATAATGCGGCCCTAAGGAACTCAAAAACATTCAACTCCTATAAAACCTACAGGCTCTCCTGAAACTTACCTACACTTCCATGCAAAATATTCTTCCATAATTTGAGCGAATTCTAATTAGGAAAAAGCTTCAAGAAGACTGTCTTTAAAGCTTCACGAAGAGCTGATTATCTAAAATTTGAAATGCAAAGTTTAGGCTTGGTGTTCCCAATTCTTAACTTAATGAAGAAAATAATTTACAACCAATTAATTTTTTTCTAGTTGAGCAGTAACCGTAGCACGGCATCATCTGACTCGGCAAGATCGACTTCATCGCTGAGTGGCGATGATAACCACAGTAAGGCATCATCAAAAACCTCCTCGTCAATTCCTGGACCGAAGCAGCCGCCGTCTGCGACTCGCTTCACATTGCTCACTAGTCACCTACCAAGGCCGCAGTTCCCCGTGCGATTGGCCACCTCTGCACATTACAAGTCCCCTGATAAGAGTGCTAAAACCGCTGCCAACAACTACACGGCTCGCAAAGCTCAATCGGACAACGGAAATGGATCATCTGCTTCATCTGTAAGTAGATATGCTGTAATGAAACTTTTGTTTTGAAAAATTAAGATCATTTCGTTTCAAAGTGTATGAATCATGTATGGGTTCACAGCTTGTGCAAATGAGGGTCTGATACAATTTATGAGATGAAAAACGATGAAAATGTTGGAATCAAAGTAGGAATCAATGGGATGGATTCAGTTTAGCAATAGTTGTTATCATTCATTATGTATCAAATTAAATAAAAGATAAAAAAGAGGAAAGGAAATTGGTTGTATTTGAAAAAAAGATTCTTAGGAAAATGTATGGGCCAATAAATGAGGGAGGAGAGTGAAAGAAAAGACACAACAGAGAACTAAGAGGAGGTTTTAGGGATCCAGATAGTGTTTGAGTTTAAGTGTAGAAGGATTAGATGGACTGGGCATGTTTTGAGAAGAAGTGATGACAGCAATCTCAAACAAGTCATAAAAAATAAATCCTGAAGGAAGACAACCGAGAGAAAAGCCGTGGCGAAAATGGTGGTGTCAAGTGATGGCTGATATGGAGAGAATAGGAGCAACTGAGGAAGCCGCAGGGAATCGAGGGAGGTGGAGGGGTTTTGTTGGTGCGGCCAAACATCTACTTAGATATGTATGGCCATGGCAGTGCGTAAGTAAGTAAGTAAGCATTCAGTATCAGTTCAATTGGGAAGTGATAGCCGCGAGGCATGTATCTGTTCAGTCAGATAAGGTAAGCTACGAACTTTGGGCCCTATTTGTAAGGTTGACCGATTGGATTGACCAAAAAAAAAAATACTCTGTTCTCTGCTATAAAATATAATCATTTCTCGGTGATTCGGGACCCTCTTAAAACTGTAGGTTCAACCTATCAATCACATCAGCCAAATTATTACCCACGAGCAGGTCTCAGACTTTTGTGTGCTTTATCCTCGAAAAAAATAGCTCGGGAAAGCAAATTTATAGAAGTTGGTAATACAATTTCTTTTATAATTTTGTTTTAATTTTACATAATATTCATTTTCTGTGTACTTTCGTACCATTCTATTGTTTTTATCTTCATTTAATATTTCATCAAACTCTTGATTTTTCTTGTGTTATTTTTTCCAATCACTGTTATCCATTCTGTTATGTTTAGCCATTGTGTATGCGTTTTCTATTTTATAAAAACTACTTTTTGTAGATAAATCTTGTCTAGGATGATTAAATAAATTCGTCTCCATGGATGAATAAATAAAACGCGCCAAGTAATACCTTCAGTCAATATTGAAGCTTGAAAATTGACTATAAGAGGAATGTCTACTCCAGAGATATTAAGAAGACTTTTCTAGCAATTTTGAAATGCAAAGTATGGAAGATAAAACAAACGAGAAATTTGGCATATTCCAGCAGATTGGCTAAAATTGGTCGGAATACATCGGTTAAAATGCACATGGCTGCTGTTGCAGCAAAATATTGTGTAGAACTCTTCAT
The DNA here is from genome assembly GCA_948455865.1 of Conomelus anceps. Taxonomy (NCBI): domain Eukaryota; kingdom Metazoa; phylum Arthropoda; class Insecta; order Hemiptera; family Delphacidae; genus Conomelus; species Conomelus anceps. The sequence continues at coordinate 116,848,889 of OX418216.1, forward strand.
ATTACCATAAAATACCGTTATTTCACAGGGTGAGATGTATTTTCATTAATAATCTCATCATTTGCATTTCCTTATGACACCATCATTCTTATTAATTCGTTTACTCAATCGCAACGTCAATTATCACTCATAACGTATTCAGTATCACGTATTGCTAACTTAGAATAGATCATACTGGCTTGGCAAGACAAATACTGTATAAAATCTCAATTTAATCTCTAGTGTGCTTTAGTCAGTTAGATGTTGAGTTAGAATGTCAGGCTATTAGACATCAATTAGTATAAAAATTTCGGTGAATGATTATACGTTACTGTTATAGTGTAATGTTAAATCATTGGAAGTTGTCACATTTCTTTTGTACTTCGTGAAATAAATTAATTTTGATTTAACTAAAGTCGACTATTATCAATTTCACTATAATACTTTTAAACTGGTACTGAGATTTGCGATAGTCTGCTTTTATCATCAGTGTATATCCTCTTTCAAATTAAATTTAGTGCAAATTGATCAATCCAATTATTGGATTCCAATACCTTTCCTGTATTTGTTCTATCTTTCACATTCCTTCGTTTAATTTCATCATTCTTTATTAATTATTTTCTAATTAATTCATTCTATTAACTGTTGTTGATTTCTACATGAGCTATATAGTTTGATGTTAATTTTTTGCAGACAACAGATGCCGACTCTGGAATCGGTAGTCAAAAGAATGGTGATTTGGATGCCCATGGTATTACAACACTCGAAGAGAGCCCAAGTGCCAAAAATAAACTGCGCAAGGGAAGTTTTAAGGTGAGCAAACATTCATAGTCTGTCACACTTCATAGATTGAAATGAACTCTAAACACTCATCCAAATTATAGCTGGTTCTTAATTATGGTAGAGTCAGCAAATCATATGACGTATCCAATCTGTCCAGTTAATTGAGTCATGCTTTTGAAACACAAACTAGTTCACATACACTTACTATACTATACATTTTCCAGTTCTCTGTCCCCCAAGAAAGTCTTACAAAATCGTTCCTAAAAGAACAAAATACACACTACTTTGGAAATTTCTCTTGATAATTTAAACCACAACAATATACAGTTACAATATCAAGTTGACTATGTAAATCAGTAGTATAATTGAAATAGCTTCTCAGTTGTGATTTAATTTGTAATCTATGCTACTTATCCTTCATTACTACCTTCAACAAGAAGACTTGTGCAAAGGAACTAGCAGTAGAAGATTAAACAAGAAATATCTCAATCTAATATCAAAACTGACACTGTATTTCCAATTAATATATGATTTTCATTCTCTTATACTGGAGATACTTTCGCTTCTAAAGAGAAGTTTTATCAGCCCGATGAAGCTTTTCTTTGAAGTGAAATGCATCCCTCCTGTATCTCCAGTATAAGTGAGTGAAAATCATATTATTAATAGAAAAAGAATTATTATAATTATAATATGTAGGTATAAATAGAAATACAGTGCTAGTTTTGATATTAGATTGTTCATCAAGTATTTTGTCATGAAAAACATCATGTTCTATGTTCTTAGTACTTGCCAGTGTAGGCTCCGGTATCGGAAATATTCAAAAAAGGAATTTAAGAGTGATGGAAAATGTGCACTGAAAACATGCCATTATTATCCTTCTTATTTTTTATCACACTCCATGGCTTATTTGAAGAAAATACAGTGTATTTTTCTTGCTGATGATGCTTTCATGAATATGATACTTGTACGTGAATAATTAGATAGATGATTACACAAAATATGCCAGACTGTAAGGGAATCGAAGCCCTGACTGCAGGATTAACAGTCAGTTGAAGTTGCATCGGAGATAAGCACTCCACCGAGAAAATCACTGCGGCTGTCGTTTTTGTTGGATTGGTTGAAAGTTTCTTCATGAATAGAATTTCATCAAGCACGAGTCAGTGTGATCTAGAAAGCTCTTAAAACTGTAATTTAGTTTGATGTTCCAATGTAAAATTGCTGTTGATCCTCAACACTCATTTGCATCCTTGTAATGATTTTTTCTGAAAGAAAACTTCGCAGCTGCCATCAGAATTCTAAACTAAGAGCCCAGTACAATTATTATTATTCATTTATAGTGACGAAAATACTGTACAATGAATGCGAAAATGCAGCAGACTGGAGTCCAAAACTGCTCTTCGCAAATTTTGACTTGGTTATATTATCCAAAACTTCGAAGTTAGTTTACAAATTTCCATCGAAATTGTTTTTCATTTCACACAAAACGGAACACTAAAAAATTATTCAATTTAGATTAAATCTTTGAGACGAAAATACTGGTTGCTTTGGGGAAAAGAAACTCATTTAAAATACATGGCTTTATCTTTTATTAGAAAGCTACAAGATTATCAATATTAAGTTATTCTATGAAGATGAAATCACATTGTATTTTTATTCCAATTGTGATTTTTAAAAATTAGATTTTTTGTTTTAGAAATCCCGTCCAATGGAAATGGTATTTCTGAATAGCGAGAAGAAAACATTTGAGTTGCGTGAGCTACAAGACTCAATTGAGGTTACAGAAATAGTGCCAATCCAGTTGCCACCGTTGAACCCGTCGAGCAGCCGGAGGATACCGGTAGAAAGGGGAGGAATGGTCCAGGAGAGGGCTCGGGCCTACCAGCAAGCCCTGAAAGAGACTGTCAACATTCCTCAGCAGGAATTGTTCTCATCAGATGAGGAAGAAAGTGATGAGGGATTCGATGATGAAGGCTGTGGAGAAGAGAAACAACACAGGTAGTAAATATATTTTTTTTAATTGAAATTAAAATTTATTGCCAAATAACAAAATATTCATGCAAAGCAAACTAGAATTAGAAATAAATAAAAAAAATATTTATACATAAGCTTGAAGATAAACATTAACAGCATGGAAAGCATTACAGAAAACTTGGAGTTTTAAGCAGTTTTGCAAATAGATCTACTGGTGTACTAATGTGTATTTATCGGAAAAATAAAAAAACTCTTTTATTCAACTGAAAACTTTAAAGGTTTACCAAAATTTAATGAGTATTTTTAATGCTTGAAAAATAGCAACAACACAGAAAAGGCAACGACATGTAATTGTATTAGCTGACTTCTTGGGTACCTATCCAGCTATTCCACACACGCTATTCCAAACCATGTACTTGATTTAGCAACTATGATCTAGGATTGGCACTTCACTGTGCACACACTCTACTTTCTGTGACTTACGCTGGTTTAAATGATCATTTAATAGTTTTTCCGATTGGTGCCAAACAGTGGTAAAATAAATGGATAACTGAATCTAAAAAACAGTAATTTGTTTCTGTGAACGATTTTCTCAGTCAATTTGAAATTTAAATTTACTTGGGATAAAAACATCAAATTGTAGTTTATCTTACACACAACAGCTCTTTAATCGTATAAAATTTGTTACTCTCGCAGAGACAGACTCCTGAGTGAGAAAGGCGAACGAAATAATTGTCTGGGCGGTGGCGAAGGTGAAGCTGATGAATTGTGGGGTCATGGAGAGGCGATGATAGGTGAAGATGACTTATCAAATCCATCCAGCGGTGAAAACAATGGAGGTAAGATAGTTTCTTAACATTCCCAACTATTGGCTAAGTGTTGTAGAGTTGTCAAAGCTCATAACTCTGAGCAAATCGGCCCAGCTTAGAGCAGTTCTGCCCAGTCGAAGGTGTGATGCGTCCTGTATCACTCATAAATAATTTATATGGTCAGATTAAAACATCATCTATATTTTCCTAAAAATCTTTGACTTTTTTTAATTGTGATGTCATGGTTGCTGCTGTGGGGAATTGGGAGTCAAAATTTGAATAAATTCAATTTATAGACTTGTTGACTACATTTGAGTTGGTTGCATCACCCCTTACATTTTTGTCTCAATGGTGATCTAAATGTATTTTTGAAATAAAATATTCATTTCTATAAACAATTCATTGTCCGTATCGTGAATCACTGTTACAAACTCATGTGTGATGCAATCATTGAATCATGCTATTCAAATCCTTGAGAATTTTTCTTATGCCAAAAATAAAACTCCGTTTGAGTAAGGAATATTACTCATTATTAAGACTAAGCGTACTACCTTCAGTTGTATTAGTCCAACATTCCAATGATATATTCTTTATTAAATATTTCATTCTTTTGTGTTAAACCTAGTTAGTTCTTACTAGCTATTTTATATGCAATTTAAGAAAATGAAAATCATGATTTTATTCTTGTTTCATGATAAATGTGAGAACTTAAAGTGGCAAAATGAGTTGTTAGCAGGAGTTCAATATAAGATTGATTAATTTCTGTTAAATTAGTGCTCTTTACCTTGACTTTTCATATTTCTCACCCATTAATTGTATACATTTATGAAATGTAAGTTATACATTCCATAAATGTATAGTATTTTTCGTACATTTAGTCCAGGAATTTTCTATTACTGCACAGAATTCAATATATTTTTCCCTAAAGTACTTACCTTTATATATATTTTGATATTTTCATCAACAAAAAAGTTGAGAGACCAAATCAGAGAAGTAGTAGGCTAATCTAATAATTACAATTAGAAAACTTTCTAATTTATAGACATGGAATTCATGAGCTGTTCTCCTTGTTATGAATTGTATTACTCTGTTTGATAAAAATAAAAGTGTGATTTTCATTGACGTTTTGTTTGGCAATAATAACCTGATGCTCTTGAATATTTTAACTTAATGCAGAGGTCAGTTCGGGGTGTTAGCTCCTATTCCTTTCTTCTATAGCTAGTCGCTCTTGCACTGGCAACTAGCACCTGTCTGACTCATAGCTGCCACCCTCTACCCTCTTGCCACCCACTACCACCCCCCAATTCGTTCAAGCCGTGGTTGAGTGGGGTGATGGGTAGCGGGGAAGGTCTGGAACTGCTAGTGAACTGGCACTCATGCAGTAGTTGTTGTACCGCTTTAGGGTTAGTAACATTAAATCAATGAAGTTTTATTCCCGTATTCATCCTTGATGCTGTCGTCTTCATCTATTAATAATGTGTATTGCTCAAGGCAAGTTTTTCTGCAAAAATACTTTTCTATAAAAACTAATTGTTTTTTTTGCATTCCTCTGCAGTAATCTTTTGATTGGACATTGATAATTATTAGCAGACAATTAACTTCTAATTGTTTCACTATCAAATGTTTATGATTATTCGGTAGCAGTTCCATATCTTTCCCACGAAACAATCGAATGAAATTTTCTGTATTAAAAGAATCGAGATATCTATTCCAAACTCAAAGCAAAACCTAATGCTCCTTCCATATCGACTATCGATTCTCTTAGTCGATGGTTTGGAACTGTAACCAATTATTCTAATCCAATAAGTATTCAATTTAAAAGTAGTCAATAATATTATGATTCCTATATATATATATCATAAATCATGTCACTGTACCAGTTTGCTTGATGTTTGTTTACTTTGTGTTTTGATATCTTTAATTTGTTTGAAATTTAAATTTTGTTTCGAAACGAGCGATGTACTCGCATCTTTGTAAATGACTCAGAAAACAATTTTTTGATTACTTTACTTTCTTAACATCATTGTGCATTCATACATAATATAAACTCAAGTTGAATATTAGAGCTAGACAAAATGAAATCAACGATAACATAATGATATTTTTTCTCTTCACTATTTATTTATATTTTTTTTTTCACTCCACTTTCACTACACCAACTCGAAGGGATTCGTTCTCTTTAATCTCCTTGTCAGTTGAGTGTTGTCAAGTAGAAATAATAATATGATTGAGAAAATGTTTATTTATTTGATAGATTTAAAACTTTTGATAATTTTTTCTAACTAAATTACACCTTGGGGTGTTAATGTAATTGACGGTATTTTTAAATTAAAGCTTAGTTTCTTTGCAATTATTTTTCTAAAAACTCAAAAAATTTCAAGATTTAAAAAAATTTATTTTGAAAAATGAATTGTTTGGTTGAAATAAAATTATGCCATTTCATTCCATAAGGTGTGTTTTAGCTATGAAAAAATAACCGAAATTTTAAAATTATTTGTAGGAAAGATCAGTTGTCCCCAAAAACCGAAAAATTCCAACTACGAGCCCCCATATCTTTATATAAAATAGGCGAACATGTTTTTTGTGATGACAACTCCTCCGTGGTTTCTCAACCGATTTTGTTCGTTCACGTCTCATTTGAAACATCGAGTAGATGTTTCATAAGGTCTTACATTTTGAAAAAAGTCATCGTGGACATGAACGATCAAAGTTTCAATTTTTGCCATTGCTTTAACATAGGGATCGATGAGCTGAAAATTTTCACATTTCAACTTATGATTTGATGATCAGCTGTTTTGAAACAAAAAGTTTATTTTTCATTGTTCATTCAGAGAGAGAGGGTGGGAGGATAGGATAAAGAGGAAGAGAGAGAGGAAAGTGAGAGAAAAGAAGAAGAAGGGGAAGAGGAGAAGATGAAGAAGGAGAAGAAAGAGGAGAAAAAGAAAAAGAAGGAGAAGTCGGAGAAGAAGTAGAGGAAGAGGAAGAAAAGAAGAAGAAGAAGAAAAAGACGAGGAAGAAGGAAAAGGAGAAAAGAAGAAATAGAAGAAATAGAAGAGGAAGAAGAAAAAGAAGAAGAGGGAGAAAAAGAAGAAGGAGAAAAATAAGAGGAAGAAAACTTATCATCATAGGCAATGCTGTCGTTCAGGATGTAGAAAATCTACATTTGGAATGTATTTTACAAAGTTTAATGAAGTCGCACATTCGTGCGACCCGGGATAACCTAGTTTCATGAAATAGTTGATCGCAAAAATTCTCATAGAAATAAATAACATTTCAATACCTTGATAACATCCAATACAAGAAACCTGAAAAAAAATTATGACCAAAACCTCTGCGCACAGCCTTAATTATTTGTTTCCATGGGCCCTTTCTCTGACCAGCATCATGGTCAAAGGAATCACAGTATTTAACAGATGATGTCGGTCATGTGATACTAAGTATTCAATTAATTTTTTGAGCTTCTTTGTTTCTAAAGTCAAAAGTTTGTTTGAAAAGACGTTGATTACTAAGAATATTAATCAAAAACCGAAATAAAATATTAAGATATTCTGATATTATTAATTTATAAAATTTGAGAAATAGACTTCTATTTTTTATACTCACATTTATTGTTTGTTTTTCTTATATGGATATAAATCGATTGATTGGAAATGGAGCCTAACCACTTCATTCCCAAATCATTCAGTAAAGATCTTAATTTGAAATGTTGTGTCCACAGAAGATATAGACAAGATGAATCCTCCGCTGCGATCAGTTCTGCTTAAGATTGAGGATCCTGCGTTTGCTACTCTGGCAGCAATGTCCACTTCAACTATGCTCGAGGATGAGACTTCTCCTGATTTCAGCAGTTCGCCACCAAGCTCCACTGCAGACTTAGGCCTTGAACTCACTCAGCCGACTGTTGAACTGGATAAGAAAAATAATTGTGAGTAGATGCTATTTTGCTTGAGTATATTGTGCTAATTATATTGAGCTTATTGACCTATCTAGCGGCCCCAAGGAAATTTTGAGCTCACATAAAGCATTGTTCATCCTTTTTCATTAATAACTAACGTTTGACATAAACGATGTTAGCTTAAAAAAATAATGATCAGAACTTTCAAATATTAGGCCCATTACAATGTAATATTAATACTCTATGAGTCTAAAATATTAGGCCCATTATATACAGGACCGAAAAAGCGCGAAAGAAACGCTTGAATTACATGAACCACGCTTCCTTATCGGAGAAACTACATGGACTGAAATTCGGCGCCGACAAACGCATTGTAAAGCGGAGGCAGCATTACGCTTGGTGATGCTATCCAAATGGCTGTACTGAAAAATAGTTATTCTACATAATTATCATGTATGTATGTATTTTAGAACATCACATACATACATACAGCATAGAAATTCGGCGCCTAAAGAATCTGCTCATACAGCTTAGACAAAATCGGCTGAGAAGAAATTAATTATTCGGCCACGCTTTTTCTGACCGTATAGATTGGGCCTTATAGTAGACCTTTCCAGTTATTTCGATTGATATCCGTAATAGTGGGCTAATACTCAATCGCAGTGTTTAAATCACATAGATTAGAATTTGAAGTGAGAAAAAATTTAAATTTCCACTTCATAATAACTCTTATAATTGAATTTGATGCCGCATGACATATGACATTTATTCTTCAAGGAACACCAGAATTACTGCCATTCGAATTAATGATTGAAAGTGAAAGTGGCTCCTGTCATTCTCTAAAAGCTTCTTAGATTCTTTAAGAACTGTAACTATTACATTTTGGATAATGTAACCAAATCAAAATTTGCGAAGAAAGGATTTTAAGTTTGTTGCATGTTTGCATTTATTGTATTTTTATCTCAATGATTAAATAAACTGGAAAGTGTCTTTCTAACCACTGTTCTACCTAGTACTATTGAGTTGTGCAACACACATTAAAACAAAACACAAAACAAAAAACAAGTCATGCTCTCTGCTCCACGTCACATACAGTTCATTTTCTTTTACTAGTTTAGATACTAGTTTCAGTTGTTTCATCATTATCAATCTCAAACAAACTACATCATCTTTTGTTATAATTCTGTATTGCTTGATGTGTTTGATGTGTGCAATATTGATTTAATGAATAAATAATTATTATCCAGTCCTATTTATTTATTCATTATGCTATTTTCAGTGTCGGGAGGAACTCCAGAGAGCCCTGGGACTCCAACACACGCCTCCAACTCATTGTCGTTGTCGGAAGGCAGGGGAGACTTTTTGATCGACGATGAGATCGCTGATCAGCCGGGTTTGGTGTTTGACGAGACAGTCACTGCCAACTCATCAGCCAACACAATCATTCCTCACAGTAATGATCATGACACCACACCTATGGAAGATATAACTATGGAGCTGCCTCCAAAATCATCAGGTACGTCCTGAAATAGTCGACCACAGTAGTTGTAAGCCCAGTTCAAACTACACTTTTATTTGTTTTTTCTGTGTGGGACATCATGCATAGTCTTTTGTATTATTTGTATTTGTTTTTTTATCATTCTGTTTGCATTGATGAACAGTGATGCCGTTTTAGAATGGTCTGATTATGCTTATTCTTCGAGGGGTCAGCCGTTATAGTTGTCGTTATCGGACATTATTACACTTCAATTATGGTGGTAAATGTTCTGTCCGAATGAAATAGAAAATCTCGAGTCTCATACAGATAGATAGATAGTTTATGCTCAAATAAATAAATTTACAGCAAAAGAACATTTCAATGTCTTACAACTATTAGTAATCGGAAAAAACAAATTAAATATAAGCTATATAGAAACTAAATAAAGAAAACAAAATTATATTATTTACTGAAAGCATTTTTGAGAACATACATTCCAGCAGTCTCATGTCAACGTTTTGCTTGTATTTGATAAGAGTTGTTACGTGATAGCTGGATTGACTACAGTACTAGAAAAGCTGATACTGTTGAGAATCTAAGTAAACAGGTTATCAAAAACACATGCCGTGTTCGTTGATTGTTCAGAAACATTACCTATCTACTCAAAGTAAAAGTAATTGATGTATGAGAGAAAAAATTAGTAGAATAAATTGATCTAAAAGTTAAAAAACTTGGTAGATTAATTATGAAATGGCAACTCCACTCTTTATGGTAACATAGTAGCAATGCGTTATTTTTCGTTTAAGTAGTGTTTGTGAAATTGGGAATTGCAGAAAACTAGAATTCGTACTGCGTAGGTGCTAGTTCTGTGAATAATGTGAATTTATACTTATAATTTTCACACTTTAGTTGTACTGGTGAATTGTGTAAATATTCATTGAATCTGTATGAAGTAGGTGACTAGCAGTTTTTGGGTGCATTGTTCACGAAAAAATCTTTTTCCAAAGTCTAATAAGCATTGCTCAAAATCAATCCCTTATTGAGAAAGTTTATGGCTGTAAAAACAATGTTTTACAAACCTGGAAAAAAGAGTTACTGATCCCAATAATTAATCTCTATTGTAGTACCACATAGGTTCTGTGACATTTGCAGATCCATATCTTTAAAATTACATTTAGGAAGCATTCAATATTTATCAAAGATTTTAATCAAAGATAAAGCAGGAAATTGTACCTTTTTGTACAGTTGGTTAATATTAGGTCTAATAGGTGACTCACTTTTGGATATGAAATGAATCCGGAGGGACATTTTCTACCAAAAAAAAACATTTGACACAATATCTCTTCAAAGCCCTATAAGATATGGCCTATTAAAGTCTCGCAGTATCAAAAGATACTGATCTAGCAGCCACGGTGGCTTAATAAGTTGGAGCGCTTGTCTCTAATAACACTGGCTGGCTGCTACTCCTGTGGTAACGAATTCGAATCTAGTTCAGCCTTCATTTTCTGGCATCGTTCACCTAATTACTGAGGCACTAGTCTTAAAACTCATGTGGGCATCACCCGACTAAAAAAATGTATGCATTATCTTTTTAAATAACGTATAATAATTGCATTGCTGATAATAGTTTTTATCATAGTAGATAGTAGACAGTTTTTAAAATATTGTAAATTTTTTCAGGGAGAATTGGGCAGTTATCACATGACCACAGCCCTGCTCACCATAACTCTGTGGGGACTCTTTCTCCGTGTGAGAGTATCACGTCTGACGATTTGATGATCGACTACAACCCCAGTGAGACTAGCAGTACATTCGATGATATTAATGTCGATCGAAGGTAATTTACATATCATTTTCTACTAGTAGAAATCTTTATTACTGTAATATGCAAATTATTTATTCGACCATTCTTATTCTTATCGTTACTGTTCCTGCTATTCTTAATAGCCTATATAATATCATTATATTATTTGAACTGTGGGATATATTTAAAAAAAATACTGTTTTATTTATTGTATTGTTAAAAATTAAAGGTTTGAGTACCATCGCTAATATACTATGTGCAATAATTGGTAATAATAGATTTAGTAGTGTAAGTTATTGATAATTATAATAGTATAATATTGTATTATGATTTTATACATAGATAAATTGTTTAGACTATACTTTTACGCTAATCATGCATTTATTAGATTACTAATTAATATTCATTTCCAACTTCTTAACTTCAAATCAAATTTAGCAATACTGTAATGAAATTAATAGTTTTTTAAATTAGTAACAGGGATGTTATGTTATGTTATGAAGGGACGGATTCAAAGATCCAAAGATTCAAAGATCCTCACACGTCAACCGAAGCTTATTGTGTGTCCCTAGTACGTTAGTTGGGCAAACCAATACCTGTGCCCTTTACAAGATCCAGGAGTTTTTTCCCTATGCTAACGTCCCATTCATCACCTGGTTGTTTGCAGCCAAACAGAGCCCTTCTCCTTGCCCCGAGTCTCTCGCAATCCAGTATGATATGCTTGGCAGTCTCTTCAGACTGATTGCAAAGCCTACACATCTGACTTTCATTTCTGAGTCCAATTGTGTGGAGATGTTTCCTGAAGTGGCCATGTCCAGTTATCAGAGCAATCAACTGCTTGACCTGACCTCTACCCAGCCTCACCAGCCAGTTGGTGAAGTAGGAGCTTGTGTCTGCTAGCAGCCTTTTGCCAAGTGCTTGACCTAAGTGACCTTGCCATTGCTGGTGGTGTAAGTCCCTGGACCAATTCAATTTTCAATTCAATTTCAATTCAATTCAATTTTATTGAAAATAAATCATTATTACAATTTCGGGTCCTGCTAAACCCGTAGGTTTTTCAGCATGTGCCCATTCAATGCATATTAATTTTTACAAATAAATAATATTATTAAACCAAACAAATTTTTACAAACAATTTGCATGCAAATAGTGAAAAAAATAGATAATAATAAAAAGCAAAGAGAGAAAAAGAAGATTACAACTAAAAATCAAATAAAAACATTTTACCATTAAGAAATTATATTAATTAAGAAAAAAAATAAAAGATGAAATGAAAATTTTTCTACAATAAAATTAAAAAAAATTAATTAATATCAGTCGTATGGGCTGGCGGCAGTGCTTTTACAATAACAGAATTTGAAACCAGCAACATATTGAAAACTTGATTACAAAGAAAATATTCACAAGAATGAAACAAATCAGTATGTTTTTCAATTTTTATATTTAAGTTATTTATCTACTATTTAGTATTACTGAATTGAAATCCTATTGCCATTGTTCATTATATATATCATTATATCATTTTTTGAGTAGTCTCTTATGTTAGCAGGTAGTTTATTGAAAAGGGAAGGCAGTACAAATAACAGAGATCTTTTCCCATAAATATTATTAAATCTGGGTACTTGGTAAGTGGCTGGTGACCTTAAATTGTAATAAGCTGGTGGTGCTAAGAATCTATAGTGAAAATTATTTTTGAAAAGTAATATTATTTTGAATGTGTAGAAATTTTTTGGTGTCAGAGTATGGTAAAAGATTTGTAGGCTGTTAAGGTTATTTAGATTTAGATTTAGACGGATTCTAGAGGTAATAACTTTTAAGGCCCTGAACTGTATCCTCTCCACTCTCAGCAATAAGTAATTGGCTGCACAGCCCCATGATTCAACCCCATATCTGATGATGGATTCTATTAGGGACTTATAAATCAAATACAGGCAGTCAAGTGGGATGTTTCTATGTAAATAAAATATCTTTGCGCTTAATGCCTGAAGTTTCTTAGAAACATAGTCAATGTGAGAATGCCATCTCAGGCTGCTGTCGATCATTATTCCCAAGTATCGAGTATCGCTTACCAAAGACAAGGATGGACAATTACAGGATTTAAGAGAGTTAGTAAAGAGGCACTTACAATTGTGAGCAAAAATTACTGGGGCTTCATCACATCTAAGATGAGGAGATTTAAAATGCATTAATACTGTTTTTTTCCTGTTAATGACTAAGTTTCTATCATGAGACCACCTGAGAATTTGATTAAAGTCCAATTGGAGTAATTGCTCTGCCATCCTGAGATCTTTATGTGCAACTATTAGAGCTGTATCGTCAGCATACATAAAGATCTCTCCATACCTAACTACACTTGATATAGAATTTACATAGATATTGTAGAGGACTGGACCCAGGATACTTCCTTGGGGGACACCAAGATCATCATTTTTAATCAACTCACTGTAGTTTTCACCAATCTTAACCTTGAAAAATCTGTCCTTCAGGTAACTCTCGAACAACTTGAGAACATTTCCAGTTATTCCAATGTTATTTAGGTCTTTTAATAATATTTTATGGTTGAGGGTGTCAAAAGCTTTTGAATAATCGATAAATATAGCTAGCACATGATACTTGTCATTCAAGAAAGAGTTTATTTTATGTGAAAAATTTGATAAAAGTGTTTCTGTACATTTCCCTTTTTGAAATCCGTATTGAGCCTTGGATAAAATACTATTTTGAGTCAGATATTTATTCAAGTTTATTAGTAAATATCTTTCAAAAATTTTCTCTGGTGTGGGCAGCTTTGAAATAGGTCTAAAATTTTCAAGTTCATCTCTTTTTCCCGATTTGAAAATTGGACTAACAATGGAAATCTTTAATGAATCTGGAAATATACCTTTAGAAATAGACAGATTGATCATACGACAGAGTGGAGCACACAGGTAATCTTTCAGGAGTTGCAGCTCTGATACTCCAATACCATCAATGCCTGGTGATTTATTTTTGTTCATACTGTCAACTATTTGTTCTATGTCATGAACACGTGCCTTTCTTAAATAGAAGTTGTAGTTAGGTGGAACTTGAACAGAATCATTAAGAACAAGAGGGCATAGATGTGACGTTTTTTGGATATTTTTAATGAAAGATTTGGCGAAAGCTGAGCAGATCTCAGAGGGACTTGTAAATTGATTGGAAAAATCACTCAGAATTCTATTCTCAGAATCATCAGAGGCTCTACCCAAAATTCCATTAATACATCGCCATTTCAATTTTATATCATTTTTTGAGTCAATAAATTTTTTAATTATGTATTCTCGTTTAGTTTGTATGATTTCTTTATTAAGCTTGTTTCGAAAACTTTGATATTCATGTCTATAGTTCACATTAGATGGATTACTCTTACAGCGCCTGAATAATCTGTCTCTAACTTTGAGTTTATTATAAAGCGATTCTGTCATCCAATTATTCCTAAAATTAATTTTTCTGCTATTAATATGTATTATTTTTTTACATTGATTACACGCTCTTTCAAAATTAAGCTTAATCTTATCATAAACTAAGTTGGGTGAACAAAGTGAAAAGCAGCTATTCCACTCACTTTGTTTCAATGTATTAATGAGTTTTTTTCTATCTAAGATAACTTTATAGGTTTCTGACTTTTTCTGTTCTTTTATTGAAAGTTTGTGATGGACTTTACAGCTTATAATATAATGATCAGATATTTTTAAGTTGATCACACCTATATTGCAGTTTAGCTTATTATTCGTTAGGCGAATGAATAAGTGATCAATACAGGACTGAGTGAGAAGATCCTGTCTGAGCTCCTCCCTAGTAACAATATAAACACCTTTTTTACAACCATAAGATAAGAGCATTGACTCGTATAGTTGAACGAATTGATCATCACGCTTTAGGAGATCTATGTTTGTATCTCCCACAATGATTAAGTTAGATTTATTATCTAGTTCAGAGATAAGGTTTTCGAGATCATTTATAAAATCAGATTTAAGCGTACAGTGGGGTCTATATAAGCTAGCTATATAGATGCAAATATCTTCAATTTTAACTTCAAGAAGAATGTACTCAAAGTTATTAATATTACTATTGACAGATCTATGAGCAAAAGAGATATTCTCCTTTACAAAAGCTGCAAGGCCGTGTTGAAATCTATTTAAAGCACATTTGAACACAGATTTGTAACCGCTTATTTCAAAAACATTGCTCAAATTCTCATCAATGTTAATCTCAGACAAAAGTATAATATCAATGTTTGCATGACATATAGCAAGTATGAGTTCATTAAAATTCTTTCTTAGAGATCTTATATTAAGATAAATTATTTTAAAAGGCAATAGAGTTGAATGAGAATTATTATCATTATCAACAAGCCAGTTATCAACCGTTGGGTAAGGCCTGTAAGGCAGAATCATCTCGTCAAATTCAAAATCCTCTTCAATCATAACAGAGATTAGATAGTGCTATCTTATGAATTATTTCGAAAAGAAATTACCGTATTGATAGTATGAATAATAAGACTGGACTAAACTCTACAGTGTTAGAGTAGATCACTAGACAATTTTTTCAAGATCCAATAAAGACTTAATTCTAATAATTTGTGCGTGATCCTCTTTTCTAACGAGGATTCTGCCCTGCGAGGTCCACACATATTTGTACCCAAGAGGCTTAGCTTTGAGCTTGGCTTGCATAAACAGTTTTTTGTTATAAGATGTAAGATTCTCGTTGAAGTAAATCCTTTTCTCAGTGGTATTTCCCAACACTTTGTTCGTCAATTTCGCCGCACGACCCCTGGAGAGCCATTCAGAGCAAACCAGTTTAGAAACGAACTGAACAATCAAAACTGGTGATTTTTCGCTGACAGTTCCAGAGGTTTTGCGTGTGGGTAGCCTGTGAACCGCACTCACATCGCTCACTTGGAAATTTACCTCAATCTTATTAGCAATAACTTTCAAATCGTCGAGTGGAGAGCTGCTAGATGTGTCGAGGCAATGAATTTGTTTATTGACCATTTGTTTATTGTGTGAAAGGCAGTTGTTTTGCTTATGCCACAGCTTGGCTCTGGACCAAAGAATGACATACTGGAACCCCGCTTAGCAAGCCCATCTGCACACTCATTGCCACCTATGCCTACATGGCCAGGTACCCAACCAAGATGCACAGAGTTGCGTGTTGCGAGCTCGCTGAGTGTTTTGTGACACTCCCACACCAATTTTGACTTGATTTCATTAGAGTCAAGAGCCTTGAGGGCTGCCTGACAATCTGACAAGATTACTATATGCTTGTCACAATAGCGTCTGGCAATGCCTATATTGGCACAAGCCATGATGCCCCAAATTTCTGCTTGAAAGATAGTACAGTATTGTCCCAGACTTGCACAGATTTCTGTTCTGGGTGATTCACTGTACACCCCATAGCCAGATTTTCCTTCAATGAGAGAGCCGTCTGTATACCAGACAAGGCTGCCTCTCCTGATATAGGGCCCTTCCTCAGACCTCCACTCTTCTCTAGAGCAGAATTTAACAGAAAAAGGTTTAGTGAAAACCATCTCCATACTCATGACATCTGAAGTCATTTCAAGCACAGGGCTGTGAGCAACAGCTTTGGTGATTGTGCAATGGCCTGTTCCAGACAGGCCTTCCCTCCATTGGCCTGTGACTTTCAATCGAAACAGGGATGAAAATATAAATAGAATTATATTTTGAGGTATTTGATGCGCATATGACAAATTATTGAAAGTATTATTGGCCTTTCAACTGGTTTTGTCTTTCATCCTTGATTTTGCATCAAGATTTCAAGTTTCATTTCATCTTGCCATTTTGCACCATTTATAGTAGGCTACCATTTTGTTTACAAATTTCGTTTTATAATTTGAAATCTCAAAATATTCTGGGTAGAAATAAACTAATAACACATTACAGTACTGTATTATTTTTTATAAACACTTTTTCATGGAACAAAACAACCATCTGTCGGAATAAATAGTTATGTACCATACTTATACTGTAATTACTTGAAGTTGGCACAGTGAATTGATTAGGGATCCTATAATACGGCTTTGTAGCATATGACAAATTATTGGCCTTATTTATATATATTGGCATATGGCTATTCATATTTTTATTTTTTGATCGTATTTTCAACTGACTTCATATTAAATTTTCTCTTCATAGTATAAATGTCACCAAGAACATGCTGCACAGTGTGTTGTAAGTGGTGAGATTCTTGAATTAAATTATAACAGGTGAAAATAGAAACATAAAATTATTCCGTGAATGTTTATATATTATATTTTATTCTATTTCTTTAAGAGAAATACAAGGGGAATAATTTATGCATTATACCTTTGTACTATCATCATGGTCAAGTTTTTTTCCGTGTTGCAAAATTTCAATAAGATGTGAGACTATCTTGAACCAGTAACAACAATAGAAGTCAATCGAAATGATCGCAGTTTTCAATTAAATTTTTGAAATTATACAGATCAGTCAGTAATAGCAAATCAAAAGCATTATTCTTTGCAAACCCCCAGAAAAAAAACACATTCTATTAGGATGTTGACTACAGCGACCAGGCTTTATTTTCAAGGCCAAACAAGTCTCCATCCATCATCAATATTTAATTTATCCATTCATAACCATCCATTATCAAGTCCCACTTTGAAATGCTGGAACTGATCGGCGTCTTATCGCAATGTACATTATTTTCCCTTTGAATTTTTCTACTGTATTAAGATTCTTTCAGTGATGACTATTGCTTAGATTCTTATTGGTGATATTGCGTTAGATATCCATAATGAATAATAAAGATGTTGTGACAATCACTTTTATTATAAAAACACGAGTTACTATATTCAATTGTCACGTCACTTTCAAATTCAATCAAACTCCTTGAAGAGTTTGAGATTTAAAAATACGTGACAGTTGAAACTATAGTACTGTATTTCGTTCATTAGAAATTTAAGTGGTTGTGACATCATCTGTTTTATTAATTTTGTATTAAAAGTCCCGACATCGTGTACTGCACTGGTCTACTTTTGGTTTTCTTTGTTAAATGTGTAACGACGTAACTATTCTTGAATAATTTTCTATCATTACATTGATTTGCTGTAGAAAATTTCATCTTTAATTCCTCCAAAACGGATTTTTCACCAAAGCATAATATATTACATTCTCCCACTTTTTATTCGCTGGAAGTAAAACTTGACGAAACTGCAATAATTTCATGAACTGCCTAATTAGTGTAGAAATGTACAGTACTCAAAAATAATTTTCTTCATAGAAATGTTGTTTTTATCTTTTCTTTAAAAATATTGTCTAATATAAGAGGTACCGGTAATAACATACTATAAACCTTCAACGTAAATGATTACAGAAGCTCTAGTCTATTGTTTTTTTTTTCAATGGCCTACATGTCATGTATTAAAACTGAATTGTTATCATTTTCTCGTAGTTGTACTAAGTTACCTAATATTAGTTTAAGGTGATAAATATGAATTATGCAGTGTAATCATATTATGCGCACATATCCAATAGTCTTATTACTGTACTTAAATTTGTATTCCAAAAATCAATAATTGCAAAAACATTACATTTTAAATATTTTACAAAACTTCAATTTATTATTTACGTTGTTTTTCAAAACATCGTGAATTCATTATAGAAATTCATTCCTGATATGATTTGTATAGATTTTACCTGAAATTAGATTCATATATAAAATTATCATATTTATTGATTAATGCAACCAATAATTGACTTCCAATCACGTCTTTCGCTTCTGTATGAATATGGCATTAAAATGAGAAAATTAATTATTCAGAAAGTGAACTATTGCAGTTCTTGCAGCAAGAAATTCATGTGAAATATTGCTTCCGTGAATTATCCTTGTCAGATACCAGAACATATTATTAAAAAGCTATTAAATTAATTAAAAGCTATTAATAAATTTTATTCCGAGAAATCTACCTTATTCATCTACAGAAAATGTGTTTTGCTTCTTCAAAAGTAAAATGAGGTTGTTCAGGAACTAGATCTTAGATGGAATAATAGATAACTCATTGTTAGAAGTGTGTAGGCTACACTTATTAATGGGCAATAGTTATGTCGGAAATGGCATTCTACTGGGAAATAGTCATAATTATTTTGGAATTACCAGAGAACTTATTTCAATTGACGAGTTCTTTATTGACTAATATCATTTTATAAAAATATTCTGTTAAATTTCAATTTTGTTCTATTGTAGTTGATTTTCCTATATTCAATTCTTTTCTTTTATTTCCTCTTTTGGAATGTGCTCAATAAATTTTAACTTTGTGAAAATGTTGTATCCATTCCATATAATTAACTCGCATATAATAATGTTCGAAAATTGCATTAAAAATATAATATTTGCTTTTTTTAAATATTATTTTCCAATTTTTAAAAAATGTTAATACTTTTGTAAGCAGTGTGTATTATACTAACCAAATTTATGTTACCGTAAATATTATTATTATAATATTAAAAAACAGTAATTTTTATGAACAGTCTTCTCAATTCCGATTACCCTTTTTACCCTATTCAAGTACTAGATTCGTGAAATTGAATAATTTTATTGCTTAACTTCACCCTCACGAAAAATATGAGGTTGAAAAATCTTCTCATTTGAAAATGTAATTTTGGCTCAGGGCTAAATTACATATTTTATGATTTTCAACGCTTTTGTACGTAAATTTAGAAATAGTTACTATATTATTGCTTGTTTATTAAAATAGGTACTTCATTTTGAGCTATTCATTCTATTATTATTATTATTAATTCAGAATTTATTTTTTCAACCAACAAGAATTCCATCATGCATGTCATACATAACTAAATACTTGATAATGAAAATCAAAAGTGTTCTACAATGTCTTTTGGGAAAATATTATCATCATGCAAACTAGAATTATATACTTTTAAGCTTGAATTTCTTAATAATATTGACGATTCTATATTCTTTTCTACTAGCATCATCTCCTGAGAATCTGCTTAATCCTTATAATCATAATTATTCCATCCCTATTCTTGGCATTTCATTCTGTATCCTTTACTTCTCCTATCATGCTATTTTTGACACACTATTCTGTCCAACCGATTTTGACCCCGACTTCCAATCATTTCACAAAACTTAAAGTGATCAATTCTCCTTTCTTCCATCGCATTATTACCATTTTCCGTTCATTCGTTGTCAAACCAATAAATCTTCAAAATTCACCCTTTTTCACCAACCTGGGCATCCATTTAATAATTTTCGCTCTAGGCTCATCACGAATATGATTACGGTTATGATTAATTATCAAAAGTTGTCACCTTCACACTTTGATTTTCACTCAAAACTGTCATCTCACTTGCAAATACTTCATCAACTGCTAATTCACCACCATTCTGTTACTGCTATTACTAATACTATTATTATTACTTCCATCCTAGAACATTAATGTCTTCTTCAATACGGTACATTCTCAATTGACATCTAATATCATTTTATTTGAAAAAATACGATTGTAGTATTATTGTTTAAGTTATATATTATTATTTCTTCAAGTCAATGCTTCTTTCCATATTGAAATTAATTCTAACCTTTTTTCTATCACTTTACAAAACATTTATCAAAATGTTTTTTCCAAATTTCCACATGATTAATCAAAATCCAGCATCACCTATTGCATTATAATGAACAGTAAATTGAATCGAAAATTTATGAACCATCCTATTGCAGGTTGGAGATGACAGGCTTGAGTGAAATCGAAGAAGCTACTCTGAGGTCGGACATTGAAGCTATCAAGAACGATGAAGTATTGAAGGAATGGTCGTCTCGACTGTCACTTGGGTAAGTGCCTTTTCTCAAGTATTTTTAGTAATACCACTTTTGTTTAGTTTCCAGCTATTTACATCAACATTAACATCATAGCTCACTCAGTCTCACTCAACTAATTGAACGAGCGTAGTGAGTTCTTAGTTTTGACTTGTGACTCGTGACTGGAGGCTCGCGGCTTTTTCTGTATGTTTGTGGGTTTGTATGTTCGACGATAACTTTCGAACGTTTTGACCAATCAACTTCAAATTTTGAACACATATTCATGGAACCTTAATACAGATCAAGTTCGTTTGCCAATTAAATTGACACACTCCTTCATCCTTTTTGAGGCGAAACCAAAGGATAGGTTCTCAGCCCTTCATTAAGATATCTATATATTACTATATATAAAAAATAATTCGCAATAGATTTCAAAATATATTTTGGGTTATCATCAGCTGTAGGTGAATAAATGCGATCTGGCTTTTCATAATATCTCTATCAGCTCCATGACCTGATTAATTTCATTGCCCTGATATATGAATATATAAACAGCTGTTTTTTATGTGGTAAATAAATCTTTGTATCAGAGCAACGATGATAATAATAATAATAATAAGCGTATGGCTTTTAATGGTGGGGAGACCCTTACGGGTAGTTCCACCTCGCCGTTTGTGCCATGTTACGGGGAACATGGTGGACCTACTATTTTATGTGGGTTCCGAACCACCGGATAAGTGATAATAAAGCTTGTAACATCAAGTCATTGAAGCACGGTCACCCATCCAAGCGCAGTCTTGAGCGGTCGTGACTGAACATCACGATCACTTGAACACCACGCTCACCGCTCAGAGCAACGATGAACTTGAACTTCAAGTGATAGATTGTCTTGTGAATTTTATCTAAATCAGTATCTTCAAAACAGCCGTTTTTCGTTACCACCTGCCCCTACGAGAAGCTTCCCAAATGAGTTTTCCTTTCCAAAATTAGTTGTTTGCAAGCGAGTTTTCCAGCCCGTTGGGCTCACTAGCTTATATAATGTTGGTTGTGTAATTTGTCAAATCAAATGTGCTTGTCATCCTCCAACGGGAAACGGTTTAAATGATTTTTTTAAATTAATTGCCTCGTAAAAATTTAACTATTTAATTAAGTAATTGTAACATATTCCAAATTACTCGGGGTTCAATTGAAACAAAATACTTCATTCGTTGGACCAATTTATTTATCTATAGGTTTGAAGAGATCCTTCAGTTGAAAGTTCATTGATAACTTCCATCTCAATAAAAAGTTTCAAAAATTTTCAGCTTTTTCTGCTTTTTTAAAAATATATAGTTTTCCTTGTTTCTACTTCTCTATACCACACATATTGAGTATATTGCATTACTGTATATTGGCATAGTTTTTAGAAGCAATATTTGAGGATTTTTAGCTAACTTGGATTCCATGTAATCTGTGTAAAAAATTCCATTCCTGTTTATAGGTTTGTAACGGTATCTAGATTATCGTTTATTTTTTTAAATGTTTATTCATTCATTCGAAAATTGTTTGTGGAAACTTTTCATGTCGACGATTCCAAGACCAACATCACCGATGATGATCTATTTCATGCTATTTTTATTGAAAATTAGAATATAACAACATCGTAACTACTTCATATTTAAAGAGCTATTTCGCAATAATAGAACATTTTAAATAATATTAACATTCAGTAGGTTATTTATATTTCAACACTCATCAATACAGTGAAACTTCCATACAACCAACTTCCAAATGAGTATATCCTGTAAACAACAAATTTGATGGTGTATTGTCTATCGAATCAGCTTCTCATTAACGTATCTCACTTTGAAACAAATTTATTTTATCTGGATTGTAAATTTCGTTTCAAGAATTTTCTCTGAATTAAAATTCCTTATTCTTTTTCTCATTCAATGATCTCTTATATGTATGAAATCTATCAACAATTTTTTATAAATCTTTGTAAGCTCCACAAATTTAAATTTTCTTATTATTACATGTATATTTATTATTTATGCTTATTCCATGAAACATTTATTATTATTTCAATCGGAAGCGTAGATACTTCACTTTTCACCAGTTTTTGGCTTTAGTTAGCCACAACCAATACGGTACTATTCAACAGACTACAAAGAGCTTGTTATTGTTACTTGTTTGCGACTGTACAATCCAAAAGAGGAAAAATAGTCTACTGTAATGTTATCAGTACCGAGCATGGAGGTTTAATAAAGTCATTTGTTGAAAAATTCGACGAAAGGGGCTTAGTACTACTATCTACTACTTGTATCAATAATGCTGGTTTCCATATTCTTTTAATAACTTCGATCCACATGGTGGTTTGCATGTGAAAACCAGTAGAGAAACAGAATATCTGATGAGGTCACGGCATCGGCTATGAAATCACAATATAAGTAGTCCACCAGTAGTGCATAGTGAGTTTACCAGTGCATAGGGCCATGAATCTAAAATCAGCGTAAGCTATTTTCAAAGGCGACGTACAACATCACTTGTAACCTGGCTCTTTTTTGGTGGGGAGAAGATTAGATAGGAGGAAGATGTTTTAGTACTGTACATCAATTACTGCATTGAGAGACAGGCGATGAGTCAGAGGGGAATGTTCGGTTGCTAGTGTTGGCAAGCTTGCGGTCTGGCCGGCTTCTTTTGACATTATTTCGTTCGGCCGCAATCGGCACAAGTCAGTCGTGGAGAGTGGATTATTGTAGTGTTGCTGCTACTTGTGATGTGTGTTCTGTTGCAAGTTTGTTGTTCCGTTGCGTGCTCTTGAGATCGTCTCAAGAGTTTGTTGCAGTATGAAGGAACTACCGGCCGCTAATAATAAAAGTAGCCTGACAAAAAATGGGTACGGTGCGGATCATTCCATTTTTTTAAGTTTTGTGTGTCAATGTGAGATTGTATCATATTATTTATTCTGTCCATTTCAATACATTGGATATGTCTCATACAGTTTTGACCTTGTGCTAGTGTATGGTATTACAATTACTATTAAATTTTCTAGGTTTCATCAGTGGGGCAACAAGTAGACCTACGAGTTTTATCAAATGGATTACTTTTAAAACAATATTAGTGTCATTTTTCCATAAGACCTTATTTTTTAAATATTATTTAAAAATAATATTATTAAAAAAGTTTGACCTAAGAGTTCTGTTTTGAAATGGATTACGTTTAAAACAATATTTGCGTAATTTTTCTCAACAAAAACTAATTTTTCTAAAATAATTAAAAAATAACCTCGTTAAAGAACAAATGTTAGCATCATTAAAAATTTAGAAAAAAATTTCTTGCTGGTGAAGGTTACATGAGTCTTGGACTTGTTCGTTGTTAATGAGAGGGGAATTATGATACTATGATGTTATATGAATTGAGATTATCATGTGAATAGAGGACCTACAGTTTTTAGGTGGGTTCCGAACCACCGGATTATACCTGATAAAGTTAAAAATATATAATAGTTATTCATCAGCTTCAAAATACTTCTTCCGGCTCATCCAATTAATTTTGCTCTGCAACTCTTAGTATTTTGCATCATTTATTCTTCCTTGTTCAGTATGATAAACATGGAGGTTAAATAATTAACCTATAATTTGTTATTTGTGAAATGGTATAGAAAAATCCCGCATTCTATCTAGTGCAAATTGAAAGTGTTTAATAGCTGTAGGGGTCTCCTGTAGACTTGTAATTTGGTTTTGATAACGAATTGGCAACTACAAATATAATATAATTCAAATATTATAAAATACCTTATAATATTGGTATAAATTCAATATAAAAACTGACTTAATTATAGTATAAAACATGCTATTTTATTTTATTTTTAGTTTTTTTTTTCATTAAGTTAAGTCAGTTTTTATAATGAATTTATACAAATACCATATAATATTGGTATACATTCAATATAAAAACTGACAACTGAATTATAAAATAAACCATGCTACTGAAAAGGATCCTTCGAAATATCATTTTACCCAATATTAATTGGATATATTGATGTGAACGGTTTTTGTTATTATTGAGAATCTGTAGAAGACTTATTCGAATTTGATGACAATAACTTTTGTTGATGAGTTAATTTTATGCATATACTAAATAGTTAGTTCGAAGTTACTGACAATTGAACAAACTGACAAATTTACTTAAACAGAATTTATTAATTTCGAATTCCTTTAATTGCTATCAGTTTATACTGAAGACTTCCGCAATGGCGGATATTGACAACAGTATTTAATAGCTGATGGAAATCGATGAATGCTACTGTACAAAAATATCAGTCACCACCGGGAATCGAACCACGGACCTCCCAATTGCCGGTCGGGCGCCTTAACCACTAGACCATGGAGACCTTTCTGCACAGCAGCATTCATTTTTAACTTGGCCATATCGGCTCGTATCTCACAAGTTAGTTCGAAGTTACTGACAATTGAACAAACTGACAAATTTACTTAAACAGAATTTATTAATTGTGCAATTAAAGGAATTCGATATTAATAAATTCTGTTTAAGTAAATTTGTCAGTTTGTTCAATTGTCAGTAACTTCGAACTAACTTGTGAGATACGAGCCGATATGGCCAAGTTAAAAATGAATGCTGCTGTGCAGAAAGGTCTCCATGGTCTAGTGGTTAAGGCGCCCGACCGGCAATTGGGAGGTCCGTGGTTCGATTCCCGGTGGTGACTGATATTTTTGTACAGTAGCATTCATCGATTTCCATCAGCTATTAAATACTGTTGTCAATATTCGCCGTTGCGGAAGTCTTCAGTATAAACTGATAGCAATTAAAGGAATTCGAAATTAATAAATTCTGTTTACTAAATAGTATTTGTCAGAATGACGCTATCTTATGAGTGAAACTCACCATAGCAGGTGAAGGATAGTTGTCAAGGATACAGTTTAAAAATACTGCTGCTACACGGGAGAATACTGATTTTTTTCCGTGGCGGGGAGATTTCAGCCAAGATTTGCTTCTGCTATTACATTCGTAGTTAATCGATGCTTTTTTCACAGTCTCTAGGATTAATGAGAAGCTGTTCATCAAGGAGAGAAATAAATTGGCAATGTAACATTGGTTAAGTAAATAATGAATTCCTCCTGATCAGATGTTCGTGAGCAGAATAAAGTCTCCGGAAATCGCCGACCTTGATTGAGAATGGAAACAGTGCCCATTAAACTTTTTCATTTCAGACGTGTTCTTGAAACATGCTCATTTCCTGGGCGTTAATTGCAATATTTATGATGAGTGTTTTTACAACCATTAGTTTGACGTTTGAAATAGAGTTTTAATGGATTATTCAGTTTATTGCAATAGTTTTGAGTTGATGGAGTTATAGTTTCTTTACTATTAATACTTTCATTTTTCTCTGAAAGGGTAAAGAGAACATTGTGGTTATTAAGCGGAAGTACAATTATTATTCTTTGACTCCTGTTTACACAATCCCAAAGCAATAAGAAAAATGTCAATTAGCAATAATAGTAAAGTAGCAACAATTATTAGTTACCGGTACTGTTTTCAGGCTGTACTTATTGCTTTTTTCAATGGTCACTCGAATTAATAATAAACCCTATTTATCACTTGAACTTTCAATTTTTGCCCGACTATTCTTGACAGATGCATTTAAATTTGAAAATGCCCTAAAATTGATACTTATTCATTTTTAAGTCATGAAATTTGGAATTTCTTTATAATATACTACACCAAGGTAACAAAAGAGAGCCTTATTGTCCCAATATTCGTGGAGACTATGATAATTGTTGTCTTAATAAGGGAGTGATTCTGCTGCTTTTCATAGCAAAGTTGTAGAGAGAGCGATATAAATTAGTTTTATAAATTAAAACTGGATATGCCTGAATTTGGAGTCAAGAAATCTATTAATAATATTAAGTTTTGTTTAAAAGTAGTGCCTATTTCTCTACTAGGAACGCAGAAACTTTAACTTGATTTTCTAAGAAGCCAATCTCATTTTCGAAAAAGACCAAATGGTCGACTCTTTACAAATTTGAGAAACGACCCTTTTTACAGGTGATTCAAAGATGAATGTTTTCTTCTTTGTTGCTTTTTATTAGTCTTGTAGGATATTGACTTACTAGTAGTTCAAACTCTGTTGTCTCCTATTGAATTGAGTACACCTGTCGTGTTCACAGTGAAGTTTTGTCATCTGTGAACTTTAATAGATAAACTTATTATCCCTGAATGAGAATGGAGTAGATCATAAAATTCATTTCAGACTTAGTTTAAAAATCTAGAGTAAATTCCATCAAATGATGTACGCTATTGTGAACACTTTGACGGGGACTAATTGTAAAGAAATTCCACATCAATGACATGAATACTACTTGATAGTAACAATGAATCCTAGACACCTGTTTAAATAATGGAGAACGTTGAACAAAGAAAAATCATTTAACAAAACTTCTGTACAGAATTGGAAATTGAACTGGGTTGTGGGCATTAATTTACCATTTTCTCAAAGTTGGTGTTTCACACAATTTCCCAAGATTTCTCTTTCGTGCAATCGCCAGGTAGGCTATCGTTCGCTTGTTAATCATTGTTTTATTGGTTACCATGGTGAACATTGTAAACATTGCTTTTTATCAGTTCCACAACTTCACATTCCATTCTTAGTCACCTCGGTCATCTTGATCTCTTCTGTAATTTATAACTTATCGCTTTGTGACCTGTGTATTATAACTGTGTGTTTCATAAATGATATGGGAAACATTAAAAAACAATTCTCCTTTTGAAATACGTTGCTCTATCTATTTTTACCTAATTTTTATGTGGTCTTACGTATTCTACTGATCTTACCCATTTTACCACATTAATTTAATCGTAGACCAACCATCAGTTGATTTCCTTAGTCTGTGGTTCAATGTTTTAAAGTGTTTAATTGTGTTTAATACTTGAGACAGTTCCATAAAATATGTTACTTTGTTGAAGATGTTTAGGCAAATAATTGTTTTAATTTTTCAATTTAAAAACTGACTATTTCTCATCGACTACATCTCCATACAATCATTTTCATGTCTCTATTTTATGGAGAAATGAGCTTAATTTGGTAAGCCTTGAGTCACGATATTGACATTGCTTGTTTATTTGAAACGGCCAAGTTATTCTAGTTTCTTCTTCCGCAGAGACTGTAAAACTAGCAATTTACATTCACGTCCAACCTGCTCCTGTACGCGGGCTGTCAGAAACTGCTTGCATTCCTATCTTTATTCAGGTCATATGTGGAGAGTAGCAGCTTTATATTATTCGGTGTTATTAATAATTAATTCTGTTTGTATTCCATCCATCAACTTTTAATACTTTCTAGTAAAAATTCGATAACTTCTTGATTAATCTTTTACTTCAAAGATATAAATGGTCCTCATTTCATCTTATTTTTTTTTTTTGAGGATGAAGCCCACTTAGGTTTGAGACCTGTGCGTGGGTAATGAGTTGGATGATGGTGATTTATGAGTTGGACCTACAGTTTTAGGTGGGTTCCGAACCACCGGGAAGTGATTTTCATCAGAGAACAGTGTCTTTTTAGCTGGCCAATCTAATCGGTCACCGTTACAAACAGGACCTACGAGAACGCAGCTTATCTATCTGATTGAACAGATACCTGCTACGGCTCGCGGCTATCACTTCCCAACAATGTGCATGTAATGAAATGTACCTGTCTGTGTAACGTACATACTCTAATCTCTTTTGTAATGGCTAAACAACGCTACTTTTTATTCATAACTGTTGAAGATTACCAATATTCATGTTTAAAAGTAAGTCCCTTGTTATATTTCTTGATAAAAATTAAACCTGATATTTTTGGTGTTTCTAATATAATCAATAAACAAATAGATCAAAAAATATT
The DNA here is from genome assembly GCA_948455865.1 of Conomelus anceps. NCBI lineage: Eukaryota > Metazoa > Arthropoda > Insecta > Hemiptera > Delphacidae > Conomelus > Conomelus anceps. The sequence continues at coordinate 116,877,305 of OX418216.1, forward strand.
TAATGTTCGTTTGAAATTGAGGATTTATATCGAAGAGAAAAAATATCCATGTGAACTGAAAACAGTAAGTTACTTGACATAACACATAACTGTCACATGAACTAACTCAAAAAATTGTTTAATTTCAATCTCATACAAATTCGAATTAGTATAAACTTTGATGTTATTTATCTCATTTCTAGGACTGCAAAATATGTTTGATAAAGGCTAGGTTAACTATGTGCATTTGTTCATTACTAATATTTCATGATGCCAGTAACTTGAAATCCAATCCTGTACTTGATGGATGAGCTTGCTACTTGTTTCAGTAAAGCTATCTAGAGCCATACTAACTTACTAACAGGTGAGTCAGAGATGAATTTATTGCACGACTGCAATGCACTACAATGCTCCAGCAATTATTGTCTGATCTGAAAAGAACAATAGCAATGATTTGATAGGTCTCAGTGACCATTTAAGCAGTGTGAACAGCTTCGTTTTTTTTTTTTAATTTTTTATTACTGGTAGCATTCGTGCGCGTAGATGTCGGACAAGGAGCCTGTAAATAACGGCACCAGCTATTAAAGACGGCATTTTCTCAAAATACTGTTGGAAAACGGCATCGCGAAATGCAAATTGCTTGGTATTCAGAAATTCTTCACCTGCTGTTTGTCATATTAGCCGACTAATGCCATGTCCCTACCCCGTTAGTGTCAGCGTAATTCGATCTGGGCCTACTACTTCAAAGCTATAGGATTACCTTCTAAACGGAAGTACCATATGCTGTGGCATCCTCTCAATTGTAATTCTATACTTCTGGATGTCAGTGTCTGTGTACGTCCGGGCCATGTTATCAAAACCATTCACTAAAATATCACTAATATCGAATCGCCTCGATAAAGTAAGGTTATAATTGATAATCTCTGAAAAATATGTGGGACTGCTGACCTTCATATTTTGAAGGAAAACACTGTATAGAAAATGTGTTTCTGAGCTCATTTTATTTATTAATTTTGAATTCCCAAAGTGCTATTAATTTATACTGAAGACTTCCGCAATGGCGGATATTGACAACAGCATTGAATAGCTGATGGAAATCGATGAATGCTACTGTACAAAAATATCAGTCACCATCGGGAATCGAACCGCGGACCTCCCAATCACCGGTCGGGTGCCTTAATCACGAGCCTATTAGCACTTTGAGGAATTAATTCATAGCACTGAGGAATTCGAAATTATTAAATTCTGTTTCTGGATATTTGTCAGTTCGTAAATTGTCAGTTACTTCAAATTAACTCATTTTATTTATTATTTTTTCCAATTGCAAACAAGATTTATGTTGCAACAGCCTAGATTTACTGAGGACGGTTTTATAATTTATATAATTATTATATTAATCACTGTATTAAGATAATATAGGTTCCATCATCTTGTTTGAAGGAATAAAAAGTTGTTGTTTTTGACTGATGATCAGCAGTGCCTTGATTCTTTTCTTGGGTTGTGTATGCCTAAACTATATTCTAAGTTAATTTCATTCTAATTACTCTCCATTAAAATAATTGCAAATAAACCCACAAGACAATTCGTAAACGAACAAAATTAGTTCTTGCAACTATATATACAGTGAAATATTGATAATGCTCTGCATTTTCCACATGATTCGGGTTAGCAAATTACAGTATTCTCAGTATATCACTTCTTTTATCGGAGGATGAAGGCCACATAGTTATGAGACCTGTGCGTGGGTAATGAATTGGATGATGGTGATTGATGAGCTGGACCTACAGTTTTAGGTGGGTTCTGAACCACCGGGAATTGATTTTACAGCAGAGAACCGTGTATTTTTTGCTGGCCAGTCTAATCGGTCACCCTTCCAAAGAGTGCCCAGGAGAACGCAGCTTATCTCTATCTGATTGAGCAAATACCTGCTACGGCTCACGGCTATGGCTTCGCTTTAATACCTACTATAGGCTACCTACTGTATACAGGACTAAAATAGATCTTTGTATAAAACATTACTTTTTTCTTAGTTTTATTTGTTAATTTTATCCAGTACAGTTTTATTCGATCACATATGCAGACTAATAACATTGGCAAGTGTAAATATTCTTATTATGTAAGACTCACTGAATCCGACTTTCATAACATTCGATGGTTTAAAAGAACACCTCTCTTGTTATCAGTGGTCGTAAATAGAAGTTTAATCAGTTTTTATTACGTAATACTAACAACCAGCTTACTATGTTCTACTACAGCTTACTACGTAGTAGGCCATAATATATTGTATTGGGCTGTGTTCAAGAGAGAATGCCTATCCATTTCAAGATTTAATGCTGTGATGAAGTAGTAGAGACCTGCCCCTTTGGTAACCTCAAGCTCAAGTAATAAATGCAAAATTCTCTATGTACTAATACTTTGTAATTCATGAACTTTTAACAACTCATGGAACTTGAAAAATTGTGTAGATTATTCGCTTCAGGTATTCTATTAAGACTCGTTAGCTAATGAGATATAATTTGTAGGGCTGCGGAAGACTCCAGTAGGCCTACTTAAGTTCATTTTCATTTTTCTTCATTTTGCAGTCTAGTATTACTTTACCATGTCCTTGATCAATTTAGATTTTTGTAGACTAAAGTTCAATAATTGCCTTAAAAATAAGACATTAGAACCCTTATTTTTTGTCTTTTCCACCACCAAACTAGATACTATAAGTTTTTTCTTTACAACGATTCTCCTCCCTGCACTACTTAATGGCCGCTCTTTCCTATCCACTCTGATCCATTTCCTCTTCACATAGTTTCTTCTTCCATTTCTGTTTCAATACGAATCACGATTTTGCAGTATCATTTCTATCTGTGGAAGATGTCATTTAGGAAAGTCAATTAAAGAAGATTATTACGGAGTTTGATAGACAGTGATCTCATCTTTGAAGTGTTGAACAGTTCGCTTGCTCGTAATTTCATGGTCAACTGAAATTTATCTTTCTAATGCCTTTTTGCCTTTCCGCACCTTCAGTCTAAAATTGTTTGAGCTATTTGATATTTTCATTTAGACGGCATGCAGAACTGTTAAAAATAAATAAAAAATTGGAATTTTTCTTTCTTACTTGAACTTCCCACCAACCACCGCTTGAATGATAGAACTGACAGAAGAACTGTAAGATCAAACAGGCACTGAAAATGGGCATCCTGCCCGAAAACATCTTTTTTCTCAAGTAATAAAGAAAAATTCCAATTTGTTATTTATTTTAAACACTTCTGCATGTCGTTTAAGTGAAAATACCTACTACTCTACTCGCAGTTCGTCATGGATCAGCAAACACATACGGTAGTTTAAACTATTAATAGTCTTTTGTCTAATAGTTCTAAACAATTAAACTAATTAATTGAAAATTTCATCTTCCCATTTTTTTCACGTGAAAACTGGCGAACAATCTATTCGTAGGCAATGACAAAAAGCGACCATGAGAAGCGTTTCGCCAGTCTGCGGCTGTGATGGCTGCAGTATTTGATTACTTGACAGGTGTTCTTTGAACGGCAACCGGGCAACTCCTCGATCCTCGCTTCTCGATCTCCACTCCTCGATCCTCGACTATAGTCGGCGGAGTTGCTGGCGTTAAGGAATGAAGACGACGATTCGGCGAACAATCTTGGCGTAACGAATGGTTCCGTAGACCGGGACATGACCGATACAAGGGCTCTTCTTCTACATAGTTTTCTTCACAGCGTTTTTCTACTCTTCGTTCCCAACAGTTTGGCGTCGGTAATCCCAATTGAAGACTCCAGCTTCTACGGAAAACGTGATTTTGTCGACAGTAATTTACTGTCGGAGATGTCTATTGTGGGTGATTGTGTCCGTCTAGCTAATGCTGTTTCTTGCCATTCTCTTTTGCATTCCCATCTACAGTTTGTGCTTGAATATCTATGAAAAATAACGTCATTTTTGTTGTTATTAGATAGTTTTAGCACTCCACTATACTAAAACTTGTTTCGGTTGGCTCCTGTGTAGAAATAGAAATAATAATCTTGTCTTAAACGGTGTACAAAAACTCTCTATCTATAGGCCTGATGAATGGTGACACAATAGTAATAAATAATAACGATTTCAAAAAGAATTGGATTTGAGTTAAAACTTGTAATCTTGTATTTTTTTCACATGGGAGGGGGTTCACAAATGGGTTTTGTTGGCCTTTTTTGCAAGATTGCTCCTTCTTCCTATCGCTTCTCCCGTAAATTTCATATGGTTCGGGGGGGGGGGGGGGATCATGACGCCTTCGGGACCCTCCTTGAATAAACTTCATATTTGTAAAAAATATTTTCTCTTTGATTCGAGTTCATCACAGTCAAGTTTAAAGAGACAAATTTGTAAAGAAATGCTCTTTTTAAAATAGTGTTAAGTTGAAACCGATCAGGCATTTGTTTAAGCTTCAACCACTTTATCTTGAAAATTTACCCGGCGGAACTTCCAAACACTTGGCGGTTTAAAGCCCACCTGAAAATCGTAGATCCACCAGTTTTCACCAGGCTAGACCAGTCCAAAACAGGCTACAAGACAAAAAAGTTCCAATTCCTCTGAGGTTCTTCCTACCAATAAAAAGTATCCACCGGCCACCCTACTTTAAAGTTTTGTGTTGAGTATTTAAAGTAGTAAACTCTACTATTTATTTAGAATTTTACGTCAACCGTTGACTGATGTTATGCTATTGATATGTTCTTCTAGAGTGTTCAAATTCATTTTTGCTGTCGTCCTTTCTCTTCTTTCAGTAACTTCGACAATTTACTGTCTGTCATAACGGGAATTTCACCTGCTCTCATACTCCTTACAATTCATTATAAAATAAATTAGAAACTAAATGTATTCTCATAATTCAAGAACATTGTATAGCCTACAGTATTCTAAATTTCGCATTTCCTTAACTTGTTGGGCATGGAAACATGCTAAAGTATGATCGTGAATCACAGTCTTTTTGACAAGAGAAAGAAATTTTCTCATGTTCCTTTTGCCTGAGTAATTTTAAACTTTGTTATCAGATGCTGGATAAAACGTGACATGCCAGGTGAATAATTGTTTCATGTGCTTTACGCGTGGGTTGTGAATCATGGCAATTGCCAACCTCACAACTCCATTTGTTACCTGGTCAAGTGAACTGCGAGCTGTCGGAACAAGTAATTGTTTATGCTTAACCATATGTGTGCAAATTAGCTACCCACAGTGCTTGGTATTTTTAACAATATTGCTTCAAATCTTCGTGAAGTTCTGAGCCAGCCAATTACCATATAACGTTTCAGCTCTGATTTTTATCTTGTTCTCAAAATCAGTGATCAAGCAACTGGAGCTACATTGTAATGATTTTTTGTAACTCTTGAATATAAAATTTCTCCAGACACCGATATATCTTATTACTTTCCAAACAATAGACTTGATTTATTTGAATATACATTCAATACAATTGAGAGGTGGGGTATCAATATTCAATCTGTTCTAACAGATTAGATAAGCAACGCTCTCCTGGGCCCACTCTTAAAGGGTGACCGGTTGGATTGACCAGCAAAAAAGACTGTTCTCTGCTGTAAAATCACTTTCCGGTGGTTCGCAACCTACCTAAAACTCATCAAGCATCATCTAACTCATTACCCACGCACAAGTCTCAAGCCTATGGGCTTCATCCTTAAAAAAATGCCTTTATTTTAAGGCCGGAGCTAGAACTCAAGGTTCTCTCTCTCTCTCTTTCTCTCAACCCTAAACTCGACCTTAATCTACCCTGGTAGAGAGAGACCCATACGGGTAGGATAAGCTCGCCATTAAAAATTATATAAGTCAAGACATGAAAGAAAGATAGCGAAATAAAGAGTGATGAAAAAAAGGAGAAAGTGTTACCCAAGAAGGATTTGAATGGATTATTACGCAATAAAAGTACACTACGCTCACTTGAATAGAAACTGCTGATATTCAATGGTAAGCTTGTATATTATCAAGCTTCAAGATGGCGAAATAAGGAAGACGAATCCGATATACCTTGTCCTGATTAATTTATTGTTACCTTAATGTATTGTTATCGTGACTATCATGTAGGACCAATATATGGTGGTATCATTTTCTGGTCGCAAGGTTATCTAGTGCTTTCAGTCTGTGATACGCGTTCCACTAGTGGTACGCCCAAGCCTTCTCGATGATACCAAAGACAATTATAATGTAACTAGCAGCTACCCGTCCTTCGTACGGATTATGTTTAGAAATACGACTAAATATGTTACGGTTTTTTTGATAGCAACGATCATGAAGTTGTTAGCAGCTTAGTTAACAACTTAGGACGTTAACAATTCAGTGACAGTTATCAGAGAGAATATTTGAGAACAGCTGATTGATATATCATCATAAATTACGTGATTTGTTGTTGTTCTTATGTTGTAATAATAGTGCTACCTGGCGAATTCTCAAGAGCCTAGCACAAACTGCACCTTCCTAAAATGTTAATTTTTGTTTTGATAAATTATTGAAATTAGAAAATTTTGTTTTTTCAACATAGAAATAATTGATAAAACATAAGATGGGCTTTGATTCACCAGACATATGTTTCCTAAAATACTGCAATGCTCCGACTACACAAGTCTGCAGACAGCGTAAATAACGCCGCGAAGGGCCCACCATTTATATTTGAGAACAGCTGATTGATATATCATGATAAATTACGTGATTTGTTCTTATTCTTATGTGGTAATAAAACTTGGAAGAAATGTATCCAAAATCGCACAATACTTGGTTTTTAACGTTTATTATTCTGTTAAAAAAAAAGTTAATTTGGTTTTTTATAGCTAAAGACATTGTCAAAAAGGTTTTAAATACTGATAAATAACTTAAATCCCGATCGATGCTCTCGTTTTTCAGGAGAAGGCCGCGTAAAATGTATCCAAAATCGCAAAACACTTGGTTTTTAAGCGTTTATTACTCTGTTAAAAAAAAAATTAATTTAGTTTTTTATAGCTAAAGACATTGTCAATAAACTGTTCAATACTGTTCAATAACTAAAATCCCGATCGATGCTCTCGTTTTTGAGGAGAAGGCCGCGTAAAATGCCTTTGGGGCCGTGACAGACAGACAGACAGACAGACAGACAGACAGACAGACAGACAGACAGACAGACAGAAAGTGAGATAAGACTATTTTCGGCTTATTTAATGTATAAAACGTAAAAATAACCAAAAAATATACAATTCTGATAAATGTACAGACAAAACTCTAATTTTATTTATATAGATTATATTATAATTGTCTTTGATGATACTTAAAGGTCCCTTAGTGATGTAGTAGTCTACAGTAACTGTATCAGTATCGGGTGCTACTAATTGGCAACATCAGTACCGCTAAGTGATAGGTAAGAAATTCATAACTTGTGAAGTGTTGTACTCTAGGTGCAGATAGGAAACTTTTCAATTGATTAATTAATAAAACTCTGAGCTACACGTTTGTGCAACCGGCTTTGTGCAAATCTAAGCTAAAAATCAGTTAATGCTAAAAAATACAATAATCAGTTTCAAGCCACTTGTATATTTACGTGCAATAATGTAGTATAATCGTACAGCAGAGAGGTTAGAATGATTGAATTGATTGGTTTCTTACAAATTTAGAGGGATGTGTAATGGCGTATATAAAGGTTGAGAAATTAATTTAATAAATGAATGAAATTTCAATTAATAAATGAAATATTTGAAAGTGATACTATGAAAAACTATATTTCTGTGCAACATCTTCGGAGGGCAGTTTCTGTTGACAATTATTTTGTAGATTACGTCTTGGAGACTCCGATAAGGAGTGTAAGACAAATCAGTTCATTATATACATACAATATTAACAATTTTATACACTAGTTACCATAATTACTATATCAATTAGTTGAGATGAGGCTTAATTTTAATGTGAAAGGAACTCTTGTACACTATAAAAAGCTGTATAAACTAAATACGTTTTCGATTGGTTTTTTTAATATGTCTATATTTTCAAGATTTATAAAAACTGCTGTAGCTTGTTGTAGAGTTTCCTACTAATATAACTAGGTTTCTGTTTGAATAAGCTACTATTGTGACTCACCAAGTGATAATCTCTTCGGCTTCTTGTATTATAATCGTGTACGCTAAGATTTTGGTTAAAATCACTCTTTTTACATATAATGTACCTTCATACCCATATTTATTTAGCTTGTTGTATTGCTCTCTATCAGGAGCAATATAGTTATAGGCTACTTATAAAGTACTAGCAGGTTGTCGGATTCAATTGAATCTGGATTTCTTGAATGTGTAAGAATCATAAGTTAGCGCATATAAGCAGGGTACAGTTGGGAGACCAAGTCTCTTGAACAACGGCCTACATGAATCTAATCTATTTACTCTTTCCATACACCTTACAGCTTTCTTTTGGATCTTAAACACCCTATCAAGGTTTTGTTTTGTTGAATTACCCCATACTAATATACAGTCACCTACAGACGTATCGGCTATGGTACTATATACTGTTACGAAAGCAAACAGGCAGTTAGTCACGCACTTGTTCTATTTAAATCATTCTATTGTTTTCATGGCTGGACATGACTTCGTGACTTCGACATCCAATCCAATCTTCTAATTCTCTCTCCTTAGATGTCTTTGTCATTCGTATTGTTGAAGTCTGCAACTCTCTCACTCAATTGATTTCTCGAGATTTGTCGTGATTTCTTCAGATTTCTGGAATGATCAAGATCATGTTTCTTGAAGTTTCTCGAAGCGTCTAGCGAGCTCCAATTCTTGGAATCATACAACTACAACAGCTATATAAAGGAGTCCACGTGAACCGGTGAATCAGTTTTACAAAAGCTTGCGTGACAGTTATGTTCTACAAACCTGTGTGACAGATTGTATTACAGATCTCGTGCCAGTGGAGTAAACAGTGCTTTATTCAGTCTTTAGACAGTGTCAAATGCAGAGACAAGTGTTTACTGTTTATGCAGCTTACTAATAGTTTAAAGACGTTGTGTTAAGTGATATTATTTGGGACTGTCAAATAACGAATTTGACTGTGTTTTATAAGTGATTAGTGGCTCTTTTTATCATTTCTTTCTACATTATTGTACAGTTTATTGCACTCTAGTTTCTTTTGTTATTGATCAGCCTTTAATTTCTTATTCATTAATTCTTGTAAATAATTACTGAAAATAGGTATTAGCTTGTCATTTGATGATCTGTTTTTATTTAATTAATTGAACTTACAATTGATTTGTGTAAATAAAGTGCAAGTGTGAACTTTAGTGTTGCCAGCCTTATTTTAGCTATTAGACCCCGTAACAATACATTCATACAATATAGCATACCTAATGTGTGACAATAAGAGCCCATGGTAAGCTGTAAAAAGTAACTTTTTGTCATTCAATCTAGCGAGCTGTCGCAGGACAAATACCCCAGATGAAGTTTTACAACATATTTTCTCAATGTATGGAGCCCAAGTCAATCGTCTATCCAACAATACTCCTAGAAATGCAATGTTTTCTTCCTGGTCTCGTTGATCATCATTTATAAACACATTTGAATTATGTTTGTTTTTGAATTGAATGTATTGACATTTTTTTACTATTTATCGTTAATTAGTACATAATTTTTTTAGCGTTAGCGGATTTTTAGAGTAGATTTGCGCAACCTCTACTATTTTGGTGATACTTATAACTTGAATAGCAGAAATACAGCAGTTAGCGCATTGTTGCCTTCTAGGCTCAGAATCCAATGCCAAAATCTGATATTTATTCGTTGAACATCAATTCTATTGTCAAACAAATATTGCATCTCAATCTCTTGATATAAATTAGAATCCTGCGTTCATTTATACTATTTGATAGCAACCTTGCTCTTATAAAAATAATCGCTGTCTATTAAAAGCTATCCGAAGAAGAAATTTTTATCGTTATTTATTGTTATCATTTTTCTAACATTCATTCTGGATTGAACTAAATGAAAACATGCTTGTGTGTTTTCCTGTTGGAGTGAAAGCATCAAAATCGGAAAATATGTCTTCCCCCGTGCAACTGCAGAATAAACATTAATATCTGTAGGGCGCAAGCCCTTGCATGCATTCGGAGGGTGGAAATTCTGAAGGGAGAATCGAGCAGAACAAAGAGAGTACGATGGTGTGTGAGAGTGACAGCCACGCGTATTGAGGTTTACCGGTAGGGAATCCGTCTTCTGAAGTATGCACGAACAAGTGGCAAGGTTTTCATTGGCTATACGCGTGGCAGCTGACGGGAAAAATAATAAAAAGCAAACAGCATAAATTACGGGAAAATCAATACCGCCAAGTTCTAATGATTTTGTTCACTATGCGTGGTAATTCCTTTAGACCATCATTTGAATTGACTGGAGAGGTTATTAAAACGCATGAACTTCCTATCAGGAACAATATAGTATTTTGTATAATAAAATATTTATAAAGTACTAGCAGGTTGCTGGATTCAATTGAATCTGAATTTCTAGAATGTTTAATAATCTACCTACAAATTTAATTTATAAGTTTTTTCCTTATTACTCTTCTTTTTCTCCTCCTCCTCATCCTTCTACTCCTCCTCCTCCTCCTCCTCCTCCTCCTCATCCTCCTCTCCATCTCATCCATGTAAGGAGTATGTAGATTACAATAAAAAATTGGAAAACCAGTTAAAATTAACAGTGATTAGGTTGGAGTAATTCAGATTATTAATCCATATGGTATTTAATTACTCTTCTTTGTGTCAGTGATGTGTTTGGTAAATTTTATCTACAATTAATACCACAAGTCGTTACCAATATCATATAATGTTGTCTATTCAAACCAATAAACTAAAGTTTCGACCATTATCAATCTCGGTGAATCTTTGAATATTAGGCCTACCGGCTGTTGTAATAGCCGATACTAATGCTCACGGTCTATATCTTGTTGAGTTTGCAGTGGCTCAGTGATAGCAACGCACAATATTGGTTGAAAATTACTCAGTAAAAACACTAAAATCACTCAGTATGAAATTTATTAATAATTCTAGTTGTGACACCGTCTAGTATCTAATTGATTATAATATTGGTCGGGAGACTCTTACCTTGCAGTTTTAGCCATGTTATGAGGAACATGGTGGACCTTCTATTCTAGGTGGGTTCTGAACCACCGGGTGGGTGATAATAAAGCTATATATATATCAAATATTGTATCTAATTACCATGGGAATATTGACTTCACAAGGGGATTCCACGACAATACTTATGTATTCAGATTCATATAATATTTTCACACTTACCGCAACTTCAGCACTATCACATGTAATATTATGTTACCGTAACTTCAATACCATCATTGAGGTAATCTGATCATTATGATGTCCTTTGGATTTCATGATCAATTTCACAAGGTTCGATAACAGACATTATACGATATCGGTTTGATTTACAAGAGGAAACGGTTCTAATTTAGACGATATGTCGGGTTCGTTTCGTGTAGCTAGAATCTATTGCAATATACATGCACACTCATGTAATGCATTCGTAAGTAAACTGGATGAGGTGTGGAATGCAGGTCATGGATGAGGTCATTTTAACATGTCATTAGCAATCGAAGATGAGTCATGTCAAGTAATTTTGGTGTCCACATGACAGTGTTAGACTGATATTCGTAGCATTTTGAAGCCAATGCTCCTAAATCACATCCTACCTCAAACTGTTTTGTTGTGCTAAGCTAATGCAGTCGGTCAGATGTATAAATTAAATTATTCATAGATGATAGACGGTTTAAAACCCTTTGCTTTTGATTTTCATTGGTGCGCATCGCCGAGTTGTGCATCCTGTGAGCTGTGTGAGGCACCAATGATTTCCATTATTGATTGCAACCATGACTCGTGCAACACAACTCAGTATCCAACAATGTTAAAACCAATGCGGAACATCCAGTATTTCATGGTGTTAGATTATTTTGCATCATATCGATTCACGTATCGCATAATCTGTTGCTTAGAAAGCTAGCTCACTGGCAACTTCCTCTACTAGGCTATACAACATTTTTCTTTTTGAAAACATGAGAAATTGAAGTGTTATTATACCAATAAAGCATGAATATGAAGAAAGATTGAAAATTAAATAGGTGATTGCATTCATGCCAAGTAGATTACTATAAAGAAAATAAGAAACCCCAGATATTAAAAGTAACAGTAATTAAAAAAAATCGAATAATTTAAATTAGAAGAATAACTATTCAAAGTTTTACTATTTATTAGAAGAATAAAGCATTAAAAATATCACTACAGTCTTAGAAGAATAACAATATAAAAGTAGTGCATAATCTTCATCATGTTATTAATTATTTAATTACTAATAACAAAATAATTTTATTTTTTATCTACACATTTCGTTTTAACCCAACCTTCAAATTTTGTTATGCTCTTATCATTAATCTTGCCGATAGTATGTGACAAATCTATGAAAAAAGCAATATGATACCTGAAAAAAGATAGCTAGACAAAAACCGCTTCCAGTTCCAGACTTTTCATTTGCTGTAATCTAATACATATACAGTGTTGAGTCGTCCCCTCTTCATCCTCTAAATATTTAACATGCCATTATTTATGAAAATCATTAATTATTCAGACTCGGTATAATTCTTTACAATGCTGTATGTAGTTTGATATTGAGTGAGTATATAAAAGTTAAGATTAGTAGACACCAATGTGTATTATCACATTCAGAGAAGTATACTACTTGAGAATAGTATTTCTAATTCACTACTGAGGACTAGCTACATCTGAACCCAACTGCTGCCAAGTTATATGAAAACTACAGTACCTACTTCACTATAGAACTATGGGGAAGTGAGTTAGTGGAACTAAGAACGAAGCATAATATCAGTTGAATGTAAATTACCTGGGAGGAAGATACTTCTATTCTATATGTAGTATAATTAATTAGTACTATAAACTATTACTAGTTAGTATAGATAAAAAATATTTATAGTAATATAAAAATACAGTACTGCAAACAGTACATATATAAATTGTAATTTACTCTTCAGTAAGTCACCGATTTGTCGATAACTCTCCAGCTATCCATAAGACTTTCGTAGTAAGTGAGTTGGTGGTGCCATACGTCATGCGTTGGCTGGACAGCTTGACTTTTATTTATCAACTTAACGGAAACAGTTGGTTGTTGATAGTAAGTTAAATGACAGCTCACTTACTATTGGCTACAGAATTCCTTTATCAACAAGTGAACCAGTTTCTCTTGAAGGTTTTCTTGATCAGTTTGCCAGCAGGTTTTCTTTGCACACAATCGGTACTTTCTCTTCAAATAAGGTAAACCTCTTTGAGTATGAGGGTATAATTTGAGCAAGTCAATTAGTCATTAAACACATCTATTCGCGCTCTATAATTCAAATTCCTAGTGAAGAAGGTGTGATCTATTTCTAGGTTAAGTGCTCCTTAATGCAAATTTATTCCAAACCAACGTTTATTGGTTCTATAAACATACGTTTATTCACCCAGTCTTTTCTTTCTATGGATTTTTGCACTTCTTTTTCTTCTAACACTTAATCATACATTTGGTCAATCTACTTAAACCCTTGAACATACAGTAAGCTGAAACTGACTTTATTTTTTATTTAGGACTAGCTGGCTCGACGCGCGCTGCTGCGTTCTCATAAAAATTCTCCTTGATTTTATTATTCGCCACCTCCCGTTGAGGTTACATTTCAAATTAGGAAAGAAGTTAGTCCTGGGCTCTTCCAGCTGATTACAGAGGCTTCGTTGTTTTCTTAATCACCACCTCTGAATGAAGAAACATTTCAAATTTAAACCTCCTACGACTATAAGGGTAGAAGCTAGTTTTTTATTTTATTATTCGCCACCTCCCACTGAGGCTGCATTTCAAATTTCTAGCTAGCACTTCATTGGTTAACAGATGTCATCAACCTGGCATAATTACATTTCATCATACCCAGTCGTATGTTTCCTACATATTGCAAGGCTCCGTCTGCACGGTAGCCTACATGCAAAGTGCAAAGTCTTTTGCTGTTCAAACAGTCGTATGTTTCCTACATATTGCAAGGCTCCGTCTGCACGGTAGCCTACATGCAAAGTGCAAAGTCTTTTGCTGTTCAAAGACAGCGTAAATAAAGCCGCTGAGGGACCTGCCATATGATCAAAAACTGTTGACTTCTATCAGCTGTTCCTCTAAGCTGTTTGGCCGGCAAGTTCAGTAGGTTAGGTCTGTAAAATGGATTAATTAATAATAATTATTAGCTCTTCTATTAAAATTTATGGTCAGAAACCATCCTCAATATTCACACAACATATTCCCAAAGTTTCATGCCGATCTGTCAAGTAGTTTTGAAGTCTATAGGGAACATACATACATACATACAGACAGACATTCATTTTTATATATATAGATTAGTCAAGGCTAAAGTTAATGCACAAAAGACTTAACAAAATAGTTTATCGCACATTTGGTAAATCTACTCAAACCCTTGAACGTACAGTAAGCTGAAACTGACTTTATGTTTTATTTAGGATTAGTCAAAGGCTAAAATTAATGCAAAAATGTTACACAATAGAACATTTAAGTAGATGAAACAGTTTCATGTTTCATAGAATGTTTTTATTCTGTTGATGTCACCTTTTGTGAAACGTCATTGTGGATTTCACTTGTGAAAAGACAAGGTCAATCCCATTCATTGGAGTGTATGACATCAACGTAAGCATAATCTAAAGAACATCTTTAATCTAAAGATATTCGAGATCAAAAATCCTCATCCAACTTATTTTAAATTTGTAGACAGGAATTAATGTTCTACTTATTCAGAACATTAGAAATTCATAAATTCTCAATAGTAAAGTAGTAGAAAATAGAAGAGCATTGATCTGAAGAAGAACTGATGATCGTTCGTGAATAAATACATTAGCGCCAATTGTAGGCAATAAATATATTCCCTATATGAATGTAGGCAATGAATATATCTATTGTGAAAACGTGAAACCAAGAATTAATTATAAAAGCTAATTGATTATAGTAGTAGAAAATGCCTTATTGCCTTATTAATGCTTTAATGCCTTATTGTGGCTTGAGATGTGTTACGTTTTGTTCATCTCAGATACAAAAAAATTCTACATCAACACTTCCAAATGTCTCTGTTGAATGATGGCTTGGACGCAGGAAGTAGCTCATTGGTATGCTAGATAGTACGCGCACTCACCTGTGCAGCCAGACCCTGTTTAAAGTTGGGAGTGGACTGTCAAAATTTTTCGGTGGGCTGGGCATACTGATACAGTCCTGTTAGCTCAGTGAGTAAAGCAATCTCAAACTACCTCTCCTCATTTGTGTAGTACGGTCTTTAAACATAACGTTGAGGTCTGAAGTGTCACCTACAGTCGAAATTGGCTAAGGTACTGCATACATATAATAGAAAATATTCATATTTCATGTGAATGTAGATTGCAGAACCAGCACTCTCATTGCTTGCTTGGGCATGGGTTGAGTGGTCTTCAGTCCTAACTCCGCACTTAATAAAAGCATTTTTCTATTAAGATTTCTTCAGAGCTGGGAAACTACTTTTTTCGGTTGAAATAGAAGAAAATAAACAAGCAATATATAGGGAAAGCATCTAGCGAATGCTTCCCTTTTATTGCAGTTAGAAGTCAGTAGCCTATTGTTTGCCGAGCTCACGATCAAGCAATGCTGAAAATCTATGATTGACAGTTCAATCATACCAAGAGGTTATATTTGGCGTACCATCTTACATATCTGCATTACTACATTCGTTTGGCAGTGGAAGACAGTTGCTATGGATGTGGAGATATTCTCTAGTATAGCACATTGATGTGTATTTTTATATATTGGATGAATAGGATAGAGCATAGAGCAATCAAATTTTATTCTTTTCCCTCAGTAACATTTCGATTCTTGAACAATAACTCAACTTCATGGTATTTGCACTTTCACATCTTCCATAAACCAAATTATATCCCCTGTCGACTAATAAACCTTATACAAACCTCCTCTCAAATCTCAATCTTATTTCCCCACAAATGTTCGCAAAAACTCCTCCCAAATCTCAATCTTATTTCCCCACAAATATTAATGCTCGCGTTTGATCTTGGTTTGGCCTGGCTACAAATCCAGAAGTCAGTAACCTTTCTATTCTGAAACCGTGGGAATGCTAGCTCACCATTGCGCTCAGCTATTGTAGGTAATGACGCTCACAGACACTTTCTTGAGTGTGATAAAAATAATTAATTTTTTGCCACCTTGAGTTTTTGTCACTAGATTGCATGAATAACTCTGTGTCATATTATTCATTTTTCCAAATTCAATTTTATTCAACTATATTTTTACTTTTATTTCTCTACTTTACTCTTTATTTTCACTTTTACATTGGCGTATGTTAAATTCCTTTCTTTATTGCATGACACAATACCATATTTTTTATTAGCCCAATGAATTTTCGAATGGACATGGCTGATAACTGTGGCATTTTAAATAATACAATAAATTATTTCTATACCGTATAAATATTTATATTTGGCGTTTTATTTTTATATAAATATTGGTCTTCTGAACTATTTGACATCAGAATTAATATTAATTAACGTATTTGTTTTGTTGCAGGTAAGAACTTACTTCTGTCAAACTTCTAAAACATGGTTCGTGAGTATATGGTGTATGAAATTCTTATTTTTAAAAACTTCAGGTTCAATAAATAAGAGTCAAGGGTCAGATTTTTACTATGCTATTAATTTAGAATTAGAACTCAAGTTTTGATAGTTATATAATTTGTTAAAAAGAAAGAAGACTCATGTTCAAAGTGTTACATGATTTTCTTGAGTCTCGTCTTCAAATTATTCTCTATAATTATTCTCTATAATTATAGTTCGGAATGAGTCCGCCATGATTCTGTGAGAACGAGATAATGGAAACGCCTATCTATCGATTTCACGGTTCGATGTCAGACTCCTTCATTAAAATTAATTTTTGTCCCCAATGCCTGGATAACATCGCTCATTGTTACATCAAGTCTTGAATAACTACTATTGCTGGAAACACAAAGTGATTGGGTAGTCTAAGTCTAGTTTTTAGATTTGTAATGGTTTTCAAACATTTGATAATCTGCAAAATTAAATATATTTTAAAATGAATAATAAGACGAAATCTACGAATAACTAAGAGAAACTAGTTTCGGTTGTTACACCATTATCAATCTCAATCAAACATCGAGTTTGATTGAGATTGATAATGGTGTAACAACCAAAACTAGTTTCTCTAAGTTTTAATAAATGCGGTTGTGACAATTTCGTCTTACTATTCATTATGGATACCTTCCACAATATCACCTTCGCCACTACAAAGAAAGTTAAATATATTTTTTCTTGAATTATAATAGAGCTTTAGATTTTCTAGTGTGGAACCAAAATCCAATATTTTTATAGCTAATTTCCACACAGTCTAAAACGATATGGAGTCAAGATGTTTTCAAAGTATTCCAAAATATTGAAATATAGCTCTTTTGAAAAAAAAAAACATTTTCTAGTTTTTATTAAACTTTCAATGGAATGGAAACTGAAAAACATTTCTTTAGGATTTGTTAATAATTAATCTATAATTGGCAAGTAGATTTGTCAAAGCGTTTTCATATGGTTTACAATTTGGCCCCCTATGAATATTGATTAGGAGGCAATTAATTAAAAGCTCAGATTGTTCTTGTCTTTGAAATTCTTTAGTCTCCTTTATAGAAATGCAGGAAATAATTAATAAATTAACTATTGTTTTTGTTCTTGAGGTGTTTCTAGCCCTTGTCTCAGTGTACAAAATAATTCTTTAAGCTGTTCTCAAAATTAGAAAATTTTCACAGACCACTATTACACTGACATTACAACATATTGTTACATAACAGAAACCCGAATAAAACTGGAGTAATATTCTGTTCCTAAAACTAGTATTTAATTACATTTGAAGGCATTATCGGTAAGGTAACCTAACCCAACCTGAGCCAACAGTTGGTTCCAGTTTGACAAAAATTCAAAATTTACAATATTATAAAAAAATTATAGAATTCCATTTTTTATATTAAATATGCTATTATTATTAAGTATTATAAAAAATATTAATAATGAAAAATCAATAGATGAAAAGTATGTTAGGGACAAGATAATAATAGATGACGGGTTGAGATTTAATTTGATTTAATTTTTATTCCATGAATTAAGTTCTTCATATTATTAATCTGATAGCAATCCCACCGTATAAACTTCGATTTCTAATAAAACTATTTGAAGATAAAGAAAACAATTATTGTGAACTAACATTCACTAACAGACTAACGGTATTACAAACTAGACTTTTAATTCTATTACAAACATTGTGAAAGAGATCAATTATTGATGAAATCTTGACCTCAGACGAATCAAGTACATAGTATGAAAATTCAACTTTGAAAACCATATTTTTTCATCAATATAGATGAATTAAGTCTAATACTAATTAAGTCTCTAATTAAGTACATCTACTTAGTATGAAAATTAATCTTTGAAAACTGTAAATTTAGACCAATAGATAGACTTTAAAATTTAGACTTCAATCTCTAGTTAAACTTCAATCTCAAGATAAACTTCGATGTCTCTAATGAGATATTTCTCGATTTCTCGGTCGTAGGGTTGTCGGAACTGTACGATTAATCACACCGGTTGCTTTTGCGCAGGCTCAAGTCACTTCGATTGAGCAGGACAGTCCCCTTCAAATGCCAACGCCAGAATGCCAGTTGCCTGCTGGTGGAGCGGCGCGTTTCTTACCTGCTATCTTCTATTCGTGCCAGTCGCCCACTAGTGTCATTGTTACCATACATTTACCTCAAAAGTTTATTTCCTATTATCTTGAACATCTAATTCTTATAAAGCTTAGTCGCTAGAATGTGAACATCACGACACGATTTCGCGAGCCTGTAATTCATGACTGTGGATATAAGCGCGGACTACAACTGTTGATACTTTGCGTTTTATCAACGGATTGTGTGTTTTAGAATACTGTATTATTTAGCTACGTGTGTTATATAATTAGGATACACAGTTATTAATCCTAGAACTATGATAATTTCAATTTTTCCGTTGAAGTAGAAATGTAGATAAACATACAGGCATTACGCATCACGGTGTTTATTTATTTGCAAGAAAAGTACTGCATATTCAAGTTAATTAGTTATAAAATATTAAGTTATTAAAGTTCTAAATAAATGGGACCAAAAATTTTATAGATGAACTATGTTCAAAAAATTCCACGTCTAGTTCAAATAGCCATTTAAAAATTTTCAATTGAAAAGCATAGATAAAGTCCCTCAACACATTGCGCGTTAAAAATAAGATAGTTGATAGGACAACACTATTGATACAGGCAATATTAAGAAATCAAGATGCGGGTTGATATGTTTTATCAACCGACATATTGCCTTATAGGTCTGGAGTGTATTTTCATTTGTGTGTGTTGAAAAAATTGTAGTTTGGTTGAATTCATCTCTTCTACTTGGTAACAACAATAAATTTGTAACAACAAAATTTATTCTTGGTAACAACAATGCACAATAGTGCATTGTCAATAGTTTCATCTCCTCAATTCTGAAATAATGTAATACTATTGCTCTTCCAGTATCGCTAAAATGTTTACTTCTAAAGTAGATTTTTAGTGTACAATAAGATAGTATACATTTTTGACATGAGTCATTGATGTCAGGTCTAATATGTCCTTAGCCAAACAGGCTAGTTAGTGACTATATTATGTTTTTGGGATAAGAAACGCACCTAATCTTTTTCGGTTCTCCCCCCCCCCCCCCAAAAGTGTTATGAGAAGAGCAACAAACTTTCCTAGAAACCAGTATAGTTCAAACAGTTTTAGCTTAATTATGGTTTTCAATTCAGATAGGCTACTGGTACTTATGTAGGCCTAAGTACAAATTTAATAATAAATTGAATTAGATGGAGAAGATATAATTTGTTTGAAGTTTGTTGTGTCAGAATTGTTCTAATTCCAGTTAAACTTTGAATATGATGATGGATTCTACTGATAAGGTTGAATTCTTTAATAATTATTGACAAATAAAGAATCTGTAAAATAGCAATAAGAGCATTGGCATTACTACACTTTTCATAAATGGTTATCACATATCTCACTGCATAACTTGAAAATGAATACTCATAGTTTGACTACAGCAATAATAACAAAAACTGACAATAATTACAAAAAATTATTAATGTAAATATTGAATTTAAGAAGTCTCTAAATTCTTTCATCCGTTTTTCATTCCATGAGAATTATTATTCTCACTGTGCACTACTTGTATGTTGGGGGTTGTTCAAACATAGTATAGCTTATTGTATTGCCTTAGCGTCTGACCAACGCTTCAAATTTGGTACGATTCTTCTAATTCCAAATACTGTACGATTCCTATACAGTATTATAAATATGGAAAAATCAATTCTGTTGATGTTTGGATGGATTCATTTAAAAGAAGTTAAATAGAAGGTGGAGTTTTTTCCACTGAAATCGACTCTCATTTCCCGCGGTGAACCATGAATATCACATTACGCGCATGTGATATTTAAATCATTTGTTGCGTAGAAAAAAGATTGAATTACTAGATAATCAGAAAGTAACTCCATAATAGCAATAGTCTAGCGGATGAAACAGTAATATTTTTTTAAGGGGACTTGAGGTATATTGCAATTAAAATCAAGTTAATATATTAATATTGAAATAGAAGTGTGCTGAAATATCTGGTTGGAACAGGCACGAATCCAAAGGGTGATAAATCCCCCTTCCCCGAAGTTCTAAACCAACTCTCAAAAAACATTTTGTGGGGGTTGAGGTCCTTTTTTAGGTTATTACCCCAAAATATTTTCTCATTCGATATCTAGAAAAAATTGGGTTTGACCTTGACCCTGTGTAGAAATGTATTTGTTGTTCATTTCAATATAATTTCAGAGATTTATGCAGATATTTATGAGATATTTGCAGATAATTTTTTAAAATTTATTCATAAAATACATATACAATACATGCAAAAAATGAAAAATATTAAAATACAATAGCTGAAATCCAATATTATACAAAAGTAAAATTCTTAAACTATTTAAAAAAAATAGTACTGTACTATATGTGGAGATGGAAACTCCTTCCAACTATGGTTGCCCACGTACTAGGGAGGGGCTCAAACAATATTAGGAAGAAGTAGAAGAAATTTGATTATAAAATTGCTATTTTTTTTCATGGCTATTAGCTAATATCAAATTCAAAATTCTACTTTTTTAATATTTAATTCTTCAAATTTCACCTTTTAAAAAAGAGTTGTTCATGTAATGCATAGTACATGTATAAATTTAAGCTGTCAATTTAAGCCAAAGCAATACTTAACGCGATCTCTTGTATAGAAAAACATGAACAAGTAGTGTTTTTTTACTAACTTTACTTCTAAATTTATGAGTTTATTCATCTGGGTTTCGAAATAAATTCATTATTATTTTTAAACAATGAAATATATTTTAGTTCTTTAATATATCCGTCCTATAAGTACTAAATCACATCGGAAATCCTGTTGGGAAAAATAGTACCGTACAGTGGTTGCCAGTTGGAAATAAGGACAAGCGTTCTCTATTGCTAGTGGAACACGCTAGGAAAGAGTTGTAACAGGAAATTAGAAACATTTTTAATGAATTCATTATATTTTACTAGTTTTCAACTCTCGATGTCACAGCTAGCTGACTACAGTATAGAAGCTATTGTAAACGTAAATTGTGTCCTGAGAATTGTCAATTGGAAAGAATTTTAATCGCGTTGCGTTGGTTGTACCTTTGTCATAGGAATGCAGCAGAATGTGAAAGCGAAACGTAAGCTATTATGTTCCATAGATTCCTTCCCACTTTATGTAAGATCGTCCTGCATCTAGACTGCATTCTGCTATAAAGTTGGATCAGACTTTAAGTTTTTTCCTGGAAGTAAAATAAATAATTCTTAATGGATTATCTGAATAATAACGGTACCGGTATCAACCAAACTATTCAGGTTAGAAATTAAAGGACACCTTATCAGTGTGACAGTTTATGTCAGACTTCTGTTTTGTGGCAGACTTCAGATAACTTTCAAAATTACATATTTAATGCTTAAAGCTAATCACAATCCTAGAAGTTATGTTGTCAGTATAGCGAAAACACTTCCATAATTATTATTAATACAGCACCAGAATGCTAGGTATTATTGTACTATTATTGTTTAGTCCTATAATGCTATAGACATTTATCTTTATGTTTCATAACGTTCTACAAGCATTTGTATAGAAAATTACAGTTTTTATTCTCAGTTTTCACTTGAAGAATGCTTCAGCTGCGATGAAAAACATCTATTCAGTCAGTGTCAGAGATCGACAGATGTATCTTATTCCTAATTTCTGCTGTTCCATAAATCATGCAATTTCAGTAAAGAAAGAATGTTGAATAATCCCTGTTGGTCTGCTGTACTAATCCAGATGGACGCATTTTCCCAAGTTGCAAGTTCAATTCAAAAGTCTTTGTCCAATTACTACTCATGTGCTCAACTTGCGTGTTATCATTAATCACCTTTCTTTGAATCATATTTAAAAATTGACAACTTTTATCTGTAACAATCTTCCATCAATTCGAAAAGTATTTATTTCAAAGAGCTATTTTTATTAATTTTTTTAAGGTTTATGGCAGAAAATCTTATTTGCTGTTTCTCATCACAGTGGTACGTCCCCACTTTTGAATTTCGAAGCAACATACACAATAAACTGTACAATTTGTTGTTCAGTGTTCAAATAAAGAAATATTGAAACGTTTCCCAATACTTGATCTAATCTGGACCAAGGTCTACAATTTGGATTCGGACGTACATCAGTTTGAAACAAAGAACTTCTATACAATTGAAAGCTTCTTCATCATTAATTTCCTGCTACATTTTCTATTCGCTTTTGTTCTTATGTGACACGAAATGTTTCCAGCCTGGCTGTTTTGTTCCGTGGCAGAATTAATTACATTCGCATTCCAAAGGTATTCCTTCAAGTCATTTTCATTATTATGAAGACGAGCAAGACAGCAAGAATGGAGCATGAAAGCACTTCTAGTACAGCCTTGATGGTCCCACGCAGTCCTCTCCTTGTACTGGCACTTTTCTTTGTTTCAAGTGTCACAGTTTTCAATAAACCATTATTTTTTAAGCATACTCTACGGAAAATTTTCGTCCAATTCACTATGTAATGAGATATTGAAATTTGTAGAGTTGAACTGGATGTGTTGTAGGAATATTCATACCGAAAACACTTCTAAATCTATGAAATACAATTGAACTAGGTTTTAAATTGAATGAACACTTACTTCCATTGATGATAAATCATCTCATGCTACTTCTTGAAAAAAATTCTCAATACAAATATATTAAGTCACTAATAGATTGGAAAATATTAAATAAAACCAATAAGTCTCTTTAACCAACTGAACCGATACATGATTCAATGAATCATGTATGCATTTCGAAACTCAATCTAATATGAGATGGATAAACATAACATGTTTTAAAAAAAAGGAAGTTGATGTTTCTTGAATCTATTAATGAGGCTATTCCTAAGTTGACTTGATGTTCTTTGGGCTATATTGGACGTATTTGAAGGAAGATACATCTGCAGTAGAGATCAGTTTCAAAAGAAATTTGCGACCTAATTAGAAAGTCAGCTTCAAATGATACGGTTTTTTACGGTAACTATTGATACGGTTATTATAAAGTAATCTCAAATTTAATTCCGAAGTACCGGTAGTGAATGAACAAGAATAAATCAATGTAGAAGATCATGTAAGAGAAATTTTCGGTAAGCATTTGAGAACTTCCATTGTAGCTAAAAGTTTGTATGTCAGCAAATGGGAATATCGACCCACTTGGTGATGAGTCTATTGTTTCGACATGAGGACAACATCAACTTGTAAGAAAGGGGTGACAGCGTTATTGAGCCGCTGCTGGTTGAAAAATTCCGTTCTCCAAGAGTGAGAATGCAATTAGAACTTGATCTTTCACAAAGCAGCTTCTTTCTTCAAAAAGATTTACTGCAGCTCCACAAAAAAGTTCACTCGGCTTCTGTTCTCCAGAAAGTGCCATTTGACATTTATTCTCATTCTAATTACTTGGTTTCTAATCTCTTCTAACCAAGTCATACCTTGACAGCACGGTTTTGTTAGAAAATGCATTTTTTATGATAATAATAATGCTTTATTGGGATTCTTTCTAGAACAAAAGCCTCTCTTTCGAGGTAAAATATTGTATTTACCATAGTTGAAATAGAAATTTGGAATTTTTATTAATCTGCTAGTTTTGTATGATGCAAAATGCAAATAATAAGATATAGAACAATTATTAAAATTTTATTCTGTCTTATTCCCTTTATGAAAGTGAGTGAGCTAAATTTATTCTTAAATTCTCAGATCTTTTTAACTTTAAAATTCAGAAAATAATGATTAAAAAGTATATAATATTGTATTGATTTAAAAAAGTATCTGCAAAACATTCACATGTAAGATATTACTTGACTACAATAATGAAAATCATAGAGTATTATGAGAAGAAAAATTCCAAATCAGGCTGGCATCCTATTGTTGATTTCAGTGAAGTGTAGGGAAAATTTTAATTTACTATTTTGTAATTTTTATCATTTTTATTTGATCTCTTCACAAATCCATTATTGTTAATAAAGTGACAGCCCTAAAAGTACCTAAACCCACAACCTGCTGCGTGGCAGTTTCATTGTTTACCGAATCAGGAGAGGTGATAGACCAACTTTGGTGAGGTGAATAGACTTTTTTGAGGTGAATAGACAATTTGATTAGGTAAAGTCACAGTAACAGTAACAGAAAAATAAACAGTCTTCTTCTTCAAGCATATTTGCACTATCATTTCTGGTGAAGTAGTTAAGCATCTTTTTCTACCTAAGTTTGAATATTTTCCATTCTTGGGTGATATTTGATGTTTGATCTCTGATCTAACAACATGGATTCTTCCCAGCCCACTTATTCATTGTTCCTTATTGTTATCAAGGTGCATCATGCACGTTATCCGTTGTCAGTAAGTGATCTGATACTTTGTTATGTTTACATTGCAGAAAATTAGTAACAAAAGATTACGTTCCTTTTCTGCTTTCACATAGTAAAAGTTCGCCTTGGTCCGATGAACACAATAGACTCGTTCAGACTACATACAGAGTATTTAGTGTAGAACGAAACTGATCTTATTGGCAATGTAATAACGAACCAAAGGTAGGAAGGAAGACTGCCATTCAGTACACTCCAGTTCCCAGACAATCTTTCTCAGGCATGATATTATGAAATAAATAGGAAGATGTGTTCAAGTCTCCTATTCAATTAACATGCTAATCTTCGAAGCAGTGAGTACCTCCATGAAGTTTAAGAAGCACTGTTGTTTGTTCAACTGGCCAGTGAATGATCAGCAAAGTTTACGAGTAGAATAGAAAAGCTTTTTTTTGTAGGATGAAGCCCACATAGGTCTGAAACCTGTGCGTGGGTAATGAGTTGGATGATGGTGATTGATGAGTTGGACCTACAGTTCTAGGTGGGTTTCGAACCACCAGGAAGTTATTTTACAGCAGAGAACTTGTCTTTTTTGCTGGCCAATCTAATCGGTCACCGTTACAAACAGGACCATTGAGAACGCAGCTTATCTCTATTTGATTGAACAGATACCTGCTACGGCTCGCGACTATCACTTCCCTAGTGCTTTAATAAATCTGTTTTCTTTAGTACAAATAATATAGAACATAACGGCTTAATTTTTATAATCGCGAGCCGGAAGTTGGAAAAAATTGTTCATACATAGCAATTCGAAAATCAATGAAACAATAATTTGAGAAAAAATAAAACAATAATTTGAGATACAAATAAATGAGAAATATGGTTTGATTTCAGTGAACGCTAAAGATAATAACAAAACTTTTTCTAACTTTTCTTATGATTAAATGCTGAGTTATATTCCCCATCATTGCTGTTATAAAGTTCTGTAGGCTTTTAAAATTAGAAGGTTATTCTATGAATTCATATGTTCTCATTATATTTAGTATATTCTGGTAGATACTGTAGAATTTGTGAATTAAAAGAAATTACTCTATAAATTTAGTGAGTTTGACAAGATTTTTCACTGTGTTTAAATTATTTTCCATTAAATTCAATGTATTGAGGCGATATACTATATAATAATTCAAAATAAGTAATGAAGACAATATTAAGGCAATTGTTGTCTTAATAAATTGGGCGGAATTAAGTTACATCTTCTACTGCATTTAAATTATTTTTCATTCAATTTGATAATGTGAGGTCAATATTTTATAATATAATATGTGGAGTTTTAGGTGGAAATAATAATAGTTGAAATTAATAATAATGTAATTTATGAAGAGAAATTAGTCAACTCAGTATCAAGTGGAATTGACAATATATTTTTCTCTTTGTTCATTATTTTTTATTTTTAAGCAGTAAGAATTTTGTTAGGCAGGAGACAGAAGTGGAATAGAATTATAATTGGCTTAATACTTTATATGAATGTGTTGAAGATTTTGTAAAATTCCGTCTATCAAAATGCATGAATACAAATACTTTCCTTTAGAGTAACCCCTTCAACTGTATTGTGATGAAGTCTGGCAGATAGGATAACACATTCCTCCTCTTAGAGCTTAGAGTGTTCCCTCCAGATAGTAGAACTCTGACAGATAGTATGACATAATTTATATTTTGGCGAATGGTTTTGACTTATCAGTGGCAGAACAAACACTTGTTAAGTGTGTTGAATCGCGGTTGTGCAAGTTGAAGTGGTGGACCCAGTTTGCAATCGGGCATTTAGCGTTGCCAGGCCTATAACTCATCCATGTGCCAACTCAAGAGTATGTCGCGTAGGTCGGCCATCTCAGGGGCGGGGGTGGGGGCGTCGGCGTCAAGTGCTGCGCCCCTTTGTCCAGCGGCGGCATCAGGCGCTGCGGCGAGGAGACGTCGTCATGAAGAGTGCTATCAATCGTCGCCATCACCATCTGGCTCCTCGGGACCTAGTTCGCCCATTATGACCGCCAGAAGGACCTTCAGGTCACCAGCCAACTCAACCGCTACTGACAAGTCGAGGTTATAATCAGACTAGAATATGATTTGATTTTCAATATAGTGAACTATGTACAGTTACAGAAAACATTATGTTTTTCTATTGTACAGACTTGTAGGTTATGCTCTAAAATATGATTTCATCACCATTTATAG
The DNA here is from genome assembly GCA_948455865.1 of Conomelus anceps. Lineage (NCBI taxonomy): Eukaryota > Metazoa > Arthropoda > Insecta > Hemiptera > Delphacidae > Conomelus > Conomelus anceps. The sequence continues at coordinate 116,904,588 of OX418216.1, forward strand.
TGGAGGTATACTACCTGCTAAAATTTAGGCTATTGATAAAATATTGAAATGTAATAGTTAACTATTTTTATTTTTTCAATGTTCATCATATTAAACTCTATTATTTGCTATTGAGGTACAAAGTAATTTGTAATGACCAGTAGGTTATGTTCTGAAATATGATTTTATTATGATTTATAGTGGAGGTAGTACTAGAATTTAGTCTGTCAATGATTATTTTTCATTGGCCACTATATAAAACATTTTCTTTTCAGGTTTACAGAAATTTTGTTGCAAAACAATTTTTTTCAATGTGTTGTACTGAGCTATTAAGAGGAAAAATAAATGAAGAATAGAATAAAAAATGCGAAACAAAATAATTCTGAAGCAGCTTTTTAATGTGTTGATTTAAACGCTACTATTTAAGTTAATATTACTATTTAAGATGTTTTTAGTTACTATTTAAGTTCAAGGGAATTAAGCTTAATTAAGGGAATAATTAGTTATCTCCTCCTCAGCTCATTTGTAAATTAATAAGTCCCAAGAATGCTATTTCTAAATACTTTTAGTTCATAATACTTTTCAATATTTGGCTCAAGAAAAATTATATTCTAGTTATTTTGAGACGATATTATTTATTATTAGTTGACAGTATAATTTCAGAACACTAACACGGTATTTCTCATTCATTATATCACATATATTTCAATTTTTAAAAACCCATTTAAAAACCCTTCCATTTATGGCTACTTTCATTATATGAGACACAATGTCATTATTATTTGTCCTGGAATAATTATTCTAAATAAATACTCATTTACAAATAAATGTATTTAGCATTGAGCTATAATAACACGAATTACTTATTGTTTTTCATAACTAGAATTTAATAAATTCTATTTAACTAATGTTAATTCATGGACTAATGTCTGTTTTTTTTCTCAAAATTCAGTAATTCACATTATTATTACATAAAACATTTGAAACTCTTCATATGTTCATTGTAGACTCTCTGCATCTATTCTGCATGAACTCTATGCTTTCAAATGAAATTAATATACAAGTGTACAATTTGCATTTCGTGAAAATAAAATCATCATTAATAGGTCTCCATAATTATTACATAAAGTAATAGGGAAGCGATAACCAAACAATAATCACCACCAATAGGCCAAATGTCAAACCACTAAGCTATATTTTTTTAATGTTGAAAATAATTGACCAGTGATATTTTCAACAAGCAAAAATAAAAATATGTTTGTGTTTTGTTGCAGAATGGGCAATGGGGTCAGAGCGACACACTTTTTGCGTTCCCGTGTTGGCAGTACAGGGAGTGGCGGAGGCGGTGATTCCCCCCGCTCCCTCCCTCTGGACACCCCGCGCCTACGAGGAAGTCCTCTGCGCCCTTCCAGACAGGTGAGCAATCGAACTATGGATATCAAATATATAGTACGGCAGTAGAAATTCCCTTTTTTTAACTCATATTATGAATCACATATTTTAAACTTTTATCCTCATAAGAGAATTTTATTTTTTAAGGTTTTTTTTTCAGTTTTAAATATCATAGCTAGTGACGCCTTGCATTCGCTAGATGGATGTGATGACCTCTCGCTGAGCGCGGTGTTTGGTCAATACCACCTCATTACCCACGCACAAGTCTGAAGCCCGGTTTCTCAGTTGTTTAGTAAATAATTCAGTAGCTATTGATTCAGTAGCGGCCCTAAGGCCTGTTTCACACATACCCGGCAGTTAGCAGTTGGGTAACCGGTATTGCCTACTCAGCTGAAGGGGCATTGTATCATATGGAGCGCTTCACACTTACCCAATTTTTGAAATCATATGATACAATGTTATGCCAAAATGAGCCGTAATTAAGCTAAACGACACCGGTTATCTGACTGCTGGGTATGTGTGAAACAGGTCTTAGGGCTGCTATATAATTCACTAATAGCTAATAATTCACTAATTCTAATAGCTACTGAATAATTCACTGGATGATTGAGAAACCGGGCATCAGACTCTTGTGGGCTTCATTGGCAAGAGAAAAATTACTGATCTCTGACTTTTTTGGCTTTTATCAACATAAACGTGTTACAAGTTGTGTGAGAGTCAAATATCCCCCAACCAGTTTGGGTTCATAAATGCTGTTGGTACAAGGGAAGCTCTGTTCTCAGTGCAAGTCTTGGTTCAGAGGTGCAGGGATGTTGACTGCGATGTATATGCATGTCTGGTTGATTATGAGAAAGCATTTGATCAGGTGCAGCATGATAAGATGATGAGAATATTGAAAGATGTGGGAATTACCAATAAAGACTTGAGAGTAATTGGAAATCTCTACGGGAACCAGACTGCAAATCTTAGAATGGAGGATGAACACACTGAATATGTGAAGATAATGCGTGGAGTGCAACAAGGTTGCGTACTGTCTCCTATAATCTTCAACCTCTATTCCAAAAAAATATTTTGTGAAGCTTTGAGTGAGGTAGAAAAAGGCATTTTGCTCAATGGGTGCTGGATGAACAATATCAGATATGCAGATGACACCATTGTATTTGCAAACAACCTTGAAGATCTACAAGCCCTAATGAACAGAATTACAAACCACAGTCAGCGATATGGCCTGAGTATAAATCTGAAAAAACAAAGCTCATGATAATTATCAAGAAGAGGATAACAGAAGGACAACTCTATGTTAACCAGACTTCAGTGGAAAGAGTGAAGCAGTTCAATTACCTTGGCACAATAATAAATGAAGATTGGACTAACAACCAAGAAATAAAAGTTCGTATTGGGAAAGCCAGATCAACCTTCAACCAGATGAGATCCTTTTTCAAGAGTCACAACCTATCACTTGATACAAAGGTAAGAATGCTGCGATGCTATGTTTTCTCTGTCCTGTTTTATGGTGTAGAGGCTTGGACCTTGAATGAGGATATGTGCAGAAGACTGGAAGCATTTGAGATGTGGCTTTATAGGAGAATACTCAGGATCCCATGGACTGATCGGGTCACAAATGAAGAGGTTCTCAGAAGAATGAAGAAGAGCCGAGAAGTACTCATTACCATCAAAGTACGAAAGCTACAGTACTTTGAACACATTATGAGGAATAAGTCCTGATATACCCTCCTGCAAACCATCATACAGGTAAAAATATTGGATAAGCGAGGACCAGGAAGGAGAAGAACGTCCTGGTTGAAGAGCCTTCTAACCTGGTTCAACAAAACATCCCTGCAACTCTTTCGCACCGCTGTTGATAGAGTAAAGATTGCCATGATGATAGCCAACATTCGTAACGGATAGGCACAAGAAGAAGAACATAAACGCGGGCATATTATTTGGAGTATCTGCCAGAATGTTGAGTTGATTGAACTGATAGAATGCCAAAATATTCGTAAAAAGGGTTTAAAAACATGAAATTATAATTTTAGAATCTAATGACCAGAATTTCATTATTAACATGCTTCTTTGTATTTTCTTGTTAATGTTTGTACTGAATGTAATCTTAAAAGGATTAAATCTAAAATAAAGCTGTTGAATTTATTACTTTTTTGTTTCTCCAACATTGTTGCAGCCCTGTCATGTCATGCCACTTGTCGCTATTTATTCTGGCTTATTTATTTTCATTTCTGCAATTCGATAACTGGATAGATAGGATTTGATAATCTTGCTCCTAGATTCAATTTTATTTAATTCTCAATTATGAAGAATTAAGTAATCGTTTGAAGTATCTTCTATATTGTGTGTTTTGAAGCAGTAAGCTGTATGTATACATGTGTGTTATTTAAGAATTCTTATAGATTTATTCTGTAGTATCTCAGGTAGAAGCATTTACTTGAAATTCTAATAATGATCTGTCTGTCTACATTACAGTACAAAAATGTCTAAATCTGGACAGTTGGAATGTTATGACACTGATGAAAATCTGACCTTTTTATAGATAAGACAAACCTGACTCCCTATAATAATTACCATATTATATTATTATTTGAATGTTGTGAACAGAAACGGCGTACCAAACCCATTTTCTTGAGTTCTCCCTGCCGCCTCACACTGAGTTAAGAGGAGGTAATATAACTCCTAATATAACTAGGAGGTAACTCAAATTGTGGAATGATGGAGTACTGTTTACATAACCTTGCTAGATGGAGTACTCTACATATTGCTGTATTAGGATTCGCTGTTTGAAGAGCTCTTTGACGCTTTCATTATTGAATGTATGGTGTTCGAATGCATGTCGCAAAATAATTTTACATAAATAATAATTTACATAATCTCTGATGAATATTCAATTTCAGTTTTTTTTTTCAATAGATCTTGAATTTGGATATGTACGCAGCACAATAGAATCGGAAAAATTAATTCAATGTACTTACAAATTGTATTAACCTTCCAGTAAATAGACTCTTCACAAGTAAATGGAAATGAGAAACTAAAATTATTGACGAACATTTCAGTTGACGATGCGTCGAAATATTTCATAAAATAATTCTATTTATCTCAATTTAGCGTCACAAAAATTGCACAATTAAAAACCTTGTCAGCGGTGCCCTTAGACATCCAATACTTCATGTGCTATATGTATTCAACATCTCTGAAATTTATTGAAAATTTGCTGCCTTCGAAAATTTCGTGTATTGTCCATTCTAATTCCAAGATATCATTTTAATAATGTTCTGTCTCGTATGCCACAACATTCAGCTTTCAATAATACGTTTTTAGGACTGTGAGAATATAATGAATGTTGCATTGTCATCAATGATTTTTCTCACAGAGAAGGAATCAACGATGATTCACTTTTGTCAACTACAATAATTTTTATACTGTATTCCAGAAATCAATACTGTGGGAATAATACTCGACTTTACCGTTGACGTTTCATTAGTTGTTTCAAAGAAGTGGATCTGTTGTAAAAACTATAACCCTTATTCATCATCTGCTTCCAATTAATTTGACATTATTGATCGATTGTTCGATAATTATATGTATGGTACACTAAAACCTTAAAATTTCTATCTAACTTTTTATCCAATCTAATAAAATTCTTAAATTTTTCTCATTCCTTGCTCTTGTTAATTCTACGCCTAGCTCTGTTGTTAATTTTCATCAGTACCGTACTGTACTTCAATATTATGAATCTATCCTGGTTCTCCTTTTTCCTTCAAATCGTTACTTTCCCTTCCTTTTCCCCTCGTTGTCTTCACCTCAATCCCTCATCATATACTAGGTAATTTAAAACCCCATTTTAGAATAACCTCATTTTAAGTGTAAATTTTCACAGAATAGCTCGTTCTTTGTAAAAAGAATTTTACATTTATCGTCATCCCAAATTTTTCAATAATATTAAGAAATATGGAAATATTTTATAATTTTAATACTTATGAGTAAGAACTAATCGAAGTAATTTTTACAGGGAAATAGCTCACCTGGAGAGGATTTCAGTGAGGATTCTGGAATTCGGCTAGACCGAACAACTCACCAGGACATGTTTCAAGATGTGATTAGTATCAAAACAATGCTTTTGAGATTAACACGTGTTCTTCAAGAGGTTTGTAGATTTATAGATTCTCTCTATTCATAATACAGATATAATTTGTTTATTCAGTGGCCTTCTTAGTTGAAAAAAAGTTTGTTTTTTAATGATAAAGCCCACATAGGTCTGAGACTTTTCCGTGGGTAATGAGTTGGATGATGGTGATTGATGAGTTGGACCTACAGTTTTTGGTGGGTTCCGAACCACCGGGAAGTGATTTTATTGCAGAGAACTGAGTTTTGTTTGCTAGCTAATCCGATCGGTCACCCTTACAGAGAGGGCCCAGGAGAACGTTGCTTATCTTATCTGATTGAACAGATACTTGCTACGACTCACTGCTATCACTTCCGGTATTGTTCTACAAACCATTTTTGGGTTAATGAGAAGGACATTTATAATCAGTTCATATCAGTCAATTGTATGCAGGTTCTTAAAAAAAGTTGAATTATTTCCAACATTTTGATAACCCCTACCATGTTTTTGAGACTCATCTTGCACATCCTACTCAGTCTAGTTGGACAGGTGGTGTTGTCATGAAATCATGCTGGTATGTTAATAAATTTTGCTCAGAATTCAGTGAGGTATTTTCCATCTCAGTAATATAGTATAGCTGTATAGTTAATATGGTATAGCTAAGCGATGATTGAATAAAATTTCCAATAATTAATTATCGACTTGAAAGTTTCAGTAAGAATTATGTTCATGCAATACAGTACGGTACCAAATATGTGATAACCACTGTGCAAAGAAAATTGCTTTTCCAGAATTGTCCTATGATTGTAATCATCTGTAAAAAGTGTGATATTCATGTCTACCATCTTTCATTTCATTCAAACAACCTATAATAATATTGTTCGAACAAAGTAAAACTGAATTTATTAACAAAACATGCCGAATAATCAAAGTGATATCGATCTTTCTTTTTCAGACTGATCAAGTGAATTCCTTCGAGAATTCGTTAAACGTGAGTATTAAAGTTTTTGCGTTTTCTAGATTTTTAAGCTATTTGTATTTCTCAAACACTGCTACTCTGGGGAATTTTTTATCTCCCTTTAACTGCCGAGAAAACAAAATTAATCTGATCTGATCATGAAAAGATGACTTTGAATTTCCACCTCTATTGTATTGCTTCTAAAATTATCTCGCTAAATCTACTCTGTTGTAACCTTATAAATAAAAATTTGTATGCATTAGTAAATACTTTTTTATGTTAAATTTCTTAAATTTTTTCTTGAATTTTTTCTATTGGATCACCATTGCAGAATCATATAATTTTTTTTTTCTGTATGGACTAGGAGAACGTAAAAAATGAATGTATATCCATAGAAAATCAAGTAGTTTCTTGCAAAAAAAAAAACTAGAAACGATACTTTGAAACAAACATTACTTTTATCACTAATCAAACATCAAGATAGATAAATTTGGATAGCATCAACAGGTGTGAATTACCTTTCAAGAGCTGTGATACAAAATCCAGCTCTTGTAACGGATATTGAAACAAAAATGTTGTTACTCTTACAGTCATTGAACTCTTGTTCATCTTTTCTACTTTGGAAAGAACAATTTTTCAACCTTTGGACAGAAAAAATAAATATTGTTTTTCATTGAAACTATTTTAATATTTTAGTTTCTCTCCACCACTACATACTTTCAAATTGTATATGCAATTTCTTTTGATGTTTTCTAGAATGGACTATATTATAATTTGGGAAACGAAGGCTCACAAGAAGATGTTACAAATCAGAAGAAAGAAATCGCCGAAGAAATATCAGATTTGAAACGACAGGTATTTATCAATAGAATCCATATCTATTATTTATTCTTTTTTGGCATGTTTAATATTCAGTCCTTAGTTTACAATCTCAAACGTTATAATTTTGAACCATAAAGATCAAATTCAATTCTCTCTAATAGCTTGTCGAGATGGAGACACTTATTATGCTAGAGCGCTCTTGTTGAGCAATCTATACTCTTCTCCCAAACGAGCCTTTACAACTTTATCAAGTATCTAGATTGCTCTCCATTAGTTTTTTTTTTTCGGAGGATGAAATGTATAGGTCTGAGACCTGTGCGTGGGTAATGAATTGGATGTTGGTGATTGATGAGTTGGACCTACAGTTTTAGGTGGGTTCCGAACCACCGCGAAGTGATTTTACAGCAGAGAACACAGATAACAGAGTCTTTTTTGCTGGCCAATCCAATCGGTCACCCTTATAAAGAGCGCCCAGGAGTTTCGTAGCTTACCTGCTCAATCAGAGATAAGCTACGTAACTCCTGTGCGCTCTTTGTAAGGGTGACCGATTGGGTTGGCCAGCAAAAAAGACTCTGTTATCTGTGTTCTCTGCTGTAAAATCAATTCACGAGTGTTCTTTTACCATACGTATCCATTTAGAGACCTCAAATCTTTAGTGTTATTTAGAAGATCCTGTAGTATTCGGCTGACATAGGTTGGTAAAGATTAGTATTTAAAGTTTGGTTGAATGTGCTCAAGAAATAAAATTTGAAATTGTACAAGTAATTATTGTCTTTGTGTCACTTGAATTGTAGTTTGAGATAATTACAACAATGATCATCCTTGTTTTTTTCAAAGGTTGTCCTACTTCAACATAATATTTTGCTCATTGTTGAAGCACTAATGATTACATCATATCTTTCTTCTATTGTGATTGCCGCATACTTATACTTTGAGCATAATATGTAAAGTATGAACCTGAAGATTTTTTATTTAATTTAATTATGAAAGAGCAATAAAAACATTTGATTTAAAAAAACTGGTAGCTATGTAATTATTATCACATTGTCTTGGACTTTTTTATTTTGAAATATTTCAAGCTCTATAACACAACTAATTTGTTTAATGAAATTGAAGAAGTGAACCATGACTTATAATCTGCCTATTTCAATACCATTTGTGCCGATTGTGAAGTAAGCATGTGTCACGTTTGGCGTTATTATTAATTGGCGAGAGTGATGTATCACTGATAATGGTCTGTTGACCGTCCTGCGGGTAGGTCGTGTTCTTGCAGCAACAATTGGAGGAGAAGGATCGAACTATTTCGATGCTCCAGGAGAGTGTAACGAGACTGAAGGACACGCGACAGGAGAGGCCCAGGACTCCTGAACGACCCCAGCACACGTGCAATGCTGCCACCCAAACCGAGCGGGTCAGCCATACCTTACTTCACTTATGTTGCTTATTCTCATTCAACTCAACTTTCTTCTTGTGTCTTCACCGTATCTATTATCCGTACTATCCTTCCATGTAGTTCCTCCACTCATGCAAATGTTGCTATCGAAATTGCATGTTTATGTTAATCATCACTTTAATGTAGCTCACATTATTTTGTAATGGTGTATCTCGTTTTGTTTGTATATTTGGTTTGTAGATGTGGTTTGGTAAATCATGTTTTCTTAGATTTAAGCCTGGGTTTCCAACAGTGCGGATTCGGATAGCGGACAAGGCCGGCATACACTGCACATTACCCTTTCGATATAGATTAGGGTCAGTTTTGATTTGATTTGCTGCCTTTATTTTTCGTGGGAGGGCGAAGTTAAGGCGCAGCCGGCCCTCTCTTCCACTTAACCCTCCCCTACATTCTAACTTTAAATGAATACGTTATCTCTTGGATTTCTTGTTCCATAACGATCTGCGTTGTTAATATCAACTTATTGTTGTAAACTTAACGACTTAGCAGTCAATTTTAATTGTGAATAAATAATATTCCTACTCACTCTTGGCCGAACGTTTTCGAGTCTTGGAAACTCGTCTTCAAGGCTACAATGCTTTGAAGATGAGCTTCCAAGATTCGAAAACGTTCGGCCAAGAGTGAGTAGGAATATTATTTATTCAAAATTAAAATTGACTGAAATTCGTTAAATTTATAATAACAAGTTAATAATATTTTATACTTTTTATTAATTAAAAAAAATAAATTCGTATAAAATATTAGATGATACACTTTAAGAACAAAAATAAAAAAGAAATATTTACTAAAAATAAAGTTTAAAATATGATAAATTATAATAATAATAGGTGCGAGTGTTTTAGAATTATATTATACGGTATTATCGGTTCAAATCTGAATTATTTCGTGTTTTTGTGCAGTCTAGAAAGCATTTTAAGATGTTTAATTCTCAAACCCAACTTCAACTTATATCTAAAACACGTTGGGTTATGAATTGTAGTACCTTAGTTTAGGCCTTGTCCGCTGTCCGTTTGTCCGAATTCCCGTTGTTGAAAACCGAGGCTCTACAGTTTTTCAAAACATCCAGTGGAATTAAAAGTTCAAACGATTGATACTTGCTATAAAAACCAAATTTATCATTAGATGATGTGAAGAACAGTCGCTGAATTGTAGCTATTAGATACAATGTTATGAATGTTCTTAATATAAATTATAATGTGAAAAAAGTTGTCTGCGTACTTGTTTCAAGTACAATGAGCACGATACAAGAAGATCCGCTGGTCGATCCTACAATTCATACAGAATATATTTTCGTTTATATCCTTGCACTTCGTTTATATCTTCACTTTACAGATTTCAAATAATTCCCCAGTAAATTTGCAGCTATTGAATGATTGTATAATTCCTGCAAGTATGAAAATTGTTGTTGTTTGTGTGTTTTATGATACATCTTCGTATAATAATTCCATCTATTCCAAGCTATCACTAGTCAAATTTTCTTTCAGCTTGAAATTTTTGAATGAGCTTCAAATACACTTAATAAATGTTTTTTGTTCTATCAGAATTTTTTTTAGAAATAAATTCTAACTATACTTATAATGTTTTCTACAATATCATCTATTTATTTCTTCTTTAATTAATCATGGAAAAATAAATAAATAACAATAATTAATGGTCATCATGAAAATTTTCTCACACCATATTTCAAAATTAGCTAATGATTTTAAAGTTGTTACATTTTTATTGGTATACATCACATACAAATTTCTGATAACTACTGCATGATGCACTTATTCCATTTCTCTTCTATAATATTCTATTTCTTATTGTTTTCTTTCTGATCTTCATACATTTCCAAAGGGTTTCGGTACATGGTTGTGGTATTGTTATTTCAGGTTCGACCTCTGTCATCAGGCCCATCTCTGTTACAGGGTCTACCAACTGACAACTTGGGTGGCAACCTAGTTAGGTGAGTAAAGATGCAATTTCTCGTTATATCATTATAAATCTTAAAATTGTTGAGAATCAGTATAAATCGCTTTTGGTATGTGAAAAAAAATTAATTTGAAAGGGCTATGAAATTTATAGTTAGGCTATGAATTCAATAACAGATAGATTATGAGCAACTGTTGTTATTCGGTAGTTTCGAATGTGTAATGCTCTATAGTTTCAATCTTAGGTACGTTTTACTATAATATTGATAATATTAATTATAAAAGTTTCTTAATATATCTAGAATAGAATACGTTGAACCAAAGTCTATTTCTACAGTTACTTAACAAAGCGGCTATTTACGAACTGAGCTGATTCCTGCACTCTTTTTCTCCGCCACTCTACAACTGATTTTGTTGTACTCCAGGTGCAAAAAATTTAGGACATTTTTTAAATTTAATTTCTTGAAACTATTCCGCACTCACCTGCGGCTCTTGCGTAATGCATTTCTCTCGTGCAGCTAAGTACTTCTTTGCGCACTTGTAACATAAATAGCTATTATCTTTTAATGCTTTTTCTTGTTTCATGATCACTATTCCGTGTCTACATTAATGATTTTTTTCTTTTCCGTGCATTCTTGGACTAACAGCTTCCGCCTGGGAAAGGTATGCTATGCTGATGTAGCGATGGGACTTTTAATGTTGCTTGCGTTGGACCTAGTTTGTTGTCTGCATCTTATCCCTCCGCCTTCTTTCCCAGCATAGAGCATAGATCTAGGCATAGAGTTTATCTAAGAAACTTAACATAAGTTCCATATTAGTCCATATGTATCTTAAACATCCATCCTGTTGAATATTTAAAATTATTTTCATAGTTATAAAAGTATTTTTCAATCGTCTAACTTTGTAAATAATTTGAATATTTTACTGCTGTTTTTGAAGACTAATATTAGTAGGAAACCCTTCCAGAAAAAATGTTAGAGTTCAAATTTGTAAGGCTTGAAAATATATGCACTTGAATAATTCCTATTACATTGTATCGATACTTGAATATGATTAACAAATTCCCAGTACAGTCTAGTCTATTTCCATAGCTTCCATTCTATAGTTCTCTCTATCCTAACTGTAGGAAGTTGAATATCTGGACAATGCTTGTATAGGTATACAAGGGACAAAACAAGTTTGTTTTGGTTTCTGGCTAGATGGTTAGAACTCTACTCTAACTCCACCACTTTCCTCAGTCACTACTCCTCCCTACATTCTTATTTATATTAGAACGCCTCCATTGAGTCTATTTCAAGTGTGTGTATGATAAATTAATATAAATTGAAAATAGCCAATGAATTTTATACTTCCATTCGTGTTTAAAAATCTTTTGCAATTCTCGAGTTCTAACTCCGTCCTTAATCGAGACAATACTCATTTATCTATTTATGCCGGGATGTCTGTACTTTGAAGTCATTTATTTCTCAGTATTGTTTAATTTTGAAATAATTCACAAAATAATTCCAAGTTTTATAAAATTCACGAGAATCTATTACATTATGAGAAGCTTATTACAATTAGTATTGTTCTATTGTGCTCGCTCAATCTATCATTTTCAAGTACTTCTTGTTTCCCTGTGTAGAAAATACAAAACTTTCTCCATGAATTGAATTGCTTAATTATATCAGTAGTGTAAGCTTCTCCGAATCAATTGTTGTGGATTTATCCTCTACGCAAAGTAAAATTTGTGTAACATTTTTCATATTATTTGTTATTTTATGTAAATAATGATATATCTCTTTTCATGAGATTAATTGTTACATGCTGGCACTGTCAGAATTATAGTGTGAGTATCGAGAACTCTCACAATGTATCTTGCAAGCTTGTTCTGTGTTAATTGAAAATATTGATTGAATACTTCTTTATAATAGTACAGTACGCACACTTTGTTACAGGACAGGATTTTTTTTAAAGTATTGGAAACCTCACTCTACAGCTCCATTCAATTCAAATAGAGACACTTATTGCAATAGAGTGCCTACTTTCGTAGAGCAATCTAGATCCTCACTACATGAATGTAGACTAGAACTAGACTTACGTAACAAAGAGTAGATTGGTCTTTGAGAGTGTTCTATCTCAGTTTCTTACACCACAATTTTAAATAGGTCATTATTCGAAAACATGAACAGTAGCATTTCCCATCAAGCTAATCCACATTGGTTATTGTAATAATAAAGATACCGTTATTCTTACCTTAATCCATACCATAAATCCACCGTATCATTTTCTGTGTCATCCAATAACAACAATTCAGTAATAAAATTCAAATTTCATAGTCCATTTATTACGTTTTGAACTATCTATTTAAATCAAATGAACGTTTAATTCTAACATTAACCTCAATGTTTTGGACAATATAGCATATTCAATATTTGTGAAGAGAGCAGTTACAGACTTTTGAGTCTGTTGCATCTTCAAATTCGTTGTATTTTTTTTAGAATAAATAAATAGTATGTAGATATTTATATGTATTCAATTTCTTACTTTGATCGCCCAAAACTAATAATATTTAATTCTCTCCTTGTTAGCTCTTTGTGGGTATAAAAAAGTTACTAATAAGAAATTCAGTGTCAATGAAATAATTTCCATGGAAATATACTGTAGTTACATTTTTATAAAGAATTGCTTGTATTGTATTATAGTCACAAATAAGACAGAGGATTTATGTCTATTAGTTAGAAACAGTTTTCCTTCCGCCACAGTCAATGAGTTTTTATTTGGTTGAAAACCTATCCAATCATAGCCTGCAGAATGTTAGCTTTCTAAAGCGTACACAATAATAATAATTATTTCATCTATTACTTGAATATTGCACCAAACATGTATCTATTACAATCTATTTATCATTGTTTTTCGAATTTCAAAAAAGAACTGCTTCTTTCTCAATCATTCGCTGTATAATAACACCATAAATAATCTTAATCTGAAATATGTTGTCTAAATCATAAATCTTTAAAAAAATTACAAAAATACAAGAATAACTTGTCTATATTTGTCGTACTTGAAGAAAAACTGGTTCACATATTAAGTTAATTTGTACTCAACTAATTTTCACTTCAAAACAATGTGATAATTATTACATTCAATATACAATTGGTTTTCATCCTTCATCTTCCTTATTTTTTTTAACCAGAATACTATTCACGTACTGTACTTTTAAAGTTTAACGTAACACAAAACATTGATTTTTATTTTTTTTATTTCCGAGTATTCAAATTCATGTTGCATTCTGTGTCCTTGTAGAACTAATAATAACTAGGATAAAACTAATAACATAATACATAAGGTAGAATATGTTCTGTTTATTAACATTGCTGGCTACATTCTAAATCGACAAAATACCGCAGTAATGAAAAACATGTTTCTAAATCACTACTACTGTAATAATCACGCTCCTTGCACAAATTTTCAATCAAATGTCCTTTAACTTTCAAGTGATGCAACTTGAGCTTGAAGTCGTGCTAGCGGTGAGGGAATTATCGTGATCTGTTTTCCACTAATTTAGGATCAATAAAAAAATTGACACTTTAAATTAGCTGAAAATGGTTGTGAAAATCAATGATTCTTTATTAGAGGCGAAGTTGAACCATGAAGTCTCTTCCCTCACCTATATATTGTATTGTATCTTCTTCCTCGATACCTATAGTCCAATAACCTCAGCATCATACAAGCTTCACTATAAATACCTCTATGATAGTTTCAACTATTGTAAATTATCAATTTCAACTATTGTAAAAGACATTGAATGGACAATAGATAAAATTCACAGATAAGAACTGAAAAATAATGAAGTATTCTAAAAAATGCTGTTTACTATTCTAATGCATGGTTGTGTGCTGCGGGTCATGTAGTTGAGTCATTAGTTCATGGGAGCTTTACCGGTAACCGGTGAATTTTACCGGTGGCGTCTGATTGGTCTATTTAAACTTTTACCATTTATTTGAATAGCCCAGTCAAACGCCACTGGTAACATTTACCTGTTACCGGTAAAGCTCTCATGAACTTGAGTGTTTCAGGTCATTGTTATGTTCAAATATACTTTTGCATTGTTATTTTCGAATTTGCCAATCTGTTCTATCAAGAAATTCTTTTCTCTGTTTAGCAATTCGAATGAAACGTGCACACGGCCAATCCAGCGACCGAACGAGTCAAAGTCTCATACTTTATCTAGTCGAGTTCCTGTGGGTCCATGGAGGAAGCAGACTGTTCAAGATCAGCCAACGCGCAAACTACCCAGCACTCCCCTACCACAACGACGGAAAGCGTCCTAACATAACATTCAATCACCCTCTATTAATCTAATTCAACTTGACTAGTCTGCCGACATTCCACGATAGGCTTGCTAAATCAGAACTCCTATTTTCAAGAAGACTTCTCCATCTTTCAGATAATTTTATATAAAGGAATCAACTAAGTTTTCTTATGCACATAATTTTAAAATAATTAACGCTCCCACCGTTAAAATCTTATATTTTTATTATAAAAATAATTTATAATATTCCCGGCTTCTCGTTTGTGGAATTCGATATACTATTTATTATCTCCACTGTATTTTTGCTATTAATAGTATGATCTTGATAATAAGTTAACAGTAAACTTAGCCATTCTACAGACGTTTAGTATTTATTCAAGTCTGTGAATTGAAAGCTTTGTGAAATTTTAAATTATCTTGGAATAAATTGTTTCTTCCTATTTACTAAATTCAACAGTAAAAATGTACATACTAGAAGTAATGTCGGGTATTGTTAAATATTGGGGAGTCCGATCTCACAATAGGTCAAATTATCGTGATATAATCTGCAGAAAAACTGGGTGAATTTAAAAAACTAAACAAATAAAAGACCATACTAATTCTACACGTACCGTATTTGCCGTACTCGTGTGTTTTGACTCAATGTAACATCGATTTTATAATTTTGGGAATGTTTTTGGCTATTGAGCTATCTCATTTTATTTTTAGAATCAAAATTCTTTACAAGCTTTGTGGGGTCAAACTTTTATCTTCTTGCAAAATATTTAATAGAAATAAATTCTAATTCAAGCTGGTATGAAATAATTGTTAAGAAATATCCTACTAAAAGTATTGTAATTGTCATGCATTTTGGAACGGAATATTTAAATTGCAATTGAAGCAGTTGTTACAAACAAAAGAAAGGATTAATGTACAAGGAGTGATATTTTTTATTTTATCCAGTATGGGAGCGTACTTCTTATTTACTCATCATCAGGTCATGACGAGAAAGGTCATTTTGGCATTAAAAAACAATTCTTCATCAATGAATAAAGTTTCATTTTGTAAAAATTTATTATTATGTCACACTTCGGCAATATTCAATGTCTGTCTATTATAGCCTACCTAATCATAGAACTTTAATATTGTAGTCTATAGACTATGTGTGACAATATAACTGAAAAATCAGGCGTGTGTTGTCATTGTAATATTAGATGAAAATATGACTGTTGATACATTAATATAGTCCAATTTATTCTATCTACTAGTCTTCATTCACAGTTGAACTGTACCTATGATAATGAAGGGAGAGCCTTCAAAATGATTTGATTCTTCAGGAGTCGATGTATTTATATCATGAATTACATTTCTTAGTTCTGTAATTTTATGAAGAGAATTTATGAGTTGCTTTAATAATTTTTCTAATCTTCGAGTGTAAATATAATACATATTTTTTTTCTTAAATTTTTGTATAAGTGAAAAGTTATTTTCTGTTGAACGAAAAATATTTATTAAAATGATTGAAACTCAATTTTTTTAATTTTTTAACTTTTTCATTAGGTTTTGTTCATTTGTAAAGTGTTTTATATTGTTGAATTAAATTCAATTCAGTCTACTCCTGTATGCTTGAATTTTTTTCTCCCTTTCAAGGTATCAATGTTGCTTATATCGTCTTGCATGGTAGGAATCTTTTGCAGTCAAAAATGTTCCTCAGCATCCACAAGCATTCCTGAGCCAAAGCCCTATCTCTCCAATTATTTATTCGTCGCTACAATTAATTGTGATTTTACCTATTTAGTAAAAATGTTTTTTCTTTGAAAGTCAAGCTATTGAATATTAATGAAATTGAAAGGAAAAATCTTACAAAGGAAGAGCGCAGTAGAGAATTTAATGAACTATTCGGTGCAATAGACAATAGGGACCTAGGCAACTCACAAACAAATGAAGAAATAATCTAAACAAAACATTTAGACCACTATTCTAGATTTTAAATTAAAAAGAACTAACAAAAACAGCATAATCATGCGTTTTAGTATTCAGAATAAAATAAGATTTTTTAAAAAATTCTGAAATGTGTTGCAGCTTATCAAAATCCACTGAAATTATTCTAGTTGCGATAGAATGTTTTGGGGGTTCAAAGGTAATATGCTAGTGTGAAGCTTGAGTCAATAATCTTGAAAGTTTGCTCTTGAAAAAATAGTATAAATTTCATGTTCAACAAGTGAAATTTGGCAAAAACGTTGATTTGATATCGGTATTAGTAAAGCTATAGCATTAATTTGGAGATGAGGTTTCAAGCTTTATTATTGTTGTTCGGTGCACAATTTTATAAGGAGTAAGGAGGAGGTATATGGAGCATTATGCGCCAGTGAAATATCAATAGAAATCTATGCTGTGTAATAGTGTATTTTTCGGGTCAAAATCTATGAGATAATCACCCTTAATCAATGAGAATGGATAAAATGATTGAGTTTTTTGGCTAGGACATCCATTTTTGGGGACTATTCGACTTTGTGATTAAGATTCTTCTCTTGATTGTTCTGATTGATCTATAGACGTTCAAAAATTTGAATAGACGAGACCCCTTGGTTTCCGGTAAAATCCCATTCACTGGTAAGGCCGCCATGAACTCAACCACTGGCAGCCATTCCCTTTGTGTTGATAATGATATTAGCGTTAATCGACAATTATTCCGTTGGTCTCGTGTTTGATCCCCAGATAGGGTTGACAACTTTCTTTAAACACTATTTTTCTCACAAAGCCGCAGTTTCGTGTGGATATCATTCGTAAAAATGCTGAAACTTCATATTTGTTGTGAAATTTAAGGAGTGACAACTTCATGAATAGATAGATAGATAGATAGATAGACAGATATTTGTATCATCTAGTGACCTCCTGCGAAAGGGGTATACTGATTTGTCATAGCGTTTTTAAATTAAATACTCTACTGTGTAATGGAGTTGGAGGAAGTAAAATCAATTGTTTGATTCGTGGTGAAATGATCAGTAAACTCATTTATAGAATAAAAACAACATTTTTGAAGCTCTCTTTTTTATTCAATTTTAAATTTGTTAAGTTTCAGAATTTTGGGCAAGACATAGACATTAATTCCCAAACTCTTAACTCCCTTAGCATATAGAGTAGTTCTATGATAATCATCTCTAAGATGATGTCGTCTCCTTGTTCCATACAAATGGATCACAGAACCTCTTATTATATTATTCTCTTTTTTTTTATTAGACAAATACATTCTAAAATAAAGAGACTGGGAAGAGGAAGAATCCCTAGCCGTTGGAAATATGGACGTCAGCTTGTTCTTATTGTCTCACCTACCATTACCCTAATAGCCCCCTTTTGTAATCTATATATTTGAATAGAGTCAGTGGAATTTCCCCAGAACGCTACTCCATATGCTACAAGGAAATGAAACAATGCAAAGTAAACATTTTTTAAATGATCAATATTCAACAAAAATCTTACACCTCTGAGTACAAAGACTGCTGAGTTTAGTTTCCTTTTTAAATTCTCGATGTGATGCTTCCCTGATAATATATTGTCAATCACTACACCTAGTATTTTAACTTCATCTACACATTCAATTTTGTGGCTTTGTATTTCCAAATGTGCTTCTTCTGCTGACCTAAATCTTATTTATTTTGCCTTTGAATAGTTTAGAGCCGACTTGATGGCTCGAAGCAATCAAGTCTCCTAAGAGCAACCTCACATTCCAATTTCATTCTTGATTTTTGCTCTTCACCATAACACTATCATCGGCACACAAGACACATTCTGCAGAATCAAGATAGGAAGGCAAATCATTAATAAAGAGGATGAACAAAACAGGGCCCAAGACCGACCCTTGAGGAACACCCGATCTTGTTTTTAACCATTCAAAATACTATACTTGTTGAAGACCCTCTAATTCTACTCTTTGAAATCTATCTTCAAAATAAGAAAGAAACCAACTCAACACAGAGCCGCCCATTCCATAAAATCGCAACTTATTCAATAATATTTCGGTATTCACTAAGTCAAATGCATTTGACAAATCAGCAATAAGGCCACATACCTTGTAACCTTCATCCACTACCGATAGCACCTTATCCATAACTTTGAATTCGACTATAATAAATAACAATCAAGGTGGAATAGCTCTGAAATAGCATTCTTCATGTGCCAGAATGTGATGTACTATGCAACCCCTTAATTTGGGAAGCCCGTAGAACCCTTGTGGTTGGGTCTACAAAATAAATGCATAGGATCATTATTGTACAGAATTTTGTCCCCTTTAACTTTATCAAAAACTCATTTTGAATTATCTTTACTGATTTATTGGATAAATATGGAACTGCTGAAATATGGTGGAATGCTACTACACCTTAGGATTCTACACCTTTTCAACATGTGCTGGAAACGACACAGAGTACCTAGAGAATGGCTGCAGTCTAAAGTCATATCCCTGTATAAAAAAGGAAATAAAGCTGACCCTAACAATTATAGAGGTATCAGTCTCCTGGACACCACATACAAAGTATATGCCAGAGTCATAAATAACAGACTGCAAATGATTACTGACATATTACTTTTAGAAGATCAAATGGGGTTTCGAAAAGGCAGGTCATGTTCTGACGCAGTTTTCACAATGAATCAAATCATTTCAAAGCGACGCGAATACAATCTGGAAACTCATATTGCTTTCATTGATTTTGCAAAAGCTTTCGATTCTGTGAACCGCAATTTACTATGGTCCATAATGAGATTTAAAGGATATCCCAAGCATATGATCCAAATCCTACAGAGCCTATATGAAAATACGACAATCTCTCTGCAAGTAAATGAGGAATTGACCAAGGATATTCTCATAAATGGGGGAGTAAGGCAAGGATGCTGTATATCTTCGACTTTATTTAACATTTATGTGGACGACATGTTACGTACATGGAAAGCATCGATTGACACAGGTATACAGATCTCAGCCCAATTGTTAGTGAACTCCATTATGTATGCAGACGATCTGGTAATAATTCAAAAAAATGAGGATGATTTACAGAAGACTGTATTTGTTTTGGACAAAGTTTCTGAAGAATACAATCTGAGTATTTCAACTGTCAAAACCAAAGTAATGGCCTTCAAAGGAAAAAACACAATAAGATCAAAAATAGAACTAAAGGGAAAAGTGATAGAACAAGTAAGGCATTTTAATTACCTTGGCAATAATATTACATATGATTTTGACAGGGATGTGCTTAATAAAATAACAAAATTCCAGAGAATATGCGGCAATATTCACAGAAACTTAAAAAATAAAACAAGACCAGAGACAAGAATCAAATTCTACAACACCATTGCCGTTCCTACGTTATTATATGGCAGCGAGACATGGATCCATACCAAGAAGATTGACAGCAAGATTCAAGCTGCAGAAATGAGGTTTTTGCGAAGTGTATTTGGTTGTTATAGAACAGATAGAATCAGAAATGACGAAATAAGAAGAGTTCTAGGTGTACCACCTTTACACGATAATATCTTGAAAAATAGGAGGAAATGGTGTTGCCACTTGAATAGAATGCCATATGGAAGAATGCCTGTACAAGTTCAAAACTACAGACCAACGGGAAAAAGAGATGTAGGAAGACCGAGGAAGAGATGGGTACCGGTACAGGTCCAGTAATGACCTAAACCTTGAAGTGAAGATGATGATGATGATGATTTATAAGCAAAAAACAAAAATTTGAACCTTTCAACTCCCCCCCTCCTTCTACCTTTAATTAGGTCTCACCCCCCCCCCTCCACACCATGCTTGGGGACTTTTGGTTTGTTATTGCTCAAGGTTAGAGGAAGCGATTGTCGAAAATACACATTCCTCTAACAATTGATCCTTTCGATCACCATATTTTTGTCTAATTTGACTGGGCTACTAAGCGTGTGGAAGCCTCTTTTCCCTTTAAAAGTAGCACCCCTTGAGAGGGTGTTGAGGTTGTCATTTCTTCAAAGACTTATCACTGTTATACCACTGGTCACCAAAGTTGCAATTTGCATTTTTCCACAATCCTGCATAAAAAAGTAGTTTCCATAGCGGTAATGTGGTATTTTTTTCAAAAAATCTGAAAAAAGAATATTGCCTACTTTTACACCCTCCGTAACTCTGGAACCGTTAACTTTAGAAAGATTATTCAGAGACAATTTTTGTTCGCAATTTAATGTAGATTATTTTTGTATAGGACACGGGTTTAGCTAAACCTCATATTTTTTCTAAATATTTGAGAAAAACTGATAAAAACTAGGTACAAATTCACCCACTTAACCACCCCTCCCCCCAAAACCCGACGCTGAAAATGGTGTAACTTTCTACCATACAATATGTGGACCATATAGAGCAATTTGCAGCTGGAGGGAAACTTTTACTTTGGATGTTGAGGTTGGGCCGTTTTTTGGTCTAATTGCACCGCTGTAATAGCAAAACAGTGCATCGGCTGTTGAAAGACCTGGCCTGAATCAGAATTGCTGCTATGATAATATTCTAGTTTTTTGTAAATGAATCCTCAATCTATCTAAAACAGCATATTCAATTCAATTCAATATCCATCGAGCATATTACAATAGCTTTAAAAAGACTAATGGGTTGTTGATAGGTCTAAATTTTTTAGGGTTTTCTCGATCACCCTTCTTGTATATTGGAACAACCTTACCTAATTGTTGGTGAAAGGCTGATCAATGATGCATTGAAAATTTATGTCAAGGGCTCGAGAATTGGCAAGGCTGTTCTCTTCACTAAATTGTTAGAAATTCCAAAAGTATCGCATGATTTTGTGTTTGACAATGAACGAATCAATTCATATACCTCACGGCGGTTCATCAATCTAAAACTATTGAGATGTGTAGCCTACTGGTTCAGAACCATTTCTGATGGGAGCCGTTTTGTTTAAAAAGTTTCTATAATGATCGATGTCGGCGTTTTCAGTTATACTATTATATATTTTAGCAGGAATGTTTACATAATAACTGTTTAATAAATCAGCAGCACTTTTTCCAGTTTTTATGAATCCAAACTTATCGAAAACACGGATTTCTGGTCGATGGTCTGAAAGTTTATATTACAATAACTTACCGGGGACCAAACAACTTTAACAAATTAAGCGGCTGATACAGCGTTTCCTGGTGAATCATCTTGGAAACAGCCAAAGAAGATTACAACTTACTGAGAGAAAATGCAAAAATTATTTTTAGGATCAAATTTTAACCATCCACTCTATGTACAACTCAAAACAACCGCCTACAGTTGTGATGGTTGGTAAAAAGTCCGCTAGATGTCGCAAAGCAGTCCCGAAATGTCAGAGCTGTCTGCTACGTCCACGAAGTTGAACTAGCTGTCAAAATGGTGAAAAAGGCTGGTGCAGTTTGTTTCTGTCCATTTCAACGTCCAACTTGGCGTTGATAGTATCGTTGTGTTTGTCGGCTTGTGTTGTGATTTGAGAATAATCTACCATGTGTGGTAAGTAATCTAAAAGTATTAGTTATTACGACTACTTATCACTGTTCAACATTGTATCGAGCTTATGCGTGCATAACCTTATCTTTGCACACATGTCAAAAATATCTGATAAATCATTTTTTTCTAAACTTCACTCATTCTTAAATAGAATATATAATTTATTTGTTGATAACTTGAACGATTTGACTGTTTGTCCATTGGATATTCAGTTTCTCATTTCAGAGCTAATTTTACTGTTAATTGAACTATTAAGTTAGTTGGGACACAACTGTCATGAGAGCTTCTGACACAACTGTCTTGAGAGCTTCTGATTCTGTCATATTACTGTTTTAAATGTAACTTCTCAACAATTGTTTTGCCACGTTATAGATTGATCCCGGTTGGTTTTAAAAAAAAATGAAGATTAAATAATTATTTAATTTGACTCACAATATACAGTCATAAACTTTGTTTTTGTATATGTTGGTCCAGTGTTGAATACTGTCTTTTTGGTCGTTTTATGCTAGTTCAAATGTCTTTTCGCAAGCTCTAACTTTTTGATTTGCTCAATATTTATTAAGTCGCACAATATAGGAGTTGTGGCTTGAGGTACCCAAGCTCCTTTTCAAAATTAGATTGAATCTTTTAGAATGTGATAATAAATGTTTGATATCATTAGGACTAAACCTTAGTTTAGAAAGAGTACCTAGTTGGAAGAGGAATAGTTTTATAATTTACGATCCAGCTTCAATATAGTCGCAAATTATTAGTATTTGCATTGAGAATTTGGAACAGATAATAAATCACATTATTTTTGCTTGGAATTGAATTTTTTCTTTTAAAATTTGATAGTTTTTTATATCAATAGATTTTAAAAGAGTTGGAAGAGAGATGGCTTGACCATTCACAGTCAAGCTTTTATATACTCACCAATTATTTTTCTCTGTATGCTATTGAAAAATTGGAGTAGGTACCGTCCCAGAATAAATCGTCACTGCTTGGATTTGAAAAGCTTAGGTACAAGATAATTTTCATCCTTGAAGACTGTTTTTCTAATGCAATTTTAATTATAAAATAACTTAAGTTACCAACCTTTTAGAAAAATAATCTTTCTTATTTTATGATTGAGTTTGTCAATTAGGTCGTGTTTGTAGCCGTTTTCTTGTGCTAGGTATTTTATTGTATTTAGTTCAGTGTGGTAATTGTCGGTGGATAGCGGTGTGTTGTTGAGTCTGTGTAGCATTGACCTGAATGCTGAGTGTTTGTGTTGTGTTGGATGATTGGAGGTGCTGTATATTAGGGTATCTGTCATTGTTGGTTTTCTGTAGATGTTGAAGCTGTGTTGTTGGTTTGTGTTCTTTGTAATCTATCTCCAACACTGCGAAAACACTCATATACTCTTTAATAACAAATTTTCACAGAACATAATATACTGGCACAGATACGTAGATGATGTTCTATTGCTATACAGAGGAAACAAAAGACAATGTGAACAACTTCGATCATACATAAACAAAATACATAAGAACATTCAATACACAGCTGAATATGAGCAAAACAACTTCAAATTGACAAACTCAATCATAAAATAAGAAACAAAAAACAAGACACCAACACCACTGACAATAAATACATCACAATGACATACATTAATCCACAATCAAACAGACTAGCAAAAATCTTCGAAAAAGCCGGCCACACCATCTCATTCAGAACAAAAAACAAAATAAAAAATGCACTTACACTCAAAACCACACTGAACACAAACAAATACGATCTCCCAGGGATCTACAAACTGAACTGCTCTGATTGTAACAAATTCTACATAGGACAAACAGGCCGCACATTCAAACAACGTTACAAGGAACATTTTCAAGCCCTGACATCCAAAGCTGAATCGAATTTTGCCGACCATATCATTCAAACTGGACACACTTTTACTGACATCAGTACCAACCTACACATTCTACATATAAAATCAAAAGGACACGAACTCAACACCTTGGAACAATTTGAAATATACAAACACACCACACACAATAAACAAAACATTCTCAATGAACAACTAAATTTTAAATCTCACAAACTTTTCGATCACATTTTACAAAAACCACAACACTTCTAACCAAAAAACTGACATGATGATCTAGGAACCCACGCCTCTGAAGATGGATCTCATAGATTCGAAAGCGCTCAGCCAGATTAAGTGAGTTATTATACTTATTCTTAACAAATATTTGACTGCAAGTCGTTAAATTTCACATAGAAAGTTAATATTAACAACGCAGTTCGTCATGGAACAAGAAATCCAGGAAAAATGAAAAACCTATAAGTTTATGTTCGGTGTACCAATTACTACATTAAGGTTTAATAATTCTACAAAGTTGTTCCTTTAAAGGAAGTGAAAACAATGAGTTAATAACTTCATTTGTAAAACACAAAAATTCAAAATACTAAGTCATTTATTGGACAGTAGTTAAACAACAGGTTATTTACTTAGTGTAGTATCTTGGGAGAGGATGAAGTACATAAAAGGCACACATTTCATGTATAGTTATTTACAACACACAATCGAAAGAAGTGTCTTTCAAAAACAAAATAAAGACTTAGTTATGAAATATTACTGAATTTTTAGTATTTAGTAAGTTTTTCAAAAGCAGTTCTTACTTATTAGTAAGTAATTATCGTAAAATACATGAAAAACATCAACAGTTTGAAGTCAAACATTTTAAATTTGTAGACTGTGACCATCTACAAGTTAGCTAGGCACCTTCTTAGATGTTAAATCTATCTCTCTAAACCCCACATAGAAGTTTTTGTCTTTGGGATGAGGAAACAGAAAACCTTTCAATTATTTCTTCGTTAGAAATAGACTCAAGTACAAATTTTTCTGCACCTAGAGCCATTAGATTGGACAACCATGAGTCTCCCATAGCTGATCTGAGTCTGTTTTTGATAATTTTAAATCGACTTATTGCTCTTTCTGCTGAACAAACTGTTAAGGAGAGGAAAGTTGTATAAACCACTTTCAGAGCACTCGCTTAGCGTCTTGCTAAGTTTGAATAATAACTTCCTGCACAAATCCTAAACATAACTATTTTAGCTAATTCATATTCAATTGTATAATAATAGTTATAAATATATTTTCATTAATTGACATTCTATCTGGTGACTTCTTAGTATATTTTTTAATGTTGTCATGTTAAACACGATTTCAATCAACTTTACGACCCCCCCCCAAAACGTTTTTTGGAACCCCCCCCAAGAATTTCAATGACGGTGTCTGCGTCATAGCCCCCCCTGTGGGCACCCCTGTATATTGTTCCTCATTTGTTCCCTTACAGCGCAAAGATAAGAACCAACTTCGCTAGTAGAGAACATTAATAACAATTAAAACTTAGTTTCTATTCGTTAATAATTATGATACAAATGAATTTCCTCCTGAAAATGAATTTTCAAGCCATTATTCATCGTGTACCTGGCTGCTCTATTTCACCACACTTCTCCCAGTAGGCCTATGTCCTTTCGGTCTTTTCTGTTAAAATCTAATCTGTTGAAGAATTATTCATCATTGGAATAATAATGACATGATAATGATGTTATAGTGATGTTAATAATAATGATTATAATTATTTGCCTGTCAATAATTTATAGATGCTTTCACTCTTCTCACGCTTAGATGAGTAAATAACAGACTTTATACTCTATGGTAACAATGCACTTTTACTATGTTGCAACAATGTGCCTGTTATTTGAAAGTCTTGCCTGGTCTCCGCTTACAAATAATTTAATACATGGTAAACAAAATGTTCTGCTCTTGTTCGTCTTACAATAACAACTCTCTATTTCGTTCGACCATCCTTTTTCCTTTTATTAGCCACGACATATTTCAATTTCATAGAAATATTCATCATCACTTAACTGATAAATACAATATTAATAAATAAGACCAACTTATTTATTTCCTTGTACCAGCTAGTATTCAACGGTAGTTGAAATTTCACATTATAAAACAACCCATTATTTTTTAAATGCTAAATAATGTATATAATTTAAGATCAATTTATTTAAAAGATGCTCTTGAAATAATAAATTGTTTAATTATTAATAAATAGCATATTATTATCAATCAATTGTCAAGAATTATAATCAAATATTCAATGAAGGAGAGAATCAATCAATAGATTATTGATTAACAAATAATAAAATATACTTACAAATATGATTACAGTTGTTTTGGTTACTTTTTAAAAATTAGCGATTAATCTGTGCTCAATTTATTCATTAAGTTATGGTTTTCCAATATGTCATGAGAAAGGATTAAGATGCTTATGAAGCAATAAACTTCATAAACTATTGTAAATGCTTGTATAGAACCATGAACCATGTTTGTGCATTGTACATGTCCGTTGCTCACTACTCGAAACGTTATCCTAGGTCTGTAATGCAAGTCATCATAATCTATTATTTTTAGAACCATTTACTTTAAAATGAAGACTGAAAACATCTTCCATTCAAAGCAATCGAGAATGTAACTCATGTTCTTCAACAGCATTTTATAGAGAGGTGTGAATTGTTCAAGTTCATGCTCGGTTAAAGTAACTGAAAGGAAAAGTAATGAGAAACCGATTGCAACAAAGGTAGAAAGGACATCCCATTGTCTGATCAGAATTACAATTCGAATTCAGTTGAGAATGAAGCATTGGTTCAACTGCGTGTCTACTCTTGAATAAATTTGTTGTTAGACTATCCACATCCGCACCATGAATACCATTGAGGGCTCCAGTATAGGTTTCTGAACTTTCTATAATTATGAGATTATAATACAGAGCTCCATAATAATCATTAAAGACGCGCGCAACTGACTTGAATTTTGAAAATATAAAGCTGCATTGTGCTAATCCGTGACGAAATTTTTTCAACTTCACTAGTTTACGTGTTACACACTAAACTAGTTGATAGTTGTTATAGATAGTTGATAAATACCTTGGATTTTATATATTCTTCACACACTGTAATACATTTTGTGGAAAACCATTTGTGTAGATTTACCATTGTAGTCTTCAAATTGAAATGCAATGTAAAAGCTTTATGATTAAATTTCTTCCAACTTAGGTGCCAAGAAATAAATAAATTCTATTTTCGCCAAAATTTCCAAAAGTTTTCTAAAAAAATATCAGATTTTTCCAGCCTTAATTAACAGTTGAAACCATTCCACTTAGAGGACCTCAGCAATCTCTGCTTGTTAAATTTCATTTAAATAAAGAAGCACACTGCTGGTCTATTGACCTCTACTGAAGTTACCAGGTCTGTTGCCTTTTTTTTATCTTCCTTCTCACTAGACGATAAGAAGCTGAAGATGGATTGCTTCTAAACTCAGTTGCTCATTCGTATGACCTTGCTGATTTTCCAATCATGAAATAATCCGTCTTCACCTATATTTTTTCCACATGAGTCTTGAGACTTGTGCGTGGGTGATGAGGTGAATGATGACAATATGAAAACATCCAAGCCTGCACGAGACTCGAACTCGAGACCAGCAGCCAACCAGAGTCCTATTATCTAATCAGAGACAAGCGCCCCAACTGACTGAGCCACCGAGGTTGACAGTGTCTCTTTGAAGATCAGCGTTTCTGATGAAACATGGTGCATTGACCGAATTTTTCTATCATCTGTTCAAACTACGATTTCATTGTTACTTTTTATAGTACAACTCTTAATTTTATTGCTTTAAGACCAATGGTCCAAGAACTTACACAGTAAAATCTTATAGAAGTCTTGTATTCCTCCATAACAAATACCAAGTATGGAAACCTACTTCATTTTTACATTTGAAGTAAGTACCTCTCTCTTTCATGGCAAGATTTTTTGCCGTATTTTGGCATCAAATATCATTCTAAGGTGCTTCAATTAATTTTTATGTAGTTCAAATGATTATTAAATGTGATTGATCATGTCGGTTGTTTAATAGATCACATTCACAAATTTTCTAAAGCAAAAATCCTTCTGTCTTTTTGGTTCGTAAGGATTTAATAGTGTTTCCAACAATTGGAGTGATAAGGCAACTTAAAAATCTTTGAAAAACGTAAAAAGCTATAGGAGTTATTCGCTCTACTAATTATTAATCTCCCATTAAAAATCATTTGAAGGCACTAAACTTCCGACCAATGCATCACGTGTGTGCAATGCTCAATCGTTAAGATTGATTAATTATTATGCGTTTTTATGAGAGTTGTTGATAGATTGTAAAAAACATCAATAATCGACTGCTGAGTAACTGAGAATGCACACAGCTTGTTACAGTTTCAGGTGTCACAATGAGCCTCCTAGCCTTGATTCTTTATTTATTATTGTCCTATGCCGTTATGTTATCTTCAAGTGAGCCGACGCCTTTCCGCATCTTGGACGCCCAGTTTGGCGTCTATTGGTGATCGACTTGACTGCAGTTACACTCATGGCGTACATGTGAATAAACCGGTCTTTAGTTTACCGCTTGTTCAAAAACAAGGTTAATCACACTCCACTGTTTCAGGCGTTCCGTGTTTTGCAGTTATAATCACTTTTCAATAATATTTTGTGTATGTTTGGGATCAGTTAGGTTAGTTTACATGGTTAGGTTGGGTAGGTGTGCTGCTTACCAGACTCTAAACACCAGACTTTTTCCTGTAAGTTTCAACCTTTGTCTAGCTCAGCAAGCAGCCAGACGCTCCTTCATCTTTGTCGTTTCTGAAAGTGAAAGTCGTTTTGTAATGAATTACATTTCTGGCTCCAGCTTATTACATTCGGATACCACTCCAACACTACCAACGTCTGGTCTGTTTCTATATATACTTACTACTTGTGACTGGCGTTAGTAGGTAATTCTGTTATAGGCTTCAACATGTTTTGACCTCTTTCTATGCCACGTTTTACATCCAAGTGTCGGTGTTTGTATGACGCTGTGAATGTTGTTGTTACAGACGTAACTCATTCTTTCCACTTCATAACCATACGATTAAAAACGATTAGAGGGCGATATTACCAGATTTTATCATTTACATAAACTTATGGAAAAATTTAGGATTTACCGATTAGAAAAGAGAAAGGTGGGATGCTACTGGAAGTAATCTTCATGACACTTGAATCTTCATCATTTTTATATTAATCTGGATTGTGGTTTTCAGATGAGAAGATCCAAGGAAAATATTAAAGATTAGTCATTTATAAGCATGTTGGATACCACAAGACTGAGTCTAAAAGCATGAGATGCTACTGAAAGTAACCTCTATGACATTTGAATCTTCATCTTGTATACATGTTGTTTCAGGAGGAGTATGCCATACTGTTCTAGCAGATTCCTCTCATAAATAAAGAAAATACCTTACGTCTAATAGAAATTTCCGGGAACGCCTCGTCATAGAAGTAAAGATGGTTGAAATTGTCAGCTATCCCTTCATTATTTATGTTGATGAGAAGTATCAGCTAGAGCATTATGGCAGATTGCTCCTGAAGCAATGTCAATGTCAAATACTTGGTATATTTATCTCAATTGTGGTTTGAAAATAAGAGCATGAAAGTATTCAATAAAAATAGAAGATTTTTCAACTTGGAAAAAAACTTTTTTAAGAGAACAAATTTTAAAATAAATGTACATGCGCATTCTTATAACACAAGAAGAATTTTGCAATACAGCTACAACTGTACTATAGCCTATACCTATAGGTATTGTTGAACTGCTAGAGAAAAAGCTGAATTATGCAGCTGTAAAATTTTAAAATTAGTTACCAAATGCACCAAAAATCTCTTTAATAAAAATATTTTGAAGAGTTTGCAATTTATTTGCTTGTGAATAGGGTTCAGTACACAATTAATGAGTTTTGTGCAGACTTCTTACAATGCACTGTAATTGTCTGAACTAGATCTACTAGATTTACTGCTATTGAATTACTAAGAATGCTATATTTTATGTTATGTTAGAATGTTATAGGCCGACTTATGTTGTAGTTGAGTTGTTGACTCCCTAAAAGGGTTATTGAAAATTCTATTATATTGTTTTAAAGTTATTTTATGTTTACGACCATATGATGGTTATGTTTACTATCCATAAACTGTGATATTTTCCTCTATAAAAGTTCTGTAATTTATTACTTTTTTGACGATACCATATCCAATTGTAATATCCACACCATTCATAGTGCACATTGTGTACTGCACAGTATAAATAAATTATATCATAAAAAAAATACAATAAGTATTGCTATTAATTGAAATTATTAGTATTGGTTTTTTGCAATAACTTTGTATACAAAAAGTCGGAGATTTTATAACTTCCATTTTTTGTTAAAGGAAGTAGCTATGTTATTCAATGTTCCTACACCTTACTATCAGAAAGCTTTCTTTTGACCAGTTCTGTTATATAGTAATTTCTCAAATGATATAAGTTAGATTTAAAGCTTCTGTCTTCTAACTCTTCTAAGCGTGTGTTTACTCTAAAATCCATTTAGAATGACCTTGCCAGTTTATTTCTGGCTCTGCTAGGCCGGTTTAATTTATTCTTACCTGTTTACTGCTATCAGTTTATGTGAAGTATTTCATCTTTGATCGTGAGTTTTTGTTGATCCATTTGAAAAATTGAAATTTCTTTTCAATGTAGTTCCTTGCTTATGGACTTTTTGAAAATTCAGGTTGTAGGCTACTATTTATGTTTTTGTTTGGTGATGATACTCACATGAGTCTCAGTGTTATACGTGGGTCATGATCACAAAATATGCCAGGCTGAATTGGAGTCGACTGCGACCTTATGGGGTCGTAGTCAGCCAGAATTAAGCGCTCCTTACAAAGTTACAGAAATGTAAAAAAAATACAGAAAATATTATTAATACACCATGGCTCCTTTCAAGCTGCCTTTTGGAATTTGTATTTTAGCACAAGTGTGTCAGTAATATCACTCTTCCAGAAAATTCTCCTACAAAAAATTGAAAAACCAGAATTCCTCTGTCAAAAAACAAAATCAAGAAAAAATTCAAAACATTTATTTTTGAAATCTGCAGTAAGGCAGAGATAGAATTGCAAGATCATTTGTTAGAGGCAGTTACTTAATATGCTACAGTTGGAAAAACCAGTATATTTATCTATTTCAAAACTTTTAAATTGGCATTTATGTGCTCAGGGAGAGTTGTTGCACTGAGTTATAAAATTATAGGAAGGTAAATTTCAACAGTAGAGGAGTAAAAGAGTAGGTAGGCTCAATAATTTAAATCTTTGTTTGCTAAATATTGATTAAAACACAATATTTTTCGGTCTTGTGGACTACTGGGTGCAGAGGCCTTGATAAGATCACCTTATATTTGAAGTTCTGACTCCCTCCCGGGGTGAATTTATGTTTTTTCTCTTTTTTCTACTCCTTTTTTCTATAATGTGTCATATTTTTAAATTGCGAGTGCTGGACTTGTCGGTGCAGCGGTCTTGTGGTGGTGCAAAGAAGCAATGCAATGCCGGATTTTCTGGGGAGTGATAAATATTTAGAAAAGTGGTAAAGATCTTTCAGGCTAACGAAACTTTAGAGTTATGAATTTTCATATACCGTAATCAATGTTCAAAAACATGTATGTGTTGTATCACTAATACTGTATGTTTCATCTAGTTACACAACAGATAACTGTAAGAACTGCTCCCGCTCACAGACGATATAGTCTATGCGGGTTCTATTATTAATTTTTTTTTCAAGTGTATGCTGCTATGTATGATACGTGAATGAAATTGAAAATAACTCATATGAAAGCTCTTCAGTCCTACCCGAAACAACACACTAATCTTTTATTGACTTATCTAATCTGAAACAAATGAGCATGATTTAAGTTTTCATTTAGCATGATTATAGGTTGGGCATAGTTAGGGCGTAGTTAGGTAAAGGTTCTGAATTTTTCCTCATTCAATTTCATGTTCATCTGTTTTACTGTCTCATTTTTTGCAAATTTCTTGCTTCTTTTTACACTCGACAACTTGTGCAACCATCCTACTCCATTCATCTCATTTATAAGTATTATTTCAATTAATATATATTATTATTAATTATTATAACTATTAATTCATTATAATTATTATCCTATAAGAGATTCAGTTATATTTTTCTTCCTCTAATGTCTATCTCATCTACTGAACTTACATAATGCATCACCTACTTCAAAAGAACAATTAGATGCTTGTCTCAAAATGCCTGTCTCTAAAGTTCAGTTTAGTTCAGTTTGTTATAGACATGTTATGGTCTATTATCTATTTCAAAATCAAATCATGCTTTATGAGATTGTTTAATTCTAATTCATATCTCAAGTAGATTTGATGCTTCATTGCCAAGTCCAAATTTTAAATCTAGCTTGCTTCATCCAAATAGTCTACAGGTTATTCATATCGAATTTCATCCTCTTAGGTTTACTTATACAATAAAATTTCGACGCTGGAAGGAAATTTACTAAATTTCAAGTGAATTCACACTCCAGCAGTATCATTTCTTTCCATTCTGAAAATAGATAAAAATACTGTGAGTATTAAATTTGTCCTTGATTTTATTACTTGTAAGTCTGCATTGTTCAAGAGTAAGTTGGAGTAAAATTTATTTTCTTAGTAGCCTAAGCTATAAAGATAGTTATTCTCTATAAGTCGCCAACTTGTTATGCAACTATTAATCAAGTAGTCTAGTGGTCATTTACTTTGAGTAGGCGAGTTTCTATCGACAGGTTCAGGTTGTGAGCAGAATAGTTGCTCTTTTCTCTATTCTATTCACCGTTGCTTGACCTTCACGATTTTATTACAGTTGAAACGGTTTCAAATTCCACAATGTAATACTTACCGCTATCAATATTTGAAATTTGAAAAAAATGAAAGTATACTTATGAGTAGGTCTAGCTTCTATGTAACTTACCTTCTTGAAAAAATTGTAAGATTATAAGATTTTATAAGCATGATAAATAAGATTTGTATAAGTTCAAGAATTAATAATGATGAGTTTGATTATATGATTTGGATTAGCTTAAGTTGAATTAATTTTTCAAATATATGAGTTCGAGAATATAAATTATTTCTTGTGGGATGAGATCTACAATAACAGAATGATAAAGCAATGAATTTAATTAAGTGCTTGACTACTTGTCATAATGTCATAATAATGAACTGTTGAGTAACAATGAACTTCCAACTTATAAACAACCGGGGATCTATGATTCATAACAGAAGTGTTCTGTTGAAAATCTTGAAAATTAATAGTCTGAAGTGTTATATTTGAAAATACATAAACAATATTGTTCGTGAATAAGAACTATAAGCTGTAATGTTTGAGATAAATTGATGAGACATTATAATTATTTATAAGTTAATGATAAATAAATGGATTATATATATTTATATATCGATTAGTCAACTGCTGCTGATATAGTAATTTTTTTAAATTACGGTACCAATATTTCGCCAGTTTATAACTGCGGTACGGTACCAATTTATAAAGCAATAAATCTCTGGAAATGTACATTTTTACCCCATTCTTCTCTTCCTCCTATAACTCTACAATTCATCGCATGCCTAATTCTAATGAAGATTTCATTTAAAATTTCGCCAAGAATATGAAAAAACCAAACCAAAGTGTATAGCCTATCACATAAAACACATCTGAATAATTTTAATATGATATCGATATTTTTCTTTAGAACATATCCCTACTATAAATATGTCTTCGGGAGAACCAAATAACCCGAACATAATAACATTTATAACATAATATAAATAAATTTATGGAATATTTGAATGTTATTGCTAATGCAATAGCAATGTTGATGTTATTAATAATGCAGTTTCTTCCATGATCTTATTAGGTGATTTGCCTTTCTGGAAAGTTGTAAGACTTTTAGCTATGTAGAACTTGGTTCTGTACCTTTACAAAAAAGTCAATATTTTGTGATGTTGCTCATGGATATTTTGTAGGAGCCGATAACTATTGGTATGTGCACCTCATAAACTTTATTTCCAAGTAGGACGTGATCTTATCCCTTATTAAGTTTATAGTTGAAATTGCTATTATTTTTTATAGTACCTTTATACGTTAATCAATGTAGAGTGTTAGAATTGCCCCATATTTCCAACTCAAATGATAGAACGGTATTCAATATTTATGACAAAAAAATCTAAATAAAGTAATAAGTTACTGAGCTAGGAACTCATAATAAATTCATAATTATCATGGATGGCAGTGCAACAGTTTTATTTTTCGTTACCGTATAATGCTTGCCCATAAATGTTTATTGATAAAAATACTCGTATTATTGCAAGTCATTTGCTTGATCTTAAGATTGACCTTGCCCTTTTGAAAGGAGAGTCAGTCAGCTCTTACAAGGTCAACTGGTCTTCAGCAGTAGCTGGTGGGTATCGACTTCTTGGGTTTGTCAGTATAGTCTGGATCTGTAAAGAATGGCCACAATTAATGTTTAAGGTCAATAATTATAGCATAGGCTAACTATTTCCTTAATATTCGTTTAGTAGTTAGCAATAATTAGCATAGACCTACGTGTCAAATTAATCGTTAATTACCGTATTGAATTTTTAATCGATTCATTAGATATACACTCAATTTATTTTTATAAAATGCATTATTAAAGTAATAATTGATGTAATATAACGAGTCATGAAGCGAAATTGATTTAATAGGCCAATATTAATTGAAATATAGTAATTTATTTTTAATATATAATATAATAAATATAGTACTGTACATAATATAATATAGTACGTAATATAATAATAATTAAATTAAACTAATGAAGTACCTAGCAACTTTACAATGTTGTTGATTAATCTAGAATCTAGAGAGTTTCAATCCGTCTTCTGTGTCTATCAAATATAAATATTGCAATTGATTTTTTTAAGGTACATAATACGAAAGCATAATCATAGAAAATGATTTTAAAACTATGATTAATCAATCATGCAGATATTTTACTTTTAACCATGATAATACTGGTTTAAAACCAATACAAAATAATTTAAAATACTGCAGACCAATGCTTAGTGTGCTGTATAGAATCTTATTTTGATCTGAATCAATAATTCAACCCGTTTCAATAATTAAAAATGACCAAATCGTTGTTGGTGTTGCATCAGATCAAGCCCCAATTTTCTGAACAGCAGTATATTGAAGTTTTAATTTGTCAAGCCAAGAAAGTTATGTAAAGACTGAAGCTGGCTTCTCGAAGTACTTAGTCGATTTGGAAAAAACAATTACCACAATGAAATATCAAACATGAACATCTTCTTTATTATAAGTTCAATACGCGTTTACTCTACTATGGAACGAAAAATTGAATAAACACTATTTAAACATCGATATGAATCAATGTTTAAAATATTTGGTCTAAGCACTTCATATTTGTTTGTTTTTTTAAGATGATTGAGGTGTTGCTTTAAAAAAATATTTTTCTGCATTTATGGGTGATTTATAAGTACTGCTCGCTCCTTCAAGCGCCCATATTCTACAGTTTAATTGATCAAAAATGTTTTTTCACGGTTATAACCAACATTTTAATAGCTTAATAATCCCCAATGCAAGAAATTTGGAAAATTAACTGGAAAATAGGAAATATAGGAATGAGGAAAATAGGAATGAGAATAAATTATTTGGATAAATAAGGATGAAAAACAGAGATGGTTGGAAAAAGCATGAACGAATTTATTTTTTATAGATAAAAATGGAGTACTTGGTTTAGATCCCAGATTTCTAATGTGAGCTATTTGTAGGAATATAGGAAAATAGGAATGAGAATAAATTATTTGGATAAATAAGGATGAAAAACAGAGATGTTTGGAAAAAGCATGAACGAATTTATTTTTTATAGAATGAAATGGAGTACTTGGTTCAGATCCCAGATTTCTAATGTGAGCTATTTGTGTAACTAGAGTGCAAAGTTGGGTTTTTCTGCACCGAGTGCAAAAACAATACTTTGCGCTCGAACTACACATTAAATTTTTCCTACAATAACGTATAAAGTAATTTAAACAGAACAAAACAGGGCATACATAACCTGACAATTCCTCACATAACCTCTATCTTCGAATCAAATCGATTTCAACAACAGCTGACTGTATTTCGTAGCTGAAGCAGAGTAGCCAACCTATTTTTGAATACAGAATAGGGAACCTGTGTATTACATGCTCACTATTTTGCATTAGGTTGCAAATCTGGAGTGCGGAAAAGTACTTTCGCGAACTGGAATTTACTTTCCCGCACTGGTGCAGGAATAGACTATTTTGCGTGCTACAGTTAGTGCAAAAATAGGCACTTTTCGGGTCACTGTTGGAAAAATGAATTTAAATTAAAAAAAAAAAAACTGTTTCGGTGCAGAAAAATCCCATTTTGCACTCTAGTTACACAAATAGTTATTTTCTATGTAAACGTTTACAATCAGATGTCTTTTACCAATGCTTGCTAATGAATTGTTTTTGTTTTCAGGAATATTTGCTTATCTGAACTATCTCACTCCGAAAACGCAGAAGGAAGTTCTAGAGCTGCTTGTGAACGGTCTCAAGAGGCTGGAATATCGTGGCTACGATTCTGCTGGTAATATTTGAATGATATTTTTCAGTTTTTTTTTTTTTGGTAATTTATTTTGCCTATGAAAATCTCCACCAAATTTTTAGAATATATTATTTATTTCCAAGAAATATTATTACCAATTACTACTGGGTGCTCTTGGCAGTGTGCAGACTTTACATTCAAGTATCGAGGATAATTAATTGAGTTATCAATGATGGAGAATTTTTACCATATCCCAATCTCCTAGTCGACTTTTTTGAAGCTGGTGTGTAGCTACACTCATGTTAGCTATAACTGTGCTTCGCCATTTTCCTACTCTAAAAATAGATAGCATGTTTGGGTCTAAAAGAGTTCTATTTATGCAGTAGTTAAACCGCAGATGAAGAAATCTAGTTAAACTAATGAAATAGGTGATTGGTCTCAAATTTTCCATGTGCTTGAGAACTATAACATGCAAATAGAAAATTGCTGAAATATCGCTTCCAGGTGGTTTGGAACCCGCCTAAAACTAGTTCCAACTCATCAATCACCATCATTCAATTCATTACCCACGCATAGGTCTCAGACCTATGTGGGCTTCATCCTCCGAAAAAAATTGAAGTTCGATGTAAAACTACTGGAGCCTATCTTTCAGGGCAATGTTTAGTAAATAAATTATATACCATTGAAGTATTAGTTCACGAAATATGAATTCTTATCAAATTTGTACTCTACAAATGTACAGACAATAGAATATTCCATAGAATTATAGCATTTAAGGTTGATATAACAAATAGCGAATAATATATGCATAATACTAGATTTTTTAAGAATTGTTATATTTCTCTTAAAATACACTATAATTGTTTAAGTAACAAGTCATCCATTGTCTTTCTTCGCTTTGAATTACTAGTGGAAATGGTTAGAAAACGTTTTATGAATTCTTCAACATCAATGCTCAAATTATTTTCCTATTACTTTCCAGGAGTAGCTGTAGACTCAGCTGATGGAAAAGATATAACTCTTGTCAAGAAGAGTGGAAAAGTAAAATTTTTAGAAGATGAGATTCTTAAAAGTAAGTATCCTTTTTTCTACGTCCTTAATGTGTTCAAATTAGTACTTAATATGATATTTTTTTCAAATTTATTTATTTATTGAAAAACAAATGTTTGAGGGCACTAGGAAATATTCCATTTTTGCCCTTATGACACAATCATAAATATCACAACAACCACGTTAAATTTAAATATGTTCCTGGATTTCTTGTTCCATGACGAACTGCGTTGTTAATATTAACTTTTCATGTGAAATTTAACGACTTGCAGTCAAATATTCATTAAGAATAAGTATAACTTACTTAATCTGTAGGCCGAGCGCTTTCGAATCTTTGAGATCCATCTTCAGAGGCGTGGGTTCCTAGATCATCATGTCAGTTTTTTTGTTAGAAGTCGGTTAAACTTTGTTTTGGTTAAATATGTTTTTAGATGTTGATTAAATTTTTTTTTGGATAAATATGTTTTTAGAAACGATCTAAGAGTTGCAACTAACTTATCACAACACTAATACAATGAGAAAAAATTAGAATGAATACTTATAGAAAACTTACTAAAATACATGTTCCAATTAAATTAATGTGAAAAAAATAATAAAAATAAATATCAATAAAGAAAAAATATATAAAATTACTACAACTGTATACACTAAAGAAGTAAAGATCATGAATTCTAAAAAAATTACAGATAATAGCGCTCTTCAGTTGTACCAAAGGTTTTCAACATAATGTAAAGCTAAAAAAATAATAAATAAAAACAAAACTAATAACCATTGAGGAATTGCCACCTTTATCAGTCTCCTAAATTTTGCTTCAGATTCGCAGAGTCTCATTCTGTTACCTATTCTATTCATTTAATCTTAAAGCTCTGTTCAGGGGTGAGAAATAGTTGCTCACCGTAATAGTTGTTATAGAAATAGTTGCTCTTGGCACCGCAAATGTATTAACCCTCCTTGCATTGAAATTAGGCACATGAAAGTCAATCATGGAAAGTAGCAAAGGCGAATGAACATTATTGTTGATGAACAAGTGGATGAAATAAACTGAGGCTCTGTCTCGACGCACCCACAGAGGGTCCATCAGGAATTTACCCCTCAGCTGATTAGTGGGATATCCCAGAGGACAAGATCCTCTGAATGCTTTGAAAAATAGAAATCGCAAAAATTTGTTCTGGACAGTTTCTATTATCCTGATGTCCCGATCGGTGTGAGGACTCAGACAACAGAGCCATATTCCAATATGGATCTTACTAGAGATTGGTAGATTTTAGTTATGGCTTTAATGTTATTGATGTCACACGCATTTCTGATGACAAAACTCAAAAGTCTATTAGCCCTATTGATGATGTAGTCATAGTGAGAAAAGAAAGCTAGAGTGCTGTCAAATACTATGAACTTGTTTACAATACTAGAACTTGTTTTTATAGAGTAAGTCATACATTTACACTTATTAACATTAATAACAAGTTTGTTCACATGACACCATGCTGCAACACTCAGAACATCAGACTGCAAACGATGACAATCATCCAAATCTCTGATTTATCTGTATATTTTCATATCATCAGCAAAGATAAGACACTTGAAATGAGATAGCCGAAGAGGAAGCTCATTTATTAATAACAGAAACAGAAGGGGTCCTAAATTACCGCTCTGAGGAACACCATATGTACTGTAGAAATAAGGTGACTCCATTCCCTTCACAGATACAAAGTTTAATCTATGAAACAACCCAGCTTGAAGAGCTGATGAAACAGCACACCGTGATCAACCCGGTCAAACGCTTTGGCGAAATCTGTGTACATCCACTTCACCTCCCGAGTCCAATACCTTGAAAGTGGACACTGTGAATTTTTTTAAATTCAATTGAGTTAGTCAGCACAGATCTCCATGGTTCTATTAATCGTTGAATAAATTGTCAAACCATTGATGAACCGTCGAAAATTTTTTTAGCTCATCCAATGCATCAAATTCATAATTTTTTTGTAAAAAATAAATTGATTGTCAAAATATATTTTCTTGTTTTTCAATGTGTGTTTCTATTTTGAGATACGGTTTTTGCTTCTTGATGATTTGTAAGCTAATTATGTAATGATGTGAACTGTTGACTAAAACAGCAATCGTGAGTTTTAATAAAATTCTGATCTATCAAGTGAGTAGGATAGCTGTCTTCTACCTCACTATGTTTACAATTTTCTCAAGATTCATTGATAATGAACGCCATTGAGTACAAGTTACTTGGTATTGAATTCGAAAGATATTGTCATCATTTGGTAGTTATCGGTATCGTTATTTCTAATTCTGCAAAATAAATAATTTTTGAATAGATAAAAAGCTGGGGCTTGAATAACGGCTAGGTCCAATTTTTTCAAGAGGCATTTTAATAAGTGCTTCAATTACTTTAGTTGGTAGTTTAGTATAGTTTATAGCCTTTATAGTTTATTTTTATATTTTGTAGTTATAGTCTAAATATTGATCTATATAGTATCTTTAGCTGATTGCAGCCGTGACTGATCTAAAAAGTGAACAACGCTAACGGGGGGTGTAAATCACTATGTATATTGCAATATATATGGATTATGGTTGTCTGATTTAAAAAAAATTGAAATAAGCGTGAACAACATGAAAAGATGGGTGATTAAAATCAAGATATTGCATATAAGGGTAGTGATAGCCTTGAGCCGTAGCAGGTATCTGTTCAATCATATAAATTTAAGCTGCGAACTCCTGGGCCCTCTATGTAAGGGTGGCCGATTGGATTGGCCTGAAAAAATACTCATCTCTGCTGTAAAATCACCTCGCGGTGCTTCGAAACCCACCTAAAACTGAAGTTTCAACTCATGAATCACCATCATTTAACTCATTACCCATAGGTATCAAACCTGTGGGCTTCATCATTAAAGTGTGTGTATATACAGGGTGTCCCATGTAAGGTGTAAAAACTGGTTACCAGAGATTCTACATCAAATTTCCGACAAAAAATGTTCAGTGACGTTTTTGAAATGGAGCCTTTGTTTTCGAGATATCTTGATTCAATGACTTTATCGAGATATGCTCACTTCCCGCCATTAAATGCTCAATAACTCAAAAACTAGTGATCGGATAAGAATTATGATGACATTGTTGGAAAGAGCACAGCATTTCGCTAAAGATACACGTATTTTCAATATTTAACCCCATCATTTAGAGTGTTTTTTAGGGGTCAAAGTACAAAGAAGTGGATTTTCCGAAATCCCACTAAAATGTCAAAGCGATCTTTCTCGATTTGTTTTTAGGGTGACATAGTGAAAATTTTACATTAAAAACTTCCTCATTTCTTTAGCTTTAAAACGAGGCTAAAATGTTTCAAATTGATTAATTGCAAGTGCTTGAAAATTGTTGAAAAACTGTCACAAACCCACAAGAATTAGTGTTTAAAGGGACAAGAGCTGAGAGAGTAGAAATTTGATTTCAAAATCTTGTTGAATCAGATGTTTTTCCAAAATGATTAATCTCTGTTGAATAAAGGTAGGTCGGATGAGAGCACGTTCACACATCACAAGAAGTGGTGCCGTCAATTTTCATAATACACATACTTAGGCAACTGAAAATCGTCACGTAATGAGACCAAACCATTTTCACTTTCAGCACCAATTTTCGGGTAATGTGTGGGCTGGAATAATCGATAATCATATTCTTGGGCCATATTTTTTTAACAAACATTTAAATTGTGAAGTATTTGTCTAACTTCTATGTGATCTCAAACAAAAAATCTATCTAAAAATTTTTAATTGAAATTTTATGTAAAAAACTTTAGATATATTTTCATTTAATAAATTTATCTAAAAAAATGTCTAAATAAAAGATTTGAGATCTTTTTGATCTGATGGAAGAATTTCCTCTTAATGCTTTGAGGCAAGGAGTGGATACACGGTTTTCCGGTGCATTTGCTGGAAATGATTTTTATTTACCCTAGTATGATGAATAATGTATGGTATCTGCTTTTTCTTTTGTCAGGTTACGTTAAATTGAAAACTCTATTTTCAATCTATTGTGAAATGACACGCATTCTATACATGAATAGATAAATAAATAAACTATACAGTAGGCAATTTCGCATACATTATAGCACTTGAATAAACTGATACCGTATTTCACTTACAATAAAATATGCAAAAGGAGTTAACTCCCAAAACTGCATCTACAGCAAACAAAAATATAACTTATTTATTGCAATAAAATAGCATTAATTTTATTAAAAAATAATAATAAAAAAATACATTACAAAAAAATGATAATAAAGAAATAGGTGATACAAAATATTAGGATAGTATTAATCAGAAATTAAAACGGAACCAAAGCTTTTTAGACATTTTTTACGGTACTTCCAATAACTATCACTAAATACATAAAGTTGATCTGCGAAAAGGTTGAAAGTGCGCGGAATTCTATTAATGGGTGCAAAGTATTGAATAAGTATTCTGGATCTATTAACACTAAATTTGAATGTAGAACGGCGAGAATGTAGAACGGTATCGTGTTTTAGTCATCAGAAATGAATATGTTACTCACTCATTTTTCTTCAGTAGATCCTGATTTTCAATCTCATACAATGGAACAATCTTAGAAATATTTAACTTAATTAAGGAGTTATGTTGTGAAGAATCACCTATTTTTCTAACGATGACTTCAGAGCTGTGATTCGGTAAGAAGTTTCTGATGAGTACTGTAATACAATACTTACTGTAGATCAGTACTTTTACGTAGTGTGTCTTGTTACTTTATTTAGTTTGCCCTCAACGGCTTCCTGCGGTCACTCAGAGACGACAAGGATTAATAATTTATTTTGGAAAAACATCTGATTACAACAAGATTTTGAAATCAAATTTCTACTCTCTCAGCTCTTGTCCCTTTAAACACTAATTCTTGTGGGATTGTGACAGTTTTTCAACAATTTTCAAGCACTTGCAATTAATCAATTTGAAACATTTTAGCCTCGTTTTAAAGCTAAAGAAATGAGGAAGTTTTTAATGTAAAATTTTCACTATGTCACCCTAAAAACAAATCGAGAAAAATCGCTTTGAAATTTTAATGAGATTTCGGAAAATCTACTTCTTTGTACTTTGACCCCTAAAAAACACTCTAAATGATGGGGTTAAATATTGAAAATACGTGTATCTTTAGCGAAATGCTGTGCTCTTTTTAACAATGTCATCATAATT
This sequence comes from Conomelus anceps, assembly GCA_948455865.1. Lineage (NCBI taxonomy): Eukaryota > Metazoa > Arthropoda > Insecta > Hemiptera > Delphacidae > Conomelus > Conomelus anceps. The sequence goes on from OX418216.1 coordinate 116,947,741, forward strand.
CTTATCCGATCACTAGTTTTTGAGTTGTTGAGCATTTAATGGCGGGAAGTGAGCATATCTCGAAAAGTCATTAAATCGAGACATCTCGAAAACAAAGGCTCCATTTCAAAAACGTCACTGAATATTTTTTGTCAGAAATTTGATGTAGAATCTCTGGTAACCGGCTTTTACACCTTATATATATATCATTATTATAATGCATTGTATTGTAAAGAATAAGCTCTTATAAGTAGCCTATAAAGTAGTTGTGTAGGAACGACCATCGTGAAGTAGATGTTAACTTAACTTCTTGACTTCTACTCCTGCTTGCAAACAGAGATATTTCTTCCAGAAAGCAGTATTGTGTTCAATACTGTTTGCATTTCTGTTCAAAGAATTGGCCTAGAAGAATATCGTTTTATCTTTATAGTTGTCGCTGTACGTTTTGTTGAGGGCTTTGTGTGACATTTATTTATTTGTCTATTACTATCGTTTTGGTACTGAAGTGGTTTCCCAGCGAGACCTGAATTTTTATTTTGAACCACCTCCAGGTTCATTTGAAAATCATTAAAAACCTAAGCGAATTTCACAGATTATTTGTGACGTTTCAGATGCATCAAAGTTGGACTTCACAAGCGTTACTACAAGCCATGTTGGAATCGCTCACACTCGTTGGGCTACACACGGTGTGCCGAGTGAGGTGAACTCCCATCCACAGCGCTCCGATAATGATCATTCATTTGTTGTCGTCCATAACGGAATTGTCACCAACTACAAAGATGTGAAATTGTTTCTGATGAAGAAAGGCTACGCTTTCGAGTCTGAAACTGACACTGAAATAATTGCCAAGCTTGTGCTTCATATCTACAAACAGCATCCAAACTACTCCTTCCGAGAACTTGTCGAACAAGTCGTCCAACAATTGGTCAGTACTTTATTATTGCTTTACTGATTTATAGATTTTTCAATGCCTATCTAAGGGTTTTGTTTTATATATTTCAACGATACTGCTTATTATACTGTTTACTATGCTTTTAATTATACAGTTATACTATTATTTATACTGTTTATTCTGTTATGTCTTTGATCTTAAAATAACAACTTAGAATAGGCTAACATCATACTATCATCATCACTTCCTTCATTAAAGAGTTCCACTTTTTGGTTACTTTTACATTTTAAATATTCAAGTTTATCATTTTAAAGGTGTCTGCCCACTACACCGTATCATACTAGGACCGTTATAGGAACGGCGCATGTAAAAAAGTATTGTTCACGTGTATTATTGTCTGGCAATGCCCACTATACCGGTCCGTCACCGACCAACACCGTAACGTGCCATGACCGGCCTCTGCACAATTCCACGGTGAGAATATTTTGCCGGTTACGTTCATGACACGTAACGTTCTACATCCGGTGTACGCTGGTTGGAAACCGTGTTGTAGCACCCGTTTGTAATGAGTATGTAATTTTGTAATAAATATGTACTATTTTTAATAATGTAATAATTCAATTTTTTATCTTTTAAATTTTTTTTTAATTTTGTGGTTGCTCCTGAAATGTTCCAATACATTATTACCCAAATTAAAATGTGTAAAAAATATTGTGTTTTGTTTCACTTACCGTATACAAACAGCTAGCTTTTTTTTTAGCTGACAGACTTTGTCTAAAGTTTGTGTTTCTTTTGGTAATGTAATTTTCAATTTTTCCCTGCAGTTCATTATATTGAAACATTGTCATACAAAAATATTGGAGAAATTTTTCATCATCAACAATATGTCTATACAACGTCCAATATTCTTCGGATTTCCGTTTCCTTGGAGCGTCATGAATCCTCCAATATCATCGGGGAGACTTGCGATTTTTTTTTCTTCTTCATCCAAAATAATGGCAATCATTGCCAGTTTCCTTAAAGACAGCTTTTTTAAAGGCATAGTCTAATTAACTGAACTGCCACACCAGCATTGTTCACTGAGCATATAGTACGAAAATGAACAGACATGCACTGTGCGCCAAACTGACATGGCACGGTCATTTTACGCGTTGTATACCCGTTATAAACGAGTATATAACGCTGTTGATACATGGCAGTGGGCATTGGCATGCATGTTACGTGCCGATAACGTTCCTATGACGATCCTAGTATGATATGGTGTAATGGGCAGACACCTTAAATCGAAAAAAATATAGTACGTTTATAAAAACTCATTTTAAATTTACATGCTCATTTTATATTTCAATTTATTATTTCAAATTGGAACACTTGAGAACGTCCATAGTGGCTGATCTTTGTATTTGCCCTCTACCTTGCGCTCAGGTCGTGGCGTATGCAGACTATTTTCCTTAGTAGGGCACTGTTGATTTGATTGCATAGTATTATTTTTCAATTGTTAGGTTTCATTTTCCATGTTGTAATATTTTTTTAAGCTTTTGAACGTTTTAAATTATCTTTAGCTTGAAATTTACAGGTAATATAAATAGAAATGAATGAATAAATTAATTCTCCCATTTAATATTGAAAGAGCTATCCCAAATTCAATCTCAGAAGAATAGCAAGGTGATAGAAGATCATCAAAATAATTACTTGAAAAGAAAATCAATGAAAACCTTTTGTTTCCCTCTCTACTGCTGGGAATGGATGACGAAAATCATAGCTCCTAGTATAATTGAATTGATAGTTTGTAAAGAGCTCAATTCGAGATTTATTGGAATTCAGGGTTCTAGAACTGGATTACTAATATTAAATTCATTAATTCATGTTTAGTGTGCTTGTGTCTTTCCAGATTGGAAGAAACATTGACAGTTTGTGATTTGTAATGTAATTTACTATCTGACGGGCAGAGTTCCACACACGTTGTTATTGTAAACTGCATCTTTGTCAGAACAGTGAACAAGTTCCTTGAATTTTCATATAAATATTTATTTCTCGAATAGTTATATATAAAGGTTAAATACTCATATCATTTTTCAAAGATTTGCTAGAATATTTTTCATAATATTTTTGAAAAATTTTCAGGAAGGTGCATTTGCTCTCTGCTTTAAAAGCAAACATTTCCCTGGTGAATGTGTGGCAACTCGGAGAGGAAGTCCTCTGCTAGTAGGAATTAAAACTAAGACCAGGCTTGCAACTGATCATGTCCCAATTTTGTACAGTAAAGGTAAGAGGGTGGTGGATGACATGGAAGTAAATTATTTACTAGTTTTTTACTTAAATGTTATTTTTTGGCTATTTTTGCTTTATATATGTGTTTATTCATTTTTTAATCTGATATTTTGTTGATTTTTTTAAATTTAGTGCATTTCATGTTATAGTTTTTGTATGAAATTTATTGATATTGATGTTTGTTTTAATATTGTTTTTCAAAGCTTTAGATTTGCCTAGATGTTGCACTGTTAGAACTATATTGGATAGTTTATATGTGTTCGTCGTACTTACAATCTTTATTGTATTGCATTGTCTTCTTGTTGCTTATTTTTGGAAAATTTCTTTGTTTCTATTGTGCACTGTCTGATTTGGTGTGTATTTCACCTAAAAAAGGATCAAATTATCTATCTATTAAATGAAACCTGCATGATAGCATGAATAGAATACAGAGCACTCTATCTAAAAAAAAAACATAAATCCAGTCCCAAGAAATTCTATCTTATTTATTATTTTTGAATTTTCAATGGATAGAGTATTTCAGTCAATATTCTCACTCCTGCTTTAGAATTCGAGTTCAGTATGTTCTCATTGCTAGAAAATGATCAAATCAAGGCTATTGATGAATTGGCATAAAAGTGTTTTTCCTTAGTGCTAAGAACAGCTTCTGGATATTTAGAAATGATTATTCATTTCTCATGTGTTTTAATTTTTCTTCATATTCTATTCCTTAGAAGTGAAAATTCACAAATTTTATTATATAAATATTAACAATAGTTCTTGCAAGTTATCAACTGTGTAATATTGCATCAAGTATAAAAACAGCGTGATCAGTAGCTCAATTTGTTTTAAAATCACTAACAGGCGGATGTTTTTCAAATTACAAGTTGCAATTGTTTTTCGATTAATTATTGATGTAACTCTATAAATTCTTGTAACTACTTCTGCCTGTATTGTAAGATAAAGACCTAGAGCTGTGATGTACTTTAACTTTTGTTAATTATACTTTTTCAGATGATCAAGATTAATCACTTGCTTCAATCTATTGTGGCTCTGAATGAATTGTTGAATTGATCATTCATCATGTAGCTATTGATTTTAATAATCTAGCTTTATAATTTTTTTCTCGATCTGTCGATCGACATCTATCTATTTTTTCATAATGCTATTACTTGTTTCAATTTAATTTTATGTCTGGATTTTTGTTTTACCATCCTTTATGTGAATGGATGTCTGATAACTGTGGAAGTCTGATTATCTTACCAGTATTCTTAGTATGTGGAGTTGCTATTTAGTAGATTCTCCATCTTTTCTCTTTCTAAACAGATTTTTTATCTTTTGCATGATCTTCTTCCTTGATTTCCTTCTGTTCATTCTGTCTAGAGGAACCCAACAACCAAGGTACTATTAACAATCTTTTTACTTTACCTATTCTATAAACTTATTCTATCTTTATCTGTATTGATAGTACTAACACAATAACAAAAATATCTGAAATAGATTTTCGTTCTCATATTTATCAAGTTGAAAATCATTCAAAGTTTAACGAAATTCTACTTTCCATTATCACATTCATTTGAATTTCTAAGTGGGTCTGACTAGGTCGTTAAAAGCTCAAGTTGTGCAAAACAATTTCGGACTCGTTTGCATAATACCACGTGAGGAATTCATTCATTTTAACACAGTCAAATGTTCCAATTTGAAATAATCAAGTACCTTTATCAACAAATAAAAACAATTTAATGAATCATTCGGTGATTGGCACCAGCTGTTGCCTTGATTACAAAAAATTGTTTTTTTATTGTGATTATGATCGTTAACAATGGTTCATATTCCTCAATACAAAGTAACATAGAATATGTTTCGAATTCTCAATAACGGTTTTATTGCGGATGATGCCCACATGAGTCTGGAGACTTGTGAATGGGTGAATGATGAGAATCATCCATGGCTGAATGAGATTCGATCCCAAAGGTTGCAGGAAACGAAGCCAGCCAGAGCCCCATCTTATCAATGTTATCACAGATAAGCACTCCAACCAACTTCGCTACCAGAGGAACAATAAAGGGATCAATTGTCTCATATTTATGTTTTTCAACACTGGCTATTGATTTTGTGAGAATTTAATATATTGGTGTATTTATCAAAAATTACTTCGGTATAACTCCCTCATAACAAAAAGTCGTATCATTTTGTGAATTAATTAATTCTATTGCAAAATGTGACTTCAGCTCTTTAATCTTTCGAATGAAAACGCAAATTGACTTATGATTACTGATTTTTACTCAAAACCTTGTGTTATGTGTTCTCATCCAAACTAACATCACTAACAATTTTTTTAAATAAGGGTTTGGACTTGACAGGAAACATTATATAGTCCATGTAAAAACTTCTTCATAAAATTGAATAAGGCTATTTAATAGCACAGTATTTTTCTAAACTATTTAGAATGATCCTTCCTAAAAAGGTGCAGCCATACTTATGACATTGGGTTACTATCAGTGATCAAGTATCTCACTACAATGGAAATATCAATATTCTATCTATTTTGCATTTCCACTCTTGCAGAACATGAAAATGGGCGTATCAAATGTATTTTAATGTCTATTCTCTCTTGAAAAAACATGCGACTAGATTATGTTTATGATCTGCTTATTAACGTTTTTTACATTGACCTACATGTTTCTCTCGAGTTCAATTCCAGGTCTAGGCAAGGGTACTACGTACTAGACCACTAGACTACTAGACATACTTTATATTAAATTCAATTTCATTTGACAGTACACATAACTGTATTTTCTAATCATGTACTTATGAGCTTAACTGTAACTCAATTTTTTAAAGTTCTAAATCTGCATGCTTTCCACCTGTTGTAACAAGAATTATCGTAACAAGAACTGATAACACTCAGATTACGGTTGTAAATATCCTGAAGGTGAGTGCTTAACTATTCACCACTGAAATTGATAAGTATATCTGAAAGTAGTACTAAATTGTCTCCTATATGATATTCGAGGTAATATAGTTTTGAAAATAAATCGATAACTCTTCATATTAATTTATTTCAGTTCTGCAAAATGTCTCGGATGCATTTGTCTAGAGATACTGATATTTTTATTGTTACTTAATGTTTAAATACAGTAACTGGAATAGTTTTTCAAAATAAAAAGTATTTCAGATGAATATTTGAAAACATACGATGCACTTTATCCTTCACTACTCGGCAGTAGTTAGTAGTATAAGTCTGCTTTGTATGTTGAACATTTTTATGAAACAAATTTTGCAGTATAATTTTTTTCCTGTTCTCTTCCGGTAGATGTCAGTATTATTCTTTGTCAAATTATTAGTTATACTCTTCCCATTAATTTTGAGAGTGGATATTGACCTCGAATATCTAATTTTAGGAGTAACTTATTCAGAATTATTTCAAAATATTGCATCTTTGCTTCAGAACGTATTTAAATTAATGTGCTGCTTTAAAGGCAAGTCAAATTTTTCAAAGTTAATCCAATCTTAGCTCTCACTATATTGACTATTGTATTCCCACTATTGCAATATGAATGTTCAACAATAGTGAATATTCTCACTACTGTATTCTTACAATCATGGTTTCAATTATTCCATTTTTATCAAATGGGTAATTTTTTAATGTCATGTATGAGTAGTGTGTGTGGTTTCGATGTTCCGTACCGGTAGTATATGTTGTAGTTTGATTATTATTGTTGAATTTTCATTTGGGTATAACATTAATCTTCTTTCAGCATTCACATTTTTATTATCACTATCTGTTTCTTTTTTCTATGTATTGTCTTGAATTATTATTTGTCTTTGTTTTATGTTTTGTTTGCATTATTAATCCTTATTGTTTGTTTTGGCGTGCGTCTTCATCGATAGATCCTGAAGCCCATGCTCACTCAGGTATCTGTTTTGCACCTTATAGTCACTTTCCTCTTGAACTCATATTTTCATCATTCCTTGTGCAGTTCTACTTTCCTTTATCCCACCATTTTTGCTTGGCTTGTTTAATGCTACATGTTGTCTTGTGACAAAATCAAATTCGTTAGCTTCATTCTGCTTTTGTGTTGTCTCAAGTTTATCGGTACAATGTATCTTTGAGCTTGTGGTAATTCATTGAATGTTTATTTAACTTCTATCAAATTGCTTAATTTAGTGTTATCGAAATCAGTAAAATCTGCGTTAATGTGTAAAGAGTTGAGAGTTCTATAGTCTACATACATTTTTCCAAGTCTTCCCACTTACTGCAAAATGTGTTCTAATAGAATACAGAATAAGAAGAGTTCTTCCTGGCTTCAACACGTTTCAGGTAAATTTGACTTATCGAGAACCAATCTTCGCTTGACTCATCAGGTTAGATGAATCTGGACACTTCTTAGTTAAAAATATAATTGATGCTGCTTTGCATTAGGTATTAGGGGATAATATCTGGCTGTATAAAGGTGTAATTAAATTTGTCACAGTTTTTTCACATTCAGTTCAGTTAGTTCAAGCTAAGTCAAAGTAATGCATATTCCACAGTAATTATTTTCTGTGAAGGTAACCTGCATATACTACAGAAATCATGTTGAATAAAGATAATGTAAGTTTTTGAGAACGTTACAATAAAGCCAGCGTACCAGGTCTGACAGATATTAAAGATTTCTCAACGAGAATTTATACGCATTCAACATCTCCAACAACAGATTTTACTATTATGAAGCAGTGCACTGTATTTTTAACATATAAAATGCATAAAATAATTGCATTCATTCTCACTACGTAGCCTAATTTTATAATGTAGTTATTAGTGTAAAAGTTGTATTTATTCTACAATAATAAAAAAATAACATAATTTATCAATTTTAAATTCCTCAAAGTTCTATTAATTATACTGAAGACTTCCGCAATGGCGGATATTGACAACAGCATTGAATAGCTGATGGAAATCTATGAACGCTACTACACAATTCAATGATATCAATATTGTGGAAGACTTCAGTATAATTAATAGCAATTTGAAGAATTTGAAATTAATAAATTATGTTCTTTATATTTTCCAGTTTGTTAAAATCTCAGTTCCTTCAAAACCAACTTTTAATTAAAAAGAAAATCGAAAATCTATTATGTTAATCACCTAAATGTAAATTATTTATTTGTGTGTGTGTGTGTGATGTGTGACTGAATTATGGTTCGTTTTCTGAGTGACCTGATTTGTCCTGGCTAAGAACACTTGTATGCACTTAAGTTCACTTGTCTGTGCTATTTTCCTTTCAGTTTCCTATGTTAGATGTGGGTGTTTTGGGATTTAAATGTGTTCCTTATTCTTTTTCTGGAGCGCTGCTACATGTTTCATGTGATTCATGCACATTCTCTTGTGGTTTTACTGATGAATTCGGTGGGTTTTGTTTGTTCCTTATCATTTGATGATGTTAGTAAATCCTGGCTCCCCCGAAACATAATGCAAAGTACGACAAATATTTTTGACGTTTTTATTCAGTTTAACAATTTGATTTTTAAAATTGTCAATGTTGAGAAAGCCCAAAAAAATTCACTGGTACACTCGGTTGAGTGGCACAAATCTCGGAACGATTGACATTTGCTCTGCTCATAACAATTGGCCAAATTGTCTAGCATTACTCATGTGGGAGTTCTCGTTCAAGTTAGTACAGAATGAAAATTATTTCGATCGATTAATTTTTTAAATCCGCCATTTCACATACTGTTTCCACGGACCCCTATTGCAACCACATAGGAATTCGCGTACCCGATGTTGAGAACTAACGGATTGATAATGAAAAAAGGTTTTGATTTGAGGTGAGACCAGAGCCAGGATCCACTAATTTTGATGTTGCTGTTGATGATATCAATTCCTTTGTTGTGTCTCTACCAGGTTATGAATGCGCTGCTGGAAATTTCTCTCCAAATCTAGTGGTGAAAACACACGCATTTACAAACATGAAGCAATTAGTATTTCCTACTGTACATGATATTCAATTAGAGGAAACTGTCAATGGGTCAATGAATACAGAAGGTACCATATTTCACCCTCTTATTCTGCTAAGGCCTCTTCCTGTCTTTCTTTCTTCTACTAGTTTTATTCTGAATGAATGTCTCCCTTCAATTTTTCTCATGGGACTGTAATATATGTTATAACTTTTCTTGGAAACTGGAAAAATACAATAATAATCTGATTATAAATTCTTCACCTTTTTGCAACCCCTGTCTGCAACTGCAAGTGCCTGCATCCTCTAATACTAGAATATTTGATAATTATTCTGCTTGTAAACTTAATTCTATCAATAAAATGCCGGACTGGTTTTTCAACTTTTACATTATTGTGTATGCCCATTGTATTGTATTGTCCTCTGTAGGGTAGTTCCATCTCGCCAGCGTTGAAGCGTGTTTATCTTTATAATTAGGTGTAATCCTTACCACTAGGATCCATCACATAAATCTCCGCAGGACACAAAAATGCATCATCCTGATCTCATGTTGGAATTGTTTAATTAATAATAATAATCATTATAATAAAGAGACAAGGCTCTTCTGTTTTTCAATTAGTTGATAGTGGCAATATGGAGGTTGAATAATTAATTGGTCAGCTTTAAAAAAACTCAGATTTTGAATCATGTTTCAGTTGAATGTGAGTACGCATCTCACTGTATGATAGTAATTAGTACAAACTTTTCAAGTAGTGATGTATTCAATTTGCTATAAATAAAGACAGTGAATCAAGTGGGAAGTGATAGTCGCGAGTCGTAGCAGGTATCTGTTAAATCAGATAGAGATAACCTACGAACTCCTGGGCTCTCTTTGTATAAGTGTGACCGATTTTTTTTAATATTAATGCTGATGATGCCCACATAAGTCTGAAACTTGTGCGTGGATGATTACACATGCCAGACGGAGGAGCGGGATTCGAACCCGCGATCGCTTAAACGACAGCAAGCTGAAGTTGCGACGCCCCAACCAACTGCGCTAAGCGGCCCACCAAAGTGGATTGGATTGGCCAACAAAAAGACTCCGTTCTTTGCTGTAAAATCCTTTCCCAGCGGTTTGGAACCCACCTAAAACCGTGGGTCAAACTCGTCAATCGCCTTCATCCAACTTATTACCCACGCATAGGTCTCAGACCTATGTGGGCATCATGCTAAAAAAAAATCATAACAATAAAAAAATGGAAATAGATTGTTCCACTTTAATCTTATTGATGTTGTTCAATATATTGTACATATTGTGATATTGTATAATGTCTGATGAAATAAATAACCTACTTGAATGTTAATTAGCTTAATTATGTTTACAGCATTACGAAAGCTACTATTTTCAGCACGAGTTATTTAGCTCTGGTATTGAAATCAGATAGAAATTGACTTTATTATAAAAAAATCTAAAAAAAAAACTTAAAAAAATGAAAATGTGCTGTTGGCGAAGTTAAGTCATGTAAAGGGCTTACATGACTTAACTTCACCAACAGCACATTTTTATTGCAAAGAGCAAAAAATAAAGTCAGAAGAGTACTCTTCCATTTAACCCACAATATTCTAGTGAAGTTTTCACCAAAGAAATTTAGCCTTAATCTTCTCAACAACTGAATCTGCAGCTCTTCTATAAGCCTGGACTTGAGCAATCGATTTTTACCAACATTGTTATCATCATTAATAACATTTTCTTTTGGGAATATTGCACATATTCTGTACTCCTTATTCTTCAAAATCTTTTTTTAATAAAGATACCATTGATATCTTATATTTCAATATCATATATGAATGCGTTGTAGCCATTCGAATATTTTATTCCACAAAAACGTGAGCAGTAGGATATCTTTTATGCATTATTTATTTTACAGAGCAGTTTACATGACAACATGTAGCAAACATCGTTCAACTAACAGCCATGATTTTCCTCCTAATTATGGTGATGGTTGGTGCTCATCTGTGGTGAAAGGTGTCTTCTTGAAAATTATTGTTACTCTATATTCTATTTTCATTGTTGATTTTAATCATGGTAGAAGTAAGAAAATAAGATTTGCAATTGCTGTTATTGAAGTAATGAAATATAAATCTTATTTCTTTGAAGATTCTTTATCATTCGTGAATGATTTGTTAATACATTTAATAATTGATATGTTATTAAAAAATGATGTTCTTGAAATACTGTACTACAAAAACGTTATTCTTGAAAGTTTCCTGCAATTTATAAATAAATAGGCCTATTATTAACCATGAAATAATGTGAATCGTGCGGTTATTCTATACACAAGTATTCCATACTTTGGAATCGTTTCAATCAATTCCTTGAAAATGTTTCAAGAGATTTTTTTTATATTGTCACATTTCTCAACCTCTTTCTCTGAGATGATATGATACTCACTATTAATGTCTATCATATTCGTTAATCGAATAAAAGATATTTGTAGATTTAGATTGGTTTGAATTGATTTATATTTTTCAATATTGATTTTATTCATACAACAAATGTCGGTATATAATTATAAAAGGAATCATATCAATCTAATTTATATTACTCGCAAAGAAGTTATAAAACAATGAGATTCTACAGCTTCTTTCTTGTTTCTTTAGGCTATTGCACTCCTCATGCACTCAAAGTTATCATAATTGTCAAGATGATATTCATTGCTATTGTATGAAGTATAAGTTAATAGTTTAATTATAAATAATTAACTTCTAAATTTTGTGGACATAATATGAATTGGTAAAAGGTAAGATGGACATTTTTTCGTACAAGAATTACTTCAAAATTGAGAATAGTGTTCTCATTCATTTACTATTTACTGTTGATTCCTTCAGAAACATGATTCAGACAAGCCATGTCGACAAGTACTATTGTGCTAATTCTATTTTCCTTCTTTGCCAATAAAACTGCATGAAAAGCTTTAATATATTATATATTTTTCCAGATCATAGGCCTCATGGACGCCAGGAATTGCCTATGCTCCCAAGGTCTGATTCCACAGCCGAGTTTCAGCCTCTTGAGGACAAGGAAGTGGAGTATTTCTTCGCATCTGATGCCAGTGCTGTCATTGAACACACCAACCGAGTTATCTTCCTTGAGGTTAGAGTCTAAACAAATATATTTTTCAAAAATTAGGTCAATCTTACCCATAAATGAACCAGAACAAGTGTTCATAAGTTTCAAGATAATTAACATTTAGTTTTTCTGTGATGTTTTCCATGACGAAATACTTAATGAACAATCTAATATTAAAACTGACACTGTATTTCACTTTTAAATAATGTTTTACTCACATATATTGGAGATGCTTGAGAAATGCATTTCACTTCTGAGCAGAAGCTTCGTCAGCCTGCCGCCAGAGGTCATGCTTTGTTTAGGTTAGGATGAGCAGCCATTATGTAGTTAAAAATTGCGTTTGATTTGAATTGTATTTGGTCATTGAGTATGTTGGTTCTATCTTGTTTATGGTGTTTGAATATTTCATATTGCTCCAGTGTATTTAGTTTGTGGCTTTTTTGGAATGTGTGTAGAATTTCTAAGTCTGACAAAGCATCACCCCTGGCGGCAGGCTGACGAAGCTTCTGCTCAGAAGTGAAATGCATTCCTCAAGCATCTCCAATATATGTGAGTAAAACATTATTTAAAAGTGAAATACAGTGTCAGTTTTAATATTAGATTTAGTTTTTATTCTTCAAGTCTTGTTTCACCCAATTTTCAAGTTGATATTATACATAATGTATTATATCTGAGGTGCTTGCACTCTGGAAAAGTCAATGCCCGATGATTATCACCATCTCAAAATCAATCACATGCTATGGAATGTTGTTATTCACGCTTATCTAATCTGTCGTACACCATTCCACACCAAGTACTTAATTTTGCGGTGGTGATTATCATGATTTAGATAATTTACTTTGCAAGCACCCAAGTTGAATACACTCCTATATTATTTCCAAAATGAATGAAAGTATTCTTCGTTTTATATCTTCAATAAAGTGATACAAATATTTGAAAACAGGTATATATTTGAAGGCTTAGTTGATATTTTATCTAACTTGTTGATATTATAATGTTATTAATCAAACAAGAAAAACGCAACATTTCTCAGTTGGAAAGTGAGAAACTTTGTTTTTGAAATAAAGTGAATATTAGATTAAATTTCTCAATTAATTTAACAGCTGTGCAGTGAATGCCTCGAGTCTCAGTGCCATAGATACATAATAATGTTAATATATTTTTATGCTCAGTACTGATTCAAATATTTTGTATCAAGCAATAAGCAATCAATTCACGATGGTTTCATGTTTTTCTTTCAAGGATGACGATGTGGCTGCCGTAAAAGAAGGAATGTTAAGCATTCACAGACTAAGGAGGTCTTTGGATGATCCTCATGCTCGTGAGATCACCACCCTCAAGATGGAAATCCAACAAATTATGAAAGGCAAGTAACTGATATGGCGCTGAAAGCTTTCAAAATACCTTATCAGAGAAAGCACATTCTAATAATGTTCCTTACTATTCAATATTGATCAAAATCAAATAAATAAACTACAGTATCAAAAATAGTGTCCATATGCCTGACAATAACACAATAGTCTTACAGCCGTCACTCGTTTTTAGTCTTGACTAGTTTCTCCCACCGAAAGAGAACATGTGGATTAGGCATTTGATGGATTGATCAAATTATATATCTTTACAAGATAACTTTTCAAGGTAATGGTAATTCAGTGATGTAATATGTAAATAATTTAAAATTCATTATTTTCAACATCTCTTGAGCAGAAATAAAGTTGTCGTGAATCAACATCACGTCCATTCCCAGAAAGTCAACGCCACTGCCCCTGATAATAAGCATGTTTCAAGACATACCTAACCTGACTAATTATTGCCAGACATAAAGTAGAAACGCTATTTATATCTAATGTTGAGCAAGACGTCCTCCATTGCAATTCTCAGGTGCCGAATAGCTTCTACAAATTACATTTCTGTCCAAAAAATCCATTATCTGATTCTAGATGCTCACCATTTATGATAATTGAAATTCAATAAGTAAATCATGTATGATCTTTTTAATTAATAATTCAACTAAAGTGATCAATTTATTAAATGGAAATATTTGAAATCTTGGTTTCTTGAGATTCCCTAATAGGCGATTTTTGGAGGAATAGATCTCAAATGTTTGTGTAATCTCTAACTTTCAAGTGTAATTGTGAACACACTTGTAAAGAATCACGAAGGACTTTTCATGAGTTCAAAAATTACTCTTAAAACTATTATACATATTTGTAGTTGCAATTTTGTTCATCCCATCTGTCTATGAACTTTGTGAATTGAAATATTGTATGAATATAATAATAGAGTCTCAATTGTCGTATTAAAGGTTTCAGAATATTCCTAAATTTTTATGGGTGCTGCTAATTTCCACTACTAAAAGTTTTGAAAAAAGAATTCTCATATTGTTTATATATTTTAGGTAACTACAGCTCATTTATGCAAAAAGAAATTTTTGAACAACCAGAATCGGTCGTTAATACCATGAGAGGTCGTGTCAATTTCGAGACAGAAACTGTTGTCTTGGGAGGAATTAAGGTAAGGACTACACATAATATTTTCTTAAATTATTATTTCTAGTAATTTATCGTTTACTAGAAGGCCTGACGCGCATTGCTGCGATCTCATAAAAAATTCTCCTCGATTTTATCATTCGCCACCTCCCACTGAGGCTACATTTCAAATTTCTAGCTGTATTGGGTAACAGGTGTCGTCAACCCGGCATAATTACATTGCATCATATACAATATATGTTCCTATTGTATATGTTCCTATATTTTTTTTTTTTTTTTTTTTTTTTTTTTTTTTTTTGAGGATGAAGCCCACATAGGTCTTAGACCTGTGCGTGGGTAATGAGTTGGATGATGGTGATTGATGAGTTGGACCTACAGTTTTAGGTGGGTTCCGAACCACCGGGAAGTGATTTTACAGCAGAGAACAGTGTCTTTTTTGCTGGCCAATCTAATCGGTCACCGTTACGAACGGGACCTACGAGAACGCAGCTTATCTCTCTGATTGAACAGATACCAGCTACGGCTCGCGGCTATCACTGCCAATATGACTGCAAGGCTCCGACTACACGGTACATGCTTTCCAGACAGCGTAAATAACGCCGCTAAGGGGCATGCCATACGATTAAAAACTGTTGACTTCTATCAGCTCTTCCTTGAAGGATACATTTGTATTTTTTGTGTCCTGATTTGCGAATCTAAACCATTCTCGAATCCACTTGAACACACACAAAAAATTTCAACAAAATCGGTCCAGCCGTTTAGGAGGAGATCAGTGACATACACATGCACATAAGAATATATATATATATATATATATATAAGATACGCCGATCAGACAAATTATTCATGAACAGTAAAGTCAGACTAGTCATCTTTATTTAGCATCTTCTTCTAGCTTATTAGACTTTATTGACAGTTAGGAGGAAAAACTAGGATCAAAATCTGATGCGTGTCCCCAACTCTGTTTTTCCTATGTTGACATATGTATTCGGTTAATAAAAACAGTATGTGATAAAAAAAACGTTGACAGATTTTTAATTAACGCTATTAACTTACAACAAAAAAAAAACACTCATAAATTGTAAGATATGACTGGAATTACTAATAAGCCAGACAAAATACTACAAAATGTGTTGATCACATCTGTCCCAGACATATATGAGCGACAGCAATACCGACCAGATCACCTTTTAATATTTCCTGTCTTCTTTATACACTTTCCAGTAACTGAAAAACACTGTTTTATTATTATTTAATGTTGAAGTTTGAGAGTTGATGGCATAATGAACAAAACTAGTTTTAATTACTAGGAATAAAACCTCTGTACAATAGATAATTCTAGGATTGTGTTTTCTAATTAGTATAGTACATTCCAATCGTACATTGACACAACAAATGAGTGCGAATATTAGGAATGCATTATGAGTGCAAGTGAGTGCATAAGAAGAATGCAGCATTTCTTGTGATCTCTATATGCTTAGTTAAATTCGCTCGTCTAATTTGGTAGTTGTATTGCTAATAATAATTAAAATTAGTATTCACTAATTAATTATCAGCTATATAATGCAGTTGTTAGTTGCAAAGGTCATCGGCATTATTTTTAAAGCATTAGAAGGAATTTCGAGAATAATGATTGTCTTGAGGTGAACTGCAAACTTCAATGATTATCTTGAATCCACTCGTTTTCAGGATTACATTCCAGAAATCAGGAGATGTAGGCGTTTGATGTTGATTGGTTGCGGCACCAGCTACCACAGTGCTGTTGCCACTCGTCAACTGCTCGAGGAATTGACTGAACTCCCAGTTATGGTCGAACAGGCCTCTGATTTCTTGGATCGTGTCACTCCAGTCTTCAGAGATGATGTCTGCTTTTTCATTTCTCAATCAGGCAAGCCCGATTACTACTATTAAAACTCTATTTTTGAAAGGTTTTTGTTTCTACCAATTCAAATTAGTGGGGCATTTTCGCTCTGGAAGATAAGCTCCATCAGCCAACCACTAGGGTTTTGCTCGTTTTTGAGTTTGAATTGAGGGTCTATCTAGAACAGTTAATACTTAGGTTACTAGCAAATAGTTGATACTATAGTTATTTGCAACTACAGGTCCCATTGATTGTGAATCCTCAAAAATCATTCATGGCCGTGGGCATTAGTTCTAGGAGTGATGAGCCAGCAATGAGACATCTTTTTAGTGACCAATTCAATTGGATGTACGATTCCATTGAAAGTGAGTTCAATGAGATCATAGGAAGAAGAGTAGTTACCATTTAGATTCTAGTTGGTTCTAAGAATGGAAAAAGATCAAAACAGAATGATCTCAAAGATTATTTGAACTGTACATAAAACTGTACAAGTACCAGGAATTTATAGATTTTGAGAAGCATACATACATTTGTAAATACAAAAAAAATCCAAAAACCGAATGATTTCAAAGATTATCAGTAAAGTACATAAAACTACTTCTTGACAGGGCTGCCAACAATTACTGTGAAATTATAGATTTTGTAAATTATAAATATATTTTAATATTACAAGAAATCACTAACTTTTAATTTCTTAATTAAAACTGGTATGCACTGTAACCAAGTAGGCAATGTAACCAGGATTATGTCTAATTGGCATATGGTAACATTCTTTACCTATGCATTGTAATCTCGATCTCACTCATTAAATTTTTTTGTCATTTCAGGAGAAACAGCTGATTCGCTAATGGCTCTGAGATACTGCAAGCAGAGAGGCGCTCTTATCATTGGTGTTACAAACACGGTTGGCAGCTCCATCTGTCGTGAGTCACACTGTGGCATTCACATAAATGCCGGACCTGAAATTGGTGTTGCATCCACCAAAGCCTATACTTCACAGTTCATCTCTCTTGTCATGTTCGGATTGGTCATGAGTGAGGACAGAATATCGATGCAGCCACGCCGTTCTGAAGTAAGCAATGTCAGAAAACCTATACAAAATCTTTATTTATTTAAAAACTTTACAAGAATGTTGAGCCCGCATCTAATGTTTTTCAGTACTGCATAATTATGATTTTTAATATGCGCTCACCGTCGCGGTCTTCTTACTCATCAAAACTCAACAGCAGTAATCGAAAACCACAACTGCCCACTGTGTCCCATGGCAGCTGCAGTGGCGCAATCAGTTAGGGCATCATTCTTGATAGGCCTCTGGCTGGCTGGTTCTCCTGCGGCCACGAGTTCGAATCTCGTCAGCTTTGGATGTTTTCTGATATCATTCACCTCATCACCCACGCACATGGGCATCATCCAATTGAAAAAAATAAATAAAATTGAACAAAACGTATAAATTGCTGATATGTATTCTCTTATCACCCACAACTTCATCAATTTTTTTCTACTGTATGATTACGATTGTTTATTTTAAACGATTTATTTTCATTACAGATCATAAAAGGACTGAAGCAGTTGGATGAACAAATTCGCAAAGTATTGCAAATGGATGGAAAAGTGCTTGAGCTAGCTAAGGGACTGTTTCTTCAGAAATCACTGCTGATAATGGGAAGAGGATACAACTTTGCTACTTGTCTTGAAGGCGCATTGGTATGGAGAATCAATTCATGCTCATTTATTGCATAAAAACCTCCTTACATTACTTGCAGTAAATCTTGAGATAGAAACTCTTATCCTCTACACAAGTAAAGTATAAATTTATAAAATAATCAATTGATAATAGAATGTTTCTATGAAGTGAGAAACCTCGAATAAACTGCTATGAGGACATACTTTCGTGAAATCAATTCTCTAGACAGGTTGGTAACATTTTCTGTCCTACTTTCACGAAGGCTTTTTTGGAAATTGGAAAAATATTTTTTATTTTTTTTCAATTCAATTTATTATCCTCAAAATAATACAAATTCACATTGAACAAAATCACAATTACAATTTCAATAGCATTTTCGGATCTATGTAATGCGTACTCTTATTATTCATGTATTAAATTTTTTATATACAAGTCTTTTATCCTAGGATAGAATTTAGAAAGAAATAATATCTAGTTTTGAGTTTTGCTGTTTTCAGCAAAAAGCTCCTTTCAATAAATTGTAAAAGTTTCCGACAGACATTTTTTCTAATCAAAAGACTCGTCGATTCTTGAACTACTGTGAATATTCTTAGTCTGTAACTAGAATTCACAAGAAGAAGAATAACAATGTAGTCATGGAATGAGAAGTGTGTTTAAATAATGTATTCTGCATTTTCATAATAATTTACAAACCCATGTTTGTTGTGTTATTTTAATGTTGATGCTGTAATAATATCACATATCAAACAATCTCAATTACATGAAGTGATTTCTTGTTATAAATGCATTTCAGAAAGTGAAAGAACTCACTTACATGCATAGCGAGGGAATTATGGCTGGAGAACTGAAGCATGGTCCTTTAGCTCTTGTTGACCATACTATGCCTGTGATAATGATAGTCACCAGGGATCCAGTCTACGTGGTAAGAATAATTATCACACATTTCATTTTTGGGCTGTGAAATAATTCTCATTGGTCAAGACATTTTGTGATTCATGTTCATGAAGGAATAATAACAATATTTAATATTATCAAATAAATTGTCTTATTCTCTTTTCAACATAGTTTCTTGACATTTTCTTATTAGTATTAAATATCAGATTTAGAATGCTTTCTACATAGTTAGTATTATTATTACATAATTAAATCATCATAAACAGTATAGAATTATTTAACATTATATTTATAAAAATATTATATAAGTCAAAACAGAGTCTTGAACAAAATTTTAAACCCCTTTTTCAAAGTACATTCAACTCATGACACAAACCTTTCCCATACAATAATTTTGTGAATATTCCAAAAGTATTTTGCGATTCTTTGAAGACATGATTGACTCGTATCGTGTTATTTTTATTTTACTTGGCTAATGGTTTGTGATAAAATTGTCATGCATTCTTTGATAGGATTGCATAGGATTGATTTCTCATTGATTTCCACATAATAGTCTATTTGGCTCTAGATCTCCACATTGGAGTGAGGTTCATATATCTTTACCTGTATGCTTGTGGAGAGCCATAAATTTATGTGATGTTGGGTTCACACTTGATTCATCTTGTTTCCACTAGTTTATAATAAAAACTTAAAAAACACTTTTAAGTGGAAATTATGACTTACGTTATGGCGTGACGTGTACTGTGGGTCGTCTGACGATGCTCTTAACATCAGAGTGAAACGGCCGTCACGCCATAACGTTAGTCATAATTTCCACTTAAAAGTGTTTTTTTAAGTTTTTATTATAAATTTATGATTTACTTCTAATTTGGATTTGGATTCTTAATCTGGCTGGAAGGTGAATCTTATAAAGACATGGCTTTTTTCTGCAGAAATGTATGAATGCTCTTCAACAAGTCACTGCCAGGGAGGGAACGCCGATCATCATTTGTGAAGAAGGAGATGCCGAGACTTCATCTTTCGCTTCTAAATTTGTTGAAGTGCCTCATACAGTAGACTGTTTGCAGGTAATTTTTTTAAATTTTTATTTCAAAAATTTTCATTCCATATCCCGCATGAAAAGCATTCCATTCCATCTGTTGCCGTCAATTTAAAATATTGGAAGTCAAGATGTTAAATTTAAAATATTAAATTGACTATGATAGATATTAAAGACCATGATAGATAAATATTAAATTATCTATGATAGAATCTGTCTTGAAGGATTTTAAGATGGACTACTCACTCTACCAGGTAGGTTATGTTGTAATTCTTTCTTCATCTCTTTATCATTTTTGTGCCAGGAGAGCGTATAAATTACCGTACATATTTATTCAGATAGAAATCTCACCCCATTTGGCAATGACCTTTGTTGCCAAACAATGTTGGAGGGCTCAACTATCAACTTACTTTATACAGCACGATCAAACCCTTTACTGTAAAGGCTGCTATTTTCAATGTTACACTTCACCATGTGCTTTTTGAATTATTTTTTCTTAATTCTTATTTACTTTCATATTGCTATTTGGCATGTTGCTGACTTCTGATTTTGTACAAATCAGTACTGATATTATTTTCCATAATATTATGTTAATAGTATATATTTTGCTCTTAATTTATGAAATTTCTCATAGTAGATTTTCCTAATACCTTAAACTATTTCATGTATTATAATAATCAATGAAAATATTAGTTTCTGACTATAGAATTAATTTGATTTTTTATCTAAACATGTATTTTTTATCATTTAGACATAATCTAATAATCTATCATACTATCAATGATAGAAATCAATGTTAATACATCAAAGACGTTATGAATAGTTAAAGGGCGTGGGCCCAACATTCGTAATCTTCGAACTTAGCATATCCAGCACTATTGCCAGGAAACCCCACTTTTTTGTTGTATTATTTGTCATTCAGCACATTTTTTGTGATTATTTTAATTTATTTATTCTTATAAGTGAGTTTGATTATTTGTCATGTTTAAAAGTCTAGTTCAAAATTTGCTGAACTCAATAGAGATAAACAATTTTGTTTTACATTTTCCAGGGAATTTTGACTGTGATTCCGATGCAGCTGCTCTCATACCACATTGCTGTACTGAAAGGATGCAATGTTGATTGTCCACGCAACTTGGCCAAGTCTGTCACTGTCGAATGAAAAATTAATTGTTTTTCATATTGAATTCGAATATTCCTTGATGAATCAGTTTCAATTATCTGTTCCTCAAGCCATCAATTGATATCAACTGATGTAAATTTGATCCCCAACTATGTGAGTTAGTTGAAATTTAATCTTATGAATCATTGAAAAAAATGGTATTAGAGAAAGTTTGAAAAAGAAAATAACGTTGGTACATTTTTATTCATATTATATTTATTTAAAAAATGCAACTAATTTAACAAACGTTCTTGCATATAAGTTTATTAAAAGCTTAATATTTCTCGGAACTAGCATTCTCAATTGTTTTAAACTTACAATTATTTTGTAATGTAAAACATATTAA
The DNA here is from genome assembly GCA_948455865.1 of Conomelus anceps. Lineage (NCBI taxonomy): Eukaryota > Metazoa > Arthropoda > Insecta > Hemiptera > Delphacidae > Conomelus > Conomelus anceps. The sequence continues at coordinate 116,969,385 of OX418216.1, forward strand.
AAAGTAAAATAACATGGCAATTCCTATTTTGTTATTTTAAAATATTTTATATATTTTAGAAATTTTTATGAGATTGAATAGTTTTAATTCTATTCCGTTATTGATAAAAGACGATTCAGCTTATTATGCAACTGTTATTCTATTTTGCAAAAAAATATGAAATTTAATTCGATTAAAAACATGGATTTTTACGAATGTTTCCGAAAATTTGTAAAATTATAAAATAGAGATACCTTCTCCTTTGCTACTTTACTTCCATTTTCTTATAAATTCAAAATTGAATGAAGTTGCATGATTTCCTTTGATCTCATGAATTTCTTATTCAAATTCTCTAAGATTTTCATTTCACGATATCAGTTTATAACAAATTGAATAGTTCTCAGAACTAGCATTTGACATTGTTTTAAAATTACATTTATTTTACACAATAATTTCTATTTTCAACCCTTGTGAATTTTTATCACTGAAAATCTTTTATTAGCTTGTTTACCTTGGTGCTATTCCATTAAAGTTACCCTAATTGTTGTAAAAAAATATTCCCAAAATATATTTGTTTTTTGTGATATCTTTACTACTTAAATTTTATTCATTCCCATTCATATATTCTAAAAAGTAACATCATAATTTCTGTAATATTAAACATCTTATTCAATTTGATTGTAATGTGACTGTTTTTGTGTTATGAGTACTGTAAGAATGATTTTTATAGAGCATAAATTGTGTTGGAGATTTATTTGAAAGAATAATGTTTTTCTCAAGAGAAATTTTATAAAATAGAAATTTTAAATTTATAAATGATTGATATTTATACAATCAATATGAAAATAAAGGATTTTTATGAATGTTCTTGTTTTTTATCCTATTTCACTTTTTTATAACCTGTAATATAGAATCAAAGAACATTCATGGTCGATTGTACAAATGTCATCAACATTAAATTTGATCCTCAATCACTGGCAAAACAAAACTCCGGCCAATTTGACTGGAGATTTGACCGGCCAATTTTCGAGTACCAAATAACTGATCCCCTGTCAAATGATGCGCTCTGGCAGTCTAGCACCTTGTATTATATCAACACGGCTTTTGAAATATTGGACAAAAACACGGGTTTACATTTGAAATAAAACAATTAATTGCAATTTTTCATAATTATGCCAACTTATAACAACTGTAATAAATATGAAAAACAACTTTTTGTATATAATTACAAGGCAACTAAATTGAGCTGATCAAAATTGTTATTCATAAACTGATCGGCCTTTCTGCAACACAAATCTCTTGTCAAAATGATCTTGGGTCAGGTGAACAGGGATCAGCTCTTTTTTTGATTGGTGATTGTGCAACCGGTCTTGAATCAATTCATATGTTGATTTCTACGAATGACAATTGATTAAGCTATGTCGATTCTTACAGATATGCACCCCTCAAAATTTGAAATGTAACTTCTTGTCAAGAGAAATTTGTCTTGTAAGCTATCGATTATTTAAATTGCTTGTCTTTGCTGCGATATGAAAATTTATCTTCTTTTCGACGACGCTGTGCTCTAAAAATGATACCTCTTACTCGGTTCATGTCTCAATTTGTCAATTTGCCTTTTCTTAGCCATACCGTAGTCTGTTGCTGTCGAAAATATTACTAAAAATAAAAGTAGAATGCTGGATAGGAAGAACCGGAAGAAGAGCAAAGCAACCGAATTATTCACAATTTTTAATTGAAATATAAAAATCTCAATGTTTGTAAATACATTATACTTATTCTAGATTGAATAAATTATCTTTGTACAACACAGCTAGTTATATAACTTAGACATATTTTTCAGTGTGTGAAGAATTGAAAGCCCAAAAATACTTGATCAGTTCAGTTGAAAATCCTTTTCAAGAAATACATGACTGCATAACAAAATGGAAAATTATGATTAGTCTATTAAATTGTAGATAAATAATGTAACATGATGGTAATAATTTTCTCGATGGTGCATACAAAATCATTAGCTCCTCAGATATCATTTTCAAAATTATTGCCTTTTTAAATTTGCACACTTATTCTTTGCAATAACTGAAAATTGAATACTGACTATTTTTTCTCCACTCAGATAACAAGCATAAAATAATCAATATTAATACAGTTTAATTTTGTTATCAATTTTTTAATAAAGAACTCACAAATAATCAATACCTATTGAAATTTAGTATTAAGTTGAAAATAAACAATTTATTGTATAAATTTTCATCAAGAGCTTTGGATTATTGAGAACCTTGTACAAACTTTTCATACTCTCACAAGTGGCATACTTTCTGATTATAATTACAGGTAGTTTATGAAACCTGTTGTAATTCGAATATAAATTATAATATTTACATTTGAGCAAAGCCCAAAAGTGATATAACCTTTTTTTTCTCGTGGGTTGGTGCCCAAGATAATTTTGCTGTTTCATTGAAGATCACAGTACAACTTAATTCGTGAGTGACTCCGTTACTGAACCAGAAGTTCTGCAAGATCTGTTATTTGGATAGAACCATTTTCTGACAATTTTTCGTTGTCCATAACCCATGAACAGGTATTATAAACATTAACTTATCACGTCTCTTCACGCTATAGTGACATGGCACATTATTTGTTGTACCTTCTGAAGGAAGTCGGACAAAATCACAAATAACTTATTTACGATATCAAATTTCTAAGACAGCCTCTTCATTTAGTTCATCCAAGTTATCCGCGTTTATTGGGCCAGGAAGTGTCTCGTCTAAAACAGCATTCAGATCATCATATCTGTAAAAAATACAAATCAAGATCAAAATTAGCGATCAGCCTAAATAAATCATCCAATATTCAATTTCTTACAATAATTTTCAGATCATTGGTAAACCGCAATATATGATGCTCTCATTGGAACAAGTACATAATAATATTGTTTTAAAAATTCAATATTTTGGATTAGAATTCCTATTTATCGTACGAAGCAACTGATAGAGCAACCTACAGACTGATCCAGTATGCGAGTATGAAAACACTGTCTCATTTTAAAATAAGAAATATATTTTTTATTCATTTATTTCTCCAAACAGGAAGTAAAGATGATGACGGTGTTGAGGAAGTCACCAAAAAATGTACATATTCTTTTCATCCGTGGTAGAGGGTGCAGGTGAACTGTTATCGATTCTAAATCCTCTTCAACACTTTCTCATTTATGATCCCATATTTATATGCTACCCATACCGGTTGGTGATTTAAACTTTTAGAATGAATGTCATCGAGCAGTTAGTCAATAAGAGATCTCTATTCGATACATGGAAGTCACCGTGGTCAGAACTGATTTCCATGGAAAATCCTTTAAGTACGGCAATCTTGTGGAATAACTGACTGTGTTCACAGGACCTTACAATTTAATTGTTTTATTTTCATCTATTACTAATTGTTGAGGCCCCTAGCTTTTATCGGTGGGCAGATAACAGACAGACAGATAAACGGGTGTAGGCGTCCTCGTATCTTTAATACAGGCAGTAGTGAACGTCCAATGGACGGGGACAAAAAATGTGTCACCGCACAGCCGCTAATAAACTTCAGAGTGATTTTGTACCACGCAACGCTTTTCCCCACCCTTTTTTCCTATTACGGTACCTACTGATTATTAAACCCCTCCTAAAATCTGCAAGGTAAAATGTGGCCATATATTTATAACGCACATATTCGACCAACAAGAAGGAATGCTTGTAAGTCTTGTTATAAAATTCATATTCAAAACATACAGTCCACACGCAACGCTAAAACACTAATATTTTTAGATTAGTAATATATCAGAAGTGTAGTGGCAGCATGATAACTTGATGGTAATCTTTTTATTATACATCTAAGTAATTTTGTTACTTAGCTTACTCAACTTGAGTATTTATCCATAGTTATCAAGAATCTGTCATCATTAGGTTACCGTATCTTTTACTATTGTATGATAATGTCATATAATAATTATCATGACAAAGATTGAAATAAATTATTATTGTTATCATAATTTATTGAAAACTTTTATTGATGTTAATAGGTCATTGAATTTACCTGTCATCCTCTTGACTTGGAGTTTGGCTGTGCAATAACGTTGGAATGTGCTTACTTTGATTTTGTGTCCTAAATAGGAGTAAAAGATAGCACGATGCCAGGATCAATAGCTGTACCGCTGAAATAATAAAAGAGATAATCATCAGAATAATGAATAATCCTTTTTTGTGTTATTTGGTTGATAAAAGAAACACCAAATAACTTACTTGAATTGGTATAAATTAAGTTAGTATTTTAGAATGACAGATGATATCAATTATAATTGTCCTAATTTGATAGAATGTCTGATAAGTGGTGAACCCGTCGATCTATCATTTTTGCATGTACATCAGTATCACCATGACGATACTGACAATCTGATTAAAAGGGAAAAACGAACATGTAATTAAAAGCATAAGTTTTGCTAAAGCTCTCTCATATTTATTGTATAGCAAAACCGAATACATAAGAGGTATCCTACTATGTAAAAGATGGATTTTCTATGAAAAATATTTATAAAGCTTATGTCATACTTGAAACTTGAAACCATAAGCCTTAAACTTCGAATGAATATTTATTAGAAGTTGAATTTATATTATTCTTTAACTTTAATTGGTTGAAATGTTTCAATTGTCTACGTACAAACTTGACTTTAATCGACAATTCCTGGTTTATTATGGCATTTAAACAAACATGAGATAGGTACCGTACCTGATACTGATGATAGCCACAGTCTATGTGGTCGGAGAAATAGGAGTGTTGCAAGCCCTACATACAGGATTGCCCTTTTCCAAAGATTGAACCATGAAACACAGTTCCAACATTTTAGAACAGGACTGTACTCATTCCTGGAACAAAACATTGTACCACAATTATAATTCATAATCTATGACTTTTAAAATTTACCTCAATATTCTAAATCAATAGTCTACTTCAAATTTACTTCACATGAGCTCTCACAAGTTGACTCACCCCAGACGGATAGAGGGTACACTAGATAAAATAGGAATATGATAGGTGTAGGATAAAGGACAGGTACCTCCTCGGATGGATATACAATACACTAGATATAAAAAAGGAATATGCGCCAGGCGCCTCAAAGAAATTGTAGTATAACAAACACTGCAGTCATCAAGCACATGCTAGCACTGCTAGCATCAGACTTGTTAGTAGACCAGGCAACACTGTACAAGTAGTTTTGTCTATTTGTGCATTTTGAGGTTGGTGGTTCTCTGCTGGCATGGTCCCATACCTGGCAAATCCGCAATTTTCCAGAGCAGCCTATAATTTGGTGGCATGAGCTATACCTATAAATCAGTAGCATGTCTAGGGTAGCACAGATGCACGTGCCCCCTTAGATGGAAAGAGAATATCGATCGATCGAGGTAGCAGTGTGCTGTGCATACGTTTTCAGAACAGGCTCTGCGAATTTTGAAGAATAGAATATTAATTCGAACGGATAAGTAGTATTTTTGTTTATTACTATTAGTATTTATAATATCTTAATAATCTCCATTATTAATTTGTCTATTATAATTTAAAGTATCTTAATAAAAAGTCAAATTCTATTTTCGAGGTTAGGTGTACTGATATTGATAAATTTTCTTGTAATTAAATAGTCTCAAGTTGACAATTGTAATAAATTAAGTAATATTTCATAAAACATTTAACTAAAATCAATTGAAAACAATTTTTAGCTAGGAAAATGAGTCCAAACAAGGCATCTAAATCTAATTGTTTAACTTAAACTCAGGTAGCTATGCGATCCCAGCAATTATTAACAAAAAAATCTCCAACAGCTCTTAAAGCTACTGTAGATGTAGAAGAAAAGGTTGCTAAACTATTGAGTGATCACACCGAATTGAAAACAAAATTAGAAACATTACTAAAAAATTCTGAGGAAGAACGAATAGGGTTGGTGGATCACATAAAATCTCTGGAAGTTATTATAAAATTGCAGCAGGAAAACCATAAAACTGAAATACTAAATCTCACGAGTCAATGTAAGTTAGGTCTATGTCAGAGGAAATCGAAATATTAAAATCAAAAATAAACTTGGCTAATGTAAGATTTGAACCTCTGATCAATACAAAAAAAGTAGAACCTAAATCAAATGGGGAAAAATTAATAGAAATGGTCAAACAAAAACGTATAGTCAGGTTTTGCAAACAGCAACCAAAACTAAAGTAAGGGCAAATAACGATAGGAAAGGTAGAGTACTGCTCTTGACATCCAGTCATGGACGAGACTGTAGTGACCTACTAAATAAAAGATTAAAAAATAAGTATGAAGTTCAGAGCTTTTTCAAACCAAGTGCCCCTATAAACGCAATCGTAGAGTCAGCACAGGAACAAACTAAAGATTTTGGTAAAAACGATTTTCTAATAGTACTGGGTGGCTCAAACAATATAAATGAACCTAATCTAAAACATCTTCCTAAAATAAATGGAAAAATTAAAGAGATTGTGCCACTCAGCCAAAAAACTAATGTAATAATAAGTACAATTCCGTATAGGTTTGATAGGCCAGAGCTAAATGAAACCATTAAGTCGACAAATAAATCAATCCATAATACAATCAACAGCCTAAAAAATAAGAATTCTAAGCAGTTGGGGATTTGTTTTCTAAATGAAAGGCTGAAAAAACAAAACTTCACTAATCATGGTATACATCTAAATCAATCTGGCAAAGTAATATTTTGTAATAGGCTGGCAGAGCTGATTGAAAGTCGTTTGCAATCTACTGTCAATAATTCTCCTAAACAATCATCTAACGAACCTTTTTTAGTAAAGTGGCTCAAAACCGGGAAGGGAAACTAGTTTCAAATGATAAATTCATATCTTCAATTGTATTAAAAAGACGTTAATCGATCAAAAAATCAGGATAGCATTAGTGGAAGGAACTCTTGTAGCAATCTGATAGGCTCTCAAGATTCTAAGAGATTAAGTAAATCTACTTCAATATGCAAAAGCAACGATAAAGTAATAAGGGATGATAGGGAAGTACCGGTACTCACTGTGTTCCATCAGAATATTTAATACATTCGTAACAAAATAGATAGAATCGAAGTATTTTTTAAAGAAGAGGCTCCTGATATAGCTATTTTCACAGAGCATGGTTTAAAAGAAGATGAATTGTCACAACTTAATATTCCAAACTATTCATTGAAAACGTCGTATTGCAGGACATCTCATCGATTTTAGAGATTACTAGGCTACTACTCGTTTTACAAACGTTATTGTAGCGGGAGATTTCAATACAGACTTTGCAACACAGAATAAAATGACAGAAGATTTAAAGGATATTATATGCATGAATAACTTGGAAATAAAAGTTCATGAATATACCAGAGTCACAAGAACATCACAAACAATAATTGATAACATCCTTACTAATATAGATTACTCTTAAACAAGATTAGGCGGCTCGGAACTATCTGATCATGACTATCAAATCTTAGAGGTGGGGTTGCAAGGTCATAAATCAATTAAAAAGAGTAGAGTAATGAAAGAAATTCAACAATGTGAACAGGGGAATATCGATTGTTTGAAGCAGAATCTGCTACAAGAAAACTGGAGTAGGGTTTACAATAGCAATAGTTTGAATAACAAATATGATACTTTCATTAATATTTTAAGGTTTCATATTACTATGAGTTGTCCAGTTATAAAAGTCCCTGTAAAAAACAAATTAGACAAAATTGAAGAGTAAATAACTGATGATACAGGATTGATACATGATTGCAGAAAGAAATAGGGTTAAAGATGCATATGATGAATTCAAACTATCTAGAAATATGTTAAGTGAAGATAATTACAAAGCTCTAAAGAAAAACTATACAAGAGAAGTGAAAAGAGCGAAATGTAAGAAAACAGCTGAAATTTTGAATAATAGTGTGTACTTTAACACAGCAGTGTGTGGGATGTAATAAACAAAAATAGGCAAGTAGCTCATGTAGATGCTTATACTAGTGTCCCCAGAATAATTAACGAAAATGACAAATATATTGATGATAGTGTAGACATTTGTAATTTCTTTAACAGATATTATCTACTGGTTGCTAAGAATCTTCAAAAATCTCTTAATGCAGGTATTAGTGACATGAGGAATACTGAGGGGATTCAGAACGAATTAAAATTCCACCCAGTACCCCAAGACGAATTGTCAAATATCATTGATAGTTTAAATAATAAAAAAACTGTAGGAATGGATGGGGTATCCAGTAAAATTCTGAAAGAATGTAAAGATCAATTGTTAGACCCTTTGATTCATCTGATCAATCATTCATTAGAACAAGGTGTTTTTCCAGATAATTTAAAAGAGGGGAAGATCTTGCCAATCTTCAAAAGAGGTGATAGAGAAAAGGTAGAAAACTATAGGCCCATTAGTATTTTAAATGTAATAAGTAAAATTTTTGAAAGAGTAGTTCTAAATAGGTTACTTCTGCACCTTCAAGAAGCTAACTTTATCTGTGATGAACAGCATGGCTTCCAGAAAGGGAGATCAGCAAAGACAGCCATAGTTTCTCTAGTTGAAAAACTAATAGATATAATAGATTCAGGTGATAAAGCTACTGCAATCTTCTTAGATCTGTCAAAGGCATTTGATTGTGTTAATCATAGACATTTATTGGAAATACTGCAAAATGTAGGTGCAAATGGGGTTGAACTGAAATGGTTTGAATCATATCTTATTGGGAGAAAACAATGTGTAGGACTAACTACAGTAGTTGCTAAAAGTATAGTAAAGAATAAATCTAATAAATTAGAGGTGGAAGCTGGAGTGCCTCAGGGGTCAATACTAGGTCCATTGCTTTTTTTGTTATATGTCAACCGTTTACCTAAAGAATTAATTAGTGGTAGAGCCCTTTCATTTGCAGATGATACATCACTCATTTTCAGAAATTCCATTCTAGATAATTTAGAAATAAGTGCCCATATAGGTGTGCAGTCCATTGTCCAATTTTTAATTCAGTTGAAATTAACTATAAATAGTAAAAAATGCCAATACCTTCAATTCAAAAACTAACATAATTTAAATGAAGATAGGGCTATAAACGTGTTTGTAAACGATAATCAATTAGACCAGGAAGAAAAAATTGCATTTCTAGGAGTTATGTTGGATAGACGATTGACCTGGACTCCATACATTGAGAAAATATGTTGTAAAATTTCATCTGGTGTATTTGTCCTACGACAGCTTGCTAGATTGAATGACAAAAAGTTACTTTTTACAGCTTACCATGGGCTCTTACTGTCACATATTAGGTATGCTATCTTAGTATGGGGTGATTCATCAAAACAAAATCTTGATAGGGTGTTTAAGATCCAAAAGAAAGCGGTTAGGTGTATAGAAAGAGTAAATAGATTAGATTCATGTAGGCCGTTGTTCAAGAGACTTGGTCTCCTAACTGTACCTTGATTATATGTGTATGAAGCTACTTTATATGTAAAAACGAATGATATTAACCAAAATCTTGATGTACATGATTATAATACAAGACGCCGAGGAGATTATCACTTGGTGAGTCACAATATAGTTGCTTATTCAAACAAAAACCTAGTTATATTGGTAGGAAATTCCACAACAAGCACCCACAGTTTTTGAAGAGTCTTGAAAATATAGAAATATTTAAAAAACAATTGAAGAAATATTTAGTTAACAAAGCTTTTTATACCGTAGTGTACAAGAGTTCCTTTCACATCAAAATTAAGCCTCACCTCAACTAATTGAAGTAATTATGGTATCTAGTGTATAATATTGTTGATCTGACTTGTCTTATACTCCTTAACTGGAGTCTCCAAGACGTAATCTACAAAAAAAAAATAAAAAAAATAAACTAGATATAACAGGAATGTGGATAAAGAAAATAATAGATATAATCTTATACAGTAGTGGGTCTAGGGAGGGCACAGGGGTTGGTGGAAATAGTTTTATGAATCATTCTATTGAAAATTGGATGTGGATTAGATTTTGGGCTCTTTAGTTGTAAATTTGTGAAGAAAGCAGTGATAGGCAAAAATTAGGGGGGAAAGCTGATACCGGTACAAATTAGGGGGAAAAGCTCTCTAGTAAGTAAAGTACTACTTATTCTTAACAAAAATTTGACTGCAAGTCGTTGAATTCACTTGAAGAGTTAATATTAACAACACGGTTCGTCATGGAACAAGAAATCCAGGAAAATAAACTAATTTTGTGTAAACCATTTTTATGTATTTCACTTTATCATCTCAAACATGTTTAGCCTGATGCAGGTACCGCATTATGTTTCAAGAATATTTTTAAACAAGCTCAAAAAAATGAATAATACCATGTCAAAATTTTAGAATTTCGCCAGGGGAGAGCATCCAGACCCTTCATTTAGGTCTTGAAAATCCTAATAAGTTCATGGTAAAATTTCAGAATTTCCCTTGCACAGGAACCTAAGACCATCTTTTTATGGGTGAGGGGTATTCCATACCCCAGGATCCCCCAAATGTATAATTTTGAATCCACTTTGGCATGTGCCCCCCAGAACAATTTTCTGCCCCTGACTGAAAAACAATATGATCTTGTTCAAAACCGTTGATTTTTCTAATTTAATTGTCATGCAAATATATTGCTTCAAATAATACAATATTTTTGTATTTCACATCAAATAGGAAAAATTATCTATTTAAAATCAACAACTGCAGTAACATTAGCTGATGAGCAATGTTTGGGAGTCCACTATGAAATGGCCGCAATAACCATCAGCTGAGTACCAGCAACAGCAACTAGTTCATCAATATGATCAAGTTGGTCTTGATTTACCAGTCACCGGCTGTCACAATCAGCTGACTGCTTCCATTTTTGTAAATATATAATCTTTAGTTGCCCATTCTTTGTTCAACAGCCATTGAGTTGAAATGGTTTAGTTTACTGGTTTAGTAAATTTTTTAACAATCATCATTCATCAATGAGTCTTGAGTTTTTTATTTGAACCATATTGATTAATAGTAAAGTGCTCAAATGATTCTTTGATAAATTAATCTACTACCATACCGTACCAGAGTACTTCTGAAAATCAAATCTGGATACCTATTACGGTACAAGGTAGGCAGTTTCATATCAATTTGTTTCTATGTTTTTGTTTTAATTAAATTATTCCATTTTCTCAGTTTCCTTTCATTATGTTCAAATGGTAGAAATAACAATAATATGTATAATAGTTGAAAGTCACCTAGTACTCAACAAAATTTCTTGTAGCTTCAAAGTCGGTCTTGTCATTTTCATTTACCAAATCTTACTTAATAACTTTGCTTCAATACTCTATAGCTTTCCCATTAAGTTAATTAGTTCAAAGCCAAACTAATAAATTATTCAGCAACTCTAGAATATGGAAACCTAGAAAGAATGACAAGTCATTTATAGATTCTATAAGACATGAGTGACCTTGTTTACCAATTTGTCTTATTGATCAATTGGCTATTATTTTTATTGGGCTACCCATTAGGCTATTCTCCATGAATAATTTATGCATTGTTACAGTTTGTTACTTGTAATCTATCAATGTGGCTTGATTTCTAATTTCTAATCAATTGAATTTCGCTTGGCTTCTACTTTCCCATTGGACACTATTTTCTTGATAAGAGTGCTTCAGAGAGTCAATCTTGAAGCTATCATTCAACTTAAACTTTCTTCAAAGAACTCAAGTAGAGAATTACTTTGCTTTGACATATTATTAACAGAATTTTTGTCAGTTTGTTAAATGTTGTCAGTTAACTTACTTCAGACTAGTTTGTGTGTTATATTTTTATTTGAACAAGCTATTTGAAAAAAAAAATAGTTTCTGTCAAATTACAACAGATCGAACTGATAACTTTCATATCCTATAGCCTACCGTACATTATAACTTGATAGTGATTTTATTCTATAATCTATTCAAATTATTAAATCAGTAATCTCTTAATGTAATTTGATAATGCTTATATTATATGATGATTGTTCTAGTATCTGAAAACTCTTATAAGAACTTGATTACATAGGCTAATTCAATAGACTATTATTCATCCAATGAATGGTTGTTAGAAATCAGTAGCAGCAGCTAGAGATTTCAATCGATATATCAGTGTTGGTTTCTGTTCAAATTATTCCAGTCCTTGTAGATAACCAATGAATCCTTTCAAGCAATATTTGTAGTAAGATTGGTAATAGTCATTTTACATCTATTCCTTCTTTAAGAATGGGTCTAATGGGTTACATTACACAACCCATGAAGCCTTTTACCCCTAGGGAAGCTGCTAATGTTTTGGTGGGTAGACCTTAGGGAATGGGGAATTAGACCACAAACCACAGCTAGGAAATGAAGGAAGGATAAGTTATTCACTTACTGATTCTCGAAGATTTTGTTAGGGAACACTGAACAAACTTTTCTATGGTAGATTTCAGTGGATTTGGTTTGTGCGAGCACGAACCAATGATTTCTTAGAATCAAAATTGATAGTCTTAGCTTAACGTCCAATATTTTTTACCGTTTCTTTTAATCAGATCAGACCTAATTAATTATCCATCTTGACTTAATCAAGAATAGTAACCGGAAAAAAGACTGAACGGTCGAGATCATGCTGAATTCTCAAATTCAGAAATAATTATAATAATAATTGATAGCACAAAGACAAAATTTGGATATCTGCAATTCAAAAGAGGGGTTTCATCTAAAATGAATTGCATTATACTAAACTGAATTAGTTGGAAATAATTAGTTGTAAGTTATATGTAATAGGCTAATAATAGAATTATCATATATTTTAAATACTAACATGAAATCAGAATTTTTATGTTGAAAAATTCCAATTGTATATTTACATCTGGGAGATACAATAGGCAGGGGTGCCCCCCCCCAGCCTCATGACGCACCCCCCTAAATTTAGTACCAGCCCCCCCATAAATTAGGCACCGCAACACCCCCCTCACCCAAAAAAATCCGAAAAGATAGGCCTAAATCCACAAATCCTAAACATAACTATTTTAGTTAATTCATATTCAATAGTATAATGATTATAAATTATTAACTTTTCATGTGAAATTTAACGACTTGCAGTCAAAAGGCCTCTGAAGATGGATCTCATAGATTCGAAAGTACTCGGCCAGATTAAGTGAGTTATTATACTTTTTGTTAACAAATATTTGACTGCAAGTCGTTAAATTTCACATGAAAAGTTAATATTAACAACGCAGTTCGTCATGGAACAAGAAATCCAGGAATTATAAATTAATTGACATTCTATCTGGTGACTCTGCAATATAGTTTTGAATGTCGTCACGTTAAACACGGTTTCAATCAACGTTACCCCTGCCCCCCCCACCCCCCCAACTTTTTTTTAGAACCCCCCCCCCCCCAAGAATTTCAATGACGCAGTCTGCATCATAGCCCCCCTTTGGGCACACCTGCCAAAGGCTAACTATTTCAAGCTACTTCTAGAATATAAAAAACAAACTGTTACTGTAGTTTTCATATAACTTGGCAGCAGTATGTTGGGTTCAGATGTAACATGTCCCATCTGCTACACGCTGCCAAGTTAGGCTCGGACTACACGAGCGGACAAAACGCCGCCGAGTGTACGCTCCATTGATTAAAACCATGACTTCTTATGAAGTGGACTACACGAGCGGTTCTACCGCCTGGCGAAGACGCGTCAATGCGGCGGCCGACGGATCGAACGCCTCCGGAGGCGTCAAATCGGCGCGCCGATCGTCGGCTCACCGGACTACACGTAGCGGTAGGAAGCGTTTCTCCCGCGCCCCCTTCCATCCTCCCCTCAGTGGACGAGTCTATTGTTGTTATCTACACTCTACAGGCAAGTGGAATAGTGTTTGGCAAATACAACGTGTCTGGTTTCTGTTGTACTTTTTTTGGTTGTTATAATGTTTGATACCGAATTGTTTATATGTGAGGTGGAGATGCGTCCTCCCCTATATGACGTAACGTCCAAGGAATATAGCAATAGAGAGATAAAAGCCAAATGTTGGGCTGAGGTCTGCGAGGTTATGTTCAACGACTGGGTAGAAATGGATCCGGATCAGAAAGATGCGAAAGGTGAGGACCAATTATTTTTATTTTTTAGTTTTGTTTTTAACCTTTTATAGGGGGTTTTCTTGGAAAACATGATTATGTTCATGAAACTACCTTTAATCTATATAAATAAAAGTAGACTTTTGTCTGTACATTGCTTAGAATAGTAATCTTTTTGGTTTATTCCACGTTTTATACTATAGGAAAGCCAAAACGAGTCTTATCTCAACTTATGTCTGTCTGTCTGTCTACTGTTATGCTCGAGGGGGCATTTTGGTCACGCTTCTCCTCCTAAACGGGAGCACCTGTAATATTGAAACTGTTCTCCTGTATTTCCTGCATTTACGAGATGGTTTTTAGCTACCTATAAGTGGTCTATTACCTTGGGTTGTTAAAATGGAATGTACGACATTGGCGCGCCTTCTACCTGGCTCAAGAAAAGGTTTCAATCATTTTCGTAGGGGGTGCGACATTGGAGCGCCTTCCAACCGGCGCGCCAATGTCGCACCTGAAAATGGACCTGGCTCTGACCGCGCCTTTTTCTACCTGTTTTATACCTGCTATCAAAATTATCTATATATATAGATAATTAGTGCAGCCAATAGTGTTTAGTGTATACTACAATAACATTATTTGGGCTAACTCTCCATGCCTATGCACTTTTATACACGTGCGTCTTGCCATGGAACTGCTCCCTCATTATTAAAAAAACGGCAAAACATTTCCCGGATGTCAATTCCCTTGTTCTGACCTCCGACTGCAGCCACTCCTTCCATATCGTCTAGATCACAAGTTAAAGTGTCCTCGAAAATGAAGCCATCTCTTTTCCTAACAAAATTGTGCAGTACACAACAAGCCTGAACTATAACCGTTGCGTAATCTGGAGCTACAAGCATCGCTGAATGCAAGACGCGCCACTTGTTACTTAGGATTCCAAAGCTGCACTCAACAACACGTCTACCTCGGCAGTGTCTGTAATTGTATACTCTTTTCTGTTTTGTTAGGCCTTTTGATGGATAAGGCCTCATTAAATTCCTGCTCAACCCAAAAGCTTCGTCCCCCAATAACACATATGGAACAGGCTGTCCCACTTCAGACCCATCTGCAGCACGTAAAGGTGTAGGAGGAGGAATGTCCAGTTGACCACTCTTTAACCTCTGACCGAAGTTAGACTTGTTAAATATAGTTGGATCTCCTTCTCGCCCATAAGCACCAACATCGATTGCTGTGAAGTAGTAGTTAGCATCGCAAACGGCCATCAACACAATAGAGAAAAAGTGCTTAAAGTTGTAATGTTGAGAACCAGTCTGTAGTGGGCACCTTATTCTAATATGCTTGCCATCGACACTTCCTATACAGTTTGGAAAGTTCGTGATCTTTTGAAAAGCAACTGCCTTTTCTAACCACATGGCTTTGTCTGGAGTTGGCATTTCAGTTGGTTGCAAAACATTCCAAATAACCACACATACTTCTTTCACAATCAATCGGGTTGTCTTCCTTGAAATATGGAAATCAAATTCTAAGTCAACGAACGTCATTCCCGAAGCCAAGTACCTGGAAATAAAGAACAGCATTAATGTACAGGGTTAGGCAAAAGTATGGAACCCCCACTTAACTTTTTAACACGTTGCATTAGGGGAACCATACTCGGCACATGTTAACAACATAAAAAGTGCACTTTTTCATCTAAGTCATAATTTAGCCCCGGCCCCCAAAATGGGGTACTTTGGGGGCAGCCCCAAATTTTCAAACGTAAGCCCCTATCGAGTGACCCCTCATTTTAAAGAATTTACCAATAGAAATCAAATGGAGCAAACTGGAGGTCGATATCACACCCCTAACCAAAATGGCAGCCATTTTAAAATTTGAGATGGAACGGGAACGTATTACTATTTGCATGATGCGAGGGTACGGTGTTCGAACAAGTTCGTTGTAGGATTGTGGTTTGGAAAAGGTTCGTTGAACAACTGCACAACCTGCTGATAGGATATTGTTCGAACACCGTACCCTCGCGTCATTGAAATAGTAATACGATCGTGTTCCATCTCAAATTTTAAAATGGCTGCCATTTTGGTTAGGGGTGTGATATCGACCAATATCGAACAAATGAGATTTCCCCCCAGTTGTCATACTTTTGCTTATAAGTCGAAATTTGTTGTTTAATTACTAGCTGCGCCTGTAATTCTTGATTTACTTTTATACTTGTCACAATGTATTATCCTGCAATTTTGTTCCAGCAAAGGAATTGATGAAGAAGTGGAAGGCAATTCGAGACGCTTTTGTCAAGGACCACAGAAAAGTGACATCAGTACAAACAGGACAAAAAGCTAGTAAACAAAAGCGATATGTATTTTACGACCAGCTACAATTTTTGATTCCTCATGTGAAAGGTAATACTAACACTTCTTCTAATATACAACTGCCTATTACTGTGAGTGATTACAACCAAGATGCTAATGATACCTCCAAAGAATCTCCAATCTCCAAAGAAGGGGAGATTACGGAGATTACCGATGAACCTACACGATCTGAGCCAGGTACTGCGCAAGTACAATTTCCACCTCCTGATACTATTAACCCTGGTAAGAAGAGAAAAATTGAGAGATCAAGACAAACCATGGAGCAATCAGTTGCTGCGTCGGCCAAAAATTTAACTCAAATTTTAGGAGAGAGCCTAGAATTAAAAAAACAGCAACATCAGAAGCAACATCAGACAGATAAGTTTGGTCATGCACAATTTCTTTCATCGTTTGTACCGATTTTGGATAGCCTGCCCCTTCACGCAGCCATGAAGGCCAGAATCGAAATATCTGAAGTTGTAAGTCGCATTGTACAAGGGACATATGACGTTGCTTCTCGCCATTCAACGCCCTGCAGTGAATTCGATACAATGAGTAATGTTACAGATGGTGACGATAGCGCTAGTCCATTCTCGCTTTCAAATTACCTTCAACTGTAACCTAAATGTTTATTATCACATTTCATAATGTATTTAAAAATATGTACAATTTTATGACCATTAAGTCCAATAAAATTTGAATACCTGTAGAATGTGTTTCCGTTATGTTTCTACATTCCATTCAATAGCATTAAAAATTAATTATTTTTCGCTAAACTACTGTGTAATCACCTGTTTTCGTTATATGTTTATCACCTGCGAAAATTCATCATTGCATTGTTTACTACTGCAAAAGAATGTTTACTATGGAAAAGTAATGTTTACTACCGAAAATCAGTTTTTCCGTAGTAAACATTATTTTGCCGTAGTAAACAAACAAACATATTTGTTATTGTTTTGTTTATAAAATGAAATGGACGTGTCAGTGCCTAACCTAAATAAAGGTTTTATTAAAAAAATAATTAGTTTCTGTAGTGTAGCGAAAAATAACGTTCAAAACACGATGGAAAGTGGTTTGCATATTCTCGACCATAGTTGAAGTGCTCGATAAATCTCGAACTTCAAACACATGGTCTCGAATATGCAATGACCCACTTTCCACTCTTGTTATGAAATATACTATTGTGTCTGTTCACTATTCTTGTTGGTAATGCGAATATATCAATATAATGTAGTTAAGTGTTGAATAAACTTACCTCAAAGTCAGAGCAAGTCTTTCCGCAGGATCAATTGCTCTTCTCATCACACTATCACGTTTCCCTATGAATTCTCTGATCAACCCTAACAGTTCATCAAACGATTCCACCGACATACGATAAAACTGATAAAACTTGTCTGGGTACATTCTATGCGTGTTGAACATGACGTGAAACTGCCCTGTTACTAAACGATGCGATAATATAGGGTGTGACCACCAACGCCTCTTTGCACGGCGTTTTTTAATAAAAACATGCTGTAATATTAAAACAGTCGCAACACATCCGACCTGTATGGAATCCATATTGGAACTATAAAAAAGACAACAATCAGAATGTCGGAAACCGCGTCGCAACTGCTTGGTGTAGTCCAGGCCCGCGGGTGCAACGCGGTCAGTCCGCCGCCGATTGTCGGCTTCGTCTAGTCAGACACAATTCGGCGCGTACAATCGGTGGCGTTTTGTCCGCTCGTGTAGTCCGAGCCTTATATGAATACTACAGTAATTATTATTACGGTAATATGTAGAATATTGCTGTGCAGACCTGACCTTTTTGAGTCGCGGCGGTCGCGTTTCAAACTATGTGGTTTTTCTTCGGCACTTGGCTGCTTGGTCTGCAACCAAGCGTGAAAGAAGAACCACATAGTTCGAAACGCGTCCACCGCGACTCAAAAGATCAGTTCTGCACAGCAATATTCTACATATTATAGTTATACTGACTGCTGTTCACGAAAATGGATATTCACAACAATATTGTAAATTATTATTGTATAAATTATAATTCAAATACGGTACTATTTGAAACAGAATTAATTTGTTGAAATGTACTGAGCTCTCAAAAAAGGCCTTTTAGTTTAATCTTCAATACATCACAATCTTCGTCATCACAATGAATCTTGAATGTAATTATGCAATATATTTTCTGTTTCCATACTCTTAGCTTTCAATTCCAAA
This sequence comes from Conomelus anceps, assembly GCA_948455865.1. Lineage (NCBI taxonomy): Eukaryota > Metazoa > Arthropoda > Insecta > Hemiptera > Delphacidae > Conomelus > Conomelus anceps. The sequence goes on from OX418216.1 coordinate 116,987,994, forward strand.
AAAGTCAAAACTATGCATTTGTCTCAACAAGCTTTTTCCCGTAAATTGTGCGCTCATAAATTTATTATTGGTTTATTATAAAGTAAGGGTACCGTAGCTTAAAGTTCTTAATTTGTTATTAACTGTTAATTTGTTCTATCGACACAATGAATCTTGAATGTAATTATGAAATATATTTTCTGTTTCCATACTCTTAGCTTTCAATTCCAAAAAAGTCAAAACTATGCATTTGTCTCAACAAGCTTTTTCCCGTAAATTGTGCGCTCATAAATTTATTATTGGTTTATTATAAAGTAAGGGTACCGTAGCTTAAAGTTCTTAATTTGTTATTAACTGTAGACTGAAAAACTTTCAAGTAGGCTACTGTAGCTGCCGGGTTAGTTTGAAGTTGATAACTTCTTGACGAATGAGATTTGTTTGCTTCAATGCGCAGTATTGAACCAAGCTCTAGGAAACTTTGAAATGGCATCACAAAAATTTATTTGTTCAAGAAAATTGATCAAGTTTAGCGGTTACTTGATATTGATACTTGACAAATTTTAATGAATCGAGTAACAGAGAATGAACTGTCTAATGCATAAATGAGTTGAAAAGTTGGGATGCTCCATTCGTCTTTTAGAAACCCCATCTTCCTAACAAATCAGTTGGCCTGAATATTTATCAACTCTTGTTGTGCCTCTCTCGTCTTGGTCTGTTAGTTATACAGTATCAATAATTACAGGATGAAGAACTCTGAGTCAATAGTCGAGGATATAATTTTATAAATATATTCTTGACCTATTGACATACTTACTTCCCCGTAGGGGGAATAGCAACTCCTGCTATTTTGAGGTGTACGACCCTCCAGACCCCAAGCTCAACAGTGCAGTTACTCTCTCTCTCTCTTCACACAAACACAAACGAATCTCATACCTTTATTGACTTACTGATTGTTAGTGACCTGGATGAGGTAGTTCACAAAAATCAAATTTCAGTTCCAGCTATCTCAGGCCATGATTTGATTTATTGTGTACTTTCCTACAAAGCACCCAAGCCAGCTCAGAAATTCATAACATTCAGAGACTTCAAGCACATTGACGAAATAGCTTTTTTGACTGGTGTTGCTCAAGCACCCTGGAGTCATATTGAAACATTGTCTTCAGTGGATGAAATGGTGACAACTTTTGAAAAAATGGTCTTAGACATATATGACAAACATGCTTCAACTGTAACCAAAAGAATTAACAGAAAGCAACCAGTTAAATGGCTGACTAATGAAATATTGGCACAAAGAGACTCAGCTCACAGAAAAGCAAAACGTAGTGGTGATGTTGACAGCTGGAACATATACAAACGTCTAAGAAATAAAGTAAAACAAGAATTACACAACTCAAAAATCCGACACTTGAGAACTTTCATGACTGACAACAGACAAAACTCATCACTGCTTTGGAGTGGACTGAAACAATTTGGAATAGGAAAGCAGAAATCACATGCTACCATTGACCTATCATTGAATGACATCAATGAGCATTTCATTGCACAATCTTCTCAAAGAAATGAGACAATTATTCAATAATTTAGAATGCTTAATTGACCAGATTTTGAATACTTCCACCCCTTCAGCTCCTCAATTCCATTTTCACCCAATTTCTGAACAAGATGTTCTAAAAGCAATCCAAAATATTCATAGCAATGCAATGGGAGCAGATAGCATTCCAATAAAATTCATCAAGAAAATCCTGTTTGCTGTTTTACCCATCATCACATTTATTTTCAATGCATCTCTTCAGGGAGGTGATTTCCCTGCAAACTGAAAGCTTGCCCTTGTCTATCCTCTGAATAAAGTCTCATCTCCCAGTAAAGTTGAAGATTTTAGATCTATAATCATACTGCCAGCTTTATCCAAAGCACTGGAAAGGCTTGTTCATGCACAAGTTGTAGAGTTCCTTGAATATAATAACAAACTTCATGATTTTCAATCCGGTTTTCGAAAATTCCATTCTACTGAAACAGTTTTACTGCGAGTCACTTAGGATATTAGGTTGGTCATGGATCATAGAAAATGTACCATATTCAGTCTGTTTGATTTTTCAAAAGCTTTTGACACTGTGGATCATAAAATTCTCCTTAGCAAGTTATCTTTTCTTGGTTTCAGTGCTGGAGCCATTGCCTGGTTCTGTTCCTACCTTCAAGGCAGAAGACAATGTGTCACTGATGGTGATAATAGATCTGAGTGGAAAAACGTCATACACGGTGTTCCACAAGGCTCAATTCTTGGACCTCTCCTTTTCACTCTTTATGCAAATGATCTCTCTTCACATATAAATTTTTCCAAATTTCACACCTATGCCAATGATCTCCAAATATATTCTATGTCATGTAGGTGAATTGGATGAGTTCATAATCAGGATGAATGAAGACATTGTTAGAATTACTGAATGGACCATGAAGAATGGTCTCAAATTAAATCCTCATAAGACTCAGCCTATTGTCATTGGCTACTCTTGTCTAACAAATAATATTGACTTTGACTCCATTCCTAAGATAACTGTTGATTGAATTGGAATACCATATTTCAATTCAGTTAAAAACTTGGGCATTATCATGAATACTTCTCTTGACTGGACAGAACAGGTTGTTAGTACATGTAGCCTAATAGAGTCTTCTCTGCTATACATTCATTAAAGAAAAGCCAGGATATCCTCCCAGAAAATATTCGGTTGTTGCTAGTTAAAACCCTGATCTTCCCATACTTTATGTACTGCAATTCGGTCATCAATGACATGACTGTGGTTTTGAATAACAGATTACAGCAAAGTCAAAATTATTGTTTATGTTTTGTCTATTCCCTACTACATCATCAGCATATAACACCATCTCATATCAAAAGCAATACATTAAAACTACCTGAACAAAGACTTGTTAGAATAATGAAGCTAGTCAAAAATATTCTCAAAAATGGCTCTCCTACATACTTCAAGAATGATTTCAAGTTTGTATCTGAAGGTAGAAGTACCACTGTCTCACGCACTAGAAACAGTGATGACACCCTAAGAATTCCAATCCACCGCACAGCTATCTACAATAAATCCTTTGTTGTCAGTGCATGTTGTGAATTGAATAAGCTACCTATTTCAATCAGGAAACAAGAGAGCCGAGCGGGCTTTACATCGTCATTGAGAAGACATTTTATGGAGAGAATGGCTGCACCTTCCTAGCTCATAGGCGATCCATGATCAATATTCCTTCAGTGTTATCCCTTAAACTAGCATTTTATTTCTTTATTTATATTTATATTATTTTCTACTTAAAATTACTTTCTTAACATAATTATAGTTGTACTTCCTTAGGTAATTCAGAACACCCATAATTGTGTTCAATTTTTATTCTTAATTTAGTTTAAAGAGACTAAGCTTTAGTTAAATCTATTCATTGTTACTTCTTAATTATTCTTGTTTCAGCTGCTTGTTTAGTTTTAGCATTGAATTTAACTTCTTTATTTTTTTCTTCCAACTACTTGAAAAAATCTCTTAATCATATCAAGAGTCCCCTTATTGCAAATCTATAATTAGTATTGATTCCAACTATCAACTTATTCATTTTATTGTATTGTATTAATGCACAACTTTGCTTTTCTGTGAAACATTTCAGCAGAATTCATTCTTTACTTCCACATAAACTAAATCTAGTAGAGTTCAATGATGGGTTGAGTGTAAGATAGGGCTATTCTGCCCTAACTCTGCCTTTTTGTGTAAATGCATCAAATGGACATTATAATACTAATTTATTATGCAAACAGTCCTTTTAATGTCAGTAATCAAATTTGCAAAACAGAGTAATAGTAACAGTGTAAACGTATTGTCTTTGTATATATTTTTACATATCTTATCGATTGATCTAGGTGATGTCATTCATTGTAGGGTTATAGTTATTAAACATATAAACTGTAATTTTACTCAAATAAAGCTATCTGAATCTGAATCTTCCACCATTCATCTCCCTGCACTGACTATCCCTACCCTTTTGCTTTTTCTCATTTTTCCTTATATTTGACCTTGTTGAGTTTCATTTATGATTTTTATGTTATTTTAACTTGACCTTCCTTTACTGATTAAAATCAAATTTAAAAAAAAATTGTTTTGTTTTATTTTTTTGTTTTGTTTTTATTTTGATTCAGTTTTTTCTAGTCTTTATTCTTTTCACTCCATTCCATTTTTTTTATTTCTGTTATACTTTCTTTTTATCCTCTCATACTTACCATTTCCTTCTCTAAAATCCCATTTGGAAAATTGGTATTTGTTGGATATTAACAATACACAAAGTTTGAAATTGATAAAAAATCATTACTGCATGAGTTTTGTTGACGGCCAGACTTATCTCTGATTTCCTGGCCTAAACCAATAGTAGTTTATGCCTGGCAATAGTAGTTTATGCAACGATTTTATTTTGACCCTTATTAAGGCATGAGTTAAATGTAAGTTATAACACAAGCAAATGCGAGTGTTATAAATATCTCATGAGTGCTTTAATGGCCAAATAAAATCGTTGCATACACTATTTTATCTACGACCACTAGTATACATTTAATTAAAACAATTTCATTTTACCTGTGACTGTCAGAGATACCTAACCTCTCATCTCAAATACGAGAAGTTATAGTAGATTGTTAGGTTAAAGCAGCTGGTGCAGCAGTTTGATAAAATCAGCTGATAGTTTCACAATATTGAATTACGATATTGATTCCATCAAAAATGCTTCTGATTGGTCCAGAACCCATGTTATAATGTAGAACCTGTACTATAATGAGCTCATTATGCAACGGGTTTCAAAAAGCATTTCGAAAAGACAGCTATTTTGGCATCAATTGTGAAACTGTAATGTATACATTATGACATGGTCGTAGATAAACATCTTTAAACGCATATTTTTGTCTCAAACTCATTACCAGTAGCCTATAAGTATTTTTCTAAATAGGTCAAAAATATATATAATCTTTATTGAAGTAGTTCTATTCTAGGAATTGAACAGGGGTTAGGAAGGAAGTATCATATGCAATGCTTCATTCCGTCATCCAGTTGTTTACTGTATGATAATTTACCGAACAAAGTTCTATTTTTCCCAAGCATTTTTAGGAAACTGTCACTTATTATTCATCCCTCTATTATTTTCGAAGTTCTCTACTCATTCAATCATTGATAAGAATGAAATGTTTCAAATGAAAGTATATAGAAAAAATAAAAAGGAATAATGAAGCAATAAAAATTAATAAGTACGTAATCACATAATGGAAAAAGTGTACAAAATATCTGAAGAAAGTGTAAAAAAATTGATAGTAATAGATATTCTCATGTCTGCTGTGTCACCGTTTTCACTTAACTTATCATATCATGTTGTTCCACAAACCGTAGTCACACAAGCTCTAAAATGCATAATGTTATGTTATTTTCGCAACTTCAGCTTGCTGTCGTTTAAGCGGTCGTGGGTTCGATTCCCGCTCCTCCGTCTGGCATCTGTATGTGTAATCATCCACCTCATTACCTACGCACAAGTCTTGGACTCATGTGGGCATAATCAGCAATAAAAAAAGATAAAAATAAATGTAAACTGGAAAAGTTTTATTTTGCTTGAATTTACTTCAAATGGTTTTGAAATACAGTGGGTTCAGAAATATTGCCAACAAGGCATGTGCTCACTTTAATCTAATGATTTTTGTGTCTTCTATTGGTAATTAAAATTAACTCTCATTGGGTAAATGTGCTATAAAACTGTTACAATGGGAGAATAATCTTCATTATCAATCTTCTTTGAATTCCAATTGCTGATCTAAACTTTGAACAACAACAACAACAACGATAATCATAAAAGTAGCCTAATTTCATTAATTATTTATGATATATGAGCACAAATAGCAAAAATGATACTCACCTAACGCATACTTGCAAAAATAGTGTGATTGCCCATGCAATTTCTAAGAAAAATACTACTACTGCTCCAATTCTGCAATAAAAAACAAAGTTGTAATATTGAGCAGTTGAAAAACATATAAATTATTTATCGACGACTTTTCTGATAACTTTATTACCTTTATTTGTTGTAGGCATGTCCACAAGTGGTCTATTCTTATTCATATCACATACAAAGTTTAAAACTAAGCTCTGATCATAGTTTTATTTAGTTCAGTTAATACTATACTCTGTTCAGGTATATTGTAAATAATCACAAGAATGTTATGCGCTCTCAATACACAAAATTTGATATTATTGAATGATCAAACTGTGATCAAATAATGTTTATTTTTGAACTTGCAAATTTTATTTTGAGTTATATTTTATTAACTCTTAAAAAATATTTAGAATAATATTATGACATACTATTATCATAACATCATAATTTATTGGTAGATTACTTACACATAATATATCCCTATTGTGTGATGATGCGCTGTAATGTCCACTCCCACTCCACATAACACTGCAAAAAAAATATATATGACCATGATTAACCAGTTTTTGGTTTACTATTTTAAAATATCAAATTTATTTGAGAGATCAATCTAAATTTCCCTCACACTTCTCATTCACATCACTCGCTATATTGAGCCACGGACTGTTACAATTTAGTTTTAAAGTAAAATAAACTGAGCAATAATGTTCCAATAACAATAACTACTACAACAAAAACAGCAGCAGCAACACCAATAGCCATTATTTAAAAAAACCATCCATCACATATTAATAAACGACACCCAAGCTGTTTATTACCTTCGTAGTTTTTCGTCCCAATAATATATTTTCCATCAAGTTGAATTTATAAAATAGCCTACTTTTTATTGTTTATTAAATGAAGATAAAGTCATTCTTAAATCAACTATTTATTTAGGTCATAAATGATCTGTTTACTGTTTAATCTTTTTTGGAATTAAAACGATATACTGTATTTCTTTTTTATATGAATCAGAAAAAAAGCTACACACATTTCGCCATGCATCGAACACTTCGCAAATCAATCTGAAATGTGAGGAATGGAGAAGCCTTTGCAGAAGCGGTAAGCTCATTAGGATAAGAGAAATCGAATTAATGTACACGAAAATAACCTGGAATCTGCATGAAAATTGAATAGAGAGCAACTAACCGGTCAATAGGTGGCAAATGAAACAAGTCCATTTATTTGATAGATAGTAGCTCTTTTATGTTTGCTAGTTGGGCTTTCATGGAAGGTTAATGAATGCTCTTTCAATGAGTAGCTACCGGTATAGGCTGGTACAAAATGCAGTGAGTAGAGAAATTAATATTACTATATTCAAAATATGATTTTAATTACATCATATCCCAGTCAGCACTTAACGTATTTTTTACGTAAATTCTAGGTCCATATGTAAATGATAAATATCTAATGTAAAATTTATGTAATATTTACGTACAATATTCACGTAAGTAATAATTTATAAATTTGTTGTTAAACAATCTGGAATGCAAAATCGAATTAACAGTATATATTTATTGAATGCCCATTTCTATAATTGATCAATTCGAATTTTAAAAACAGAGATATGCTAATGTACATACTACGTATATTTTATGTAAAAAGTGTTTGCAAAATTCACATAAATTATACGTAAATTGTACAGATTATTTGCAAATATCCCTCCTCTATTCATCGATACAAACTCCAACTTCATTTTATATACCGGTACCCTAGCCCAGTCAAATTAGACAAAAATATGGTCATCAAGAGGAACAATAATTATTGATAGAAAAATTATTTTTTCACCAATAATTTTCTCTAACCTTGGGTAATAACCAAAAGTACCCAATGGTGGGGTTGAACTCATTGTTGGAGGGGGGTGGGAAGGTACAATTTTTCATTTTTTTATTATAATTCAGTATCGATAACTCAAAGAATTTTTTTCTTCTGTTGAAGCTGACAAAAGTCTCTACAAAAATGATCCTATGCATTTTTTTGGAAAAAGTCCCTTTCTGAAGTTTGAGGATGTGTATCGAGCTACAAAATATCGATCATTTTCACCAAGTAATTTATCGATACGCCAATATTGTTGCGAAAACGTGATGAGTAATATTATATGTATTGGTAAACTCTTTTAATTTATTTCATAACTATTCATTCTTCTATGATTCAAGGTTAGACTTGATATTTTCCAATAAAAGTAAATAATCAGAATTCCTTTAAATGTGATGTATAATAATCGATGCTCTATTAATCACCCAAGCAGCATTGAAATCATTTTAACATGTTTTAAAACTGTTTTGAACACTTTTGAAAGCAGTTTGCAATAAGTTCGGTGTTAAAATGGTTTTATAACTACTTTACAAACAGTTTTAAAACTGGTTTCAGTCGACCCGGTAAACAGATTTTAAAACTAGTTTTTCGGACAAATTATAAAACTAATTTTATAATTTGTTTTAAAACTAATTTTTTTACATATTTAAAAACTTATGATATAACCAGTTTTACAAACTTTTAAAACTAGTTTTTCGGACAAATTATAAAACTAATTTTATAATTTGTTTTAAAACTACTTTTTTTACATATTTCAAAACTTATGATATAACCAGTTTTACAAACTTGTATTTAACATATTAAATGTGTTGAAATGTTTTAAAACTTATGTTACCATCAGTTTTGTAATAGTTCCATTCAAACTTGAAAATGATAATTGTATTTTAAATGTGTACTGTGAAAGCTTCTGCACTCACCATTTTCGTATTCTACATGCTAAAACAAGGAGAGATTTTTCTTAGAAAAAATTTAAATTTTGCCTTAGTTTTCATTTTATCCACCATTTTATATTTTGCGTAAAAGTTATTGTATCTAGTGATCGGCTTGAGATAACTTAGTGAATTTTTTTACAGATACTTCAATTAATGTACATTACATTAAAAAAATAGTAAATTTGATAAATTTTCATATTTTCTAAAATGGCGGCCAAATTAAATTTTTAAACCCAATTTAAATTGAAACAGTACATTTTATCGAAACCATTTTTGAGTAATGAAATGTTTAGATTTTTATTTTGAATAAAATGATACTTCATTTATGAAAATCCGTTAATAAATGATCAAGATATAACAAAAAAACTGATTATCAGAATTTTCATCCTGTTAATCAATAGAGGGCTATAAAACCTATAATTAGTTCCCTAGTCATATTCCTGCCAAATAATAATTAGTGTGTGAAAAAAATGAGACAAATTTTCAATTAACAGAAATAAAATAAAATTTTCAAATCTAACATGACCATAATTTTCTCCCGTATGAAATCTACCTTGTCCTGAAAATTTGTTGAGATATTTCTATTTATAACTGAGATATTTAACAATAAAGTTGAAAATCCAGCTCCACGAGCAATGCTTAGGTGATTCTCTGTACATATACATTGACGCTTAGCAAGTTCGAGATTCAATTTGTGTATGCAAGGATATTTCTCTCAAACAACTATCTGTAACCTTGGATTCTATAGAGATTTAAGTATTCTCGAACATTAGTTGTGATGAAAATGTCAGAAATTCATTATTTTACCTTTTAAACTGAGATAAAAGTGTAATATTTTTTGAGCTATAAATAATGCATTTTGTAAATATCGCCCATAGTTAATCGATCGTTTATTTGGTTGAGAATCAAAAGAAAATCATCGATGTTAAAATCATCAATCTTTTTCGCTTCCATCCATCGATATCACCGGTGTTGAAAAAACTTTATTGGAGAACATTGGTTCTGGTTGTATAATAGATAATAGGGATAAGCATTTGGATAGAAGAACAATTTTCGTACAAAAAACATTAAAAGTTAAAACACATTGAACAGTTGACATCGATATCGATATATCGATATAAATAGGTGATCGATAGCATAGCATAACCGTTGAGTGTTGGAGGGTTTTTTTGTCGCAAAGTAGAAACGTAGAAAGGTCCTTTCTACTCTGTGGTCTTGTCTTGTTTTTGAAGCTATTTAAGCTATTTTGAAGATATTTTGATAGTTATTCGTTCTGAGTTCATCTTTGCCCTCTGTCAGCATTATCACTACCTACAGGTAAGAATAATATTATTAAAATAATCAAATTGAAATTAACATGTAACTTTGCCTAGGCTATTCCCACTTGCATGTAACGATAATTTCCAAACACTGATTTTGGTAAATAACTGTTTAGTTAGAGTTTGAGTTAGTTAGGCATGGTAGCTTATCAAATAAATGTGTTAGCCCAAGTTAGAAAGTCTATATTCTCAAATTAAATAGGCACTTGATGTTCTAACCTCTCATTATTGGTATTTCATACATAATTTATATATAATTATGTTTTATAGTTTATACAGTGGTGAGTTCATGTGAGTTTACTGATTTCAATATGTGTAGTTATATTATGATCCATGAATCATGAATTTCTTCTTTCAAGCAAATCGTCATGATCTGATAAAACAATGAATATTTCATGGTGCCAACTTCATACATTTCGATTTATTGTATCAACATGATTTGTACGTTATTCTAATTTGAATAAATGAATATGCATAATCACTGGGAAAGTTTTAGCTTTAATTGATGCTTGACTAGATTGATTATCCTGAAGTTGCCTATCAATTCCAAGCTAGCCTATATGAGTTCGCTTTGTTTGCAAAAGTTCGCTTTGTAAAAGTACATTTGATGTGATTGCGTTATAGGCTAGGCTACCATAACCTCTCCACCTCAAATTCCTTATTCCCCAGCATTAAAATTTCGTCGACAGAGGAGACCATGAAAACGCTTATATAGTAGATGTGACCAATCTGTTGTTGTGTACTATTGTTGGGCATGATAAACTTTGAAATAACATGTGTTCAATTTGAGCTCAGTAATAATTATTCTATTAATACTTGTACCATATTTAATTTCCAATCGTTCTAAATACATCCTCACATTAATTTAAATAATATGAGTTGCTAACGATATCATTCATGATTTGTTTGTATAGAATATAATAGGCTACTTGAACTGCATTAATTTACTACAGTTTTCTGTGCTGCTAATAGTGACTGTTTTATTTTTCAGTGTTCTCGCATCTTCTTTGAACAGAAATCTGATCTGGAAATTCAGAATAAATGGAGGAATATCGCCATGCATCGAGCTACTTGCACACTGGAGCAGAGCTGCTTCGATTGGATATTATGATGCCAGGTTAGTTGAATAATTTCTGTTGATCAGTATTTTTAGTTTGTGAAGCATGTTCAGTTTGTTGTATTCGGCTTGGATGAAATTTCTAGACTTGGAAATGAAGGCATAGGCAATTGTTGAGTTATGTTATGAAGGACGGATTCAAAGATCCAGAAGATTCAAAGATCCTCACACGTCAACCGAAGCTTATTGTGTGTCAATTGTTGAGTTAGGTTAGTTTTTCCTGTAGTGCTCATTATTTATTTGTGGTCTTGTCTAGTTTGTGGAGCATGATGTATTGCATGAATTTAACAAAATCATCTCTGGCATGCCCCCAATAACATTTGAATGGGTCTTGAAGTTAGTTTGCCACTTTGTCCTAACTTTTTGAATGCATCATAATGATTATCAAAGGCTGCAGTGTCCAAAATGGACCATGGTCAGCCAGTTGCCAGTTACTCCTCATTCTCATTGCTGTAATGTGCGGCTCCCCTAAACTGTCTACGATTGTCAATGGCTATCAGCAATCTAATATGGACTTAGGTCTAACAGCTAGTTGCCAGTTTCTCTTCATTAATGTACATGATCACTAATTTATCTAGGTGTAGCCCCGTGTGGTATCCCTTAACTATCTATGCTTGTAAAAAATGCTGTCTTAACAAATCGTTTGACATGTCACACTCACTAGGTGGGCCCAGGCCTACCAGCTGTATGAATTGCTTTCGTGTGTGTTTGTTTTACGTTGATTTTCTTAGGCGCTTGTAGCGTGAACACACGTTTGTAGATTAGATCAGGCGTGTATTTTGAGTGGAAATCATACAAAATTCGCCGGCTTTAAATCGAGCTATAATGTTATGGTAGTGTTCGCGATGTTCCATTGTGTCATACTCCTTTCCACAGCATGTTAGGGAGGTTCGTCATTATGGACTTGAGTAGAAATTCTTATTAATTGACAAAGGTTTTTAATGCTAAAAATGGTGAGATTAAGTCTGTTAAACAATGACATTTATTCAAATAACCTCGGATAACTTGATGTCTCAGGCTTATCTAAAATATGGAAATATTAAAGCATTAAGTCCAGTTTATTCCTAACCGGCCGATAATTGGTAGGTTTACCGTAATTATTCTGTTGATCTTCTGTGTCAAGTTGATTCTTGAATTGAAGGATTAATATTTCTTAATTTGCAGGCTTCTGTTTCCAACATGGTCGTGGCTTACTAAGTGAAATTATGCGGCTGTCAGATGAAGAGCAAAAGTGGATTGTTTCTGTTGGAATTGAATTGAATTACATGAATGCTACCGCCGTCATTGCTGAATACTAATACGGCTGCTGCTACAAATAACTGTGAGTACACTTTTGTTATTTGTACCCTGTAGTTCGGAATCCACCTAAAACTGTAGGCGCAGCTGGCCCTCTCTTCCACAGGCTCGATACATCACTCAGCTATAGTGTTTAGGTCTAGGAAGTTTATTGAGTTGTTTTGCTCATATTCAGCTGTGTATTGAATGTTCTTATGTATTTTGTTTATGTATGATCGAAGTTGTTCACATTGTCTTTTGTTTCCTCTGTATAGCAATAGAACATCATCTACGTATCTGTGCCAGTATATTTTTAAACAAAACATTCTCAATGAACAACTAAATTTTAAATCTCACAAACTTTTTGACCACATTTTACAAAAACTACAACACTTCTAACCAAAAAACTGACATGATGATCTAGGAGCCTCTGAAGATGGATCTCATAGATTCGAAAGTACTCGGCCAGATTAAGTGAGTTATTATACTTATTCTTAACAAATATTTGACTGCAAGTCGTTAAATTTCACATGAAAAGTTACTATTAACAACGCAGTTCGTCCTGGACACACTTTTACTGACATCAGTACCAACCTACACATTCTACACATAAAATCTAAAGGACACGAACTCAACACCTTGGAACAATTTGAAATATACAAACACACCACACACAATAAACAAAACATTCTCAATGAACAACTAAATTTTAAATCTCACAAACTTTTTGACCACATTTTACAAAAACCACAACACTTCTAACCAAAAAACTGACATGATGATCTAGGAGCCTCTGAAGATGGATCTCATAGATTTGAAAGTACTCGGCCAGATTAAGTGAGTTATTATACTTATTCTTAACAAATATTTGACTGCAAGTCGTTAAATTTCACATGAAAAGTTAATATTACCAACGCAGTTCGTCATGGAACAAGAAATCCAGGAGTTTATTATTCTATATAATAAAAGAGAGTGTGATTTTGTGTGTCGTTTATTTGTTAGCAAAATGCAAGCTTAGTTTTTGTGTCACATTTCAAAGAAACGGTAATGATTTCAAGTAGGTCACGTATCTGGATGAGTGAAATTAAAAAAAAAACACATAAATTAATAATCCGAGCCCCGTATTCTCAATTTACCCATTTCATGGGCGTCGCTATATTAGCCGTATTCGTCAAATAACGAAATAGGCCGCCATTTTCAAACGGTTCATTGTTATAGGCTAGTAGTAGTAATTGCTAGGCTTGTAGATATATTGAATTACAAAGATGCATGCCAAATTTAAAAATAATTGAGTGAGTTATCAAGGTTTTAGAGGATGTGGGAGAATACTCTTTGAATCAGCCGTCATTTTGAAATGAAGTGTGGTTGTGAAATGAAAAGTATGGTGCAGCCTCTTGTATATTTTAGCTATTAACACTTTGAACATATCGTTTGAATTTGAAAAGAAGTTGAGTTCTATTGAAGGAATATCCTATCTCTGTACTCTGTAAAATTATAGATTTGTTATGTAGACATCGAATTAGTCAATAAAACTTAACTTTATACAAGTTAAAAATATCAATTTCAATTCCTTTTTATGTATAACTAATTTATTTGGGGTTTTCAGCCCACTGGAGGAGGAAGATGAAAGCCAGGTTCCACAAGATTTAAATTGAAGATTCAAAAACCGATGTGGTTACACATTTATTCTTACACGTTTCTTCATGTTACAAAATTCCTATAATAAATTTTAAGAATTTATAACCTGTGTTTGTCTGTGAGTCGACCACCTATCACGCTGTATTTACTGTTAACAATGACACTGTATTTTCAAACTCTGTTAATGAATGAAGTTGAAATTACTTTCAAGAGCACTGATCAACTTTAAGTTATAAAAATTACCAGATTATATATAGGCCTATTTTAGTGTAACTCTAAGTTCTAAAATATTTGTTGTATAGTAATATAAAAATGGAATTTGTGTTTATTGCGTAACTCAATGCTATTAAACAACTGAAACAATGTTAAAAAAACCGTCATAAATGTTGCCAGGCTGATTATAAAAAGTGGAGTGAACGAGTTTTTTTGGATGGGTTGTATAAAACATGATACTTTATTGTGTTGTACACACACACCCCCACCCAGAAACAATCTTGTTCACTCCACTTTCTCTACTCAATGTAATGGGTCACCAGTTTCTACACAACCACATTTATAAACTAAGGGCCGGTTGCTGAGTTCGTTTTATCTCTTGCATAGGCCAAAAACGTTTTTGGCTTAGCGCAAGAGATAAACCAGAACTCAGCAACCAGCCTTAAGTAAATTTCTTGTCAACTCCTTTTGAAATAAGTTTTAACATCAGTCTAAAACTGATTGTAAAACTGATGCACAAACTGCTGATGACTTGTTAAAATAAGTTTTAACATTAGTCCACAACTGATTGTAAAACTGTGTAAAACTGTTTTAAAAACTCATGGTGACTATTTTTAAAATAAGTTTTAACATCAGTCCACAACTGATAGTAAAACTGTGTAAAACTGTTTGAAAAACTCATGGTGACTCTTTTTAAAATGAGTTTTGACACAAGTGTACAACTGATTGTACAACTGTGTAAAATTACTTTTAAAACCATTTTAAAACTAGTTTTATCACGGAAGTGTTAACACTATAATAAGTTTAAAATCAGTTTAAAACTGATATTAAACAGTTTCAAAACTTGTTTTAGCTTATTGCCTTGCTGCTTGGGCAAGGCTCATGAACATCGATTAAAAAATTATTGATTGTTTCGTACATTGATACGTATCAAACTTTTTGGCGGTTGTTCGTTGTTCTCTCTGACTCTGTTAGGCACGCCGCACGTGAAGTTTTTGGTGGTTGTTTGTTGTTCTCTTTGTCTAGTGAAAATTTATATCCTTGAAATTATATCATTTTCATACAAATAAAACACAATTTGGAAACAATTCCAAGGATTACAAAAACAGGTTAGTACAACTTTGAATTTAATTTATTGAGTGTTCAGGTTAACCACTTTATCTTTCTTAAAGAAATTACGTACATTAATCAGAAATTTGAGATAAAATTTTATGTATATACTACATAAATCATACATATGTATGGACCTCAAATTTACGTATCATTTATAAAGAAACTACGTACATTAATCAGAAATTTGAGATCAAATTTTATGTATATACTACATAAATCATACATATGTATAGACCTAGATTTTACGTATCATTTACATAAAAAGAGGTGACATTTGTATGTAAAATGTATGTAAAATTTATGCTTCATGTATGTGAAATTTATGATTCATTCACATAAGACTTTTGTATAATATACGTAAATTATATGTGAATGTGCTGGCTGGGATGTTTACTGTTCAGTGCACAGACTAAAGGTTTGGCTCAATGGGTTGAAACTGACCATACCTCAACTATGTAAATACGTAGCTTATTCGTATAATGGGATAAATACTGAACCACAATAGAAATTAATTTATCATCATCCAGGTATTGTATATGTTGGTCCTTTTTTAAAAAGGGATAAGTCCCTTGTGCTTTTCAATAATAATTGGTTGTTTGTATGGCCAATGTGAATAAGGGAATCATTAATGATCTAAATATTTGAAGTTTCGAAAGTCTTTAGTTTGATATGGGGTAAATGTAACAATAGGAAGAAATAGGAACAGAATTTATTAGTTTCAAATTCCTTCAAGTGATATTAATTTATACTGAAGATATAAATCCGCAATGGCGGATATTGACAACAGCATTGGAATTCGATGAATGCTACTGTACAAAAGTATGGCCAAGTTTAAAATGAGTGCTGCTGTGCAGAAGGGTCACTATGGTCTAGTTGTTAGGGCACCCGACCGGTAATTGGGAGGTCCGTTTTTCGATTCCCGGGGGTGACTGATATTTTTTTGCAGTAGCATTCATCGATTTCCATCAGCTATTTAATGCTGTTGTCAATATCCGCCATTGTGGAAGTCTACAGTATAAATTAATAGCACTCGAAGGAACTCGAAATTAATAAATTCTGTTTCTGTATATTTGTCAGTTTGTTAAATTATCAGTTACTTCAAACTAACTTAGAAAGAAATAAACCAATCGACTATGATAGTCAAATACTTAAAATTAAACCCGAATCATCTAAAGTGTTCTCTCAATGGAATACTCTGTAAAACTTTCAGCTCGTTGACGCTTATTATTATTCATTTTATCCACTTGTTAAATTTAGATTTTTTGTTTTAGAAATTTTTGCAAACGCTGATTGTGCCATTGTTTCAGCCATATAGCCTATAGTTTGGCCATGCTTATTTAATACGAAATTGACAGCTGAAAATTACTTTTTCACACTTGCACTTTTCATAGTTTTAAGCAATCCCACTTCTCTCTAAATAATAAATAAATATTCTATTTTATTATTAATATCAATTTTACGACACCGTATAATTACTGTTCTTCTTCTTCTTTCTCTATCCCTTATGTCGCTAAGCGTCAGGCTATAATTACTGTTCATCATCTAAAATATTATCATTTAATAATATTAACATCTCGTCTATCTGAATCCACCGTATCTATAAGCCCACTTCATACTATTACTAATACTCAAATAAATTTATGAACATCATACAAAGCAAAAAAAAAAACTTGTTTAAAACCACTTAACAATAATTTACATTCCCCCGGTATTTCATATATTAGGTCTGTAGCCCCTACTGAAGAGGTATCCCAAGCTTCAATTCAGACCCTCAAAAAATCTATTTAAAGCATAAAAAATGGTAATTTCTGTTTGCTTTTCACCTGCTGGGCAATTTGCTCTCTCTGAAATAAAATTGTAAGGACAGAAAATAGAACTTTCAAATAATTAGGGAAAAGACATTTTTGTGGAGGCATTGGACCCAAAAAAGGTGACGTAGGAAGATCAAATCCCTACTATCTCTCCGGTAGGCCCGCCGTTTTTTATTAAGTTTATAGGAATCTTCAGCTCCAAAACTCAAGAATAATAAAGACAAAACTGCTACTACTACTTCACCAACGTTTTATCAGTGTGAACAAGAAATAAAATTGACTGTCAGGCTGTGTATGATCATCGCAAATTTCCATTGGCTGCATTTGCAAATAAATAGTTAGCCTACTACCTACTTTCATCATTCATACAACCTAATATTATTTTAAATATAATAATATTCAAACCTTTGAATATTATTTTAAAACCTAGTTGGAAAAATGATGCAGGCTATGAATCCTTGGAAACTTCGGCACACCAATGGAGTTGGTTCGGAAATAGAGTTCGATGGGATTTATAAAAAAGCTCTCCACCTCCCATTGTGGATAGAAGAGATACCTAGTAGCCTACCATGAGTCTTATTTGGAAATTTCGGAAGGATATTACACTCGAATTAGTATTGTAGATTATACGAAAATTTATTTGATGACAAAAATGCATCTGTAAAATGGATTTTTATTATGATGTTGAAGATCCATCTTGATTCCACTAATATAATAAAAACTTATAAAACCCTTTTAAGTGGAAATTATTACTCACGTTACGGCGTGACGGTCGTTTCACTCTGTTGTCAAGAGCATCGTCAGACGACCTACAGTAACTGTGTGTGTACGGTACTGTGGGTCGTCTGACGATGCTCTTGACAACAGAGTGAAACGGCCATAACGCCATAACGTGAGTCATAATTTCCACATAAAAGTGTTTTTTAAGCTTTTATTGGATTTTTATTGTAAATGTTACCAATAATATTCAAGTATCGAGACGTATATTCTAGAGAAATTATTCACCCATTGTAATGAACTAAGCTGAATATTTTGATGATCAATATGCGGTATAGTATCTAAGACGTGGTGAAATAGCACAGGTGTTCAATGCCGTTGGAGTGCGTCAAAAGATAATAAAGCGCTAATGGTGATGCTTCATTCATATTACATAGATATCATCCTTTTGCTGTTTGAATGAAGCTTGCTGAAAGGAGCAATCTCACATGGATTTGGGCTTTATGTGAACTGCCAAGTCCTTGTAAATTTTACTCCTGTAAATCCTTCTGCACACATATAAAGGTTTCCGTCGCTATCACCTGATTGATTAGAAAACCAAATTCATACAACGGCACTTCCCTCTCGTCATTCTGTTTGTTTGACAAAGTCTCCGCTTTCTTTGTTAATAATTTCTTTTTTTCTACAATACATAACATTTTTTCTTTCTTCATCAGGCTTGCTGAGAGATAAAGAGCTAAACATTTAATACTGAATTGAGCTCCAGTAAGACGCGGATCCATGGATTCAATAAAAAAATTAAATATTTGACAAATCTTTAATAAAAGGGATATCATAGTGATATCAAAGATGTCAAAGTGATCAGTCATCACTAAACAATTCAATGGCTATTCATATTAATTCAATATACACTGTGATTTAACATAATGTCACAGGTTCTATCTCTAAAATAATGCTGGCAACACTTTAAATTAACACTCGCACTTTATTTACACAAGTTATTCACAACACGCACTAATCAGTTATATCTCACAGAATAATGCAATCAAAAACAGATAAATCGATAATTTTCAGCTAATAAAGAGTTTGCAATAATACTGTACAAAAATCTATATAAATAAAATTAGAGTTTTGTCTGTACATTTATCAGAATTACATATTTTTTGGTTATTTTTACGTTTTATACATTACAGAAGCCGAAAAAAATCTTATCTCAATTTCTGTCTGTCTGTCACGGCCCCGAAGGCATTTTACACGGCCTCAAAAACGAGAGCATCGATCGGGATTAAAGTTATCTATCAGTATTGAAAACCTTTTTGACAATGTCTTTAGCTACAAAAAACTAAATTAACTTTTTTTTAACAGAATAATAAACGTTTAAAAACCTAGTATTGTGTGATTTTGGATACATTTCTTCTAAGTTTCATTACCACGTTTTATTACCAAGAGCATCGATCGGGATTCAAGTTATTAAACAGGGAGTGTCTCACATCGTCTAGATTTCAGATCGTCTAGGTGCTATTTTAGAACGAATCTGGAGTATGTGAGACGGCTGGAAGTATCATCATAGACGAACCATCAAGACATCACACATCTTACATCCCTGATCAATGGTATCATGCACTGATCGTCTCAGATCGTCTAGTTTTCATATCGACTAGTGTCTCACTTCCTCTATAATTCATATTGACTAGGTTCCATAGTAGCCAGGCCGGTACAGTCAGCTACCGACTAAAATAGAGCCCGCCAGTGCTGTAATCACCCGTTCTAATTATTCCATATCGGTTCACAATGACATTTCACTATCTGAATGCCAACAAAAAAAAAAAATTTGGTACACTTGACAAATGGTATTACGTGATTCCAACAATCCAAAAAACATCAATTTGAAGCAGTTGTTCAGCTTTTAAAATGTTTCAAAAATTTTGAAATGTGAACTGAAAACAAACTCTAATAAAGAATTTTTCCCATTTTCATGGAAAGTTTTAAAAGTGGGAAAGTTGTAGACAGAGATCTTATCTTGAGTTTATATTTCAAACTTTTATCTCTATAAGGTGAACCTTCTTCTCTTTGAATTAGGAGCAGAGTTTACAAGTTGGATAAATAAAACTAAGCACTTAGTTCCTTTCAAGTTGTTTAACGATTTAGTTTTTCTTCTACAGTTATTCTTTCAATGTTATTAATTGCTATAGTGCTATATTTACAAAGTTTCATTTTCATGTACAGTATACAACGTTTTCAATATAGGCCTACAGTAATATTTAGCTTAATTTATAACAGAAATATACAATGCCGTGGATAATTACTATCCTATACACTGGATAAATATACTGCAAATACTTTCAATAACTTACAATAAGAATAACTTACAATTAAGGGAAAGGCTCCGTTGAGCCTGCCTTTGGTTAGAGTCAGTTAGAGACATTATATTCTATATCATATGTCAGAATTGAATTACTTTGATTTCAGCTCTAACTGAAAATCATAAATTCTAATTGATTTTTCAAATACGAGTAGCTTTGGATAAACACTCTACATAAAGAAATATTTCTTATAGATTTCATAATTCCTAATTCATGCTCTTTATTTTTATTAATCTATCAATACTGCAGGAATATTTCTATCAAGTCTCATTTTTAATTATTTTTGAACATGCAGGGTTTTCTTCTCAAAAAGTTCACGAATTATGGAAGCTGTACGTACATAAATCATTTGATTTCAAAATCAATAGACATTGGAAATTATGTTTTCACTATCATTGCCATAATGAATATCTATATCATGTCTTAACAGGAAAATGTCGCAAATTTTGTCCAGTTTTTTTTATGGACATGTACTCCATTTTTGTGAAATTCAAATTCGAGTTATGGAGTTCGCTGTATCCACTGCAATCAATAGGAGAGGGATTGGGGGGGGGGGGGGGAAAGTTATGGGAAATGAACTCTCAAAAACTGATTTTTAGCAGTTTTTTGCGGAGGATAGTATCCACAAAAGTTTAAAGCTTGTGCGTGTGTAATGTGATTGATGTTGATGAAAGATGAGAGAACCTATACAGTCTCAGCTACAAAAGTAAATGGCTGTAAACAATATCAGAGCAGCTGGAAAAGTTGAAAACAGTCAAACGGTCACCGTTTTAACCGCTGTCACGAGTATTACGTGACTTATCTTCTATTGCTAGGAAGACCCAACGATTTCTATACATAAATATTTATGTAGCCCTATAGAAATCGTTGGGTAGAGCACATTAGCAATCATAGAACCATCCACTACTCAAAAATAAGTTCTTGATATGAATTGGTAGTGTTTTCAAGTGAATTTATTTCATTTACCATTCAAGGAATTTTGAGTGGACCGGACCCCCGGAATGGAGAAGTCTAAAGCTCGGTACACAGGCTAGACAAGTTGGACAAGGATTCATGATGAATCATTCTGTACAAGCAAGCACAAGTTCCCTATTTTCTTTGTCTAAATACAAAAACTATTGTAGGCTACATGTTTTTCTGGATTGTACAGCGATGTGCAATGATGAAAAATTATTATAGAAGCACAATAGTCTATAATTAGCTCATAATTATTATGTCTGAATTTAAGCCAGTATGATTTTTTACCAAGAGTTTTGGTGAATTTTTTAATAAATGAAATGTTTGTAGAATCCTGTTTCTGCTAGATTGTGTTCATGAAGGAAGACTCGAAATGAAAACCCTCAAATCGAATTCAACATATTGAGTAGGTAATTGAATAAAGTATGTATTTAATGAAAATTGTAACTTTTTATTTCTCCTGTGTTATTGATGAATTGGTAGCCCTTCTACAGTTTCACTCTGATACAGCGTCAATAATATTGACAATAAATTATGCTATAACTAAGTCATACTGTATTTGTTTTACGGAATCACAGTGAGCTCTATATAACTGTCATTGAACTGAAATATTGAGACCATGGAAAACTGACAGTTGATGAGGCCCCCACCGACCCCGTTGCGCAAAGGTAACGAACAAGTAAAAAGGAACAAACTGTTTTGATAAATTTTTTAAGAGTTCGTGATCAGTATTTCAGTGGATCTCAATGATAGAAAAAATGAAGGATGTAGTTTTATTCAAGTGAATCAAGAACCTAGGTAGCAAGAGTAAAATCCTATTAACTTTTCATGTGAAATTTAACGACTTGCAGTCAAATATTTAATATTTATATTTATAATATTTAATATTTCAGTCAAACTGAATATTTGACTGCAAGTCGTTAAATTTCACATGAAAAGTTAATATTAACAACGCAGTTCGTCATGGAACAAGAAATCTAGAAAGTAAAATCCTATCATATTAAGTGAGCAATTTCTGTATCTGTATACCGTATTTCTATCCAAAATTTAAGATTAGCACAATATTTGTAAGTCAGAAATTATTTCAAATGCAAAATGAAATTGGTTTTGTCCAATTTTTTTCTATGAAACACTTGAAACACAGCCTCCCTGAGTGGAGCTCGGTTCATTTCTTCCATTTAATAATGATGTTATTCTATGGTGGAAATTTTCCATATATTATTAGAATGTGAATAAGTTATAATAGTGCAGTACTAGAAATATTTTTCTGCCACTCTAGAATGTCTTTTTTATTGGGTAAAAGGTTGAAACACATACATTTCATAGCTAATAAAGAGAACTTCCTCAATTTCAAGTATTTTAGATAAATGGCCCAGTGTGTGGCCACGAATCTGGAATCAGAATTTCTCCCTTTTTTGCGCGATTCAGGTTTGGGTGGAAAGGATGATACTTTATGAGTCATACATAAAGTTTGTAGAATTATTTATATAAAAATGGCTAGTCTCGATACGGCAATATTTGTTTAGTGTCGCCGGGCTGTCGCGCCGGTCATTGCTTATTTCCTGTCTAGTTCATCCCCTCTCTATTTCTCAAATACTGTTTTTCAATCTCATACCAAAATTTAGCATCAGTTGCTGCTGCTAGTACAGCAAGAAGGCTGAGCAGGCAATTGTGAGTCTTTTTCTGGAATTTTCGCAAGTTGTGAGTGTATAATATACCAAGATGGAAGGCGTCATTGAGATAACGGGAGAAAAGCCAAATCCGACGTGGTATCACGTTCCCAAGGGCGGTCCCAAGGGGGTCATGACCGATGAGCCCCCAAAATCTGAGCCTCACAAAAAAATCAACTGGAATAAATAAAATCACTTTCCTGTCTAGTTTAATTTTTCTTAATTTTTATAATACAGTAGTAAGTATGCTCATAGTTTATTATGAACTATTTTGAAATCGAATTTCATAGGAAATTGCAAAACTCCCATATATGTACAGCTTACACTACCAAGATAACTTGAGATTTGGAGTACCTTATATTATTGAAATCCATTCCAAAAAGACTAATCTAATAGCCTTCTATTCAACTGTTTAGTCTAGAGTTTTACTGTGTGCAGTCAGGAGGTTGAAGTCACTTCAATTTTTTGAGCTGAGACTCAGTTTTTCCAGGAAGTCAAGTCTATCATCACAGTGACTTGAATTGTGTCGCGATACACATTTTATGAAGTTATGAGTACTTCTGAATCTTCTCACTTCAGTTTCAAATTAGTATATTACGTTACTAGGCTGGAAAGTAACGTTTTGCCGGTCTAGCATATGAAAGTTTATGCACGAGGCGCAGCCGAGTGCAGAAACGTGAATATGCGAGAACCGGCAAAAGTTTACAGCCGTGTAATGTACGATATTTTTTGTTACACTTTATAGAAAGGTATGATACAATCAGCTGGATAATAATTATGCGAGACATTCAAAAGTATTCAAGGCAATTATCGAATCAGCTGCTTTATTTAGATTCAGAATTTGATGGGCGAATTCCCATATATAAACCATAATACTGATAGCCTAGTGCAATCAGCTGGATAATATTCGATGTACTGTAAATTATTGACAAAAAATATTTTCCCCACCAATCCAAAAAATGTCGAAATGGGCTATTGTAATTTATTTTGAATCTTTATGTAAGGATATGAATGTATAATATCAATTCAAGGCTAGCCCTAACCAATTTGAGCAAGAAAGATCCCAGGAGGGGGGGGGGATAAAATTGCGTTTATTTACTGGAAGAGACATAAGGGCGAAGCTGGTCTCCCCAGATCCCGATCCCTTTCCCCTTGGCGATGGACAGTTTTCAAGTTATCAAATCGAGTTTAAAACCGATTAAAACCAGTTGAAATTTATTTCAAGTTGGTTATCGATTTAAAAAAAATCAACACTTCCCTGCTCACGACTGTTTTCCCTGATGATTGGAAATTCTCAATTGTTATCCCCTTGAACGAAGTTCCTAATCCTATTTCTCTTTCTGATTATAGGCCTATATTAGTAACTCCTAGTGCTTACCAAAGTTTTAGAAATTCTTGTTCATGACCAGATGAGTAAGTTCATTGCTAGAGAAGGTTTGATCAGTGACTTTCAGTCTGGTTTTAGAGAGGGACATAGTACCCTTCTGAGAGTCACTGATGATATTCGTAGGGCATTTGATGGGTAAGAGTTGAATCTGATCGTTCTAGTTGACCTCAGTAAAGCCTATGACTACATTTTTCACCCCATTCTATTTTATAGATTAGTAAATATGAGCTTCTCTCATTTCACTATCCCTCCACGGTCCCGATCCCTCCCCCCTTGGCGATGACTCAAGCACAGTTTTCACAGTTATCAAGCACTATTAACTTTAACCCGTGAAATGAGTTAAAATAGGAGGATTTTAAGTCTAGAAACGATCAAAATGTGGCTATAGATAGGTTATTTTCTCGGAGGGAGGGCCCCTGGACCCCCTTTTGAGCATGAGAGCCACATATTTTTCATCATAATTGTGACAGCTTTGAGATATGGGCTTACTGTGAAGGTAGACTATAGAGTTTGTCTGTCACAATTAAGGGCATGCTTATCGGAACCTTTCATCAAGTTATAGTATTGTGTTCGAATTCACTTCTTTCATCTTTTGTGACATACATTCACATGATAATTTATTAATTTGATAAAAGCATTGTAATTCAACAAGAAACATATTTTCAGAATGAATTTAAGTGGCGAGTCTTGGAATGGAGTCTAAGATAATATCTGATTGAGGTAGTACATTATCATTATTGTTAGTGAGGGGGGAGGGCTAGTTTGTACCCCCCTCACTAGAAATTTCTGGTCACGCTTACGGGCGGTGGGAAAGAGAGGTTGGAGGGGAATCTCGCAAAAAAGGTCAGCAAAAACTCATTCATGACCCCCCCCCTCAAATTTAGAGCTGGGACCACCCTTGTATAAGAAGTCACTCAACTCAAGTGTTGAGGTAATGTAGTGATAGCTGCTTCCAGTTCCTTGTCACTTTCAAAATATATCCTGCCAAAAAGTCCTTGAGTTTATATTCGAAGCATGTTTGTCAAAAAGACTTGGTTTTTTCAAATTTCAAAATGGGTATTACTTTCCGGATTCCCAAGTATATTGAACAGCAGCATTTAAGGCAATTTGAAGGACTCTATAAAGCAATTTGACAAAACGTTTTAACTCTTTCATTTGATGGAAATATGATCGTTGAAGCTTTAACACTGATAAACCTATTCATATTTCATGAATGTATTAGTCATATTGATCATTCAATTTAACCTTTTTCATTGTTTCAAGCTCGATTTATGCAATGAACTTTTAAAAATTCCAAATAAGTAGGTTGTAACTCATTATTTGTGATTTAGGCTACATTGAAATGATGATGATGTGAATTTGATTGATTAGGAATAAACAGAAGAAACAATTCAGTAGGCTATACTTGTGATTTATTGAAACAAAGTTAAAAGGAATAGCAGATATTGATAACACAGTAGTTATTTTCAAACAGTTTGTTTCTCATGCATTTTACGAAAATAATCTATTTTGTTCAGTTTGATCAATTGAGTAATTTATTGATATGCTGTAGTTATATTTTTAAAAGAACTGCCATGAGTATCCCGTCAGAAGGATGGTCTTGGAATAAAATTGTGTGTATTACTAGGCTAATTTATACAAGAAATTTCAAGTACTTCAATAGAGAATTCTTGTTATTGGACCCTATCATCAGAGTTGTCATCAATTCATTAAGAAATCAATCTTTTACCTTTGTATTAATTAATTGAGATTGGGACACTTATTATATTGGACCTTATCATTAGAGTTGTAATCAAATCATTGACAAATCAATCTATCAGCTTGTTTTATGCTAATTGAGACAGAAGAGATGGGAAATACTGAATCATATCTTATGGCGAAATTGAACGCCACTGTGCTGGGCGTAGCGAGAGGAGTCCACGTTAATTGGAACCGAGTATACCTAGACGAAGTGAGAACTGGAAGGTTTGAACACTAGACGCTCTGCGACAGCGTAAAGCTGGAAACTAGAGGGTCTGCAAATCTAGACCACCTGACACAGAGAACTAGATGGTTTGAGAACTCGACGCTGTGACATACTAGACGCTCTGCGACACTAGACGGTCTGAAATACACCCATGAAACAGTATTGAAATTTTCAGGCATAATGTAGAATAGTCCCGAGATGGTTCCTGTGAAGGTTGGGAGTTCAAAAGTCTTTGCTGAAGGACACAAAAAGGAGAAATCTATCCTTAAAGAAACAGCTGATAGAAATCAACTGTTTTTAATCATATGGTGGGCCCTTAGCGGCGTTATTTACACTGTATGCATCTTTGTGTAGTCAGAGCATTGCAGTCATGTAGGAAACATATGACTGGTGAATCAAAGCTCAGCTTATGTTTTGTCCATTATTTCTTTGGTGAAAAAAAAAATTCTAATTTCAATTTATTGAAACAAAAATTATCATTTTAGGAAGGTGCGGTTTGTGCTAGGCTCTTGGGAATTCTCCAGGTAGCACTATTATAACTAAAATACCGTTGCAACGCACGGATGAATGAATAATGAATTTTATTTCCAACCTTAAAAAAAATATAATACAAATTTTGCAAAAAAAAAACCAGGAAATTAACTGGCCACTACCTCCAGTACATGTGACCAGTGTGCAACTAAGCTTAGAACTTAATTTATAAAAAAATAGTTTGAGTCTAGTCAGCATATTTAGTACAAATACTGCCTGCAGCGCAACAGAGTAAATTAATTTCTAGCTCTTGTTATATTCATTTTCATTTTGTTATATTCATTTTTCTACTTAGAATTTATACCAGCAACCACTATTTTGCATCAGTTAGTCACTAGTTAACCGCTAGTCAATCACTAAATGTTAAAAGGGCGATCTAATATTAAATAATAACTGTCCTATAATTCAAGAAGAACGTCTAAAAAGAACAATCAAACTTATGTAGCACAAGTCCGTAATACAATAATAGCTAAGAGTAGAGTCCACTCGTTTAAAATGTATAGAATTCTCACTAATACAGTCACAATATACGGCGATTATCACTTTAACAACAAACGTTTGTACTATGAACAGAACTGCCACTTGTTATGTCAACGAGATTCAAACCATGAATGAAACTCATGTTTACCTAAGCGTTCTCTTTAGTATTTATCATGATCCAGAAAGACGGAGAATTTTCTAAAATGTTCTATTTGTTTCTATCAATTTCCAAAATAAACACATTGAATATTCTCCATTGTTCGAGGCTACTTCAATTGCCATGATAAGAACATTCCAAGAAGTTCTAAGTAAACATTCTTAAGATAACTTATTTAGATAAACTGCAAGGCAAAGAGAGTGCGGGGATAGTACAACACGCTGCTTAATGATAACCGGAAATTAATATTGACACAGGCAGATACCGCTGAAAATCACTGTTCCTTCTTTCTTTCCGTGTCCATAACAATAATAAATATGTTTTATGAACATAGCTGGGCTAAAAAATCTAAATAATACCATTTTGTTCAGATAAAACTGCGCAACTGATTTTAACTGGCTCTCCAAACGATAGAAAAGTAACTGACATTAATGGGAGCAGTCCTTTCCAATGATAGAATATTAAATAATATTAATGATTATTAATAATATTAATTATAATTATTATTAAACAAATAATAGAAATAATTTTGGAAAAAATTGAATAATTTGTTAATAATTATCATTCTCACTAATAAGCATTTTGCCTCAAATTTTGACATTATAATATGAAACTACTCTTTCCAAAGTTTAGAAATAGTTAGTTTCCTAGCAAGTAGGCCAAGTATGTAAGCGTTATTACATGGTTATTATTTTCCTGATGGAGTGAGTCAATAACTTCTAATTGTTTTTAAATGAAAAAAAAAATTGTTCTTGAAGAACTTAAGAGCACTTTATGCTTTACAAAAATAACTAAACTACCATTCTACTTCTTGTTTTCGTTTTGACAAAAATATGTCCCATGTGCTGAATAACCAACTTGAAAGTAATTTGAATAAAAGTTTTACTAATAAATGTACCAGAAATAAAAATTATAATCATGGATATTATCATAGGTAATCATTATTCAACTTCATTGAGTATTAGCCTAATATAGAATGATGCTTTGGAGTAGCATATTTAGTCCAATGGAATGAAATTTTGTGAAGTGTTACCCTATCTCAGATTTTTTCTTGTCAAGAAAATAGTACAAATTTTGCACTTTTGACAATAAATTGTAAGACTACATTTTTCTCCATGCAACACTGAAAAGACTAACAATCCTTCCCATATTTGTGGAAGTTGAAACTTACATAAGTGAACAAGCACTACTCAAATAATGTTCAGTTTTCCAAAGATTAACTCAGGAATTGTTGGAATTGAATGCTTGGTATTAATGTATTCATGAAGCGGAGGCCTCAATTTAGAGGAGTGGATTTGCAAACAATCGAACAGTGCACGAATTTCAGAGCGAGTTCTCGTGCGATGCATGGCCTGCTGCAGACGGAGAAGTCAATATTACCGCACCAGTTGCTGCAGAGTTTTTTCTAGTGGAAATTGTTGGCCCAACCAGGGTTTAAAAAGTGAGTGCTTATGTTCTTCACTTTCTCGCACATGGCAAAACGTTGATATTCTTCCATGAAAGTTATATGAGAGCTACGGCTGCTAGCCATTTGTATTGGGGCTAATCCAATAAGACGATCACGAAGCTTGTGAGATGTATCTCAGCTGAGAAACTCGCAGCTGTATGAAAACTCTGATTGATAATAATGGCAGCTTGGGTTTGATGATAATTGATCCTGATACTGATCAATATCACAAGGTAGTGAGAAGAGACCAAGCGCTAAAGAGAAAGTTCTATTTTTCTGACAAAATTAAGTGTCAACTCTTTCTCGTGATGTTTGTAACAAGAAAATTATTTTAATGAAATAATATTGAAATAATTAACACTGTAATAGATAAATATATACGTTCCTTGGTCTGCGCTTTGCACTTATCATTGCGATAGAGTGCGCTCTTGTAGAGAAATGAGAAATGTAGACTCTTCCTTTACATTTTTACTAGCAGGTTACCCGATTCAATTGAATCTGGATTTCTAGAATGTGTAAATAACCAACCTACAAATTTAATTTAATAGTCTATTCTTTCTTATACGTCGCCGTCGTCGTCTTATCCTTCTTCTCCTTCTCCCAGTTTTTTGTACCATAGACTCGAATGATCGAATCTAAGTTTTCATTTCATGCTTTGCATGAAGTTTATGCATTATTTTCAAACGTTCAGGTAACCTATCAGTTTTATCAGGTATTCAAACACTAGGCCTATTATAGAGACTTCCATTATAATATATTATACTCGTACTCTATTGATGATTGAAATTATTTTTGACAAGTGGAAAAGGGAATTTAAATTGAATAATAGCGAAGCAAATCCAAAAGCCTAATATTTATGCTAGATAATACTTGATAACATAGATAATTCAGATATTCCATGAAGTTAACAAGATTTTCTTTGGAGGATGAAGCCCACATAGGTCTGAGACCTTTGCGTGGGTAATGACTTGGATGATGTTGATTGATGAGTTGAACCTACAGTTTTAGGTGGGTTCCGAACCACCGGGAAGTAATTTGACAGCAGAGAACAGAATCTTTTTGCTGGCCAATCCAATCGGTCACCCGTACAAAGAGCGCCCAGGAGTTTCGTAGCTTATCTCTGATTGAACAGATACCTGCTACGGCACTCGGCTATCACTTCCCTAAAATTATAAAACGTATTTATTTTCCCAGACTAACGCATAATGTTTATGATGACGATTTTACTATGAATTAATGGTAATAATTTTCCCTGTTGTTTGGATAGCTCTTCAAATGTTTTCCTCGTGAATTTCAATTTTCTCCTCTCTTAATTTGCTTCACTAATCTTAGCTCGAGGAAAACTCAAAGCACGCTGTCTAATTAACCGCTTTTCATTATTCTATGTCTATGTGTAGCCTACGACAGTATAATGCCGTTGTACAGCAAACTCCAAAGTTGGAGTAATCAATTTGAGACTGTGTCACTGTAGATGGCTTCTTTGCAATGCACTATTTGATCTCTTTTAAAAGAGATAATAGCTTTCAACCAAACAAAATAGAAGCCAAAATACGAAGAAGCGACATGGAGTGACATGAAAGAAACTTCTGATCTTTGAAATTTTTTCAATCATTTACAAAAATTCAATGAATGAGAAACTGGAGTAGTGCATTTAAAAATTGAAACTCTTTATTTCAAAAGTTATTTTGAAGTAATTGACAAGTGTACAGAAACAGAATTTATTAACTTCGAATTCCTCAAAATTAATAGCGCTTTAGGGAATTCGATATTAGGAAATTCTGTTTCTGTATATTTGTCAGTTTGTTAAATTGTCAGTCACTTCAAACTGACTTGTGAGATACGAGTCGATATGGCCAAGTCTAAAATGAGTGCTGTTGTGCAGAAGGGTCACTGTAGTCTAGTTGTTAAGGCGCCCAATCGGCAATTGGGAGGTCCGTGGTTCAATTCTTGGCGGTGACTGATATTTTTGTACAGTAGCATTGATCGATTTCCATCAGCTATTCAATGCTGTTGTCAATATCTGCCATTGCAGAAGTCTTCAGTATGAATTAATAGCACTTTGAATAATTCGAAATTAAGAAATTCTGTTTCTGTATATTTGCCAGTTTGTTAAATTGCCAGTTACTTCAAACTAACTTGTGAGATACGAGTCGATATAGCCAAGTCTAAAATGAGTGCTGTTGTGCAGAAGGGTCACTGTAGTCTAGTTGTTAAGGTGCCCAACCGGCAATTGGGAGGTCCGCGGTTCGATTCTTGGCAGTGACTGATATTTTTGTGCAGTAGCATTCATCGATTTCCATCGGCTACTCAATGGTCTTGTCAGTATCCTCCATTGTGGAAGTCTTCCGTATTCTAAATATTCCGGAATATTCCGTATACTAATAGCACTTTAAGGAATTCTAAATTAATATATTCTGTTTCTTTTTTTAGATTGTAATTTAGATATGTTAATTTTTCTGCAATAGGCCCCTTATGTAAATGAAACTAATGTGCCAAAATTTTTAAATTTAATTTAATTTATATTTTTATTTTTAAATGACAATAATTCAAAAGAATATTCATTAGAATAAATAAAAATAAATAATATATCTGATTGAGGAATTTTGTTTTGTCACGTTGCATCGCTGCTCAATCTTTTTCTATCAAGGCTATCGTTTTGTCTGGCGTACTCTTGCAAAAAATTCTGTTACGAATACAACCATAATTTTCTCTGATTCAATTTTTGAAATAATTGGCAAATTTTTCTGCATTATGCCTTGAAAGGCTTATTATTGATACATCAGAGATGGGTCAATTTAATTTAATTATTTAAACCACCTTTTTTTTACCCAGTTGGGTATTTTTTCATTTTGTATAAAAATAAATGGATGAAATATGGACCTAAAATATTAAAATACTTTGAAACGACCAAAATCAGATGAAAGATTCTACCAAATTGAAAAACTAAAAAGGAACTTAGTCATGGATCATTTCTTCGAATTATGTAAAAAATTACCTTTGGAATACGGTAAAATGGAATAATTATTAATTAAAAATAATATAATATAATAATTAAAAAATGAGTCTGCAACCAAGCGCCGAAGAAGAACAACATAGTTCGAAACGCGTCCGCCGCGACTCAAAAAGGTCAGTTCTGCACAGCAAGATAATACATATGAATAATAATTATATCTTGCTGCGTCGGTAAGCCTCATCAAAATTTTATTATTCTCTTCGCATCGTTCAATTTTTCGTCTACGTTCATGTTCTTCGCTAAAGGGTACCCTTTTTAAATTTTGAACTTTCATACTTCAACTTTTTAAATTTAAATTCTCTTGTTGGCCATATCTGAAATTCATATTTGTATGTATTAATTATTAATTTTGTTTATTCAATATAATTATCTTGGTAGTTCAAACTACACTCTTGTCTATTGTCAATCATCCTGGTTTCTATCTTTTCAATTTGTGCATTCTGAACTTAGGCCTAAGTTATTTTACTAAATAACTTCAGCCCAGATGCTCTGTTCACCTACTCTAGGTTCTAGTTCGTTTCCAACTCTAAAGCTTATCACACTATTTGGCATCAGATATATAAGTGTGGTAACACTAATCAGTTCTAGTTTACTGAAAATCAGGGTTAGTTTGTCAAGTATTGCTCGTAACTGGAATGCAACTTTGATGACATAATATCAGTGCAAGTGTGCAAGAGTCCCCAAAACTTGAAACAATCCGAAAATATTTAGAATGAAGGTTGGTTGTTGATTATTTGATCATGAAAGATGAATGCCCACCTTTTATGGCAGCAATCGTTACCGCTTTACCGCAGACCCTAGCTGGATGTCATTTATAACCGGCGTACACATAAACCCAGTCGCCTTGCCAAATCCAGATTGCACACTAGAAGAAAGTTTCTGGGGGAAAATGCTCTATCGACAGGTTTACTGGCCATTATTTAGCCTCAAGCTTCACAGGTCATGTCATATTTCTAATGGTAATGGATACTCCTACCTTATAGTGTACGTTGCAGACAACAGGCTACTAACAGAAGATTTCAAGGTTGGGATAAAGAAAATAATTATAGAGAGATAGCAATTGAAATAAAGTAATAATCAAGAGCTCAAACACAATATTGGAAGCTATAAAATGCGATTATTTTAGATTTGCAAACTATAACAATATACTGTAATGCTTATTGCGCTAAATACTTTGATTATTGTGCTACTGTAGTGAGTGTCACAGTTCAAAAATAATATTCAACTTTTTTACTTGGGGTGTTATACTCTCGTTAAATCGCAGTGTACCAAAAAACAAATGTTGAAGTTAATGAACCTGAAAAAGTACGATTAATGGACTTTCATCTAATTCTATATCAGTGGCGTACCGATAATGGAGCGAGTGGAGCAGTCGCTCCAGGGCGCAAGGCTCTGAGGGGCGCACCGTTCTTGAGAGAAAATTACCTTTTACTTACAAAAAAATGTATTACTATAATGAAGGCCAAAAGGGTGAAATGCAACACAATTTTAAAAAACCGTATGTAAACATCGCTGCGCATGACTAAAAGGAAAATTCATGTCAAATTTAAAATAAATCGGTTCATGCGTTCAGCCGTAAATGCGTTACAACCAGACAGAATGCAAAACGGTCAAGTCAAAAGTAGCAAATAGTCGAAAGTAGCAAAGTCAAAACAATTTAAATTGGGTGGCAAAAGGTATAACAAATTCAAGTAACTGAATGAAGACTTTGAATTTATTCTGAAAAAATAAATCCACAAGAAGTTCAATGGTTTTTATATTAAGAACAGGACTGAAATACTTCACTTTTGAATCCTATTTCCAAATTATAAAAAAAAATTCATAAGGATGACTTGCAAAATGCGAAAAAATAACTGCAAATAAATTTATAGAAAAGTGAAAAAATCCAAAACAAGCTGTTTGGAAATTGTGGTAAAAGCAGAATCTGGCCTGGCGAAAAATCATTCCTTGGAGATTCGCATCTCTAACAAATACGACTTAGTTAGAGGCGGGAAAAAAGCCGCTGGTTCATTAAATGACCACTATATTAATATCAGCCCAATCGGGTGGTTGAGTGTAAGATTTTTTTTTGGGGGGGGGGGATCGTTAGACACTTCCGCTCCACCTCGGTACGCCACTGTTCTATATCTATATATCTATAAGCATTGTGACAAAAAAGAACAGTATTATCAACATAATTATTTTCTTGACTTTTGATATTTTATTAAAAGTTGAGTTGGTGAAAATAAAAGTCCTGATCTAAAGCATCTCCAAACATCTATACGTCTATAAATGCTCAGGCCCATAATATCTCTGTGCTCTCCTAATCTAAACAGAAGATTTCTGATGATAGAGAGATCAATTTACTTTATTGCGGATGATGCCCATATGAGTCTGGAGAATTATGCATGGGTAATGAGGTGAATGGGTGTATGATGAGAAACATCCATGGAAGAATGGTATTCGAACCCAAGACTTCAAGAAACAAAGCCAGCCAGAGCCTTATCTTATCTCAGACAAGCGCTCCAACCAACTGCGCTACCAGAGCCGCCAATATATGAACATATAGTCAGTAATGGTTAATGGGAGCCTTACAATTTACCGGTTAATTGAATTTTACTGGAACTAAGATTTCTGATTGGTCTATTCAAAATTTTGAACTTCTATGAATTTGAATGGATTAATCAGACGCATTAATTTCCGGAAAATTCCATTTACCGGTAAGCGGTAAGGCTCCAATGAACATTGAAAATAATTCATTGTCAAACTCAAGAAGATTCATCACTCTTTTGAATCCCAACTTATAATACAACTATATTCATATCCTATGCTCATGCTCTACTGAAAGATTGTTGAGAAGTTAATGTTATCAATCAGGCCGATTCCTCTACATAATAACTTCATTACATTATTAACATCTGATTCATGATAAAATCTAACACCCGAGAGTTGAAGTTCCATCATTCGACGTCTCTCATCTCTTCTCTCTTCAAAATGTATCATGTAACTTTCAACATACTCATGCATATTCTTGATTTCATTAACTTGTTGGAGTAGGTACTCCACTGGAAATTGAAGAAAGGAGTTGATTTGAGGCGTATTGTGATAACTACTCTGAAAAGCGCCCAGATATGAACCGCTTGAAAGAGATGGGTAACACTGAATCCGTTTAGTGGAAGTACGAAGTAGTGAAGTCTTCTCTCCCACAAAAGCCTGTCTGTTGAACAGGGAACTTCACTTCCTACACTGTATAGCTATCTGCAAGGGCAAGCGATGAGTAGATCATTATCCTAGAAGGTAGAATAATTCTAACAACAAGCTCAACAACCTACAAGAAGGCCTATTGTCTCTGTTCGTATGGAGTACTCAAACATGGATCACAACAATTCTTCGTCTCTGCTCATAATTAGATTACTCAATCAATATTCAAATGATCATATATGTTTGTTTTACAACATTGAACCTGAACAAAACCCTTAGCCATGTTAATGAATTTTGTGAGTTTTGAATGGATTAGAATAAAACAGGGTCAGGCCAAAATTATTGACATTCGAACTGACTTTTGTTCAGCCAGCCGTAAGACTGATAACGAATTGCAGTCATTACTCTCATGAAAAAGTTAAAAGTTTTTTCAATGCACTGGAGCATGTTTGATATGCCCACAATATTGGGCTAAGGTTGATAGAGAAGAGCTAGCATGACTAGAACTGTGGAAAAAATATTGTTTATATAAATACGTTAATGTATGATTGGCTTTCAAATAAATATAATGTTTTTCGAATGTGGTTGTACCAAACATGAAAGAAATTTATAAAAAACCAATTCCACACAACATATACAATTTTAATTTTGTAGGGGGAGATGAGCAGTTGAAGGATAAAGTAAAAATATGCAAAATAGTCATTATTTTAATGAAAAATAGCATGTTGTGTGGCGGGCAAAGTATTTCTGTGTATTTCCATCTCTGTTCTTTACTCATAAAAACCGTTGAAAAGTGATACAAAGTTCACAATTATTAATTCGATATCACTTTTTCATGCGGGATTAATTAAAAGTCTGCTTACAATAACTAAGGTCGTATTTTTTCACTGGTGGATACAAATTCATTGTTATTGCACCTCGTCTGCTGTTGCACCAGTAAAGCGGTTATAAATAGGCCACGGATAGCACAATGGATACTCTTTGTAACTGAGTGAATTAGAACAATTGTACTGAATTTTATCAATCAAAATGTTAGCTACTTTGGCATATGTAATTGATGTTAATAACAAATATAGGCTTGTATTTAAAACAGCACCTACTATCTGTTTACTGAGGATGGGATACAGGTCCTGAAACGCAAACCTATAATCGTTATTAACATCGATAGTGCCATGTAAGGTCCATATGTAACAGTCCATGTAAGGATGAAAACCAGTGAAGAAATTGAATATTAGTCGAAAGAGCATATACTAGAATAATTTCATCTTTGAGTTAAATACTATTGTTTTTACTTTGTACAAACTTTATATATAGTATAACTTTTACTTTAATTTATATAGAATTTTAATAATGTTACTTGAAATAAATATTTGTACTTTTAGAATAGTTCTTTCTACTGCTTATAAAGACCGAAATTATTGAGATATTTACTGCTTCTATTTATATCGATCCAAATATGAGTCCTACAATATAAAAAAGTAGTACGTGGCTTGAAAAACGGCGTTTTTCTGTTCAGCAACCAATAGAAAAGAAACAGAAATATGTAAAACATCATGGAAAACATCACAGAATAAAGATGGAATGATATTGACTTTGTAACCATTAATAAAAAAAATTTTGATTGAAAACATCTTTAAAATGAACGACACGATTTTAGTTTTCTGTTTCAAAATGAGTTTTCCTTTGTATTTAAAAATACTGTAGTTTAACTTCTGTTCAACGAAATCGATTATCCAGGTAGAAAATTCGTTCCAGAGAGAAATTTGTTAATGTCTTGCCTAGATTGTTAAGGGACAAAGAAATTCTTTATTTAGAGGCTTTTGTAACTTGGAACTTGATAGTTCGCTGTGTGGGAGTTAACGTTATTAACAGCTACACTTAATTTTACTTAAAATAACTTACATCACTGAACTGAAATCTGAATATGGTGACTTCCATGATCATTCCTATGAGGTGAAAAAATATCCATGATGTTGTAAATGATCTTCATAAAAACTTTTACAGTGAAAAGTTGAGCACATTGGAGCGCAGAATTCTCGATCAAATAGTGAAATTTAATTTTGTCAGAGGATATAACAAGAAATTGAATCGCATTCTGCAGTCCTTGGTAGTTGTAACTCCGGCAACTATGAGCGTCTATAACCGTTGATAGTTCCCCAATCGACTTCATTAAAGTAAGCCTCGAGCTTATTACTCTCACCAAGAACCAAATCTCAGTAGGTACCGTATTGATTCTGCATTCTGTGAAATCCAATATTCTCTTTAATACACGGATTTAATTGAAAGGCAAAATAAACAAGTCTTTTTTCCTTTGAACGGAAAGGCCTAAATATACATAGTCCAGTTCCGGGATCATTATTGGTTTAGTGATTTCTCCTGAACTTGGAGACTAATTGAAAAGTTTTGCTTGGCTTCAAGTTGATCATGTTCCATTAACAGAATTTAACATCCTGTGATTATCAACATTTTAGTAAGTGCTCAATGAGTTGATTCAACGATTTGCAAATCGCTTGTTAACGTGAAACACTTTATGAAATTGGATTCGAAACCGAAAGAAAATGATAATAAATCTGAATGAAATATGTCTAATAAGATTAGTATTGGGATCAGTAAAGCAGTGCCACAGAATCAGCTAGACAACAATTTGAATAATAATTATAATAAGTTATTTCTATTGGGATTATTGGGAGAACGGTAAATGGGCGGTGGGAGTGGACTGTTTTAACCATAGAGCTTTAGAGTTTACTTCAGTATGCTCGACATACTATTAGAACTTTGTTAGTTCAGTGAGGGAAGCAACCGCAGACTACCTCAATCATCAATAATTGCTTATTACACTCTTTGGACTAAAACATAACGTTGAGGTCTGAAGAGTCACACCTACCTTTTTTTAAACCATAAAATTCAGCGGATACTTCATTTTAAAATGTTAGTCAAAATCGGCTATGGTATTATGCATACATACAATAAATAATGGGAATTGGGAGATTTTTCCATGAGCAACAAGGATAAAAAGAAAATATTAAAGAGTAAAAAGTAAAAGTGAAGTTATCTTACAAGTTAGTTTTAATTAACTGACAAATATACAGAAACTTAATTTATTAATAATTACGAATTACTCAAAGTGCTATTAATTCATACTGAAGACTTCTGTAATGGCAGATATTGACAACATCATTGAATAGCTGATGGAATTCGATGAATGATCCTGTACAAAAATATCAGTCACCACCGGGAATCGAACCGCAGACCTCCCAATTGCCGGTCGGGCGCCTTTTATATTTTTGTACAGTAGCATTCATCGATTTCAATCAGCTGCAGCTGATTTCCAATGCTGTTGTCAATATCTGCCGTTGCGGAAGTTTTCATTATGAATTGATAGCACTTTGAGGAATTCGAAATTAATACATTCTAGTAGTTATCTGTCTACGGTACCTTATGAAAAATGTAGCTTGATACAAAAATTATTTAAAAAAGCTGGAGTAAACTTTAATTTCCAGTGTGATTGTACTAATCTGACTGTGTTGCCAGCTAACATGAAATTTCTTTCAAGGGAGTTTTAAATTGCAAAATTTTACTGGGTTCTAACAGCATTTAGCAACAATAACTTTAGTTGGCCTCTTGAATTTTCAAAGGGGTCATTTTTATACAATTTTAAAGTTGCATGAGACACTGATTTTTAAAGAGATGGTAATTAAGTTGAACATCTTCAAAGCAAAGTTGGACCTCTATTTTATGTTTCTTTCATAACGCAGCAATAATAAAATACAAACACAGCTCCCGAATATTCAACAGGGTCGACATCCAATAGAAGTTGTGCCTTTTTCCACCTTTCTCATTTCACGGTGCGTAAGTTTTGCGCATTCATAGGGAAGAACTTTTAGAGAAACAACCAACCGGTGGTGTGAGAGTGGGATGCACAACATATTATCACTCTCACACAGGCCCTTTATCTGTCTTGAATGTGAGCTTGAGCCCGTATAGTGAAAACTAAGGTGCCTTTTGGGTGAGCGGTTACCGTTCTACAAATTTTGCAAGAGAAAATAACAATAGAGAAGCTTATTAAGATTCCTGTGTTCTCAGATGTAAATAAATTACGTAAGCTTCTTTACCTCCCAGAACGAAATAACAAACACCATGAATAAGAGAGGTATGACATCAAAGAGGTGAAATACATAAATAAAGGTAGAGAGATTGAAAAGGTAATGATTTCCATTTGATCTCAACCTGTGAAGCATGTTGAATTTGAAAGCTTTTTAACATTCCAATAGTACTAGAATAAGCCGATTGACAAGATTAGCGAGAAACTTATCAATCAGGAATCTCTCAAGTCTTATATCAATATCAATGATCTAGGAATCAGAGATTATTATTACTGAAGAGAATTTTATCAATGTGCTAGAGCACAATCAAGGGCTAAATCTAGTACTATATTGTCTGCAACCAAGCGCCGAAAAAGAACCACATAGTTCGAAACGCGTCCGCCGTGACTCAAAAAAGGTTAGTTCTGCACAGCAAGTTCATACCTATGAATAGTTCCTGGATTTCTTGTTCCATGACGAACTGCGTTGTTAATATTAACTTTTCAATTGAATTCAACGACTTGCAGTCAAAGTTTTATTAAAAATAAGTAGTATTTCACTTACTTTATAGGCCAAACGTTTTCGAGTTGTTGAAACCCATCTTCAAGGCATCCTAAATATCGATGTTGGTTAGAAGAGCTGTGGTTTCTGTATAATGTGGTCAAAAAGTTTGTGTTATTTAAAATTTAACTGTTCGTTGAGGATGTTTTGTTTATTGTGTGTGGTGTGTTTGTAAATTTCAAATTGTTCCAACGTGTTGAGTTCCTGTCCTTTAGATTTTATATTTATATAGAATGTGTAAGTTGGTAGTGATGTCAGTAAAAGTGTGTCCAGTTTGAATGATATGGTCTGCAAAAGTCGATTCTGTTTTTGTATGTAAAGCTTGTAAATGTTCCTTGTAGCGTTGTTTGAATGCACGGCCTGTTTGTCCTATGTAAAATTTGTTACAGTCAGAGCAGTTGAGTTTGTAGATCCCTGGCAGATCGTATTTGTTCATGTTAATTGTGGTTTTTGGTGAAAGTGCATTTTTTATTTTGTTTTTTGTTCTGAATGCGATGGTGTGGCCAGCTTTTTTGAAGATTTTGGCAAGTCTGTTTGATTGTGGA
This sequence comes from Conomelus anceps, assembly GCA_948455865.1. Classification (NCBI taxonomy): domain Eukaryota; kingdom Metazoa; phylum Arthropoda; class Insecta; order Hemiptera; family Delphacidae; genus Conomelus; species Conomelus anceps. The sequence goes on from OX418216.1 coordinate 117,028,247, forward strand.
TTAACGTATGTCATTGTGATGTAATTTTTGTTGGTGTTTTGTTTTACTATATTGTTTACTGCAGGCACAAATCATGGGGGTATAGGGGATAAAGATATAACAAAAATCTTCTTTCAATTGAAACTATAGTTGTCATCATCAGAGTTGTTTTTATTGTCACTCCTTCAATCACTCTGATAAAGCTTAATCGGATCATCGGATCTATAACTGGTTACGTCAACTGTATTTTCTGTAGGCCTATTATATTTCTTTTTTAACGATGTATTTGATTAATTTAACGAGAAAATTCAATTCAGTCAGAAATTTGTTTCTCAAAAAATTCATGGGCTAGATAAGATTACCACAATACATACAACCAGTACAACAGAATGAATAGTAAATGTTATATGTCCTATAATAAGATAGATAGAAACATTATAAAAATGTCCATGAACATTATAAAAATATGGGAATTATCAATAAAATGTAGATTTAACCAAAGTCATGTAAAAGAGACTCTTCTTCGCAGTCACTTATTTGCATTCTCATTGTGTCTTTCATATGCAATAATATTACACATTCATTTTAAATATATATATATTTTTTGTATTCTATATGCAGGTCAAAGAATTTAAAAGCATGCTCTCTCAATTCAGACAATGGTTTTTCAAAAAATTTTAAACAACTGTTTCTGGAAAATGTCGGAACTTGGAAGTGGGTACAGTGGCCGTCCAAATTAGATGTCACGGTTGTTCTCCCTATTGATCTGTGTTTATAGAGGCTAACCACGGTGCATGCTAACGAGACAGCTGCCTGAATTTAAAGGATTTGGACCCGACTTTTCTTGGTTACTTACGTCGTACGTCTATTCTATTCAGCTAGTATCTTTGGCTACAACTCGAGCAACAAAGTCCTACTTGATAAGTATTTTGATCAAACTTCTTGCTCTCTCTTTTAGTTCTAAAATTTGTTCTAAAAAAAACTGTTACAATTCTTGGGTTTGCGCGACTTATTAAGAACATATTTGATGAGCATTTTTATTAAACTTTTTATTTTTTAATTTCAGAAATTTGCTCTGCAAGATTGGATATTTCTATTCTTGGGTTCTTGGGACTTATCTTGGGAAGTAAATCCTCACTTCTTGAAACTTTATTTTATGGGAGAGAGCTTTTACAAACGTCAATCCTACTTCAAGCAATTTGATCCGATATGCTGAGATGAAAACGACCGCTGCAGATACATTTCAGTTTCTTGTCTCAGTTTTCAACTACATCTTGAAACAGTCATTAGGCATCAGCTGCCGGTATGTATATCCCTCGTTCCTTTCTTCTTGGAGCCTGGAAAAGTCATTTTATGCAAGCAGACCTTCGTTTCGGCAAAGATTATTGCCTTCAGCAGACTATTAACTTCATTGTTCTGCCTCACTTCTTCGAGACCAATGCTGCAAACTTCTGCCTCTTAGATGAGCAACAAAAAATTCATTCCACAAAAAAGCTGCATCCAACCTCTTGGCTTCATTTCATTGCACATTAAAAAACTGGATCTTATCTCAATGTTCCCTAGAGATTGCTACAATATGTGATTGAGTTTTAGTCGTCATCTCCATCAATCTATTCCAATTTATTATATTTCTTGGTTTTCTTATTCTATAACGATCTGCGTGGTTAATATTGACTTTTTATTGTAAATTTACCGAATTGCAGTCAATTTTAATTGTGAATAAATAATATTTCCACTCACTCAGGCCAAACGTTTTTGAGTCATGGAGACTCATCTTCAAAGGCTTTTATTATCTTTAATTTTCGTAGGCTTGAAAAATAATTGGATTTATAATCACTTGTAGAGGTAGTGGAAAGGGTGTAGTTATATAATCTTCTAGACTCTAAAGTTTTTTGTAACAGTTTTATGCTTTTTAAGAAATGGAGATTAATTCACTTACACAGCATTCAGAGTCATGCAAAGTATAAAATAATGTATTATTTTTATGATATTTTTCGTATTTCAAATATTTTCAAACTAATTGTATATCTCTCATACAAAGTATAATAATATTGTTACAGTAAAAATGAGAATGCAATTCTAAATGATATTGTGTTTCGATGATCCTTAAAATATTAACACATTCATTGCATTATTACTTTTTATCCTAAAATATTGAATTTAAGTGCTTAAGTAAGTAATGGTAACGTAGATAATTTTGTAAGCGTTGATGAGATTTTCCTATGAAAATTAAGAGCTTATCAGATCACAAAAAAATTGGCAGATGAGTTGAAATTAAATAGAACTCAGTGTCAGGTAATTTATTGTATACTGTAGCCATGTATAAACATACCTAATAAATATACCTAATAGTATACCCAAGTAATACAACTAATAATATACCTAAGTAACAAGAAGTAAAGACACTATAAAGCAGTCACTCACACTTCAATAACATTTTCACTATCTGGTAGTAGGCTGACTGTCTTGGATTTCAAATTGAACATTTTCCTTTACATTTCACCAAATTGGGAGTAGGCGAAATCTCGTAATCTCAAACCGTCTTACTGAGGTGAAACTCGATATTCCTTTTGAAGCAGCATTGCTTGAATGCTGAGAAGAGGCACAAGGGGATAGAGCTCAACGAGGAAAAATGACAATCAAGGGAGAGATTGAGAGGAAGAGAGATAGTCGATAGACTGATAGAAAAACTGTATGGAGTCAATAGATATTGGCAACAGATAAAACGTGAATGGAATGCAGGTATTGATAATGCCACAGTTTTTAGAGCGAATAACTCTCAGATATGAGCAACAAAATAATTCTCCTCAAACTGGAGGGTATTGTTCAATACCTTTCAAATTTTTCTTTAAAAAATCTAAGCTATTTGTTAATTTTATATTTTGGAATGTGCATATAACAATAACAAATTGCGGGGGGACAGAGAAGGAATAGCACAGTAAACTGTAATACCGTTAACATTTTTTCACTTTACAACTGTCATGCAGAATAATTTTAAGTTAATAAGAAATCATTTTTTTCCTCATCAACTTAAAATTGTTCTGCATTTCAGTCAAAAAGAGAAAAAAATTAACTATTCTACTTGCAAATCATCATGGATCCTCAAATACCAAGTTGTAATACATTATTAAATAAAGTGGGGAGAAATCTATGAAATTTGATTGAAAAGAATCATTATTTATTGAAGTGGGATAGTAGATCGAATGATTCCTTGAAATGGTATCTATGAAGATAAAATTACCTTTGTAAAATGTATGAATCTAAATTACTTATTAATAGTGAGTCTGATTTGATAGGACATGTCATAGATGACAATATTCAAACATGATGTCAGGCTATTAGGGTTATTAAGGATTTATAAAATAATAAATTGATATTAGCATGAAAAAATAATTATAGTGGAAATAATTCATAGATATTTCAATAGAAATAGGATATGCTTTGTTGGAATTGAGATAGCCTGTCTGAAATTTTGAATTATTGAAAGCTGAGTTTCCCAACTCAGGATTTTTTGTAGGCCTACTTCTTGGTTATTAAAATGTTCAACGGATACTACTTATCGATGAAAACTTCTCAATAAGTTCCTTCTTTCCGGGCTGTAGGGCAGCATCACTTAGAACTCTTTATAGCCCGGTAACTTTCCAGTTTTATTACTTTGGCTATTATAATATTACGTTACCGTGAACTCTCATTGGCTGTGAGAAATTACACTGAGTAAAGGCTCGTTTCAAAGTGGTGTCATTAATATTACAGATTTTTAAAGTAGCCTAATTGTAATATTATTTCTCAATGGAGAAACAATTTAAAATATTTTTTTTTAAATGTTTCTAAAAAAATGGAACAAATTGTTTTTCAATGCAGACAAACAGATTTAATGATGCTCCATTTCTTCTGAAAAATTCAGCAGAGGAAGTATAGATTCTTATTCTCGAAGAGAAGCTTAATAAGGTATTGCTTTTCCACATGAGGCCTGCTTAGTTCTATCAATTCGCTCATACTATTTTCCTACAATGTGCAACATGAGAGTTCCTCAAACCAGGGCATCATTAGGCTTGAATCCACGGTATATAGGAGATCTTCCATATTATGCCGTGCTTCAGATCGGTAGTCGGATTCTAGGCAGGCTTTGAGAGAAGGATCTGAAAATTAGTCAATATTATGAAGAGAAACACTTTAAAATAATTAAAAGGCATGCTAAGTGATGTTTCTGGCTATTCCAGAATAAAGAACAAAATATAGAATCTTGTCGAAAGATTCGTAAACATCAAAACTTCTGGAAGAGTTGCACTGCATAAAATAACCCGCAGAGTTTGTGTATATACACGTGATTTTTGCGCTTGATACAGCTGTAAAGCCGGTACAATAGGGTTGCGAATATGGACTATATTATTATTCATTGAGTTCATCTGAAAATTTTCCCACTTCCTCCCTAACTCTTTTTCGACAATGCAACTTTTGTTGCATGCAGTGGGAGTGAAATCTACCGCTGAGTACAGTTTCTTTTGTTATGGCACCCTAATTAATTACTACCTATGTGAGAATCTGGGTCGTTAGTTAGCTGTGTGAAAATGCAGCTTACTTAGAAATTAAAGGCTTTCCAGACCTGCATTTATTATTCGGAAATATATATGTTTTGAAACTTATTCATAAAGGCAGCACATATTACAGGTTCCGGTATTCTTAATTCACAAATATATATTATCCTTAAATATGCATCTAACTTGACAATTTGACGCTTCCTTGATCTCCATTTATCTTTCGGGAATATTTTATTTCCTAATTTATTCAAAAAGACAGAATATATTGGAGATTTCAGTATTTTTATTTTAAAGTTTCATTCTTCTTAAATATTTGCATACAATTTTCAAATTTGAAGCTTCCTAGATCTCCATTTATAAATAACATATTCGTAACTCCTGGGCCATCTTTGTAACGGTGACCGATTGGATTGACCAGCAAAAAAGACTGTTCTCTGCTGTAAAATCACTTCCCGTTGCTTCGGAACCCACCTAAAACTGTAGTTCCAACTCATCAATCACCATCGTCCAATTCATTACCCACGCACAAGTCTCAGACCTTTGTGGGCTTCATCCTCCAAAAAAAATAACTAAAATAACTTAACGTAAAGGCAGCACATATTTGAGGTTTTAGCATTCATGATTTACTGTGATTATTCCTATTCCTATTCCGAGTAACGAAAAAATATCAGCTTTAACATTTTTAATTATAATTACAATTTATATTATTCTAATATATTTATAATTTTATATTCGTCTTAATGTCAGGCAGCAATCGATAAATTTGAAGGATGATGAATCCCAATGAAACTTGTGAAGTCGATGTCGATAAATCGGGTCTGTCCAAGTCTATCCAAGTGGCGCAGAGGGAATAGCTGTTTGATAGAAGCTATTACCGCCATCCATCTGAATTTTGATGGAAAGAAGCAGACGGCGGCTGTATGGTAAGCGTTGCACGCAATAACCAAACATGAAATTCAAATTCAGCTATTCTTTATGAATGAGTGTCGTGTGCTCATAGTAAGTTACTGCTGATGATCTGGAAACAAGTTTTCCAAACTGGAAAATGCATTCAGCATGAACGAATCTCTATGATATTCAGTCGAGTAGCTGAATATTGGAAAATACAGACATAATACCATAAAACTGAGAATAGAGTGGACTATTTTTATTTCACCTGATTATAAAACACAAAAACAATTATTTAGAAACAAAACTTCAAATAAATAAATAATCACACAGACATAAGTAATTACAATCAATGAAAATGAAAATTACAGAGGTATTAACTCTAGAGAAAAATCATTGATCAGTAAATCATATTGTAAAATCTAAAAAGACTAAGAAGAAATAAAATTTGTAAAAACAGATGGAAGAAAAATTCAAACTTAGAGAAATTCAGTCGTTTTTTAATCTAAAAATACTCATGTCAATAAACTTTTAAAAAATTATCTTCATTTCTCATTATTTTATTATTAAATTATTTATTATCTTTATTAAGTTATCAGGGAAAGATTCTGATTCATGATATTATGCTGTATGTTGTATGGCTATTGGGAAATACTTAATACACAGGAGCCCCATTTTGGAAGGTCAGGGGGGGCCGTGCCACCCCCCCCCCCGCAAAAGATATGCTGAAAATGCATGTATTGATATTGCAGTCATAATATTATATTAAACAAAATGTCTTCATAGTAGTAGCACTATCACTTGATAAAATAGTAATAAGGAACATAATGATGTTGAAGATCCATCTTGTTTCCACTAATATGTATTATAAACTTAAAAAACACTTTTGAATGGAAATTGACTCACGTTTTGGCGTGACGGCCGTTTCGCTCTGTTGTCTAGAGCATCATCAGACGACCCACAGTACTGATGATGCTCTAGACAACAGAGCGAAACGGCCGTCACGCCATAACGTGAGTCAATTTCCATTCAAAAGTGTTTTTTAAGTTTATAAAGGAACATAATAACCCAAAATTCAATTTTAGATCGATTTTTCAATAAATCTGACCAATTCTTACCGCTTACCCCAAACCCATAGGTTGGACTGAAATGGCGTTCCTGCTAATAAAGTATTTATGATCAGATACATAAAATAATATGGAGTAAGAATAAAAGTTCGTTATGCACCCAAATCAAGAAGGTTGACTATTCATATCAATATGAATTATTTATTGCATGTGAGAAAAATACTGAAGGGCAGCAGTAACTACTGCGAAATGCATTCGGTCTAAAAATGTATAACTGACTACATTGAAATCATTGAATAGATCCAAGATACTGAGTATTATCTTGATACAATCTCTTTCTTTTATGTATTCAATCTCTACAGTACAATACTGTACGTACCGTGTTCAAAATTAATTTGGTTACAACTGATCAGGGTTTTTCTATAGTTAAAGTTCAAAAATATTGTAATAAATTCAGCCTTAGCCTAATGCGCTTGGATTTCTACCATCCTTGCAAGTTGAGTTCTCTTTGATAAGATTGGAGGATAAATAAATCGGGTATTTCGTTACGCTCCACAGCATTAAATTTATTGCTCCCCTGGGAAGTTGAAGCTGTGTTGAAATTCCTAATTTTGGTTAGGAAGTTTACAGAGCTATAAAAGAATAAGTTTTCGAACAACTTTTCCTGAATTTTATTTCATTCTATTCTCCGCCATCAAGATGGGGATCATTAAATGCTCATTTGGGAATTTTTAAATGAAGCATGAATATTAGAAAAAAGTTCATATTCTTTTTCAAACAAAAATGTAATATTTTCTTGTGTTTTGGGCAATCAGCATCAATCTTCATTAAATTATTCAACCCCATACTCTAATCCTAATGCTTCATTATAAAGTAAATATTTATAACTACGGCATTATCTATATAAATCGATTCACAAGTGGAATCAGTACCAGTGGAAAGTACCAGTGAAATCATGCATAAAAAATAAGAATTAGAATGGAAATTTCTAGTAGATGTGACTTACATAATGTGTAAGGTTAGATATTCTTATGGATGTGTGATATCCATATACATTAGTAGAAAATTTGTTTTCAAGAGCAGGAGACTCATTTATATATTGTAAGATTAGTCATATGAAACAATATCCTGAGTGAATGTATATTATCATCCGCAATGTGACAAGGTTGAAGAATGTGACGCAATCAATCTAATATTAAAACTGACCCTGTATATATTTTATTTAAAATATGATTTTCACTCACTTATACTGATGATACTGGAGGGATGCATTTCACTTCTAAAGAGAAGCTTCATCAGCGTGATGTAATCCTCAGTAACATTGTATTTCATTCAATAGGTTACTAAAATGAGCTTAGTTGCGATAATATTATTAAGTCATTGTTACTCAATCCTTGACCATTTGCTTCAAAAATATTTAACAAGGTTCAACTTTTAAGCGGTGAACTTTTGAAGGAAACGCTTTGCAGGGCAACAAACAGACAAGTTAACAAACTGAATAGAACGTTCCAAACCGAAAGGTCCAAAAGTTTGCAAACTAGAATGTTCGCCCTAAAAACAAGTTATTTAAAAATATATTGAATCCTCATTGTTTGAAAGCCTAATAGTTGAATACGACTGATGGTACCGTATAGTACAGTGCAGTACTATACTATAGTGTAGTACAGTGTAGTTCAACAGTATGTGTATAATATAGTCTGATAGATTGAAAAATACAAATAGTATATAAGATGAATGTGGAAAAATGTTACAAGTTTGAGTCTTACTGATAATTATTTGTAATGCCATCATTTAGTCGGGTAGGTTGAATGTGTGAAAATTTCAAGAGGTAACTAATAACTTGTAATGTGAGAAGCAGTTTTTCCTCTGTTGAAATAATATGTATCTCCGAAAAACATATCCGTTGAATTTACGACTTTACCAACTATTCAAAAAACAAAGAGATGGCAAAAACAAAGGGGACAAAAGGGCGTCCTCACTACTATTACAGCCTGCAGTATTAACATATCATATATTGTGCCTGCTCCCATAAATGGCGAGTTCAGGAACGATATTCCGAGCGTGAAATCGTTAACTTACACATTTCCCTTATCTCAACCACCACCCCCACACCCCCCATCCATCGAACAACACTCATCACTTCCACTCAGTATCAGCATCAACCACTCAAAAAGCCATAGAGCATATTCAAATGAGTAAAACTCTTGAGTCTCATGAAGAAGTCAATTTTTATCAGTCAAATCTATATTTTGAACGTCTTCTTCGTCATACATTTCCATCTAGAACCTCTTCTCATTCACAGCCTTTTACATCCAAAACCTCATGCACCATGATCACAGTTGAACTTATATTGTAATTAATCCAGATGATCCAGATGAAGAACATGTTTCGAAGGGGTAACCATCACTAAAATGTAGCCTTTTTATTGCTAAGAATATACAATATAAATGATACTTTTTTCTCCATAATTGGACTGTGTTAGTGCTTCTTTTACAAAGTGTAATCCAAAAATAATATTCTAGAATTGGAAAGAATTGGTAAATTATTGTTCTTCAGTGTTGTAAATTTGCGAAGGAAGAAGTTGTTGGCGAAAGCCTGTTGTATCTTTGATTTATTGTATTTTTGTCATGAATAAATAAAAAATATTTATTCTAGAATTTTTTTTATTTTTGGAAGCTTTTTATAATATAGATGTGGTAGATATGGATTAGCTCAATAATTCGGATTATTTTTGGATAACAGCCCACATAATAGGTAATAACATATTCCTACCAGATGAGTATCAAATTTAACCGACTTCCAACAAGGAGGAGGTTCTCAATTCGACCTGATTTTTATCTATTGTATCATTTTGGGTATTGAAAAGCTGCTATAAAAAAATATTTTCAATTTAACTGATAAAAAAGTAAAAGCTGTCATGATTTTGTCTTATCGGTTCTGTATTTCTTCAAACTGATATATTATTTTTTATATTATTGATTGCTATAACCTGTTGAAAATATGATTTATGATTCATTATGATATCTATACAGTATTATTTGGTCTGATACAGTCCAAATAATATTTCCTTATGCTACAAGGATAATGAGTAATTGAATTCCATTATGGAATTCGTCTTGGGTTCGACTAAATAGATGATGGTTTTTTCATTGGTGAAGGGTAGAGCGAAAAAAGCAACTCTAATTGTACGGATGCGAATTAGAAATTATTTAACGTGAAACAAACCTAAGCATGAACATCAGAGAAATAATTATATAATTCGCAATTTTCTAACGGGACTTCTGAATTTTTTTGTTTTAAACCAACAATATTTTTTGTGCTGACTGCTCCAAGCATTCATTACAATGTTTCATCTACACTATTCTATCTAAAAAAATTATTTTTGTTCCATGTTCTGATTTCTCGTAATGCGGTAATGGAAAATGTTCTAATAAAAGCCTACTTGGTTTGTTTTGGGGTCAATATGCTCGTATAGATAGACTACATTAAAAATTGGGAAACGAATGAGACAAATGCAATTAGGAATTTAACAGTGAAAATTAAGCTACAGCTGAGTTATTTACTCTTTTTTATTGAAATACAAAATATATAAAACAAATAAAGAGTGGAAAAGACTACAAAAAATTGCTGTTCCTTCAAATTGATGAAAATTGTATGATTATAAATTTGGATCGTACACTAGACCCTCAATGACGGTATAATGACTCTGGATTGGATCAAAATCCCATCCTTTACTGAATCATGAACTGTTATCATTGATAATTTATCCACCGCTAGAATATTTAAATTATTAAAAAACGAATTGGGGTAGCCTATGGAGTAAATTACCCTTTATATTTCAAATAACGTAGAATGAAAAAGGAGGCCACTTTCACACTTGTGTCAATCAATGAGTGATCATGTGTGATATGTGTGATTGTTACATTTGCAGTTCTCAGGAATTATCTGAAGAAATAAATGATAACAAAAATTATTTTCCCATTGTTACTCAAGCATAGAAACTAGCCAACGAAGGAAAACAATATATCCTTTCAACAACTTTTCCAACTCAATATCAGAAGTTTCTGTCATCCCTTGCCAAAACATGAGACTTTCACGGTTGAATTCAGTAACGTGGAATGAGTAAGTGTTTATTCGCAAAGAACTTTCGGAAGAGAGAGTAAAGTGAATACGGTGCGAAATCCGCGAAGTGTAATCTTCATAACTATTGGAAGTTGCATGAACTTGGAATTCGGGTGTCAAGACAGTATTGAATTTATTGAAGATTTCAATTCATAGATGTTACTAGCTATTGTGCCCGTCCTTTGTACGGATTATGTTTAGAAATAAGACTAAATATGTTTCGACTTTTTTGATAGCAACGATCATGAAGTAGTTAGCAGCTTAGGCCCCGTTCAGACGATACAGTTTTTTTGCGGTACGGCGTCAACTGTGCTGTGATGTCACACGGTCCGGCTTTGCTGCTTATTGCTGTGCTCTCATCCTTCTTCCATTGCGCTTCCAGTTCAGTTTTATTTATTCCAGTCCAGGATTTTTTTATTTGTGTACGATTTTTTTAAATAAGTTTCTTACTGAAGGTTTCTCTTAAATTTTGATCAAAGTACGCAAATTCTGGTTTCAATATTCCACACATTTTTCTCTCTTTATGTTTAGGCTATATTAATCTTAAGTCTTGTCCCACAAGGCGGGTCTCTCATATATTAGAGAAATTAAATTTTCACAATTAATATCTTCCACTTCTGGACACTGGAATTCACTAATAATAAGATCAATGCTGAAGAATATCAATGAAGAAGATCAATGCTGACGATCTGAAGACTTCTTCCAGCGTAATAAGCGTATCGTTTGAACATATCCATTACCGGTACAATACATGTGCCACCGGATACGGATAGTTATTTTGCCGTACAGCTGATTTTAGCGATACAGTTTTCGAAGACAAAACCGAATGTAGAAATCGGCTAGAACAGCTTTTTTACTGGATCCAGTCGAAACAGTATTGTGTGAACATACAATATGAAATGTACATGCAAACGAAAGCACTGCAAAATAACTGATTAATAGCAAATTTACTGTACTGCACAAAAACTGTATCGTGTGAACGGGCCCTTAGTAAACAACTTAGAACGTGAGCAATTCAGTGACAGGTATCAGCGAGAATATTTTTTGAGAACAGCTGATTGATATATCATGATAAATTACGTGATTTGTTCTTATGTGGTAATTGACCGAACGATAGTGAGGTCTACCCTTTAAGACGATCGGCATTTCCTCTGTCTCTCTGTCCCTCTGTCTCTCTGTCCCTCTGTCTCTCTGTCTCACGATTACAGACGAACGCCTAGACCAATTGCTATGATTTTTCATATGGATGTTCCTTATTCCTAGGCCCAGCGATGTATATATTTTTTTCAAATTTTAATAGGGGAGCTAATAATTATTATTAATTAATCCATTTTATAGACCTAACCTACTGAACTTGCGGGCCAAACAGCTTAGAGGAACAGCTGATAGAAGTCAAAGTTTTAATCATATGGCAGGCCCCTTAGCAGCGTTATTTACGCTGTCTTTGAACAGCAAAAGACTTTGCACTTTGCATGTAGGCTACCATACAGTCAGAGCCTTGCAATATGTAGGAAACATATGACTGAGTATGATGAAATGTAATTATGCCAGGTTGATGACATCTGTTAACCAATGCAGCTAGAAATTTGATATGCAGCCTCAGCAGGAGGTGGCGAATAATAAAATCAAAAACCCACCTTCTACCTTTATAGTCGTAGGTTTAAATTTGAAATGTTTCTTCATTAAGAGGTGGTGATTAATAAAACAATGAAGGAGGCCTCTATGATCAGCTGGAAGAGCCCTAGGAGTAACTTCTTTCCTAATTTGAAATGTAACCTCAGCGGGAGGTGGCGAATAATAAAATCAAAGAGAATTTTTATGAGAACGCAGCAACGCGTGTCGGGCCAGCTAGGCTTAGTAGAATCCAGTTTAGTAGATTGTAACTGGCAAGTGCGGGCGTGTGTGTGTGTGTGAGTGCATGCATGCTTGGTCCTATGCAGTGTGTTTACACAACACATTCTTTATAGTCTTGGACTGCCTATCTCTCAGTCACCGTCTCCACATGTTATTCAATTTTTTTTCTTTTGATGTTCCAAAATATTTTTTATGTCAGAAAATATTATGATAAAAAATATAATGTATATTCTTTCTGCTCTTCAACTTTTTTTGAAAATGTCATCCCCTTATGTGTCAGTGTTGAGTGACTGAGGTCTACTGTTCACAGAACTACTAGTAAAACTTAGAAGAAATGTATCCAAAATCGCACAATACTTGGTTTTTACACGTTTATTATACTGTTAAAAAAAAGTTAATTTAGTTTTTTATAGCTAAAGACATTGTCAATAATGTTTTCAATACTGTTCAATAACTAAAATCCCGATCGATGATCTCGTTTTTGAGGAGAAGGCCGCGTAAAATGCCTTTGGGGCCGTGACAGACAGACAGACAGAAAGTGAGATAAGACTATTTTCGGCTTATTTAATGTATAAAACGTAAAAATAACCAAAAAATATACAATTCTGATAAATGTACAGACAAACCTCTAATTTTATTTATATAGATTGAAAGACTTATTTAAGACATGCATTTCAACAATTTGAAAATTTTATTCATAAATTCAATCTTTATTAACCGACTTTAATCAACATTTGCATTTCCATAATGAACAATTGACATGCTGTGAAGAATAGAACAATAATAGAATAGAATGGACTTTTTCATTTGCTTGACTTGGAGAAGTTTGGACCTACAAGTCCACTCAATCATGTCGAGAAAAAAGAACGCAAATACAGCACAAGAGATAAGATACAACATAAATGATAATAAAAAAAGTCCAATAAAGAGAAAAAAGTGGAAAAGACACTGAAGATGTGAACTTGATTAAGTCCGGAAGAGAAAATAAAATATAAGAAAGTATGATTTCAACAATGAATTTGATGAATTTATTATATACTAAAAAGTTGATGAAATTCTGAGAATAATTGGATGAGATGAACACAAATTGTACAGTTAGCTGAGAAAAAAATGTAAATGTTCTATGATAAATTTGATAATATAGTAAAATGATCACTACATTACTATCTTATGAAAGGGTGTTGCGTTTCTATTCATAATTAGTATTAGTAGTGGCTTCTATTGTTTACATATACATACATGACATGTTATACAATTTACAATATGACTTGAGTTATTGAATGGTCTGAAGTCTCTTACTATACGCTATTGGCCAGTAATCAATAGTGGTAAATAGCCCATTACAGACGTATACTTGTATTTCATATTCAGTGAGTTATTGGAGCCAATGAATTTATTATGGGATAAATGATAAAATCATGTTTCCCCTACATGCTGTATTATTATGTTTGTAGGAAATTACAGGGAAAATGAACCGAAAACTTATGCAAAAATTCGCGAGGGAAAGTACGTTCTACTGTAAAGTAAGAATATGGCTATAGTTACTATTAAATAATAAATTTGCTTCACAGAGCACAAACAGAAATACAAGAGCTATTAATCAAGAATGGACAACTTGACAAGAATGTAAACTAGAATGATAAAATGAGTATTTCAATTTCGATATGGAACAGTATTTCAATTTCAGAGCTCATCGCATATGATGTAAACCAGTTGAAGTTGAACTGGTGAGTGCATTGATAATGAGTAATTGCCATCCGCTTAATAGAAGTGGGGAAAGGGTGAACTATTCGTGTATGTAGGCGATAGCATGCTTTATTGCAGTACTGTATTTCAAAACGCAATGCTCTCTGGCATTGTCACCAGAGTCCATGGCAAATTGCTTATGAGGGCTAGAGAAAAAACCAGCTATGCCAGTGACAAATGATATTATGACCAACTGTGTTGGCCAGCTAGAAGGGCACAACTTGAATACATGCCCGTTATTACTCCATTAGCCATATGAAGCTACATTATTTACGACTGGTGAAATGTTCAGCCAGCTATGCTTCTATGTGACAACACTATTATTGAATGCTTGTTTATGCAAGGCATCGTATTCGGTAGTTCATAAAACAATGTCGTCCTAAAAATTCCAATATTTTCGTTATGATTTAATTAGAATCTAGCAGAGAATCATGAATCTATTTGTTCTAGGGTGGAGAAAATAATAGTCACACACTACCACGCTAGAGGCTTCTCTAGCTCGACTAAAACATCTTCAGTATTTTACTTGCATTATCAAGGAAACCATAAACATTATGGTGAAAACCCTGTTAATGTTCTAGTAAATTATTCTATAGATTTATTCGTGAAGCTAACTTGGAAAATTTGTTGGATGGCAGTGTTTGATTATTTTAGCTAAAAGTGTCTCAAGTTTTTTCATGTAGTACTTTTCAATAATTGGATTTGATGTGAAAAGTTTCAATAAATGATAATAATTACAGAGCAGTAGATAATTTATTTTTGTAATTTGTACGAAGGGTGACTGGTTATACGGTGAGAGTGGTGTTAAAGTTTTATAATAATAATAATAATAATTATTATTATTATTATTATTCATGCGATCGTGATGTCCAGTCACGAGCGCTCAAGACTGCGCCTGGATCGGTGACCCTGCTTTAATGACTTGATGCTATAAGCTCTATTATCTCTTACCCGGTGGTTCGGAACCCACCTAAAACTGTAGGTCCAGGATGTTCCTCTTAAAATGAGTCAAAGTTCCACGGCGAGGTGGAGCTACCCATAAGGGTCTCCCCACATCATTAAAAGTCATACACTTATTATTATAATTATTGTTTCAGTCATAACATTTCTTTTTACACTTATATAGCGTGCAATATTATTGCTTCAATCGAATAGAAATAATTATTTAATCCATACTTTCTTCAAAGATTTTGTTAAGCTTTGCATTTTATTGTAATGAATGATGATTGAATTATGTGGGAATTTGGAATTAAATTAATGAATAACTATTATTGAATGGGAAATGAAAAACTTTAGACTGGTGAAAATATCAATTGATATTTTTCGTGAGATTCTAAATGGATTGTATCGTAATATCGTAACTAATGTAATAGAGGGGAATGTATAAAATCAATCTCCAAGTATTTATTGTATGCTAGACGCGTCTATGCTTTTATCTATAGTTGGTTTCCAGTCTACAGACAGTATTCAGGAATCAAACATCAGCATTATCTACTTCCATTACCAACTCGAAAGTTAAATTATCATACCACCGATGACAGTAGTGGTTCATCGTTATTAAATGTTCACAAATGTTTCATATTGATGAAATTCACAGACGAGCATACTTCGAAATAATCAAAAGCATCATGTTGCATTAAGTGCCTTTAAATTCCTAAAACAGAATTAATCGGCGATTGCCCCCTTTTAGTGGGCTACTTGTGCAGTCTGATAACGATTGGTCAATCAAAGTAATCATTTAAAATTCACTTTATTCGACTCTTGTTGGTGGCTATAAGCTAACAAGCATCAAAATGTGGGTAATTGTAATAAGAACCCTAGAAGGACCCCATCCTACATACATGAGTACTATATAGTTATAACTCTTATAGTTTCTATTATATGAATGAATCGAGAATCATATAGGTGTACTTATAGGAGGAATTCTCTACATCAATTCAGAAAATGGATGGGAGAATATCATCGGATCAGAAGATGAGTTATACAAAGGTGGAAAATGGGAGGATTTAGTGTGCGCTTAGAATCAGGAGTTGAGAATCATATTATCATAAAGTGTACTTATAGAAATTCTCTTCATCAGTCCGGCAACTGACGGAGAGAGGCAAATACTCTGGGGGCTCTTAATCCCATTGCATCGTTGGAGTTTGAAATTCCATGCAGATGCACTTCCTTGGTCTCTAGAGACAGAGTTCAGCAGGCTAGTTCATGGTTCGATCATCGCTGAGAGGAACTGGTCTGATAAAACAACTCTTCAGCTCTGATAAAATGAATTTCCAGTGGAGTAATTGTTATTTCCAATTATCGCCAATACGCCGGAGTGCAAATGCTGATTTGGAGGAGGAAGAACATCATACAGTAAAATTCGTAAAGGAGATGCAGTGATGAAAAAGACGAGCATAGCCAAACTTTACCCCTGATTAAAAAAATCTTGGTTCGCTTTCGAGCTCGAGACTGTCACCCTTCATCAGGACACTCAAAGAAGGGTTATAAAAGGTAATTTATAATTAATGATTAATGGTTTAGCATCATTATGTAACGACCCGGTGGGCATGTAGGCACAACCTTCAGTTTAAATCAAATTATTTATGAATGTTTTGAACTCAAGACTTATTATAGAAATTTTTATGTTCCAAAATTTATTATTACAATGTCTTTGGTCGCATCTGAGAAATTCATCAATTGCTTACTCATATTCAAAATAAGTATAGTTCTCACTTGTCAAGACTTGGAACTGACAAGACCTGAAACTAAGCAGAGGCGGTATCTGGTATCACCCAGACCGACTACTAGTAATAAAAATGTAATGGTAACACAATTACAAGAGAAAATAAGTGCTCTAGCCCTCCTGCCCGCGGCAGGCTAACTGGTCAAACAAGATTCCTTAAAAATAAACTTACGGTTTTCAACTTTGATATTCGCCAGTTCCTTCTAATGTTGCGTCAACGTAAATACATTGAGTATTGATTTTAAGTTTCTCAGCACTCAAGATGCAATCCAGTAGTTATAGTACGGGGTAAATATAAAAAACGAGTCATGTTCATAAGTTATCAAATTATGTACGCCTTGATAATATAGATAATTTGTATAGCCTAAAAATGAGAATGGTGTTCGATTTTCGATTCTCAACTTTCATTCCAATCATAATAAACTCTTCAACACTTTCTTAATTTCAAAATTCATCAATTTCATTTATTTATCGTATGACTCAATCTTCAAGTGTATTTTGTGGTCAGCAAAGCCAGCATTGGCTTGTCTGATCGCCCTATTTGTCAACTCATTTAACATTTAATCATCCAAGGGGCAAACTATAACTTTACACCGAAATATTATGGTTATAGAGGAGTGCAATTTATTGTGTGATTCAGATAGAAAAGCTAGAAGTCTAATGTTAGATTCAATTCCTCAATGATTATATACTTGTTCATGAGATGTTTTTTTTTTAAATCAAAAAGTGCTCAAGCTAGTTAATCTGTCACCATCTTCATCTTCATTTATCATATTCTATCTTTGATCATCATCATCATCATCGTTTTCATCATCACCATAATCATCATTATCACCTTATAATAATTGTTATTTTCTAATTTCTTTTCTCTAATGTATAATGACTTTTGTATATAGGCTTATATATAAATATATTTCCCCCCCCCCATATATAAACATTTTTATGTTAAGAGGGCAAGCATGGGATTCTCCTTGTGCTCTCATATGTACTTATGTCAAATAAATAGATAAATATACATTTACACTAGAAAAATGTCACTTGAAAAATAAACACTTCTTTATTAAAATTTAATTCAATTGAAGCGATTATGTAAAATTTATCAATTTTTGATTGATAGTATTATTATTCGGTTATTATTCCCTATTAACTTCACTTCTCTGTGAAGAGAGCAGTTATGGACTTTTGAGTATGTTGCATCTTCACATTCATCTTCAAGTGAATTTTGCCACAATTTATAAATAAATTTATTTATAACCCCTTTTCACTTTCTAATACTTAATTTTAATTTACTTGTTAAGGTTTCTCCACATGATCCATGCAGAAAAAGATCTAGCTTAATGTGAAACCACCGGCTTGACGCAAAGCTTGTTTATCTAAATCTAAATGACGAGCCTCCAGATGGGTTTACCGCCGCGGTAGAGCGTTTCAAGATTAAGATAAGTCCACTCGTCTCTCCACCATTACAGAAAAACCATTGCAATAATTCACTGCTCACCTACACTCGAATTGCAGCAATAATTCTTGTAAGATGCGAGAGCAGCATACATCTTAGCCGTAAAAGCTCTTGACTTTTACTAAACGCTTACTTTTTGCGTGTAGAGCACACGGTTTCATTAATAATGCACGCATCATCCCCAAGAATATTTGTGTGCCCTGAGCCACTGAAAGTGGAAGTAAAGTTGAAAGTTGTTACCCTGTGGCTTCTCCAACTTTCATTCTTACTTCAATTCTTCAACTCGCTATCCAAGATCGTAAATTCAAAGCTACGTCAAGGTGGAGCGAATACACACACCACTTGATGCTAGAGTATGCTTTCATGTTGCTAAATGCAAATTTGATGGAACCATCTTTTTAACAAAGTACCTAATAAAAAATATTATTGCTTTCTACTGAGAAATGAAATAATATACTCCGACCCATAATATTATTCCGACCCATTGTTACGTATTATGTTATTTCTTCCAATAAGAAATAAGGAGTAATAATCTAATAATCTAATAATCATGTGGAGTAATAACGTGGAGTATAAATATAATAAAGAATGTGGAGTAATTATGAAATGATTATATATCTATACGAAAGCGTATACATAACTGTAAGTTATTAATTAAAGAAATTCTCAATGTTTGAAAATTCAATTACAGACCAAAGCTCTCCTTTTAAAATTTGGGCCCATTTGGGAAATATTTCTCTCTCTGTTTTCGTGGCTATTTCGATGTTAAATAGTGTTGGGGATTGAGCAATGAGGTGTAGAATATAGAATTTTCAAATGAGGCTGTAAAACATAGGATATAAATGGAGGACCTGCGGTAAGACGGGTAGGAAATGGGGTTGTAATAAAATAAAAAGGAATAGTTGAGTAATACCTTGTTAATGTTCCTATCACCATATGAGAAGTCGTTTCTGTAGACGCCGATGCGTGTGCACACGTTGATGAGATGAGTCACTGATGATAATGCGTAGCACTCGAAGTATTGTTATGCACTGAGGAGTGAGGTCGGTGAGGATGAATGAAGAATTATTTTAGAATAAATAGGATGGAACTAATTTCACGGCCGATATAAAATACTGGAGGTTTTGAATTAAAGAACAAGAAAAATAAAGTGGTAGTTGCGGTTATAAGCAAATGAGGCTTCAATAAACCGAATATTGAGGTTTTACAAAATAATAAATTAATGAGTAATTATTGCGTTGTAACGATTACTGATAAGTGAGGTTAGAACGAAGATTTGTTCATAGCGATGCGGTTTCAACAAGAATGCAATTGGGAATTACCATTCAAGCTGCCATTACAACTTTAGCATGCGCAGTGGCCAATAAAACTGGTTGCCATGGCAACACTATAGAAAGTCAAGTAACAGCTACACATGTTGAGCAGAGATAAAACATAAACTAACTTAGACTACACTAAATACGAAACATAGCGGGGGTCTTGAATCCACCTGGATTCAACAAGAATGATAAAAAAAATAATAAAGTTCACAACTAGTGAATAAAGTTCATAACACTAATTACAAGGGTGCCAAGCTGGGCTATAAATTATTTGGAGTTTGCGGGTAGCGGAAACACCTTGTGGGATGGACGTGTCAAGGTTCCTTGGCGAGTCTTCAAATGCACCACACGAACAATTCCATCTTGTCCTGGAGAGACACCAGTAATGCGTGCTAATGGCCAGGTAAGTGGTGGAGTTGGTTGATGGACCAAGACAAGGTCACCAATGTGGAGATTATCAACAGCCTTATTCCATTTGGCTTTCTGTTGAAGGGTATGGATATATTCCAAATGCCATCTCTTCCAAATGTGCTGGTGGAATGCTTCAATCAATTTCCAATGTTTGAGGCGATTGAGGTTGACATTTTGTATGTCTTCTTCAGGAACTGCCACCAAAGGAGATCCAATCAAGAAGTGACCTGGTGTAAGTGCTGAGACATCATTAGGATCGTTTGATAGAGGTGTGAGAGGTCTTGAATTCAATATTGCCTCTATTTGAGTGACCAGTGTCGTGAATTCAACAAGTGTTAATGTGTGTTCTCCAATGACACGTCGGAGATGGTGCTTGATGCTCTTGATTGCTGCTTCCCAAAGGCCACCCTGATGTGGAGCTGCAGGTGGGTTGAAGTGGAAAGTAATGCCTTGTGTAGCAGCAAATTCAGAGAGTAGGAGTTGCTTTGACTTGGAAAGTGCTTGGAAGGTATTGTGAGCACCAACAAAATTAGTCCCACAGTCAGAGTAGAGGTTTTTGCAGAGACCACGGTGAGAAACAAATCTTTTCAAGGCAGCAATGAAGGCCTCAGAAGACAAGTCTGTTACCACTTAAATGTGGATTGCTTTGGTGACCATGCATACGAAAGCACATATGTAGGCCTTTGTGAGTGATGTGGATCTGAGGTTGTGCACCTTGATATTGAATGGGCCAGCATAATCAATCCCAGTATTGAGGAAAGGGCGAGAAGGTGTCACACGAGCCTGAGGTAGATGCCCCATGGGTGGAATGTTGTGGCGAGGTTTGTGTCGAAAGCAAACATTGCACTTAAAAATTCGAGAGCGGATGATACTACGTGCAGAGAGTATCCAAACATGTTGTGAAAGAAGAGATTGTGTTAGTTGAGCTCCAGAATGCAAATATTGTCGGTGGTAGGAGTCAATCATGAGGTTGACCACATGATGTTGCTTTGGAAGGATGATAGGATGTTGAACATCTTGAGGTATATGACAATGCTTGAGACGTCCTCCAACTCGCAGGAGACCGTCATCATCAAGATACGGAGAGAGGCGGCAAAGTGAGTTTGATACAGTGGAGGTTTTGTCAATTTTCAGCTTGGCAATGTCTTCTCGAAAGGCTGAGTCTTGAACTTGTCTGAAGATTATACATTTGGCAGTAGCCAATTCTCGGGTGGAGAGAGGGCCAATCTTCTTTGGTGGGTGTCGAGTATTGAAGACAAAGCGGAGGATGTAGGCCATAACACGCTGAAGTTTACTGAAGTGAGAAAATTTTTGTAGGAGATCCCATTCAAGAGGTGCAGTAGCAACGAGAGTGATGGGTGACAGAGGTTTGCTCTCATCAGTATCAGCAAGTTCCACTGGAGTGAATGCAGATGTAGGCCAGAGGTTGGAAGGCTTCTGTAGCCAGGGTGGACCTGTCCACCACAAGTTGTGAGCGGGTAGTTCAGCTGGAAGTATACCACGTGAAGCACAGTCTGCAGGGTTTTGTTCACCAGAAATGTGTCTCCAGCTATCACTTGGTACCAATTCTTGGGTTTGAGCAACCCGGTTTGCTATGAAAGTTTTAAGACGATGCGGAGGAGTCTGTAACCAAGTCAAGGCCACAGTAGAGTCACACCATAATGTGATAGAAGAAAACTCCAGTTTTTTGTGAAAGGTTGAGATCACATATGAGGTCAGTTGAGCAAGCAAGTGAGCAGCACACAGTTCTAGACGTGGTAGAGTGAGTTTTTTCAAAGGGGCCACTCTGGTTTTGGAGATGAGTAACTGGACAGTGGGGGAAGTATCAGTTTGTGATGTCCTGAGATATATCACTGCGGCAAATCCACGTTCAGAAGCATCTGCAAAACCATGAAGTTCAATGAGGCTTGAGTGTAAGAACTGTAGAGCTCGTGGTATGGAGATATCTTGAAGTGTGGCTGATGTGTCAACAAAGCTTTGCCACATTGCAAGCAGTTCAGGAGGTAGAGGTTGGTCCCAATTTAGGCCCTTTGTCCAAAGAAGTTGCATGAAGCATTTAGCCCACAGAACCACTGGTGAGAGGAATCCACAAGGGTCATAGATCTTGGCTATCACACTTAGTACTTTACGCTTAGTGGTAGCATCATGAGGTAGATTGAAGTTGTAGGCAAAACAATCATTTGCTGCTGACCATTGGATACCAAGGATTTTGAAATGAGGTTGTTGATCATCCTGAAGAAATACCGGTTTCTCAAGGTGACCATCAGGAAAGCTGGAAAGAAGTGCATTAGAATTTGAAGTCCATTTACGTAATTCAAATTCACCACATTTGAGTAGAGAGATAAGTTGTTGTTGCAGTCTTAAAGCCTCTTCTTCGGAGTTGGCACCAGCAATGACATCATCAACAAAGGTTTGAGAACGCAGAAGTTCAGCTGCTTCTGGGTAGGAATTGCCTTCTTCAGTGGCAAGTTGATGAAGAGTTCTTATAGCAAGATATGGAGAACAGCTCATGCCATATGTTACTGTGGTCAATTTGAAGACAGATGCAGGCTGAGTAGCATCAGTACGCCATAAAATCAATTGATAGCACTGGTCATCAGGGTGAACTTTGATTTGCCTATACATTTGACGTATATCACAAGAAAAGACAATCTTGTGCAAGCGGAATACCAGCAACAAATCACAAATATTGGTCTGCATTTTCCTTCCAGTGAGGAGAATCTGGTTCAAGGAAATACCAGTTGAGGTTTTTGCACTAGCATCGAATACAGTGCGTAGACGAGTAGTGCTGCTAGCTTCTTTGAGGACACCATGATGTGGTAGAAAATAATGAGGAGTAGATAGATCAGTGGTGCTATTCAGTTCCATATGACCTAATGTCAAATATTCTGACATGAAATCAGTATACAAAGACTGAAAATGAGGTTGCGCCTTGAATTTCGTTTCTATAGAATTTAATCTTTGTTCAGCATTGGCTTTAGACTGACCCAAAGTGGGGTGGTTAGCCTTGAATGGCAGTCTGACACAAAATCGTCCAGATTCATCACGTGAATAGGTTGAGAGGAAATGTTCATCACACAATTTTTCTTCTTCAGATTTTTCAGATGCCATTGGAGGCTCTTCTTGTTCCCAAAAGCGTTGGAGAGAGTTATGCAAATCCAAATTGTTGATAGCCAAGAGGGTGGCTGATGCTTGCAGAGTGATGGAAGAATCAGCTTTAGGCTTGCATGGAGTCTCACCCATGACCATAAAACCAAGATGAGTCCCAATTAAACTCGGCAGGCCAGGACCAAGATGATGAACAATCTGGTTGAGCAGAAGAGGAAAAACAGAGCCACCAAGAAGAATGTCGATGCCTCCAGCTAGATTAAATGTAGGGTCAGCCAGAATATATGGTCGAACCTTTTCCAATACCTCTGGATCAATTTCCATGCGAGGTATATCAACACAAATTTTATCAATAATCAAGAACTCTTGATTAAGTGAAATCACTTTTCCACTCAGAGTTTCAATAGAAAGAGAGGTGAGGCCCTTAGAACGTATGGGGGCTTGAGAAAATCCAACAACACTGTGGTTGCTCTTAGTGCGAGATGCACTTAATACTTGTGCAGCATGTTCATTGATGAAACATGACTGACTACCAGAATCTGCGAGGGCGCGGAAAACATAACTTTTTCCATGAGGAGAGGTAATTTTAACGAGTAGCGTTCCCAATAGCACTGTAGACATTGATGAACGATGAGAGGGTTGATTATTCTCAGTGGTGGTCAGTACTACTGAAGGAGGTGTCATGTTGACTTGAGGTTGACCCACAGAAACTGCACGGCTGCTGAGTTGGAGAGGTGTCATATTGGCAGTTGAGTGGTTATTTTCAAAGTGCAACAAAGTATGGTGCCTTTTATGACATGTGAAACAGTTTGATTTCGATTTACACTTGTCAAGAGTATGATTTCCTAAACAAGAAATGCATCTTTTATTTTCTTTGACAATTTGAAAACGTGCTTTGGGTGCATTGTTTTTGAACACAGGACATAAATAAATCTTATGTTCATTGTTATGACAAACAAAACAGTCATAAGGTTTTGTGTCACTTTTGATTTCATCATTATAAGTAGTCATCAATGCTACCTTGTTTGTAGAAAAACTCCTATTTATTTTAGGAAAGAATTTATTTTCAGATACTGAAGTAGACATTGAAGCGGTTTTTGAGGTAGAAGAAGAGTGAAGATTTGAATTTTCAATTTCATTGCACTCCTGAGTTAAAAAAGTAATTATTTCTCTTGCTTCAGTAAGTACAGATTCGCTAGATTTGTTCAAAGAACGAAAATGTTCAAACTTTTTTTGGAGGTTATTATCCATTTTTCGCATCATCATAGCACACAGTAAAGGATTATCAGCGGTTATATCAATTTTTAATCCCTTCAAAGCTTGTGTATTCTCATTGTAGGAGTTCAAAAATTTCCGCATTTGAGCCGGTTGATGAGTGATATTGTGTAAATCGAGAATTTTATTGAGATGCAATGTTATCAATCGGCGAGGTGAATTATAGCGATCATGAAGCAAGTCATAGGCAATCTGATAATTACTCTCAGTTAGTGGTAATGATTTAATTAAATCAAGAGGTTCTCCTGAGACTGAGCTCAACAGGTATTGAAGTTTGACTACACCTGATAATGTAGAATTTGAATGAATGCTTGAATTGTATAAATTAATAAATGAGGTCCAATCGAGAGGGTTTCCAGAAAATTGTTTCAAGTCAAGCTTAGGTAAGCGAACTGGCTGTTCATTTTTTACTTTAGACTGATTCAATTTCGTTTCTAAGTTGTGTAACGTGAGATTAATAGAGTCAATCATTTCATCAGCACTATTAAGAGGTGCATAAT
Source organism: Conomelus anceps (assembly GCA_948455865.1). NCBI lineage: Eukaryota > Metazoa > Arthropoda > Insecta > Hemiptera > Delphacidae > Conomelus > Conomelus anceps. Next base: position 117,053,232 of record OX418216.1, read on the forward strand.
TTGGTTTGAATTCTTTGTCTTCTTCTAACTGTAATTCATGATAACAATCCAGTGAGTCAGATAAATCTGATCTTAATTTGTTCAGAGATTTTGAACGAGCGAGTAATTTCTGATAAATTTCCTTATCAGAGATCTTTTTTGACATATCAAATAAGATTTGAATTTGTTCAAAAGCATTATTCTTCTTAGCGGTGATCACTGCTAACGATTTAGCCATTATAACTAACTAAGTTACCTACTTGATAACAGTAATAAATTATCACAAGTATTGAAGTTGACAATATAATAACCTGGGGTACAATAACTAAATGAGATTGCACTAATAATAGTGATAATAAGCCGATAAAATGACTCGACACACTGCCGTGGTAGTAATTGAGGTAATTACGATTACAAATTGAGTGATAAGTGGCAAGCATTCACAAAAGAAATCTAATAATATTCGAAATATAAAACAAGTAATACGTTTATCAATAAGCATGAATATTCTGAGAATTCAATTGAATTAAACAATTATCTGAATTGAATTCACTCAAGTTACGAATTGAATGCAAGATATTATACTTATTGAACATTCGAAGTATGATATGAATAAATCAAATAATATTTCAATTTTGAAATAAGTAATGTAATTTTACACAATTGAATATAATTATCAGTCAAGTACACGGAATAACAATAAGTATTTATTTCAATTAGAAATACGCCACAAGCCATAAGCAGTTATTCTCATTTGATAGCATAAGCTATTAGTGAATGAATAGTAGGTTATTTTCAAGTTCAATGTAAACAAAGTTGACCTTGACGACGCAATGCTCAGCTATAATGTCAGCCTGAATACTACAGAGCTCCGTTATAATCACGATGAAACAAAACAATGAGTTGTTTACGACTTTTGAGCACAATAGACAAATTTTAACTTGCAAGGCATTGATAGTGAACTCGTTTGAACAATGTGCTTTGTAACTTGTAATACCGTATAACTTGTACTTGCACCAAAAATGATAGCTTTATTTAATGAGCAATGAATATGTATTTCCATAGAATGAAAATAAAAAATGATCCGATCCGGGGCCCGGATGACCAAAATGTTGGGGATTGAGCAATGAGGTGTAGAATATAGAATTTTCAAATGAGGCTGTAAAACATAGGATATAAATGGAGGACCTGCGGTAAGACGGGTAGGAAATGAGGTTGTAATAAAATAAAAAGGAATAGTTGAGTAATACCTTGTTAATGTTCCTATCACCATATGAGAAGTCGTTTCTGTAGACGCCGATGCGTGTGCACACGTTGATGAGATGAGTCACTGATGATAATGCGTAGCACTCGAAGTATTGTTATGCACTGAGGAGTGAGGTCGGTGAGGATGAATGAAGAATTATTTTAGAATAAATAGGATGGAACTAATTTCACGGCCGATATAAAATACTGGAGGTTTTGAATTAAAGAACAAGAAAAATAAAGTGGTAGTTGCGGTTATAAGCAAATGAGGCTTCAATAAACCGAATATTGAGGTTTTACAAAATAATAAATTAATGAGTAATTATTGCGTTGTAACGATTACTGATAAGTGAGGTTAGAACGAAGATTTGTTCATAGCGATGCGGTTTCAACAAGAATGCAATTGGGAATTACCATTCAAGCTGCCATTACAACTTTAGCATGCGCAGTGGCCAATAAAACTGGTTGCCATGGCAACACTATAGAAAGTCAAGTAACAGCTACACATGTTGAGCAGAGATAAAACATAAACTAACTTAGACTACACTAAATACGAAACAAATAGTATGTTGAAGAAGAAGTGAAGATGCTATTTCGATTTTTCCATTAACATTGATTTGCAAGATTTTTGGATTTGTTCATAAGAGGAATTTGCTAAGAATAATAGGGAATGTTGATATAGTATATTACGTTAATAGGCTGGAAAATGGCCGTTTTCACACACAACGACACGGCGCCGGCACGACACCGGCAAGATGTCGTCCCGGTGTCGTGGGGGTTGAGATACAATGCTGCCAAATGGAACAGCTTTCACATTCACCGACACGGCACCGGCAGCCGGCTGCCGGCGCCGGCATGTCGTTGGCAGCATTGCTCCCGCCGGTGCCGGCGCCAACACTTGTGTGTCGTCCATAGTTTTGAACAGAATTTGGTCATTTTGTCAACAGTTTGAGGTTAGGTACTGAAAAAAAACATCTGGTACAGTACGATGGCTGATAGGTATGATGTTGTCACCCTAATTGAATTAGTCGAATCCGAGCCCTGTTTATTATATTTGGGACAAAACTATAGAAGAAAATAAGAACAAAATCTTTAGAGACAGAAGCCAATCTCATCCGAGTGTCTTGTTTTTTGATTTCATCACTTAAATTCACTAATATATAGTCAAAAGTTTCCTAACAGTACTCATACGAAAAAAATTAAAAAAATTTGTTAGGTTTGTCACTAGCTTATCAAATAAGGTGTAATACAAGCCATCCAAATAGCGAACTTTTATTATTGGGTCAATCCAAAGTTGTCTATTACGACTGCGCCTTTTACGTAGATATAATAAATATAACAAATACAACCTCCTGTTGTAATCAGCCATCGTACCGTTTTGAACTGTGCCGCCCACTGCAAAATAAGGTTAGTTCTTCACCGACAGCCAGATGCCGTGTCGGTAAGTGTGAAATGCTTCAACGATGTCGTGACGATATCGGCGCCCAGTGCCGGTGTCGTGCCGGCGCCGTGTCGGTGTGTGTGAAAACGCCCAATAACGTCTTGCCGGTCGAGCATATGATAGTTTATGCACGAGGCGCAGCCGAGTGCATAAACATGAATATGCGAGAACCGGCAAAAGTTTACAGCCGTGTAATGTACGATATTTTTTGTTACACTTGATAGAAAGGCATGCTGCAATCAGCTGGATAATATGCGAGACATTCAAAACTATGCAAGACAATTGAATCAGCTGCTTTATTTAGATTCATAATTAATTGATGGGTGAAATTCTATAATTCAAAAATAATGATAGCCTAGTGCAATCAACTGGATAATATTCGAGACAGGTTTTAGTTATAGTATTATTAGTAATATTCAAGTCATAGTTTTGCAATGAGTTGACTATATCTATACATATAATATATATATGTGAGTCAACGGAAATTTTTTTCCTACAACTGCTCGTAAAGTAGTTCTTTACGTACTGAAAACTAATTGTAAAATACCTCTTTACAGCTCCGCAAGCGGTAAAGTACTTTACGCTCGCCAGCTGTTTTCTTTACGCTTCTGTTTTGATTTTGATGCCTTCTCATTGGTGGATCACGCAATCCGTGAAATTCACATAACCTCAACAATGGCGAACGCTAACCAAATCCGCGCATGGTCTGTGATGTTGCAAACTATAGTCTGTTCAGCGAGACTACGGAGTGAGTAAACAAACATGTGCGTGCGTGCAAGCCGAGACTCAACGAAGCCCGATTCACAGATAGCCTAGTTTTCGAAACGCATCGAACAGGCAACAGGCCTATCCATTGAAAACGACTTTCAACAATCATTTTCAAACACTTACTTGGATAATACTTATTATTTATTGTAAATGGAAATAGATACATGAAAATAATGAATTATATGAATGAGATTTTCTTATTTTCAATGCTTAGGTAATGTATCCAAACATTCAGCAATCACTGGTAATCACTATTATTAGAATTGTTCATGTTTTGACTCGAGCGATAAAGTCGCGCTTCACGCTCTTAATACATAAATAACTATTTCCGCACTCCATATGTTTTTTCCTATCTTGTACGGCTATAAGGCCCTATTTGTCAGCTGATTTTTCCGATCTAGTACGGAAAAGAGGCACTTTCCATACGTGACAAATCTATGGAAAGTAGCTACTGTAGTTTTCATATAACTTGGCAGCAGTGTGCTGGGTTCAGATGTAGCATGTTCCATCTGCTATACGCTGCCAAGTTATATGAATACTACAGTACTTTCTATCAAGTGTAACAAAAACTGTATTTTTAAAAGCTAGCAATAATTAATAAGCATACCACCAAGTTATTCCCAATAGAAAATATAATAATCCCAATACAGAAAGAGATGTCATAGGCTCCTCGTCAACCTCGACAAGTCTTATTCAATATTAATCAATATGTACACAATATTTGAGTCTGAATTGGTTCAGAAATTGCATCTTCGGGATTGTGGATTTTATTTTTCGAAAATTTTATTATTGTCGCCTAAAAATTATTTATTCATTTGTAACTTATCAGTAATTTTCCTATGGCAAGAATAATAATTATGGCTTAACCAATACGTAGTAGCATTTTTCAACTCAAATCTATACTGCTTAGCCAAATAATTTCACCTCTAGTACGCCTTTGGATTCTATTCAATTTGTTGAAATTGGAATAATTGAATTGCAACCATTGCGTGCGGTTGTTGAATTTATTGAGTTGACGAATGAAATACTGATATTATTGTTGTTTACAGTATCAACTGGTCAGCTGGTATAGGTGGACACGGCTTTTAGGTCGGATATGGGCTAACACTGGACGAAATTTGCTGTGGATTTAGCTTGAAGCGCTGTTTCTGCATTGCGGCTCAAGATAATTTACTCCCTGTCCGCCAGTCCGGCTTTTGTATATTACCGCGCTCTCCTTCTCTCTCCAACGGCGACAAATTTGTATTCAAAACATTGGAGAATCTCAGCAAAAAGGCAGCAGAGGGATTCATACCGTTATGACTCAATCTACTGTCGTTTCAGTGTTGAAATTAATTCGGTTGCGTTTCCACAAAGCTGCAGAGATCAACAACTGAGAAAAGTTTCAGAAGAATGAAAATTTTGAGGATGCATACAGTTTTATTCAACAAAATTTGTTAAGATACTGGTTGAAACGTATGATGGTTCGTAATTGTCTGGTTTTCAATTAAAGTTAATGGTTTTTGGCTCTCAAAGTGACTAACTATTTGGGTGATTGCGGTTTTGTTCCCCACAGGAATTACTGAAAACGACCAGAAACGACCTTACCCGAAATCGTAATAAAAAAATGACGTGTTTCATCTCTTACTAACGTCAAACAAATTAGGCCTACCTATTCGTCACAGCCTTTCTTATTTTATTCTTATACATTAAATTTGTCTTTCTTCATAGCTTTTTCACGAATTTTCCAAGCTTCTCTTTTTTGCTAGTTGTTGAAGATGTTTTTACGAAGTTTGGGCTCAGAGAGGGGCTGAGACCCAAAAACTATAGCTATAGTGCTAATGACAGTTCCTGACAGTTATGTTGGTACCAGTGGTTATGTTAGTAGTGTTTTAATGACAGTATCATAATGCTATGAGGCAAGAAGTTGATTGTATACCTTTTAAAATTGCCGATTAAAACAGCCATTTTGAAACAATTTAGTGCATGTAGCCCACTCTGTAAAATATTCAGTTGGTGGCAAGAAGCCATAATTAATTGATTACTGAAATATATTATCTAGTAGCCAAGTTTGGCCAAGAGTCAATGTAATGAAAGTTAGGCTATAAGTAATTGGTAATTCTACTTTTTATTCATAAGTTATGTGAAGATCTCTCAAACTCTGGTAAACTTCTGATTTTTTCATAAATAATAATAATCTCCATAATCCATTATCGATAATAATTTATGATTTATACAATTTTAATGAATTTGATAATACTAATGACAAGAAGGCCTAGCAAAATGTATACTTAAAAAATGATCCACCCGCGATAACAAGAGTAGTGGGAAATTTAGTAGGCTTGAGCCTAGAATTTGAATTACGATGTCAGCTGAAACCGAATGAAGCAGTTTGTCTATTGTCTTATCAAGGAGCTAAACGCTTTTGTTGAAATATCTCAGTCTCATACAATCCAAGTCGTCCCCCCTTTCACGTCACCCATAACATATTTTCTTGCTTGAATGCAGGCCACCCTCCAACATTATGAAAAACTGTTCTCGATATTTATTGTGACTGGAGCAGCAACGGTGTACAGTAAACTCTAAACGGGAAATATTGTGCTCTAGGGAAAAAACGTTTTCTCAGAGAAATTTCATGAAGCTATGAAAACTATACAGTTGAAAGATTTGAAAGCAGCTACTGCACATTAAATTCAGACCAACTACCTGGAGAGAACTCGTGGGTTTTGAATTCATTTGCGATCAAATACTCTGGAGTGAACTACATTGAGACAACCTTTTTCCAACCAACAAAGGACACACTACTTCTGTTTTTTTCAATACCCTACACATAATGATTTATGATGAGAAATCTGTAGTATTGCTACGGGTTCAATCACTAAAATGATGCTGGCAACACTTGAAATTAACAATTGCACTTTATTTACACAAATTACTTACAACACCCACTGATCAGTTATATTATACAAAAAAAAACAACAAACAATAAAAACAACAGATCACTAACGTTCAACTAATAATGAATTTACTAAATCTCTGTTCAAAAACTAATTACTAACTGTCAATAGGCCGATCAATCATTTAATAATAAAATAGGTGACCAAAAAACTGTTCAATGACGTAAAAAGAAATGTATAAAAAGCAGTTAAACACTCAATAAATAAACGGAACACTTACGAAGCACAGTCTGTCACTATAGCAATAGAATAGTTGTGTAGGCTACTTGCAAAGGAAGTCTGAATAAATTACTGCCACTATGACGTTTAAGTCATCATATTCATAGTCATCCTTTTACCACATTAAAACGATCGAATCACAACTGAACTGCTATTTACAAGGGCTGCTCTTTATATACTGTTTGAAAGTATTCCAGGAAGTTCTGGAAACTGTTAAAATTATTTGGAACATTCTGGCAAATTCTTGAAACCCCTAGAACATACATTTGACAAATAAAAGTGAGAAAGACATTCGAGGAAAAAGAGAAACAACAAGAGTTAATTTACAACCTGTTTGCAGTACGTGTTCTCAATGAGACCAGAAGCGCTATTGACAAAACGAGTGCATAGAATAATGTTTTTCTTATTTCTAGCGTTCCTAACAGTATTGATTTACAAATATTGGTCAATTTGTTGCTATGGATAATACAGTTTGCAATGCATCCAAATGGTGATCAAATGCTACAAGTGATATGAAATTGATACCTAAGAGTTTTGCGCAAAAGGAGCAAATTATTTATCTTTAAAATAGTTTTGTGATTATGATTTTTTTCAATAGGGAAAAGAAATGAAAGAAAAGAAAAAGTTAATCATGATATACATGTAGATAAAATAAACAACAGTTCTTTTTCTCAGTTCGCGCCTGATGATGTTAGTGAATAAGATTAGTCCAAACCAAATACCAATAATTATTCTTCAAGACATTGCTAATAATAATATAAACTTTATATCTTATTTTTTTATTGTCGATGGAGCACACACGAGGAATCTGAGACTTGTGCGTGGGTAAAGAGGTGAATAATGCTATGAATGGAGGTCCTACAGTTTCGGGTTGGTTTCGAACTTCCGGGTTAAGTGATAACAAAGCTGATTAAGCCATTTCCCAGCTAAATGATGAAGCCAATTTTGATAAATGATTTGATGAAGCCGATTTTATTAATCATCGTGAATAATATCTATCAATCTTTTCAAGCTGTTAAAGGACAAAGGCAAAAATAATAAAAAAGTCCAGAGTCCAAGTTTTTTGCATGCTCATAACCATTGAAAAAGAATTATGAGACTCCTATGGAAGAATATTATTGTTGCTAATTAAATTCAACTAATATCCTTCAACTGATGTGATGAATACTTATTAAATTTCCGTTAAGAACAAATGCAGTATGGGAAGTATCTTTAAGAAGAATGATTTTATCTTTTTCCTGTTTTCTTTTAAAACCAAACCAACTCTATTAGTGTTATCGAAGGAGATCTTTGGTAAGGAAAGGAGAGGAAAAACTCCTGTTGAAGAGGCTGCTAGCAACGCCTTCTTCTGAACTGGAAGGTTTTTCGAAAAATATATATCAAATATTGGCTTTATGACTTCCGAGGTGGTGGAAAAACCGTCATCAGCGCTCACAAACAAAAACTCAAGGAAAAACAGACCACACCCTCGAAAATCCATCATACTTAAATGGGGAAAATATTTTCCCCTCACCACAAACACGTTCTGCGGGGATTTTCTCAGCTCAGAAAACGAGTTTCATCCAGGACTTTGAGACCTCTATTGATAATATTATCACTTTCATCACAACTTCAAGTCCTGAAGTGATCGATTATCATCTAGCAAAGAAATTACTGGCAATTACTGCATAGTTTACAAGTTTTCGCTTCAAAAAATACTACTGGAGATTTAGTGAATATTTCCAAAGATTTCTTTCAAAATCAAATAGAACATGATTAGCTTTTAAGGGCGTACTAATTTTCTAATGGCTTTTAAGAGCGTACTAATTTTTTTCTGTAGGAGGATGCTCATATCAGTCTTGACAGTTGTGCATGGGTAATGAAATGAATGAGTGATTGATGAGAAACATTCATGACTGAACGAGATTCGAACTCGGGTTTGCAGTAGCCAGCCAGAGTCCTACCCAAATCTAATCACAGACAAGCCCTCCAACCAACTGCGTCATAATAGAGTATTAAAGCTTCCTTGTCTCGTAGCCATTGTCAATCTCGTTTGGTAGGTCTGCTCTGCGCTTGACAATTAGTGTCTCCCGTTTGAACAGAACTGAAGTTCTAATAAAGTTTGATCAGAACTAAAATGTTTTAGAATTGATGTGCTTGGACCAGAATTGTCGAGTACACTACAGTATTTCATTACAGAGAACTAAATCTGCAATGATCAAGTTGCCGATAAACATTTTTAATTATTTTGTTCAATTGATTAGTGAGTTTCAATGGATTCGGCTATAAAATATTGATGTTGTTCTTGAATAATTTAAGCGGAAGAGTTGAGGACGCAGCCTAATTTTGTCAATGCTGTTCAACTTAAAGCAATCATGCTGATTAAGTGCAATTTGCTTAAAGGTGGCAATAGTAATAAAATGCAATGTAGGTCATATAAACAACTATTACTAACATTTATTAAGATATATTATGATGTGAGAGATCATAGTCAATGAAAAATGTGTTAGAGTTTGACAAAATTATACGTTACCATATTAGACCTACAAAATGATTCCAATTGATTACTGATAATCAGATATAATATTCAACTTTTCTTATTAATGACAAATGAAAAGTAAATCAGATTATTATACTCCCAGGTATAGTTAGTAAATGCATTGACCTAGATTGAGTTGATCAATCATTTGTGAAGCTACTTTGGCTTATTACAAGGCTGTTTTTTCAATTTTTAATGAAAACCTTCAAGTCATAGTAATTAGAAATTAATGTTCACTCGAGACCCATCACTTTCTAGAAGAATATTTAAAAAAACATTCAATTTCTTATCTAATATTTAAACAAACTCAGTTCATGTTATGCAAGTCACTTTGTGATCCTTACTGCAATTCTAACTAGCTGTGAGCAATTATAGCCATTTGCTAATTACATGACATGGCTTTTGACGCTCCAGGTAAAGTTTATCATTAGGCTATAACTATAGGTCTACAGGTTACTGCAAATCATCGTCCAATTAGCAAATGAATTTCTAATACTTTTCAGAAACGCCATCTCATCATTTTCTCAAAATTCAAATACTTTTTCTTCTGTGATACTTTTGACTTCTATCACGTAATTAATAATTTATTCTCTGATGGTTACTGTGTTAAAGTATTTCAATTATTCTAAAAAAGGGTTTTAGGATAGTTAGAGCTAATATGATGATTATGAATAATTTATGTTTCTTTATATAAGTTAAACCTCTTTAAAAAAAATTAGAAGTGATCCAAGATGGACCCTGGTAGAATCTCGATCAGTTGAAATACTTGTTGATTCGATATTTTCCGTTCTCCTTGGACTCGATTCATTCAATTTATAAAAAAATTATCACGATTCACGACATATCTCGGACCTTGACAAGGAAATAGGTATAATAATTACAGTATAGATAGAAAATAATTTATACCGTTATGACTAACAACTAAAAAACAAAAATTCCACAATTCACTGGAACAACATCTTATAATGCATTGAGCTTGCCTTTGAATTTTTATTTGACATAGAAAATCCAGTTTTATATGGAAAAAAGAGTTATTTGTCAATAGTGGATTATGAAAAATATTGTATTAATTTGATTGTTTTTATTTTAATATTTCATTCAAATTCTAAAATTATCATACCAAATAACTTGTCTGAATAACCATCCATCTGACCTCATTACTCTGCCACATAATAAGTACTAAATTTAGTATCTATACTTTGACCCTGCTTTCATGGGTGCCACCACATAGGGGCAAGAGGGGGCCGCGGCCCCCCCCCCCATGGCCCCTAGGGGAAAAATATATTAGGAAAAAATAACATAACATTCATCACATTTTTCAAAGATGTAGTTTCATAGAAAAAATATTCCAGTGAAAAATATTTAAAATGATTGAAAACTGTTATACATGTACTTATTTCTGTGAAGCTTGATGTAAATAGAGAAATATTAATGTATAAAGCTAATTGTTACAGACTGGTAAATTTGGGATTTTTTGGTAGGCCACATATTTTTTTTTTGTTTCAGGAAATTAGGTATATATATCGTTTGAGGATATATCAGTATGATATCTTTTATAATATACATTTATCGTTTAACTGTGTCATCATGTCAATGATTCGTCAAAATTTTAAGATTCACAGGTAGATAACTAAAATAATGTTGTTAAAGGTCTATATCAAGCTCTTCCAGCCACTGCAATGCATCAGGTGTACAATTTATAAGCTCATCTGTGGTACCTTTGAACCTATGTCTATCACATTCGGTAAGGATATGTCTCATGCTTTGTTTCTCTGCACCACATTCGCATTCAGCGGTCTCTCTATATCCACATCTGCGCAAGAACTCTCCTGTTCGCCCATGTCCAGTACGGATTCTGTTCAACTTGGTCCAAGTTTTGCGAGGCAGCTCAAACCCTGGGGGTCTAGCACTGAGGTTTAGTCCTTTAATGAAAGGTATGAACCTCCGCCATTCTTCATCCCAGGTTTCTTGGACTTTGAAATTCTGATTCACAGAATCGTGGGTTGGTTTCCTGGATTTTAGCCGTTTCCATGGTAAATCGGCAAGATCTTTGTGGATAGGCAAGGATGGAGACTTACTGATTCTGCTAAACAGGTTATTCAGTGCTTGTTGACGTCGTAAGGGTGGTGGAGCTATATGACTTAGCACTGGCAGCCACTCTGTTGGAGTGGACTGTATTACACCACCAATCGTCCTCATAGTCTTGTTTAGCTCAACATCGATCTTCTTGACATGAACACTGTTTAGCCATATGGGTGCGCAATATTCAGCTACTGAATAAACCAATGCCAGTCCAGCAGTTGTACCCCAGGTTGTTCCTGCAAGTTTGCTAATAATGTTGTTCCTGGACCGAGATTTTGCAGCAGTATTTTCAAGGTGTTTTTTGAAAGTTAGAGTACGGTCCAGGCTAACCCATAAGTACTTGGGAGTGGGGTTGTGTTGTAACAACTTCTCATTGAGATGCACCTTAAGAGCTTTATTTGCATCCCTGTTACTGAGGTGAAAGCAACTAGTCTCAGTTTTTGCTGGATTTAAACACAGCCTCCATTTATCAAAGTAGTCAGCCAATTTATGCAGGTCCTGGGAGAGAGTTCTTTCAGCTTCATCAAACTTGTAGCTTTGGACAGCTAATGCTATGTCGTCTGCATAGATGAATTTTCTTGATGTGGTTTGTGGCAGGTCATGTGTATACAAGTTGAAGAGCAAGGGAGCAAGGACTGACCCCTGTGGGAGCCCATTATTCAGGTGCCACCGCTTGCTGCTTCTTCCATTGAAAGAGACCTGAAACTGCCTATCTGTTAGGATATTGTTCATTAGCCTGTAGGTCTTCATGCATGGTATTACCTTCATCAGTTTGTATAATAGTCCTTTCCTCCAAACTGTGTCATATGCACAAGACAAGTCAACAAAAGCCGCAGATGTTTTTAGCTTCTTCTGGAATCCACACTCAATATATGTAGTCAGAGAGAGGACCTGATCAGCACAGCTTCTCCCTGACTGGAAACCCGCTTGCTCTGATGGAATAATTTTATTTATATCAGGGGAGATTCTGCTGTGTATGATTCTTTCCAATAGTTTGAATGTTACACTCAGGAGGGATATTGGCCTGTAACTCTCAACCTTGTCTGCCGGTTTGCCAGGTTTCAGCACTGCAACAACATTGGCAACTTTGAACAGTTTTGGCAGAGCACCTGTATCCAAGATGTTAGAGAAAAACTCAGCCAGCCAAGTTCTTGTTTTCAGGCTAAAATGTTTTATAAACTCAGGAAATATCTTATCTTCTCCAGCAGATTTACCAGATTTCATTATTTTTATAGCATCATTCACCTCACCAAGTAAAACTCTCTCTGAAAACCTTGAGGTAGGTGGTAGGGCTTTTATAGCTTTTCTCATTTGAGAGATCACTTGCCTGGTGTGCTCTTTATGAGGTCTGACTTTTGAAGTGCACACAATTCTACCAGCTATTTTATTTGGATCAATGGATGGCTTTTCTACATCTCTGTTTGAGTCACCAGCTCCAAGCTTCCTCAGGAGAGCCCAGGCTTTCTGGCTTGAATGGGTAAAATTTGTCTCTTCCATTAATCTCCTCCACCGTTCTGACCTCCCAGCATCTAGTGATTTAATAAGCTGGTTGGCTTTATCTGGATCTGGGCTTCTCTGATACTCTTCATACAGTTCACTACTCTCTTGTGACCACCCTGGGGTGTATTGCTTCCTATAACCACGGGGGATGAACATCTTTGCTGAATCTGTTACTGCTGAACAAAAAAGATTATAGTGTTCAGGATTGGGAGGTATATTATCAAGATGTTTGTCTAGTTCATCAGAGAACCCTCCCCAGTTTGCTTTTTTGAAATTCCAGCGTGGTTTTTGAGTGGAGGAAATCAATGGGACTTGTACACCCACTTCAAAAACAATTGGGCGATGTTGACTTCGTGGAAAACTCTGGAGTACTCTTCTACTGACAGGCAGTGGTGAATGATTCTTATCTCTGCTAACAAAGCAGAGATCAGGACAGAAATCTCTATTCCAGCGTGCAGAGTGGAAAGTTCCACGTTCCTTTGCATCAAACACTAGATGCAAGTTGCCTCTTTCAGACCATTCCACGACTGCAGTACCGTTGTTGTCATCATCTGAGTATTTCCATTGTGTGTGGTGACTATTAAAGTCACCAGCATAGACTGCTGGTGACTTTAATAGTCACCACACACAATGGAAATACTCAGATGATGACATAGACTGCTGGGTATGGGCATAGCTTGATCATGTTCTCTGGCCAGGCAACAAGTGGAGGTTTATAGACATTAATTACATGAATATTTCCAATTTCTATGATCACCTCTTCAATGTTATTTGAACTCTTTGTGCTTACAGTTGACACATTGGTAATGGAGTCTCTACAGTAGGTGGCAGTTCCGTATTTCTCATGATAAACAGCAGCAGCTACAAGCTTATAGCCTGGTATATATCCTCTAGAATGTAATTGATGAGCATCACCTGTGTGTGTTTCCTGGATAAGAACTACGTCAATTTTGTTATCATATAGAATTTTAGATAGATATTGTGATTTACTCTTACTCATGCCTTCAATATTTATCTGAAAGATATTCAGACTAGGTCCAATTTTAAGATTTTTGGGTTAGCTCTGAAAAGAGCCATTTTTTGAATTTCGCTTGTTCTTCTTCATACCGATATACTGCTGGCAGTTGTGGCGGCCAGCTTCTCGCTTATCTCTGTTCATTTTGTGCTAACCAGGGGGCACGTGTACAAGTACGGACGCGAACAGATCTACCCCAGAAAAACTTTACGCAGTTGATATATTGCCAATATATATATATATATATACATTGCCAATCTCCAACTTCACCTCTACCCCGCCGTATTGGCTATTACTTAAAGTACTATTGCAAAGGAAGAGGGAGAAAAGGATGTTGGAAGGACGGTAGAGGATATGGATAAGGTGAGGATAGACAGTGCAAGGTGATGGAGAGAGGAAATACACTGTCTAGCTAAGGGTCCGGAGGGTCGCACACCTCAGAATAGCAGGAGTCTCTATTCCCCCCTAGAGAATTATGAGTAAAAGCCATAAAACAAGCTTCTAAACTCACCATTTTTACTCTGATTTTTCAAAAATTTTCTTGGGAAATTTCCATACCCCCTAAACCCCCCTGAAAAATTTCCTGGTTGCGCCCTTGCCTGCTTCATCTTCATGCACGTGATTTTTTAATATAACAGATTTTTATGTGTTTTTATAACAGTTTTTTATGTTTTTTATTTATACCAGTATTGGAATTGAAGGTTCTACTCAGCTAACGCAACTCTCAACTCATTACACTGTTACTCATCTCCAAGAAGAGGTATGGAACACTGAGTCATAAAGTCCTAATTGATATAATAATATTTATTATTGAATCACAGATAGGTCTACATTGACTTTGCACTGTTGCACAGTTACAGAATTAATGGCATTTTTCAAAGTTATATTTGCTACAGAGCCCCATTGCTATGTCAAGTCACCTTGACTCTGGGGTCAGTTCATTTAAATGAATAAATTGCGTTACAGGAAGAAATTCAACATTACGCCAGTCAAGTATTGAAACTTGGGGCTGGTCGTCAAAATTTTAAAATAATATGATATTGAATTTCAATAGACTATTCAATTATTCTTTACTTAAAGGGAAAATATTCAATATATTAATTATTTATTGAAAGTTTTATTTAAATGCTATGTAATACGTCAGTAGAGCAAGGTCATAGTAAAGTCTAGTAGTGCCAAGAATTTAAAAGCTCATTATATTGTTCAAGGCTCCCAATTCTGTATCGTGTGCTTTGATTAGATGTGCGTGATACCGTTCTGTTATCTGGGGTAGTAAATTGAACACTGTGCTGACGATGTTGAAAGGCATGACTTTTCTATTTTAAACACATTATTCATGTTATAAAAAACAGTTTCAAATTACTGATATACATTTTTTGGACATAATTCCAGGAGGCCTATATTGATGATACCAGTTTGGATAATATTCCGATTTAATCGTCTTATTCATATAATTACATATTTTAAAAATGAAGGTTCTATAAATTACTAATTTTCTTCTTAGTAACAATGCTTGTTTAGAATAACATTTACTGAACTGTTAAATAGAATAAGGCGCTTCAATTTGTGTAATTGTGTGTAATCGTTCTCCTCATAACCAACGCGAAAATCTCAAGAGTCATGAGAGGCACCATCCAACTAAAAAAGTAATTATAATCTTGCATGCAATTTTTTTATTTCCTGATTATGCCCATCTGAGTCTGAAACTTTTGCGTGGTTAGTGAGGTGAATGATTACACAAGACGTGTAATTGAACAAGGAAATTGAACCCGTAACCGCAGGAGTAGCAGTCAGTCTTATGAGCGATAACGCCCTCACCGATTACTCCACCTTGCCTGTCATGAATGTTTAATCAGAGGAAAAAATGGTTTGAGACCTGTGCGCGGGCAATGAGTTGGATGATAGTGATTGATATGTTGGACCTTCAGTTTTGGTGGGTTTCGCACCAACGGGAAGTGACCGGGAAGAGAACAGAGATCATAACAGACTATTTGTAGGCCTAAAACGTTTTACAGTATTCGTGATATTTCCCAGTCAAAGAACTTAGAAGTTTCTTATATCACAAAGACATGGAATAGTAGTTTTGAATCGAGACTGAACCGTTGCAAGAAAAAGTTCAATCCTACAGCCTATACACATTTTGAACTTTCTCACGTTTCCTGAAGCAAATTGTTACCAATCCATTTCTTCAAGCATCAAGGGTACCTTTTTGACCTCGATTCTTCGCAGCCATTATCATGTTCCATATTCAGCAGGCCCAAAGTTTTATCACATTCTGAATCGAACTCTCTTTGTTTTGAAGTTTGCAAAGAATCCTCTGTTATTTTCGTTCTCTATAGGCTAGTGGAGTAGGGTATGGTTCTTTGTTCTTGAAAACTTTTCAAGGAGCAATTGAAAATTTGAACAGTGGTTTTTGAAGTTTGAGACATCTTGTTCACTGGCCTGATTCACCCCGTCTTCATGCTCTGACAAATTGATTAATCTGTCAATTTACATTCTAAGTTTACAAAATAATTTCTTATAGGGTCAACGAAGACGTTTCATTACTTTTGCTTTCGATATGTTTGCTTTGTTTTCAGCTTCTTCAATAAATTCTCTAATAAGGAATGATATTGCCTGGAATTGGATAAAGAACCACCAAATGATTAAACATAAAAACTCAAATAACTTTCCTCGTTGATATTGATCCGTCTTCAACTCCTCAAAAAATGGATTTGATCAAAATATGAGCTTATCTCACTTTTTATCTGCTACGAATTACTCGAATTTCTCTATTATGCTACAAACGTTTCGTGCCGTTGATACACAATCTGGAAATCGTTCGTATCTGATAAAGTGACTTTAAAGCGCGAAACAGCCTCCATACAAACACTTTGTAGTGCCAGAAAAAAAATAGTTTTTCACATAAAAATGAAATAGTTGAGTTAATATTTAAATCGATTAAAATTATCAGCATATTCATTAATACAATTCAGGTATACCATTTACACTAACATAATAATAATAATAATATATTCAGCTGTTAATCTATAGTATTTTAATAATAATAATAATAATATAATAATGTTTATTGCCAAAAAAGAACTTACAAAAAATCAATACAAATACATCAAATACATAACGAAGTACAGATGAAACAAAATAATATCATTGATCTTACTAATTAAAAATCATTGGCAAAATTACTGGGCGCAAAAAAAATGATTTTTTCCGTCCGCGCCCAGGAGTTATATGTCTAATTTTCAATGAGGAAAAAACATATTTAGATAACATTTTATTAGGAACTATCTAACAATATAATTACAGCTTTGATGGAATTTCAATAAGCTAAATATTAACAAACCAATTTGAATAGGTGATTCTCACATTATCATTAAAATTGCATACTTGTTGTACTTATTCCTTCCAACTAGATATTCTATCTGCTATTGAATAACCTATCAATAGCAGTTCATAGTTATGTTAAAACCGCTATTGAGTATTTAGACGTCTCAACTTTGGCCATAAATCATCTTATTTATGCATTACTTATTACCTATTTAATTATTTATGGTCCAAAAATTGCTCTGGTCCTAGATGAGATACTGTGCATTCGTTATAGCCCACAAAAGCAGACTGGAAATTTACCTACTGAACGAACATTGCATTTTAATAATAAATCGAGATGCCATAACGAGTTTGTTGACGAAAAGACCAATCTGCACAGAGCGCTCAAAACATGAACTCGCTAAGCAGCCAAAAAAACCTGGTCCGTATTTATTTCCGAACCTGGCACTTGGCCAATAAATTAGACAGCAATCGCATCCCATACGTCATTGAATGGCTTTCTAGATGGCTCATTTTGAGAGATGCTAAACAAAGCACAGCTGAACTTGAATAGGTGTAGTATCATTGTTTGCTCATCATTGTACTGTATAAATAAAAGAAAAGCTCCAAAAAAGATCCTACCTTCAGAAGGATCTAATAAATGATTACCTTGATCTTACAGTTTTTCATAAATATCACAAGTACGAGTAACATTGATACATTAAAAAGTTGATATGATTCTTCTCTGGAAAATTTCTAGGAAATACAAAACTTTCGAGTTGTTCTACTTTAAAAAAGCTTACCGTACATGAAGATCATGTCATTGTCATGTGAGTAGTGAGTTACCGACTGCATTATTTTCTTTAGGGTTTTAGAGAACGGTTTAAGAGCTACTAGAGCTTCATGCAATTTTTCTGCTCGTTATTTTCTTGATCAGATCAGTTTTGAGCACGCACTAGTCAGCTGTAGAGCAAGCAGTGGAATAGAGTGATCAATATTGATCAAGAATAGGCTATAACGATCATAAAAAAGTGGAGCGCTATGCTAAAATTCTATTATTTTCAAACATTTATTGCTGATCTCTTGCAGCCTCTAACATCACAGTCTTCTTGATGGGGTAAAACTATAAAGCTACTAGAGCTTCATGTCAGTCAAAAATTCAAACGAAAGCGGACACTAGCGAGTAACTAATGATTAGCAGCAATATACAAATCCATTGAATTAAAAAGTACCATTCTCATGGAAAATGGATGAGAGATGAGTCCTAAGTTTGATAATAGAGAAAGAAACACTATATGTATGAGGAGTTATGAAAGAGTGGAAGGGTCTAATGAAAATGAAAAGGTAACATAAGGGTGAGATTTTATGATGCAGAGTGTTTGAAAAGAAGTCGATGAAGCTCAAGCTATATATATGATTTCCTATATTAATATTTATGTTTGTTTATTTTATGCATGTTTATGCTATTTTTTATTTCCTATATTACCGTATATTTTATTTCCTGTTTATGATACGTATTTCATGTTATCTATGCAATGTATGTTTTAGGAAAGCAGTATTGCAACATTGGAGAACTTGTTGTTGAATCATATTATGTTCGAACTAATATGAAATACGGTATTATGAATAGCTTTCTCCATAAAGGTCTGTGAGTAGTGAAATTTGCCACAGATGCTTATTGCGTCTGAACTTTTTTCCAACTCCCCATCAATACTGAATCTAATCGAATCCTCACTCTGTGAACCATTCTTTGATCTGAAGTTCAATGAGAAATCACTCCACAAAAATTTTCACAAAGCTAAGAAACATTATTGAGCGAAATCCTTCAACAAATCGCTCGCGCTTTGCAAAGAAGTTTCAAAGAAAAATAGCGTGAACTTCATGGGAAATACAGAGATTTTGAAAGGCATTATTGCCTTTTTCGATATTTCTTGCTGAAAACTGGGAAGAAAATGTTGATTGCGACTTTTAGAGCGGTAAATATTGGGTTTGCTCGCCCAACCTCGTAGCTCTTTCTCCAACGACGACTTTATCGCAACCTCTCCACTTTTCTTGAACAGAGCAATGTAAAAGGGAATTTCTGGAATCTTTCCCTTTTCGCTACATCTTTCATTCCCTCTATTAAAATATATATCGTCCCATGTAATGTTCTTACTCTGACTTTCTCCTTAACAAAGCAAGTATTAATTCTTCTCCAGGTTCAGAAGTTTAGCGTTACGTGTTTCAAGGAACATGGAACTTTCAGGTCGCCATCTCTTTTGTAAACATTCAACAAGAGATAAAACAGCCGACCTAGTTGAACAAAGTTGATATTGTTCAGTTAACAAAATTTATTGCAACTTTTCTAAAGATAATTCATATTTTATTATCTCAACAAAACTTAAATTTTATCTCATGGCTTTTATAAGTCATTTAAAAAAATGTATCACTATGTATGATATGATAATATGATCATCATATTCCTTTTGGAATACCAATTCCGCTAATCATTCTTTAATCTGATGTAGTTTGTCACGATGTATGACTGTTCTTGGTGTGGGTTCTCCTGTGAACTGCATAAGTAACCAGTAACAACCGGCGGGGTTTGCTAGATAGCTGCTTCTAAATGATAACCATAACAATGGGAAGATGTTACCCAACGATGTTACGATCAGCTGATGTTGTTACGTTGCTATGCGACGGGGTTCACGTTACGGGGTTTTGTTCACAGTCTGAACACACCTTCTGGAGCCGCGTCTCCACCAACCGAACATGCTCGGCGAACAGCGTTTGCTGGAATCAATTGATGTCTCCGAAAATTTTTTGGAGTTGGTTTGGTGTGGACGCTTTCTCTAACAATATGATCGGTGTGGCGGGAACCTGTTGTTGGTCGTCACTGTTCGCTCACAGACCGAACATTTCAATTGAACTCACGAACATGTTCGGCGACCCATATGTTTAATGTTTGCCCGTTTTTTGTATTCACCAACAATGTTCGGCAGACATGTTCGGTTGGTGGAGACGCGGCTTTACACGAGTTCTGCACGAATACGCCGCACTAACTAATGTACTTCATAAACGAACATTTTTAGCCCTGACAATACGAACACAGACCTTTGACTCCTGTATAACAAGGGGGGGAGGGGGATAGTGGGAACTTAACCACCCCATTGCACAGAAGAAATTTAAAAAAAAATTTAATTAACAATTGAGAAATATTTTTTTGAATGGAATAGTCTAATATGAAAGAGTGTTTGACTGGTGGGGTAACTCCCCACCCCCGGAATAAGTCAACTCTAGTTATGCCACTGCCTGATCATGAGTAATCATGACAACTTTGAATAGATACTAAAAATAGTATTACATATTCTGTGATATATTTTCAATGTTCAGAAAGTCATAGTATAATATGTGATGCAAAAAATAGCACCTATTCACTGTGAATATTTCACAACTATGGTTTTGAGCCATGCTTCAATATTCCAATGCCTTCAATTTTGAGTGCTCTATTCCTACATAGAATGCAGCCTATCAACCATCAGCTCCATCACTCAGCACCTTCCTTCTCTTATTTCAGACTCACATTGGAAGCGCCTTTATTTAAATAGTTACAAATAGCAAGTGTTTTTACAAAAATGAATAAATCAAAGGCTACAAGACATATTCCATGTAAGCTTGGATGTTATTCTAAATCGCCCCAGTTTGAATGGAAATAGCGATTGGAAATTATCATAAATTTATTATTGATTGTGATGGATGCTTTATTAGAAGGGTCAATATGAAGATATTGGATAGCCTATTTATGAAAAGAATATATGCAGTAGGCCAATCAACTGAACTGTTAACAATTCATAATCACTGGCTTTCAAGGCGAGACTGCAGTATATAGACGACAAGAAGCCAATTAAAGGCAACTGTGCTTGTAAAGGCTAGCCTACTAATAGTAGGTTACTTGTCGATTTCAGATCAAAGCCTTGCTCCAGTATTACTAGGCATAGCGCAGGGCTTCCCGTCCAGTCTGTGAGACTATCCCGTCTTTTTCTTCTTATTTTGCTTCTTTTGCGAGGGGATGAGATCAGGAAGACTTCGACAGCAAGGTTGAATGGTAACAGAGCGTATCAGGAAACAGGATTATTCTTATATTATAGAAAATATTAAATTATTCTGAAAAAATTACAAAGAATGTAAAGATGCAACAGACTCAAAGGTCTCTCAAGTCTCTGCTCTCTTCATAAATTTTGAATGTGCTATATTGCCCAAAACATTGAGGCTAATTTATTATTGAATTCACATATAAAATTCAAATTTTCTAAAAAACTTCCCTTGAAAAATAATAAAGTGATTCTTTTAACTTGAATGCGACTAATTTAAAAGTTCACTTGAAACAGTTTAAAATAGTTTATAATATAAAATGTTGATAAATATAACACATTCTCAAACTTCTTTAAGTTTGGCTATTCAATTACTTTAGAAAACTGTAATCTTCAATTTATGATTTTCATTTCATTGTTGTACACATTTCAAAAACAAAGATAAGCGCTAACTTGTGAGGGTGATACATCACTGATTAATCGGTAAGCCTTTTAAATAATATTGTTACGGGTTCTATGTCTAAAATAACGCTGGCAACACTTAAATTTATCACTCGCACTTTATTAACACAAATAATTACAACACTCACTGTTCAGTAATGTCTTACAGAAAAATAAGCAATTAAAAACAGATAACACGATATTGTTCAACTGATAATGAGTTTTCAATAAACTGTACAAAAATCAATCACTAAAAGTTATTAGGCCGATCTAATATTAATTAATAACCGTACAATGAACTGTCCAATAATATTCAAAAATAAACGTCGAAAAATAACACTTTACTTACGTAGCACTAGTCCGTAATACAACAAAAACTATTTAGCATCTCACTGGTATGAATTAAACAGGAAAAAGAATTATCTCTATAGTCACTGAGAAAGAATTATCACTATATATAGACACAATATAGAACTGACACAATTTGTTTTATCACGACGAATTTTCAAAGACAACTCAACTAATTTACAAATGCGTTCGTCTTAAATAGGTTTTTCAACAATCGAGCAATTTCTACATTTTTCTATCATCTTCTGAATAAATAAATCAAGGAAACTGGAACTTTCTACAATATTCTATAAGACTCCATTAATCTCTAATCAAACTACTAGAACATTCTACTAATTACCAAGTAAGCACCATAAAAGTGTCAAAAGCAGAATAATAAATTGCTTAAAAGTAAACATTTACATAGCAGATAACACCGAGAACCACTGTTTCCTCTTTCTCTCCATTCTTTCCAATTTCATATTCACTACACTATGACCGTTGGATGGTGAATGGTTGGATTGAATGGTAAGCTATCACAGGGAAGTATCAGGAATCAGAATTTTTCTCATATTAAAGAAAAACTGTAAAAAAAAATTTCAAACTTATTTTGAAGTATAATTATGCAGTTACTGTGGAGAAATCTCTAAAGTCTTAATTTATAATCTCTAATTTATTACTGTACATCTTGCACAAAAAGTACTAGGGTAGTAGTAAATCACTAGTTATAGTTAACCGGTAAGCCTATAACTTATTCTCTCCTAGTGGAATATTCTACAAGATATTCAGCAGCTTTAACCCCATCCATCATAGAATAGCAGGTACTGTATTTTCGAATGATATCACTAATGTGAGATTCACGGCAGCTGAGGATTACTCTGAAATCACTCTCCACATAGAAGAAAAAGGTATGGTCTTAACTGAACTGTACTAAAAATGGGTTTCTGAATAATATGGTAGATTTTCACAAAAACCTGCAATGCGGTCTGGTTAATGAGGACGGGAGTTTATGGACTGAGCTGAGGTGATTTGTGAATTGAAGTTTCTCTTTCTCCGGTGAATACTGAATGGGACATGATATTTTAAGCTTGCATTTGGTAGATAAGATGAGGTGAAATTCGTGACCTTTGTTGGCAAAAAACATGGATATTTAATCAGGATCAAATAAAATCTATTGTCCGAAGCACAATAATATGCAAACCCAATGTGATTGAGTGAATTTCCTACATGATTTTTCTTATCTTCAACTGTGAGACACATGCATAATTTGAATAATTTCTTCATTAACACAACATAAATAATACAGATAGATGAAAAACGGGGGGAAATAAAAAAGTACGAAAACAAATTACAAACAGGTTTCTTCATGGTGGCGCGTGTTGGAAAGAAGAGAAAGGGGACAAATATAATTTAACTATAATTTCTCATCTTTTGGGATAATAATTAGTAATAAAAGATTAACAATAAAAGAAGAAAGAAAAGAAATTTTTTCATAATTTAGTAGGTAAAGCTTTTGTACAATAATTAGTGGGTGTAATAGAGAAATGCTATGTGAACCTTCTTCTGTGATTTCTTCAATTTAATACACAGTTTGAGCAAAACTACGTTTAGATGAAGGTGATTCTAACCTGAACACTCTATGCCTTTACTTGCTCTGAATTAAAACTTTTGAAGAGCAAGCTGAGACACAGAGTGATCATGTTAGAATAAGCGATATTATTAGCGTAGTTTTGCTTAAGCTCTGCGTTAAATTTGAGAAAATATAGATAACTCTATGTATGAAAAGTTGAAAGACATTCAATCAATGTGAGGAAAATATTCGGGTAGACTAAATAGTAATCAACAAACCCAGCCATTGAATTAGAAAAGTTTGAAATTTCTTGAAAAAGGTCCAAGACATTGTTCTCTCCTTATCACGCTTTTCCTGTCAGGTTCAGATTAGAGTCCTAGTAGCTAGAAACTTTGAAAAAGTTCGGAAGTAAGTTGTGAACGTATCTCTTCCCGTGGAAGCTTTGAATTTGAAGGCAAGTTTGAGCCACTTCACTCAGTCACGTTGTCTCAATATAGTAGAACACGTTTGATAAACAAGTTTAGCAGCTTTGGCAAGGTTTCTCCACTCATTTCCTAGAATCTATATTCATCTTATACTATTAAGTAATACAAGAGTGCTGATCTATGATCAGGATAAGATTAGACTCGATATTGACTAGAACCTCCGTTCCGAGCGGAGAGGATAATAATTGCGGAAATCGTTGTTTTTTATCTTCAGCGTGAGAATCGCGCTCGTGATCAATGTTCACCGCGTTATAGAGGTCACTACTTTTTGGCATTGAAATTATTGGAAGAGTGGAATAATGATGTTTGCTTACAGAAGCTTTGAGCTATTATTGGCTTAGTTAAATTGAATGTAGGTTTAATTGATTGTTAATAAAACAAATAACTATTCGGTGCAGTATATTTATGATATTGGGCAACGTGTAATCAGCATCAGTAGCTTGAAAATAATGATAAATTAGATAATGATAGAATATATAAAAAATGGGCTATGCTACATCTAAAAAGTGACTGAGGGAGTAATTGAAAAGAATAAGGTCGTATAAATGAACAACAAATAACACTATATAGGCCTAGTTAATGTGGTCCAGTGTCAAAGTTAGAAACACCCCTAGATTATGTTTATGTGGCCAAGAGTGGTCAAGTACTAATATACAATGAAAAATTAAAAATATAAATATACTTTTTGCCTCCCGCGCAAATACTACTTTTAGATACCACATCCGGAGCCTCCCAGCTTCTATGTAGGAGATCCTGATTTTTAGTGTGGGGGGGGGGGGGAGTTAATGTTCTAATAGGGTCGGGTTTTGCTGTACTTTGCTAACATATACTTTTTACGTCTCTACACTGATTTGTAAATTGATTTTTTTCAAATAGAGCAATGACCTTTTTCAATTTTTCAGTTTAATCGTTTTCCTTTTGACCTTTTTCAGTTTAATCGTTTAATTTTACTCCTGGGAAACTTTGACAGCCCTCAATACCACAGAGGTTGATTACTCAAAGTAATGGCAAATTTATTATAATTAATGATATCATCACAACATTATATAACTATATACAGTCTACTATACATAGATTCACAGTATAATAATGGTATATCACAGTATACTGTAATTATGGTAATTAAGTTGTAGATAAATTGCAATAACATATTTATTCAATTTGTTGTCTTATAATATTCGAAGTACAATATAATTTCTCCTTCAGACCGCGTGCACAACCATCTAAGATCTATTATTAGTCTTTCAATAAAAAATTATGTGAAAGACCCACGCCAAAATAATTTGGCTCTCCCAACTAGTGTAGTTGAGTAACTGTTAACACTGGAATTTGACATTCACTGTAGTTGATGTCAACTTTGAAAGTCTATTTTATGCATTTCATAAATAATAATAGTCAGGACACGGTACTGTATTTAGCCATTTACTCATTTAGTAAATAATAAAACTGTCATTCTATCATTATGGAATTTTCTATCAAATATCAATCTATATATTGTTATATTATTTAAATAATATGAGCTAGCAAACCTTTAAAAGCTGTAATTTACACATCAATGACCCACTAGCTTAACAACATTATTATTGATTATATTGATCACTAGTCATTGAAAACACTCCTGATTGGAGTGAACAATTTTCAAACAAAAGTCTGCTCTATAATAATATTTTCAGGGGCATATTTTTGGTGATTATTTTATTATTGACTTATTATTTGTTTTCACTCACCAACAGATGTGAAGAGTCCCCAAAATCTAATGAATGGAACAATATAATCCCAAAAACAAGCACATTTTGATTCTCTGTAGTTCATTTCTTCCTCACAAACACCGTAAACATTTGTCTGATATTTGTATAAATTACTCATTCACAAGAATCAGGTATCGATTAAATTGAAGTGTCAAGTATTCGTAATTATTAGCGACGGCACCGGTTTTTTAGGCTTTACTTGCTTAGATTAAATCCCGGCGTGGTTCAGGTAACACTGATAACGCTCAAGATAACAAGATGTTCACAGTCTGATAGACAAAGTTGAACTGCGGAACAAAGCGCGGCTAACATTGTTGCCACTACAACGATGTTGAAAACATTTCCCTTTTTTCCCCATTCCGAGGCCGCACCAAGGAAAAGTCTGCATATTATTATAATCTCCATGACTTCACAGTTCACAGAGTCCAAAGTATGAAGCATCTTATGAATTGAATACTAACAATGAATTCTATTCAATGACTATCAATATTTCAGCATTATCAACCCTCATATATAACACCGTAAAAAGCATTATGAGCATTAAACCAAGTCTTAGTAAATTCCATTTTTTTAATATTTTTCAGATGTTTTATTCTTTGAAGCATGCAAGCATAATTAATTTATAAAATATCAGAAATCAGAAATATTTTTGTACATTTTTGCAATTTTTAAAAAAGATATCTGATTTCTGAAAATGTTACGTTCATCTAAAATGAACCAGGTTTCAACTTTGAAATATTAGTCTATTGTTTAATAAGTTTAAAAATGGCAGTAAGAGATTCTCTAATTGAAAACGTATGGCTAACTGCATTACACAAATACGCCTACTGGCCTTTCATTTCCCAACATAGAAAATGAAATTTTATGTTTTTTTGAAGATAGATTCAAATACCATCTCATAATTAAGAAAAGATGAAGTTACATAAGTTTATGCTGCTTCACATAACTTTTCAATTTGATGTTATTTGCAGAAAAATCATAAATATACTGAATGAAAATCCATGTACCGTATGATAGAATTTTATTTATTCGTTTATTTTTTTAACTAATTAAAACTTTCCTTCAATGAATTGTAAATAATTTGTATTTTCATAAATTGGTTTGATCACTTGAATTGACTCTTCATGATCCTAAACTCCTTTCTGCAATTTGCAATATAATCCCGATCTAAAATACATTCCTCTCTGAATACTTTTGTAATAACACTACTGTCAATGTCAATGTCCTCCTTCACTTTTTTGTAAACTACTGGATCATTATATACAGAGTAATTCAAAACTATACGGCAATCTTTGGGAGCTCATTTTATAGCTAAAAATAGGAAAAAAGTTCATAAAAACATACTTCGGAAAACGCTTCATTAGCGAGTTACGGCTAGCGAAAAATTTCACCTAGAACTCAGTACCCTCAGTGAAGTAAGGCCATATAAAAATGTTTAAGGTGGGTTACAAAGGTACAAATACAATTCTCATGTTTCTCATGTTTTTTTATCTGAAAAATTTAATAAAATTGGTTACAGAGCTGTAAATGCAATACTTTTAGAGATATCTCACGTAAAACACAAGAATTGGTGCAAAGAAATAACACATTTTTGTGTTTAAAGTAAGATTACTTTCATAAATGGTAAATAAGGGTGTATATTTTCTTAATGAAATTTGTAGAAAATTTAATTCTGAAAAGAATCATGTAAATTACTCAAGCAAAAATGAATAATAGATATTGAAATTTTACTTTATTTAAAAACGAAGCAGACATACATAAAAAGCACATTCTTAACTGCATAAAATACTAGCTATTGTGCCCGTCCTTCGTACGGATTATGTTTAGAAATAAGACTAAATATGTTTCGGCTTTTTTGATAGCAACGATCATGAAGTTGTTAGCAGCTTAGGCCCCGTTCAGACGATACAGTTTTTTTGCGGTACGGTTTTTTTACTGTACGGCGTCAACTGTACTGTGATGTTCACACGGCTTTGCTGCTTATTGCTGTGCTCTCCTCCTTCTTCCATTGCGCTTCCTTCTTCTTCTTCTTCTTCAGTGGCCCTACAACCCAGGACGGGTCTTGGCCTGCACTAGTAATTGTCGCCAACGGTCCCTATCCAGCGATCGTCTGTTCCTTTACTAAATTCCTTGAGGGCCGTCCGTTCCTATCATTTTGTGCTTCCATAACAAATGTTTTTTTTATGGAGTGGGGGAGTTAGCCCCACATCCAACCCCCAACCTGGAGGACCAGGGAATTTATTCAGGTTTCCTTCCTTAGCCTTTAACAAACCAATGCTGAACTACAAGGCAGCAGTCAATTTTCTATTGGGGTTTTCTTCCCCTAGCCTTTGGATTTCCATTGACCTCCATCTGCAAGGCAGCAGTTTCTATGCTGGTTTTGGTCCACCCCGGGTATTTCATTTCCCCGGTACCACCTATATCTAGGAGGCATCCCCCAATCCGCCACCTGGGGAGGCGCCCGATAGGAGACCAGCAACTCCCACCATTGCGCTTCCAGTTCAGTTTCATTTATTCCAGTCCAGGATTTTTTTTTATTTGTGTAAGATTTTTTTAAATAAGTTTCTTACTGAAGGTTTCTCTTAAATTTTGATCAAAGTATGCAAATTCTGGTTTCAATATTCTACACATTTTTCTCTCATTATTTTTATATTAATCTTAAGTCTTGTCCCACAAGACAGGTCTCTCATATATTAGAGAAATTAAATTTTCACAATTAATATCTTCCACTTCTGGACACTGGAATTCACTAATAAGAAGATCAATGCTGAAGAAGATCAATGCTGACGATCTGAAGACTGCTTCCAGCGTAATAAGCGTATTGCTTGAACATATCCATTACGGTACCGGTACAATACATGTGCCACCGGATACGGATAGTTATTTTGCGGTACAGCTGATTTTAGTGATACAGTTTTTGAAGACAGGTATCGGAGAGAATATTTTTTGAGAACAGCTGATTAATATATCATGATAAATCACGTGATTTGTTCTTATGTGGTAATAATAGTGCTACCTGGCGAATTCCCAAGAGCCTAGCACAAACCGCACCTTCCTAAAATGTTATTATTTTTTTTTGTTTTGATAAATTTAAATTAGAAAATTTTGTTTTTTTTCAACAAAGAAATAATTGATAAAACATAAGATGAGCTTTGATTCACCAGACATATGTTTCCTAAAAGACTGCAATGCTCCGACTACACAAGTCTGCAGACAGCGTAAATAACGCCGCGAAGGGCCCACCATTTATATTTGAGAACAGCTGATTGATATATCATGATAAATTACGTGATTTGTTCTTATTCTTATGTGATAATAAAACTTGGAAGAAATGTATCCAAAATCGCACAATACTTGGTTTTTAAACGTTTATTATTCTGTTGAAAAAAAGTTAATTTAGTTTTTTATAGCGAAAGACATTGTCAAAAAGGTTTTCAATACTGATAAATAACTTAAATCCCGATCGATGCTCTCGTTTTTCAGGAGAAGGCCGCGTAAAATGTATCCAAAATCGCAAAACACTTGGTTTTTAAACGTTTATTACTCTGTTAAAAAAAAAGTTAATTTAGTTTTTTATAGCTAAAGACATTGTCAATAAACTGTTCAATACTGTTCAATAACTAAAATCCCGATCGATGCTCTCGTTTTTGAGGAGAAGGCCGCGTAAAATGCCTTTGGGGCCGTGACAGACAGACAGACAGACAGACAGAAAGTGAGATTAGACTATTTTCGGCTTATTTGATGTATAAAACGTAAAAATAACCAAAAAATATACAATTCTGATAAATGTACAGACAAAACTCTAATTTTATTTATATAGATAATCTATTATTGAAGAACACCTGATCGCAAAACTTTTGAAGCTGTGTAGAGAAACTGGTTGCTTTAGACCAAAACGAATAGATACTGGTCATCAACGTAGTGCGAGGAACCATAATAATGAACAAGCAATACCGTAATAAATGCTGTAGAATTATCGCCAACCACAAGCACCAGGCGAGTATCACGGAATTTAAATATTTCCCAGTCAAGCGTATGGCGGACACTTCATGAAACACAGTTGTACCCATTTCATATAACATGCGTGCAAGACTTATCACAGCAAAATCTTAATAAACGGAAGATATTCTGCTGCTGGTTATAAGAAAATGTTTACGACATCAGTATTTTCTTCGGCGTATTCTGGTTACTGATGAATCCTGCTTCACTAGAAATGGAATTTTTGTAATACCCATACTTGGGCGTACGAAAACCCACATAAAACTACGACGATTTTCAGTCAATGTATGGTTTGGTGATCTGAGTGATAATTTGATTGGTCCGTTTTTCTCACCCAATCGGCTTACCAGAGAAGCATTTTCTCACTTTTTTAAGAACAAACCTGCCAACCCTCTTTTAAGATATTCCTTTGAAAAACAGATTAGATGTATGGTTTATGCACGACGGGGCACCTCCACATTTTTCTAATAATGGTAAATACTATATAAATAATACATACGGTATACAATGGATTTCTTGAAACCGAGCAGTAAAATTGCCACCACGATCTCCCGACCTCACGCCAGCAGAGTTTTTTCTATGGGGTTGGATGAAGGCAATAATAAATTAATTGTTTATTCAAAACGGATTAACACCCAAGAGGAGTGTTACAGAATCGCATTAGTCTACAGAAGCGACAGAAACTATGAAGAAAACTTTTCAAACATTAATTCTTTAAAGAGCTTGAGTTACGTTTCTGTTGTGCTTCTCTTGCATTTTTACTGTGGATGAGAATCAGTGCCACCCAACATACAGAATCATTCATAAATCTACAAGTTTATTCAGTGAGCTTAGCCTTCATGGTATCAATTAAAATATTTGACCAAAATGAATTAATTATTACCTACAATATTTATGTATCAAACTATTCAGTACGACTATGGCATATGATAACATGCAATAGCTAGATGCCATCCAAGTAAGTAGTATTTCCAGATATAAACTCACTTCTCATTTTCAAGTAGGCCTAGGCCTATTCATCTTGAGGTAGTGCGCAACATAATAAATATACTGTCATGATTATTTGGTAGACTTTTTTCAGTGTACATTTATTTTTCATGTTATTTATTAATTTTTTTATTTTTATCTGTTTTTAAAAATATTGATAACTATCCGTGGTTTTGTTCTGAATATACAGAGTGATTCAAAACTATACGGCAATCTCTTGGGAGCTCATTCTATATCTAAAAATAAGAAAAACGTTCATATAAACATATGCCTGAAAACACTTCATTAGCGAGTTACGGCTAGCGGAAAATTTCACCTATACCAGTACCTGAACAGACAGATACTCCAAATCACTGATAAAAAATGGATCATACTAAAGTTTTATTTCAATCTATCGTATATTTCCTAAACTTGTTTTCATGGAACTTCTCTTGTATTAATCTTTTTTCATATTCTTTCTTTCTGTTCATCTTTCCTCTTCCCATTTCTCTTTTCTGTGATTCTTTTTCTTTATTTTTGAGCCTGATTGATTATCCTCACACTGTTTTTACTATGAGTTAATCAATCAGCGTTTCTTAGTTTCATGTGCGGTACTCTTGTGAAAAAAATTCGGTGATAAATAATAGGTCTAATACAGTAGTAAGTTAATTGAAACTACTTTGTATTGTATAGATATTTCTTCCATCGTTTGATTATACAGTGATGCACTGCCTTATCGCTTTGCAATGCATTGTATATAGTCTTATTTATTTGCTCTATAAAACATGAAAACACAAACAATACAGTCAACTCCCGATTATCCGGGATGATTACTGGCAGGATCATCATGATAACAGGAAATTACGGTTAAAAGAGAATTTCATAATAAAAAAGACCTAAATACAAGGTATCTCAAGGTTTCCAGCGATTGGAAAATCCTTGTATACCAAGAATTGTGAGAGGATATGTACAGGAATTTAGTATAGGATGTTTAGAATGCAATGATACTAGCTTCTCGCATTATGTTTGTCAACATCATTCTCCCCGCCTTCCCTGCCTCACCATGCACAGCAGGATCCCGGTTAATCCATCACCTGGATAATTTGACCACGGGTGTTAACTGTATTGAAATATTCAATGATTTAATACGTATTTAATTTGAATGAAACTCCACTCTATTAAACGAAATGAAGAATCATCATAGAAAGTTTCGTTGAGTATTTGATGACAATAATCAATTGATTGTTATAAAAATGTAGTTCTCTGACTTGGTCACCACAAAAAAACCATTTTCACCAAAAAATACAATTTGAAGAAAGTATTCCATAAAATTTCTATTTCAAATTAACGTTCAAATCAAAGATTTGAAATTTTAGGTGACAATTCCGCAATATAGAATGAATTTGAAATTGAAAATGGAAGAAATAAAATAAAATTATGGATTGGAAGAGAATAATTGCGTATCTTTTTGTTCGGGTTATGTTATAAACCCACTATCCTCGTGTCAATTATTAATGTTAGTAAAATAGGGTTGTAGGCCTAATTTCTAAAAATATACAGGAATAGTCGCACATCATGATTCATTAAATGTTAGCATTGTTCAGTATAAAAGATATGATTCTCGTTCAATTTATAATAACTGTGAATGTAGGTAATTCAAATTTAATGTACAAACTCATTCATAAACCTATATATCGAACGGGACTTATATTGTAGGTACTAATATTACAACTAAATCATGAAGAAAATGATATAACACTAGACCTAATATTACATTTATGAACTATATGATTATTCCAGACTTTCCTACACTAGCAAACAATCACTCTGCTGTGCAGGTTGGAAACTTACCCTATCAGTTTTATGATAAATGACAGGGGATGTCTCATTTATAGGATTTGAATGAGACAGGAATATGTTATTCAACTTCCCAATGAAAATGGTCGTATATCAATGTCATTATATTTTCGACTGGGGTTCGGAGAAATCATTAGCATGTTCATGTTGGGTAGCATATATGTATGGGTGCTGGGATTATTACAACAAAACATCCCGTAACACATAAATAGGAAACTTATTTTTAATTTGATATCAAATGCCGTTTACTTTGAGTCTTGAACGGATGTTTGAAATAGATTTTTCAATATTATTGTACCAAATTTATAATATGAATGACCAATGTAGTTTTGATTATATGTTCTATATGAAATATCTACTCCTAGTAAATAAATTTTGTAGAAATTATTCTACATATTGAATAACAAAATTTATCAGCAGAGGACTTTTACTACTACATTAAGAATGATTAATCTTTTAAAGATTATGTGAAAGCAATTATTGATGAATGGACCAAAAAATAATTTAAATCAATATTCTACTCTGCAAACTTCATTCGGCCGTATTCTGTATAAAAATACAGTGCTTATTTGTTCATAGGAGTTTATTTAAGGATTTTTTGTGTAATTATTTTGTGAAATATTCATCCATAGACTTTTTTATTGAAAATCAACTGAACTTTCAATTGAGAACCCTTGTCACTTCTGTCTTTCATGTGAGTTTCAATCAAAAATATCTAGAGTTACCTATATCACATTGTAAGGGAGATGACCGAACTATAGCTGAAGGGCCGGAGCATACAAGTTGGCAACACTGTTGTGTCATCAGGTGAGCTACAGATAATAATAGTGATACATTCCATAATTATATAGCTATAGAAGCTATTCATTCGCCAGTGCTATAGCTGCGTTGCCGTATTCCGGCCCTTTAGGAAATGTTAATTTAATAGCCTTCACAAAATAATAATAATTTTGATGAAGATAATTTTTGCTCGGCAATAGATAAGATTTTATTAACTTGATTTTGTCAACTAAGCAGATAGATAGATCGATATTTATTATAGGCAATTGCTACAAGGCGTATCGCCTATGGTAAGATGTATATCATGTATAGTTTATAAAAACTAAATAATTACATAAAAACTAAGTTCATGTAGATACAGTCAAAAACTGAAACAAATTATACCAAAACAATATAATGCACAATAAATACTATAAATGATAACCGCATAATGATTATAAATTAAAAAGTAAGTGAGATCACGATTCAAGTTATACAAAATGTATGACAGACTATGAGATAGATCAACGCACCAACCATGCCACACAATGACAAGAAAGAACAATGATGAGCATCATTCTCATCAATCCCGCTCATTCAATAAACTGAAGAGTCTTGATTTAAAGGACCCAAAGGAAGGCGATAATACAATATCCACGGGCAAAGCATTCCAAAGTCTTGAGGCTGTAACTGTGAATGAGTGATTATATACATGACCGTATGATGAATGATTGGGAATTTGAAGGAAAAATTGATGCTGCCATGTGTCCCTGGAATGAACGTGTGCAAGAAGTGTGAACCTTTCTTTCAAGTACTGCGGACCTCTCCCCTCAACAATAAGATGATATGCAGTGCATGAAACGAAGTACTGTCTTCTACTTTTCAACTTCAACCAGCGCAGTCTCCTATAGTAGGGTGTAATGTGATCATCCATCCTTGCATCAAAAATGAATCGAACTGCATAATTCAAAGCCCGCTGAAGCTTTATGTTTAACTCTTGTCATGTCATTGTAGACAGTGCTGCCATAGTCAATGATAGGCATGATTAGACTAGACACCAAAGTTGTGCGGAGATGAGTTGGGAGAAATCTCTGGAGTCTTTTCAATTGGTGCATTGTTGCAAAAACCCTTTGTCACCTTATTGACCTGTGAAGACCAACTCAGTGTTTTATCCAAGTGTATGCCCAGAACCTTCAAACAGCTCTCATATGGCAGCACATGATCCCCAAGCACAACCCTGGGACAAGCCTCCACATCAATCTGGTTGTACAGCCGTCCATAGCCAATAATATGCTTTTGCATTTATTTACATTGAGGCTTAAACAGTGAGCTTTGGCCCACTCAATCAAGGCTAATACATCCACGTTCATTCCAGCAACGGCCTCAGGAAGATGATAAGGTGGACAGTGATTATAACAAACAAGATCATCAGCATACATATGATATGAGGAATGATAAAAAATTTGAGGAAGGTTATTAACATAAATAGAGAAGAGGAGTGGCCCAAGAATTGAACCCTGGGGGACACCTGCAACAACAGGCAACCATCCAGAAGTTTTTCCATCCGCCCCCCTTACACATTGGTATCTATTTGAAAGGTAGGACTTGAACCAAGCAAGGCATGAGAAAGAGAAGTTACATTGAGATAAGAGTTTATGAAGTAATATTGAATGACAAACGTTATCAAAAGCTTTGGTGAAGTCAAATGAAACAAGGAGAGTTAATGAACGATTATCCATGGCTTTACGAATATCATCATTCTGTAATTCTCAAAAGAGCTGTGGAAGTACTATGAAATGAGCAAAACCTGGACTGATTTTGTTCAAAGAAATTAAGTGAATCTAAATACCTTGTTGCCTGCCCATGGACAGCCCTCTCAAGAGCCTTGGAAATGGTGCACACTATACTAATAATAGCTCGAAAATCTTGTGGAGAAGAAGGATTATTGTTTTTAGGAATTGGGCATATTAGAGAGTATTTCCAAAGGGAGGGAAATACTCCCATTTGTAGTGAGAAATTGAAGATATGAGTGATAGCAGGAAGTATGATAGGCAGAATGATTTTATACAAGGTTACAGGTATTTTATCAACACCTTTATTATTCTTTGTTATTGAAAAAATTATGGAGGAAACTTGGTCAGGATAAATGTGGGAGAAAAAGAATTTGTCTTGTGGAATGGTATAATTGATTTGATTAATCAGAATGGAAGTTGACGAATGGTGAGGGAATGAAGAAATGAAGGAGGTGATGGGGTAGCAAAATAATTGTTGAGTACATCCAGTGGAACTTTGATAGCATTTGACTTTGACTTTGGAGGGATAACCTGAACTTTCCATATATTTTTC
Source organism: Conomelus anceps (assembly GCA_948455865.1). Classification (NCBI taxonomy): domain Eukaryota; kingdom Metazoa; phylum Arthropoda; class Insecta; order Hemiptera; family Delphacidae; genus Conomelus; species Conomelus anceps. The sequence goes on from OX418216.1 coordinate 117,088,809, forward strand.
CAAAGTTCTGATGAAGCCTGCCTTTCCTCAAAGAGTCTATTAAAGTATTGAATCTTGGCTCTTCAGCATACTGATCTTAACTTGTTCCTCAAACCTTTATATCGCCTGAAGTCAGCATTGCATTCTGTCCTGAGATGATTATGCCTAGCTTTGTCCCTCTCCCGCCTCAGTAAGGATATTTCTCTATTAAACCAGGGGCATGACTTGCGGTATACCTTGACATCACGCACAGGAGCATGTTTATCAAATACAGAAAGGAGCATGGAATTGAAGGCACTAACCTTGTCATCAATATTATCCATGAGGACAATATCATGCCAAGGCTTTTCAACAACAGTTGCAAAACGATTCAAATCCATGCTTCTTAGGTTTCTAGCCCTAATCCTCAAAGAACACTCAATGCTGTAAATAAGATAAATTAAATCATGGGCTGACATACAAAACGGTATCTGTCCATTACATATAACAAACTCTGGGTCACTGACAACAGCAAGGTCGAGAAGAGAATGACATGTGTCAGTGTGGAATGTAGGCAAACTATCAAGAATTACTAGATTCAGTGATTCAAAAAGCGTTCTAACCTGCCTACTCTCAAATGTATCCTTCACTTGATCAGCATTAAAATCTCCAAGGATGATTATATTATGCTGGTATTTGTGCATTATACTGACCAAGGCATCTTCAAGCAAAGAAAGTCTGTCAGCTTTGGGAGGACGGTATACTATCGATCACAATCAGTAGCAGCTCAGCACCAACAGTAACTTCAACAAAAAGAAATACAGGAGAGCACGAGTACAGTTGAGGTGAGGACGCAATAATTTTGGCAGGAAACTGGAATCGAATATAGACAGCAACACCCCCACCACCCTTACCAGTCCTGTCATTCCTAAACAGAGTATATCCAGAGACATCATAATAGCTAGACAGGAGACTAGGCTTGAGAAATGTTTCACTAACAGAAATTACATTCACAGAGTTGAGAGAGAATATTAATTTAAACTCGTCAAAGTGCGCCGGCAATGATTGAGCGTTGATATGACAAAATTTGAGATTGTTTGAATGATTACAGAAAGATGATTTCAACTCATCAATACAGTCTGACATATTGCTATTACCTCATCATTTACGGTTATATCAAATAAAAAACTAATCAAATAATTTTCAAGTGATATTACTAGGAGATAGAATGCGAAACACAGATGAAACTGTGAAAGTAAATCAATAAAGTACAAACAATAAAATTGGTAAGAATAATAAGATAAAGTATAATGGTTGGGTCAAGAAGAGAGGAAGAATATCTTGAGAACCTCTAAAATCATAAGTGGAAGATTTAGTAGCGTCACAGTAAATGAAATGTCTCAACCCAAGAAACTTACAAAAAATATGAAAAAACGCCTAGTGTACAGCCTTTTGTACAAAATCTCAATAATTGACGTTCTGATTCAAGAGAAATGACAGGAATTTATTGATCTTTGATGTTTTCCAAGACGAAATTCTTGATGATTAGTCAAAAATTAAAACTTGAAGTACAGTGACCGTTTTAATATTAAATCATTTATGACCCAAATAGTTTCAATCACTTGATTCTCAAGATTTTAAATAGATTAGATTGCGATTTCATGGTGTGATGAGCTGCGACCAAGGTATCCATATATAAAATACTGTATAAAGACCTGTTTCACTTTCAATGGTTGTTGATATTACTGAATTAATTTATTAGTTAATCAATCTTTTTCACGAGCTGAGCTACAGTTAGTAGATAGGACTAACATATCGATTTCAAGTTCCATCTTTATTTTTGGATCTGTGTGTAGAATCTACAAATTTTTTTTTTTTTTTTTGTAGATAACGTCTTGGAGACTCCAGTTGAGGAGTATAAGACAAGTCAGATCAACAATATTATACACTAGACACCATAATTACTTCAATTAGTTGAGGTGGAGGCTTAATTTTGATGTGAAAGGAACTCTTGTACACTATAAAAAGCTTTATCAACTAAATATTTCTTCAATTGTTTTTTTAATATTTCTATATTTTCAAGACTCTTCAAAAACTGCGGTAGCTTGTTGTAGAATTTCCTACCAATATAACTAGGTTTTTGTTTGAATAAGCTACTATTGTGACTCACCAAGTGATAATCTCCTCGGCTTCTTGTATTATAATCATGTACATCAAGATTTTGGTTAATATCATTCGTTTTTACATATAAAGTAGCTTCATACACATATAAGCAGGGTACAGTTAGGAGACCAAGTCTCTTGAACAACGGCCTACACGAATCTAATCTATTTACTCTTTCTATACACCTAACCGCTATCTTTTGGATCTTAAACACCCTATCAAGATTTTGTTTTGATGAATTACCCCATACTAAGACAGCATACCTAATATGTGACAGTAAGAGCCCATGGTAAGCTGTAAAAAGTAACTTTTTGTCATTCAATCTAGCAAGCTGTCGCAGGACAAATACCCCAGATGAAATTTTACTACATATTTTCTCAATGTATGGAGTCCAGGTCAATCGTCTATCCAACATAACTCCTAGAAATGCAATTTTTTCTTCCTGGTCTAATTGATTATCATTTACAAACACGTTTATAGCCCTATCTTCATTTAAATTACGTTTGTTTTTGAATTGAAGGTATTGGCATTTTTTACTATTTATAGTTAATTTCAACTGATTTAAAAATTGGACAATGGACTGCACACCTATATGGGCACTTATTTCTAAATTATCTAGAATGGAATTGCTGAAAATGAGTGATGTATCATATGCAAATAAGAGGGCTCTACCACTAATTAATTCTTTAGGTAAACGGTTGACATATAGCAAAAAAAGCAATGGACCTAGTATTGACCCCTGAGGCACTCCAGCTTGCACCTCTAATTTATTAGATTTATTCTTTACTATACTATTACCAACTACTGTAGTTAGTTCTACACATTGTTTTCTCCCAATAAGATATGATTCAAACCATTTCAGTTCAACCCCATTTACACCTACATTTTGCAGTATTTCCAATAAAGTTCTATGATTAACACAATCAAATGCCTTTGACAGATCTAAAAAGATTGCAGTAGCTTTATCACCTGAATCTATTATATCTATTAGTTTTTCAACTAGAGAAACTATGGCTGTATTTGTTGATCTCCCTTTCTGGAAGCCATGCTGTTCATCACAGATAAAGTTAGCTTCTTGAAGGTGCAGAAGTAACCTATTTAGAACTACTCTTTCAAAAATTTTACTTATTACATTTAAAATACTAATGGGCCTATAGTTTTCTACCTTTTCTCTATCACCACTTTTGAAGATTGGCAAGATCTTCCCCTCTTTTAAGTTATCTGGAAAAACACCTTGTTCTAATGAATGATTGATCAGATGAATCAAAGGGTCTAACAATTGATCTTTACATTCTTTCAGAATTTTACTGGATACCCCATCCATTCCTACAGTTTTTTTATTATTTAAACTATCAATGATATTTGACAACTCGTCTTGGCATACTGGGTGGAATTTTAATTCGTTTTGAATCCCCTCAGTATTCCTCATGTTTGCATCACTAATACCTGTATTAAGAGATTTTTGAAGATCCTTAGCAACCAGTTGATAATATCTGTTAAAGAAATTACAAATGTCTACACTATCATCAATATATTTGTTATTTTCGTTAATTATTCTGGGGACACTAGTATAAGCATCTACATGAGCTACTTGCCTATTTTTGTTTATTACATCCCACACTGCTGTGTTAAAGTACACACTATTATTCAAAATTTCAAAATTGTATAATTTTTCTTTAGAGCTTTGTAATTATTTTCACTTAACATATTTCTAGATAGTTTGAATTCATCATATGCATCTTTAACCCTATTTCTTTCTGCAAGGATATCATCAGTTATCCACTCTTCAATCTTGTCTAATTTGTTCTTTACAGGGACTTTTTCAACTGGACAACTCATAGTAATATGAAACCTTAAAATATTAATGAAACTATCATATTTGTCATTTAAACTATTGCTATTGTAAACCCTACTCCAGTTTTCTTGTAGCAGATTCTGCTTCAAACAATCGATATTCCCCTGTTCACATTGTTGAATTTCTTTCATTACTCTACTCTTTTTAATTGATTTATGACCTTGCAACCCCACCTCTAAGATTTGATAGTCATGATCAGATAGTTCCGAGCCGCCTAATCTTGTTTTAGAGTAATCTATATTAGTAAGGATGTTATCAATTATTGTTTGTGATGTTCTTGTGACTCTGGTATATTCATGAACTTTTATTTCCAAGTTATTCATGCATATAATATCCTTTAAATCTTCTGTCATTTTATTCTGTGTTGCAAAGTCTGTATTGAAATCTCCCGCTACAATAACGTTTGTAAAACGAGTAGTAATCTCTAAAAGCCTATTGAATAGTTCACAAAAATTGTTCCATTCCCCATTTGGTGACCTGTAAATACCTAACACCGCTACTTCGAAATTATTGTCGATTTTTACTCTCAAACCAGTAACTTCTAAATCCATTTCCACAGCAAATTTCTCTACATATTCTAAATCAAATGTTTGCATATTCTTAGCATTTTTAGTGAAGATAGCTACTCCCCCACTTCGATGAGATGTCCTGCAATACGACGTTTTCAATGAATAGTTTGGAATATTAAGTTGTGACAATTCATCTTCTTTTAAACCATGCTCTGTGAAAATAGCTATATCAGGAGCCTCTTCTTTAAAAAATACTTCGATTCTATCTATTTTGTTACGAATGTATTGAATATTCTGATGGAACACAGTGAGTACCGGTACTTCCCTATCATCCCTTATTACTTTATCGTTGCTTTTGCATATTGAAGTAGATTTACTTAATCTCTTAGAATCTTGAGAGCCTATCAGATTGCTACAAGAGTTCCTTCCACTAATGCTATCCTGATTTTTTGATCGATTAACGTCTTTTAATACAATTGAAGATATGAATTTATCATCTGAAACTAGTTTCCCTTCCCGGTTTTGAGCCACTTTACTAAAAAAGGTTCGTTAGATGATTGTTTAGGAGAATTATTGACAGTAGATTGCAAACGACTTTCAATCAGCTCTGCCAGCCTATTACAAAATATTACTTTGCCAGATTGATTTAGATGTAGACCATGATTAGTGAAGTTTTGTTTTTTCAGCCTTTCATTTAGAAAACAAATCCCCAACTGCTTAGAATTCTTATTTTTCAGGCTGTTGATTGTATTATGAATTGATTTATTTGTTGACTTAATGGCTTCATTTAGCTCTGGCCTATCAAACCTATACGGAATTGTACTTATTATTACATTAGTTTTTTGGCTGAGTGGCACAATCTCTTTAATTTTTCATTTATTTCAGGAAGATGTTTTAGATTAGGTTCATTTATATTGTTTGAGCCACCCAGTACTATTAGAAAATCGTTTTTTCCAAAATCTTTAGTTTGTTCCTGTGCTGACTCTACGATTGCGTTTATAGGGGCACTTGGTTTGAAAAAGCTCTGAACTTCATACTTATTTTTTAATATTTTATTTAGTAGGTCACTACAGTCTCGTCCATGACTGGATGTCAAGAGCAGTACTCTACCTTTCCTATCGTTATTTGCCCTTACTTTAGTTTTGGTTGCTGTTTGCAAAACCTGACTATACGTTTTTGTTTGACCATTTCTATTTATTTTTTCCCCATTTGATTTAGGTTCTACTTTTTTTGTATTGATCAGAGGTTCAGATCTTACATTAGCCAAGTTTATTTTTGATTTTAATATTTCGATTTCCTCTGACATAGACCTACATTGACTCGTGAGATTTAGTATTTCAGTTTTATGGTCTTCCTGCTGCAATTTTACAATAACTTCCAGAGATTTTATGTGATCCACTAACCCTATTCGTTCTTCCTCAGAATTTTTTAGTGATGTTTCTAATTTTGTTTTCAATTTGGTGTGATCACTCAATAGTTTAGCAACCTTTTCTTCTACATCAACAGTAGCTTTAAGAGCTGTTGGAGATTTTTTTGTTAATAATTGCTGAGATCGCGTAGCTACCTGAGTTTTAGTTAAACAATTAGATTTAGATGCCTTGTTTGGACTCATTTTCCTAGCTAAAAATTGTTTTCAATTGATTTTAGTTAAATGTTTAATGAAATATTACTTAATTTATTACAATTGTCAACTTGAGACTATTTAATTACAAGAAAATTTATCAATATCGGTACACCTAACCTCGAAAATAGAATTTGACTTTTTATTTAAATACTTTAACTTATATTAGACAAGTTAATGATGTAAATTATTAAGATATTATAAATACTACTAATAATAAACAAAAATACTACTTATCCGTTCGAATTAATATCCTATGCTTCAACATTACTACTATCATAACTATAGTTCACGCCACGAAATTGCGGTGTTGCCAGATATGGGACCATGCCAGCAGCTGATAGTAGAGAATATTGTCAACCTCAATGCACGAATTGACAACACTACTCTTAACGTGTTGTCTAGGCTACAAGTCTGACGCTAGCAGTCATATGATTTGTGACCAGAGTGAATTGTTTTTAGCTACATCGCAATTTCTTTGAGCCGCCTAATTTCGTGGCATGAAGTATAGACAGAGCGGTGCTTTTCCCCAGACCGATACCAACTGGCCAGCCCAGTTTTCGAAATCAATTTATGTCACTTGTGAATCAGGTAACACCACAAAAGATTAGGACACTGGCTCTCTAAATCAGCCCCAACCTGCGCATCAAAACTACCATGTTTTCTAGTTACCGCGGGTACCACCACTCAGTGGTCGCAATAAGAGCTTATTTTTTAAATGTCTACGATGAATACAAATTCTGTAAGATGTAACTATGATTTTTAAATTTGATCAATAAACTTTTATTCATTATTCAGTCAAACTTTACAAATTCAAATTAACTGAAATTGTTTATAATCTGTATTTAATTGAATAGACGGAATTGATAGGATTGAATTGAAGTCACACCAATTCCAAAAATGGAAAGTACTATTCAATAAAATTTATTAACATCTTATGTACAAAAGCAGTGCATATATAGCATCACATTATTCCTAAGCGAAAGCATCAATTGTATGAAATGTTTTGAAGCATGTAGTTAACAATCAAAGTAATCTTTTTATTACATCATCCAATCAGTTCCATAACATCGGATTTCGACAGTAATTGTTTTTATAAAACAAAGCACAATCTAAGCTTTCAATTTTCAAAATAATAATTACAGCATTTTATTAGTTCGGATGAACGAAAAGTTTGTTATTTTCATCACAGCAGCCTTGAAAATTGTTCTTCATCCTGACAAACAATCAACCCTACATCTTTCATTTTATTCTTGATATAATATTTAAAATCTTATCTCACAATTAATCGCTTTGTTAAATTGATCACCTTCTTACAGCTTCATAAAGAGCATAAATAACCGCTCGGCAGCAAAAATGTTTTAGTAGCTGGCTTAATTTGTGAATTTTGATAAAACAAAGCACAAAGCTTTTAGCTGTGATAAATGATGTGCTGAAATAATATTCAATTTATGACAAAGTATAAAAATGTAAACAGAAGTGCTGCCGTTTGGGTTACATGTTTCTGCTATTCTTTCCATGCTCAGTTGTGGTTTTTATATGGAAGCATGTTCACAGATCCGATGTGCCTTCTTCCTCATAGTGTTGTGTGCCAGGAGGTGCTCGGTAGCCAGGGTATGTTGAGTTCAACGCGTTTTGAGCGAAAAAACTGGAGTAATCTTTCTTTACCTTCCTTGGCCTGAAAGCTGGACCTACAAAACAGAAGTAATTAAATAAAAATATTGTTTGTTTAATTATGAATTATTTGGTTATTATCATAAATTATTAAATTATGCTTTTTGACCATCAACTAAACTATTTTTACATAAGGATTGCAAAGAACAAATGAGCAGAACAAGGTGTACATGCTTGACGTTGCATGAATATACAGTACATTACATTCAAAACAAAACCTTAATCATAGAAAGAGCATGAAAAACTCAACTGATTCTAAATATTGCGATGAATGATGCGAAAACATGTCAGAATCACCAACAACAACCAGTGAGTTAACAGGTGAGGGGAAACATGCCTAATAAAATCCCAAATTGATAATATTCATGATTTTACTAAATCTTAAAACCCTGTTAATTAAGAGGAAAAATGAATAAGCAGTTGCCACCTGTGACGTACCGAGTGAGTACTACAAATAATCGAAATACATATCTTATTTAGCACGGACTCTTCAGAAACTTCACTTTTACACAGGTATGCAAGAATTACCTCTTTGCAACATGAATTTCAAACGAAAATGAATATGTAGTATCTCTATAGATTTCATTGATTAAGAGAGAATAATTATTATCTAAAACTGAGCAACAGTTCAAGTACCGTACGGTACTCTGAAGTTTTCAAATTTTGAACACTGGATAACAGCTTCAAGCTTGTATTTCATAAATAACAATAACTACATTTCAACACATTAAATAATATGAACCAACCAACGTATACTTATAGGAACCAACGCATATGAGGAGAAAATGAATAAAAACGAACAAATTGACAGTCATGTCAGGTATATAAATCTTCTTATTCAGAGTAAATTAGACAAGATGTCTTCTCACTATAGCTTGTCAACTCATTCTTGGCAGTTAGTCAAGTATCGTCTTCGAACACAAAAACAATTGCACTGCGCTGTCTTATGCAAAATCATTGCCAATAATCAACACAAAATTTCGACATAGTAATACAATATTGATTTAGTATGAAAAAACATTTGACCTTTACATAAATGCACACTAATTTCCTCAAGTTATTTCTTTCTTGCTTATGATTTGTGATAGTATATGACTTGTCAACTCGTTCTTGACAATTTTAAATGTTGAAACAGAATTTGTCTCACGCGAGTCGGCTCTCTAATACTACAACTATTCTATGCTACCAGAAGACTTATGATCTAGCATCCTTTGTCATATTATAATAGAGAATGACTGGTTTCCAGTACAGCCGCTTGGAGCACTGTGTTACCAAGTGGGACAAAAAAGATGTGTATATATGCGCAATGCCAACAAATAGTTAACAATGCGCAGAAATTCACATCTGCGGGGGCGCTCCCAGACTTATGGTTGGGAGGGGGGAGGGATACCCCTTTTATCAGATAAAATTTTGGTGAGGAGGAGGGGATAAACTTGGGATTTTTCTGACCTCATTTTACAAGTTTGCTGCCCGATAAAGTTCCTTGTGTACTCTTGAAATGGGGTGTCCATTACTTGACTTTCAAAGGACGTTTTTAGCTATGGGGAGACGAAATGACAGAATCATGTGACTTTTTATACAGTGTTTCAAGGGTTCAAGATGATTCTGCCAGATTACATAAGAATCTTCTCATGAAGATAAAAAAATCATGAATGTAGGTCCGGAAACGCTTTGTCTCAGAAATAAAGAGGGCGGAAGATTACAGCTATTACCATGATTTATTCAGAGATCTTTAAGGCCTTCATGAACGTGGTGTGAATTCAATTGAATCCAGGCCCGTGCTAGCCCGCCGGGACACCGGGACGTATCCCGGTGCGCCCTCCAGCCTGGACATTTTTGGCGCCCTCCTGTCCTGAAACTGACAATTTTTACGACGAGGCTTATCTTCGATATAGCCGAGCGGCCGGGTTGAGTGTTGCGACTGTAGGGTGTAGGCTACTACTGAATGAACTTGATTCTTCCAGTACCCGCGCGGGCCGCCCTCGGCTAGGCTCTGGCCTATTTGGACCCAAAATTATTCAAATCCCAAGAATATTTTCCTTTTAAAGCATTGAAGGTAAAATAATTATGTTGAATATTTATGGTTTGGTATAATTGTGAATGTGAATAAATATTAGTTTGTTATCAGCTGTGTGGTCAGAATAGTATTATAATTTGTTTACCTGTATCAGTCAAGTTTGTTAGTAGTTGATGTTAAGTTGAGATACCGAGATCACAAGTTGTACTACATGTAAAATACATATTGAAGAATAAATAATTTGTATTTATTTAAAAACGACTACTTCATCAGGTTATGGGCCCAGAGCGTTTCGTTTAAAAAATATAGTCGGTTATGAAGATTGTTGAAATAAAGAAGTGAGTATCTATTTTGCATGGTGTGAAATACGTGAAGTTATTGCACGGTTGCCTAGAGTACGGTTTAGTACGTGAGTTGTTTTTGAGTTAATAAGAAATATATATCGGTCTAAAAAATGGACTTAGGAGGAAATACTTCAAGTTTTATTAGATTGGAAGGAGGTAGCAACTGGTCAACATGGAAATTCCAGATGAAAGTCCTACTGCGTGGTTTAGACATTTTTGAAATAATTTTTACATCTTTATTAGTTAATTTTTTAAGTAAACATTTTAAGTACAGCAGCTCTTTCACACAGTCAGCAGCAGCTATGTATTCAGCTTCTGTGCTTGACAATGCCACAATTGGTTGTTTTCTTGAACACACCCAGTGGTGCTTTTTCGAGTCTCTAAATCTCCTGCATAATCAGAATCACAATAAGCTACTAAACTATTACTTTCAAATTTTGAATAATATTTCACACCCTTGTCCAATGTGCCTTTTATGTACCTCAACGTTTGTTGGATGTTAAGTTTATCATTTCTGGTTGGTTTTTCTAGATGCCTACTTTCAATATTCACTGCAAGTGAAAGATCAGGTCTTGTTTTATTTGATAAATATAATACACTCCCGACTGCCTCTCTATATGGATAAGAATCGTCCTCCCCAATACCCTCAACACTATTATCTTCCTCCTTCCCTTGAATATTAATTGGAATATAAGAAACCCTCGATTTCTCCATGTTAAACTTTTCAATCACCTGCTAAAATTAACTAATAAAGATGTAAAAATTATTTTAAAAATGGATAATCAGAGTACTATTAAAATAATTAATAATGGAGTTTTCAATAGACGCAGTAAGCACATTGATGTGAGATATCATTTCCTTGAGATCGTTTTTGACAAACAAAAACTGTTAAAATGCACTCAGAAGCTGATATTTTGAACTCCATAGATCCATACGCCATCAGGGGCGCACCCAGGGTTTTGGTTTGGTGAGGGGCTTACCCGTCCTACCAGGTAAAATTATTTGGGAGGGGGAGGGGGTAAAATTGGGATTTTTCTGAGCTTTTTTTACAAGATTGTTGCCCGATAAAGTTCCTTGAGTTTTTAAAGTGTATTAGCTCTGGGGAAACAAAATGTGTCTTATTTGTACAGAGTGTTTCAAGAGTTCAAGATTCTGCCAGACTGCATGAGCATCTTCTCATAAAAAATCAAATTAATGAAGTTCCAGAAACGCTTTGTTACAGAAATAAAGAGAGTGAAAGATTGCAGCTATTCCATCATAAGTTCAGAAAACTCTAAGTTCTTCATATAGGTGGTGTGAATTAAATTGAATTAAAATAATATTGGCTAAATGTGCTACAAGATCTACTACTCGTATTATACATTTTTATGATGCCCACACCATTCTGTGACTTCTGCGTGGGTAATAAAGTGAACGTGAAATGCCAGTCTCAACGCAAATCGAGATTACTTAATCTTTGAATTGGTGGGATATTTTACAAAAATTTACAAAATGATCATGAAAACACGTTTTTTTAATTGTCGGCTTAATGGCTAAACTAATTTAATTGGCAATGAACCAAATCTTTTTCAAATTCTACTTCAAAACTTGTGAAATCATTTTTTTTTTAATTAAATGTGAATTTACCTAATAGTTAATAACCAGGGCTTAATTTCAGCCGGAGCACACCGGAGCGGAGCTCCGTTACCTTTTAGGACACCGGAGTGGAGCTCCGGCTATCTTAATCGATAATAGAATAATTTATTTTAAATTCGATCTGAACTAGGAAATTATTGTTTTTTTTATAATTTAGACTAAGTTTTTGACTTTTGAGGCCATGGTTTTCAAGTTTTCGTCAAAAATCGTTTAAAAGACCTTATTTAAAAACACCTGAATCTTATTATTTTGTATATCATGTAATATTACTAACCATGGTGTTACCAAATGCGTAAAAAATGCACCTATCAAAGTGTAATTTTCAAAAATTTCCCGGGGGAGGACCCCCGGACCCCCATTTTGCTGGGGGGATTCCATACCCCCAGACCCCGGTACATGAGTAACAGCTCCGGTACATCTCAATTTAGAAATTGAGCCCTGTTAAGAACGATCCCAAAGCTTAGTCGAGTTTTATTGAATCAAAGTACACGGATTTTGCACAGATGCTTCCCACTTGCTATTCTTGTGTGTTTTGATCCAATTTGAATTCTGATTTTATGAAGTCTGGGTGCTCTATTCGCAATCAATAACCAAGTTCATACCCTTCAATTTAAAAAACGCCTTTGTTTGGATATTTTGCAAATTTCATAGAATAACTCAATAATCACAGTAGTTAATGTTTTATATGATTTTTCAGCCCATTTCACAATGAATGTATTCAATTCACTATCTAAATGAGGGCTCTAGAAGCATAATGTTTCTGAATGAGTACTAATTTATTGATTTATTACTGAGAAAGATTGCTTCATTCTTCTGTTATCTGTATTTCTGTAATGAAGCGTTATCGAAGGAATAAGTTTTTGCTATCTGGCAGATTCCTTACGGATTTTTTTGCAAACACCTGTATACCTTTTTTAGGGAAGTGATAGCCGCGAGCTGTGGAAGGTATCTGTTCAGTCAGATAAGATGAGCTTCAAATTCCTGGGCCCTCTTTGTAAGGATGACCGATTGGATCAGTCACCAAGAAATAATCTGTTCTCCGCTATAAAATCACTTGCCGATGATTCGGAACTTACCTAAAACTGTAGATCCAACTCATCAATCATCATCATCCACTCATAACCCATAACCTTCCAAAAAGTGACAATATTACTGTAACGTTAAATTGATTACAGGTTCAGGAGGATCTAGAGGCTAGATATCTTGTATTACATTACATAATTGTCAGATCGATAAATGAGTGAAGCGAATTATTTTTGTTATCTCAACGGAGCCACTTAGTCTAATTCAATTCTGCCAGGCTAAAAAACTCTATTTCCACCTAGGGTACTCATAATATACCTCTCAATACTGTAACGGTCTGTTTTAACCACTATCCTATTTAAACAAGTATAAAATGTACAGCCTAGAATCCATATTACAGTTAATTCGTTTGAAAATTATCAACATTTTGATAAGTATTTCAGGGCCTGAAGGTAAGGCTTGAGCCCCAAAGCCCCCCACGTCAAGCTAAAGTTATGAACTTTATTCTACTTAAAAAGTGGTAATACCTACAGTGAATTTTCTTCAAAATTATCAACAATTTTTCAAGGACCTTGGTTCTAAGGGGGGGGGGGGCTTAAGGACCCCAAGCCCTCCCCCCTGGGTGTGCCACTGGACACCGTTATTGATTATATCTGCCCCTCCAGCTCCAAATTAAAAATACTACTTCAGGTTTGTTTGTAAATTCAATCAAAGAACACTAAATTTGTGAACATATTTGTTTTTGTTACTTTCCTCATGTGCAATTAACACTTTATGATTATTATATTCCAGAACCCCACCCCCCAATAGTTAGTCCTCCCCCAGCATTGAGCAGGCGCCCTCTGGCCAGACCCATCCACCGCCCTAACAAGGGGTCCAGCACGGGCCTGATTGAATCAATGTAAAATGACCTAAAATGTGCTACAAGATTAACTACGATAAATTTTTATGATGCCCACATCATTCTGAGACTGGTATGTGGGAAATGAAATGAACGAAAAATGCCAGTTTGAACGCGAATCGAGATTAGCTAATCTTTGAATTAATGGGATTTTTTAAAAATTCACAAATTTATAATGAAAACACATTTTTAATTGTAAGCCTAGTGGCTTAATTAAATTTAATGTCAATAAACAACAAAACATTAATTTCTCTTTCAAAATTTGTGAATTTATTTTTTGAAATGAAATATGAATGTACTCAATAGTCAAGAACGCTCCCAAAGTTTATAAAGTCGAGTTTTATTGAAACAAAGCACAATAATTTTGCACAGATGCTTCTTACTTGCTATTCTTGTGTTTTGGTTCAATTTTAATTCTGATTTTCTGACCTCTGGGTGCGTTATTCACAATCAATAACCAAGTTCATACCTTTCAATCTTAAAAACGCCTTCTTTGGCCTTTTTGCGTATTTCATAGAATAACTCAATAGTTACGGTAGAATGATAATGTTTAATGTGATTTTTTTAGCTCATTTCAAATCGAATGTATTCCATTCACCACCTAATGAGAGCTCTAGAAGCCTAAAGTTTTCTGGATGAGTAAGCCTACTAATTTATTGATAAAGGTAGCTCCACTATTCTACTATCTTTATTTCTGTACTGAAGTGTTTATGAAGGAATAAGTTTATGAAATCTGGCAGATTCCTTTCGAAATTTTTTCTTATACACCGGTATACCTTTTTTCGGGAATTCTTGGGCCCTCTTTGTAAGGGTCACCGATTGGATCGGCCACCAAAAAAGATTCTGTTCTCTGCTATAAAATCACTTCCCGGTGATACGGACCTCACCTAAAACTGTAGGTCCAACTCATCAATCACCATCATCCACGCACAGGTCTCAGATCTATCTGGGCTTCATCTTCCAAACAAAAAAATTAACTTACATTATCGTCAAATGTATTACAGGTCCTAAAGGTTCTGGAGGCTGGAGCCTCTAATATACTTGATTGTACTCTGAGCCTCTAATATACTCACATTACTTGATTGTCAGATCAATATGAGTGAAACGATTTTTATAACCTGAACCCAGCCGTCTAGTCGAATTGAATTCTACCAGGCTACAAACTCTGCTTCCTCCCGAAATATACTTAAAAATGTATGTCTTAATAGTGTAACGATATTGTTATTTAAACAAGGTGAAATTTACGTTTTGGAGTCCATATTATATAGTCTCACATAGATAATTACATAGACATGATTCGCTTGTAAATTTTCAAAATTTTGATGAGGATTTCAGGACCGGAGGCTTAGGCTCCAGAGCACCCCATGTTAAGGCACTGGTTATGAACATTATTCTACTTGCAAAGTGTGAAAACATGAAATGTATCAACACTAATCAGCCTGTAGCTCATACTCCCTACAGTCAATTTGCTTGAAAATTATCAACAATTTTGTAAGGACATCGAGTTCTTGGGGGGGGGGGGGTTGTTTAAGCCTCCTAAGCCCCCCTCCTTGCGCCACTGCACATCTGTCTTGTCCCACTTGGTAAAACAGAGTTGACAGACTCTACCTTGTTAATATCCGTATCGCTCCTACGTCTGAGCTAAACAGAGCTCTGAATTCAGGTCTAACCAGAAAATTTCAGGTTTGAATGCAATAGAAAACTATTATTCTTTATTCTACCCAACTCATGTCACTGAAGACCTAGTTTAAAACTAAGGGAACTCCAAACATTGATAAGCATTTCCTTCTCATTCATGAATTTTCGATATTTAAATAGTCTCTAACCTTTGGCTAGAGCCATTCTTGCTTCGTTTTCAGCTGCCGCCTGCTGTTTGACGGTCTCAGGCGGCCATTTGTCGTCGCCCCTCATTTTGTGGCCACCCTGTGCTGTGGCTGTGGCTGGCTGCGACATGAAGACTGGCGGCGGTGGCTGGTTGAATGGAGCTGACTGTCGAAGTGTTATCGTCGAAGGAGGAGGCTCGAATTGGTGTGGAGGATGGTACTGGCTTGGTCTTATCAGTCCTTGACCCCTTGGAGGACCCTGAAACCCGTCAATGATTCATCACTAAAGCTGACTGTTATAATAAATAACACTTAATTAATTAACACAGATCATAGACTTGATTTGGCTAAAGAATAGAAAATCTTTTATTCAACAAATATAAAAATATCAATCAAACCATGAGATTTGAAACTTCTTGACATTTGAACATACATAATTTGTTGAAAATGCTTTGCTCGTGAATTAAACACTCACTTAATCATGTGAAGGATATTTCACATTGTTGTAATGCTTCCTCAGAGACGGGTGGAGGCCTACTGAATCATGCTTGAAAATTGGGGTGTTGGTTGTGCACAAAGTAAAATGACGCTTGTGCACAACCATAATTCCAATTTTCAAACCTGATACAGTAGTCCTCCAGCCGTGAAAAACCATGAGAATGCTTGACAAGTTTAAACATTGAAAGCATTCCTTCTATTCGAATATATAAGATGAAATACAGTATGAAAATATAACTAAACTTCAAAAACTGTCCAGTTATACGGTCAATCTGAATCAAGAATAAACGGCTCAGCTCTCTGCACTAAAAATAATACTGAAATAAGTTTTAATCGAAAAAGCAGAAATTAACTGTTATATATTTATTCAATCATGACTAGAAACACAATCAATGCAAAGATAAAATGTAATTGAAATCGCTATTAAACTTGAAATTGATAAATATAAATCAATTATATAGTTTTAAAAATGATATTAATGTAATTTGCTGATGATTCTACTTCTCAGAAGCGAAATGCATTTAAGTAAGTATAACAGATTGATAAAAATGTGAAGTGTTATATTCATTATGGGTATCAACCACAATATCACCATCACCAATACAAAGCAAATTATTGGTACTGCAAATTGAGCAATTACTACTCAATAGTACAGAGAATCTTACTAACTCTGTAGACTATTTTATAATGTGAATGCAATCTGAACAAGTCTGAACGTTAATACACTTTTTTAATGATAATACAATTTAGACATGTCTCTACAGAACTCAGCAAGTGTCATAAAAAATGAAGAATAATAACTATTATCTTCTCTTACTAAATTGCTACTATATTTTTGTTTCTACACAATTTGAAAATAAAATATTGCAGCCTATATTTTAATCAATATTAGCCTACTACCAATTTTCCCTTTCTTAACAAATTGGAACTTGACGAGAATTATACAATCACTGATAAATTTAATCATTAATAGACGATACTTTCAAATAATGATTTATTTTAAGGTACCGGTAAAATGATGTTGCAGTCTTCCTCATCCCATCCATTAACGCTATTTTATTATTATTTTACCATCGTTACAGAGATGCAACAAAACTTCTTAATGGAATTTGCCCATTCACATAGTATAGATCTGTTGATGATAAAATGACTCCTTTTTCTGCACAAAATAAAAATAGCTCCTGTCATATAAGCTGTATTTACTTATCAGCATTAAATCACAAGCTCTTATTTTTCATTCATTTACTACCGTCATGAGAAAGTACTCGACGTTCAACTTGAAAATTTTCGAATTACTGATACCTTTACCTGCTATAATCACAGAAGAAATTAAAATTTCTGTCTATGTTCCTTTGATTTTTTAATCTATTTCTTACAACTGTGGATGTTTCAAGAAAAAAAAATGTTTATGCCCTCAACAGTAAAATATCATCTTTCAAGAAAAAATAATTATTTTCACATTAAATGATTATAAATAATAATTAATGCAATCCTTGTTGGAAAATGTTTGCTTTTAATACTCACTTGCGCAAATACTGGTCCTTGTTCACTTATTTCATCTGGGTTCGTGTCCTGAGGAGGAGGCCAAGCTACTAGTTTTAAGCCTGAAATTAAAGAAAAAAGTCTTAAATAATCAAAGATAGGTAATATAACACTGACCCCATCACCATGTCACTTACCCCCAATCATCTTGTAAAAAGACAACATAAAATCAGACTAATCAAAGCAATTATCATTCATGCTCAATAAGACTTCATACAATACCGTTTATTATGCAAAAAATTGTTTTAAACTTTCAAACAAAAATATTTAATGCTAGAATATTCAAGTCCACAGATAGTGTATTCTTTGTAAAACAATATTGTTTGTTCAAAGTTTTCCATAACATAAAGCATTTAATTATACTATGTTGAAACTTTTGAACAGTTCAATTTTGCATGAATTCCACATTGTTCATCTTAAAAAATAAGAAGAATCCGGCACGATCATGCAATCATATTCATAGATTAGACAAATATACATTGTTATACAGAATTACCACAGTTCATTTATGTACTCTACATACATTATAAAAATGTTAATAAATTACTATAATTAATGCTTCTGTGCTGATTTACTCCATTTTTCGAGAAACAATCGAGCTGTATGAACTTATTGTACTTAACCTAATACTTGAGCTACTTTATACTTAAGTTAACTTTATATTATTAGTCTACAGTGATAGGTACTATATGAACAATAAGTACAAATAGTACACTAAGTACAACTTTACCAAGTACAAATATTAATGTACTCTGCAGATCGGCCCCTGCGCGCAGGCCTTGGCCTTTCTTATTATTATTTTCCTCAGTTTCACTTTTTATTATTTGAGTTTGTATTACTCAGATGTATTTTTAAGATCTTATGTTATAATTTTTTATATTAATGTTATAAAGGACAAATGAATTATTTGAAATTTGAAATGTACTTAATATTTAATTATTACAGAAAAATGTTTTCTTGATTGTGTTTAAAAAAAAAAGCAGAGCACAGATATTCATTCAGTTGAATTTGATAAAAATAAACTGGTTTAATTAATATAGTAGCGTAATGTAGGTTACATACAAACATTGAACATCATTTTTAATATATGCGTTTCTCAAAATAAATGAATAAAAAAAGTTTTAATGTATATTTTAATACTTCTAATTTGTATTTTATCAAATTCGAGTGAGAAAGAAATATGTTACAATTTTTATTTAAATTGCTGAACGTTAATAAGATAATTAATTTCTTAATTATTTATTTGATGATGAATTAATTCTCTTGTGTTTCAACCCTTGACATCAATTGGAATTTTCCAAATCGATGGTAATTTGGAAGGTGGTTGGCGATTGGTGGGAAAATTTCAAGTTGTTTTAAGTTTTATGTTAATTGGGAACCGTTTGTTCCATTTGAGTAAGTAGTTTTCACAAGCATTAATAATGAGCCGTTGATTTTGAGACGCCTTGCTTTTACATTACAAAACTGCTTTCAACTGTGATTATTGGCTAAGCAGAAATAGCATTATGACCATCCATTGTAATAAATAATGAAATGCCATGCAGAAGAGTGTTTGTCTGTAATTGATACTCTGCATCCAAGCTGGAGAAGTGTATTTACAAGAAACACTTGTAGTGATTCTGGCGAATGTTCAAGTATGTGAATTCCTGTCTACTAGCGCAGGTGTGAGGGCCTGAAATAAACTATCAGGTCATTGTTTTTCAAAGCACGAAAGTATCTTGAAATGTGCTTCTAAACCCCAATTATGGCAGCAAGGGAACACAAAATTTCAAAAACAACAAATTACAAAAAAAAATTATCTGATTTATAAATAAGTTGTTATTTCTTGTTTATTGAGTTATACCGTATACGTTTTTCAGCAATCAAAGGTTTAACTTTTAATTTCTGGTTGAGTAGCTTGAAATGATACAGAATGATAATTTCAGATATGAAATTATGATAAATAAATTCTTGGATTTCTTGTTCCATAACGATCTGCGTTGTTAATTTTGACTTTTTATCGTAAATTCAACGACTCGCAGTCAATTTTAATTGTGAATAATACTATTTATTCAAAATTAAAATTCACTGCAATCGTTGAATTTACGTTAAAAAGTTAATGATAAATAAGTTATACCTCTCAGTTTATTGAATCTAATACTTTTTTTTAGCAATCAGGAATAATATTTTCTGTCGAGGGAACCAATAGAATGACTTCGGGTTGAGTAATTTTAATTGTAATGCCTGCATTGCTAATGAAGTTATCAGGTACTGTTTGGTTTAACTTGGATAAAGCCCACATAGGTCTGAGACCTGTGCGTGGGTAATGAGTTGGATGATGGTGATTGATGAGTTTAATGTAGTTTAATGAACTAAATGTAGTCTAATAAATTAATTTAATTGAACCAAACAATGGTACTTGATTTAATTTACATTAAATTAAATTTAACGTAATAAATTAATACTTTCATAGTGAATATCGACACGTATTTTATGTGCGTGTTGCCATTTCGCACTGTCCTAGTGCTTCCTCAGACACGGCTGGAGGCACTACTGTGTCTGAGGAAGCACTATAACGGTGCGAAATGGCCATCACACACACATATATAGTAAGTATTCAAATTCACTATGGAAGTATTAGGTAATTTAATAAAGATTATTGTTGAATTTAAACAGTGAAAAATTAAAATGAAGTTACAGCAAATAATTTGATCATCGCCATAGCATTATTATTATTATGCACATAATTATAGAACTCCCAAGAAACGGAAGACGTAAAGAAAACTGATGGTTTATTTTTGTTTGTTGTTGGTCTTTCTAATGTTCTTTTTGTCAGCACACCATTCCTTTATTCGTTGCGAGAATTTAGTTTTTCTTTCTTCGCTCCATAATCTAACCCAACTCTTCGGGTGGTTTTCTTCTCTGGATTGGCCTTCCATTATTCGATTTTTTGGTCTGAAAGTGTTTCTATCTTGGATTTCGTCCTGTGTGATTTTTGCTGATTACAAGTCTTTTTTGACGTTTTGGATCCATTCACCCCATGTGTTAGGGAAGGTACGTATTTGGTTAATTTTCGAGTTATTCTAGATTCCGGGAGTCTCATTAGAACTTCACTCGAAGATTTTCAAGTGTTTCTTTTTGATGTCTGATTCAATATTGGAATATCTTTCGACTTCGGATATCTTTTGAAGTCTGTATCCCGTCGCTTATCTTTCTGAAACCCAGGATTTTCCTTATTTTTTTCATTTTTTCTATGTCGGTTTTTCTGTTTAATTCTAGAGTTTTGTTTGTGTACAGAATTTCTGGTTTGATTACTGTATTGTAATGTCGGATTTTGGAATTTTTGGTAATGCATTTCTTGTTATAAAATTTTGCACAAGCCCTAATCCTTTCCATGTTTTTTGTATTCTGTCTTGTTGTGCTTCTTTTTCGGAAATGATTTTGCCCAGGTATTTGAAGTTTATGACTTTTATGGTTCTATATTTTGTTCGTATATTATTGCTATTACTATTACTATTGAACAATACCTAGTGAGCATTTATTGAGCACGTTTTATAAAGTGAATAAAGCAATAAGAAGTTAATTACTTACATGTACAAGTAAATGTTGTCATATTATTAGTATTGTTCTATAAATTTATTCATCAGACACGTCTGATTCAGACTGATTTGATCAGCTGTATGGAAAATAGAAACACATCCTTGGTGACATGATACAGAATGACATAGTGGAAAACAGACATGCAATAGACATAGTTTTATTTACAACAAAATGGAAGGCAAAAAAATGTCTACTTGAGTTACTATTCTGCTAACCTTGTAAGTCTTTACTTGACAACTGCTACTCCACCCCCGCTCATACTGTCATAATTAAGCAGTCGGTATTCATTGGTGGTGGTAATCTCAAATACTAGCACCTATACTGCAGTAACTGTTGGCACAAGAATAGATATGCTAGAGCAAATATTTTTTATGCAGGCCACCTATGAACTGCAATCAATACTTACCCTCTGAGGAAGTTGTTTTTTAAGAATTAGAAAAAAGGTGATTGTGTAAAAATTTATCGAACTTGTCATTTGTTGTAAATGAAACTGTTTGAAATAAATCCTTTTTAATAAATCTATTTGCATGTAAGAACACTAATTTCTTAATGAATTATTCACCTATAAAAATTTGCTCATTGAATTATGCTCACTCTGGGTATAAAGTTTATCAAAAGTTTTGTTTAAATGATTTATTATACAAATATGTAACACAATGATAATGATAATCATTATTTTGAAATTTGCCTCCATGATATCTTTCATTTCTGGTTCCATACATAAATTATATTTGGTTATAGAGTAAGCAGTCTTCGAATTAACAATTTGCCAATCTAATGCATTTGGTATATTGGCCTACAGCAGTAGCTTGATAAATTTTCACATACATTGGACAGAAGCAATAAGATAAAAATATTTTCTTCACAAAGAAATTCAAATTCTTTTTTTCATTTGTTTTCACTAGTATAGAAACCAGAATTTGAGTATTTCACACTTTTATTTGATTTCAAAGTCCTGCTTCTAGGCAATGAAGAAATTACTTTCTCTATATAAGCCTAATAATATTTCAGTCAGTAAATATTTGGCTACTTCCATTTTTATTTTCCATTTTCAATATCCCATATCTTACCTGTCTGTCTTCTACCCATAACTAACTTCTAGATATTCAACACACTTAACCTTGTAAATTAACATATATTAGAAAATAATATGGAATTTTAATATCTCCTTAGGAGGAAACGGGATAGTGGCAACGATTAATTATATGATATAATATTATTAATACATACCGCAACTAAAACTCAGAATCTAATAAAAGTGAGTAAATACAGATGATAATGTGCAAGGTTGGATTAAATAATCAATTTCAGGATTATTGAATTCTCAGCAAAAAAGTGGAGGTTTACTACCAGAATTCTCAATTTAATTGCTAACTTGTTCATTTCAATGCAACTTTAGTTATAGGATGTAAAAAGTATTTTATTTGCCGACTTTATATCAGTAATTAGATTGAGGTACTGGTTTATTTGATTATTAATCTGTATAATTTCTGTTTACCATACCAACAAATATATTTATTTATAAAGTGGGTGTCACTACTTGGAAAAAAATCGTAATAAATGTTAATACAATCTTTATAGAAATAATATTTTAATAATCAATAATCAGTAGTTTGATTGTAATGATCCATTGAAATAATTCCATTTATTTTTTCATTCAATTGTATACCGTACTATTATAGCCGCTCAACAGGTAAATAAATAATATTTTCAATATAAATTTCAAACGCGTTCAGAACATATATATAAACAATGGAATAAAAGCCCTTAAATGAGAAATATCGATATAATTCATGCAAAGATTGGAAATATTTTTATACTAGACACAAATTGTCATTTTTTCAGGAGAACGATAGAACAGGGTGTATAAGCTGGTTGGAGCAAGTGTATGTTCTCATAAACATTCAGATGTTAATTATTGTTTAAAGTAGGATTATAGTTTGTAGTTTTTTTTAAATAGATGAGAGTATTATCAATAAAAGCCGGTAAAAAATAATATAGAGTAACCTGGCTGTTCAGGTCAGGTGTCAGAGTTCTTAGAACGAATAAAGGGCCTCTGATGTGACTTAATTCTCAACTACCTTTTTAGGCAGGCGAAGCCGGCATTCATTAAAAACAATAAAATGATGTATTAAAGTATAATTAAAATAAAAGTATAATTGAAATTGATATCATACTACGAGGTCTGGCGTTTCTGTTTCAGCAAGTTTTCAAATCTCATCATGAAGAGATTATTAATTATAAACTGCGATTAACAAGATATAAAGTGATATAGAGTGTCTTATTTCATCAGATATTTATAAATAATGAATAAGATTAATGTTGTCAAAACCACTTTAATTTAGAGTGGTTAATAAGAGTTCAGTCTTATTCATTATGGGTAGCTACCACAATATAACCATCATCAACACCAAGAAGACATTATTAGGTCTACAAGTGAGACAGCAGTTAGAAAAACTTGACTCATTTTAAAGTTGAAAAAATAAAGAATTATTCCATCTGAAGTATTTAGACTTCTCTTATGACTCAACTATTTTTCTATTAGTCAAAAGTTATTTATATAGAAAAATGATTGCTTCAAGTGGACCTCACCTGAAGAATAATGTTGGTCAGTTATTTACAAGAGTACGGTAGCACAGTACAGCACAGCACCACAAGCACACACAGTTGTAGGCCCAGTCGACTTCACAATAGACTAACTTAACAACTTACTACAAGTGTAAGTTGGCGAATAGAAGCACTGCCAACAAACTATAACTGATCTTTGAAATAATCTGCAAAATTAAATTCTCGCCTTTGAGGGCGGTCCAAAAAAGAATAAAACCCACTTATTTTGAATGTTTACTGAGTGGGGGTAATTAGACTCCGCCTACTCCCCCGCATATATATAAAGGCACCCCTACGATTCTCACCTTGGACTCAAGTCTAACATATATATACCTACAGTGCATGCGATGGCCCATTTCACATTGAGATGACAGTAGTAACCATCCCAGCCTCCTAGTCATTACCATCCATCATACCTTATGACACACCATTTAGTTCGTCATAACTCATCAGAAGTAATTTGAATTTAATAAACCATAAAAAAGACTGTGTCCCAATTTACCTTGTTTTTTCTATTTTTACTTTCAATATATTTTCAACAAGTATTGAATCTGAAAATCTAACATCTAACGAGTACCAGAACAGGTGCTCATTCAGAATAATATTTATATAAAAAATTACTTTGAAAAATGATGGCTCTCCAAAAGAATGCATGAATATGTAACTAGACCCTTATTGAAGCTTAGGGTGATTCATATGACATAATATTATCCTCTATCAATTACCAAAGCATCATGCTCAAAATAATGTAGAAGACATGGTATTTTTGTACACTCTTCTTTTAAATCGCAATTATAATATTCAAGAAAAGTATGATAAATAATGAGTACGGTATTAAATGCAGAAATAATCATTCCTGTATACTTGGATGTATGTATACAATTTTTAAAAATTAAAATAGCATTGCTTAATTATTACCTATAGGCTAATTCAGAAATCGTTTGCCACAATTCAAAAAATCATCATAGGTTGGTTTTTTTTAAAGAATGACTATTTATAAACTGAAAAATCTATTTCCATCAGCTATTTAATACTGTTATCAATATCCTCCATTGCGGAAATCTCAAGTATAGAAACAGAATTTATTAATTTCGAATTGATCAAAGTAACTTATCATAGTAGTTTATGCAACGATTTTATTTTGACCCTTATGAAGACACGAACGAATGCGAGTGTTATAAATATCTCATGAGTACTTTAATGGCCAAATAAAATCGTTGCATACACTATTTTATCTACGACCACTAGTATACATTTAATTAAAACAATTTCATTTTACCTGTGACTGTCAGAGATACCTAACCTCTCATCTCAAATACGAGAAGTTATAGTAGATTGTTAGGTTAAAACAGCTGGTGTAGCAGTTTGATCAAATCAGCTGATAGTTTCACAATATTGAATTACGATATTGATTCCATCAAAAATGCTTCTGATTGGTCCAGAACCCATGTTATTATAATGTAGAACCTGTACTATAATGAGCTCATTATGCAACGGGTTTCAAAAAGCATTTCGAAAAGACAGCTGTTTTGGCATCAATTGTGAAACTGTAATGTATACATTATGACATGGTCCTAGATAAAAGTAGTTTATCTAACTCTTCCATATAATTAATAGCACTTTAAGAAATTCAAAATTAATAAATTATGATCGAAAAAATGTACATATTTTTGCTTACTATCAATTTTCACAACCAGACGGTTTAATTCAATTATTGTTACGAATGCACAATATTCATCTAGTCACTAGTCTATAATAATGAGAATTAATAACTAAAGTGTAGTGATGGAACCCATTGAATGTGATTTTGTAGCTATTCCGTATAGATCCAATAAAAAGTTAGATCTCTAAATATAAACGAAACTTGGCCTTGTTACACTTTTAAAATGTGAATCTTAATTAATTAGTCACTCCGTCATTCAAACTAAGCGTGCGACCAAGTGTGTGATAGGAGGCTGCTCTATTTTACAGAAGTCTAGGCCTACGTCATTCCAAGCGCACTGATCCTTACTGAGATAATCTGGGCTCAGAAGGGATTCAGTTCAGTGGAAACATAATAAATAATAGTTTAAGAGATATTTTATATTTAGCCAAGTAATTTATTCTGTCACTTCCGAATTTTTCATGTTGGAAGTTCATTCTTGTTTGTGACAGGTGTGGCAAATGTTGACAACAATGACTTGATGACAGCTACAGTTTTTTTTATATATAGTATTCAACTTTCATGAACTTCAACTACTGTAGCTATTCACAATTGACAGTTGGAGAATCCCTAAAAATTAAATAATATTCAAAGTCTAAACTGACAACAATAAATTTAAAAGTTTTTTGATGCTTCAAAATATCCTACTTACTATAATACAGATAGTGGCCAAGATAATTCGACCAAGACAAGGAGTCGTTATTGATAATAGTCTGTCATAATTTAATTTCCAGAAAATACTTCTGTTTTCATATCAAACCATGAATGTTGATCACTCTTTATCATTACAATCCTCATATACAATATTTATGCTGATGATGCGTTTGTCGACTGATAATAGTCAACTAATATTGAGTTTGATAATACGGTATTAAAATTAATTAGTAAACTCATTATTTGAACACCAATCATGATGCATTTCACATCAGGTTGATGAACATTCCTATAATCACTTAATTTCAATTCTTCATTGCATGCAGACCTGTAGTGCTTCTTTCTCATACTGAGCCTTACAGTGTCTAAAAATCATGATCTATATTTTTTAATAGTGGAATTAAACCATTTCATAACACTTTCAATTGATTCTCAGTGCAGTCGTCATGAAGCCTTCACTGCAATTAATAGAATGAAATTGAGAATTCGATATTTTTACATTCCTACATTTTTAAATGTAACACATTAAATTTAAAATTAAAATTAGAAACCTCACAGGCAAAAAACGTTTCACACGCCTGAACCAAAACTCCTCTAACCTAACATGCTCATTTATTTCATCGTGCATAGCTAATGCAGAAGAGTCAAATTGAATGTGCTGGGTGCAAACCTCTTCCTCCAAGTGCATTACGAGTATTTGAGGACTAGTGCACAGTGCAGACTATGAAGTGGACTAGTTGTGGAATGGCATTCCTAAAAGCATTCCAATTCTACCTGGCTCTAGTATGCACTCAGTTTTGTAGAAAGTTTTCTTTGCGTTTTCAATTTCCTCATCGTCTGGCGGAGGCCATTTGAAGCGTCCTTTCGGTTTTTTCTTCAACTCTTTGAAATCCAGATATTCCTCATCGATGGAATTCATGATTCCAGCCAACCTTCTTTCTATCAATTGAAAATTAATTTTATACTTCTACTATTATATTAAGTATATACGTAATGTGATAATTTGTGAAGCATGTTTGGGCTTACTGGAATTTCATGAAGCAGGATATATATAATGCAAAATAAACACGAAATTGAAAAGTGTAAAATATTGAGTGAATTATATGGATATACTCAGATGGATTATTGTTTAATCTATTATAATGTTGTTATATGGCCTTCTACATTCGGACAGGGGAGCTATATTCAGTAGCAAGACAATTCCGGTAGCTACGGATAAGAATTTGCATACAGATATTAGAATAAAAACAATATTACCAAAAAATATTTTTTGCTGAAAATCTTTGAATCAAAACATCATGAGATAAAAATTATGACAATATTGGAATTGGAAAATAGGATTCATATAGAATGAATAAAATTTTCCAAATCTGAAGCAACGGTAATTATTATGGTAATTATTTGAATAGGCTTAAATAAAAAATAAACAGAATTGATATTATTTCAGGAACAAATCAATTGTTAAAGTCCAGATTAATACTGTTGTATGCACATAGCAAACACAAAAACATTATTACCCAATTTGCTGAAATACCTGTTACATTACACATCTACATTACATTATACCATAATATAATGAATTACTCACAGTATTGAAACAAATTTGAGCAAATAGATACGCAATGTACTAACTTCATACATATATAAACGTTATGTATTGGAAGAGATCACCTTAATTAACTTTTAAATAATGTGCATTTTTCTCGAGGTGGAAGTGAACAAGCATTAATATTTTAAAATGGAATATGCAATACTAATGTACGAAGTACAATTTTAAGTGGAAAATCCTATATTTGTTCTGGACACGGAAAGAGAGTGAATTAAAAATTAAATTATTCCAAATTCATTTTTTTACCAATCGCAATTATTTCCAAAAACAAGATATACATTTTTTTCTTTGGATTCATAGGCTACTCTCAACATTGGAATCGAATTTGTGTTTTATTATATCAGGAGAAATCAATGTTTTTTAAAATTTTAAATCTTGGAAATTCCTCAACATAAGGCTCAAGTCAGATCGAGTAGTACTTACATATTACCAAGATTACACTAGTTACCATAAATTAAATTATAACAGTTGATGCTGTTAAAATTATTCTGAAGGAAGCCCTTGCACATTTTGAAAAGCATTTTCAACTGAATATTTCAGCAATTGTTTCTTGAATATTTAGTTATTTTTATAATCCTTCACAATAAGCTACTAATAGATCCTTGAGGTCTATTAGCTAGTTATAAGATTTCCTATTATAGACTGAAGCTCAATGTACGAAGGATAATATTTTTCAATTATTTAACCTTCCATGAAATAGGGATAAATAATTTTCATCAATAAATATAGAGTGATGATCAGATATGGATAAACTCATGGTATCCAGAAAATAATAATATAACAGTATTACAGCCTGAATTATACCAAGATACTAGAGAGTGGGATACATACGCAAAAGTTGATAGATATTGCACGTGAGTGATCTTTTCAGATCGGCCGGTTTTTATCTTCTGATAATGCATTATTTTCACCAAAAAATCAACCAGCAGAAATGAATATAAGTGAGGTCCATTTCAGTTGGTTACAAATTGTAAAATTATTGAAGAAATTAATGTGACTCATTTCATGAATGAACGAAAAGTATGTCACTGGAA
Source organism: Conomelus anceps (assembly GCA_948455865.1). Taxonomy (NCBI): domain Eukaryota; kingdom Metazoa; phylum Arthropoda; class Insecta; order Hemiptera; family Delphacidae; genus Conomelus; species Conomelus anceps. Next base: position 117,117,557 of record OX418216.1, read on the forward strand.
AATTATTCTCAAATATTATGCTTATCTTTTCATCAACAAAAATCTTGAAATTAGCTCAAAGATTTTGAATGACTTATTTTCAGATCATAAATTATTTCCTCGTTGGCTGTGTTGATTGAAATAGTCGGGAGCAGTGAGCTAGCGAAATACTTGGAACTATTCCTATCCGATCTTCATACCGTGCAGAAGTTGGAAAATATTGTTGAAAGTTCAATGCTCTGAAATGATGTGATAATTTGTGAAGCATGTTTGGGCTTACTGGAATTTCATGAAGCAGGATATATTATAATGCCAAATAGACACGAACTTCAGAAGAGTAAAATATTGAGTGAATTATATGAGGGATACATATTATCTTTATTGCTGTTTAATAGTAGCATTACATTATTAATACTCTCATTGACATAGTAAATGGGCCTACTGAACTTCACAAGTGCTTCTTAAGACGAATGAAAATCGAGTGCGAGCGTTTTAGAAATAAAAAAATATTATTGGCCTACTTTGGAATTATTCTATTTGCAAATAACTGGTCTCCTATAAAACAGTGTTACATTGTTTAGTAGCAACAAAGAAAGTTGTTCAATGTTGATTAAATAAATTTTTGTTAGCGAGTAATTTGGAAAATATGTTTGAAATGAAACTTCTAAAATTGACTTGATGCCAAGGAAGTGAATGGTGAGTCTACCAGTCTGCGTAATTTCATATTTATGGAGTGAGACCCCAAATATATTGCAGTTGAGTGAAACATAGGGCAACCTTGATGAATTTAAATAGAGCGAAGATTAGTGACTCGTATTTTAAAATTTAAAGGTTGACGAGGCGATCTTGAATACAAAAATATTCAACCTTTTTTGATGCGCTTTTTGATGTATTATTCCACGTGCTGGCTTGTTAAAAAATACTTGCTAATGCTGACTTTCTGGAAACATGATTATTTATTACCCAGGGTTTATAGCATTTTTTATATGTCTCATTTGATAAGCATGAATTTATAAGTCAGAGGCCCTGAACTTATTCAGGTGCAACCTGATAACTCTGACACCAGACATGAGTTAGCCAGGTCACACGATATTATTATTATTATTTATTAAAGAATTATGTGAGGAGTCACATCCATAAAGAAGAAAGAATTGTAGGCAAACGTATTTAGAATAATTAAGTTTAGAAAAACCTAAAAAAATTAAAATCAGATTATTGAATCAGATCCTTGATTTTTTAGTAACTCTTGAATATTTTTGATATGATTGTAATTATATAATTAGACATTAATGCAGCAATATAATATGAGGTCCCTCTTGTAATAAAGTTATGCTTTATAAAAAGCTGATTACAATACAAAATTCATGATATTATTACAACAAAATAAAGTAAATAAATAAAATAAATAGTTTATTGCTAGAGACAACAGGTAGAAACCCTATTTGATTTTTTTTACAAAATACAATTCAATACAATTCACACTTCAAAGTACGGTACAACTTGAAGAAGTGAGATACAACTTTTTTTATATTTCTATAGAAATTTAAGACAAAACTATAACTAAAGTTATGGTGCGGGATTTATAGTAGTCTACCTACTACAAATTTTATTATAACATTCTTTTTCGTTCTGCTCTTACCATCATAGCAAGTGATTCAATAGCCTAATTAAAAGATGACAACCTTTTTTTTTAAAGATAAATACTATTATTTTCATACTCCTCTTTCTAAAGATTGATCTTATTTGAATCCAGAATAAGGCCAAATATTAAATTTCCATTATTTATTATACGTCACCCAACTCCAGGAACAACGTACACGTGAAAGTTGAAAAGAAAATAATGAATAGTTCCACTATTTTATTATTGGCGTTCCGCATTGTTAATCTGATTGAACACGATGACTTAGTGAAATTTGAAGATAGTTCATGATTAGCTACAAGACAGGGATTTTGCTATAGGTATCCTCTAAAACATCGACACTGCTATACGTAAGTTCGAATTTGATAGTCGAATTTACAATTCTATAAATCTCTTTAAACTACTCACCGGCCCCTCGCCCGCTCCTCTCCTCTTCCTCCAACATTCGTAGTACCGCGGAGTTCGCCAGGTTGCTGGGTTTTGCTAAATTGTGAAAGTCGATTCTGAAAAAGAAGGAAATGATTCAAGTATCTACTGTCACAATAAATTCGAGCCAAAGATTTCTGACACAGTATTTTCCTTTAATAAGCTTATCATATTTTGGATCAACATGAAATACAGTACTTACAATCATGTTAAGTATAACGCCTCTACAGTATAACGCGGTTCAGGGCTCGGGACGATATCACCGAAATTCAATAACTAAATGTTGTCGGTAATATCCCAAGTCCCGATCCCCATATTGCGTCTGTGTGTCAAATAATTATTGAACAATCAATTGTTAGACCTTTTCCCTGTTTTTGTTTTTCTTCCCCATTCCTAATTAATTTTGTTACAACTTTGAACATAAATATGAAAGAAAAAATTATTGTACATTCAGTTTTTGGTCAAGGAGAGTTTTATTCTATAATGAGACTGCTGTAAGAATAAATTAGTGGTTGTGTACATTGTATTCGTGACAAAAGCGGTTATCTAGGGGAATCTAAATTGTGTGCCAAGGGTTGCCAGAGATGTATTCCAGGGGTCTACTAGTTCCTAATTGTAAAATTCCCGACTTTTCCCGACCACATTTCCAAAATTCCTCTAAAGTTCTATAGAACCAATTTTTGCTAAATTGTGAAAGTCGATAATATATTCAGGTATTATATTCCACGACATTTCGATAGTAACTAAGACTCTTTTACCTAGCCATTGTAAGGGACTCCTCGAGCTTGCGCGTATAAGAACCCAAGAATAGCCGAGGCAGATGCAACACCGATAGCGTGAATTAGTCTGAAATGTTGATTGCTGACAAACACAGGAGCGGATCCAGCAGCAGATTTTGCAGGGGGGGGGGGGCGAATACCTGATGGGTATGCATTTAGTATGTGAAAACTAACCCAAGGCTCAGACTGTAGGATGGTAAGATTCAATAATATTTTTAAAAGGACTTTTGTTCAAAATCTCTTGTTTAGTAACTTACTAAAATAAACATAATTAAACTCACACAAAACATAACTTAAAGAAATATAAACTCTATGATACAAAGCTTTAAAATTAAAATTATACCAAAATATATTTTTCAAAATAGGTTTATCCAGATTGGAGCTAAGAGGCAACACTGAATACCTGCATATTCATCTAAATTGAAATTTTTTATTGCTTTTAATATTATCCCTACATGTTAGTTAGGACTACTTCCAATCCATTTTCTAAAATAAAAAACATAGCATAACTTAATAACAGTAGAAGTATGCTCACTATTTACCTAGTTTCTTCTCTTTATTTCGATTAAATCCACGAAACAATCCTGTTTATTTACAAACTTTGGGTAATATTTCAAAATAATAACTAAGTCAGTGAAAAAATGGTAAATAAGTTGTTATAGACTAACTCAATATATCATACAATGATAATAATAACATATTCAGGGGTTACCATCAATGCTCGATTTCATGAATACCCAAAATACCCGGGTATTTATGGATTCTGGGTATCTACCCCGAGTTTTAAATACCCGGGTATTTTACATCAATAGCCCGGGGTGTTTTAAAATGAGGCCTAAAATTGTAAATTGAAAGCAATTTATGGTGAGAGGTGTAATTGAAATGAAACCAACTTTCCAAATTTAATTGTTCACCTATTGCCTGTAAATATAAAATTATTATACTGTGAATACAAAATGATTCATGATTAAATGCCTTCACAACGTCCTATACTGCCAAAAAACCAGAAAATTCAACAAATTGCTGTAAATATAATATAATATCTGAGAGTAAAAACGGGCTAGTGAATAGGATACGGTATAATTTAGTACCTTTGACTCTCAGGTATGCTAGCATATTCAAAAATGTTTTATAATATCTTTAATTATCTAATGTGTTCAATAAATTTCGCTAGTTTTAGTGTATAATTGAATAATTGCCAACTATTTTGATTGAAGTCAAAAGGTTCTTTATTGTGGTTCTTGGAAAGAGTCTGCGATATCATGCAGCTGTGTGGGTTGAAGCGGTCAACCGCGGAAAATAAATTAATGTTCATTTGCAGTGAATAATTTTTTTAACCATAATTTTTCTCAATTCTTCTCTAGTAGTATGATATTAAGTACGAAGTTTGAAAAAATCGGTCAAATCAATGTTTGGATCCACTCAGACGTAAAGCTTTGAAATGCGTTGAGTTATAAAAAGTGACACTTGAAATAATTTCTCAATTTCTGACTTGATTCAACTGCAAAGAAGCTCATTGAGTTGTCAAACAGTTTCCTGAAATATAACGTCTGCCACATGTCTAAACGCAATTTTATATTTTAAAAATACAATTTTTCTATTTTCTAAACAAGCTTCTCAATCAATTGAAGGTCAGTAAGTCTAAGAATGGAACATAAATAATACTCAGCTAGATATTTAAACACATTTTCGGGTTGAGTTGAGATCTGAGAATAGCCAGCAATGCGGTTAGAATAAACTTTCATTATTCAGTAGACTGTTTGGTTTTTTTTAATTAAAATATGTTTACAAAGCTTTCTTTTATTAAAGGTTTATTATCTCATCCGCTTTGGTTTACTCTCAACCGTTTTGTGAAATAATATTCTCTGTGCTAATTTAAATCTACATCGCGCTTAATTTTTCTTCAAGAATAGTCCTAATCACAACTATTCCTTTTTCTACCGCTCTTTTTTACAGTGTTTCATTTTTAGCTTGATCTTAGAAGATCAAACCGAAGGAATGAATGCAGCAGTAGGCCTATGTTGTAAAATATTTTCGAGATTTATAAATCTATTGTAGGCCTATCATAATCATTGATTAATGAAAATATCTGATATGTAGTGTAAATAGCCCAATATTTGAACGTTATCTCATCAAGGAAATATCTAAATGTTATTATTTTCATTTCTACGAGTGAAATGTGACATTTTTCTATTCTTAAATAAGATTTTAAAAAATTAATTAAATAGGATACTTTTATTAAGACGGGAAATGACCGTTTCGAAACCTATAGAAAGCGTACAGGAAATTCAAGTACTTTCTCTTTTTTTGAAGGATGAAGCCTGAATAGGTCTGATACCTGTGCATGGTTAATGAGTTGGATGATGGTGATTGTTGAGTTTGACCTAAAGTTTTAGGTGTATTCTAAACCACCAGGAAGTGATTTTACAGTAGAGAATAGAGTATTGTTACAAAAGTAAACAAAGCAGTTATTTACGCACTTGTTCTATTTACATCGTTCCATTCATGGTCAAACGTGACTTGAAATCTGATCTTCATTCTCTTGCTTTTCACATTTCTTTGTCACTCTTATTCTTCAAATATGCAACTCTCTCACTCAATTGAATTTCTCGAGATTTCTACAAACTTCCTGAACAATCGAGGTCGTGTTCCGCTATATTCTGTGACCTTCCACGGCATCCTTGAAGCATCAAGAAGCCGCGAGTTCTTGGAATTATACAACTATGACAGCTATATAAAGAAGTCCACGTGAATAAGCTAGTGGAGTCTCACAAAAGCTTGCATGACAGTTAGTTTTACAAACCCGCGTGACAGATTGAGTTACAGATCTTGTGAGAGAGACAATCCAGTGTAAAGTGCAGAGACAAGTGTTTACTATTTGTGCAGCTTACTAATAGTTTAAAGACGTTGTGTCAAGTGATATTATTTGGGACTGTCAAATAACGAATTGGACTGTGTTTTGTAAGTGATTAGTTGCTCTTTGTATCATTTCTTTCTACATTATTGTACAGCTTATTGGACTCTTGTTTCTTTTATTATTGATCAGCCTGTAATTAATTTTTCATTAATTCTTGTAAATAATTACTGAAAATAAGTATAAGATTGTCATTTGTTGATCTGTTTTTCTTTATTAATTGAACTTACAATTTGTGTAAATAAAGTCCAAGTGTAAACTTTAGTGTTGCCAGCCTTATTTTAGCCATTAGAACCCGTAACAGTATTTTTTGCAATCCAATCGGTCAGCCTTACAGTCAAGGCCCAGGAGAGCGTTGCTTATCTAATCTGATTGAACAGATACCTGCTACGGCTCACGGCTAACACTTTCAAATCTGTGTGAGGGAAGATGGAAACAAGTGTTGGAGAATAACAAAAAAGATAAGTAGAAGAAAAACTGGAAGCACAAAGATTTGACCTTTTGAAGAAATTAAAGATCAGTAACTATGAACCTGTCACATTGGATAAAATCTAGAATTAGGGAGATTGATAATAATCTCTTGTATAAGAGTATAATGCAATAATTTTATAATATAACAATAGAATAGTAAGCCCTAACATAATTTTTTCGAGACCCTCTTAATGCATACAGTACTAACATGAGCACTTTTATTCTATTCAACAAAACTCTTGTATTTTTTAATATTACACACAAATAATAGAGATACTTTACTGAAAACTTCTTTTCAATCGGCTGGACTTGGGCAAAGAAACAATATCTTCAAAAATGGTTGCAACTGCAACTGAAAACACAATAATTTGACTTCTCAGTGGATTTAACGAACCACTGAATCATTGGTACCGGACACCGAGGAATCAACGACCACCTGTTGGAATCCAATTTTTCCTAATTAGCATAGAAAAATTTGAGGAGAGGATAATAATTTAAAAATGAATAATATTTAATAAAGAATAAAAATTATTATTTATATCGTATCAGTTCTCTATCAATTATTAATAGACGCGGAAAATACTTTACAGTTTTACTCCCTGAGAAGAGAAATAAAATTAATATCCGTTATTGAAATGAATGGAGCTGAAAAATGATTTATTAATTACGAAATTCCTTGTAGTGCTACCTATATTTTATTATTAATAGATAGAAAACTTTCCTGGAAACCCCATATAGAATATTTGAAAAAGAAACTAAATTCCGCTGTTTATGTTCTTACAAGTATGAAGCATTTGTTAGAACTTCCAATTTTAAAAGAAATCTACTACGCCCTATTCCACTGCCTCATAACGTACGGAATAGCATTTTGTGGTAATTCAACTGATGTCAGCCAAATTTTCAAATTACAAAAATGGGCAATACGCGTGATGGTGGGAGAGTCTATCAGGACAAGCTGCAGACAATATTTTAAACAATTAAAAATTCTCCCTTTGTCTAGTTTATATATTTTGGAAACAGTTTGCTTGATAAAAAGAAAATGAGGCAAAATTTAGAAAAGGATATACGTTACATAATTATAAAACTAGGCATCGACATGTACTCAGAGATGAAGCACATCGCACGACTTTATATGCAAGAGGGGTGACAAGTTCTGGTTTGCATCTGTTAAATGCGTTGCCACCATCAATAAGTGGAATGCCACCGGAAAAAGTAGAGTTGAAGTCGGAACTGGAGGCTAATTGTTTTTATACAGTTCAGGAATACTTCAGCTATTATAATCGTGATGTTTATTCCTGAGCTGTAAAATGTTTAAACATAGAATTGCTCATTAATTGATCAGTGTAATTTAGATTTAAAGATAACTTAGAAATAAGTTTCAACTATTTGACAAGTCCTTATACCCCTTTGAGAGGAGGTCATTGGACGCTATCTATATCTATCTATCTATCTATGAACTTACGACACAGAATGAAACAACAAAAAGCTAAATTCCACAGAATAAGGCCACAAAAATAAAAAAATTCTTGACGCTTTTTTCAAGATTTTTGTGCAAAACTGGTGCTATATTCCGCATAAAGAAGCCATAACAACGCTTTTCACAGGTTTCTTTGTTGGGGGGGGGGGGGGGGTTCAAAATTGCGAATAATTACAGATTATTCAGTTGAGGATAATGAAGGACAGTGTAAAAAATGTTCAGGATTACTTCAAAAGAAACTTATTGCACTATAACTGAGTGACGATGTATATATGATGCACTACTCACCCCTGCCTTTCGAACTGCATGATGTTGAAATGAGAATAATCCGAACTAGGAGTAATAAATTGCGAGCGGATGTGTCTCTCGGGGATTAGTGCTACTGAAATGGCGTAAAACTGAGTGAAATAGAAATGAAAGGTGAGGTCAGAGCGCAAAGCAGAAGCCCCTCATCGATTCGACCTGCGGGAATGGCGCTCTGAATGAGGCGTGCAATGTGTTCTAGTCAGTCAGTTAGTAAGCCGGCATATATTTATAACACAGTTCGGCTTGCACACAACCACATCAACAGCTAGTAGTCATTCCACTGAATGCTCTTCCACCCAGTCACACTCACACTAACGTGTGGATACGCTGTTTTTGTAGTTGTGGCTATGTTGTGCACAAACAGGGCTACTTCAGTTTTTACGTTACATTCCTGGAGTGAGAAAGAGCCGTAGAGCTCTAACAAGCGTATCGCGAAAGGAAAGGAGTGAGTGATTGTGCGGGGGGGGGGGGGGTTGTAGTTTGGAACCTAAACACACTTTCAGACGCCAGATTTTCCCCACTTGACGGACAGCTACTGGCGGAAAAGCCCACTACCCACTATCAATCCCCTCCATGTTTTCCTTGGAGATTAAAAAAAATTGAACAGACCGAGAGTTAAGTGTAGCAAAAGACTAATTATTGTAAGTGTCCCCCGTAGGGGACAACTCCTGCTATTCTGAGGTACGCCACCCTTCGGACCCTGAGCAAGTCAGTGCAGTTATCCTCACTCACACTCTCTCTCATATTTTTTTACCTCCCTGCACTGACTATCCTCACTCCCCTGCATTTTTTTTCTCTTCCCATATTTAGTTCTTGTCCATTGAGTATTTGTTTTTAACTATGCTTCAATTTTCAGCTTCCTATAAGTTTTTTGATGTTTTCTTCAACTATTCTTTAGTTTATTCTTATTCATTTCTACCTCGTCTACCCTCAGTTACTACTTCTCTCAATAGACACTGCAGTTCCCTTCCTCGTTCTCATGATTGACATTTTAAAAATATTTGCCATAGCAGACTGGCAATAACAACTGCAAAAAGGGTATTAACCAGTTTTTTTGTTTTTCTTCTTTTCTCATTTTGGTATGCTCTTGTTTTCTTTTGATCTGTTGCTTTTTTGTCTGACTTCTCTTTTTCTGTTTTCGCATTCTCCTTTGTCTCTGTCTTCGTTTTTGTTTGAGACCATCTTAATTTTTTTCATCCTATCCGTTTAGTCAGATGCGGGTTAAAAGTGGCGGTTGGATGTTAGTAGTAATTAGTTAACATCGTTGTTCTTGTTGTCGTCAGAGTAAGTGAGGAACGATAGCATATTGTCAGAACACACAGTTTGCTGACCAAACACATGAAAATGTCTCTCGGTCATAGAAGCCAAAACTGCCCTTTTAAGGGCAACACTAATCAAAGGAGTAGAGCTCCTACTCACCTTAAAAAGACATATATTCAAATATGATGTTCACTAATTTGGCCATAGCATAAGCATATATATATATATATATATATATAATTGTAAGTGTTAAATTTTTTTAGGATGTGTAAAAATTCCTCAATGCACGATGAACCAGGCTCATGCTAGTTAACTTAGCAAACTACTGGCTGAAAACCACCTCATCCTCCCTGGACCCGGCTGGAAAGGTTTCCCCACAATACTTCACTCTAGGTCCTTATAAAGAGTGTTCCATGGAAAAAGCCTGAGGATGCTGATCAACAACCAAATAGCAAAGTACAACAAGATGATGATTTGTATATCCAACCTCAAAGAGGGAATGATTTCAAAAATATATAGAGGACTACAACCTATGCGAACAAATACGTTATGAAAGCCTATGATATGGTCGATCATAGCGTGTTATTGAACAAAATTTATCAACCAGGGATTAGAGATGTTGCACTCGAATGTTTCAAATCCTATCTAGTAGGAAGATTACAGAAACCTTTAGTAAATAATGATCTCAGTGCATTTGATGAAGGAAAAATTGGTATGGTATACCACAGGAATCTGTGTTGTCAAGGTTGCTTTTTTTTTATTTACGTCAATAGCTTATGTAAAGGCGTAACTTGAGAGGTAACTTGGTTAACTTTGCTGATACGGCGATTTTATAAAAATCAAATGCTGAATTGCAAGACAGTATGCAGAATGATGTGAATACACTTACATGCTAATTTACCCTTTACATGATGGCAATGAGCCCAAAAACAAAGTATATAATATTCAAAATTAGAGAAGCTGAATATTTTCCTACCCCTATCAGATACCATAAAATTGAATGCTCCTTTCAAGAACATTGTGGTTGCCAAGACTTGGAACAGGTTCATTGCATTAACTATCTTGGCGTTTGGGTGGCTAGCAAGCTAAGTTGGAGGGATCATATAGTTTATTTGAAGAAAAATTTAGTAAAATTTTTCAGAATTTTTTACCTACTAAGGACAGTGTGTTATCCGGAAAATCTATTTCGCTCTAATTAATTCAAATTTTGAGTATGGTTTAGAGGTTTGGGGGGGGAGCATATGACTCTGTTTGGTATCCGCTCACTATTCTACAAAAGGTATTTGTACGGATAATGTCCTTCAGATCTCTCACTGCACATTCTGCACCAATTTTCAAAGAATTGAGGATAATTCCTAGTAGGATCCTTTATATGTATAAAACGCTGAAACTGTTCTTTGTTAGAAGCGGTGAGATGCAGCTGAGTGATTAGCGCAGAGATGCAAGAAACCAATATTTAATATGGTTGTCCCTAGGCTTAATCTGACCATATCCAAGAGATTCTTTTTATTCCTAGCACTACTGTTTCAAGAGGACATTAAGAGAAGTGGACAAAATACACAATTTTTCAAATTAGTGCATGGTCACCTTGTCCAACAAGATTATGTGGAAAGGTACTACACGAGCATTCCTTAACACAGGAGTATTCAGTATTTGAGTAACTTGATTTATTTTAATCCGTCAAAGCGCAGCATTCTCTTCGAGTATTTAAGTGTCTATGACAATATGTAAATTGGAGTATTTTTCTTTGCTTCTGAAGTTTTAATTTTATTTCTTTCTTTTTTATCTTGTTTGTTTATTTTTTGTTTAGTATTCATTTCCCAACCAAACAGATTTTGTAACCTTTGGAACTATTGAAATATTATTGTATTAAAGTGTAGTTGAAATAAAAACATTGAAAAAATTCGAACGTTTTGCTTCAACTTGCAATAGCGAGTGATTCCAATCCAAAATTATTGAAAAAATTTAATAATATACCCTTACATAGATAAAAAGACCTTATATGAAGAAAATGGGAAAATATATGAGATTTTTTCCCTTTATTTTAAGCTAACACTAAATAAGTGGAAGCGAAACAAATGTAATTGATAGGAAAATATTGTTTTTTCTTCAAGATAGGAGTAGACTAGCATTGGTCCTGAATAATAGCTTTATACTTTCACTCCAAGTGGACTTGATACCATGATAAAAAAACTGTTACAAAGGACAGCAAATGCCTGGATAGAAAGAATTCAAGATGAAATAATCATAATGAAAAGGACAATATCTAAATCTACGATATTTTATTGGGTTATTTTGTATTGACATGGGAAAGTGGTTTCGAATAATAGTTATATTTGAGAAATATCAGTTTAAAAGAAGTTGAAGTTCTTAATACATTAAAAAGGCAATACCGTCAATACAGAAGAAAATCGTTTCTATAGGAACACGGTTTCACATTTTTCATTTATCAAAGAAAATTAAAAAAAAAGATTCATTTTGAAATTTCTTGTTAACGTTAGAAAGTTTAATAAAAACTATAACATCTCCCTAAATAATTAGAAAAAGGAATCAACTATCGAAGCTTAGATGTGATGGAGACTCACGACCTTAGCTATATATTGAATCGGATCTTAAACATCAATGAAATAATTATTATTTTCTATTATACGTAATAGGCTTAGCAAACATAAGACTGTTTAATACGGGTAGTTTTATCACTAGTAAAATCACTTTTTAAAATGTATCTGATGTCTGATGTCTCTACATCAAGCACAAAGTTGCTTTCTTGCAACCACTCCAATAACATTGCATCGATTACCTATCAACAACCGCAGCTAGTAACATTTACAGAATACAAGAGCAGAAAGTTCATCTAATCATAAATTGGATCAATACTCTCGATTGGATTTCCCACAGCCTTACTACCACTATAAGGACGTCCCCTGAGAAAATCCAATGAACCGATAAGCAGTTAACTTGCCCAATGAGAGCAGCAATTTCATTGATAAGCACTATTAGCATTCAACGGCTAAACAATTTCTCTCACCGGCAAAAAGCTGATGGTCAATCGTTATGATTTGTTTACGAAAGTTAATCAGCTGACGTGCCTTTCGTTCCCACCTCTGCAAATAATAACAGACATCCTGAAAGTGAAACAGGCAATTAGCAGGTGTATGATAGACTGATGTGAATCCTCCGTTCGAAAGGGTCCGAGCAATTAAACGCTCACTCCACTGCTGTAGTCTACTTGTACAATAATTCATAATTATGTGTATGAAATGCCCACAACATGAAAAGTATAAGGGATATTTTTATCGCATCAACTACCATGAGAAATCTTGGAACAATGGATGTTTTTTCCACTTTCACTGCAACAGGATGATTGATCTTTATTCTTATGGAAAGTGCATCGACCTTATAGAGCTTTTTAGGAAATGAAATGTGTGTAGACCAGACAGATTTCAATCAATATATTGTTTTCGCTTATTCTCGTGTTCTAGGCTAGGCTCCTACCGATTATATGTGCTCTTGTAGTCTAGTATTCATTTATTCAACAGTCATTGGTACAGTCGGCTGGCAGTCCAATGACCCCACCGACACACAACGCGTCAAGATTAAAATAAGAATTCAAACATGTTAGGACATGGATAGTAAAAAACACATAATAAATCATTTAAAAGGCAACCAGGAAGGATCATGTAGAACGGTAAACAGTGAGAGATTAGGCGATAGCCAAACTAATAAACTACTGGAAGATATTATAAAATTTCATGGAAAAGTTAAATACAACTAATAGGATCTACCATTTCTTTGTGTGTGTATACTTATATATAATTTCTGCAATGTGCATTATTCTATACTTTCTATTCAGCCTGGACTGGAGCTGATCTGTACATCAGAAATAGAGAACGTGAGCTGTTCTTTTAATTTTTCGTGCTGATAAAACCCAAATGAGTCTGAGACTTGTACGTGGGTAATAAGTGGATTATAATGATGGATGACGTATTTACAGTTTCAGTTGGGTTCCGAAGCAACATTTAAGTGATAACTGATAATACAGCAGATAATGTCAATTCTAAATCAACCCGTTCGCACAGTGAAAATTTAGATCCCATTTTCCATCAGATTAAAATATTAATTATGAAATATAATAAAGAATTGATTTATTAAGGCTTATTCAGTACAGAGTAAAGTATTTGGAAGTGAAAGTTTTATCAACAGATTATAGACTAAGCTACAGACAGATTACAGACCAGATTCCAGACATATGTTAGATCTATCAATCCTCAAGGAGTATGAGTATCGAACATAATCTGGTGAAACAAAATCACAATATTGAAGTAACAATTATTATAATTAATGCCCAATTATTAGCCATTAACGTACCATTATGATAATAATAATAAGATATAATTTTGACAGCATAATTTTCAACAATAAAGAGAGAGACTGGAGAATGCAATGAATAGTGCAGTTGCACTAAAGGGGGTCCATTAAACAGTATCCCTGACCACTAATCCGTTTTGGAACTTGTTTTGATTCCTGGCTATGGCAATATTTACACAAACCAATTAAATTCATTGTCCAAACTCACGCTATTAGTCTACCAGTATTAGTACGACTTGGCATGATTCAACCAAAATAAAAGTGTTTTAATATGGTTTTCATATACAGAGTAGGCATAAATACTACAAACTTGGCACACATCTGATTATCAAACCTTAGTTTGAATTAATTAAGTTAAATTAGCACACTATGGAATAGGGAGAATGAATCATAGTCCACGTTTACAATGATTCTGTTGGATGAATCAGTAAATTGGCAAGCATTTAAGTAGTACTTTTCTTCATGTAGACTCATATAGGCTAATGTTCACGTTGTTTGTAAAAAATTGGCATTAATTTATTAACTGCTAATTAAATAGGTGGGCAACTTCTCTAATCACTTTGGCATGCCAAGAAACTGCTCCACATACAAGGAGAAATAACGAGATTGAGAGAGAAGGATTTATTTTTACAGTTATAGCCCTTCAACCTTTCAACTTGATACCAGGAACAAGACAAGTGCTTTGAACTCGAATCGGTAGGCATCTATTTTGAATGCTTGACGTTCGTTATCAAGGCTTCAGGACAAACTCGGCATTGAATATAGGTTGACAACCGCTCGAGTTGGCAGAACATTCAAAATCAGACTATGATCAACGTTCAACGATTTGTCAACAAGCTTGTTTAGACCTACTCACCACAAAGGAAATAATAACAAAGCCTGGTACCGTACTTGATTGCAGTATATAGGTACTTTCAAACCCATACAACAGGTTAGCAGTTCTAATAAAATTATTGTTTTTTTTCACATGCAATAAAACACTACAATAAATATTTCTATAAGAGTTCACCTTTATTTGTATAGAGTTTTATATTAAAAGGTTACAAATATTGTCCATTTTAAATTTGAATTTAAAACTCCTTTATTGCGGCGTATAAGAGCATGTAGAATAAGTATAAACAGGGGAAAAAATACAAAATCTTAGTAACTAAAATATACAATAAAAACTTAAAAAACACTTTTAAAAATTACAATTTTTAATTTCCACTCAAGTGTTTTTTATGTTTTTATTATATATTAGTGGAAACAAGATGGATCTTCAAAATAATAAAATATACATATTTTCAGAAGAAATAGCCAGTGTATTCTCAAGCAGTGAACCCTACTGGTCGGCTGAAGAGAGCAGCCTATCATCTTCCCAATCTATTCTATGGAAATACTCTTGAATTCTGGCAATTATAGTGTAAAATTTGAATATTTTCTTCAAGTACAAGCAAATATGTAATGATAATAATAAATGTTTCATGTGAGCTAAATTTACTGCTCCACATATAGTTATAGGCGAAAACAACATAATTGATATTTTAAAAATAGGCTGTATAGAATGTTTGAAAAAGAGCTCCCTAGTTTTAATGTGTCATAGAATCTGTGCAAAGTGACATACGTATTCTAGTTTCTGGCGTGTGATTCTTCAAATGTCCACATAGTATGTCCTTCCCCAATTGAAAGAAATTGAGGCGGAAAAAGGGCTCGTGTTTTTCCAACAAGATGGCGACCCACCTCATTACAGTAACGACGAGCGTGCTGCTCTTGACACGCGCTTTCCTGGAAGGTGGATAGGCAGGGCTGGCCCAATCTGTTGGCCTCCAAGGAGTCCAGATTCAACTCCACTAGACTTTTCTTTTGGGGCCACATCAAAAATGTTGTGTACGGTGAAAAGATCAGAGACATCAATCATTTCCGGGAAAAAATCGTCGCGGTGGTTGTGACAGTTACACCTGATATGTTGGTGAATACGTGGTGAGAAGCGGAATGTCGTTTCGACGTGTGCCCGGCAAAAAATGGATCCAAAGTTGAAGTCTACAAATATTCAAACAAAACTGGAAGGCACTCTCTTTCATTGTATGTGGGCTAATCACTGATGTAGTTTTTTATTAATTTCACCAACTTATTTATACTTAAAACTAGGGAGTTATTTTTCAAACATTCTGTATATTATTCATGTTACGTATCTCGTACTATGCTACCTCCTCTATGTTGAAGTGGAGAATATGAAAGACTCTGTGCATTTCATTGCATGGGACTTGATTTCACGGATAGGGAGAAAAGAGTAGACTTGGATGGATATGGGGTATGAGCATAAGGGAATACTGTATTATATGCATCCATTTATTTTTACGGATAAGATAAAGTTGAGTTGTAGACTGTCCCATGTATCTCACACCCAACTGTACAGTGTTAAAATCTATTTGGCCATAGTTCATGTTATTTTAATTGAATATTTCAGTGTATACTACATGTAAAAAATTATTATCGATCTATTACCACAATATACAGTGTATATACAGTGGAACCTCGGTTATCCGGACCCCATCCATCCGGATCATCCAGATCAACTGCTGGACGAAAAATGTAATAATATTGCTATAAGTTAGGGTATAAATGTAAATAATGTACAGTAAAGATAATGTAAATAGATTGTGTTTTAAAATGTTATATTTTGTTTTCTATTTAGTGTTTATGAAGATCAATACAACAATGGGTAAGTTCAATTTTGCTTTTTATTACAATTTTGTTAATTTATTAAATACTCTCCGTATTATCCGGATTTTCGATCATCCGGATTGCTTCCATTCCCAGTTAGTCCCGATAAACGAGGTTCTACTGTATTTTATTTTGTCCTCCAATTATCGAACTATGGGAATAATAGACGTGCGTAACTCATGCATTATTGGAAAGTAATCTCAAGTCTCGAGGATATACAGTAGAACCTCGGTTATCCGGACCCCATCCATCCAGATCAACTGCTGGACGAAAAATGTAATAATATTGCCATAAGTTAGGGTATAAATGTAAATAATAATGCTGTGCAGTAAAGATAATGTAATAATCTATTTACATTATCTTTACTGCACAGTATTATTATTTACATTTATACCCTAACTTAAGTGTTTTAAAATGTTATATTTTGTTTTCTATTTAGTGTTTATGAAGATCAATACAACAATGGGTAAGATTAATTTTGCTTTTTATTACAATTTTGTTAATTTCTTAAATACTCTCCGTATTATCCGGATTTTCGATCATCCGGATTGCTCCCGCTCCCAGTTAGTCCGGATAAACAAGGTTCTACTGTATTTTATTTTATCCTCCAATTATCGAACTAATACAAAAACTAACTGAACGTGCAAAAAAGTAATAAAAATCAAAATACGAAGTTCGTACATTTTTATTGCGCTCAGTAACAAGTTGGAACTGCAACAGTATTTTTGGAACTTTTTTGATCCAAATAATTGGAAAAGACCATGCGACATCATGACTCTCTTCAAGACACGAGCGAATAACATGTGCTAAGAAGTGTTCAGCAGACGATTGAGATTTCAACGATGTTAGTGCTTGGCAGAAGATTGAACTTTTTCTGACTCAGCCACTAAGAATACCGTACGAATACCTTCTACACTTGTGACGTCAATAAAATCTGTGGAGCTAGTCATGCTTTTTGGCGCAGTGATGAAGAGTCAGTGGATCAACATGTAGCAGCTCGTCATAATATTAAAAGTGATTGTTGAATCATGTAGTGAATATCAGTAACTACCCAGTTCCACTGACAAAATAATTGCTGCTGTCGAGTATGATGAAAACCTGATAATTACTCATTTACTTTTGGCACATATTGAAATGTTTGAGAACATCTGAGTTTGTTGACACTTTTCAGGTTGTGAATCAACCATGAAAAATAACGTTCGTAGATATATAAACTACTTGTAAACTACGTATGCTTGAACTACTACTTACACTACTACTACTTATAAACTTATTAACTACTTATGAAACGTATAAAGCGAAAAGTTGGAGTGACTGCAATGAATATGGTCGGAAACGTGCTGAATAGAAGTTTAAAGGACAATTCTGAAGGAGGGAAATAATATAAGAATTTCATATATGATGAAGAAATTATTATTTCGTTTTATGTTTCACACAAAAATTTAAATTTTCAAGGGAAATACTATATTACATGATATTCCAAACGGATTGATATTGATATTCCAAAAAGGATTGCATTAAACATTTTTGGAATAGATAATAGTAGGTTGAGTTTGCAAGTTTATATAATAATGTTTTTTAAGTAATGTTCAAAAATACTGCAGCAACATTTATAGTAGAATGTTTTGCAATAAAACAGTAATGATTTTATTATAAAGTTTTTCATTAATATTTTAGGGTTTTGTAAGCACAGTTTCCAATGAATATGGAAAAATATTACAAGGATAACTATTCAGCTAGAACTATATTCTAGAAGAGTTGGCTGACTCAAGTGAAAAATATTTCACTAAGGAACAGCCATAGTTGTAGCCTAGAAAATGAATTCATTACTTACAGAATTGAAGCCTAGATGGATTCTAGCATTCTGAATTCTCTTGATTATTGCACTCACTAACCAACAAAGCTGTTGATTCATAATACTTTAAAATAGCAATACGATCTTACTAATTTGGAATAAAGCCTGAATACTTCAGCTAGTCTGTTTAACAACATGCTACACCTGCTACAACACTTTGGCACCATTACAATAGGACAGTGCAAAACAGTCTAAGATACCATTATTATAAAGCTCCACAATCAATGATTTCAGTTCTCAACAGATAAAATGTGGGAAATTGTTAGAAAATCAATAATTTATTGAGAAAGTTGAGTTAAAGTTTGAAACTTTTTTCGGTTTTCAGGAAATCGAGTTTTGCAATACAAAAATTTTAGTTGTTGGTGCAAAAGATAGTGATTTGATAGTTTGAATTCAGAATATTCTCATTGATTTCGGAACTACTAGAGATTAATTTTACAAATTCTGTTTCTGTTTTAGAAACTGAACATAAACATAAATTGGACAAATAATTGGACCTATATGAAATAATGACTTTTAAATCAACTTTTTATGGTAAATTCAACGACTTGCCTTCAATTTTAAATGAGAATAATGAGTATTTTTACTCTCTTCAGGCCAAACGTTTTCGAGTCACCGAAGTGACCGAGTGACTTGAAAACGTTTGGCCTGAAGAGTGTAAAAATATAATTGATTCTTAATTAAAACTGACTGCAAGTCGTTGAATTTACCATTAAAAGTTAATATTAACAACGCAGATCGTTATAAAACACGAAATCCAGGAATTTTAAATATAACTTCGTATTGAAAAAATTCAGGCGTCTGCATTACCACAAAAATGAGAAATCTTGATTTCTTAGAGTCAATACTGAAATTTAAAATAATAGAGCATAAAATGTTCAATAGTAGCGTCAAAATAAATGGGAGAGTCCGCCAATCAAAGTAAATCATGAATAAACAACGTTGCAAATGCATTGTTGTAATTTGAAACAAATTTCAAAACACATAAAAAAAATAATTAAAGAAGAACTGATGTTCACATTTGACAGTTCCAAGATATTTTACATGTGTACTAAATGTGTTAAAATCAAGATATTTATATTTTCACTGAAGTCAGTTTTATTGACACTCTCAAGTATCCATATAGATCAGTGTCTACTATGAATCAAAAAGCATTTTGTCCAACGCATTGTTCTGAGTCTTGTATGATATTGCTGAAGCTTTGCTTGGCATATTAGTGAATCCCACGTTCCTGGTGCAATTAAAAATGTTTAATATTCAAGTATGAGCAATTGTTTTGTAGGCTAAATTGTGCTGTTGCACTTGTCTTAATTTTGTTCATAAAAGTCAGTTACCCTCATTCAGTACATGAACTACTTGAAAAATTCAAATGAATTTTATAGTAGTCTATTAAAACAGAGTGGGGACCGCTTAAACTATACCACAGTGGCAAATAAGTATAATTTCATAAAAACATCATAATACTCGTATTTTTGTCATTACCTAAATAACCTCAATTTTTCAACATACCAAGAATTACATTATCATCAGCTTGATAATGCTTATTGTTGAAAAAACCCGGGAAGTACGAGATATAAAAGAGCAGCTGATAACTTACATGATTCTTCACGATGATGATGTTATAGATTATATGCCGATATGTTACAAGCCAAAGCAACAAATTAGTTCTACATCAATATTGCAGCTGCTAATTACCCAGCGTCATCATGAAAACACAGCTTAATTGTGCACTACTCTTTTCAAACAGTTGAACACTGTATGGCTAGCAACACTGCAATTTCACTCGCCCTTCCCAATCTCGTAATTTTGTGACCGCTAGTAAGTTATCTACCAGAAAAGATAAACTCCAAACTGGATTCCCGGGCAAGACCGGGTAAAATGTTACTAATTAAGAATATCAAATTAAAGCTTTCCCTTTTTATGAACGTTTGAATTTTATTTCTATCTTTAGTAGTTTGAAGAAATAAAAAATGTTCTTTTACATATTTTCTTTACAAATTTCTTGTAAATGATTCCCGGGCAAGACCGGGTAAAATGTTAGTAATTAATAATAACAATTCAAATTTTTCGCTTAAATATATGCTCTTTTACAAATTTATCGTACATTATCCTTCTAGGTGTTTAAAAATCTTGAATTACCGTCACATAAACCGCAGTTATGTAAACCGAGGAAAAATTTCTATGAAAATATTTAAAAAAATACTATTCTAAAAAAAATACTATTATGTGCCAATTGATCAGTAAATGTAGTTTAGATACATTCTCATTATTTCATTGAGTATGAGTTCATAGTGTTAAAGTTATAATGATTATTAATTACAAAAAATCAGAATATCTGGCCAGTATAATTGGATAAGCTCTATGATTTTCAGCCATTTGAAACGGTTCTGCTTCACGCATTAGTGATGCATGAGAGTATTTACAAAGTTGAAATTGAAATAAAAAATTGCACTTACCCTACAGCTCCGTTTCGCAGCACCTGTGTCTGCTTGTTTAGTGCCTCTGCCACGTTCGCTGGAGAGTAGAGTCTCAGAGGCGAGTTGTAGTGCGTGGGACGAAACGACATCTTTCAAAATAGCCCTGCAACTGACCCAAAAAAACGGAATTTCGTTAAAAGAAGTCTATTCACACTTTCATTTTATATCTTGCAAAAATCTTATTATTTTGTAGTTTCATGAGTTTTATGTGAAATCACAAATTTAAAAGTTTGTCAAGTGACCTTTTGTCAAAACTGAAGTCAATCACAATGTTTTTGAAAATAAAATTGTCATTAAACTCCATTATTATTCACTATTATTTTTGAATTCTTGGATTTATTGTTCCATAACGATCAGCTTTGTTAATATTAACTTTTTATTGTAAATTCAACGATTTGCAGTCAATTTCGATTGAGAAGAAATATTTGAGTAAAAATATTATTTAATCTCAATTAAAATTGACTGCAAGTCGTTGAATTTACCATTAAAAGTTAATATTATTTTAGATTTATAGAAGTAGGACAGGTGCCACTACGCTAAATCATATAATGCATTTTTTTACACTTTCTCTCCAACCTACACGATTAATATTGATACATTTATTTACCAAAATATATTATATAAATTATATTATGTTAAAGATAAAATGTGATTCTCTTATAATAATGGCCATTCTACCATCTTATGTCGGGTAGAATGGCCAAGTCATGGATTGGTTTCTAAAAACTCAAGTGAATCTCGTAGGGAATATAATTTGCTCCCCAAAATTGAGAATAAGTTAGTGATCTCGATGATTTTGGGAAAAATAGTTTATAAAAAATATTTGTAATTGCGATAGATAAGATTTAGAAAGCTTAATTAGTAATAGGCTACGTCACCGAGCTAAGAATCTGTTTTTAGAATATGCCTAAAAGTTAATGTATTAATATATAATATTAATTATGTGCATGATAGTACTTAATAGTAATTAATTTCAAAATTATTTTTATTTATATAAATTATGCTGAGGCCCTCCGCTACTGTCGACATAGACAATTGCTAATACTGGAAATAGACAAGAGAATTCGATGAATGCTACAACACAAAAACATTCAATCAGTGCTGGAAATCGAACCACGGATCTTCCAATTGCCGGTCGAACGCATAAAGCACTAGATTGCACTGACAACTACTGTGAGGCAACATTCATTGGAGAAATTAAATATTGAAAGGAATTTTAAATCAGCTATCTTGTTAACATTTAGCAATTTGATAAAAATTGTAATTTTTCTCTTAGTAACAAGTAGATTCTTGTAATTAATTTTGCATACAAGGACATTTGACTTTTTAAAGATCAAAAAGTTTAAGATGACGCTTATGACTTTTAATATACTTTTAGAACAACTATTATTCGATAATTTCCATGTAATATCAATTTATACTTTAATTTTTTAAATAGGTTGCCTTTTTGATAAATCCGGATTAACATTTTTTTGAAGCCCACATAGGTCTATAACCTCTGCGTAGTTAATGATATTTTCGAACCACCAGAAAACGATTTTACAGCAGAGAAGTCTTTTTTGCTGGAAATCAATCGGTCACCCTTACAGAGAGGGCCCAGGAGTACGTAGCTTATATTTATCTGACTGATCAGATACCTGCTACGGCTCAAGGCTTTCACTTCCCCTTAATGAAACTGAAATTTTTCTTCCAAGTTTACTTACTGATAGCCCATTCAAAACTGTGTTTTTTATGTAAGTAGACCAAACGCACAATATTTTTTTTCAATTGTGTAGCCTACCCGTATTTGTTGAGTAGCCAAATTGAGCTTGAAATTGTATTCCTTCAGTCAAACAATTTGATCTTTCATTCAAAAATGAACGATTTGTTATCCCAAATCAATCAATTAATGAAACTATTCGTCTAGTACAGAACTCCAATGATTATCTCAATTTTAAAGGACAGAAAGATTTAGGCTAATTGGACTTTGTGTCACGCATAGCAACTTGACAAAAAATATTTATTAGTCCATCACACATCTACTTTGATTCATGGAGGAAAAACAAAACCTTTTTATTCTAGAACGCTGTGAATAAACACTGGAATAGTTGAGATGGAATTAGTAGCTGTCAAATAAATAAGAATTCCCAAAAGCTCAATTCACTTTAAATTATTCAAGTCAATCCACTCCTGTAATTTATAGTGTGTGTTTTCGTAATTTCATAACTTTTTTCTTGCATAAATATTACTTATTATTCGCAGTAAGCATGCATACCGTACTCAAGTTTGAATTTTTTGAGATTGAATCATTTAAATACCTTGGTCTACTTGCATTTCATTTCCTAATAGATTTAAATTAGACACATTAATGGCATAATGTAAGAAAATATAGGAGAATAATAATCGAATTATCTTATTGTCTTACAGAAGGATCAGTCAACAGTCAATGAATCCAAATTATGTCAGGATTTTTTTTAATTGGAAATCAATGTTATCCGAGATATCTGGAAGTTCTATTCTATCCTAATGAACATCAGATTCCTCCAAGAAGTATTGATAAAAATACATGTATATTTTTTAATTTTGTAGTTTTATATTACTTTTCACTCGATATTTAAACATAAATAATTATTGGAAATAAACTTCACTAGTGAATTTAAGTGGTCCACTCCAGCCGAGTCTGAGCAAGTATTCCAACAATCCAAAATGGCTATCACACGAATAAATGTTGCATTTACTAGTAAAGCTTATTTTCAAAAATTATTTATGTTTGAACATTCTCAAATTTTAATTATAATAAAATCTGAAGTTATTTTTGAAATTGAAAATTATGCTGCAGACCTACACTACTGCGGCCATTTACAACTACTGAATATATTAGCTTATGTAAATAGATGCGACAAAATATTCAGTCAGCGCCGGGAAACGAACCACGGATAATTGGACAGATTCCCGAACAGGGACAGGTTAACTGAACATTTTTGTTTAGTAGTAATCATCGCTTTCCTTAGGCTATTTAATGCAGCTGTCAATATCCGCAGTAGTGGAGGTCTTCAGCATAATTTGAATTCGAAATCAAATTACGTTGTAAGCATTTAGAAATTTATTAAATAACATCTTCCGAAATAATAGTAGATTTTTCAAAAAAGTGACAATGTAGTCACTCTATTCAACGCATCACGCCACACCTTGTAAAAAATATAAAAATTAGTTGGCATATCAAGTCAAAATACTATTGGCTTTTTGAAATAGCAGAAAACAATATAATCATTGGACAATTGATATAATTGAAGAAGTCACTTGAAACGAGATACTATTTTTTGGCTTGAAAGTTTCTATCAAAATTTGATATTATAAATTATTATTTACTGTTTACAGTGTTTCGTTTTGAGTGAACTTTCAAATTGATTTTTCGAGTGGAGCATTTTGCTAAATCTAAATTTTCAGCGTTAAATTAACCTCAATGTTTTGGGCAATATAGCATATTCAAAATTTGTTAAGAGAGCAGTTTTGGACTGTCTGCTTCACCTTCACATTCATTATCACAATAAATAAATATCAAAAATATAATCAGTCAATAACGTTCATCCAGCTTGAAAGTGGAGATGTCCTGCTTTTGAAGGTGTGACACAGTTTGTTGTCCCAATTAAAACTGTTATTCTTACCTCAACATTTGATTATAAGCCAGTTGTCGGCTCATTTGTATTTCTGCTAACGATCAAGCTTTGAACATTCGAATAGTGAGCTTCACCTTAGAAGCTGTAACATTTGGCTTTTCCTTTGAGACTGAGAATGAGCTCTCCATTTTTATTCAATATAATTCAGTTTAAAACTTTCAATGCATATCAATGGGCCATTTCATGAATTTATATGTGATTTCCAAATTCAATCCAATTTATACAGACATGCCATAAATTTAACTGCAATTAAACAAATATGTAGTATTTTTCTTCAAGAATGAATTACAGTAGACACATTAGAAAAATGCTCGATCGTTAGAAGAAATTCAAATGAGCAGACAGCTTCCTGAAACTGACACGGTGTCAACTACTAAAATTTTATTCTTGAAGGGAAATATTGATTTCTTCTCACAAAGTAAGATTTAGGATTGGTTTTTTAGTAGCCTGATGAAACGAATCAGTCACTTTATCAATTTCAGACTGTTTGATTATTATTTATGGTTGGAAATTAGTTATTTATTATTAAATCAAATTACTTATTATTTTATCAAATCGTGACTGTAAGCCGTTTGTGACAATAAATTGTAGGTGGTAATCAGTATTCTGTTCTTCAACTGTTACAAAAAGCTGGTAAGCAAGAACGCTATCAGACCGCACACAATACAAAAAGTACAGACTTGAAATAAAAAAAAAACGCTAAATGATTGGTGAAAAAGTTATGAATAACTAATTATTAACAAGAGTAGGCTAAGCAGTAGTTCATACTTAGTAAATAAATAATGACAACAAGCAAGTCACAATAAAATTTGAATGACATCTCATAAAATTTATATCGCATTTTCTATTTTAAGTTCTAATATAGTACTTCATTATGATTATCGACTTACTAAAAAAATATGACCAGCCTACTTTCTAAAATATTGAAATACACTCTCGTTACAATACCGGCACTTTATAATTTATTTGGGAAAGGCTTCCTTTATTATTATTATTTCTACTCGCGCATTTCCAATAGAATCAACTTATATTGGGCGATAGTTAATCTAGTATTCTCATTATTGAGAATAATTGTTAATGAAACAGAATGCGATCTATTCTAATCTATTTACTTACAGTAAAGAAAGAAGCAGAAGTTTTCCCAGCTCTCGCGATCTCCGGAATGGACTAGAGTGCTCTATTTCTGGCACTTCTCTTATTTCTAACCTTATGATTTTTTCTATCTTCTTGGCACACTCCAGCTCAAATGATAATACAGTATACACACTTATTTTAGCGCAGTCGGAATGCACATTTATTAATGTCACTCTCGATCAAGGAACTGTTGCAAAAACAATAGGGTTTAGTAATTCTTTTGTTGCACAATTTATTGAATTTAATCTTTCTATACAGTAAAAACTTGCAAAGTTCACAATTCAAGAGATTTTATTATTATGTTCAACTCTTCTCAATGCTCACCTTTGGCCGAATATATACTATATTATTAATTTATCCATTCATTGAAAAAACAATCAATCAAAGAAACAACAGGTACAGCCCACTACTGTATTCTTTACAAATTTTCAACTGAAAAATACAAATTCTACGTTATTTATTTATTGTGACAAAATTAGAATGATTGTGAACGCGCACCAGACTCAAGTCCAAAACTGCTCTTTCCACAAATTTTGAATAATGTTATATTGTCCAAAACATTGATGTTAATTTTAACGCTAAAAATTTAGATTTATCAAAATACTGCACTCAGCGTTATGTCCAAGACTAACTAGAAATTTCACTTTGAGATACAATTACTGATCCTTTCCAAAACAAGAATATTAATTTAAAAGTTTACTTTAAAAATGAAGTGCAATATCATGAGGAACAGGTAGGCTGTGAATTTCATCACGAAGCTAAATTTAATAATGGAGTATTAGAATGTACTGTCCGGTATTTTTCCATCTCGCTATTCTTGGTCTACATATTCGTAGAACTAACCTTATTAAGAAAAGGAAGCGTATAAAAGGTACCGGACGATAGCAACTTACAACTACAATGTGAGCAGGATCCATAGGGTTTCATAGAATTTATGAATAGAATTTTGATTTTAATTTTTAACTTGATAAAAGAACCTTGAACTTTATAACTATCATAAACTATTTAATAATGAACCTAATAAGATCCTTACCATGCAGCATGTTTTTTATTTTTCTCAAACTGTTGCAATTACTTGCGATAGTGTTTTAATATATTAGATGAAATGTTTCTACTACTACTTCTGTGAACAGTAGACCTCACTCGCCCAAAACTCCTCACTCAAAAGGGGGTGATATTTTCGAAAAAAGTTCAAGAGCACTTTCGACTCAATTTTGATTGCTCAATCTTGCATTGATGATAGAAACTGCAAAAATCAATATTTGAAAATTCCAACATTTTTGACGAGCCCTAGAAACCACTCCTTATACCTAATAAAGGGTTACTATGCATTTTTCGCAGGTCTTAGTATTACCCTCCAATCATAAATGAGGAAACTAAGTTATCCATTAAGAAAAAAGTTTAAATGTGTTAAAGTTTAACAATGAAACGTTTTGTCATGCATTTGATTTAATTTACTGATAAGTAATTTACAATGCGGAATATCATTTAAGCTATTACAGGTTGTAGAGTAGTACTTGGCAGTTGCATGAATTTCCCTCGCGCATGTCGGCACCCTACTAATAACCACTACTTTATGCTGTGAGGTGTTCTCACATACTTCTTCATAAGAAGAATGACTTTCTTAGAATGAGTTCCTAGTAAAGCCGCTTGAAACGTTGTGTACGCTGCACAGACAAAACAAAATGTGTTTCTGCACACTGTCAATAATGAGTTGATAGAATCTACTAACAAGACAGAATGTACTAGGCAAGTAGGTGACACTTAAATCGACCTGAAAACGACAATTGGCACACAGTGAAAGCGGTGATGCTCATCACACTCGTTTCTATAATTAAACATGGAAAAATTAAGAAAATGTTATTAATATATCTATGTAATTAATTCAATACAAAAACCTGAATTAACAGAAATTTGCTCCATTTGGAGAAAGACCCTTTTATTTCCAGGTGATGCAAGCGGCCTATTCATATTTCAGTTTGCTAACTAGATTTTCAGACGTAGGCTACCCATTAATATAAACTGTACATAGCTGCTTTCAATTGGCATGTAATTTATTTATTTTAAAAATTAAGAGCCACAACCTATAGACATAAAACAAACCTGTAGAGCATAAAACCAACTACAATCTAGTGCCACCAATGAATTAACTAAATACTGTAGATAAATATTACGCTGGTATATTTAATAATATTTTCAACAGTTCTGCTGTTTCTATTAAAATTATTTTTATTGTGGAAGAAATAGAATTATTATATAAATAAATATTGAAAATAAACTTTACTAGTAAATTTGAAATTTATTCATTTGTGGGATGGCAATTTAGCATTGTTGTAATTCTTTGGCTGGAGGCCTACTGAATCAGGTTTGAGAACTGGGATTATGGTTGTGAGTGAGGTGGGGTGGTGGGTGGATGAGGAATTTTGTAATAAAATAGGGTGTCTAAACTGGAGTTGATCATTTAGATTAGTCAGGCTGTAGTTTTGTGTTTTTATAAATGTAATAGTTTCTGACTTTTCGAATGGAATGTAATAGGCCTATATCTAAATTGGTGATCACGTCTATGTTAGTGTGGTTTGTTGAAATGGTGTGCTCTACAAAGGTAGAAAGGGTGTTTCGGTGTGTAATGACTTTTGTGAGTTATTTTTATCGAGTGGTTAATATCCAGCTTGTGCTTGTCTGTGAGTGCAATTGGTGGGTATAGGAGTCTTTTGATTGAGTTGGTTGTTCTGTATGCTATCTTATATTTGAGTTTTCTGAAGGATAATGCTATTTTGTGGAGATTAGTGTTATAGTACAGGAGTATATGCATTATTTTTTTTGAGGATGAAGCCCACATAGGTCTGAGACCTGTGCGTGGGTAATGAGTTGGATGAAGGCGATTGATGAGTTGGACCTGCAATTTTAGGTGGGTTCCGAACCACCGGGAAGTGATTTTACAGCAGAGAACAGTGTCTTCTTGCTGGCCAATCTCATCGGTTACCCTAACAAAGAGTGCCCAGGAGAACGCAGCTTATCTCTATCTGATTGAACAGATACCAGCTACGGCTCACGGCTATCACTTCCCTAAGTATGAATTGGGGTTGTCATTTTTATTTGTATTTTTTATTTTGTTCGGTTTTGTTTTATTTTCTTAAGCAGATTGTCAATGAGGGAGTATTTATGACCATTCTGTTGAGCAGTGTATCTTACGGTGTTCAATTTATTATTACAGTCAAATTAAGTCATGGGTATGTGTTATAAGCGGTGAAGAATGAGGATGAAGGCAGCATGCTGGGTTGGGTGATTTGATGTGCTGTGTCTAACTGTGTCTGTTGCTGTGGGCTTTCTGTAGATTTTGAAGAATGAATGACCTTGTTTTGTTATTGTTATAATTATGTCTAAAAAGTTGATACTGTTATTGTCTTCAAGCTCAAGAGTGAATTGCAGATTGGGATGTATTTGTTTTGAGACGAGTGAGGAGAAGTTCAGTCTGTCTTTTGTTACATTTGTAGAGAATGAGAATGTCATCGACATATCTGTACCAAGTACCAACAGATGATTTTTTTTCAGATAGTATGGGTGTGTTAGGATCTGTGACATATAGGATTGGTTTCTGATCTATTTTATGGATGAAGATTTCAGCAAGTATTCAAGAAATTGGAGAGCCCATAGAAAGAACATGGAGTTGAGAATAGAATTTGTTATTGAAGGAGATGTAGTGTTGTGAGTAAAAGAATTTGCAGGATATGTTCAGGTGGAGTGTTGCTTTGAAGAAGCATTTGATTGAGAAATTGTAGAGATTCGGCTTTTTATTATCTAATAATTATTATTACAATATTGGACTATTTGTGTATTTTCACATAATTTTTTATTCGTATTTGCGAGCATGATACCTACTAATTTATTATTGCATTTCCAAAAAAATGAATACAAGATATTACACAGACAACATAAAAATAAATACATTGAATATGTATTATAGAATAATTTAATACAGTAGGATTACTTCTTGCAAGTCACAATGCAGATTATCATTGTCAGTGTTGTCTAACTATGTTCTCATTTCATTCATTTGTTAACACTTATTTGGTGATGCCGGTAGCCTACTTACTGTGTTCTTGCTAGTAATTGATAGCAATAACAAATCCATCAATAGAACGATAAAAGGTGTGGGTACTTTTTATAAGGTGTGATTATGTGTGGTGTTGGGTTAATGCACAGTTGTGCTCTTTGAATCATACGCTAAATTACCGTCCAGTTTTGTTAGTCCTGGGTAATAGCAGAGGCAATCACTAAATTAATTCCAGTTTATATGTTCCCGATTTGTCGCAGACGTTGTTGGTTACATGGTGATTTAGTTTCATATTGATGTGGTAATCGATTCTGAATGCGAGTTATAGTTGAATTTATCGAAGACTTCGGCTATTTGGGTAGCACGATAGGGTAAGGTTATAAATTTGTGGTTAGGGTGAATTGTGGTTATGAATTATTGCACTTGATACGTTGATGTAGTTGACAAATGAATGCTGTTGTGTATACATTAGCTACTGCTTTCTGTTTCAACTTAGTGTTTCATTCCATCAGGAAATCAGTCTTGCCTAATGGTATTTTTAGTAAACGGTAGATCATGAAGTAGTCTGCGGGGTTTTTGTGATGGAGTGGCTGGTTGGTATGTTGGTGGTGAAAGGTTTTCGTTATATTCTGATTGTTTCAATGAGGATGCCAAAAGGGGGAAGCAATTATAAGTCAGTCATTAACTGAAAGCGAAAGGCTGCAAAAAGTTAGGAATAAAATTCATGCAAATTTGCACAAACTAACCAACAGGTGGCTCAGTTAATAATATCGCATCCACTGGACCTGTGCCGTTCTTCAGTTTTCATAGAAAAAGCTATAGGGCACTGTGAATGCAAGAATAGCGTTCGAAAAAATGATTCTTTGCAAATTTAGAGCTTTGGGATGCCTGGAATGAAGCATTTTAGGAGGAAGCCAATTAATTTTGATTTATTTAGTTTTTGTTAACCCTCCTAAGATCATCAATGCAATTCAGAAAATAACAATATTTAAATTGACAATTTTGAAGTAGAACAAATATAAAAACCATCAACATAATGTAGTCTTTACCTTTGAAACTCTTCCTCATAATTGAAATCTTTTATTATGGTATTAAGATCAGCAACAGAAGATGGATTCGCTTCCGCTGAGGTGAAAGCAGCGATCTGAAAAAATGAATAATCTTATTAAATAATCAATCCTAATATCATATAAATAGGTCTAATTTAAGAAATGAAAAAATATATTATTATATGAGTGTAATGTGTACAGCACTGCGTTCATGAATTTAAAATTGATTATTTATAATAGAGTACGCTACAAAAAAAAGAGAATAAACAAGTATTAAATATATTTGAAGATACAGATAAGTATTGACACACTTTGTGAGAGTATTCACTTGAATAACAGAATGAATGTTTTAGATTTAAGAGGTGAAGATTATTGATTTTGTCACCTTAATTTTTCTATGATTGCGGAGGTTCAGATTGAATTTATAAGTTTGAGTCTATTATAGCTACAGATGAGTAGCCTATTGCTCATTTAGTAAGGTGTCCCTGCTTAGAAAAATTCTTTATATAAATTACTTATTCTTATCAAGTTTTAAAAGCAAGTTTTTACAAGGAAGCTAGAGCTGTCTGAGGGCTTACCCATCACTGGACTGAACAAACCTCAAAACACCAAACGCTGTTAAGAATGGCCATCGAGAAAAAAGAAGGTTTGTCAATGTTTATGCTTTCTATAAACCTATCCAACTCTTCAACATTAATGAGTTAATTTTCAAATGTTCTTCCAAACTTCATAAAGATAAATGTGCTTGATTAAATTATTTCACATGAGACAATTCCTTCTGTGAAAGTCAATTGCAAGTGCTGGAGAGACAATCAAGAGACTATTGTGTTTTAAGCAAATCGAAAAAGTGACATCAGACAGCATTTCTCAATGAAGATTTGCTATGGCTTACTGTTTTTAAACTGATCAAATTTTGCAGCGCTTTCAATTGGACAGTCTGTCAAATTACTAAATGAAACAATCTGGCAATTTATTGAAAAACTCAAGTGTCATTCATGAAAATATTTACATTACCTGCAATTTTAATTTGTTCTGAAGATGATAGTCCTGGCACTTCCCACCTTTACAAGACGGAGACATGATTGACGGATGCGCCATTTCTGGAAGAAATAAACGTTACACTATAGAATACTTTTCAATAGCTATAATATGTACTGCTAAAACAGTGAGTGCTCACAAATTCACATATACTGTACATCTCTTTTACTTATAAAATTTGGACTACGTATATCTTCTACCAATTTGGAGTGATGACTACAGCACTCTGTAGACATCTAACTACTTCTCTGCAGTCTGTACAGCAAGTTATAAATAGCAGCAGTATAAGAGCTTCGACTAAATTATAAATGATTGAGACTTGTCTTCTAGTTCTGTAATCAAATAACCTTCACTTTTCGACAGATTTGTAATGTATCGACTTTATTATTGAAGCGACTTTCAAAATAAAATACCTATTAGAGAATCCCAAAAAAAACTCCAGAATAAGAATGAGATTCTAAAACTGATGCTAATCAAAGCTTTTCAATTGTTAAGTAAAGAGAAGCCAATACGTGTAACACGGTGTAACTTTAAACAAACCACTTTGATACGCAAAACATTTCTGTAACACAATTCCAATCGATAGTATAAGTATCGATGTCGACACTTCCATCAGGTATCGAAACTCATGCGATTATTCTACTGGATGGGATATCGAACTGTGCCCGAAAATAGATTGTTCAATGCATAGAGACATGAATTACTGAAATATTATGTAATATATGCCCACCAAATATCGACCAGCTGCCAATTATCGGCCACTTACACTACCAACCTAAAATACAAGCGTCTGCTTCCAGTTTTCAACAGCAGGAAATTATTCATTGGTTTCTTGTCTTTCTAAAAACATATAGTTTGAAAATCGATGAGAAATTACGGATTAAGTAGGCTCTGACAGCTCCCGGCGTGTAAGTTTATGAAATGTTGCCTTTGTCTCAAGAATTATATTTTTTGGGCGATCGCACGTTACTATGGCAGATATTAGAAAGTTCCTTTGTTATGGACAGGAGTTGAAAAATAAGTATTTATATAAATTTCTGAAGGGTGCCTCTGTACCTTAGATAATATCATAGACATACAGCGTCCAAAAACTTAAATATAGGTACACAAAGTCAAACTTATCCTTGCTTACCGGCCGATAATTGGTGGGTTTTTACCTTATCACTATTTACACGCCACGTCTTTTTTTATAATTATATGCATTAAATTATGTTTGTTGATATTATGTTTTCAATAAAAATATGGCTACAATTGGCTTTGTTATGAGACATAAAAGCATACATTAACATACGGTACCTGTGTAAATGTAGCTCACAAACGATTTGATAATGTTAAACTATAGGCCTACTACAGCAACTGATTAATGTTCTTACTGAGAAAATAATATACAGCCACAAACAATACTCATGAATTATGCTGCTGTGGGAATAACTATAGTATTACAATTTTGAATATTATACTCAAAAGATTGAATCCACAAACGATACTTTGATTTCAGTGTTCAGTTCAGACGCAGAACCGCTGTTGAAACATAACCTCAAAAAATACAGAAATATCAGTGTTGCCAACATCAACATTTTGAAAGACTACAAATTAAATAAAAATAGATGTATTGTATTATTTATATATCATCTTCAAGCTCTTTAATACTATTACGTCGTATTGCAAATCAATATTTCCAATCCAAATTTAGTTTCAGAAATCCATCTTCTATTTCTAGATAACCTGGATTTGAAAGTAGCGGTACATTTGAAAGCCGATGCTATTGCAATGTTAAAGCAAAGACACTGTAATCTTTGTCTGAAGTCTTTGGTAAAAGCCAATTTCCAATTTCTTGACCAATGCCCAGGCATTCCTGGATAGATCTCGTCAAAAACACATAATTCACTATATAGTCATACTTTGACTAATTGTCGACAATTACAAGAAAATTTTTTTTAAGTCACTTGATTTGGCAAGAGTTGGCGGTTTTGAGGACAGGTTACTCAAGTTGTCATTTAGAAACTCATTCACACTGTAGTAACTCCTTTCAATCAGCCACCGTGTCATCACATTCTTGAAACTGTTGAATCGAGCAGTCTGAAGAGAAGGGGGCAATCTATTGAACATCTTCATTGTCAATGCAGGGAAACAGTCCTTCACCCTTGAGAGTCTACATCTAGGTAGGTCGATATCTGCTCTTCCTCTTGTATTGTGGGCGTGAATCTGCCTTCTCACACTAAAGGATGCCTGGTGAGTCTGACGTATAGGAGCGATGCCAAAATATACTGCCCATAGACAGTGTGTAGGCCCAGACAATGGAAAATAGGCTTACAGTGGGCGCAGAAATCATCATACGTCAATATTTTCAGAGCCTTCTTTTGCAAAAGCAGGATGTCCCTCACGTGAGCCGAGTGTCCCCAGAGCAGGATGCCATATATCTGATGTGACTGTCAAACACTGAATGATACAACATTAACAGATGCTGAATGCTAAGTTGGTTTCTCATTTTTCTAAGAAGATATACCCTTGATATAGCTTCTTGCATACGGTACCATACTTATGTGCTGCTCCCAACTAAGTTTATTATCAATACTGAAACCCAGCAGAGTAACTGGTGCATCACTCAAACAGGCCCTACCAAGAGTATATACACATCATTTTCTGTGTTTTCCCCTCATTATGTAACAGTCTGCTAGCCTGGAACCATTCTTTTGCCTCCTTAAAAAGGTCTTGTGCTTTATTCTTGGCTTCAAGGAGTCCATCTCCACGACCAACTAGTGTGGTATCATCAGCAAACAGCAAACTTGAGCCATCCAGACTGAGGTCATAAGGAACAGTAGGGGGCCCAGCACAGAACCCTGAGGGACACCATACATCACTGGTTTCTCCTCTGACAAAGCACCCATCATACTAACAGCTTGTCGGTGGTTCATCAAATAACTATTCAACAGGAGACAGAAGTCACGCAGCAGCCGCAGTGGTGTAATCATTTGAGCGTCATCTCTAATAAGACACACTGACTGCTACTCCTGCGGATACGGGTTATCCGTGAAATATCCTCCTTATTTTTATAATAGGCTATAACACAATAGCTTCTATAGATAGATCAAGAAAAAAATTACTTTGAAGAAGCAAATGGTAAATAATATAGGCCTATTATAGGTCTATTTATATTGTGAAACTGTCATGAAAACTGAGAACCTGAGATAAATATAAAAAAATCTCACTTTTCACGATCATGGACATTTTTTTCAGCTCTTCATGATTTACTTTGCAATATTATCCTCATTTTTTCGACATTCCGAATTGCCCCCCTCCTGCCGACAATTCTGTTCTCTACTGTTATTAACCTCATCTGATTGCAATCCGCAGGGAAGGCGGTATACTATGTCACAGCAAAGTAGGTCTACAATAATCATTCACTAGGAGAAAAGTGACATGACTCTCTAAAGGAGAACTATAAGGAATAGGCTATAAATTGAGCCAAACTTTGAGGTTTGGACCTAATCATATAATTTTTTACAAATAATGTAGTATGTCGGTGAAACGAATGGCAAAGGTATTAACCACGTGCTTGCAAAGAAACAACTATTTTCTCGGACCCAGCTATATCTATATACATGTATTTGGATATTCTGTTTTGCTGGATGATGCCCACATTAGTCTTGAGACTTGTGCTTGGGTAATGAGGTGAATGATAACAAGGTGAAAACACCCAAGCCTGAACGAGGTACGAACTCGAGATCTCGAGGAACGGCAGCTAGCTAGAGTCTTATCTAATCAGAGACAAGCACCCCAACTCATTGAGCCATTGAATTGAATTGTTCTTTATTTCTTCTTTAAATAAATAAATTTATTTGTTTGAAGCATTAGCTCAAACAAAGAGTTGCAATGACATCATTGATAAAAATATTTTCCCAATCTAACATGCCATTATTATATTAATAATACGGTATAACAATGAAAACAGTAAATAAAAAGTCAGTGCTAACAATATACTGTATTGCAATACAAAAATCAAAAGGTCATTGATCAATTTAATCTCATATTTTGATTAAAACTTCAATTAATTCTGCTAGCCTATTTCATTTGTGGATTTCATTGAATTTGAAAAAAATACTAGTGGAATCTTACCACGAATAGAACATTCGATGTGCCTAATTTCAGTTTCGAAACTAGCATGAAATAATTTTTATTTATTTTTTGTTTAAAACTAGTATAAAATATTTTTGTTTGTTTTGTTTAAAGCACTAGGTGATACAAAGAATTACATAACATATCAATAATATTTTCACTTGAGATCTTGAGGAACTGCAGCCAGCTAGAGTCTTATCTAATCGGAGGCAAGCGCCCCAACTGACTGAGCCACTGAGTTGAATTAAAAGTTATATGGAAGAAAAAAAGACAAACTTAAAAAAATAGAAGAGAAAAAAGAAATTACAGCCAAAAAAGAGAGAGAAAAAATGCTTAATTATTTTTGGAGGGTCATCTATCTGTGGGAAATGCGAGGCCGGCAAGAGGCACCAGAGAGAAAAACAAATAAAGTTTCAGGGATGAGCACTAGTTGTAGTAAGAAAAAAATATCTAGAAGCTTCAACACATGTTGGAAAGGTTGGGGGGGGGGGGGCAGAACGGAATATTAAAGGCCAAAGAAAATAGTATAAGGGTTAGAAACAAATTATTTCATTTATGGAAAAGTAGAAAAGAAAACTCTTAAAAGCGGTATGAAGACCACAGCAGCATCTCAGATGCATCTCTTCCATGTTCGAACAGCCAAGAGAGCAGCATTTTGTTGTAAGAAGCAACAATAAATCTGTCAAAAGTAGAGAACTGCGCAGACATATTGCAACACAAACGGTGAGAAATGTAGAGAGGGGCGCGAGAAGCAGCCAGTGTTACTAATCTGGGCATCCTGATGTTGTTGATGTGAGTAAAATGATCATGATTTGATAGTCATAACTTGGCTATCCCGCCTTTTATGCATTTGCACAAACAATTCTCTGATAAAGAGCTGCTCAAAACCCCAAACTCTATGAACAGCTGGTTAGAAGAGTAGCAACTAGGCCAATCAGCAGCAGCCTTGATAACCGTCTTTTGCACAGTCAATAGAGGATTCAGGACATTCATAAAAGGACCACCCCATACAACAATCCAGTAAAGACTCAAGACTGTACATAGGCAAAATAAGCTATAGCTTTATGACAGGTGGATCCAGCAGAGATTCTAATTTTCTGAGCTTCTGTTTGATGTGAGTTATGTGCCTATTCCACCTCAGGTTTCTATTAAGGAAGACACCAAAATACCTGTATTCAGAAACCTGCTCCAGCTCTTGACATTTACAAGTTGTACTTGAGCAATCTCCACATGTGTGAATTTTAATAGACAAACCACTCCTTTTATTAACATTTTCGTTCCTAAGAAAAAGTGGTATTACTTTTGTTTTGCTTGTATTCAAGGTCAATGAATTCTGATCAAACCATCTTTTCAGGATGCTTATATCCTCACCCACTCTTCTGTAAACACCGTTCCATGCCTTCAAGCCTTCAAACAAGATAGCAGCATCAGCAAAAAGGAACATTCTGCCCTGTGTTTCAACCTTTAAAATCTTATTTAAATAAACCAAAAACAAGAGGGGACCAAGCATACTTCCCTGCACAACTCCATAGTCCACAGATATCAAGGAGCTTTCAATGTTCAGCAATCTTACCACCTATTTATAATCACTTAGATAACTTGTGAATCAATCTAGGGAAATGCCACAGACCCCCACATGCTCCAGCTTTTTGAACACTATTGTCCTATCGATAGAATCAAAGGCTTTAGCAAGATCCAGGAAAGCAGCAACTACACATTTACCTCTGGACAGACAGTTAAAGGCTGTTGTGGTGAAGTCATACAGGGCCTCATTTACTCCAATGCCCTCCCTGAATCTGTATTGTTCTGGCACTATCACCCCATAAGCCTCCAGGAAGTCATTTAGTTAAGTCATTAGCTTGTTGTACTGAAAACAATGAGAAGTAATAGATGGTATGTCTACAGAGCCCATTGAAAAAAAATCTAGAGTTCTATGCTGGACATTCTATCTTTGTAGTGGCGAAGGTGATATTGTGAAAGGTATCCATAATGTCAAAACAATTTTGTCTTATTATTCATTCTGGACAATCTACTCTCATCACAGGCTCTGGTTACATTGGTGAGCATGTATACTATCTTCCACACCTTCAGGCTACTCAATGTGGCTGGCCCATAATAACTGGGTTATGTTGAAATCAATGAATTTGAGATATTCTTGACATGAGTCTAAAATCACTTGAAATGATTTTAGAGTGTTTGTTTTTCAAAATTTTCCTGGGGGATACCTTCCAGACCCCCGGTTGTCATAACCCCTCCCCCTTACAGTACACTATCCTAGATACACCTATGTTTCCACCAACAGAAGGGAATTCAATACTATTTTTTCATGAATCTTTGACCAATCTGAGAAGAGAAATAATTTTGAATAGATAGCAAGAGGTTCTTGAGACACCAAACGCCTGCCAGGATAAGCACAACAACATTTCTCTGTTACCTTCAAAACAAGAGAAGATTATTAGGACCAAGCAAAATATTATTGAATCTCTTTAAGCTTAAAATCTTAGAAGGCGGCAGGCTGACGAAGCTTCTTTTCAGAAGTGAAATGCATTCCTCAAGCATCTCCAAAATATGTGTGAGTAAAACATTATTTAAAAGTGAAATACAGTCTCAGTTTTATTATTAGATTCCTGGATTTCTTGTTCCATGACGAACTGCGTTGTTAATATTAACTTTTCATGTGAAATTTAACGACTTGCAGTCAAATATTCATTAAGAATAAGTATATTTCACTTAATCTGTAGGCCGAGCGCTTTCGAATCTGTGAGATCCATCTTCAGAGGCCTCTGAAGATGGATCTCACAGATTCGAAAGCGCTCGGCCTACAGATTAAGTGAGTTATACTTATTCTTAATGAATATTTGACTGTAAGTCGTTAAATTTCACATGAAAATTTAATATTAGATTGTTCAGTAAGTATTTCGTCATGGAAAACATCACAGACTTAAAAGCTGGCACAGAAGTTGGAGTTTGAGTGCGGAAGTAAGCAGATATCATCATGGAGAGTACTCTTGCAAGAATTCCGGCTCAAGGAGAGGATGTCCATAAACTTATGGTAGATGTCGAGTAAGTCTGTAAGAGTAAAGCGATGAGCATGAATATCGATACGAAGCTGTTGCCATAGATAAAAAATAGTGTAGGCTATAGACTTCATAATAATTATTATTATTGGTCAATCCTGAAATGGAAACAAAACGAGTGTGGCCAGGCCTGCAGCTACTAGGGCTCGGGGCAGAAAGTATTTCGCGGCCTTTTTTTTCAAGTGTGAAGTATCACCTCTTTTTGCACGTTTGCCTGCGGGGTGCGGGCCCTGTGGCAGAGCCCCGAGCTTCGGGCCTGAGTGTAGAGAAAATTCCGTTACAAAGCAACCCAGAGAATCATTATCATTATTTTGGGAGACCACAAAGCCTACATGTGTGTACAGCCTTCCATCTATTTGCGCGCTTTATAATGAGCCAACAAGTTAGAGGGTTGAAATGGGAAAACAATCACACAGAGCGTGGCCCAGTACGAAGGGAAAATCGCGCTGCGGAAAGTTGGTATGCCTGAAAATTTGACAACGCATCTCGAGGTGAGCTTTCGTAGCTTATGGCAGCTCAGGAGGGAAACAGTTGAACGTGAAACACTTGCACGGTGTGCTGTGAGTAGTGCAGTGAACTCGTGCAAAATGTGCTCTACAGAATGACAGATAATGCTCCAGTACGCCCTGTCGGTGGATCGCCAAAGCCAGGTACGCTAATTACCACATAAATCAAACGTCATCTCCAATTATCATTGATATTACCTCATTCTTTTCCTGTAGTTGTGATGTGATGTCAATGGAAAATTACAAGGTTAGACTTGTGGCCAAGTTCGCTCTTGGAAGAGGTTATAATAAAGGAACTTACGTAAAGTCTTAAAGACTAAAGCTTTATTTGATTTTTTTAAATGTGGTCACGTGTCATTGATATGATACCACCATGTGGATTGATGATATTATAGTTCAATAATATTATGCTTATTAACTTGTTATGGTAAGTTCAACGACTTGCAGTCAATTTTAATTGAGAATAAATAATACTTAATAAAACAACTTTTGAATGGAAATTAACTCACGTTATGGCGTGACGGCCGTTTCGCTCTGTTGT
Source organism: Conomelus anceps (assembly GCA_948455865.1). Taxonomy (NCBI): domain Eukaryota; kingdom Metazoa; phylum Arthropoda; class Insecta; order Hemiptera; family Delphacidae; genus Conomelus; species Conomelus anceps. Next base: position 117,157,382 of record OX418216.1, read on the forward strand.
CTAGAGCATCGTCAGACGACCCACTGATTCAGTGTACTGTGGGTCGTCTGACGATGCTCTAGACAACAGAGCGAAACGGCCGTCACGCCATAACGTGAGTTTATTTCCATTCAAAAGTTGTTTTATTAAGTTTATATTACATATTAGTGGAAACAAGATGGATCTTCAACATCATAAATAATACTTTTACTCAATTTTAGCCAAACGTTTTCGAGTATTTTTTATTCTCAAAAAAATTGACTGCAAATAGTTGAATTTAAAAACAGCTACAATATTGGTTTAGAATAATAAGAATTATTTCCCATGTAAGTATGAGTAGATTATTATTTTTCTTCTTAATTTTTTGAGCAGTTAGTGTGCTGGATCTCCTTTTCAACTGCTCATTAACAAATAACAATGAACAGTCATAATACCTGTATTATGCATTTATTGATTTTTTATTATTCGAATAATATTAGTTCAGTATTAGTTCACAGCTTGATGATTCTGTCATAAAGTTATGGGATTTTGGATTTTCTGTGGGCTGACATCAGCTATACATGTTATATTCCTGGATTTCTTGTTCAATAACGATCTGCGTTTTTAATATCAACTATTTATGGTAAATTCAACGACTTGCAGTTTATCCAATTGACTGCAAGTCGTGGAATTTACAGAAAAGTTAATTTATGTTATACATATTTAGTAATCGAAGTTTCAAGAAAAACCATACAATGTTAACAAAAGTAACAATCATGTCACAAAAATAGTACAACAAATGCAGAAATAATGATGGTCAACAATAAAATAACAAGGTTTGAAAAAATAAGGAAAAATAACAAATTACTGTACCATATCAAAGTACATAATAACAAACTAACAGTGGCGGCGGCTTCATGAGAGCACAATAGCACGTGAACCCCCTACAAAATTGCTACAATAACTATAGTTTCAATTAATACTAGAATGGGCAAAACAGAACTAAGATTACTCATCTATTTATACGATAAGAAGGCACACCAACTGCGATTTAGTTTTGAATTATGCGCCAACGCGCCTGAGAGCAATATGACTGAATCATAGCACACTTCAAAGCAGCTCCAAGCGTTCAGCATTTGTTTAAATGATAGCCGGACGAGTCCAGTTGCTTCCCCAGGGAGGGTGTACGCCTATTTACATTAGCTAGATGGGGAGCTGCCTTCGAGTGTGCTCCAATGCTGCCTTGTTGCGGTGTGGCAGATTGGTGACCAGTTGCCCTACCTGTCATCTGCCCGACCTTACCAGTTGACGGATCAAAGAAAACTTTACGATTTAACCTAGCCTGACAATGTTATGAAATGTACGCTTTACTTCTTTCATAAAATTTAGTTTTCATAGTTTGTTTTGGCTGGGCAACTGACAGGTAGGGCAGTTGGTAGCCCGCCGTTGCAGCACTCTGGCTGTTGTCAGTTGTCACGCGTTGTTCGGCTTCGATTTTGAGGTTAATGAAGTGATTGTTTTTAAAAAGAAGAATGGAAGGTTTAAGAAAGTATACATTGAGTGACTTGAAGGAAATTTCGTTTGCCAGTTTATCATTGGAGGATAAAATATTGATTAAAGAAAGTGGTAGGCCAATGCCGCGAGTTGAAATACATCAGACCTCTACATCTAAAACTAGGACTTACAATAGAGATTTTAAAGAACAATTATATGAAAAAACGGCTTTGTGGTTGTGAAAAAACAAACAAACTTTATTGTTTCACATGTTTGTTGTTTGCTCGTGAAAAAGGTGATCTGGCATGGGTTAAAAATGGATTCTATGAGGATGGATTTCATCTACAAAAACTGCACTACAGAAACTCATTAAAACTAGGATGAGTGGTTTACAAGATCACTATAAGTTTGTGCAGCTATATACCTATCATAAATTATTCAATAGAAGTAAATCTTGTAGGTAGAGAACACTTTTTAATCTTCCCAGTAATATTATATATTGGAATTTCCATTCAAAATGAATGTGCTGCATCTACAGCAAGGTAAAACACAAAAATAGCCTACTTGAAAGATGGGATTTTACAAATTATAATAAATCTGGGTGCATGTTGATTTTGAAATGTGAACCCCCAATGCGTGTTTGCACGAGCCGCCACTGCAAACTAACATACTTATACACATACACATGCATTTTTTAGTAGCCAATGTCAAAATGGTAAAAATTTGGAACAAACTCCACTATTAAGACAACAGGACTTCCACTACGACTAGCTACTACTATTACGAAACGCTTGAAATTTGAATAGTCGATCAAATTACTGTAGTATTAGGCCTATATTGATATTTCAAGTTTTTGAAAAGGATAATAATTTGATATTTGGTTCATATGAATACGAGGCATTCAGCTTACTTGTGTTTATTTTAGTAAGGTTTCTAGTTCGGTACGGTAATTAGGATCCTTTCTTTATTTAATTCGTAACAAATAAGCTGTATTCGCATGAATGAGCAGCAAATTTGATTCATATCCGTGGATAAATTAATAATTATTTATTGTAGCTCAGTAGTGTTGGGCTGTGTGAGGGACACAGACTTGTTTTGCCTGTAACTACTCGTTTAAAACTATCTTGTTGGGAATGTTGGCACGTGTTGTTTGTTGGGGAACCCCTTAAACCTAGTACAGTAGCCTACCATGCAAAAGAGTCGTTATCTATGTGTTCAACATTGAATTATTCAACAAGGTTTCCATATTCTCATTCATGGACACTATCTTAAAAAAGTATTGTTTCTGCGCTTATTTGCAACTTACCTTCTATTGTTTTAATGCAGTAGCCTATTAAGCTATTACCATTCTCTTCCTTATCTCACAGTGTATGTCGTACTGAACATATGACAGTTAAGAACATTCTATGCTGGGACAAAAAGTTCTTATCCATTATTCGAAACATTATGAAGGATATATTAAGAAAATGTTATCCCTTGGGCCTTATCCCTTATTGCCTAAATTATCAATTATGAATTTTGCTTGGTACATTGAAAGGTTTATTATGGCACAGATTAAGAAATCTAACTATGGACTATTAAGAAATCTGATTATGGTAATCCTATAGTTCAAATAGTCGTTCATTTTTTAATTTTGTCAAGAGAGATCGTAGAATATTTTACGGTAGGCCTACTTGAATAGCATATCGAAGGATTCCTCCCATTCCCAATCAGAGGACGGACACGAATACACTATGATGAATGAACTTATTCTGTACTTTGAAACACACTCGCTTTCTATGTTGAAAAATCTCCATATTGCTATTTATATTCCAATTTATAGTAGGCTACCTCGAGTTTCCTTGGTGAAATCTCGAGTTTCTTCATAAGCTTCACCTCCTCTTCGTGATGACAGGGACATTGAGCTGAAGTCTTGAATGCCAAACTTGAATTTTTATGAACCTTGAACGTTTGCTGCCACTCGTTCTGTTGTCTAACAGGTTCTCGCTCTTTCATCTCCGACTCTAGTCTCTTGTTCTTGTTGGTCCTCTCATGAATCTTCAACATTCCAATATTGTTAAAATTTTTCAAAATTCTCCAATCATACTGCTATATTAAAGGTAATTTGATATTCTAAAATATCTCGTAGTTATTAAAGTCACCGACAACGTCCAAACACTTGAGTTATATCACTAGCTTACTTGTTTTGCAAAATACATCTTTCACATTAAGACTGGATTTAGTTTACATTTGTGAGAGTAAGAGCGGAGCCTTGACCAGTAAGAAGTCTCTAGTTGACAGACAGCACTTTTATTACTTATTCTTATGAAATTGGCACGAGTTGGCATAAGTAGGCCTTGAGTCTAGTAACCTCCTTTTTGTCTCCAGAACTGCTAAGTATTATAAAGTGGATGTGGAGTTCATAAATCTTATCCAATCTTATTAAAGCCTGTGCATTCATAGGCGTAACGACGGGGGGGGGGTTATTGGGGACATAACCCCCCCCCCCCCATTGCTAGGAAGAAATTTTTTATAAATTGTAAAAAATAATTTGAAAAGTAAAAATTGGACATATTTTTTCTTTAATTTGAAGTTAGGGTAATGTAACCTGTAGCTGACACCTTAGTGAGTCAATCCATGAATATTATCTACTAACTTTGGAACTATTGTATGGATTGATAAAAAGTGTTCAGAATCTATTTATTCAAGTCTTAAATGGCTAATTGAAATTGGAATCAATTTGGATAGAAATTAAATTTGTTCAAATTTTGAACTTGAAATTTAATTTTGATTTGATTTTAAAATCACTTGACATTTACACCGATAGCTGACACCCCTATTTTTGTCACCTCGGTTTTTAATTTCAAAACTACCCGCTATGGCCTTAATAATAAAAAATAATATGAAGATGTCAGCTACTACGGGGCGGGGGGTGTCAGCTTCTGGTTCCTTTACTCTACATTAGTATAATATATATTATTTCTATATTCTGAGATTTTTTTGAAGGGAGATATATGTAAGAGTGGTTGAGGGGGGTAAACCCCCCATAAGTCAACTCTAGTTACGCCACTGTGTGCATGTGAAATATGCACTTCAATATTCGATTCAGTGATTGCAGAGTCTATTATTTATTTGTAGACTAGCCTACATGATTTTGTGCCAGTTTGATTTTTGTTATCTAAACATTGTAGATAGTAGACCTACGGGTGGGATTCCCGTTATTCCTGATATGTTTCAAAAGCTGGATCCAACCAAGAGATATTTTTCTTAATGAGTTGGGAAAAGAGACATAAATCATGTCCAAAAATTTGAGCAACAAAGACAACAAGGGTTAAACACCCAAAAGGCCTTAAATAGCCTTAAAAAACCTGATTATATCTCGTTCATATACCCCTATTTGTGAAATCTATCCATTAAATTATCTGAGCTCCTTTAATAATATTCATAAACAAACTAGATAAGTAGCACTTTTTCCGGAATCTCCAATACATTTTCATAATTTTTCAAATGATTCCATACTCTGAAGAAATATTTTAGCTGCCATATTATGATATTGTCATCCTTAGTACAAAGGAATTGTAGTTCCGGAATAATTATCAAGCTTGACTGACTGAAGTAGGGCTGCAGTTGAATATTAAAAAGTGTATAAACGGCTCTAGAATTGCTATAGTTTGCTTGATGCGGAGTGGGAAACATCTGATGAATGAATGTGAGGCTTTGACAGGTGGATGATTGTCTCAAGATGAGGAAATGGACCTCTATAGAATAATGAAAAAGACTGATGTTGTCCAAACCCCTTTGATTACTGAATCATGAGATACTAGTTTCGACTGTTACACCTCAATAAACTCTTTTATTGTTTATAGAGATTGAAACAGTCGAACTTTTAGTCTCTCGTGTTTTAATAACTAAAGTGGCTTGGGCAATATCAATACCATCTATTATGGACAACTACAACCCTACATGGGTTGCACGCGCCAAATGATGTTAAATCAGTAGGCTTGGCATTGTTGAAAAAATATAGCTTAAGAAAATTGAGAAGGATACTAGCTGAGAAAATAATTGAGCAGAGGAAATAATGATTAATCATCAAGTACTTTTTAAACTTCGAACAAGTCGTATAATGGCTGATTGAAAAGCATGTCTATCAATAAAGGAAGATTTAGATAGGATTTGGAAAAGACAGAGAGCTGAACGCTGAGAGAAACACTCAGAGATAAGAAGTTCTTTGGGCGCTTGAGATATCAGACTTTCGGAGAGAATGTCGGAGGGATGATAGCAAGGAAAAGGATGATACAACTTATTTGAAGAAGGGTGGTGGAAAATAAGTAGGCTATAGACCTCCGGATTAGGTACCCCAGAGTTAGTACTGAAGAAGTAGCCTGAATAAGAGAGCTTAGTTTTCATATTAATGTTAATGCTATTATGCTATTCTCAATTCGCCCAATATCTTATTCAGTAGTATTTTAGTGATTCAAAGTAGACCTACAATTCAAGCAATGTAAACATTTCCGAAATATAAGTATTAGAATAAAGGAAGATTGTCTTACTAATTTAAGCGATTAAATAAAATGTTGTAGTCAAATCCCAAGACAATAGCAATATACAAAGTAAAACAGAAAAATCAATGACACTGTAAGAAATCTGGATATTTAATATTATGCTTTCAAATTAGTGTACTATCAATTTAAATTTCAATAACTCTAATAATTGTTAGATTATTGTTTTTAAATTTTTTTAAAGATTTTCATAGAATAAAAGTGTTTCAAAAGCGGATTAGGCCTGCGAATTAATCAAATCACGCCTTCATTCATCCATACATGAAAAATGATATGAAAAAATAAGCATTAAAAGTAGTCGATTGCTACTTTAAAATAATTATTAGATAAAACATATCTGTCGAAAAACGCCCTAATCATAACATATTTTTCCATGATGTTGAAGATCCATCTTGTTTCCACTAATATATAATAAAACCTTAAAAGACACTTTTGAGTGGAAATTATTACACGTTACGGCGTGATGGCCGTTTCACTCTGTGTCAAGAGTATCGTCAGACGACCCACAGTACACTGATTTAAGGCATGAGTTTGAAGGTTCTTTTATATTTTTTTTAGTTTGTCTATCAGGTCTATGCTATTTTTTTACTGCTGTGTGCTGATGGAATGTCATGTTCTGTCTTATTGTTTTATCTAGGAGTTTTGCTAATTTGTGTGCAGGTGCTTGTGTGTGATTTATGAGAGGTCTGATGGGAATATCTGCTTTGTGAGTTTTGGTAAGGCATTCAGTTTCGGTGCTGATGGATTTATGTGCTTGAGGTACTTTTGTAGCTGTGAGGAATGATGTGTTGAGTATGATTGATGGCATCTTTTATTTGAACCCTCAAACTCATGCCTTAAATCAGTGTACTGTGGGTTGTCTGACGATGCTCTTGACAACAGAGTGAAACGGCCGTCATGCCATAACGTGAATGGATAATTTCTACTTAAAAGTATTTTTTAAGTTTTTATTATCTTTTTCCAAATCATGAAGTTGAAGTACAAAATTGAAGAGCCTATTCCTTATACGAAGCTATCAAAACAGTTGATCGCTTTTACAGATGTACGTCGATTGCTACTTTAAAATAATTATTAGATAAAACATATCTGTCGAAAAACGCCCTAATCATAACATATTTTTCCATGATGTTGAAGATCCATCTTGTTTCCACTAATATATAATAGAACCTTAAAAGACACTTTTGAGTGGAAATTATTACACGTTACGGCGTGATGGCCGTTTCACTCTGTGTCAAGAGCATCGTCAGACGACCCACAGTACACTGATTTAAGGCATGAGTTTGAAGGTTCTTTTATATTTTTTTAGCCTAATAGCGGCTATAAAATAGTGTATCACAATAAAATGAATTGAAGCTATGAAAAGGATGCTTGAACTTTCTATGGGCTCTAACTCCTATCTTTTAATCCATTCTATTTTCCACTGCAACTGCACACTGTTCCATTACACTCGCATTTATGTTTTTTTTTTTTATTGATCATGGATTTAGTGAATTTAAGAACAGTAAAAAAAGTTATCCCTTGAGATCTATTCCAAAGATGCACTTGGGATTCCAGTTTCAGAATGGTAATGCAATCTTGGGTTTTTTATAGTGGAAAATTACGTGGTACATGGTCCAGGGATGAAGTAGGCCTATATAACCATTGAAACTGTTATTTTATGCAATAGTTACCTATAATACAATGAATGCATGAGTCTCGAATTATGCAATTCGTTCTTTGAAATACGTGAAAGCCTATAAGGACGGATGTCCGTCGACATTTATGTTCATATGGAAGCTCTTTTGAGTTTAGTTCCAATAGCAATATTTTCTTTTTTGACCATCTGTTATTCTCGTTGATGAAAGAGTGATTTACTTTTGAAACTGTTACTAAGACTTGCAAAGTTTATGTCATTACATTTCAATGTTTAGGTTTCTCCGTTATAACTTACTTTAAAAAACAACAAGGAATATTTGCATTTTTCATCAGGATTTCCGTTAAAAAGATGTCTTGTAAACAAAAACTATGAATTATCTTTCTTTGTAGTAGCGAAGGTGATATTGTGGAAGGTATCCATAATGAATAATAAGACGAAATTGTCACAACCACATTTATTAAAACTTTGAGAAACTAGTTTCGTTTGTTACACCATTATCAATCTCAATCAAACTGAAGTTTGATTGGGAGGTTTCGGGAGGGGATTGGGAGGGAAGTTTCGAACAAAGTTTGATTGAGATTGATAATGGTGTAACAACCGAAACTAGTTTCTCAAAGTTTTAATAAATGTGGCTGTGACAATTTCGTCTTACTCTTCACTATGAATTATCTCCAATGAAAAGTGATATTCCACTTATAAGGCATAAACGGGCATGTTTCTTGTATTTTGCTACTTAACAATCTTTTTTTTCAATACTCAGATCTTTTTTTTAGAGTAACAAGGAACTCATTTTTTAAAGTGCTTCGTAAATACAGTATGTTATGCTTATCTTTTGACGAGACTCACGGGTTACAATTTATCGGCTATCAATCTCATAATCATCGTAAGAGAATAAAGAGAATTAAAATTGAGAATGTTGAAAAATTAAAAAGCTCAAAAAATTTCTATCATTTTCATTCTAAAATATTGCTTTTCTATTTAACACTTGAATAGTGGTTCGTTGCTTCATCAAAGCACTCGAGCGTAATGAATGTTACGGTCTTTGACTTCATCAACAGATTAATTGTTCAGTCTGTAGTGTGTCTCGTGAAGCTGAGCTTGAAAACTTTATTTCGTATAACTCCATACACCTGAAAATGTTAGAGTAACACTCAAGTAGTTGGTGCAAACATTTTTCATGTAGAAAATGTCAAGAAATGTTAATTACTCCTTCGTTCCATACACCCATTTGTATGTCTTTACGCCAAAATTCGTATTTACTAGGTAGGACAATCTTTGTTTCGTTGATTTATATTTTTCAAAACTAACCATTTAAATTCAATGTGATAGCATACAATTACACTGCATTATACTATCAAGACGTAGTTTTCTATCAAAGCTGATTAAATTTGTGCCTATATTTCTCCATGCTCTTGAAATAGCCTATTGGGAATAGTTATTTTATTTTCTAACAGATTTTTCTACTTCTTGTTCGTTTAATAGCATCATATTATTATAGTATAATTTGACTCTTGTTCTGAGCTCAATGATAACCTATTTTTAATCTCTGGGAATAACCTTTAGCATCCAATTAAAATATACTAGAAACAAGGTAGACTAATTCTGACTACTTGCATCTTTCCAGTGAGAACCATTGAAATTCAATGCAGCTGAATTTTCTTACAATTTACATTAGCAAGGTAGGGCGTAATGATTTCAATTGAACTAATTCCTATGTATATTTAATGTGAGATTAACCAAATAATATAGAATTCTCATTGTATGTGATTATTCAATCTGACAGCATCATTTGACAAAGCAAGCCGGGAACGAGCCTTCCGATCAAAATCCAAATAGTTTTGAAAGTGTTTCAGAACGTAGCCTTCATTTTCGCAGCTGAATCAACAGCGAACGAGTGCATGAATCGTATTATTTGCATAGGATTGTATAGCCGCTTAATTTTCAAGTCATGATTATTTTTACACTAGCGGGGCCCATGTTATGTACACACATCTTCAGCAGTACAATAGAGTCCCGTTTATTGGAGCCTTGATAGTCCGAGGATACTAGTTACCAAGTGCGAGCAAGGAAAAATGCAATATTGACAATTGTTCATAACGCCTTCAAATTTCAAATAATAATGAAATTTTTCGATCAATGTGAGTAATATTCCAGTGCTCTTTTAAAGACCTTCTTTAAAGGTCTGTGATTGGCTAAGGCCCTAAAAAGTCACGCCCAGTGGTGGGAGGAGCAACAAGGAATAATCAGTGTCAAAATCAAGTACCAAAAAGAACAATACGCAAGTAGGCAAGAATTAAACAATTAAAAACATTAAAATAAAATAAAAATGAAGCCAAGTGAAATGCAGTCTAGGTCAATCGAGGAAAACAAGAAAGTACCATTATTAAAGAATAGGCCAGAGTTATGATGAAACCAAGTTAGTTTTATTGAATTGGTTGTAATAAATTTGATCATTTAAACTAGTATTGGAATCGTTTTTACCCAACCTAGTTATCTCCAAAGCTTCTGAAATGTTCAGTTGTCTGCCTTTGCCAATCAAATGCAGAAATTCTTGCGTTCAAGCCGTTTGACGATTAGTAATGAGATGCTCTGTAAAATTTGTGTCTCCTTTTTGGGTTTTCCAATCTCTAATATGTTCATTTATTCTACGTTTGAAACCTCGACCAATCTGACCCACAGAACAGGCAAGCTTGTGTATTGTTCTTGTTTGTTATTTTTGGTTCTTGATTTGACACTGATTATTCCTTGTTGCTCCTCCCACCAGTGGGCGTGACTTGTTAGGGTCGTCAGCCCATCACAGACCTTCAAAGAAGGTCATCCTATGATTGGCACTTTCACCCTCAGCCAATAGTATCATTCTGTGTTTAGTACCTATATATTAAGCTCTCTGTACTTTTCTTTGAGTTTGTTTGAGATTGATAATGGTGTAACAACCGAAACTAGTATCTCATGGTTTTCAATAAATGAGGTGACAACTTCAAGTTTTATTAAAATTTATCCTTCACAATATCACCTTTGCCACTACATGGAAATTTAAAGTCATATTACTTCAGACTAGTAACATTGAGGGTTTAATTTAAACCCTATTTTTCACAGAGTGTTCTGTGTGATGCGACTTTCTCCTTATTTGAGGTATTTCTAGTTTTATTTAACTCGAATTACCGGGACTCTACTAAACATCAGAGTCTATCAATAAGAAATTAATAGATCTACAAGCACTGAATAAAGAACTAATTGCTTTGAATGTCGTCTAATTTTCAATAAAATCCATTAATTATGAAGAAAAAGGTATATCTAGGAGTTTATTCACAGATACATTTTTTTTTTTTTTTTTTGGAGGATGAAGCCCACATAGGTCTGAGACCTGTGCGTGGGTAATGAGTTGGATGATGGTGATTGATGAGTTGGACCTACAGTTTTAGGTGGGTTCCGAACCACCTAAGAAGAAGTAATGAGCCAAGCAATGAGCATGATCAGACAATAAACTGTCACTTGGATGGTGGTCGTAAGGCCCTAAAGTTAGTCGACTGGATGGATATCTTTGGATATAATAGGCCATAAGTCGCTCTATAATCTTCAATCGTTATTCTGGAGTCCATGTAATCAGTAATCCTAGTGGAATCCAAGGTAATTAGAGAAGATTATCCTTGGTTGTTGAGTCCATTCACAAAATTGCAGACCATGTAGAGCGAAGGTTGATTCTACTGGACATGTGCCACGAAACAAGTAGGATCTTTCAACTGAAAAAGCTACATGCTTGATAAATTCATAAAATTAGAAAACAAAGGAAGAATGTTAACTAGGAATATTTAGCTTTTTTAAAGTTATTAAGTAGCAATAATGAGTAATGAAAATACGGAATCATTTTAAGTGCGAGGAACCAAGCTGCCAAATAAAGAGAATGTTACTTTTTCATAAACTTACATGTTTGTCATGAATATGTATTAGGAATATTTTTATCTCACAAGGAATCAATAATGTAAGTGATTATTATTTAAGTACCATTGATGCACACGTATTAAGATCATAAATAAGATGTAAATAATCATTATTTCACTCGAATTCGACACTGACAGAAAGTAGAGAAGGAGATTGCAAAAACAGAAGAGGCATTTATTGGAGAGGAAAAATATTCGCCTTTTGGTGAAATTATTTATATTGAGTAGGGTGATATGTAGTGCGGTGACGTAGACAATTTATTGAGAAGAAAAAAAGAATCGGAGACTAGAATATTTAGTGGAGGAGGATGAATTCTGTTCTATCTGGGCGTGAGAGATTTGAAACATAAGCCTTTCGAAATGGAAGAGAGTTATCGAAACTTGGTCTTCCTGTTGAGGAAACATTTCATAGTAACAGAGAAAGAAGTAGATTGATTGATAGAGATTGTGTTATCAAACTGTCTAATGATTCTATACACAGAGGATTGTCACCTACAATGTATATTGTATATTGTATAATAATTGTATATTGTATGCTTTATTATTGATTGCTTATTGTAATTATAGAAAAAAATTTATTTTTAAAGTATATCTTTGTATCACCATTAGTCTAACATTAGTCACACTGTTGATGATGATGGCGATGATGATGTTGATGATGATGATGAGGAGGAGGAGGAGGAGGAGAGCTTGAGATAAACTCTGCTTAATTCTTTCACTTCAGTAGTTTTCATTTCTGAAGAATTCTCAAGAGTTTTGAGAATCATCATGGATTTAATCATCAAGTCACCATTCTCTACTAAAACAATCTGCAATGAAAATAATAGGCTACTTGATGGCTAATACTACAAACTACCAGACACAGTCTCAAACTTTGGATTCGGAGGTAGACAGTAGACGGTAGATTCAGTCATTCAGTCATCTTGTATTGTGCATTTTATTATTTTTCTGGCTTCTGACGCACCTGTACTTGAGAAGCAAAGTTGGAAAAGAAGTGGGACTATTCACTCATTTAGAAATAGCTTTTTATGAGCTTCAAAATCTGCGACGTTTCATGGATTCCTTGATAATTACAAAATTATAGAAATTAACAGATTTGTTAAAAATTTAAAAACTTCTATCTTTTCAAATAGGTTGCCGGTTCTGGGCAATAAGAAACAAATAGCTTCTTCGGCTTAGAATTGATATAATCAAAAATTATTGCTATGATGCTTGCCGAATAGTTCGTAAAAAGTACGAAACTGACATGAACATCCTGGATCTTTTAAGCTGCAATTAAATTAAAAAATTAAAAGCTCGAGTTGATAAATTTCTCCATCGAAAGGTCATGCCGAATTTCAAGGACTGTTTGATAATGACAGGGTGAAAGCTATGTTTATCATTTGATTAAAAAATGTTTTTGGGTAGCAACAGAACGAGAACGCATGACTCATTATATTATTGCAGTACGAGACCAAACTGACAACATTTCCAATACAACGTGACGCATCGGGATACTGCTCTCCAACGAATCCCGCTCTAATCCCTAATCTCTCTTTGATCTTGCTTTCATGACCAATTGTTTCTCTTGAGTAAAAATTTATTCGAGTGAAAGTTTTTTCCATTCCAACTAATTTTGGGACGATTGAATTGATAAACCGAAGGGTTATACAAATTGTATGTAATAAATTATTCGTTTCTCAATCCAGGGACAGCTTTTCAACGTTGTATTTATTGACAGACAATTTGACAAGCATAGTGTGGTAGAAGTTTTGTGGTGATCATTGATTTCTCAATTAATCTCAATACTCACACCATCGACTCTTTCATGTCACAAAGTTTACAGCTTTGCCAGAGAGTTTGGCTTTTGTGGCCAGTTCACAGAATCGCATGTCAAAACTCAATTCGCCGTAATTTATTCACTTTCGAAACGCATTTCATCCCGAACTGCATTAACAGAAATCGAAATTGTCAACGGTTCACAATGCATTCTATAGGCAGTTAGCTCTAAAATAGCCAAATTATCGAACGAAACTTATGTGTTTGTGTCAGGAGGCTTTCAAACAATTAATTCCAATAATTCAAGGATTCAAACGCTCAATACCATAAATTTTGTCAAAGCATTGAATCATGAGAACCATCTATTCAAGAAACTTCACATTTTTTCACTCAGCTTTCCTTTTTATTTCGTGAATAGTCTTCAGTATCACAAAATAGTCTCAAAGCATTCTATAAAGACTCATGCCTAGATACACCTTATTAGATGGGAGATGGGAGATTACAATGGCTAACATGCGTGTGACTTTTTCATCACACAAATCCTCAAAAATAAAAATAGATTATCATTCTGTTGTTATTCATCATGCAATGTAGCCTTCAGTCAGTAGCTTTTTAAAATATTGAAGTTTTGAGAATCTTCTTCTTTGAAATGGTTGAGTCTTGTAATCTTTCAAAAAATAATGTTTGAAATTCGCACGAAAGTCAGAGTCTGCAGAGTCAAATTCAGACCACGAAAACAAGTGACACCAACATTTTCCCTCCTTTTCCTGCGAACTTCCTGGTTATATTCTTGTTAGTTGTATAGAGCATATAGTCTTGTATAGACTATAGAGCATAAATATAGTCTTGTATAGACTATAGAGCATCAGCATATCCTGAAACCCAGTTATGTCATAGTATATATTCAATCTACTTAAGATCCGATTAATGGCGTCTTGACATTTTATACATTATCTATCGTGAACAATATTATAATAACCGTATTATATTTTCCATTATAGCTCTCATTCGCCCTATCATTGAAACAACTCTTACAAGGAGCGTATCCCTCCAGAAATTCTCAACCAAACTGAAAAAAAGCTTTATTTGTGTCTTATGGGGACGAGGACCTTTTTCTGGTGAGATCCCCACCAGATTTTTTTCAGTTGATATCCCCCCGAAAAACTTTCTAGATTCGCTCCGCCTATCCTAACCTAGAGCTAGACTAGTTTGAAACCATATTCCAGTTTTTCTGTTTTTGAAAAATAGTAAAGCTATTTGACAGCTTTACAAATCAATAATTTTTATAGAAATAAAAACGTGAAATTCATGTTGGTCTTATCATACAACCCTTCCCTGCTATCATTTTCAAAAGAATATGGTATCAAGCTTTTTGTTGAACTGATTTCTTCTTCGATACGGTATGTAGGCTACGTTATTTTACTACGAACAAGAGTAGGCTATTCTGCACGCAACCTCGATGCTCGACCTTGACTTAACGTAGTAGCAGTTCACTCATAAATAAGATGTCAAAAACGAATGCTCAGGAAATGCCGTAACATGCCCGTTATTGTGTATAACAGCACAGATTTTGTGTACATGTCGAGCATGCTGTTCGTGATAATTCGTTACAATCAATTACAGGTAGAATTAAAAAGCAAGACTTTATCTCGCTTCAACAGTTCCAATAACATGCAGAATCTTATTATAATTTATTAGGGGGGCGGTTTAGTTCATTATTTACATAAGGTGTTTTTGAAGTGTTATTCTTCTTGTCATACAATAGCCAAGTTGATAAGAATTCTTTTAGAATAAAAACCAGTAAAAATAGAAATACTTCCATGCTTAAATTTTCAATCTTTGCCCCTCTAAAAATTAGCAAGATTTTTCTTGAAGTATTCCCTATCAAACTAGCAGGTTGCCCGATTCAGTTGAATTGAGCTACCTGGAACATGGCATAACCTATTAACAAATTAACTTTCTCTCCTCCTTTAATAACTTATTCTTCAGCGTAAGAGCTTCGTTGACTGAGGACAGCATGAAGACGTTTATATAATAATAGATTATAAGTTATATTACTCAAATATTAAATAAAATTAATAACACCTCTAATAATAATAAGCGTATGGCTTTTAATGGTGGGGAGACCCTTATGGGTAGTTTATTACGGGGAACATGGTGGACCTAAGTTACTATTTTAGGTGGGTTCCGAACCACCCGATAACCACCTCTGCAGCACAGTAACACTATTACAATTAAGGAGACAATTTTCGTAGTTGTTCATCGGTATTCTACAACTAATTCACTGTTTTTGACGGAAGCCTATTGAACTTCTAGTACAGTACCAAATAGGATTTTAAACAATTGAGTAAACCCAATCATTCACCCAGGTAATGGAAAAAACCAGAAAAAGTAGAGTGCTGGAGTTGCTATAATTTAATGATTTCAAGTTTTTTATCAGCGTACAAAAGAAAAGTACGAGTAGTGTTCACTTCAAACTATGGAGAGCTCTTATGGTATGATTCATTTGATTAATTGTAGGACAAGCTGGTAGAAGTTTTTAACTAATAATTTCATAAAAAGCTGTCCAAAATTGAAATTTTTGCGGAGAAGGGGTAGGAAGAAGGGTCAATTTTGCAAAAGAGGTCAGAAAAATTGCTTTTGTGACCACCAGTTTTCCAGCTGGGTCTGCTCTTGCTTTTCATACCAACCGACTCTTGAAACTCTACGAGGAAATAACTGACTGGTGTTTACTGTTTAGCCTAGCAGTTAGCATTTGAGTGGAGGTAGATTCCATTACAGTCAAGGTTTAATGGGCCATATATTAATTAGCTACTGTGCCCAGGCAATATGTCCACAGTCCTGATTGTTTTCATTTCCTCTGTTTACCTTTTCACAAGCAGTGCTCTGTTCCAGACTTTCACCATCAATATTGCAATACTGTTTGCATGGAGCAATTCCTCATTAGGACTACATATATAGACATAGACTGCTTTACGATTCCATTAAAACTGGAATGATTCGTTGATGAATATTTTTTCCATTACAAATGTTACCTCAAGTTCCAGAGAACAACTCCCAGTTCACTGAACTGAACATGATTTTGTTCTATTTTATGTAGATTTAGTCCGCAGTTCATTATGGAAAGTACTTTCAAATAAGGACATATTTAAATTAAAGAACCAAATTCTTCATCTCTTATATCTCGCAACTAAAAAAGTAAAAAAAACTTTTAGAAAAAAATGTCAAGCATCAAACTCTATTAGTTTACAGTCTCTGATATATTTCAGCGGAAATGTTTGTTGAATTTAACAATAAAAACTAACCAACTCCGACTTAAATACCACTGTTTGTCCATGATTAAAATAATCTATCTTCAATTCAATAAATCAGTATGAGTACCTATATTCCCTTCGCCGATTTCGGCTGAGAATCAGTAGCAACCAGCAATACCTACTATAATTATTATAGTAGGTATTTTGTAAGAGGTATACACTTATATGATATACCTATATGCCTGCAGTTATTTTCCACGAAATTTCATAAGTGTGGAATAAAAAGTTCATTTCCACGTACATCCATGGGGAAAAATATCACACGAGGTTGAATTAAGGCTCAGTGAAGAAGAGCCTCTTTTTCAGTTCCTCTGCAGCTAATCCATCAAAGCTTAGCCCAATTTGTCATCCAAGAACCCTTAACAGGTGGATGCAAATGTTGTGATGCTCCATCCAGCTGGAGAATATGTTGCTGTTCTTCTAGTCGCGAGAAGACAATCAACGTATAAGCATTCCAAAGTAACAAAAAACAAATAGCTGCAGCTGTAGCCATTAAAACCGTAGCTCACCAAATATGTTGCTTCAATTTGGGAAGACTCATTTACCGAGCTCGAGAGTTAGAACATTTTCAAACTAAAGCGAATTAGTTTCGCTGAAGAGTTGATAGGACGAACACTCAAAATCCCCACTATCAGCCGATTGATAGTGGGGATTATGTGATAGGCCTATAAGAATATCAGATAATAATATCGTTTTGGCTTCTAATGGTGGTCACATTGATGGAAATTTTTGATCATATATATAAATAAAACTTTTCAATTTCCTAATTCATATAATTAGTCACAAAGATACAAAGTCTTGTAAGTATCTGCGTTTTGTAATAAAAACCTTCAAAATTGGACATTCTTTTGTGATCAACCGCTGCTATATGAGTAATAATATAAATAAATATTTCATTTCCTTCCTTCAAAAACTTAAAGTAACCAAAAATTACATGCGTATAAAATATTAACTACAAAACTAAAAAAAAAACTACACAGATATCTAGAAAGAGTAAGAAGTAGATGGAAATTAACCTACTCAACTATGGTAACCCATGTACTAGAGAAGGTATGAGCAAAATTTGGGTGAGAGTGCAAATATCTTGGGTAAGTGAGCTCACATATTATTTGAAATGTCTCTGGTGTAGTGCTTTCCTAGCACAAGGTTTCTATTCCTTGTGTCGTGGCTGTGGTTCCTATGTTGGAATATATATTATGATTATAAATTGTATAGGTCAGAGCCAACACACTGATGTGTTGATATGCAACGCGTTGTTATAACACGGACATATGAAATGACAAGCACTAAATCTGTCACTTCATTTGAAATCTGCCATGTCTCTCCTGAAACGTTGACTCAAGATCCGTTTGCATGATTTTGTGTAACTGCTAAGATCAAGCTGGACTCATATCACTTCAGTGCAGTAAAATAAGCGTAATATCTTACCAGTAACCAGTTACGTATAGAAGTTGCGCTACCCAGTTATTTGATATTGGGTGGTTTTGATTCCTGGCACTACGCCAAGGATAAAACTCACACATCCTTATCATCTACTCTGCTTTCAAGACCTTATATTTTTGAAGATTTCACTTTCCACATCGATATCGAAGAAATGTTCAATTCATACAGCTAACATTAATGCAGAAAAATTGTCTCTTCATTTGCTGAAATTTTCTGTTCATTACTTTGAATAAGCCGAACAAGGATTAAATGAACATTGGGCAAACCCTTAAAATCCTATAATCTGGTTCTCAACGTTCCCTGAACTGTCAGCAAAGAACGCATACGAGTGAACGAAATAAGAAATTATCAAAAATTAATTAAAAATTACATTTTTTGAGCCTATCCCGACAATATTTTTTTTCTTAGTGGTGAAGTACATATGAGTTTGAGACTTGTGCATGGGCAATGAGGTGATTGGTGATACAAAGAAGTTATGGAAGCATAACCTTTAGTTTTAGGTGGATTCCGAGCCACCGTGTAAGTATAATAAAACAGACGTCATGTCATTGCAACCGGTCCCACTTCCAAACGCAGATCCCCCAATCCCCTGCTACCTCAGTCTATCGCTGCAATGAGCTCAAATCATCCCAGAGACTAATTATTATGAATTATAAGTTATACCTGTATTAACTGAGAATAATAATTATAATTTAATATTGATCAGCTCTTTCCGATTCCTGAAAACAAAAACAAAAACATTTTCGGTTAGCATAAAGTATTTGAGTATTATAAAAAAGTTATTCTGAATTAGAAATGTAATTATTAGATATTTGAATGTAATGTATACGTTTTATTTATAGTGCATGATGCAACACAGTATATAGTACCGTACATGAAAAAGTTCAACAATATCAACTTTGGTGAATTTTCAATTTACCAATTGTTGAATTCATTTCCAAAGAAATGAACGAGCTTTATGATATAAAAATGTAATTTCTTTTAATCTTAATTCATATTTTCATAACCACTTTTCAAGGTGTCTAGAGTGCATCTAAACGCTGCAGCGTTTTACCATTTTACGGTCAGAATTGGGGTAAGCGAACTAACGTTTATTCTAAGACGAGCTTTCTATTCCACCTGAATAACACAGGCCATGCTTCCCACAGCTCATGTTGTATATTCTGTCAACAAATGTGGGAGCAATCAATAACACCACACAAACTACGAGTGATCATGACCACACAGTAATTTTCAATATCGCCTTGTTAATGTTCACACACTATAATTGTGCGATGTTATATCTACAGCTACCCCAGCCTACTACAGTATTATACGGTATATAGTAGTAGTATATAGTACTACAACAGTATAAGTTATATCTATGATCCAATCATCAGGAAACATGACTAACAATCAATGGCTCTGGAATAGGATTGAAGAATCCATAGCTGACATCGTTTCAATCAAGGTTTCTAGAATAACTAGCTCTCAAGTTACAAGTATCAATAAGAACCGTTTGAGGAAATTGATCTATGCCTTCTCACAGCTGGGCCGTGTGCTGACGGTGAATCGCTGCAGGACAGTATATTTTGATATGTGCAGTCTCTGATGATGCAGTATGGCGTTCTGGCATGTGGAGGCGCGTCATCTGCGGTCCTTGAGCCTCTGTCGGTCGCACAGAGGTTGATTATAAAAACAATATTACAAAAAAACATCGTTTTCCCACCAACTATTTAATATCTTTCCAGTTTTGAATATCAGATAGATTTTTATTAAAACATTACTAATTTTCATATTTAATAATAAGACCACTTTTTTAGAGAAATTCATCACATTCATCTAACCAGATTTCAAAACACGTCACACTTCAGGGTGTAGAGTAGGTTCATTTTCAATAACATAGAGTGTTATTGTGAACTTCTGTGAAGTCGCTCAATAATGTTTTAGTAATATTCACATATCTAGTATGAACAGAATATCTAAAACAAAGTAGGTTTTAATAAGGTATAGGAGCTACACCTTGGTACATTCGAAATTCTGATCTTCATCGTGTGATCTTCAAGTGGAGACAGTATAGTAGGCAAAGCCATTATGAGGTTCGCGGCCAAACATAGAGAAAGACTCCACCAAGACAGCATCGTTTTCAATCTGGTACGGAGCTTCACCAAAACAAAAACGCATGGGCTGGTGAAGTGAAATAATATAATTTTTTGCGTAGTACGTGTATTGCCTAGTATGAGGTCATAGTATTTTTTTATTTTCAAATTAATTCAAATTAGGCCTACTAGTAATTTGATAATACAGTAGCCTATTATTTCATGAATAGTAGCCAAGAAAAAACAAACTGGATCAATCAATCATTGAATGAAGCTTATAACAGTTGCACTTGAAGAAATTAAAATTGAATGAATAATTATCGAATGAAACAGATGGATATTAAAAAAAGGACTATGACGGCAGTTGATACAATAATTCAACAAGTAATTTGCGATCCTTTTGTGAATTGAACATCCAAGGCGGCTCTGGTAGCGCAATTAGTTGGAGCGCTTGTCTTTGATAAGGTTCTGGCTCGCTTCGTTTCCTGCAGCCTTGGGCTCGAATCTCATTCAGCCATGGGTGTTTCTCATCATTCACCTCATTACCCACGCACAAGTTTCCAGACTCATGTGGGCATCATCCGCAATAAAAAAAAGATTGCGAGGACCAAAGCTTAAAGTTTAAAGTGGGGTGGAATACTAACACTTTTTTCACTGTAGTCATAAGCCCAGGTAAATGACCAATAGTTCAATACCAAATTGATTTTTCGGAATATCAGGTATTCATTCTTCATATTTAATCAGGCATTTGGGTCGTAGAGTAAACACTAGCTTGCGTAACTGATTACTTTCTCATTCATTACTTTACGTATTTTTGTCATCATCTCACCTCTTCACCCACCAGTCAAATAGACAAAGCCTACCAAGAAAATAATCAATCACCAACAATCACCATCCAACTTATTACCCACGCACAGGTCTAAGACCTATGTGGGCTTCATCCTAAAAAAAAATGATTAAGAAGTAAATGTGTATATTAAGAACTATAATCACCCCTTAATAGAACAAATTTAATAATAATCTTGTGTACAGAGTAGTTTTTTGACGTAATAAGTCTGAATTTATTTTCTTGTTTTTTTAGTAAGAGCGTAGCAATTTTAAGCTCGGAGAGATTGTACACGAAGCACTGGTATCACCAATATACGGTAAGTAGTCCCTTCAACACCACGAACTCAGGAATTCAATACGGGCATGAAGTGCCTTGAAACGCTTGAGGAGACCTTTAGTCATCCGTAAAGTTAGTCTTGGATATTGAAAAACCACACTAAAAGAGATTCAACAGGGTAAAACGTTCCGTTAGTGCGTAGTTCATCCAGCAATATAGCAGGAAATTGAGCTTGGATGCGCTTTTAAGCATTGAGTGTTCATTCTTGAAAGCAAATAGCAATTGTCTGATGGTGATGTAGCGTGAAGAACAATCCTGCGGTGTCAATCTTGGCAAGTTGTTTGCTAGAGAATAACTTAATTCCAGACTCCCTATAATCAGAGACTGACATTCCTCCTCGGAATAAGAGATTAAGCTTATAAAGTTTTATCAAACAACTATTATTTCTATCTTGCTCTTTCCTGTCAGTATCCGCTACTGACTATACTTTCACCCAGTACATTTTTGAACTCTAGAATAGAACGATGTCATAGTGGGAATAAGCGCTATCACTATTCAAATAGTGACAATAAGCACTAATACTAAACAAATAGTTCTCTATGCAGATAGTTCTAATTTTTTGCTGCATTTTAAAATTGAAAGACCAGATTCATAGGTTTCGAGTTTACTGTTGTGCTCCATTCAGACTGATTTTTCGTTTATGTGGATTTGGAACAAAATTATCATAAATTTTTCCACTAGTACATCATATTTGGATGAAATTTCATCATTTTATAGACTATAAAATCAAAATCTGATAAATAAAAATTTATTTCTCCATTCATCGAACAGGTACCTAGTCAAAGATGTTCACTAATTTTTCCGCTTTATTTTAGTTTAAAATTAGCAGTCAACGGCTGCAGTACCGTATCTTGCCCACGAAACAATCCAATAAAATTTTTTATAATCGAAATAAATACCAAGCCCAAAGCTGAACCTAATGATCCTTTCATATCGACTATCGAGCCTCTGTCACCTGTGCTGCAAATGAAAATATTTCTTGAGCAATAGTCTATCGTGGGATGTAAGTTATTAATACACAAAATATTATATACGAAACATATCATTCAAGTTTCATATGAAAATAAGTGTTTCTTAAAATTTTACTCCCAATTACCTATTTATGCCAATATAAAAATCAGGAAGAATTCCATAGGTGTAGGAAACGTCTAACAAAAGAAATGACAGTACCGTATTTAAAAATCAGGAAGAATTCCATAGGTGTGGAAACGTCTAACAAAAGAAATGGCAGTATTTCTGTTTATTCCAAAGCAGCATATTCTCTCAACAGTAATTGAATGAGAATTTATTTCATTCTCTCAACTGAGCCACATTTCCACTTCTAATACATTAAGTTGGAAAATCGTGTTACTCCGTCCACGCTTTTTCTTGTGGCACGTATATTAATGAAGCGATAAAATTCTGTGAAAGAAGTCGTTTGCTCTTATTTTGATTTTCCGAGTGGGTTCACAGCCTCGTTGGTGTTCAGATGTGACCTCAACTCTCACAGCGTGATTTTCAACTTCTACACGTCTTTTCGTTTAGCCAGAGCCAGAGCGTGAACCAGGAAGCTATAATGCTTCACCATCTGTTTCCACTGATTTTCACGTACATTGTGGAACAAAAAGAAAAACATTTTCCACACAGCTCTCGCAAACTAAGAACAGTGAATCAAACATGTGCGGGAATAATTGATCTGTGCCTAGACTCCCATTATTATTTTTAAGCAAAGCACATGAATCAATCAAATTTATTAATAATGTGAAAGCATTTATCTGTTTGTAATCAATATCAGACTAATTTTACCATAGAGTGGAACAGTTCAGAGACTAAACCTGTTAAGGCTATGTTATTTGGATGTTACAGTTCCATATTATTTTTTCACTTGATATTTACAATAAACTTACTAGGGAATTCAACACTTACTTATTCATGTGATGGTCATTTCGCATTGATGGAATGCTTTCTCAGACAAATCTAGAGGCCTACTATCAGTAGCGTAGCGAAAATTTTTTAAGAAGGGATGTTATCTGAGATTTTGGGAGATTTTATTTTATTTTGTCACTTGCTTACATTTGTAAAATGATGTGGCCCCTTGACGTTGGCCCCTTGCCTTGTTCGCTCCATCCTCACTGTAACTTAAGTAATTGAAGTACGAGTGTTTTAGTTAATTAAAGTATTTAAAGTACCAAAATTATAGTATTTTTTCTAGCTGTAACACTTCACGTACGAAAACTTGTTTACCACCAGTACCTTAAATTATCGTATTTTTATTGATGCCTCCCTACTCGTTTTTGGGACCTCTTTTACAGGTTCAAGGTGGGTTGTAACCCGGAAACCCCCCCTTCTTTATGACAATTCCTACTGTTAATCATGTTAACCCGCGATTTGATGAAACAAGAGTACATTCAAATCGTTAATATACAGTGTTAATACTAATATACAGCCGTAAAATATGAAAAAATGATACTAGAATCAGCTCATTCGTATTTTTCCAACTACCAATTAAATCAATGTTAAATAATAATAATAATAATAATAATAATAATAATATCGTGTGACCTGGCTGGCTAATTTTTGTAAACATTATCATTTTCATTTTTTATCATCAATGTATTATATACAAATTTTTCCATTGTATTTCTGAGCGTGGTTCAGAAACTTATGATGGAGTAATTTAGGTCAATGACTGATTGAATCTTTATTTAGTGTATGAAAGAAGCCTATGAATTTATGAGAAGTAATTATTGTTCACTATGTTGGTTTCATTCATGGATCCCTACTATCAATGAGTCTCACTTACGTTGAAAATTTCTGTCATTATTGAAATGAATAACCTATTCCAGTGGATAAAATAATGCTATTTTTGTAATCCGTTTTGATGTACCAGTAGTAAGAAAACTTAGAATCCCAATATCATCACTTCATCAATCAACAGGTTAACTGCGACGACACGAATAAGTTGTGAATGAGAAGTAAATAATATGTTTTGGGTTTGCTGGCTACAACTTCTGTACTATCAGTAGCTGAGCGATTTTGGACGGCTTCCGGCAGCCTGATAAGTCTAGCAACTTTATAGAACTTCTCCCAAACGTTAAATGTGCATCTTGCTTTATTAATGATTCGAACTTTGTTGTGAAAGTTCATGATGCTGTGTTGAATAGCTTAGATGTATTAAAACAAGATTTCTCATAAATATTCAAATTCTATACATGTATGTGAAAATTAGGAAACTTATTAACATACCGTATTATACTTATCGAAATTTTCAAAGTTGGTTTAATCACACGTGTAAACGAAGGGATCATATACGAGGGATATTCATGGATCAATACATTGAGGATTGTGTGGCAAAACCACAGAAACCTTAAACCACGAACCGCACAAACCCAATCACTAATATTCAACCTGTGGCAACAAAACGCACCGCCTTCGTGTTCAAAAATTATTATTTTCAAGCCAGTACAGCAGCTACTCTTCTTTACACCTGCCACGCCACCTGCCCCCACCTAAGCACAAGTATGCTTATTATTGCTTCAATTGAGTGGCCGTAGCCGAGTGGGTAAGTGCTGGTTTGCTAGCCCAAAGGTCTCGGGTTCGATCCCAGTTCTGACCGAAAGATTTTACCTCGGGCCACTCCCGTGTTTCGAAGGACACGTTAAGCTGGTCCCGGCTGCCTAAAAAAACAGTCGTTAAGTCACGTCAGAGGCCCTGAACTTATTCAGGTGCGACCTGATAACTCTGACACCAGACCTGACCCAGCCAGGTCACACGATATTATTATTATTTTATTGCTTCAATAGTGCCCTGAACAATTCATAATCGGTGAGCAAACCATGCGGCAGGTTTTCAAGTCATTAATAAGAAATATTTTTTGAAACATTACAAAAATACATGAATAACATTGGTTGGGAATCAGGTGTCACCAGTCGCGTAAATGTAGAGTCAGTGTGGGGGAGGATAACCAATGATGTTATTCTAACTGGGGGGAGGGGAGACTCCAAGCACTATATCGTGTGGGAGGTAAAAGGAGGAGGTGTACCTCCTCTTTATAGGAGGTGAAAGAAGATTCTCTAATAATACAATAATTATTTAAGACAATATCTATAGCTCTTTCTTTTGATAGCTTCATGGCATGGATCAGGGGTGCTCCCCCGGGAAATTTTTGAAAAATTTTCCTTTTCAAACCACATTTTTGAGTGATTCTAGACATAAATTTATCCATCTTAACATTATTGTTAAGCCACATTTTAAATTGATTCTATCTAGTTTTTGCGTCAATGCCTATGAGAGATCTAGACAGACTCTTGTGCTAAAATTTTCTTGTTTGAGTAGACAAACTTCATGAAAGCAGGCGTACTTGAACTTTTTTCACTCTGCTATTTTTGATCCCCCCACCCCTGATTGGGTTAATATACAGTACTGTACTTAAAAACTTCATTTTGAAGTACGGTTAGGTTTTTTAATTTTTTTTCGCTAGAACCATGTTTGTTTTTATTCCAGACACTCTTTGGCCAAAAATTGTCTCTCAAGATTTGTAGAATTTCAAAATTATTATTTTTGTATCTGAGGGGGGGGGGCCCTTGATCCCCCCTCAGTTACGCCACTGGGTGCCATATGGGTTGAAGAAAATAGTACGTTAGCCTACATCGAGTTTGTATCGAGGTACAATCATGAAATTCAGCCTTTATAGCAATAACGTTTTAATACCTACAATCATAACTATTCAGCATACAAAACAATTCCATTCTATCACAGGCTACAGTTCATGTTATCAATTAACAATATAGATATGAAGAGAGGATACAGAACCTAGTCTAAATATTCGTAAATAGAAAATTTGATTCAGCAACATTGGCTCCAAATTATCTGTGGAATGGTGGAATTAAATGTAGGTACAGTACCAGAACATTATTCGGTATTGCTGAAGTTTACTGAATAAAATCCACCATTTAGTGCTCAGCGTTTAATGTATAATATCAAAATTTGATGAATTTACATTCTATATAGTCAGGAGAACCTTTTGTCTTTCTAGCCGCCAGCATTTGAAGCTATATCGATTATTAAAATATCCATCATGCTGCAAATTCCTTTAGAGTTCAGAGGGATTTCTGAAATATTTCGATGAGAAATAAGCTTAGTCTGTATAACAAGATTTTCATTTTAGGAGGAATTTAGTCTTAATTACAATCCCTTGTAACAAACATATCTACTTTCATGCTCTCTATTTGGGTCTGTAGCAGCTTTAAAACCTGTAACTGAGAGAAAACAGTGATTCCGATATTATAGGCATTGTATTATTATAGGTATTGAATTATTTCTTTGGGAAAAAACAGTAAACATTTTATATCTTTGTACAAGACATTTGTACCGTTTCGGTAGCTCCCTCACACAAATTTAACGCAATAGCCTACATGATGTGTTACGGGAATGTACAGTTCAATAAAAATGTACTTTGTGAAAAGTAATGAAAGTTCATGATTATATCACATTGTTCAAGAATGATTTAGACTAAAGCTCCTAGCCTTTACAATATAAAAATCCTAAACGTTTTCTAATACAAATAATTGAACCTTTGGCCTACCCGAAACACCTCTCCAACTCACACTGGCACACTGGCACGTCTTTATAAGAACACGAATAGCAATCCATCAGAGCTTGTTTATTTCAACGTTCACAGCTTTAACGCCATCCTCGTCAACCTCAATCACACTTAAAACCATATTTTTTAGTATCAAAACACAACTATTAAAAGGGGTAAACTGATGAAAACGTTTTCCCAATTGCCAGGTCAATAGTGTGACGTAAACTGTACTGTTTGAGATGGATCGTTTGTCGTGATAGGTACTGCAATGTGAAATCGGTTATTTCAGTACCTAAGTAGCCTATGCAACTGGTGTTAAGTGCCATTTGATTATAATATAATATTATTCTGAAATTTGAGATTTTCTATTCCAAGATTGGATACCGGTTGCTCTGTTTCTAGTCAGTTTTATTATAGAAAAGTGTATTTCAATAGATTTTTTTCGGAGGATGAAGCCCACATTGGTCTGAGACCTGTGCGTGGGTAATGGATTGGATGATGGTGATTGATGAGTTACAAATACAGTTTTAGGTGGGTTCCGTACCACCGGGAAGTGATTTTACAGCAGAGAACAGTCTTTTTTGCTGGCTAATCCAATCGGTCACACTTACAAAGAACGCCCAGGAGTTTCGTAGCTTATCTCTAGTTGAACAGATACCTGCTATTTGATCATAAGTTATTCTCAAATTTGCGATTTAAATATTGCATTTCATTCAGTACTTTCGTCGTGTGAATAAATAAATAATAAGTAGAAATTATGTAGACTATATCATCACCTGCAGTAATTAGCCCACCTATAATAATTACTGTATTCCTGAATGAAGCTAAATTTTGCAACACTTCCGAAGCACTTCGATCATTCAATTTGTATTAACGCGAAAATTGGCGGGAAATAGTTATTCACGTGACACACATTCAAGAGCCGCGCGCGTGGGTGAACGGACGTTGTGCGTTTCATGACGGGTCGATACGGAACATTTTTGGGGAGGGGTTAGCCGATGATGATTGGGGGCTGTTGAGTAGGGATGTGTGGGGGGATTTTGGGGGCGGTTCAGGGATGGTAGGGGGGCGACAGTGGCGCCACTGAAGCGTCGTTAGCCTCTGCAGTACAAGGCACCAGTCGCGCTTCTTGTGTCGCAGCGGCTTACTCATTCACGTTTATGCTCACTCATTCAGTAGCTCGTGTAGCCTGCGCCTTGCGTCCTGCCCAGCCACTCAAGTCGAGATAAGCCAATCACAGGCAGATTAAAGCTCTCGTCACTCCTTTACCAACCGCTTTTCATCAAGTCGGTGGATCGCTTGCTTTTCCAACTTTCATTTTTTTTCAACCACCACCAATCAAGAAACGACGCTCACTGATGGACTGGTACAGCGACCAACGAATTGACAAAAAGTCTTCTACCTCATCATTACAGAAAAATGATGGAAGAAGATTGACTGTGAATGAAGATCCTAATAATTGCTGTGGGCTTGCCCAAGCTGCAATTTCTTTCCTGAAGGGCTCTTATTATGCTCTGAATCCGCTTCAAATTAGAGAATATCATTGAGGAACTATGGAAATTCGAAGTGGCTTTAAAAATATGCTTTGAAGAAAAGGCTGAGAAAGATTGATTGAATAGTGGAATGTTATTCGATGTCCGAAATCTTCCAAATTGGAAGTAAAACGGGAGCAAAGATTATTGATGTATTAAGACGCGCTTGCACAGTAGACCCTCGAAGATAACCTATCACCGTCGTAAAATCAAACACATGTAGTGAAATGATGGTATTCACACTGCTCCAATCTGTAATAAACCATTTCACAGCATAAATTTGATTATACGATGATCATTATCATGGAATATTAGATGATCATGTGCCTATGATATGTAGCCTACTTTATTAAGACTGAATGACTTTATAAAGTGTGACTTAATAAACACGACCTACATAATGATGTTTTCATGCTTTTAGTACTTGATTGAAGATCTATTACTTGAAGATTTAGTACTTGATTGAACCTGCAGAATGAGATTCATTTTGTGCTACATTGCATGAATAACTAAGATGATTTATATTCCTTTCTGATGGATAGAATGATGCTTGCCATAAACATACAAATACGTAAGGATTCTATGCATAATTTATTACAATAATGGGATTTTATAGGACAAAAATGTAATTTATGGAAATACTGTACAGCAAACATGAACATTTTTTGCCTCTTAAGTTTTTCAACTAAATTCAATATTTTCGCTCTTTTCCGGTCATTCCCAACAGTGCTAAATTTATAATTTATAGTTTTTATAAACAAATAATCTTTTTAAAAGTGAAATCGTCAGTGGAATGCACTAAAGTGTTGCACTTGCACTAGTGTGTCATGTGGATTGTAGGTTATGTTATTTTGATATTTGGTAAATTGACTTTTTAGTTTGTTCAAGAATATTATTTAATTCTATTAAATCAATATATGGCACCTCCTGAAAAACCTACTGGTTTAGGAGGACCTTTGTTGTAATGATACAGTGAATAAATTGAATAATTGAAAAAAAATTGAATTGAATTGAAAATAAATGTAATTTGAGCTATCACAGCAAAAAACCTACAATTAATTACTTTTAAAACACAACGCAATCATGCCCTTTTAAAACTACTCTACAAATAGTGTATATTATATACTTATGCTGTAGTATACTTACTACTGTATATAAAGTTAGAAATAGTACCCACTCTGTTTAAATTCATTCCTAATATTATTACAACTCACATTTCCAGTAGGTTTGATTGGAAAGTTTAAACAACATTAATCGTTCCTCCAGAATGGAGAATCGTTGAGGTGAAATTAATTATTATTTGCAATTTGATAACAGATCCCTCACTTCCTATTCTCATCACAAATCAGTGTTGCAGTTCAGAGTTTATCGGAAGAGACAACTCAGTTTGGAAACGCCAACTAAGGTGCGCCCTAGAATTGACTTCATATTCATCATATACGGCCGGGAACACACACTTAGCATGCGTACTGGCCCACAATATGATATTTAGGTATAGGAGGGTGGTTGTTGTTTGCCTGACAACATGTCCATAGAGGGTTGGCTCGCAGTTGCTCCTTCTGTGCAGTCACGACTTCATTCATCAAATATGTAACTTTGCCTTCATGATTCTGAATATCAAGGTTTTCAAAGATATTCTGATATCTGGAATTGCACTTGTTTTATGATAAGTGCAGCGTTGACAAAATTTAGATTTAACACTCTACAGCTTGCTATACTTTCATCATTTTCATGGCGTCTGTTTTAAATTGGAGTTTGTAGGAGCGTAGTCCCCACTACATGAAGAACTCTAAATTTCTTTTTTAACGTATAAATTGCAAATACTGTAGCTTGCATATTCATTGTTCATGGCAAAAAATACACTTGATTTTTCCAAGAATATAATTAAAAAATACAGCGGTATGGTAATGGAAAGTAGGCTACTCATAAATTTGTTCCTGGATTTCTTGAAGATGGGTTTTAACAAATTTTAATGGGAAGTGATAGCCGCAAGCCGTAGCAGGTATCTGTTGAATCAGATAGAGATAAGCTGCGTTCTCGTGGGTCCTGTTTATAATGGTGACCGATTAGATTGGCCAGAAAAAAAGGCACTGTTCTCTGCTGTAAAATCACTTCCCGGTGGTTCGGAACCCACCTAAAACTGTAGGTCCAACTCATCAATCACCATCATCCAACTCATTACCCACGCACAGGTCTCAGACCTATGTGAGCTTCATCCTTCAAAAAAAATCGAAAACGTATGGCCTACAAAGTAAGTAAAATACTACTTCTTCTTAATAAAAATTTGACTGCAAGTCGTTGAATTCACTTGAAAAGTTAATAAATTTATTATTTTATTTGTATGATTGGCTAGAAGGTAATTGCTTTTTTTCTGGTTTATTCAACTAGATAAAAAAGCCTAATCAAATTCTTGCTCGATAATATTTCACCCAAAAACTGTACAACTAGAAGATGAATAATCTTAAATTTTTTACAGTTGAAATCGTTTTTTGTAGAACATTGCTTAGTGGCGCAAAAAATAAATCCTCCGTCCTCACATAGTCTCGCAACCCCTGCAGTGACTGAGATTAATATGTGTGATACTTCACTGGAATTCTCCAAAACTCTCAAGAATTCGGAGAATGCTATGCTGTCAAAGTGAGTTTCTCGATTAACTTCACTTCATACAGTAAGTGTAATGCTTCATACATCGCTGTTTCCCTTTATAGTTTTCCCTAGTACAGTGCGGTTACTCCTTTTTTAGTTACCCTAATATGCTTTACGACTATGTAGCTTACTACTGAGTTACTAATACCTTCCCTCTACTACTTTCCACATTTTAGCTTCCTCTTCACTGGTTCTCATTAGATTTCAAATTCTATATAACAAGATTATAGAATAGTTCCTTATCTGAGCATGATTACTGATTCAATTTAATTAAACTTCATAATCACCTCTATTGACTAAGTTAATATATCCCTAAGTTAGTATATCCTGCATGGAGTAATATTCATATTATAAACTCAATAATATTTTGTCTCAATTATATTCAATAATGTTTTGTTCCAAAAGCATTTCAGTAATAATTTTCCCCCTTTTATTCGAAGGATGAAGCCCATATAGGTCTGAGACCTGTGCGTGGGTAATGACTAGGATGATGGTGATTGATAAGTTGGACCTACAGTTTTAGGTGGGTTCCGAAGCACCGGGAAGTGATTTTACAGTAGAGAACAGAGTCTTTTTGCTGGCCAATCCAATCGGTCACTCTTACAAAGAGCGCCCAGGAGTTTCGTAGCTTATCTCTGATTGAACAGATATCTGCTACGGTACTCGGCTATCACTTCCCGGCTAATACTTCTCACTTAAACGTGTTCCGGAGGACACGTTAAGCCCATCGGTCCCAGCTGCCTAAAAGGGGTCGTTAAGTCATGTCAGAGGCACTGAACTTAGTTCAGGTGCAACCTGAGAACTCTGACATCAGACCTCTGTGCCAGCCAGGTCAAACGATATTGTTATTCGACGAACATTTAATTTCATTCATTTGCTTTTAGTGTTTGGCTCCCGCTGAATAATAAAGTCTAAATGATCTTGATTTCACTGAATAGTAGTATTATATTATAGGCCTACAGCAGCTTAGAAGCATTCACATCTTCCTTGAAGTATAGGTTCGATGGAGTGATCCAAATGATAGATTGTTTCTCCCATGACAGATCCTTCTTGAAACAGTAACTGATCCAGTTTGGTAATCCATCCTTAATCTTCTCGATCCAGTAATGCAGCCAGATAGACTTGAGTTAGACAGGCAGTTAAGACTTGTGTTGATGATGTATTGCTGGTTCTGCCGACTCCGATGTGTCATTGCCTCTCTATATTTCATTACATTTCTCAAAAAATCAAAGTACGATGTTATTGTAAAGAAAATGTTAAATATGAAACAATAAATAATTTTATTACAAGAGAAATTTAGGTCACATAATACCTTAACCTCTTCCTCATTTTCAGGTTGTAATAATTGAATCTTACATAAAGAAATCATAGACTTTGTTGAGAAGTAACTCAAAAATTACAATCTGTGATGTTTTCTATGACAAAATACTTGATGAACACTCTAATATCAAAACTGACACTGAATTTCTATTTAATATATGATTTCACTCATTTATACTGGGGATATTGGAGGGATGCATTTCTAATATTTGCAATATTCTTAATATTTGTAAATATTGTATCTGAGAAGAGCAAGAGAGAAGAAAGCATCTCTTTTATGTGGTACATGTAAGTGATATCATTTGCTTTCCTCATATTGGTGATGGTGATGTGATAGACATCCATACTGAATAAGATTCAAAATGGAAATCAAGGTTTCATTAGGTTAGGTCATTTACCTTGTATTATAGTTTCGGTGGTCACGCCATTCTCAATCTCAATTAAATTGAAACTAAAATTTAAAGCAGTGTCATATATGCTTCACATTGGGCGATCATACAATACTTTTTTTTATTTTTGACAGCTTAGTAACTTATTTTATTATTTTTTGTTAGTTTAGACTGTCTTTACATAACTGCGTGCTACAGGGCAATGGAATTATATAATACGGTTGCTACTGTGGTATTTGATTTAAAAGCTGTAAAGAGCAAAATTCACGAAATAACAGACTTTTTTATGGATGAAAAACACAGAAAATAAGTCCTGTGTGAGAGAGAGTACTCTCTTTTTTTGTCATAAAAAAGTTTTCGGTTCAACGTTTTTATTCCATCGGTCTGTTATCAAAAAGTATTAGATAATGGTATTTGTAACGAACATAAAAAGACATTCAATCAAGATCAATTGTATTACGTCAGTAAAAGCTAACGAACGGTTTTTAAAGGTTGTGATTTTTCCGGTAGAAATGAGTTTCCAATGATAATATGATGGTCGAACTCAATCAACGCTCCCGTTCGTACCTCTTCCTCCTAAGTGTATAAACTGAATGGATTCAGTGAAAATCAATTTGTCCATACGAATAGATTATATTCCTGTCGAAATGGCATCAAGAACAATGATAGCCTATCCAACACAATATTCAAAGGAATTGAGGCCTTGCTGACATAGTAGTTATTTTCTGATCAATACTGAAATGGAAAAGGTTATTTATGTTTTTTTATTGCTGATGATAAACGTCATCAGGGTTCCATGAATGTCAATCAGGGTTTGATCACCGATCACCAATAAGAATTCTTGAAACTTGTTTGATTCTGATCAAAGCAAACTGTTATTGACGTTTGTGCAACCGGCTTTGAAATAAACTATTTTATTGCAATGAGAAAAAAGTGGAAATGCTCACTAATTTACTTTTTAAATTTTTTTCATGCAATCTTGTAAAAATTGAAATTACTTATTGTGAGTGCCTATGAGAAGTGCGCACAGCATATTTTTCTGCTTTATTAACGCAACATTTTTCAATAGAGCAAACTTGATACAAGAATAGGCCTATTTACAAAATATAATGAGAAAATTATATTTTAAAGGGACATTGAATAAAAAATCCAGTAAAAGTGAAAATGTACAGAAAAAGTTGAAAGTGGAAAGTGAAGTGAAATCGAGTCATAAAGTTTCAATGTTGAGTGTAGCTCATTTATGGTTGGTTATATAACTGTAAAAATGGTCATTAATGAGAAAAATATTCAGTTCTTGATAAGAAAAGAGGATATAATTTGGAAGTAGATATGATAATGAGGGTACGAATAAGAAACAAAGGGGGTGAAACACACAAAGGTGAAAAAGAATATTAGTGAGTGCATCAAGGGAAGGAGGAGTGTTTTAAAGTCACAACACATCTTAAAAATGCTCGAAAAAATTCAGATCTGAATGAGTGTGTGACGTGATTCTAGCTCATTACCGCCTTTTTTCAGCCAAATGTCTCCATCCCATTATTATCTAGAGAAAGAGTTATAAACTTGAAGAGTTATTTGAGGTAGGTGCCAAAACGGCGCATTCGCATTGGATGAATCTTTAAGCGTAAATGGCTCAGTGCTGCTGAAAGGACAATGGATTCTCCCCTTAAAGTTTTACCAGTCTTCAGTCTTTTGTTAGTTTCGCTGTCGCTATGTGGTGAATCGACCGTTGCCGTTGCGTCGCCTTCATACTCATTCTTCTTCAAAGAGGTGGTGTTGGTAGTATAGGAAATTCCCAACGCTTCCAGCGTGAAAAAGGTATTGGAAAGAACACTCTTGTCTTCTCTCAACACTCTCAACAACCTTATCTGGGTTACTCAAGTCTTTTCAAGTTGATACTTTTTCAACCAGTGATTTTCATTTACAGGAATGGCATTGAAAATCGCATCAAAACCGTACCAACTGGAATAATGAAAGCGGAAAATGGCTAAATAGATGCTCATTAATCTCTAGAGACAAAGACCTTGAAAGTTTTGGAGAATTAAAGGCAATAGAGAAGGACTAGTAGAATAAAGTTTGCATTTGTGATAAAAGTCTGCTTAAGATTTCATTGCGATAAATACTAGAATTATTGCGAACAGGCTTCTTCTGTACACAAATAATAAACTAACATTATTAGCTTCGAGGGAATGGTAGAAGTTTCACCCTAAATGGAAACTGTAAACGTTTTTCTATTTCGTGTGTCAATTATTGTGATGTCATAACTCGAGAACTATGTCTGTGATGCTTGACTCGATGAGCCCAGACCGATTGCACCAATAGTAATAAAAAATCAACCATCTTACAATACAGATCAACTTGTAACTCATTAATAGCTCAAAAGTAATTCATAACTCGCAACTTACAAATTATCCTCTGATTTCAGTGTGTTTCATGAAATCGAGATATGAAACTTTTATAAAGAGATAACAACTTTTCCGAGCAAGAGGAATGGGTT
The DNA here is from genome assembly GCA_948455865.1 of Conomelus anceps. Lineage (NCBI taxonomy): Eukaryota > Metazoa > Arthropoda > Insecta > Hemiptera > Delphacidae > Conomelus > Conomelus anceps. The sequence continues at coordinate 117,192,648 of OX418216.1, forward strand.
TTCACGTTTTATATCCATTTCCTGAGAATTAATGTCCTAATACTGAACTAATAACTTTACTGAACTAATAACTTTACTGAACTAATAACTTTACTGAACTAATACTAATAGGAAGTGAACTAATACTGAACTAACTTCGTACATAACTAATTTCCTATGTACAGTATGTATGAAATGCTTTTCGTGACATGCATTGTTCTATGTATTTGTTAATGATCGGATGAGGTGGTCCGTGGCTTCATCACTGAGGGCAATCAGTCCAAACCAATCTGACCAATCTCCTTTGGGCGTGTTACCATCCCCCACCACTATAAATTTTGATTAGCTAGGTAATTTGTGTGATTATGTTGATTGTCCCTTTGTACTCATCTGCTCAGTAATGTGTCTGGAGGTTATCACTCAATAGTGACTTACAATATCAACTTCTATTAACAATATTCTTTGTGAATAGACTTCTTCATAATTCAGATATTTGTAATTATTCTCTTGTATTGCCATTATTTTGTGGCTCCTTATGGCTCCAGATTGAAAAAATTAAAAATAGAAGAAAAATATCTAGCGTTTCTAACCTGAATCAAATAAATTTAATTCTTTTATTAATTCTATATTTCGTAAAACGACATGGTTATGAGCCATCAGAAGTTTTGTTGAATAACTTTTTTTTGTAAATTCTTCACATATTTCTTTAGTTCAGAGAGATGAAGATCATAAATGCACTAGTTATTTTATTTGAAAATTGAATCCAAAGAAGTATCTATATTGATTTGTACTGATGAGAGAAATTATAGAATAATTGAATTTCCAGCATTTCTACTCATCATTTCAAGGTGAAATATGAAAGATAACAGTTATCTTTCTAGTTAGTAGGCTGAATGTTCAGAAATTAACATTATCAGCTTCGGAGAATCGCAGTGGGTAGTTTTTCCGCTATCCTAAGCCATTATCATCTGTGAAGTTATGTAGCAAAGTTTCCTTGATAATTCATTTGCGAAAGATGTCTCGCAATAAATCGATTGCTAAACAAACCTCTTCATTTCCTTCTATTTATTTCTTTCCTTCTATTCTTTCCTTTTTCATAACATTTTTCTCATGAACGTTAAGCTTGCAATAATTTTGAGACTGTGACGGTAATGAGGTAGATGACGATTCGCAAATGCTGAACCTAAATCGGGAATCGTACCGAAGATCATCAGGAGGCAGTTGGTTGCTCTACTCGCTGCAGTGCGGCAGTCTCCAAATCTCATCTATTCACATTTTTTTTATGAAGCCCACATAGGTCTGAGACCTGTGCGTGGGTAAAGATTTGGATAATGGCGATTGATGAGTTGGACTTACAGTTGTAGGTGGGTTCCGAACAACCGGGAAGTGATTTTACTGCAGAGAACAGTGTCATTTTTGCTGACCAATCTAATCGGTCACCCTTACAAAGAGAGCCCAGGAGAACGCAGCTTATCTCTATCTGATTGAACAAATACCTGCTACGGCTCACGGCTATCACTTCCCGTTACTGCTCTCAAAAATATAATTAATTCTAAGTTTTCTTTCGGCCCAGAAATCTTAATTGAAAAGATCAATTTCTACTAATTATATTGTTTCTGTGGCACGATCCTAATTCCTGACAAGGAACTCCAGTTGCTCTGCCTGTTTCTGATAATGCGTTACAGAAACTTTCCAAAATCATTATTCTGAGTAGAGAGAGCTTATGGTGGAATGGCAGCTAACAGCTTGTGCTTCCAATTATGTTCGAACTTGAAGTGAGGAAAGTTCAGGGTGAGAAACTTGTAAGTATAATTCCTAGCAAATTCACAACCAAATACTTCTGAGAGACGCTCAAAAGCCTCAAACTGCTTTTCCAATAACACCGAATTTCGGCAGCACGATTTCGCAAGCAATTCCAACTATATCATTATTATTTGTGAATAGTCTTGTATCACAGACTGAAGACTGATTGAGAGAGTTGTGATACAGTTGAAAAACTTTGACAGTTTGACTAGTGTAGCTTGTCTACTGTCTCGAAATTTGAATAGTTTAATATGAAGCAACATGAATGGGCTCTATATCGTGCAGTGAACAGTTACTAATTTTTGGAAAATAGTCACTTTTGACATCAGTAATTTTTGAGTTATTTGTCTACATTTGTAAACCTCGTACTACCACATCGGATGTAGACACCCAACTCATCTATTGCATTCAACTAGGTCTACTCACCTGCAATCGGACACATCTACCTATCGAATTGGCATTGTCTTCACATCACATTCATTTATTATATTGAAATTTTTATCAAATCTATTTTAAATATGAAGGCCTATAAAAAATGGATTATTCTAGGAGACAAGGGTCAATTCCACCTTAGTTGATAAGATTGTGGTGAATTTCTACAAAAATTAATTTTCTCATATCTTGTATCAAACCATGAAATAATTCTACGGCATTCTATCACCTTAACGCAGTGTCATCACTCTAGTTCTATTTAGACTTGAATCGATGTACCATAGTTAACTTTTTATGTGAAATTTAACGACATGCAGTCAAATACTGCATTTGACTGCATGTCGTTAAATTTCACATAAAAAGTTAATATTAACACGCAGTTCGTCATGGAACAAGAAATCCAGGTACCATAGTTGTTTTGGAAAACAATGGAGAAAATTCTTCACTCAAATGAGTAGGTTACATAATATAAATATACAGAATGTCCATACCTCCATTACCACTACATCCCACATTCTACAACCAACAAAAAATATTGTAAAAAAATATGTAAATTTCCTCTTACTTTCCCCGTTATTCATCATTGTTTTATTTTTTGAGGAAAATTATCATATCTTGGTTTGGTATTCTTTAATATAATTGGGCATAAATACTGTAAAATTTGTTTCCTACTGAATTAAAATATCAAGATTGATTTATATTCTTCTGTTCCAAATAGAAGTTTCAGGCTCGTTTTAGTTAAAAACTGTTGGATTTATCAAACAAACAAATTTAGATGCTTTTATTCTAAAGAAAATTATACCGAACATCTTAAAAATTCAATGAATGGTCAACATATTGTGAATTTTCAGGACATCTTCCTCAGGTAAAAAGGATGAAACAGGCCAAAAATCTACAGTTTCCTCTCCATTTCAAATCAGTTGTTTATAATCTAATTTTCAAGATCAATGCAAAAAGGGATTGGAGGTAGTGTTCAAGGTATGCTTCTACAAGATACTGTATCAGATGCGGCTCCTCAGGGGAAGGATATGAAGGGACCTTAAACAGTGTAATCCAATACTTTCTAGAGATACAGATATATTTTCTGTATCTCTAGTACTCTAAAAGAAGACGTTGTATAATTCAATCTTTTTTAAGAAAATTTGCATCATTGAAAAATGTTATTTAAAAACTGAAATGAAATAAGAAATTATATTTACGAGTAACTTATATAGTTTTATTTCAATTGGTTTTCCATTACACTTCTAAAATTGAAAAAAAATTACTCAATACTATACAGTAGGCATATTACACAATTACAACAGGCTATGCACTCTGCATAGAAAAAATCATGTGAAGGCAATCACACTGGCTACTATTTCACTAACAGCTTTCACAATCACTCGCTATGAGCGTTAGCTGCAGCCAGCCGGTCCAACCTCAAGCAGACCGTGACCGGTCAGCTGTTTAATAGTTCAATGCTCGGCAGTTTGGCTCTTCAGCATGTTAGCGCGTAGTAAAACATAACCAAAAAGTATGTTAAATTTGTTTACTAACACAGAAAAACGTGTTATTGCCGCTAAGTCTGACTTATCCAAGTCGATCTTTGATAAGTCACGTTCATAAATACGGGCCTTTGTGACCTTTCAGTCCAGTAAGGTAATGTGGAATACTTTGATATTGTAATTTACTTATTTATATTAAGTTGATGTTGAAGGGTTAAAGCTCATTAGTAAAAATTGAGTTATGTAGGGTAGTGTAAATGTAAATCATTCGTACAAATTAGTATTTAGGTTAGGCTACATGGTATAGGGTAGTATGTTACCTAATTTAATGCACCATTAATAATAGAAAAACTAATGCAATCAATTAGCTATCATCAATTTATAAGTGGAGAAGATGTATTGTTGCAGATTCAGTGTGACGGTGTGTACTGTAGTCAGGCCCACCCAGGGGGGGGGGCAAGGGGGCAAATGCCCAGGGGCCCGAGCTCTGGGCTCTGTAAACGAAAAACAGTCTATTTCAGCATTACTAAACATACACAGACACAGATCAGATTCGGTTGGCCTAGTTAGTTCTAAATATAGAATGTTTAATAAAGATAAAGATTCAGAAAAAGATCTTATTTAAATTATTGAAGAGATATCAAACAAAAAAGATAGAAAAGTAATTGTTTAAAAGTGAATTTTCTATTATTCCCATTTATAGGATAATCTCTTTTTCCTTCATTTCTATTGTTCCATGAGCATCAAGATATTCATGATTGTTTACTTCTTTCAACAAATTAATTTTTGAAAACGAGTGTCCAGAATCCAAAGCATGTTTGGCTATTGCCTGATTTTTTGGTTGGTTGTACTTAAAATTTGAAACTTTGAAAATAGAGTTCTTTTAAACTGATATTTAATGTTTGGTTTGACCTACATATAATTTGTTGCAACATTCACATTTTATTTCATAGATTCCAGATTTTTCTTCGATTTTAATTTTATTTTTAGGATTGCCAAGAATATGTTCAAGTGTGGATTTTGAATAAAAACTCATGTCGACATTAGCATGTTTTTAAAAATATTTTTTAGCAACTTTTACATGTGATCCATAATTCATAGATTTCCAGATTTCTTCTCTCTTCTAGTTTTGGAAAAATGTTGTTCTTAATAATTTAGAGATACGTTTTTTCTTCTTTAAATCATTTGGTCAATCAAATTTGGTTGAAACTCATTAAATTTTGCTATATGTTTTATTTTCTGAGTTTCCAATCAGGGGCGGATCCAGGGCCAGGCGAGCCGGGCAACCGGCAGGTCGGGTCGGTCGGTTAGAACCGCGAGGCCCGGCCTATAAGCAAGCAAAGAGTAAAAGAGACATAGAAATCTGTTATATTGAAATTTCTCACTCCGAAATTATTGCGTCAGTGTGAAATACTAAAAGACGCCCACAAAAATGGGCCGGGCGAGTCAACGGGGCCCTGTGGTCCGGACCTAACCGAAAAACGCAGGTCGTTTAGAGGCGCAACCCCTTAAACCAGGTTTGTTATGCATAGCTTAAAATTCAAGACTAAATAAAATTAGAAGGTGGTCTTTTTTTTAAAAAAATAAACGTAATGTAATGTATTGACTTTTGAGTATTGGCTATATTTTACAGTTTTGACTTGGCATATTTTATGACGAACCATGTCAACTTTTTGCTTTTGGGCTTAGCTAACCATTTTCAACACGTTAAATATGAAAATATACACAGAAAACGCATTATTTTATATAAAAAATTCAGCCAATGCGTACTACCTATAATGCCAACTGGTCAATTTTTTAGGCTATTAATTTAGTACATTGGAAACTACTATAATACACAAATAAGGTCGGTTTTATATGTTGATCACATCACAGCTAACTAGTTGGAAAAAAACGCCTCAAAAACGCATTTTTAACGTTAATTTTTTCAAAAAATTATGGGGGTGAAGCCCCAGACCACCGGTAAGTGTGGCCCCACCAAAGTCAATTGCCCAGGGCCCCGCAAAGCCTGGATCCACAACTGCTTTCAATGAATATCTTTGGAATGAAAGGTAAAATTAATCTGCCTCTAATTAAAAATCAGAACATAGTTATCCAATAAGAAGAGCTTATCATGATGACCAGTCTTATTTATTTAACAATGTTATCATTATGTCAGTTGTGAAATGATAAAATTTTCAAACTTTCATGAACAAATGTGGTTTGATTTTGATTCCATAATAATGTAACAATACTTTATTCATAATGTCATACAAAATACAGGGTTGCATAGGCCCATATTGGAACTGCAGGCCCGTGCTGGCCCGCCGGGACACCGGGACGTATCCCGGTGCGCCCTCCAGCCTGTGAAATTTTGGCGCCCTCTTGTTCCGAAACTGACAAGTTTTATGACGACACTTATCGTCGATATAATTATATAGCCGAGCGAGCAGGGTGAGTGTTGCGACTGTAGGGTGTAGGCTACTACTGAATGGACTTGCTTCTTCCAGTACCCACGCGGGGCCTTCGGGTAGGATCTGGCCTATTTCGACCCAAAATATTCAATTCCCAAGAATCTCTTCCTTCTAAAGCATAGAAGGTAATCGAATTATAACCAGATTGAGATCGTTTTCGACAAACGAAAATTTAGAATCTTTACTGTTAAAATGCACTCAGAAGTTGATATTTTGTACTCCATGGATCCAAACACCGTCAGGGGCGCAACCAGACTTTTGGTTTGGTGGGGGGTGGGGCTTACAAAATTATTTTGTGAGGGGGAGAGGGGTAAAATTGGGATTTTTCTGAGATTTTTTTACAAGATTGTGGTCCGATAAAGTTCCTTGAGGGGGTTCATTACTTGACTTTTTAAAGTGCATTAGCTATGGGGAAACAAAATGTGTCTTATTTGTAAAGAGTGTTTCAAGAGTTAAAAATGATTCTGCCAGACTGCATAAGCATGAAGATAAAAGAATCAAATTGATGAGTTTACGTCAAAATCGTTTAAAATACTTTATTTTTAAAAACCTGAATCTTATTATTTTGTATTTAATTACTAACCATGCTCAAATGCGTTTAAAATGCACCAATTCAAGTGTAATTTTTAAAAATTTCCCGGGGGGGGCCCCCCTGACCTCCCCGTTTTTCTGGGGGGTGTTCCATACCCCCAGACACCGGTAAGTCACAGCTCCAGTACTTCTCAATTTAGAAATTAAGCCCTGTTAAGAACGATCCCAAAGCTTAGTTGAGTTTTATTGAACCAAAGAACACGGATTTTGCACAGATGCTTCCCTCTTGCTATTCTTGTTTGTTTTGATCAAATTTAAATTCTGATTTTATGAACTCTGGGGGCTTTATTCGCAATCAATAACCAAGTTCATACCCTTCAATCTAAAAACCGCCTTCGTTTGGCTTTTTTGCGTATTTCATAGAATAACTCAATAATTACGGTAGTTAATGTTTTATATAATTTTCAGCTCATTTCACAATGGATGTATTCAATTCACCACCTAGACGTTTATAAATGTAACCACCTAACGTTGCTGAATGAGTACTAATTTATTGATTTATTACTGAGAAAGATAGCTTCATTCTTCTGCTATCTGTATTTCTGTAACGAAGCGTTTTCGAAGGAATAAGTTTTTGCTATCTGGCAGATTCCTTGCAGAATTTTTTCGCAAACACCTGCATGCCTTTTTTAGGAAAGTGATAGCCGCGAAATGTGGCAGTTATGTGTTCAGTCACATATGGTGAGCTACAAATTCCTGGGCCCTCTTTGTAAGGGTGACCGATTGGATCAGCCACCAAAAAAGAAACTGTTCTCTGCTATAAAATCACTTGCCGATAATTCGGAACTCACCTAAAACTGTATGTCCAACTTATTACCCATGCACAGGACTCAGAACTATCTGTGCTTCACCCTCCAAAAAGTAACATTATTACTGTAATGTATTACATATTCAGGAGGATCTAGAGGCTAGATATCTTGTATTACATTACATGATTGTCAGATCGATAAATGGGTGAAGCGAATTATTTTTGTTATTTAAACCGAGCCACTTAGTCTAATTCAATTCTGCCAGGCTGCAAACTCTATTTCCACCTATGGTACTCATAATATACCTCTTAATAGTGTAACGGTATTGTTATAATCGCTGTCCTATTTAAACAAGTAAAATGTACAGCCTGGAATCCATATTACACAGCTAAATTGCTTAAAAATGATCAACATTTTGATAAGGATTTCAGGGCCTGAAGGTAAGGCTTGAGCCCAAAGCCTCCCATGTCAAGCCACTAGTTATGAACTTTATTCTACTTTAAAAATTTGAACACATAAAATGCACCAATACTAATCAGCCTGGAGCACATAATACCTAAAGTGAATTTTCTTAAAAATTATCAACAATTTTTTAAAAACCTCGAGTTCTTGGAGGGGGGGGGGGGTTCAAGCACCCCATAGGTGGGTGCGCCACTGGACACCGTTATTGATTATATCTGCTGCTACTTCAGCTCCAAATTAAAAAGATTAGGTACTTCAGGTTTGTTTGTAAATTCAATCAAAGAACATTACATTTGTGAACATATTTGTTTTTGTTACTTTCCTCATGTGCAATTAACACTTGATGATTATCATATTCCAGAACCCTCCCCCCCCCCCCATAGTTAGTCCTCCCTCTGCATTGTGCTGGCGCCCTCTGACCATGGCCATCCACCGCCCTAGCAAGGGGTCCAGCACGGGCCTGATTGGAAGTGGTGAAGGGGGCCCTTACTGAAGTTTGCCCAGGTTTGTGAATGGCCTTCCCAATGTACTTAGTAGCTCAAATTGTCTCATGTTTGCAGATGATACAAAAATCTTCAGAGAGATCAGGTCTGTGAATGATTGTCTACTGCTGCAGAGGGATATTGATGCATTGCAGAAGTGGTGTTTTGATTCTAGACTAAAGTTGAATGTGGCAAAGTGCAAAGTGTTGTCATTCACCAGACAGAGAGAGCCTTTCCATTATGATTATAGGATTGATGGAACTTCACTGGATCATTCATTGGTGTACAAGGATCTTGGAGTAATTATGGATACCCACCTTGACTTTGATCGGCATATTGACCATCTGACATCTAGGAGCAATCAACTAATGGGCTTTGTTTTTAGAACTTGCTCAGGTTTCCGGAGATGGGAACCCATATTGTACTTGTTCAAGTCACTAATTCGGAGTCTCCTTGAGTATGCAGCACCAGTCTGGAGTCCTCATCGGGTCACTTATATCATTAAGTTAGAGAGGTTACAAAATAAATTCCTGCGATATCTCTTCTATAAAAGGTTTGGTCATTCCTGTGAAATTGGTTTTCCTACACAGCAACTGAGGGCACTGTTTGGGGTTGATACTCTAAAACTTAGGCGAGAGGTCTCATCATTGATTGTTTTCCAAAAGGTTCTAAGGAATGAAGTGGACTCACCCTACCTACTTGGAAGGATTGGCTTTTCAGTGCCCACTCTGAGGCGGAGATGGCATCCCATGTTTTCAATTCAAAGATCCAGAACAGTTAGTGGG